>OX463227.1:12234837-13557337 GCA_949820135.1 Sylvilagus floridanus | reverse complement strand
ATGTAATTGCAATGATGATTACACAACTCTGTTAATACTAAAAATCAATGACATGCATTATTTAAATGAATTAATTGTGTGATGTATCTTTTATTTCTCAATAAAAGTATTGAAAAGTCATTTGTTTTGATTCCCATGCGTCAAACACATTATAATAGGAAATTTATAAACCTATGCACATTTAATTCTGAAAAAAAAAAGTATAGGTGAGGAAATCAAAGCTGGAGATATTAAATGATTCACCCAGGCTTATAGACCACGAAATTAGAAGGGCAAGATTCTGGCTTCATATCTTCTAAGCTACCTAGTATAGTCACCATGGTACTGCCTTCAAAAAGGAGCAGTTATATTTTTTGAGTTATACAAACTAGGCCAGTTTTCAAAGCAAATGGCACATGTTGCTGAAGTGTAGCAACATCCTCCAAACCCATAAAAAAGCAATAAATTTCATTCAGTTGCTTTTGTAATGTAGACCCTGCCTATATGACTGGTAAAGTCTGGGAATTACCTTTTCTTAGTTAAAATTAGATTTTATTCATGACAAAGAAATCACAAATGAACTTAAAGTCAAGTCAGACTAAAAGAAGCCATCCACAATGCATATGGCCCAAAAGAATTATTAGTGTTTTAGGGAAGCTCTACTATTGGATAATCATAAATACAATGAACAGAAATATGAAACCAAAGTCAATTTTACCATGGACAGAAATTAAATAACAGTAGGAGCAATCTGAGTCTTGGCTACTTTGCTTCTGATCCTTTTCCCTCCCAATGCTAATGCCTGGGAGATAGCAAATAATGGCTCATGTATTTGAGTTCTTGGCTGCTGGATTTGGCCTGACTGAGCCACTGTTGTACCCACATGGGAAGTGAGCCAGCATATGGAACATCTGTCTCCTTCTCTCCTTCTGCCTTTCAAATAAATAAATAAATATTTTCTGTGCCCTTTTATTTATATAAAGGGAGCAGATTTCATGTATTTCATATATATAGTTTTAAGAACATAATGATTCTCCCTACTCTTCCTCTCTTCCACCCTCCCTTCTCCTTCCTTTCTTATCATTCTTTATGTTTTGCAATGACATACTTTCAATTTACTTCATAAGCAGAAAATTAATCCTCCACTTAATAAATAATTCAACAAGTAGTAAGTAGAAAGACCACTGTTTCTCAAGAATAAAGACAAGGGCTCTAAACAATAATCAAGTCCCTTGATGTCAGTTTTACTTATCTACATTACATTTTTTTCTACTCTATGTAATCCTTAACACAAATCAAATAAAACAGATGAAATTTGTCTTTTGGAGATTGCTTAATTCATTAAGCATACCAGTCTCCATTTTGTTGTGTATGACAGGATTTCATCCTTTATTATGGCTGAGTAGTATTCCATTGCCTTTTTTTTTTTTTTTACTATAGTGGTCAGTCATTTTGAATTCATCCAAATATCTGCCTTTAAAAATATTTATGGGTTTCTTTTAACTCAACCTTGTATATGGCTTATGAAGTAGGGAAATAATTGAGAGTGACACATGACATAAACTTTTCAATATGCTTAACATTTAATCAAAATGTAACCGTATAGTATTGCTAGTAGATACGATAATCTGGTATTAACTTGCACTTGAGAATTGGTTAAGTATAGAATATTAGAGAAGAGAATTTGGAATTTTTCCCTTTGGCTACGCTCAGCTAAGAATTTCTTCCATTGTGGAAGATTACCACCATGCTGAATGCCATATGTATGTTTTCAAACAACACTTTCACCTGACATGAGTAAGCTACATATTAGGAAAGTAAATTGCTGATGTCACATAGTTAGAAAAGTAAAGAAACTGGATTTGACCTAAGGTTCAGAAGGCTAGGGTGTCTCTCATTCATGTGACTATAATTTCACACAATACATTCAGTGAAAGAAGTACCAGAGCTTGAATATGGAGCAAAATTTCAAATAGGAAAACCAACTTCCAAATACAAATAGGAAAAAAGACAGTTTGTCATTTTGATGATTTTCAATTATCTTGCAGCTTATTCACTCAAATCCTAAGTCCTATTCTTTTCCCAAATATTAACCATGGAATGACCATTTACATATGCTCTTGCCAAACAAGTGCCTAAAAATTCCATATGGGGGATGGCCTTGTGGCATATGTGGTTAAGCCACCTCCTGCAATGCCCGCATCCCATATGGGTGTCAGTTCCAGTCCCAGCTGCTCCACTTCTGTTCCAGCTCCTTATTAATGCACACGGGAAAGCAGTGAAAGATGGCATAAGTACTTGGGCTCCTGCACCCACATAGGAAGACTTTGCAGAAGCTACTGGCTCCTAGCTTTGGCCCAGCCCAACCCATTGTGGCCATTTGAGTAGTGAACCAGCAAATAGAAGATCTCTGTGTCTCTCCCTCTCTCTCTTTCTCTCTCTGTATCCTTGCCTTTCACATAAAGTAAATAAATTTTTTTTTAAATTTCATATTATCAAAAGCCTAAACATAAAGGTTCTAACGCAAAGATATTGTATATTTTGTGATTATACACATGACCCAAGATCCCTATTGCTGGTATCGATGAATGTCTCAGCCTGCAATTGTACCACTCTTGTGACTGTGATAAAATTGTCTAGTTGAGGCCCTGACCTGGAAATGAACCAGGATCAGTTCACCCAGTTGCATAGGTTTTCCATCTGGCTACAATGGAATGGGTATTGTCTTGCAAATAATCTACAGGATTGTATTTTAAAGAGTAAATGATAAATTGTGTAATAGTATTTTAATCTGTATTTTTCATAACTTGTTCACAAACAATCTATATTTCTTAAGCACTGTTTATCCTTGACTACAGAATTAATTTATTTTTGCATTTCTCTTCAATTTATCTTCTCAGACTGGATGAATTATTGGCTTGCCTGTATTTTTAATTAGGAGGAATAATTGCAGCTAAAAATGTATGACTCCTAGGAATTTAGAGTTACAGGAAAACTTTAACTTTTTTTTAACTACTTAAATATTTCAACTAAACCCTTAGGCTTCCAAAATTTAAAGAGTGGGGCAGGCTTTATGACAGGTTAAGCCACCACATGGGATGCCTGAATCCCTTACAGAGGACCTGGTTGGGGTCTATCTCTGCTTCCTATGCAACTTACTGCTATCGCACCAGGGAGGCAGCAGATAATGGGCCAAGTATTTGTTCTGCTGCCACCCAGGATGACCTGGATGGAATTTCTGTCTCCTCGCTTTGACCTTATCTTCCCCTGGCTTTTGCAGGCATCTGGGGAGTGAACCGGTAGCCAGATCTGTCTCTCTCCTTCTCTCTGTCACTCTACCTTGCAAATAAATGAGTAAATCTCTTTTTAAAAATAAAAAAGAAAACTTAAAAAATTAAACTGTTTTAACCTCAGTCATTGCTTATTACTCAATATCTAAGATGTTTAGGTGTTATATGAGGAGAAAGGAGAATCAGTCTCAGAATGTACATTTCAATGTCAACATTCTTAAAAATAATTGTATGTGATCTTTTGTATATAAAGATAATAGAAAATGAATCTTGATGTGAATGGGATGGGAGAGGGAGCGGAAGATGGGAGGGTTGCGGGTGGGAGGGAAGTTATGGGGGAGGGGGAAGCCACTGTAATCCAAAAGCTGTACTTTGGAAATTTATATTTATTAAATAAAAGTTTAAAAAAACATAATTAAGGCGGGAACAGTATTGACTGGACTGTTCAACTGCAAGCAAGGAGGAAACAGCATTGATTGGACAATAAGTCAGAGCATGGCAAGCTGGAGGACTGCCAGAAAATGAGGATAAAAAGGGAGCCCTTTCACCGCTCCCCATCCTCTCGGGGATCCTGACCCGGTGTTTGTGAACCTCTGGATCTCCACACATCTGGAGCTGAAGAGGCAGCCCACTACTCTGCATAGAACAGGTAGGTAGTGGCACAAGCCAACCTGCAGAGCTGTCCCTGAGTTGTAATACCCACTGCCTGAGTGAGTGTGTGTGTGTGTGTGTGTGTGTGTGTGTGGCCCAGTGCTAGCGAACCTCTGGATCTCCTCACACTTAGAGTCAAAGAGCCAGCCTGCTAGCTTTTGCTACGTGGCACAAGGCGACAACGGGATCAACAGGCCAGCAGAGCTGCCGCCCCACCGCCTTGCCTGGACCCCTTATCAGCCTACTGCCAGATCTGACCACAAAGCTGGACCAGGCCTCTCAGCAGGGGACCTCCAACTTCTTGGATGGCTGTCCACCTGGGACCTTTGAGCCTACTGCCCAGAGTGACAGCCTTCCCACAACTTCCTGCCTGTAAGTGACTGACCCGAGATCTGTCTGCCAAGATATGGAGCTCTGGACCTTGAACACTAACACTCTTTTTTGTGACCGTGATACGAGCCTTGAAAACACAGCTTTTTTTACAAATATGTTAGTCATATGTAATATAATATAATTATGCTTTGACCCTATGTTTTGACCTTATGCAAAGGCATCTGCAAATAATGCTGGAGACCTTGATGCATATACGATTATAATTGGGTAGCCCTCAAAATTACTTTAACACTGTATACTGTGATCTGTGGATTAATGAATAAGTTCAAGTAGTATTATTGTTATTGATATTAATGGTAATGATTCCAGTCCTCCTCTAGTCATTAAGGAAATAGTGTTACTCTGATAGTTAAGTATTATAGTAAGTTAAGTAGAAGATAGGTAGTCACATTAAGCTAAGTAGTTACATTAAGCTAAGTAGCCAAGTTAAGTAGTTAAGTCATGATAAGTAGTGGTGTTAAGTTTATTGATAAGTGTATTAAATGGCATAGATTGATAAGTATATTGATACTGATAAGTGTATTGACCTCAATGAGCATGCTGATGAGTAGTGTAATAAAAAACCCCTGGTGTGTGAGCAATAAAATCTCTCATTGGAAAAATAAAAAAAAATTGTATGTGTAGTGTATAAATCTAAATAAAATTAGAAAAGCACTATAAATACAAGGCAAAGTAGTATAGAAAAGTGCAGAAAAGGGGGTACCAAACTATACCTCCAATAGGAAGCCATGGTGTAAGAGTATTACCTCACCTGTTAGAAGTCTGACCATACTTAATATAAGATTTCAAGCTAGTTATTTAAATCCCTACATATTAGTTTTCACACTTATAATGGGATGATACTTAGACCTTTGTCCATCCCTTCAGTTTATAATTAAATTATGAAAGCATACTAAGGTTGAAAACATTAACTGAAAGTAGAGTTTATACAAATACATTTCTCAAGAATATTTTTACTGATGGGACCAGCACTGTGGCATAGTAAGTTGCCTCCGTCTGCAGGGGTGGCATCCTTTATGGGCACTGGTTTGAGTTTCAGCTGCTCCTCTTCTGATCCAGCTCCCTGCTGGTGCCGTGGGAATGCAGTAGGGTATGGTATAAATGCTTGGACCCTTACACCTACATGGGAGATGTGGAAGAAGCTCCTGGCTCCTGGCTTCAGATCCGCCCAGCTCTGGCAGTTGCAGCCATTTAGAGATTGAACCAGTGGATGGAAGTTTTCACTCTCTGTCTCTTCCTGTCTCTGTAACTCTGCCTCTCAAATAAATAAATAAATCTTTTTTTAAAAAAGAATATTTTACTGAAAAAAATTAAAATTTAAAAGCAAAATTATTTTGCATTATGCACTGTTATTATTTAATTTCATAAAATTTCAAGCATTTCAAGTCATGTTTTTGTTTTATGATATTAATTACATTTGCCCCTAGATCTATTTATTGTAGAATATATGAATTCACTTATGTTTCACAAAAATCTAAAGTTATAAAGCCTTGCATTAAACATGTGCATGTATGTATGTGTGTTTAGAGAGAGAGAAGGAAAAAACAAATAGAACAAATATGAGCAGGTATATTTTAATTTTGCAACTTATTTATAGCCAGTCTCTCCTATACATTACCAAGAAAGGGAGAAATCATAAATGGAAAGCAATAAAAAATCCAGGTATAAAGTGTGTATAGTCACTTATATGTTGTTTTGTTTGAGAAAATCATGTCATGTAGCCCTGCTAAGTTTTAAGTAACAGAATTAGGCTTAATACTTCAAGAACCAGTAGTGGGATATTTTAATAATAAGCATTAGAAATCCTCCAACATTTCTATATGCCTAGGCAGACAAGTAATATATTTGTGGGTTGAAATATCCCACCTGTGTGTGTGTGTGTGTGTGTGTGTATGAGTGGGTATCTGTGTGTGTATCCAATAATTCAAGTAGTAGGTAGAGATAACAACATATTAATGCAAACATAGTATGTTTTTAAAAGATATAGAAATCCTTGAAGGTATGTAAAATGCGCTAATGAAAAAAATCACAAGTATCTTCATCAGGCCGGTGCTGCGGCTCAATAGGCTAATCCTCTGCCTGTGGCGCTGGCACCCTGGGTTCTAGTCCCGGTCAGGGTGCCAGATTCTGTCCCTGTTGCTCCTCTTCCAGGCCAGCTCTCTGCTATGGCCCAGGAGTGCAGTGGAGGATGGCCCAAGTGCTTGGGTCCTGCACCCCATGGGAGACCAGGAGAAGCACCTGATTCCTGCCATCAGATCAGCACGGTGCGCCAGCCGCAGTGCACCAGCTGCAGCAGCCTTTGGAGGGTGACCCAACGGAAAAGGAAGACCTTTCTCTCTGTCTCTCTCTCTCTCTCTCACTGTCCACTCTGCCTGTCAAAAAAAAGAGTTACAATAATCAGATACAAGCAGTTTATTGAGAAAGAAACAGAAGATATGTATAGCCATAATATAAAGGACAGAGTCAAAATGTGATAAAGATGGATATATTATAGTAGATTCTTCAAATCATTTTTGGATCCATATAAATAATTAGAAAGGAAAAAGGCCATAATTATTGGGTTAGCAAAAATTATTGTCATGTTCACCTTCGTTTTATTGGGCCCAGTTCACAGGTATAGAAGGCAGAGGAACCACAAAAAGAAAGTATTGTTTTCCCAGATTCAATGAAACAGGACTGAGGATTTCTAGGAATAAGGCATTGAGCTCAAGGACATTGTAAAACTTAAAAATGAACTGCCCAATGATCCAGCAATCTAACTTCTGGAAATATATATCTAAAGAAAATTAAATCAGTGTCGGAAAGAAGTATCTGTGCTGTCTTGCAACATTGTTCACAATGACCAGGACATGGGAGCAACCCGAAAGTCTGTGCACAGATAAATGACTGGAAGTGTTTTGATTATAAGGATAGATACCTGGTGTTGAGGTTGGTGATGATAATACATAGGTACACAGAATCATAGCACAATATTACTCAGACATAATAAAACATCCTACCATTTGCAATGACAAGGATGAACCTAGAGGAGATTATGTAAGTGAAATAAGTCCGACAGAGAAAGACAAGCATTTCATGAACTCACTTGTGTAGAATTTAAAGCAGTTGAACTCACAAAACAGAGAATAGAATGATGGTAACCAGAGGATGGACAAATGGTGGGTGGGGAGTGGGGCCTGGGGGACATGTGGATTAAAGGACACGATATTTTATGTAGATAGCAGGAAGAAATCCAGGAGATCTACTTTACAACAAGGAGGCTAGGGTTAATAGTAATGTATTGTATTCTTGAAAACTGCTAACAGTTTTTAAATGCCCCCACCACTAAAATAAAAAGTTGAGCAAGAGTCAATGGATATATTAATTAACTTGATTTAGTCATTTCACAAGTATACATATATTAAAACATGTTGAATTCTCTCTATATAATTTTATCTGTCAATTAAAAATTACTCAGTATTTAAAACTGCATATACCTCAGTCTAGAGGATGTGTCTGCATTGGTGCTATTGAAATTCAGCTTTTCATAGTACAAAACAAAGCCATGAAACATTTTATTTGCTGTGAAGGTCACAGACTCTGAGAGAAGACTTAATTGAAGAAAACTATTGTTTCTACTGTCTTAGTACTGGCTCTCTCATAGTAAGCAATGTGAACCAAAGAGTTTACTTAACAGATATTTGCTTGACATCTGTCATCAAGATCCGTCTTTTTGAAAACTAAAAATGTGTACATGTTTCCTAGGTTTATGAGCATAAGTGACAAAATTGAGGCTAGTGAATCTGTGAATTCATTGTAAAGGACCACATTTACATTAAACACCTGCAGTGACAATTGCATGGCCTGGAATATATACAACATTGTTCTGTCCATATGGTAGTCACTAGTCATAAGTGGCAATTTAAGTCAATTCCAATTCAGTTCCTCTTGAACTACTTACATCTCGTGTTTAACAGCCATAGGAACCTTCTGGTTCTGTTATTGTATAGCACATATAGTGGATATCTCCTTCAATATAGAGTATTTTATCGGACAACATTATTTCAGAAATATTTGGTTTGTTTTTTGTTTTCTTGCTAATATGGACTATTCCTTGTGACTGAGCTTCTAAAATAGAAAAGATTTTTAGTCTAAATTCTAAATGCAAAGACATAATTAGTTATGTAAACAGCTTCCCAATAGGCTTTAAGCTCCACAAGTTTAGAACATGTCATCATATTAGCTACTGCATTTCTCTGTACCTAGAAGTTTCTAGCACACAGTAACATAATATTTATATGTCATATTGCATTATTTTGCTACATCAATTACTTATGTTGGGAACAACTCTTGTTCAAGTATGGTCAACTTCCACCTTCTCAGCGTGTAACAACTAAAATTTATGCATGAGCCCTGAGAAAAGTGTTTAAAAAGAAAATTAAAAATGATATTATAAAGTGTTATTAACTTCCATAAAAGAAAAAAGTGGCTAAATGGCTTCAGGGTCTTTGACATCTCTATTTAGAATATGCTAATTACAAATGCAGTTTCAATTAAAACTGATCTTAAAAGATTGTGTTAGCAAGAGATCTTTTTTTGAACTGATAGTCCTTCTAATTAAAATAGATACTTAGAATTAAAGCTGTTCATAAGATAGCCCTGTCTCATTCAGACTGACCTTTCTACAACTAGCCCTAATTACTTAAACCTTGCATTAGGAGTTCTTTTACCACATCATTTATTTTGCCACTCTCCTAAAGGTAAAACATAGTTAAAATCTTAATTGGGTACTGCTGAATAATGCAAGAACACACCATTGATCTGTTAGGTAAAGGAGTGAAATGATATCAGACAACAGGGAAAGGCTGAGTACGGGCATGGCTCCACAAGACCAGGGCAGCCTCATTCACTGACTGTTGATTTGCACAGTGTGCTTTAAGCTCAGTCCCAGTTCTAAGAGTGTATGCTAACTAATTATCTAAGCCCATGACCCCAAAAAGTTTGGATTTAGTGAGCTCTGTTGCTGTTCCCACCCAGCATTAATTCCCTTGTCTTCCGCTAACAGCAGGCTGACTTTGCTTTCTCAATCTGCTCTGTTCAACCCTTCCTCTGCCAATGAGATGGTACCCTACACTCAAACTATGTCAACCCTGAGCTCTCTTCCTGAAATTTACATCTTCAGGAAAATAACACTGAATCTGATTTAAAAAAAAAAGAAGATACCTATACTGCTCAGTTAAAATCCCCTAATAAGACTGTTAGGGGCCGGTATTTTGATGCAGCAGTTAAGTTCCCATCGCACATTAAAGTGCCTGAGTGGAGTCTCAGCGCTTCTGCTTCTGATCCAGCTTCTTGATAATGCGCCTGGAAAAGCAATGAATAATGTCCAAGTGTTTGGGCCCCTGCCACTCATGTGGTTGATTTGGATGGAGGTCTGCTTCTTGACTAGTCCTGGCTCAGACCTGGATTTTGACACCATTTGGGGAGTGAGCCAGTAGTGGGTGGGAGATATTCTCTCTCTCCCTCTCTCCCTCTCTCTCTCTCTCAAACCCTTACTTATCCTCTCTCATCCTCTCTTGTTTCTCTGTCGTCCAAAAAAGTAAATGAATCTTTTAAAAAAACCTATCTGTTAGCTTCTACACATAATTGCTTGGACCTTACCCGTCTTGCTTGTTCAAACTGATTCTTTGTCTTCTTCTGACCCCTTGAGCCACCACATATTCTTTCCATTTTCCTATAATTCAGCTAGAGAATTAATCTACCATGAGCAACCAAAGAACTTAATAATGTAATGTCACCAAGAGGCTTGCTTAATTAAAAAATAACTATATGCAATTTGTAGAATACTAGAACTGAACTTTCCCACTGTTTTCTACAGTATGGGGCTAATGCCTGATTTGTAAGAGAATTTGTGATATAATTGAAATTGGTTCAAACTAACAAATTGAACATAACTAGAGTCTCCTCTTTATAAATTTGGCATGTTTTATTTCCAAGCACAAAACTTATTTTTTTTAATTTTTGTTGATATTAAGAGAATATATTTCATGTATTTCATTTATCGATACAATTCAAAGACGATAACCATAACTCCCTCCCTCCTTTAATCCCCCTCTTTCCTTTGTTTCTTTTTTCTTTAATTTTTGCAATGAAATAATTTCAAGTTTTGTTGAAAACAATAATTTTTAAAAGGATGTATATATTACTTTAGATTATAACAAGTGACACCATTGAAAAGTCTAAAATTCAGAGTAATCCTAGGAAATATAAAATATGACTGATAGTGAGCTGATCAAGGAGCAAGAGTAAAGGAAGTCCTGGACTACAACAACTCCATAAAAGTAATTCAAGAAATAATTAGAATAAAATAAGAAAAAAAGACTTGAGTCAGTCCTGAAGTGATTTAAAGTTATTAATTAAAGTATTGATTTGGAAGAGCTGGGCCAGCCGAGTCCTCAGATGGTAGCAAAAATATTTGCCCGAGATTAATATCCTAAGAAAGCAGCTTTAAAAGATGCTAGAGAATGTTGTGACTATAAGGAAGTGGCAATCAAGCTGTTCACTACCAAGATGCAAAAGAAAGCATAGGACAAAGCTGCTATGTATTTGCTTTGACAAAAGGAATTTCAGGAAGTGGGTTTTCAATTGAAAAGAAGATATTGTATTCAAAGAAAAGATATAGAGCACCCTTCTTCAGCTAAAAGAAGACGCAAGTGTTAGAGTAAACCCCATGATGTCAGAAAGATTAAACTAAAAGGAAAAAAAAAAACATAACATGATGAAATTTCAGAATTCTAGAGACAAGGATAAAAATCTAAAACTTCCTGGGGGAAAATGAATTTTTACAAAAGAAAAAATACTAGAAATCATCAAACACTCATTAACCACAGTGTGAAATATAAGGCAATAAAATAATATCTCCAAAATTCTGATCATTTCATTTAAATTAAATTGAATGCTCAACCAAATTAACACAAAAGTACAAAAATGTTTTCCAATTTGTTCTTTCATTTAACAAATGTTTATTGACTGCCCATTGTGTTCTAGGCTTGGCAGGAGCCCTTAGGCAAATACCTGTAAGCGAAAGATATAAAATTCCTCCCTTCATACGCTATCTGGTTGTTCTAATTACTGTGTTATCCATTAAATTAATCTCAAAGTCAGGGACCTAATGGCCACTTACTATGCTCAGGTATTTTGGAGTGTGGGCAGAGCACAAGGACTACTCCATGATATCAGTTTATGCCAGAAGGTGACCAGAGATTGGGGTCATCTGAAGCTCATTCATCATGTCTGGTGTAAGGTTGCCTCTCTGTTATGACCCTTACTGGGCATGCATGGAGACTTTCCATCTTGACCTGGGCTTCTTTACAGCATCCTTAGGGTTCAGAACATGATACTGTTAGATAGGAAGTCAGATACGAGCTTATGTGTGTGTGACAAAGGCCTGAAGAAAAGACATCTATGTCTAGCATATGCATCTGCATCTCAAAGCCATCCCAATAATGTTTCAGGGGCAGCCCAGAATTTGCATCCTGCCCTGCCCCTCCTACGCCATAACCTGCCAGGTTGGGGTCCCTGCCCCTTCTGCCTAACAATCTTCCACAATCTTCCAGATGCAGCCCAGTATCTGCATTTCAAATACCCTTCTCAGGATCCTGGATTGGGACAGTGCCAGCTAGGCTTCCTCCTGTCTGATACCTTTAGGGAAAAACTCAGATAGGAGCTTCTTAATATTTACATCCATAAAATCCTTTGTTTCAGGAGGAGATGTGTGAAGACAGAGACCCATCTCCTTAAAAACCCCCAGCCTCAACCAGACTATGCGCTCAGGCTGAGCCACTCACCTGGCCTGGCCTGGCCAGGAGTACACCACTCAAACATGTAGCCTCGCTCTTCCCCAAGTCCAAGCGACTGGGCACTCTCTCTCAGGTTCTGTCTGAAGAGGTGCCCAGTTGTTCTTCTGGATGTCACTTTCCGGTAACAATACCATCAAGTTGAAGTCCCTTGATGTAACTGGTTGTTTTAAAAAACTGAAGAAGCAAAGCCAGAGGCATCACAATACCAGATTTCAGGTCATACTACAGGGCAATTGTTAACAGCATGGTAGTGCTACAGAAACAGATGGATAGACCAATGGAACAGAATAGAAACACCAGAAATCAATCCAAACATCTACAGCCAACTTATATTTGATCAAGGATCCAAAACCAATCCCTGGAGTAAGGACAGTCTATTCAATAAATGGTGCTGGGAAAACTGGATTTCCACGTGCAGAATCATGAAGCAAGACCCCTACCTTTCACCTTACACAAAAATTCACTCAACATGGATTAAAGACTTAAATCTATGACCCGACACAATCAAATTATTAGAGAACATTGGAGAAACCCTGCAAGATATAGGTACCGGCAAAGACTTCCTAGAAAAGACTCTGGAGGAGCAGGCAGTCAAACCCAAAATTAACTACTGGGGTTGCATTAAATTGAGAAGTTTCTGTACTGCAAAAGAAACAGTCAGGAGAGTGAAGAGGCAACTGACAGAATGGGAAAAATATTTGCAAACTACGCAACAGATAAAGGGTTGATAACCAGAATCTACAAAGAGATTAAGAAACTCCACAACATCAAAACAAACAACCCACTTAAGAGATGGGCCAAGGACCTCAATAGACATTTTTCAAAAAAGAAAATCTAAATGGCCAACACACACATGAAAAAATGTTGAAGATCACTAGCAAACAGGGAAATGCAAATCAAAACCACAATGAGGTTTCACCTCACTCCAGTGAGAAAGGCTCACATTCAGAAATCTACCAACAATAGATGCTGGAGAGGATGTGGGGAAAAAGGGGCACTAACCCAGTGTTGGTGGGAATGCAAACTGGTGAAGCCACTATGGAAGTCAGTCTGGAGATTCCTCAGAAACCTGAATATAACCCTACCATTCAACCCAACCATCCCACTCCTTGGAATTTACCCAAAGGAAATTAAATTGGAAAACAAAAAAGCCATCTGCACTTCAATGTTTATTGCAGCTCAATTCACAATAGCTAAGACCTGGAACCAACCCAAATGCCCATCAACAGTAGAGTGGATAAAGAAATTATGGGACATGTACTCTATAGAATACTATACAGCAGTCAAAAACAATGAAATCCGGTCATTTGCAACAAGATGGAGGAATCTGGAAAACATTATGCTGAGTGAATTAAGCCAGTCCCAAAGGGACAAATATCGTATGTTCTGCCTGATCAGCAACAACTAACTGAGCACCAAAGGGGAAACCTGTAGAAGTGAAATGGACACTATGAGAAACAGTAACTTGATCAGCTCTTGTGCTGACTGTTGTTGTACAATGTAATACTTTATCCATTTTAGTATTTTTTTCTTTCTTTTGTTCTAGTACTATCGGTTGAACTATGTAATTAACACACAATTATTCTTAGGTGTTTAAATTTTAACCGAAAAGTGATCCCTGTGAAATATAAGAGAGGGAATAAGAGAGGGAGGAGATGTAAAACTTGGGACATGCTCAATCGGAACTGCCCCAAATGGTGGAGTTAGAAACGTGCCAGGGGATTCCAATACAATCCCATCAAGGTGGCATGTACCAATGCCATCTCATTAGTCCAAGTGATCAGTTTCAGGTCACAATTGATCACACTGATAGGTCTAAGAGTCAAAGGGATCACACAAGACTAGTGTCTGCTAATACTAACTGATAGAATCAAAAAGGGAAAGAACGATCCAACATGGGAAGTGGGAGACACAGCAAACTCATAGAATGGCAGATGTCCTAAATAGCACTCTGGCCTCAGAATCAGCCCTTACGGTATTCGGATCTGGCTCAAGGGCCCATGAGAGTATTTTAGGCATGGAAAGCCAAGACACTCTGGGAAAAAAAAAAGAAAAAAAGAAGACCTAAATGAAAGATCTCTGCGAGTGAGATCCCAATGGAAAGAACGGGGCCGTCAAAGAAGGAGGTACCTTTCTCTGAAGGGAGGAGAGAACTTCCACTTTGACTATGACCCTGTCGGAACAAGATCGAAGTCGGTGAACTCAAAAGGCTTCTCTAGTTTGGCAACTCATGACTAGAACCTAGGGAGATTACTGACGCCATAAACAAGAATGTCAAATTGTTAAATCAACATCAGCAGTCACTATGTACTTACTTCTCATGAGGGATCTGTCCTTAATGTGTTGTCCAATGTGAAGTAATGCTATAAGTAGTAGTCAAACAGTATTTTTCACTTTGTGTTTCTGTGTGGGTGCAAACTGTTGAAATCTTTACTTAATATATACTAAATAGATCTTCTGTATATAAAGATAATTGAAAATGAAGCTTGATGTGAATGGAATGGGAGAGGGAGTGGGAGATGGGAGCTGTGTGAGTGGGAGAGAAATTGTGTGTGGGGGGGGCATTGTAATCCATAACCTGTACTTTGGAAATGTATATTTACTAAATAAAAAATTAATTAAAAAAAAGAAATCCTGAAGTAACCTCAAAAAAAAAATTGAAGAAGAAAGAAAGTCATTCTCTTTTTTGTTAATATTTTATTTATTTATTTGAGAGGCAGAGTTATGGACAGAGAGAGGGAGAGACAGAGAGAGAGGTCTTCCATCCCCTGTTTCACTCCCCAAATGGCCACAAAAGCTGCAGCTGGGCTGATCTGGAGCCAGGACCTTCTTCTAGGTCTCCCATGTGAGTGCAGGGCCCAAGCACTGGGGCTGTCTTCCAGTTCATTCTCAGGTCACATGAAGAGGGCTGGATTGGAAGTGGAGTAGCTGGGATGATAACCTGACATTCATATGCACTCTCTGACCTTCCCCTTTTCTCTTTGAATCAGGCCATAAAATAAATCTTCTTTTAAGTTTCTTTAATTAATTAATTAATTTATTTTTTAAGGGATACAAATTTCTTATGTACAACTTTAGTTATTCTTCCCATTTTACCTGCCCTTCCACCCCTCCTCCTCCTCCCTTTCGCCTTCCCAATTCTATAAATGTAAACAATTCAAGATTTAGAACCAATTATTGGAGTTCTTTCACAATCAAAAACAGCTGCCTAGCTATACCAATCATTTAAGTAAAATTTAACTAAAAACAGAGCAATATACTCTATGACCATGTCCACAAGAAAATCCTTTCGCATGTGCCCCAGTGTATGTACCTAGAAAATCATCAGCAAATGCATTTCACACTACTTACAATTCAGAAACATCTTAGAGAGCCACATCCTCCTTTTTCAAGACAATTTCCTCAGAAGATTAGTCATCAGGACAGTAATCTATTTTTATGCTCTCGTCTCAGTTTGCATTCATGCATAAAATGACTGGTTATTGAAATGTATTGACCAATGTCTATATTATATTCAATCCCCAAGGCAGAGAAACACTAAATAATCTTGCCATACTAAGAAAGTATTGTGTTTCCATTTTAAATTTGTTCCCTTCAATAGTGCCCTCAGGATATTGTCCCAGAACCTATCAAAGAACATTTAAGGAAATTAAGTGTTATATGCCTAAAATATTTCAAAGAGATAAATTTCCAAACTTAAATATATAATCTATATTATTTGTCCCAAATTTCAAAATGTTGCAATGCAATGAATTTAAAATCTATGATGAGGTAAAATCAGAGACCAAATTTAACCCCCAAATATTTTCTATTTATCTAGTAATTCACGCAACTTTCACTGTTCTTGGAACCATTAGGAAAAATGGACTTGATTTTCCCAGTTTTATCCAAGATGTTACTTCTAATCAGTATCCCCTATTTTTAATAAATTATTAAGTGCTCAATCTTAGAAAATAATTTTGAATCAAGTACAACTAAGCATAATCATAAAAATTTAATAATGTACTTTATGTTCAATTTATGGAACATCAGTATAGATAGTAGCTCATATAAATTGCTACATTTCATTAAGATTTCCAATTGTGGAGTTTTATCCAACAAGATTACATAATTTTGAGTAACAGAATATGATTCTGGCTTAAGGGAAAGAGAATTTAAAGGAAGAATATGAGAAACTCAGGAAATCAACAGGAGGCTTGGAGAGTAGACAGTGTTCCAGGCAGCACTGTAGTCAAGAATCAGGAATCACAAATACTCAGGCTCCTGCTTGGAGATATGTGTTTCTTTGTTTTGTTTTGTTTTGGTTTGGTTTTGTTTTGTTTTGTTTTGTTTTTTGCAGAATTAAAATTCCCTGGCCCGCAAAAGCCCTTCAGCTGGGGAAATGATGTACTCACTGGAAGGGAAACATTCCAGCAATAAAGAAGAGAAAGAGATGTTGTTTTCTGTTATTTTGCAACTGAAAACACTCCTTTGAGGATATGTTGTATAAATTACTATAAGTGTGAAAGTGGACAGGAGCTACACACAGGTCCCATCAGCATAGGAAGACCTCTGCTGCGTTCTCACTTCTAGGGGTCTTCATTGCTTCAGGTCTTAGGAGGGATGCTCAGGCAGCCCTTGACTGGGAGGACAGGATAAGATTATACGAAATGTTCATGGAAAAAGGGAAGGAAAATATGTTTATTTTGGTGCAAAAATTTTGAAATCAAAGCACAGTTTTTTCTTGCTATCCATCTTATGAACTATTTTTATTACTTATTGTATGTATGGATTTCAAATTTGTTTTGCACCAAAACAAACTTACCTTAATTCCACTTTCCTTGAGTATTTTGAAATCCCCTCATATAGATCTCTTGATATAGAAAATCAATGTATATCAGAAGCTGTTTCATCTATACCCAAAGATGTCACTTTTCCTTAAATCAATTATGCAAATATGCTAATTATACTAAGACAATCATTCAAAGGCAAAGCAGCAAATGCTTTCTAACTAACACAATAGAACTTGAAGATGTGCTGTGGAGACCCTCAAGAACAGAACCTAGAAAAATGTAAGTTATTCTTAGTGACCTTTTCAATCATGGCAGAGAGAACCACAATCAAGAATTCCTTGATCATTCCTTCAAAATGAAAAGTGGAGGTTCAGGTAATGGACCTTTCCTACTTTGATTTAAATATTTTAACAAGACCAAAAGCAGGGGCCAGCACTGTAGAATTATCTGAGTCTATTATATTCACTTACTTCAAATATTTTTTATCTAGTTGGAAATTATAAGTTTTCAAGTTATTTTATTTTCCTATAAATGTTCACAAGTGTAAATTATTCCTGTCTTTACTATATCCTTTTGGTCATTTTCAGATGTCCATTGTTAATGCAAATCCTTTCAAATATTTGGTTGTACATATTAGCAGTTCTTTTCATTTTATTCTTATAGGAATCATGTATGCCATCAAATGTCTTCTTAATCCTCTCTTATTTCTTGGATTTCATTTCTTTTTAGAGCCTTTAACTAACTCTCTTTTCCTCAGAATTTTCTGAAGGATTCATTTATAAACTAGGGTACCTGCACAGATTTGTGGAATCTCATCTTAAATGCACAAAGTTAACAGTATATATTTTATTTATATTTATACAATAAGGGACTTTTAACTACATTATTTAAAAATGTTTTACATTTACTTGTATACATAAAGAATGATGGAAGCTCTGTGGCATAGTAGATTAAGCCTCCACCTGGAATCCCAGTTCCTGTTCTGGCTGCTCCTCTTCTGATCCAGCTCTCTGTTCTGTCCTGGAAAAGCAGTGGAAGATGGTCCAAGTGCTTGGGACCTTGCACCCAAGTGGGAGACCTGGAAGAAGCTCCTGGCTCCTGCCTCTGGATCAGTCCTGCTGCAACATTTGAGGCTATTTGGAGAGTGAACCAGAGGATGGAAGACCTCTCCCTCCGCCTCTTTTTCTGTCTGTCTATAACTCTCAAATAAATAAATAAATCTTTTAAAAAAGATGGAAATTCACTCTGACTTTATGGATATGTTGGACATTCTTCATTGGTGTTAACCATTTAATCAGAAATGTTGAAGCATTTTTTTTTTTTTTTGTAAAAGAGAACACCACTGTTTATTTTATGACCTATGTTTCATTAGACCTTCAGTATATTCTCCAAAGCCCAGGAACTCCTATTGTTAATTAGTTACAATTTGGTTTTGAATAATTCTAATCTTCCCTTGTCACATCCCTTAATGAATTACAGGGCTACACAACAACATATGTTAATTTAATTTTACTAGAATAGCATCTTGATGGATTTTTTTATTGATATTGGTACACTGATAATTGCAAAATCATGATCAACTTTAATGGTGTTATTGACTTGAATGAACATTCATCAAGAATCTGCACCAAATTTGGGGCAAGGTAGGAGGTTAAAAATGAATAAGACAGGGGCTGGTGCTGTGGCACAGCATTTAAAGCCCTAGCCTGAAACACCAGCATCTCATATGGGTGCTGGTTCTAGTCCTGGCTGCTCCTCTTCCAATCCAGCTCTCTGCTATGGCCTGGGATAGCAGTGAAAGATGGTCCAAGTCCTTGGGTCCTTGCACACACATGGGAAACCTGGAGGAAGTTTCTGGCTCCTGGCTTCAGATCAGTGCAGCTCTGGCCGTTGCGGCCATCTGGAGAGTGAACCAGCGGATGGAAGACTTCTCATTTTGTCTCTACCTCTCTCTGTGACTCTGTCTTTCAAATAAATAAAATAAATCTTTTTAAAAATGAATAAGACAAAGTCACTCCTCTTAAGTAGTCAATTTTCAAGATTGGTAAGATTTATATATGAAGTACATATACAACCATGTATGCAAGCAACCAAGTAGAAGGCATTGAGAAAGTTTTACACAGAGGAACTAAAGGGTCATGAGTGTGTACAAATGGGAACACTTTACATTATATTTATGAATCATTTTAAATTTTTTTAAGAAATGTAATAATTAGACCCCAAGAATGGTTTATCTTGGTTCATGATTTCAGAGGTTCACAGTCCAATCTGGCAAGAAATATTTGTCCATCTGCTACTGGTTTACTCCCCAAATGGTTTTAGCAGCTTGGGTTGGGCCAGTCAGAAGCAAGGAGCCAAGAACTCCGTCTGGGTCTCCCATTACTGTGACAGAAACTCAAGTACTTGTGTCATCATTGGCTTCCTTTTGTATTAGTAGGAAGCTGGATCAGAAGCAGAGGTGAAACTCAATTCCAGGCCTTCCAATATGGGATGTGGGTGCCCCAAGCAGCAGGCTAATCCACTGTGCCTCACTGTCCTCCCTGAAAATATTTGAATTTAAAGAGAAAGCTTTTAAATACATTTTCCAAATGTATGCGAGATTTATTGATTGAATTAAAGTGAAATGATAATAGGAGGGGCCAGTGCTGTGGCACAGTGGGTTAATGCCCTGGCCTGAAGCACTGGCATCTCATATGGGCATTGGTTTGAGACCTGGCTGCTCTACTTCTGATTTAGCTCTCTGCTATGGCCTGGGAAAGCAATGGAAGATGGCACAAGTCCTTGTGCCCCTGTACCCACGTGGGAGATCTGGAAGAAGCTCCTGCCTCCTGGCTTCAGATAGGTGCAGCTCCAGCCGTTGCGGCCGATTGGAGAGTGAACCATCGGATGGAAGACCTCTCTCTCTCTCTCTGCCTCTCCTCTCTCTGTGTAACTCTGACTTTCAAATAAATAAATAAATCTTTAAAAAAAATGATAATAGGAGAAACGATTCACTGGACCCTGTGTTTTTCACAATCAGGGAGGCTTTAAGTATGATAAAACTAGGTAGGGAAAAATAATTAATTAAGTTACAGAAGAATAAAAGGGAAGTATGATTATCTTCTTAGAATTGTATTTATGAAATTCATGAATTCTGTGCTCTTTATATTAATAAAAATTTAGAAAGAAAAGAACCTAAATTGAAATAACATTTATTATTTATTCATTTATAGCAATTGACTCAGAGGTCATCTATATATCTCTACATATCTAGCTATTATTTTTGGAACTTTAGAAAATTTTCTCTGGAAAAATGAGGTGTCAGTTTGATAAGCCTTATTCACATTCACACTAAACTTGAATACAAAAGTCAGGAAACCTTTATAATATAACTTGTATTCTGCAGCTAGAGAAAGAGAGAGTGATCTAGTCTTTCTTACTAAGTAAAAACACAGGATGTTTTTATTAAGCCATCAACTCTAGCCACAGTTTACTGAGCCTATTTATTTTTTGAGAAGTCTAAGTATTCACTGCAATGAATACTTCAGTAAAGCGACTTTAAGATAGTAACAAAATAAAACATCCACTCACCAGCTGTATTTCATTTGGGTCATCACCCTCTCAGTCTGAGGTAAAAAAGTGTGTAAAAAAGTGCCGATTTCATAACCTCATTAAGGAAAGTGAATGTGAATAACATACATTGTAAACTTTAGAGGGATGCTTTAAACTCCAATATTCAGTAAGTCAGTCACAAACTTTATGCCAGATAGCCAAGGTTCCATCGTCATTAGTGTGACTTGAATGTTCCTCGAACCTAGGCAGTTTATTTAATGCCACAGTAGCTCAATGTCTTACCTTTAAAACAAAGATTAACATAAAATCTCCCCAATATACTTTTCATGAAGATTAAACAAGGAAATTCCCATAAACCTAATGTCTAGTGATCAAGACATTAACATGTCCCTTAGCTGGGCTAAACTTTAGATGGATTTCTGCCCAACTCCAGGACCCTGACTTCCTTTTTGTTTCTTGGTTTGTCTGTTTTTATAGCAATTACTTTAGAAAACTTTCTATTGTAAATTCTTTCCCTGGTCCTTGAAGTTATAGCAAATCTTCTTTCAGCATCATGTAATTTTTACAACTCAGGGACGTCTTTCTTAAGAACCTGGGAGACAGCCCTTTAGAATTAACAGAGATGGCACCCCATGGAATGATAAGAGCCTAAAGTTGGCAAGCAACAATTAGCAAATCACCCTAATCAATCACCCCAAATATTGTCTAGTATTTTCTCACTAGCCTCCTCCTCTGTTTCAGTAGGGTTGAGTTCAATATCACTCCTTTATTACAACAACGTTGAACAAAGTTTTCCATGCCTATTTAACTTTCCCAGAGTTGTTTTCCATTCCTACTAACATATTATAACAATAGGCTAATATTATCATTAGTGCAGTAAAATATTAATGATGCCACACTTTACATGAATAAAAAGATGCCTAAAATCTAAACACATTTGTTTGTGGTTCTGTGTCCAGTTGTTTGTTAACAAATGGCTTTCTAAATTGGCTAAATTAGAAGACTACATTTAACTCTGTCCTTCAGGTTTTACAAACTCATTTCAAAATGGAAAGAAAAGTGTTGAAGTAATATGTTCAGGTTGGAGCTGTATTTAATTCTTTGAATTAGAATCTCCATGTGAAGAACATAAGACATGTTCTAAACATTTTCTAGGTAAGCTTTTGTCATTAAAACAAACAAAGCAAAATATCTACTAGGGGACTGGAAGGAAAAGAGAATAAAGAACTGAGATAAAAAGATACATGCAGTGTTACAGAAGAAAATTCCCTTTGAGATTATTTTTAGTATAATTGCAATTGTGATTAAACCTCAAACCTCTCTTTTTTCTGCTATACTTTATCACTGGAGTTTAACACGACTGGAGAAGTTTCAGTCTCCTTGCTTATGATTGGATGTGAGCTTAACAGAGATAGCAATATTGTCTTTCTAACTTGCAAATTCACTATGACTGTCTCTGGGTCTTGTATGTAGTGGTCAATTATTATATATTTATTTAATATACATTGAAAAGATAAAAATGTATTTTTGAAAATCCAGGGGGAAAGGAAGCAACGTGATGATCACCATTCAGAAATATCAAGAAAAATCCAAACATGGTCCTAACTTCTCCAACAATTGCTTCTCCGTAGCCTCCCTCATATATTCTCAAAACAAATGTGAACGACAGAAACATCATCAAGGTTTTAGCTTAATTATCATCACTTTTACCAATACACAGTGCTTTTGGGGTAAGAAGAATTTAAGCAGGAGAAATATCTATGTGACAAGAAAGCTAAATTATCTCATTGAATTCTTCTTAGTTGAATGCAAAATTCGTAGATTGTTCACTATCAATACAATGCATCTATTTTCTTATTTATGCTTCTATGTTAATTTGTAATGTAGAAGTATCAGCTAATCAGAACAGTGTTAGAATGTTTAAACCTGACTTCTAATGAGCTAAGAGAGTGTTAAAAATCAACTAGTTTTATACATGTGGGTGTGTGTCTGTGTGTACAAGTCGTGATGTTGATTTTTATTTTTACAATGAAAACTGGGCAATGAAAACTAAAATTGCAAACATATTCAGAGTTATATTTCCAAGAAGCCAAGTAGGAAAGGGCTTTTGGCCTAGCAGTTAAGATGCCCACATCCCACACTGGAGTACCTATGCCTGGCTCCAGTTCATGATTCCAGATTCCTGCTAATGCAGCCTCTGGGAGGCAGCAGTGATGGGAAGCAATTGGATTTGTCCATCCACAGGGGAGACCAGGATTGAGTTCCCAGCCCCTGGCTTTTACCTTGACCCATTGTTGCCATTGGAGGCATTTGAACAGACGGGAGCTCTCACTTTCTCTCTCTCTCTGTCTCCTTGTCTCTGTCTCTCTGCCTCTGAAATAAATAGCTAACTTTTTATAAAGTCAGCATTATATGATACTCGATCGATAATTTTGCATATTTTAGAAGAAAAATAACAATTTTAATATGGTAATCATGTGGTTTTCACAAATAATTAAAATATATTTAAATTTTTTTGTTCCTTGGATACATTTTTTTCAATCCTTTAGATCATTAAAAATGTTTCTGGGTCAATACAGTTATAAAAATAAAAAATGCAAGAATGGATCTAAAGAACTGAAAGAAAAAATAGAAAATTTTTAGAGACAGTATGTTCTCATTTTACAAATTATAACAAATGAAAGCAAGTTTTTAATAAGCATGGTCAATATGCAATTTAAGAAAAAAAGCTTTACTAATTGTTTATTTAATGAAGATTTAATTACCAACCAAAGAATGAACATAAACAAGAAAATTATTCCCATCAAATTCAGTATTAGCTGGGTCAAATGAAATCTCTGCTGTGCCAAATTTTTGCTAAATGAAGATGTACTTATTGATCAAAATAATGAGCATAAAGAAAGAATGGTTTATATCAAGTTCATAACTCAGAAGCAGCCATGGCCTGCCCACTGGAAAATGAAGAAAATTATACTCATGAATTCAGCACAATGAAACAGGAACATGGAGTCTACTGTTTTACTCAATTGTTTGATGGCAATCAAAAAAATAGCTTCTATTTTCTTGTGGCAATGTAAGAATTTTAGGAGTAAATCAAATTAGTGATTTTCCATTGGATGAGCATGAAAGAAAATTAACACTTTAAAGTCAGTTACTCCAACATTTTTCAAGTGCAGAAACAACAACTTGGCTTTTTGGTTTAAATCTAAAATTCCAAGTTCTAAGCTAAAAGGCAAAAGAGTATTGTATTAAAAAGTGCTCAATAAATATAAATAACCATTTAGTTAGCACTTTAAAATCCTATGTGGTTTGCAAGACCTCTGTTTTCAGATATATGAAAGCAGATTCAAGAATTCAGGTAACCCTTCCAAAATTCTGAATTTGTAAGCTACTTTCAAAGTAATATGTATATATATTTAAAATGTTTAAATCCATAATCAATATTTTCTCCTATGAATTTAATTCACTTGTCTGCTGTCATTTCAGAGATAAGTTTAAAGTACTTACTACATGCATTTCACAGAACAAATCTTCCAAATGTGTTTGTGATTATTTTAAATGTTTGTGGATCTCTATAATAGTAATTTAATAGGAAGAATATTTTATTTAAACTCAGAAGACCTGATCTTGAGTTCTAGTCTGATGGATGAATGAAGCTAAATAATGTTACTTTTAAAACTATACAAATTTGGCCGGCGCCATGGTTCAACAGGCTAATCCTCTGCCTTGCGGTGCTGGCACACCGGATTCTGTCCTGGTTGCCCCTCTTCCAGGCCAGCTCTCTGCTGTGGCCAGGGAGTGCAGTGGAGAATGGCCTAAGTGCTTGGGCCCTGCACCCCATGGGAGACCAGGAGAAGCACCTGGCTCCTGCCATCGGATGAGCACGGTGCGCCGGCCACAGCGGCCATTGGAGGGTGAACCAACGGCAAAACGAAGACCTTTCTCTCTGTCTCTCTCTCTCTCTCTCTCACTGTCCACTCTGCCTGTCAAAAATTAAAAAAAAAAAAACCTACAAATTTAGAGGCCAGCATTGTGGCATGGGAGGTTAGGCATCTGCCTGTGATGACGGCATCCCATGTTGGCACCAGTTTGAGTCTCAGCTGCTCCACTTCCGATCCAGCTCTCTGCTATGGCCTGGAAAAGCAGTGGAAGATGGCTCAAGTGCTTGGGCCCCTGCACCTGCATGGGAGACCCAGGGGAAGCTCCTGGCTCCTGGCTTCAGATCTGCCCAGCTTCGAAAGCTGCAACCATTTGGTGAGTTAAACCAATGAACAGAAGGATGGAAGATTCTCTCTCTCTCTCTCTCTCTCTCTCTCTCTCTGCGTGTATGTGTGTGTGTGTCTTGATCTATCCCTATCATCTCTATCTCTATATCTCTGCCTGTCTCTCTCAATTCTGCCTTTCAAATAAATAAATAAATCTTTTAAAAAGAAAAAAATCACTGTGTAAGGAGAAAGATTATTTCGGGAAAGAGGGAGGGCATTGTGGGGCAGTGGTTAAGCCACCACTTGGGACACCCTAATCTCATATTAGAGTTTCTGGAATCAACTTCACCTTCACTTCTGATCCCGCTTCCCTCTAATGCTCATCCTGACAGGTAGAAGGTTATAGTCCAAACACTTGGATCTAGTTCACTCATGTGGGAGACCCTGATGGAGTTCCTAGCTCTTGGTTTTGACTTGCCTGCTCCCAGCCGATATGGCACATGGGAAGTGAAATAGCAGATGGGAGATTCTCTCTCCTCCTCTCTCTCTCTCTCTCTCTCTCTCTCTCTCTCTCTCTCTTTCTCCTTCTCCCCTCAAATAAATACAAACAAATATAGAAAAGAGTCTTAAAAGCCAGGATGCTAATCCTGGTGAACTCGTGCATTACAACTGCCCCTATAAAAGGAGAATAAGAAAAGAAAGCAATGTGACCATGAGGCAGAAAGTGGTCAGAAGTTGCTATGGTAAGGCCTTTGGACATGAGGAAAAGGGCCATGACCAAGGACTCCAAGTGACCTCTAGTTGCTGGGCAACACAAGGAAACAGGCTCCCCACAACAGAACACAGAGGGAGCATAGCCTGCACATACCTTGATTTTAGGACTTCTGACCTGCAGAACTGTAAAACAATATATTTTTTGTGCTTTAGGCCACCAATTTTGTTGTAATTTGTCATAACAGCAATAGGGCAGGATCCCAACACAGGACCAGTGTGAAAAGAAGAGGAATCAAATCTATTTTGAAGAGTTCTGGTGACTGTCAAACTTGATCACGTGTTTGAGACACCTTTGTGACCCCTGAAATGCTAAACAAATACTACCCTTTATTACATAGCTTAGGAAACTTTAACCTCTGGGATTGAGACCAAGATATGTAGAAGGAAATGGCTTTAAAATTCCAAAAATCAACAACTTGGAAAAGCAACTATATTATCAACATTAAGCATTTCAGCAGCAGTGAGCAGCCCAGAGGCACGCTTGCTTTCTTCATATCCGGGTGACAGGCATGTAACAAAAAGCAAAGATGCCACAGGTGAAGGCTTGTTGGGGAACCAGGTCAGGCCTCATTAGGTGAAAGTACTCACTATCTGGCTATAGCAGAATAAACTGGCTTCTATTCTGTTATGCCAAACCTCTTCTTCAGAGCTGTCTGTTTTAGGAACCTGAGATAATGAGAGTATTCTGGGAGCAGACACCTGAGCAATTAGCAGTCAAAGCATGAACACATGTGGCCACCAACTGCCTGCACCTGATTAAATGTCATTCTGCCGTGTATTCCAGTAACTGAAGTATTCCAGTATTTCACTAAATAACTCTCATGGGAATGGCTCGTGCTTGAATGAATATATTCTCAAACACCACAAAAATGTTCATTTTTTTAAAAATGTCAATTAACCATCAGTGTTTCTTTAATATATCTGCTCTCAAAATTTAATAAAAAATAAACACTGAAAAGTGAAGGAATTTATGTGGTTAGTTCACTAAAATAAATCCTGCCCAATAGTTCCTGTTTCAAGCAAATACCTTCAAGGATCTTTAGATTTCAAGTTCAAGTGACTTTTAATCCTGGCTCTTCTTCCGGAGACATAGACTTGATTTCACAGAAATAGTCTAACAAATTCCACTTCTGAAGTTGTCAAAAGGAATGTTCCCGTTTTCTCCTTTTCATTTTTCCTTCTCCTTCCTTCCTAGATCAGAAACATATAATAAAAGAAAAACACCATGGTAGACGTGGTGTTGAATGGAACAATGGAAGAATCACTGTAATTGTTTTCATTTCCATGTTGAGATCCGCTATGGACACTTCTCAACTGCAATTCTTCACCTTGCACTTTTTTGTGATACTGGAAGTTAGGATATTGTTTAATGTTTTTAGTATTGTGTGGAAATTGAGAATGCACCCAAAAAAGAAAAAAATGAAACTAGAATAAAATGAATATTTTTAAATGTATGCTAAAGCTTTGCCAGGAGACTATAGTTTTCTCTCTATAATGTTTAATAGATTTAACTAAATTAAACTGCAAAAAGAACCAAACTGGATGCTTATGGAGGCATTTTACAAAAAATGGCTCGAGGGATACTGGTGGACTTTCAACCTCTCACTCTGCTATCTCAGGTCCACCAGATTTTACACAAAGCAAAGATATCATTTGGTTCTGCTAAGCATTTTGTTCCATGCCAAAGACTCTCAGACTCCTACTGGAGATACAAGTTTATATCTTTCAACAATGTAGCTGCAAGCCAACATCCAATTTGGTACAATCCTTCTCCAAGAGATCTGAGACCAGATGCTGGAAGTCTTGTATATCAGGAAGTTTCTCTGATGGTGCTGTGGTTGCTCATTTTCTCAGGTAGGAAAATGTCTATGAGTACTCACTCAAATAGTTTTAAATAATTTCTAGCTAATTAGTCAATAAGAGAAATAGAATATTGACATAAAAGAAACAGAGAGACAGGCTCTCCAAAGCAGAGTTGCTTCAGAGTGAGTGACAGAAGATTGCAATCTGGGATTCTTGTATCATGTAACCATGGTGGGAATCAAGGAGCCAGGTTTACCCTGGGAGGCAAAGAAAGGCAGAGATGTGCAGAGCAAAATGGAGAGGGTTACGTAAGCTGTTTGAGACCATGAGAATATTGGTCGAGAGGTTGCCATCAGTTCATTAGTGGAGAGGATGTCAGGCAAATGTTCTTAAACCTCAGCTCAGGAACATGGCTGGCCTGTGACTCGTGTGGCAAGCTGTGGTTTGGTGATAATTCTTGTTTTTGGCAAAATTTCATGTCAAGACCCTTTAGAAAATCTTTTTAACCAATTTTTTACCATAGGCATGTGTGCATGAGGCTTGAGACTGTGGAACCTCCCAGCTTTAACTTTTTTGTTGTTAGAGTTTGACACCAGTGACTCCATTTTGATTCTAACAACTTCACAGGAAAGATAGTTTAACAATGAAAATCACTACTTTGCATTTCATGTTATGGCTCAAATGTTACAAACTTTGTTAGTTTCCAAGAAATGCCTGTAACCCCATCATTTACCATTTCTTTCTTTGAGCTTGAGAAAGAATCAAATACATACAATATGCCAAAGCTGTGTGTAAAGCTACATAGAATTCTTTTCAATTAAATTCAGAACTAAACCAAAAGGAATCTTAATTACATGTGATTTTTACTTTATAATGTTATCCGTTAACTACAATTTAATTATATCAGGAGAACAGTACCATAGATTATAAGATGCTGTTGTGGATGGCAGGTCCTGGTTCTCACCTCTGATGCAAGAAGAAATGCTAGGATGAGATGTAGGTAGAGACCAGCAGAGATGCAGGATTTATTTACATGCTAAAGGAAAGCACACACTCAGGATGAACTGAAAGCATACTCAGGAGAGAGCTGCACTCAATGTGCTTTGTCCTCATCCCTTTTTATGATCTGGAGGCATATGTGTGCTGTCTGGGGCAAGGTGTGATTGATTATTCAAAGAGGGTAGGGCTTGGGGAGGGGCTTGCATACCATTCATTTCCTCACCCATTTTAGGAAAACTCAAAGCCATCACAGGCATTGTGGGAGTAGGTGAGTAAACAATGATAGTTTATTATAATGTCCTTATATTGAGCTATTGGTGTCACAGAGAGGCAGATGGTAGCCATCATGGTTATGTTTTGCCAGAACTGGTTCTAAGTAGTGATACTGTGGAAGCTGATTTTTTTGCTACACAGAAAGGGGTGTGATGGGTGGGGTGGAGGGATGCTTCAGTGCAAGAAGGGGCTAGCAGCTGTAGCTCCTGCTTCCTAGCTGCCCTGCTGCCTGCACCAACATGAACTACAGTGGAAAACAAAAGATTGATGCCCACTATTTCTCATCTTTCTTTTTTCCTCTTCCACAGAATTCAAGATCCTTTCTTTTGACACAATCTAGACAATAGTTTAACACAATAAAATAATTCATTTAGAAGTGTGGGTTTGGTGCAATGGATGCTGACTGGAATACCTATATCTGATATCAGAGCTTGAGCCCCAGTTCTACTCTGAATCCACCTTCCTGTAAATATGGACCTTAAGGCAGTGGGTGATAGCCTGAAATGAGCTCCTTGCTTCTGACTCAGTCTGACCCAGTCCTGGCTATCACATGAATTTATTGAATGAACCACTGGGTGTAAAATCTCTCTCTCTCTCTCTCCCGCCCTGTGTCTTTCAAAAAAAAAAGAAAGAAAGAAAGAAAAGAAATAACTTTGTTTAAAAATTATAAAAATAATAACTTAAAAATAATAGATTTATAATGAATAGTAACACAAAGATTATAGAATAGCTAAATGTGATACATCCTGTATCTCTAGTTTATTTTTAGTAGGAAGTCAATGGCAAAAGGTGAAGCAAGGTAGGAATCATTTCAATCACATTAACACTCCACAAAACAAACTAATATCTTCCACAAGCACCCTGATTCTCCTCTTTTTCCAAGCTGGGTGTTTGGAGTCACATCTCCAATGCAATATTGGTAGTAACCAATATTTTCCCTCAACTGTTAAGCAGCCAACAGTTTTATTATTACACTCTCACAATATCCCAGAGTGGTAACTTTTCCTCCAAAAATTGTTTTGCAAGTTTCTTCCAGTCTGGTCTCAGTTTCAAAGCCATAACTTGCTTCAATAAGGACCCTTTATACCAAGTCACTGAAACATAAAACAATGTCAGTGTAAAAGTGTCTAAGAAAATTTTGTACCTTATCAGAACTCTTCCAAAATCTAGGTTCATAATGATTTTGTCAAATAGTCATGATTTTAAATATATAATTATTTATATACATATTGAATAAATTCTCTGAGTTAAGATTAACTGGAGTGATAAAATCTACAATAAAAATCCTATTATAGAGTTTTAAATACAAGGACTATGAATGTTCAAATGGATTGACCTATGTTTGAATGGGGTAATGCTATTTTTTCTCAAGTCTTAGTTATTGATTTAGTTATTAAGTTAGTTAGACTTAGTTATTAAGTCTTAGTTATTCTTTCTTAATTATTGAATTTAATGCAAGTTGCTGCTGCAGTCCTGACTGATAAAATGACCCTTGTTCTTCTAGAAACGAAATGATATTACAGAGGGGTTCATTGTTACGTACCAGGGCTGACCCAGATGACATTAAGAGTAAACCAAATACTGCTGATATTTAATGAAGATTTAAATTCCAGCAGTTGTGTCCCAGCATAGATATCAAACTGTATTTGCCCATGCTTATATACTATCATTAACTACTATGTTATCTATATGAAATATCCATACTTTTGTCCTTCTTTCTTCTTGAGTCACTCATTTCTCTGATCTTCAGCCTCAAAATGAAAAATAAATGAAAGGAAATGATTCTCTGTTATGAGACTCATATCCAAGATAAGAATATGGATCAATGGACATGTTATACTCCCACAAGCAATGGAACAAAATTCTTCTCCCTCTGGCAAACCTCAAAAAAGTGTAGATATTATAAGACATTCCTTTCAATTATAGTTAAGCTTCAATGGGTAGTTAAGCTCATGTCTTGGGCAAATGTCACAGCAATGCTGAACCTGTGACTTAGCATGATAAAACTTGCAGAACCTTTAATGTAAATCATTAAGTAAAGAGACATGAATAGTGTTGCTTTAATAATTACTAGCATTGGGGGTTGGCCACGTGGCATAACGAGAAAAGCCGCAGCCTTCAAGGCGAGCATCGCAAATGGGCATCAATTCATGTCTGGGCTGCTCTACTGAGGATCTGGCTCCCTGCTAATGGCCTAAGAAAACAGCAGGAGATGGCCCAGGAGTTTGGGCCCCTGTCATCTATGCAGGAAACCTGGATGAAGCTCCAGGGTGGGCTTCAATCTAGCCCAGGCCTGGCTGTTGCAACCAGCTGGGGAGTGTGTGTGTGTGTATGTGTGTGTGTGTGTGTTTCTCCCCACTTTTCTCCTTCTCTCTCTATCCGACTTCGTCTCTCTTTGTAATTCTTTAAAAATAAATAAACAAATAAATCTTTTTTAAAAAGTAAAAATAACACTAGCATCAGGATTTATCACTTTTTTTTTAAGATTTATTTTATTGTTTGAAAGGTAGAGTTACAGAGAGAGACAGGGAGGGAGGGAGAGAAAGAGAAAAGTCTTCCATCTGCTGCTTCATTCCCCAGATGGCCTCAATGGACAAAATTGAGCAGTCCAAAGCCAGGAGCCCCAAGCTTCTTCTTTCATGTGGGTGCAGGGACATTAGCAGGGAGGTTGTTGGTAAGTGGAGCAATAGGACTCAAACCAGCTCTCATCCGGGATATTGGTACAGCAGGCAGTGGCTTACCCATCTACATCACAATGCCAGGCCTAGTTTATCACTTTTTAGTATGCTGATATGGGTAGGATGGTTGAAAACATTGGACCTGCATATCAAGAAAAGCTATACAAATGAAGCAGTTCAGACAATATGTGAGAAGAATTTTGTGTGCAAAAGAGAGCATTACATATTTAAAAGAGAAGCTTTCAAATTACATCATTTTGAAAAATAAACAAAACATATTACCACTTATTTATTAATAATTTTAAATGTAGCATTGAATTTTTAAAAAAATCTTAAAGATTGTTGCTTAAAGACAACAAATTTGCATAAAGTTAGGAATATCACTACTGATTCCATGGACATTTAAACAATGATAATGCCATACGATGAATAGCTTCATCCTCAAAAATTCAAAAACATGGATGAAATAAGCCAATTGCTTAAAATGCTATCACATTCATCTAGAGAAGAATGTGATGGGAACCAGATCAATAATTGTAAGTCTTCTACAAAAGAAGGTATCAGGCCTACATGAATTCATTTATAAGGTACGCTACATATTTAAAGAAGAAATCAAATAAATTTTCTATCATCTCTTCTGAAAAATAGATGCATAAAGGAGGACAGTTTCTAACCATACCATGAGTTCAGCTTTACCCTAATATGAAAATCACGTGGTATATTACAAGAAAATTATTGGGGGATATCTCTTATGAACACATGTAAAATCCTCAACAAAATATTAGCCAATGTCATCAAACAATATATAAAGCAATTACATATTAAAACCAATTGGGGTTCATTCCAAGAATGCAAGACTCATTCTACATTTGGAAAGTCATTAATGTAATTTATTTTATAGATATAATTTATTATATATTAACAGGCTGAAAAAGATAATTATATATAGAAATAATATTTTTCTTAATTCGTAACCAATTTATGATGAAAACATTAGAAAAATTAGGAATGGAAGAGACTTACTTGACATGAACTTGGAAATCCTACAACTAACATCACATTTAATGGTGAGATACTCAGGAGAATATTTTCTCCTAAGATTGGGACCAGATAGGGATGTTCTCACTAATCACACCTACTCAACATTTCAAAGTCCTGGTTGTTACAGTATGATGAAAACAATAATTTAAATTTATGAATTCAGAAAGAAGAAATAATACTATAGTTATTCACAGACTAAATAAATGCTTGTGTAGAAAGCTGCAGAGTATCTAAAATTCTTGGACAATTAAGTAGGTATAGCAAGGTCACAGTACTAAAGTCTAATATACAAGAAAATTGCTTTGCTCTATATTAGCAATGAAAAGTGTAGCACCTAAAACCAAAATGCTTATACACACACACACACACACATATATATATAAAACTTTGATATATATAAATATGTGTATGTGATCAAAATATCGGTTTCTTTCATCAACGCTATGTCATAAATTATAATATGTGCAGAATTACAAAGCATTGATCAAAAAAAATCAATGAAGATACTGAGAAATACAGACAAATTTTGTGTTGATAGAGTAGAGTAGAAGATTCAATATTAAGATTTCAGTTTTTGACCCAGCATCAACAGCAGTTTATGGGGGGCGGAGCCAAGATGGCGGAATAGTGAGGACGCGCACTAGCAGTCCGCAAAAAGATAGTTTAATAAAAACAGAGTTACTGTAGCCTCAGGAAAAATCTCACGGAAAAAAATGCAGTGGAAATTCTTCTGGACCCAGTGAATGAGACGCAGAGGACCTAGGGGAAAGTAAGTTTGCGAACGGCAAATCGTGCCTTAGTGGCACGGGAGCTGCCGGGAGGGACGGGAACCGGACGGAACACAGTCGCCATTGGAATCGAGCGCTTAAACGGGAGCCGATACAGGGACCCCGAGACACTGGCGGGGGGAAGCAGACGCCACGGGGGAAACAGCACAATTGAGGCGAGCCCACACGGACACTAGCCTCTTTTGTTGCCCACCCTGCTCACTCGAGCTAGACTGAACACAGTGGGACGGCGCGCGCCCGCCGGCTGAACCGGAAGCCGGGCGGAACACAGTCGCCATTGGAACTGAGCGCTTGAACGGGGGCCGATACAGGGATCCCGAGACAGTGGCGGGGGGAAGCAGACCCACCACGGGGGAAACAGCACAATTGAGGCGAGCCCACACGGACACTAGCCTCTTTCGTTGCCCACCCTGCTCACTCGAGCTAGACTGAACACAGTGGGACAGCGCGCGCCCGCCGGCTGAACCGGAAGCCGGGCGGAACACAGTCGCCATTGGAACTGAGCGCTTGAACGGGGGCCGATACAGGGATCCCGAGACACTGGCGGGGGGAAGCAGACCCCCCACGGGGGAAACAGCACAATTGAGGCGAGCCTGCACGGACACTAGTCTCTCTCGTCACCCACCCTGCTAATTCGAGCTAGATTAAACGCAGTGGGACAAGGCGCGCCCGCCCGCCCATCACTGAGGCAGAAGGAACCAAAAACCCGAGGCTGTAGAAACCTGAAGGGGATCCAAAAACTGGGAACACACCGCGCACACAAACTCCGTTACCTTGACAACCCAGAGAAAGAGTGTGGGGAAAAAAAAAATGCCAAATAAAAACAGATTCCAAGGGAGCAAGATCAAGGAAGACGCTATGATGACCCCAAACGGAAAAGACACCCCAAGTCAGGATTATGAAGATAATGAGATAGAAGAAATGCAAGAAGCAGATCTCAAAGAATTGATAAGAACATTAAGAAGTTCTCAAAAACAAATTCTTGAACTACAGAAATCCTTAATGGATAAGATAGAAAATCTCTCTCGCGAGAATGAAGTACTATGGAGAAATCAAAACGAAATGAAACAACTAGTAGAACAAGAAGCTACGATAGTGACAAAAAATCTTAATGAATTGAAGAATTCAATAGATCAAGTGACAAGCAATCTTGAGGGCCTTAAAACCAGAATGGGTGAAGCAGAAGAGAGAATATCGGACCTAGAAGACAGAGAACAGGAGAGGAAACAGTCAAACCAAAGACAAGAAGAGGAAATTAGAAAACTAAAAGATACTGTCGGGAATTTACAGGATACTATTAAAAAACCCAACATTCGGGTTCTAGGTGTTCCTGAAGGTATGGAGAGGGAGAAAGGATTAGAAGGCCTTTTTAGGGAGATACTAGCAGAAAACTTTCCAGGCTTGGAGAAAGACAGAGAAATCCTAATCCAGGAAGCTCATAGAACCCCTAATAAACATGACCAAAAGAGATCCTCTGCACGACATATTGTAATTAAACTCACCACAGTGAAGCAAAAAGAAAAGATCCTAAAATGTGCAAGAGAGAAACGTCAGATTACTCTCAGAGGATCTCCAATTAGACTTACAGCTGACTTCTCAACAGAAACCCTACAAGCTAGAAGGGAATGGCGAGACATAGCCCAGGTACTTAGAGAGAAAAACTGCCAGCCCAGAATATTATACCCTGCAAAGCTCTCATTTGTGAATGAAGGTGAAATAAAGACCTTTCATAACAAACAAAAATTGAAAGAATTTGTTGCCACTCGTCCAGCCCTGCAAAAGATACTTAAAGACGTGTTACACACAGAAACACAGAAACACGACCATCAACATGAAAGAAGGTAAACGAAGGGAACCTCACGGCAAAAGATCACAGGGAATTCAAAGCATACATTAGAAAATATCTGGCAAATGGCAGGGCAAACTTACCACTTATCAATAGTCACATTGAACGTTAAAGGTCTAAACTGTCCTGTTAAAAGACAGAGATTGGCTGATTGGGTTAAGGAACAAAAACCATCTATTTGCTGCCTACAAGAAACACATCTTTCCAACGAAGATCCATACAGACTGAAAATAAAAGGATGGAACAAGATATACCACGCCAACAGAAATGAAAAAAGAGCGGGTGTAACCATCTTAATATCGGACTACATAAACTTTAACACAAAAACTGTTAAGAGAGACAAAGAGGGGCACTATATAATGATTAAGGGATCAATACTACAGGAAGATATAACAATTCTCAATGTATATGCACCTAATTACAGGCCACAGGTTTATTTAAAAAATTTGTTAAGAAACTTAAAGGGAGACTTAGACCCCAACACAATAGTACTGGGGGACTTCAATACTTCACTCACAGATATTGACAGATCGACAGGACAGAAGATCAACAAGGAGACAGTAGATTTAAACAACACTATAGCCCAAATGGATCTAACAGATATCTACAGAACTTTTCATCCTACAAGTAATGCATTCACATTCTTCTCAGCAGTACATGGAACCTACTCTAGGATTGATCACATATTAGGCCATAAAGCAAGTCTCAGCAAATTCAAAAGAATTAGAATCATACCATGCAACTTCTCAGACCATGAGGGAGTGAAGTTGGAAATTAGCAACTCAGGAATCTCTAGAGCATATGCAAACACATGGAGATTGAACAACATGCTCCTGAATGAACAATGGGTCACTGAAGAAATCAAAAGAGAAATCAAAAATTTTCTGGAAGTAAATGAGGATAACAGCACAACATACCAAAACTTATGGGATACAGCAAAAGCAGTGTTAAGAGGAAAGTTTATATCAATAGGTGCCTACATCAAGAAACTGGAAAGGCACCAAATAGATGAGCTTTCAATGCATCTCAAGGATCTAGAAAATTTGCAGCAAACTAGACCCAAATCTAGTAGAAAAAGAGAAATAATCAAAATCAGAGAAGAAATCAACAGGATTGAATCCAAAAAAACATTACAAAAAATCAGCCAAACGAGGAGCTGGTTTTTTGAAAAAATAAACAAGATTGACACCCCATTGGCCCAACTAACTAAAAAAAGAAGAGAAAAGACCCAAATCAGTAAAATCAGAGATGAAAAAGGAAATATAACAACAGACACCACAGAAATCAAAAGAATCATCAGAAATTACTACAAGGACTTGTATGCCAGCAAACAGGGAAACCTATCAGAAATGGATAGATTCCTGGACACATGCAACCTACCTAAATTGAACCAGGAAGACATAGAAAACCTAAACAGACCCATAAGTGAGTCAGAAATTGAATCAGTAATAAAGGCCCTCCCAACAAAGAAAAGCCCAGGACCAGATGGATTCACTGCTGAATTCTACCAGACATTTAAAGAAGAACTAACCCCAATTCTTCTCAAACTATTCAGAACAATCGAAAAAGAGGGAATTCTCCCAAATTCCTTCTATGAAGCCAGCATCACCTTAATTCCTAAGCCAGAAAAAGATGCAGCATTGAAAGAGAATTACAGACCAATATCCCTCATGAACATAGATGCAAAAATCCTCAACAAAATTCTGGCCAATAGACTGCAACAACACATCAGAAAGATCATCCACCCAGACCAAGTGGGATTCATCCCTGGAATGCAGGGATGGTTCAATATTCGCAAAACAATCAACGTGATACACCACATTAACAGACTGCAGAAGAAAAACCATATGATTATCTCACTAGACGCAGAGAAAGCATTCGATAAAATTCAACACCCTTTCATGATGAAAACCCTAAGCAAACTGGGTATAGAAGGCACATTCCTCAATACAATCAAAGCAATTTATGAAAAACCCACGGCCAATATCCTATTGAGTGGGGAAAAGTTGGAAGCATGTCCACTGAGATCTGGTACCAGACAGGGATGCCCACTCTCACCACTGCTATTCAATATAGTGCTGGAAGTCTTAGCCAGAGCTATTAGGCAAGAAAAAGAAATTAAAGGGATACAAGTTGGGAAGGAAGAACTCAAACTATCCCTCTTTGCAGACGACATGATTCTTTATTTAGGGGACCCAAAGAACTCTACTAAGAGACTATTGGAACTCATAGAAGAGTTTGGCAAAGTAGCAGGATATAAAATCAATGCACAAAAATCAACAGCCTTTGTATACACAGACAATGCCACGGCTGAGGAAGAACTGCTAAGATCAATCCCATTCACAATAGCTACAAAAACAATCAAATACCTTGGAATAAATTTAACTAAGGACATTAAAGATCTCTACAATGAAAATTACAAAACCTTAAAGAAAGAAATAGAAGAGGATACCAAAAAATGGAGAAATCTCCCATGCTCATGGATTGGAAGAATCAATATCATCAAAATGTCCATTCTCCCAAAAGCAATTTACAGATTCAACGCAATACCAATCAAGATACCGAGGACATTCTTCTCAGATCTGGAAAAAATGATGCTGAAATTCATATGGAGACACAGGAGACCTCGAATAGCTAAAGCAATCTTGTACAACAAAAACAAAGCCGGAGGCATCACAATACCAGATTTCAGGACATACTACAGGGCAGTTGTTATCAAAACAGCATGGTACTGGTACAGAAACAGATGGATAGACCAATGGAACAGAATAGAAACTCCAGAAATCAATCCAAACACCTACAGCCAACTTATATTTGATCAACGCTCCAAAACCAGTCCCTGGAGTAAGGTCAGTCTGTTTAATAAATGGTGCTGGGAAAACTGGATTTCCACGTGCAGAACCATGAAGCAAGACCCCTACCTTTCACCTTACACAAAAATTCATTCAACATGGATTAAAAATTTAAACCTACGACCCGACACCATCAAATTACTAGAGAGCATAGGAGAAACCCTGCAAGACATAGGTACTGGCAAAGACTTCTTGGAAAAGACCCCAGAAGCACAGGCACTGAAAACCAAAATTAACTACTGGGATTGCATCAAATTGAAAAGTTTCTGTACTGCAAAAGAAACAGTCAGGAAAGTGAATAGGAAACCGACAGAATGGGAAAATATATTTGCAAACTATGCAACAGATAAAGGGTTGATAACCAGAATCTACAAAGAAATTAAGAAACTCCACAACATCAAAACAAACAACCCACTTAAGAGATGGGCCAAGGACCTCAATAGACATTTTTCAAAAGAGGAAATCCAAATGGCCAACAGACACATGAAAAAATGTTCAAGATCCCTAGCAATCAGGGAAATGCAAATCAAAACCACAATGAGGTTTCACCTCACCCCGGTGAGAATGGCTCACATTCAGAAATCCACCAACAATAGATGCTGGAGAGGATGTGGGGAAAAAGGGACACTAATCCACTGTTGGTGGGAATGCAAACTGGTGAAGCCACTATGGAAGTCAGTCTGGAGATTCCTCAGAAACCTGAATATAACCCTACCATTCAACCCAGCCATCCCACTCCTTGGAATTTACCCAAAGGAAATTAAATTGGCAAACAAAAAAGCCGTCTGCACAGCAATGTTTATTGCGGCTCAATTCACAATAGCTAAGACTTGGAACCAACCCAAATGCCCTTCAACAGTAGACTGGATTAGGAAATTATGGGACATGTACTCTACAGAATACTATACAGCAGTCAAAAAAAATGAAATCCGGTCACTTGCAACAAAATGGAGGAATCTGGAAAACATCATGCTGAGTGAATTAAGTCAGTCCCAAAGAGACAAATATCATTTGTTTCCCTTGATTGGCGATGACTAACTGAGCACCAAAGGGGAAACCTGTAGAAGTGAAATGGACACTATGAGAAACAGTGACTCGATCAGCTCTTGTGCTGACTGTTGTTGTACAATGTAATACTTTATCCATGGTAGTATTTTTTTTTTCTTTATCCTAGTACTAGTGGTTGAACTCTGTAATTAACAAACAATTATTCTTAGGTGTTTAAATTTTAACTGAAAAGTGATCTCTGTGAAATATAAGAGTGGGAATAAGAGAGGGAGGAGATGTAAAATTTGGGACATGCTCAATCGTACTTGCCCCAAATGATGGAGTTAGAATTGTGCCAGGGGTTTCCAATACAATCCCATCAAGGTGGCATGTACCAAGGCCATCTCATTAGTCCAAATGATCAATTTCAGCTCACAATTGATCACACTGATAGGTCTAAGAGTCAAAGGGATCACACAAACAAGACTAGTGTCTGCTAATACTAACTGATAGAATGAAAAAGGGAGAGAATGATCCAACACGGGAAGCAGGATACACAGCAGACTCATAGAATGGCAGATGTCCTAAATAGCACTCTGGCCTCAGAATCAGCCCTTAAGGCATTCGGATCTGGCTCAAGAGCCCATGAGAATATTTTAGGCATGGAAAGCCAAGACACTCTGGAAAAAACAGAAGACCTAAATGAAAGATCTCTGCGAGTGAGATCCCAGTGGAAAGAACGGGGCCATCAAAGAAGGAGGTACCTTTCTCTAAAGGGAGGAGGGAACTTCCACTTTGACTATGGCCCTGTGGGAATAAGATCGAAGTCGGCGAACCCTAAAGGCTTCCATAGCCTCGGCAACTCATGACCAGAGCCTAGGGAGATTACTGACGCCATAAACAAGAGTGTCAAATTGTTAAATCAACATCAGGAGTCACTGTGTACTTACGTCTCATGAGGGATCTGTCCTTAATGTGTTATCCAATGTGAAGTGATGCTATTACTAGTACTGAAACAGTATTTTTACACTTTGTGTTTCTGAGTGGGTGCAAACTGATGAAATCCTTACATAGTATATATTGAATCGATCTTCTTTATATAAAGATAATTGCAAATGATTAAAAAAAAATCTTGGTGTTAAACTGGAAATTGCATAGACAATTAATCAATTTTTTTAAAAAAAAAATCATGTAGGATCTCTGTCCTTAATGTGCTGTACATTGTGAATTAATACTATAACTAGTACTCCAACAATATTATCATTTTGTGTCTCTATGCGAGGGCAAACCGTTGAAATCTTTACGTAATATGTACTAAATTGATCTTCTGTGTATAAAGAGAATTGAAAATGAATCTTGATGTGAACAGAAGGGGAGAGGGAGCGGGAAAGGGGAGGGTGGGGGGAGGGAGGGAAGTTGTGTGGGGGGGGAGCCATTGTGGTCCATGAGCTGTTCTTTGGAAATTTATATTCTTTAAATAAAAGCTTTATAAAAAAAAAAAAAAAGATTTCAGTTTTTCTCACACAATCCCACAAAAGCTAGTTTGTAGATATATCAAATTGATTCCAAAATGTATATTGAAATGTGAGGTTGCAGACAGCAAGGGAAGAAGGTAAAAGATGACTCATGTCATAGTATATTACATTTGAAAACATCAGTACATATGGATATACATGGAAACATCTATAGATATGCATATAGCTATGGGCTGATTTATATACATATCTCCTTGATTTTCCAGCTGAAACACTTTGAAAGCACTAACATCCATTAGCAATGAACACATCTTAGTTTATAACACTACTTCCCAATAAAAGAAACCAGGATTATTTGGAGAAATAGGTAAATCTGAGTTGAAGTAGAGAAAATACAAGATTACTTAGAGTATCTTGTGGTGTCAGAAAGAAAAAAGAAAAACAAACTTCAAAGTATGAGAGTGTATCAAATTGACATTTTCACTGAATGAAAGAGCTCCAGCGGCCAAATAGCAATAATGCAGATAATAAATTAAATGAAGTAGAAATTATTGTATTGTATTAATTACATTTACTATACTATTATTTTTAACTCTTATCTTTAATTAATATAAAAAACAGATTGCATTTATTTCATAGATACAATTCTATAACCATACTTCTCTGCCTCCCTCCCTTAATCCCCTCTTCATTTTTTCCATTAATTTTTGCAATAACATAATTTCAATTCTTTTTATACTCACTGGTTTAATAATTTAATTATAAAATGAATATACAGAAGATACCCACCCTTAATGAGTGGGGAGTCTACTCCAACTCCTTCAACTCCTTCAGTGTGAGCTGGACATTGTGGATTCTTTCCAAAGAGTAGTCTGGAAGGAAGAGTGGGGAGAATGACTATCAAAGAGAGAAACTTGAAAAACAGCAGGTCAACCAGGTAATCAAGGTCAATTTCAACAATAAAAAGTCATGTTAACAGCATGCATGGGCCCCAGATATGAGTTGATGATGGTGTTTGCCTTTGTCTTCTCTCTCTCCTCAAATCCCATAAGCCCTAATCTAACTATCATGAAGAAAACCCAGACAAATCCCACATGTTAAATAGTCTAAAAAATACCTCACCAATGAGCCTCAGAATTTTCCATGTCATCAAAAGAAGGAAGAATGAGCATTTGGCACAACAGTTGAGATGCCACTGGGGATGCCTACATCCCATAATGGAATGCCCTAGTTTGAGTTCCAGCTGTGCTCCTTATCCCAGCTTCCTATTGATGCACACCTGGGAGACAGCAGTTTGTGGCTCAAGTAGTTGGGTCCTTGTGACCTATTTGAGAGACCTGGATAAGTTACTTGTTCCTGGCTTTCACCTGGTCCAGCACCACCTGCTGTGGCATTTGGGTAATGAAGCAGCATATGGGAGATCTCTGTCCATCTCTCTGCCTTTAAGATAATTGTTTTTTAATTTTTTTTAAAAAAAAAGATTAATTTTCTTTTTTTTCTTTTTCTTTTTTTTAACGCATTTATTTAAAGAATATAAATTTCCAAAATACAGCTGGCTTCCCCCCCCGTAACTTCCCTCCCACCCACAACCCTCCCCTTTCCCACTCCCTCTCCCCTTTCATTCACATCAAGATTCATTTTCAATTCTCTTTATATACAGAAGATCAGTTTAGTATATATTAAGTAAAGATTTCAACAGTTTGCCCTCACATAGCAACTCAAAGTGAAAAATACTGTTGGAGTAATAGTTGTAGTATTAATTCACAATGTATAGCACATTAAGGACAGAGATCCTACATGATATATTTTTTAAATTGATTAATTTTCTATGCAATTTCCAGTTTAACACCAAGATTTTTTTTTCATTTTTAATTATCTTTATATACAGAAGATTGATTCAGTATATACTAAGTAAAGCTTTCATCAGTTTGCACCCACACAGAAACACAAAGTGTAAAATACTGTTTCAGTGCTAGTTATAGCATTACTTCACATTGGACAACACATTAAGGACAGATCCCTCATGAGACGTAAGTACACAGTGACTCCTGAAGTTGATTTAACAATTTGACACTCTTGTTTATGGCGTCAGTAATCTCCCTAGACACTAGTCATGAGTTGCCGAGGCTATGGACGCCTTTAGGGTTCGCTGACTTCGATCTTATTCCAACAGGGTCATAGTCAAAGTGGAGGTTCTCTCCTCCATTCAGAGAAAGGTACCTCCTTCTTTGATGGCCACATTCGTTCCACTGGGATCTCACTCACAGAGATCTTTCATTTAGGTCTTCTGTTTTTTCCAGAGTGTCTTGGCTTTCCATGCCTAAAATACTCTCATGGGCTCTTGAGCCAGATCTGAATGCCTTAAGGGCTGATTCTGAGGCCAGAGTGCTATTTAGGACATCTGCCATTCTATGAGTCTGCTGTGTATCCCAATTCCCGTGTTGGATTGTTCTCCCCCTTTTTGATTCTATCAGTTAGTACTAGCAGACACTAGTCTTGTTTGTGTGATCCCTTTGACTCTTAGACCTATCAGCGTGATTAATTGTGACCTGAAATTGATGACTTGGACTAGTGAGATGGCCTTGGTACATGCCACCTTATGGGATTGTATTGGAATTCCCTGGCATGTTTCTAACTCCATCATTTGGGGCAAGTACGATTGAGCATGTCCCAAATTGTACATCTCCTCCCTCTCTTATTCCCACTCTTATATTTCACAGGGATCACTTTTCAGTTAAAATTTAAACACCTAAGAATAATTGTTTGTTAATTACAGAGTTCAACCAATAGTACTAGAATAAAAAAATACTACAATGGATAAAGTATTACATTGTACAACAAAGTCAGCAAAAGAGCTGATCAAGTCACTGTTTCTCATAGGGTCCATTTCACTTCAATAGGTTTCACCCTTGCTGCTCAATTAGTTGTCACCGATCAGGGAGAACATACGATATTTGTCCCTTTGGGACTGGCTTAATTCACTCAGCATGATGTTTTCCAGATTCCTCCATCTTGTTGCAAATGACCGGATTTCTTTGTTTTTGACTGCTGTATAGTATTCTATAGAGTACATGTCCCATAGTTTCTTTATCCAAATATATGCTTTGAATTCCCTGTGATCTTTTGCTGTGAGGTTCCCTTCGTTTACCTACTTTCATGTTGATGGCCGTGTTTCTGTGTTTCTGTGTGTAACACATTTTTAAGCATCTTTTGCAGGGCTGGACGAGTGGCAACAAATTCCTTCAATTTCTGTTTGCAATGAAAGGTCTTTATTTCACCTTCATTCACAAATGAGAGCTTGGCAGGATATAATATTCTGGGCTGGCAGTTTTTCTCTCTTAGTACCTGGGCTATGTCTCACCATTCCCTTCTAGCTTGTAGGGTTTCTGATGAGAAGCCTGCTCTGAGTCTAATTGGAGATCCTCTGAGAGTAATCTGACGTTTCTCTCTTGCACATTTTAGGACCTTTTCTTTCTGTTTCACTGTGGTGAGTTTAATTACAATGTGTCGTGATGAGGATCTCTTTTGGTCATGTTTACTAGGGGTTCTATGAGCTTCCTGTACTAGGATGTCTCTGTCCTTCTCCAAAACTGGAAATTTTCTGCTAGTATCTCACTAAAAAGGCCTTCTAATCCTTTCTCCCTCTCCATGCCTTCAGGAACTCCTAGAACTCGAATGTTGGGTTTTTTAATAGTATCCTGTAGATTCCCAACAATATGTTTTAGATTTCTAATTTCCTCTTCTTGTCTTTGGTTTGACTGTATATTTTCCTGTGCTCTGTCTTCTAAATCCGATATTCTCTCTTCTGCCTCACCCATTCTGTTTGTAAGGCTCTCTAATGTGTTTTTCATTTCATCTACTGAATTCTTCACTTCATTATGATTTCTTGTCACTATCACAGTTTCATGTTCTACTAGTTGTTTCATTTCAGCTTGATTCCTCCTTAATATTTCATTTTCATGAGAGAGATTTTCTACCTTGTCCATTAAGGATTTCTGTAGTTCAAGAATTTGTTTTTGAGTACTTCTTAGTGTTCTTATCAATTTTTTGAGATCTGCTTCTTGCATTTCTTCTATCTCATCATCTTCGTAATCTTGAATTGGGGTGTCTTTTTCATTTGGGGGCGTCATAGTTTCTTCCTTGTTCTTGTTACCTCGGTTTTTGCGTTTGTTGTTTGGCATATTGGTTTCTTCACTGTGGTGTTTTTTCTTGTTATACTATAACTCTAGGTAAGTGGACTGTCTGCTTTCAATGGAGCCTTAGAGGCTTGAGATGGGTGTGGCCTGAGAGCTCTGTTTGGTTCCTCAGGGTTGAGGGTGTGCCAAAGGTGACACTCCCAGGTTAGGTGTGGTAAATCTCTCTCTGTTTCTTTCTTTATTTTTGATTCAAAAGGGAAGAAATTCCACACAGCTGAATGGAATTGGGGGTGGTTAGCAGGCAAATAATATACCCACAGGAGCCAGAGATCAGAAGCTTTTTGCCAAGGACCACAGGGGGAATCTCTGTGGCCTTCAGTGTGGGTTCAAATTCTTCTGCAGTCTCACCACTGGGCTACCAAGGCTACCGAACTGTAGCATCTCTGGAGAGTACTCACGTGGTGAATTCCGTGCGTTCTCTCCCCCACCGTCTCTTTCTTCACAGTCTCAGTTCATTAGCACCATAGATTCATTAGGTTCTAATCCCCTGTTATTTCACCCCCACGCCCAGAGTCAGGTTTTTCTGCTAGGCTCAGGGCCGGTGCAGACCTGAGGTACCCTGCTTATGACGTATGTCCAAAATGGCACCTGCTCTTTGTCTTGCTCATCTTTGAGAGGAGGGCGGAGAGATAGAAACTCGTGTCTGTATGGGTCACTTTTTTCTTTCTCTCTCTCTTCTAGTTAGCCTGGTGAACTTTTCCCCACAGGGTTTCAAGCCTTGTTCGCTCTAGTCTCCTCTTTCCGCTTCCCTACCGGTGTCTCGGGCTATTGAGGTTTGGCTCACCAGGCGTTCCAGCTTTGGTGCGTTGAGTCTGCCGCTGGTGTCCTGAACTGTGGGCTCCCACGCTCTCCTCGAAGGTCCACTGTGAATCACTAGTTCCAGAAGAGTTTCCTCTGCTGTTTCTTCCCCTACTCTTTCTTGAACGTGCAGTATCTCCACTTTTATTATACTGTCTCTCCCCAGACTATCAGTGTGCTGCCTTCCTATTCTGCCATCTTGCCCCAATCCCCTAAGATAATTTTTTTAAAAAGGAGGAGTGTGAATAGCCATCATGGCATGAACATTTAAAAAAAGTTTTATAAATTAGTTGAAAGGCAGAGTTACAGAGAGGCAGAGAGAGAGAGAGAAAGACACACACACACACACACACACACACACAGAGAGAGAGAGAGAGAGAGAAGTCTTCCATCCACTAATTCACTCCCCAGTGGCCAGACCTGGACTGATCTGAAGCCAGTAGCCTGGAGCTTCTTCCAAGTCTACCTCTTATTCACCCTCAATTGAAAATCAACACCAACCATCTCCCATTCCATTCCTAAAAGCCAATATACCATATCTGCATCATTGTCTTCATTTCAAATCCCTGACTCCTTGTCTCCTAATCAAAGCCTCCAAGTCACTTGCTCCCAAACATCAGCAAAGGAGCCTACTTCCTTGTTACCTCTCTGGGAAATGGTGGGAACAGAGGACATAGTCAGGGTCTATGTTCCCTTCTCACTCAGCAATCTATCACAAACGGAATAAAAACTAGGTTCATTCACCTCTAACTCCACCTTTTACATCAAAGAATTTTAATACCTAAACCAGTCCTATGATTTGACATTTCATGATGTTTTTATGATGCTTTCTAACACCCTCATCCCAGAGGAATAAAGGCAAGTTTGGGAAACAGGCCCATCTCCATATTGATAAGCCCCATCAAACAGACCCAGGCCATCTCATTGGTACAGATGCGGTCCCAGAACAAGACCCCAATTGAGATTATAACTCTCCTAATGATGTCACTGCCAGAAATCATTTTATTACTTGTTTGCTGGCAGGACTGAAAAGGTCCACTAGAAAGGTTGTAAATTATGATAAATTGGGAGAAAGTATTAAACACAAAAAGGAAAATCTCTCTGCGTTTTTACAGTGCCTTACACAAACTCTCCTCCAATATACTAACTTAGACCCAGAGTTTCCTGATGGTCATAGCCACCTTAAGAACGATTTCTTTGCCCAGAGCTTCCAGACATCAAGGCAAAACTAAAACACCTTAAAAGAGGCCCATAAACCCCCCAGGCAGAGATTCTAGAAATGGCCTTTAAGGTATGTAATGGGAGGGACAAGAGAGCCCAAAAGGCCAAATTTCAAATGCTGGCCAAGTCCTTTCAACAGCCTGCTGCCTCCAGTAACCCCACTGACTGCAGTGGTCCTCTAGGACCATGCTTTAAATGTAACCAAATGGGCCATATGGCCAGAAATGTGCCCCAACCCTAGGGACCCACTGGGTCCTTGTCCTAAATTTTGCCAAAATGGCCACTGGGCAGTGGATTGTCTTCTTATCCTTTAAGTTAGTAGACCATCCACTCCATCCATGCCATAGGTTGACCTTCTAGGACTGGCAACTAAGGATTAAAGGAGCCCAGACTCTCACCACTGACTATGACCATCACTCCATGGGAGCCCGAGGTAACTGCAATGGTAGCAGGTAGGCTAATTCTTTCCTCATTGACACAGGGGCAGCATTCTCTGTCTTAACCCATTATCAGGGGCTCACCTCCCCTGCCTCAACCTCTATGGTTGAGGTAGAGGGAACACCACTACATACTCTGCACATTAGATAAGACACCCTTCTCTCACTCTTCTCATGTCACACCCCAATGTCCTACTCCCCTTCTGGGAAGGGGTCTACTCTATCAGTTTGGTACCCAAATAACTTTTACCCTCCAACTGCTGGCCCTGTCCTCTAACTTGCCTTTGCCTCCCTTCCTGTTACTGCTCTCTCAAGATGATCCAGGCCCAACAACCCTGTCTACCTCAGGCCCCCTGTCCACTGTCAATCAACCCAGGGTATAGGACACCAGTGGTTCATCATCCTTCTGTACAAATCAAAGTTTGAGACTCCTCTACATTTCCTTCTCATCTTCGATATCCCCTACCCCTTCTAACCTTCAGAGACTAAAGCTTATCATTACTAACCCCCTCTTCCAAGGATTACTCTGTAGAATCAACTCCCCTTATAACATCCCCATTCTGACAGTTAAAAAAAACTAATGGATCCTTCTGCTTAGAACAAGATCTTCACCTAATCAACTCCACAGTAGTACCCATAGATCCAGTAGTACCCAATCCATAAACCCTCCTCTCCTCTATCTGCACCATCACTTCTCACTTTTCAATCTAGGATCTTAAAGATGCATTCTTCACTATCCCCTTTCATCCCAATTTGCAGGATCTGTTTGCTTTCATTTGGACAGATCCCAACTCCTGAATCTCAACACCAATAACTTGGACCGTTCTCCCCCAGGGATTCCAGGATAGCCCCACCTGTTTGGTCAAGCCTTGGCCAATGATCTATATACTCTAGATCTATCCCCTCCTTTCTTTTTCAGTATGCTGATAACCTCCTCTTCTGAAGCCCCTCAGAAGTAAATAGCCAGTGACAGACTGCTACTCTCCTCAACTTCCTAGAAGCCAAAGTTTACCAGGTGTCTTTCAACAAGGCACAGCTTTCCTTTTTGAGGCAATCTATATCAGTGTACACTTTACTCCCACTCACAAAGCCATAACCATTGACAGAAAATGTCTCATTGCTAACCTCTTCCTCCCTCTGCCAAGGAAGAAATTCTCTCCTTCATAGGCCTGGCTCCAATATGGGAGACCCACACAGAATTATAAATATCAGGGTTTACATTCAGCTCTTGACAGCCCCCATAGATGTGGTATTTGATAGAGTAAAGGACTCTTCTAAACACCAATCCCAGCTAATTAATCCTATTAAACTACCTCTAAGGTAGCTACAGCTCATTAATCTATCATTTAATCTACATCATCAGCTGGCCAATTCTACTTTGCCTTAGGCCCTCTACCAACAATATTGTTTTGTGTGTGCCCCAATTTGGGAACCACCCATTGCATCCACTTTACTCACCAATATCTCCTCTCTAACAAACACTTGTACTCTCTATCTCAGATGGTTGTCAATCATCTACCTTTACATTCAGAAGGACAAACTACAATGTGCAGGGTTACAAACGTGGCCACAGAACGAAATAAACTTCTACAGCAAAGTATTCCTTGTGTGACCAACACAACCATCAATTCCACTACTTTCCTGTCTAACCCACCTGGGGCCTCATTCCTTTGTAATCATATTCTATCCTCTTGCATCAATGACTCTACTCCTGGCCCATGTGTTTTGGTGGTACTCTCCCCTCTCTTAATGTTGTATGATTTTTCAGAATTTTTTTCTACAGATGAACCCCTCTACCCACAAGAGACAAGCAATCTTCCTCCTAGCTTTGGTTGGGATCAGCTTCACAGCCTCCCTCTCCTCAGTAGTGATTTCATGAGCAGCTTTAAGCACAGCACTGTCTCAACCAACTGTCTCCAAGATCAACTCCAATATTTACAAGAGGAGGTCACTAGGTCCATTGAGACTTCAGCCAACACCATCCAAGGTCTCCCAAGCCAAATCACCTCACTAGCAGGCGTGGTACTACAACACAGACACACTTTAGATCTTGTAACAGTTGAAAAAGGGGGAACTTGTATCTTTCTGGGAGAACAGTGTTTCTATAAGGTTAACCAATCATATCAGTGGAACAAACTGTTAAAACTCTTCAACAAATTGCCACATCTATCAAACAGTCTTTGCTAGGGTCCAGGGACCCCCTCACTTCCTCTGCTCAATGGAGTCCTCTCATTACTTGATGTGCCCCTCCAAGGGTCACTTGTGACTTGAGACTCCACCCTATGCCAGCAGGAAGTAGCTTCAGAAGATATATCACCATCCCTCCACCCTTTCTGGACTTCTTGGGGGGGGGGGCTGCATATATTCCATACAACACTTGCTTTACAAAAGCAAAAGGAGGGAATATTGGCAAAACTGATGTCATCTTATCCTAGGCACCAACTTGAAAAATAAGGTTCAATTTATCTGAGATAGCCTTTGGTTTCCTGGAATTGGGCCTGGTTAACCAGAACTCAGGTGATGTGTAGATGACCTGACCAGAAGCATTAACTCCACCCCCTACCCTAACAGAATCTTCTGCTCCCACTTCCTTCTCTTCTGCAAGCTATAATAAGACCTTGTATCAAACTGTGGGCTGCTGCTCTCTTGCGAATGGAGAGACAGCCTGTCAGCTCCCAACAATAAAGCTTTTCTACTTACACCAGTGTTTTGGTGTGTTCTGTGGCAGCCTTTTATGTACTATTTTTGAAACTTGTCTATAAATTCAATACTATTCTTTTATTTTTTAATTTTTTTTTTGACAGGCAGAGTGGACAGTGAGAGAGAGAGACAGAGATAAAGGTCTTCCTTTTGCCGTTGGTTCACCCTCCAATGGTCACCACGGCGGGTGCGCTGCGGCTGGTGCACCGCGCTGATCTGATGGCAGGAGCCAGGTGCTTCTCCTGGTCTCCCATGGGGTGCAGGGCCCAAGCACTGGGGCCATCCTCCACTGCACTCCTGGGCCACAGCAGAGAGCTGGCCTGGAAGAGGGGCAACCGGGACAGAATCGGGCGCCCCGACTGGGACTAGAACCCGGTGTGCCAGCACCGCAAGGCGGAGGATTAGCCTAGTGAGCCGAAGCGCCAGCCTCAATACTACTCTAAAATACAATGTAATTTAAAGCAAATAAGGAATAAATATACCTCATATCTTTCTGGAGAGAGAAAATGTATTTATATATATGTATGTATATAATATAAAAGAATAAATTATTCCAAATGAAGTTAAATAAACTTCAGACTTTTGGTTTCTGATTAACCTAGTTCAATATACTACAAAACACAGCCTTCCCTCTACAATGTGTTTCCTTTAGATTGGCAGCAACTCAGGTTCAGCTGTGCATTATCTCAGCACCAGCACACTGAAGGTTGGACTCAACATCAAATCATGAAAAAGGAATTCTTAATAGTATTTAATTAAGAAGACAAAATATTTCCAGTAAGTAGTCTTTTCCCTTATAATTTCCAGACTAGTGAGACTTACAGAATTCTGACAAACACCTTCACTTGGCAAATGCAGAATGCTGTCACACTAAAGTATGACAAAAGCTACTTGCTCCCTTTTGCACTTTTGCAGCATTATTCTAACTATAAAACACTGTAACTAAAAAATCACAAATTTTCCACAAAAAGTTACCCCTTTCAGTGTGATCATGCAGTTTCTGTGACAACTGTGTACTAGGTTCAAGAAACTCAGTATGCAGACAGTGAAATGAATGTGATTCCACCTCCCAGGCCCAGATGAAAAGTGAGATGGGATGTTTAGTAATGCATTTTTTTTCCTTTCTGAGAAATTTATTAATTGCTTTTACATTGGGAAGAAAAAACAGTTTAAAGATTTTTTTAAATTGAAAGAACTAGTCAATAAAAAATACATAAGTAATGCAGCACTGCATAAATTCAAAAAACTTAAACAGTAGTTATAGTAAGTTTTATTAAGTCTTTTGGTTTACAATGGGAGCTGAGGACTTTGCTGGGGGCTTGGAATAAGGGTGGATCATGAAACCAGCAACTCAGAACAACCAGGAAGAAAAGATAAATACCTGCATAAAAAATGAAGCTTCTCCACCAAACCCACAATTTCAAGAGTTTAAAAACATTTTAGAAAGTTAGACAAAGGTACAAGGTAAGATGTTTCCTTGGTGTGTTACTGTCTCCTCACAGCTGGATCACAGGCAGGGACGACAGGCAAGGGCTGCTGTAAAGGTTTGGGCTCAGGATAGCTTGAACGATCTGTCAGAAACTCAGAACAGGTGGGAGGACAGATTGCTAGTGTCCTGTTCGGAACTGTTTCCAGGACTCTCTGCTGAGTAATGGCTCTATATCATTTCAGATTATACACAGAACAAATCCCTGAGGCAATCAGAAAACTGAGTCTCAGAAAGATCTAGACACGCTTAACATCAGAGAACTACCAATAATCTTCCCATTTCTTCCTTTTACCCAAGGCTGACAACTTTTGTTTTATTTCAGCGAGGACCACGAAGTCAGAAATACTTGAGTACTTAATGTTGCCCCTCAGTCAACCTAAACGTTCAGTTCTGCTCATAACACCTGCAATTTTCCTATATAATTCAGCCTTGTTCTTGTTTCATTTTTCTTCTCCAGGAATTCCAGTGTCAGTACATTTAGATGTCTTGTGCCATCCATGAAAAGGTTCAATTTTGTAAGCCTTGGGCATTGGAGGATGAATTATCCAGAGTGGATAACATTTTCTAAGATGTCTCTCTGAGGTTTTCCTAGGACTCTGTCCTTCCTAAAATATTTTGTGCTTTCAAGTCTTAGGCTTCCTGGAAATCTTTATTAAGAGTTGGAACAGAATTCATTCATTTCATCAGTTTCTCCAATAGCACAGAGGTTGCTTTTTCCTATATAGACACTTATCTTAAAATCACGGGATTGGAAGTCATTGCCCCTTGGAATGATTGGTCACTATTTAGCCTGGTGAAAATAATATCCAACCCAATTGCTCAAAGGCATGAGAAACTAACTCGCTTTAAAGAGAAACAGAGTTTATGCTGGCAAATTTTAATCAATCCATCAACTTGTCTTTAGTGGGAATCTATTGGAGAGAAAACAGTGTTTATCTATCTAGGATACCAGTGTCATTTCTCTTTGTTTAATAATGGGAAAAACTAAGGGTGAAAATACCAACACATAAGACGTCACGGCTGGAAAGGATTTTAGGGATCACCGAGTTTGACCCGTTTTTCTATAGAGGAGATAGAAATGTGTGTTTAAGTGACTCCCTCTCATTAGCAGAGCCAATCAAAGGCAGGACAGGAACAATGTTCTAGGATGCATTTTGTTGAATTGCCTAATGAAATTTCATCATGGAAAGAAAGAGTAAATTAAAAAAACTGTAAAGAGTGGAAAAAGAAGGCTTGTTTTTTTCATTGAAATCTACAGGAAATGACAGAATTCTTTTGACACTAATATCCCAGTAATTTAAACATATACCCAACTCACGAATGTATTAAATATTTTCTGTACTATTACAAAAATGACTTCAAATTTTAAGCTCTTACTTTGTAGTATGTGTACTGTGCATCTCATGTCATCTAAACCTCACAACTACCCTAATGAGGATTTCATTATCTCTGTTTCACGGATGAGGAGAGAGATACATAGAGAGTTGGGAAATTTGTCCAACATGAATTCAAAGTGACATCACTTCTGTTGCAGCCAAACTGCAGTCTCTGAACCTTGCACATTCTTTTTTTTTTTTTTTTTTTTTTTACAGGCAGAGTGGACAGTGAGAGAGAGAGACAGAGAGAAAGGTCTTCCTTTTGCCGTTGGTTCACCCTCCAATGGCCGCCACGGTCGGCGCGCTGTGGCCGGCGCACCGCGCTTGTCCGATGGCAGGAGCCAGGAGCCAGGAGCCAGGAGCCAGGAGCCAGGTGCTTTTTCCTGGTCTCCCATGGGGTGCAGGGCCCAAGCACCTGGGCCATCCTCCACTGCACTCCCGGGCCACAGCAGAGGGCTGGCCTGGAAGAGGGGCAACTGGGACAGAATCCGGTGCCCCAACCGGGACTAGAACCCGGTGTGCCGGCGCCGCAAGGCGGAGGATTAGCCTGTTGAGCCACGGCGCCGGCCTGAACCTTGCACATTCTACTACACATTTATTCACGTTGTCAGAATTTCATCTGTACTTTTACACTTCTTGATGGTCTCCTCTACCTCCCTCAAGCTTGTTCAGTTTGAAGTAAGGAATTCTTGTTTCCTTTGTAAATCCTCACAGTACTAAAGTTACAACTTTCCAGACATCTCCCTTGTGAAACTAACCTTGGAGGGATTTTTTTAAGGCTTTTATTTATTTAATTATTTATTTTGAGAGGCAAAGGTATGGAGAAGGGGAGAGATAGAAAGACCTTCCATCTGCTGGTTCACTCCCATATGTCCAAAGCAGCCAGTGCTGAGCCAATCAAGGAGTCAGGAGCCTCTTTGGTCTCATACACGGGTTCAGGGGCTCAAGCACTTGGGTCATCTTCTATTGCTTTCCCAGGGCATAAGCAGCAAGCTGGATCAGAAGAGGAGCATCCAGGACCTGAATTGGTGCCCATATGGGATGCCAGCACCACAGGTGGCTGAGGCTTAGCTTACAACACCACAGCGCCCCCTTTCTTCCATTTAAATCTCCTTAAACAAAGCAGTTGCTCAATCTTCAGTGAAATCAAAAACACTTTTGGAGCTGATTAATTTTTTTGACGCAATTTCCAACGTAACACTGAGGTTTTTTTTTTTTTTTCGATTATCTTTATATAGAGAAGATCGGTTCAGTATGTATTAAGTAAAAATTTTTATCAGTTTGCATCTACACAGAAACACAGAGTGTAAAAATACTATTTGAGGACTAGTTACAGTGTTACTTCACATTAGATAACATATTAAGGACAGATCCCACAAGGGGGGAGGGTTGCGGGGGGAGAGGGAAAGTATGGGGGGAAAGCCATTGTAATCCATAAGTCGTACCTTGGGAATTTATATTCTAAATAAAAGTTAAAAAAAAAAAAAACAAATCAAAAACACTTTACTAAAGATAATAAGGATAAACGTGGGTACACAATATATAACTGGCAGGTACGTGTACACAGATCATGAAGCAAACTATGTCTTTCTCATGCCAAAAGAATAGCTTTATTTAGGTTTCATTATTTGGATGCCTTGTTCTAGCCATGTGCTGTCAGTCTATTAACAATTAGGCTTTGTCTCCAGATCGCCTTGAAAAGTCTGCATTATTTTCCTTCTCTAATCTTCTGCCATTGCTGAACCATATGCAACCCCATTAATTTGGCCATCTGAGTGTTTTTATTCATGAACTTCAGTTTCTCAAAACCATTTTTGTTTTTTATCTTTCTGCCTTTCCTCGATTTTTGCTACTAAGCTGTCATATGTTTGGAGTGGGTGTTTGGCACAGCAGTTAAGATACCACTTGGGATGCTCACATCCAAAGAGGAGTGCTTAGATTTGAGGCAGGGCTGTGTTCCCAATTCCAGATTCCTGCCAGTGCACACACTGGGAGACAGCAGATGATGGTTCAAGACCTTGGGTCCCAGCAACCCATACAGTCTTTCCCAGCTCTAACTGGGAGTGAACAAGTGGAAGGGAGATCGCTTGATCACTCACTTTCTGTGTGTTTGCCTTTCAAACTAATTAAATATATATATTTCTAATTTCAAACTAATTAAATAAATATATTTATTCCCCAACCCCAACCCCCTCGGAATACTTTCTGATAAATTACTCCTGGATGCTGTGTTTCCTTCTGCCTTTTCTTGAATCAGTCTAAGATGTACATTTATGATTACAACACTAGGACTTTCTTCTTGTTAGATAATATATATGTGAAGGCACTCCTATTTCTTAAAAATACAACCTTAGAGCAATTTATCACAGTGTAATGTGATATATGTACACATATATTACTTATTGCCTATATTTGTGCAGGAATACTTAGCAACAATTCAGTTTCCTTTTATAACCTATAATCACTTAAAGTAGTATTTTTTTCCTTTTAGTTATAGAATTATTATGAAGCTAGAATTTCTAAAGCACCTATGATTGTGTAAATTTTCATTTTTACTCAAAATAGGCAATTTTTTAAGTGGAAACTTTTACTTAACCCACCATTATCCACAGTTACCCATGAGACTCATAAAAATGTGCAAAAGCTAATTTTAAACTGTAACCTGTATTTTACCTTCCAAAGTATGTCTATTTTGTTATGTATTCCAGATCCCAAAAGAAATCTTGGCTATACAAGGGTACTTCAAATGTTTGCAGAAAATAGGAAATAAAAGACATAAATAAGATTTATTCTTCAACATAAACTACACAAAGTTTAAGACAAATGATGACACCAGCTATTTAGTTCATCCTTAAAGAAGTGAGGGTACTGGGAATTTAACCATGTTAATGAACTGATTTTTAGAATATTAACTAAAGAAAAATTATAACCTCTAAAGTTTTAATTAGAAAAACAGAAGAAGTCAAGTCAGGACTGTAATGTGCGTATTCACTGATTGCCCATTGAGATTCTCACAAAATTTCCCCTTTTTATGCTAAGTATCAACAGGAGTATTACACTGGCGGAGAAGGACTCTTTGGTAAAGACTTAATACACATTATCCTGCTAACGCTGTGGCTAACATTCTCAAAACATTCTCATAATAAACAGATATCATTATTATTTGGTTCTGCAGAAAGCCATCAAGCAAAATACTTTGAGCATCTCAAAGAAGTATTGCCTTGACTTCTGCTCTTGACTGGTCTGCTTTTGTTCTCACTGGACCCCTTCCACTACTTGGAAACCTTTGATTTGTCTTCAGCACTTTGCTTTGTCTTCAGGATCATACTTGTAATGCCGCATTTCTATCCTATTACAATCCTCAGAAGAAATGCTTCAGGATTTTGATCCAACATGTTTATAATTTCCATTGAAAACTCTGCTCTCGACTACAGCAGATCTGGGTGAAAATAGCTTTGGTACCATAAAGTAGAAAGTTTGCCCAATTTTATTTTTCAGTCATAATTGTGTAAGCTGAACCAGGTAAGATGCCTCTGATGCTGGTATAGTTTCTGCTGTAAACCATCAATTCTCTTTAATTAGGGCCTAAACAAGATACATTTTTCCTCACATATTAATGTTTACTGCATGCTACTACAGGCTTCATCTCAGCATCATCTCATGGCTTCGTAAAATATGTCACCCATTTAAAGACTTGAATTCACTGGGGCATTACCTTCATGAATATTTCATAAAGTAGCAGTTACTTCATGATTAATTTTCACCAATAGGTATTCACTGTTTCACCAAGCTTCAATATTTATTCTTGCTTCAATTTTGACAGAATTCATGTTGCTCTTCTAGGGCTTCTTTCAAGCCGAAACCTTATAATGATAAGTATCTTTTTTTTTTTTTTTTTGACAGGCAGAGTTAGACAGTGAGAGAGAGAGACAGAGAGAAGGGTCTTCCCTCCATTGGTTCACTCCCCTAGTGGCCACTACGGCCAGCGCGCTGCAGCTGGCATGCTGCGCCCATCCAAAACCAGGAGCCAGGTGCTTCCTCCTGGTCTCCCATGCAGGTGCAGGGCCCAAGCACTTGGGCCATCCTCCACTGCCTTCCCAGGCCACAGAAGAGAGCTGGACTGGAAGAGGGGCAACAGGGACAGAATCCAGCACCCCAACCGGGACTAGAACTCCGGGTGCCAGCGCTGCAGGTGGAGGATTAGCCTAGTGAGCCGCAGCGCCGGCCATGATTAGTATCTTAAACTAGATTTTTTTCAGAAATATTATAACAAGTTAGTATGCACTTATTTAGGTACAAAAAATCTGAAATCCACGCACACTTGTTTTTGTAATATGTATTTTCCATGAAATTGTTGAAGATAACTTCAGAGTTAATGTCTTGTCTCTCTTATATGAATAATGAGCATTTTTAGTTGTCTTTTTCATAGCCACTTCACTCTTCTACTATTAATTGTTGGCCATTCAGTTTCAGTAGTGCCACACCCTTAGTTCCAGGGCAAAACTCTGCTTAATCTAAAATCATCTGATTGTTATTAGATGAGGGTAGGACATGTAACAAGCAGTCAGTGAAAGACAATGCTGATAATAGCAACTAATAAAGAGTGGTTACTTTGTCAATTTTTGCATTTGTTCAAACTAGCATGAAACTAAGGACTTTTGTTCAAACAAGTTATATTTTTCTGGAATCACTTGGTATTCACATGGAAAGAACAGAAGCACTGTAAACATTTTATTGATATAAGGGAGGCTAAGTTGATGATGCCAGTAAATGGATGGGATCATGGCTAAGAGCATTACAGAGAAATGGAACTAGAGGTTTGTTCAAACTGGTACTCAAGCTTGTCCATTTTTATATAACTAGTGGGTTTATAGGATCCCTGCCTGCACTAACTGTCACACTCTACAAGGTTGGTCCTTTAGGAAATATTTTATTGTTACTGATGAGTAAGAAACAGGAGAATATGACTCAAATCTACCTCCTTGAGGGAGGATGTGGGGAACCTTTATAGATTAGGGAGGAGAAAGGTGGTATGCGGAAAAGCCTGCAAGGCAAATTTTGATTAAAGAGGCTTAAAATCAGGCTGCCATAGTGAAATTGAATTGTACTTCCAGATTTCCATGTTTAAGAGACCTCTTATTTCTCAGAGGAGTCTGTGCACTCCAATTCTAGTTTTGATCTGGTTTCTTTCATTCAGCCAGTTTTTTTGATGTCTGTTTATTTGTTTGATTTGGCTTTTGCTGTTTTATTTTTTCCCCACAAATCTATGTTTTGTGACATGTATTTCTCTAGTCTGAGTTCCCTCTGTATATGCATCTCCATGTCCTAAAAAGCACAGAACTAAAAATAGCATGAATAGGCCAATTGTTAAAGCATAAGATGGAGAAACTTTCAGAAAAGCATTAGGAAACCATAACACGAGGATTTTTACATTTAGGCATCAAGGGGTACCCAGCAGAGGAGTTGTCCAATATCAGTGTTCAAAGTGTTTGATTTTCCCTTTTTGATTCATAAATTTATTGATTTGAAAGATAGGGAGAGAGAGAGACAGAGAGAGAGAGAGAGAAGAGAGAGGAGAGAGTGAGGGAGGGAGAGGTATCACCCAGTAATTCAGTCCCCAAATCAAATCCAGTAGCCCTGTCTTACATATGGGTGGCAGAGACTCAGGTATTTGAGCCATCAACTGCTATCTTCCAGACTGCGCATTAGCAGGAAGCTTGAATCTGACATCAGCTTGTACTCAAATCTGGGATGCAGGCAGCCCGAGCAGTGACTTAGCTCTTAAGGTACAATTCCCCGGGCCAGTGTTGTGGCATAGCAGGTGAGGCCACCACTTGCAGTTCAGGCATCCCACGTGGGTGCTGGTTCGAGTCCAGTTGCTCCACTTCCAATCTAGCTCTCTGCTATGGCCTAGGAAAGCAGTAGAAGATGGCCCAAGTGCTTGGGCCCCTGCACCCACACGGGACACCTGGAGGAAGCTCCTGGCTCCTGGCTTCGGATCAGCTCACCTCTGGCTGTTGTGGCCATCTGGGAGTGAACCATCAGATGGAACACCTCTCTCTGACTCTCCTTCTTTCTCTGTGTAACCTTGAATTTCAAATAAATAAATAAATAAATAAATCTTTAAACAAAAAAAAGGTACAATTCCCTCCCTGCACTTTTCATTAATGCAAGTTAAAACAGTCTACCTAGTACAACCTATTAAGAGCTAGACATTAAACAAAATGTTTACAGCATAGTGAATAAAAATAAAACAGCTCAGCACATGAAATCAAGAGCCCAGGAACCACTAAGGATAACAATATACTAAAACAATTTATTGTAATGAATCCTGTCTTTATCTAAGAACTCTTTCTAATATGCAATTAAAATTTTCTCTGGTGTTGCCTTGATCTTCAAAAACTCATTAGTAAAATTTTCCAATTACAGAATGAACAAGTGAATAGAATGAGGTGGAAGAAATACTTTATTGTCATCTTATTTTTATCTCATAAACACAGATAAGGGAAGGAGAGAGATAAGTGCTTTTAGGTAAGCAGCTTGTCATTCATTCATTCAATATCCTGTGTTTTACAACAAAATGATTGTAACTAGAAACCATTATTCTTAGTGAAATAAGCAAGGTTCAAGAAGACAAATGCCATGTTTTCCCTGACCTGTGGTACCAATAGAGTACCACAAAATACAATATGTCAGTGAAACTGACATTTTGAGAAACAAAGATTGTTTATAGCACTTGTCTCTACTGTTTTTTCTTCTTACAATTTGTTGAATACTTAGTGCAAGGTTAATCTTATGAGTATAAAATAGACTGAGAGTAGATCATTGTAAAAATTAAAGGAAGAAATGGGAAATGAAGGAGCAGGGAGGATGAGAGCATGTTCAGGAGGGAGGGAAGGGTGGAAAGTATTACTATGCTCCTAAATCTTTATATAGGAAATACATTGTTTGTTCACCTTAATTAAAAAAAATCTTTAAAATAAATAAATAAAACATGGTGCAGAAAACAGGCACATAAATCGTACAAAGAAGGCCAACGCCGTGGCTCAATAGGCTAATTCTCCTCTTGTGGCACTGGCACACAGGGTTCTAGTCCTGGTTAGGGCGCCGGATTCTGTCCCGGTTGCCCCTCTTCCAGTCCAGCTCTCTACTGTGGTCAGGGAGTGCAGTGGAGGATGGCCCAAGTCCTTGGGCCCTGCACCCCCATGGGATACCAGGAGAAGCACTTGGCTCCTGGCTTCGGATCAGCGTGGTGTGCCGGCCACAGCGCACCGGCCACAGCATCCATTGTGGGGTGAACCAACGGAAAAGCAAGACTTTTCTCTCTCTCTCTCTCTTTCTTCACTGTCCACTCTGCCTGTCAAAAATAAATAAATAAATAAATAAATAAATTATAAAAATAAATAAACCGTACAAAGAAATGGTTGCATTGCACAGATAAAAAGGATGCTTATCCTAGTCATTGAAATCATGGAACACTTCTGCAATACGGTGTCAATTCTAAAAAATGTACAAGCATTGGTGAAGATGTATACGTGTTTTATCTCAAGTTGAAAACTTCTAGTAAAGGAAAAAACTGAATACCCTTAGGCCATATGATTACTGCTTTAAATAGTTTAGATTAATAGAATAGATCCTATATTAGCTCCTAATTTTAAAGAGTATTTAGATTTAAATTTCCAATGTGCACATTTATGTGATGTATGAATAGTGAGTAGCAGTTTTAGTTATGTTTTTGTAAAAGGTTTATTTATTTTACTTGAAAGCCAGAGTTACAGAGAAGCAGAGGCAGAGAGAGAGAGAGACAGAGAGAGGTTTTCCATCCACTGGTTCCCTCCCTAGATGGCTACAATGGCCTGAACTGCACAGATCTGAAGCCAGGAGCCAAGAGCTTCTTCCAGGTCTCTCAGGTGGGTGCTGGGGCCCAAGAACTTGGGCCATCTTCTACTTTTTTCCCAGGCCACAGTAAAGAGTTGGATTGAAAGTGGAGAAGCCAGGACTCAAACTGGCACCCCGATGCAATGCCGGCACTGCAGGTGGCATCTTTGCCCACTACACCACAATGCTGGCCCCAGCTACATTTACACTAGCTATGAATTCTATGTTAATAACCATTTTTTTCATAAGACTTCAGTTTATGCTGATTAGTAATTAGGTACGTGAAACATAAAATAGCTTTTTGTAAAGTCTTATCCTTTAGTAAAAGAATTGGCTTAGCATGTCACATTGCAGATGAAACTATTGTATCATGACACAGGCTTCTGTGCTGTCCTCAAACTATTATCTAAAGACCAGCAGGAAGAAAGCAAAGAATGAAAGCAGGAACAAATTTCAGAGAGCAAAAACAAATCACTTGCTTAGGTAAAGGTTACTAACTTTTTCAAAGTGTTTCTTTAAAAAAAGGGACACAGACATTTCAACAAATGATATCAAGTCTGCATTTATTAAGGCATTCCATGAATACAGAATAGAAAATAACAAAATTCAGATAATTAAAAATCAAAAACCAAAAATAACAGAAGTTTCTGAATAAAGTTTCATATCTAGAGCTATTTTATTAAATTTTCTGGTTTTGTTCACTGCCATAGCCTTTCGGAGAGCAGTTGGCACCTCGTAGGGACTCAATAGCTACATATTTAATGAAGCTCATAATTAATTTGGGATTCCTTCCAGCATCTCACAGAACTATAATATGGGAAAATAATTGTATCTGAGGAAATATTTCTAAAAATTTTTGCAGTACTCTCCTTTAGCTCTATCTGATTTTTTTCTTTGAACATTGTACCTGTGGGACTAGAAATGATACACTTGAAACCCATCAGTAATCAAACTTAGGTTTCTATAGACACAGAAGCCAAAATGCGTTCATTTTTATCCCATGCAGAGATATAGCACTAGATTCAAATTTCTTTAATAAGGTAAATACTGCTCAAAAGATTACACGTCCATTTATCTGTGCTAAATATATGCTGGGTATTCCTAATTTTACTGGCTTTTAGCTGCCTACTATTATTATATTATATTATATATATATATATAAACTCTATTATATTAGAGTCTGAAATCTCTACCTTGTTTTGTTTCTGAAAGATTCTCATCATTATATTGGTATGAAAAAAATTTGCTAGTATATTGAACGATTAATAATTATATTTGGTTACTTCCATATGCCTAAAAATCTGTATCAATTTCATCTTTTGAACAGTTATCAAAAAAAGTAAATATTTTAAATCTATTTTTAATTATAATTGTGTCACTAATTAATATATGTGGATCAAAATAAATTCTCAAACACTTTTATAAAAGATGATAAATCTTCATTTAATATTTTAAAAATACCAGGAATTTTAAGAATTGCCCTTACTCCTTATTATATTCCTTGGTCAATTTATTATGTTAGAACTAGGATCTTTTTGCATGCTTAGAAAATTGTTGTGCATAGAAACTGGACTTCAAACTCTTAAAGCACCTGCAAAAATAAAGGATTTCTTCCCCAGAGTAGAGGTAACATTCAGGTACAGGAGGACAAGTGTTGGATCCTTGGAGCTGAAAAGAGCCCATGAATGAACTGGGAAATGCAGCCACTCTCTAGGTACTTCAGAACTATTTAACTCTGTTGAGGGATGTTAAGTATCTGAGATATAAGTAACAAATTAGTAACAGTGGCAACACTATCTGTGAATAAAAAGTAACCTGTATATTTTATATGTTATTTGTGTTATATTTCTGTGGCTGGAGGTTTTGCAGAAACAGCATGGAAGATCAAATTGGTAATTTTATAAGGAGTGGCAAAGGAAACCAATGAAGCACTTAATGAAAAACAAGCAAGTTTTAAGAGTAGTGCTACATTTTTACCTACAGAAACAGATAAACCGCATCTTGCCCTAAAAAATTAATAACCTGACCAAAGAAATTATATTTTCCTAGGATTACTCATAAGACCTTCTATGACTTACCATGTACTAATAATAAACACTTAGTCACTCATTGTAACCACACCTTGTCTTCCAATTCTCTAAATATGTTCATCACCACCCTGCCTTTCTTTATGATGCTGGTCCTGCCTGGAACACCCTTTCATGTAGTTGTTTGGGACACACAGCTCCTCGACCTGATCTGAAAATCCCATTCTCACCGTTGGACAAATTCTCCCTCTTTTTTAGTAGTCTTGTCTTTTCTTTTTTCCTTTTATTTTGTTTTTTAAACAAATATTTTATAAATATTTTAACAAATATTTAAACAAATATTCAATTGTTTTTAATTGAAACAAAACAGTTGAATATTTGTTTAATATAGGAATTTCCTATATACTGTTCAAAGTTATATTTGTCATCGCTTCTCGGCCTTTTGGCTAAGATCAAGTGCAAAGTTATATTTGTCCTAAACACTAATATTGACTCTATAAACTCAACAAAATGATTCCAGGACATGGATGTTGATAAGAAGATACAAAAATGGGGCCAGCACAGTGCCACAGTTAAAGACACCAGCAGCACCAGCATCCGGGTTTGAGTCTCGGCTGCTCTGCTTCCAATCCAGCTCTCTGCTATGGTCTGGGATAGCAGTGGAAGATGGCCCAAATCCTTGGGCCCCTGCATCCATGTATGAGATCTGCAAGAAGTTCCTGGCTCCTGGCTTCAGATCAGCTCAGCTCAGGCTATTGCAGTAATTTGGGAAGTGAACCATCAGATGGAAGACCTCTCTCTCTCTGGCTCTACCTCTCTCTATGACTCTGACTTTCAAATAAATCTTTTAAAAATTACAAAAATGTAAAGAATGCATATAATTCATACAGATTTGAATTATTTCAAAAGTAGAATTGTGGGAGAAGTAAGTATAGAGCATTTCATGAATATTAAATAATAATATCTTGAACTGAAGGAGTTTTGGAGAAAGGAAAAGCTTTTACATGGTGTTTTTAAAAATATTTGAGTATATCTGCTCTAAATGCATCTACAAATATCATTAAGTTTAAGATCAAAAAGTCACAATCAATGAAAGTGAAATAATGCCTTGCTAGTTTGCAATAGAAAGGGAATATAACTTAGATATTATCACCCCTAAGAAAGTAGGAAATCCCCCCATTTATGACTATGAGTCAGGTAGACAGGATGTTAATTGAAATAAGCCAAAGAAACATAATACTACATGATCTCACTTGTTATGTGAAATCTAAAATAGTCATAGAAGCAGACAGTAAAATTGTGTTTTCCAGGGATTGTAACAGGGAGAGATAGAGAGCTGTTGGTCAGAAGGCACAAGAGTTCAGTGAGGCAGGACAAATAAGTTCTGCAGATTTGAAGTTCTGCACAGTGACTATTGTTAACAATACTGTGCTGTATACTTGAAACCTGTTAAAGGAAGGGGTCCGAGGAGTTCTCTCGAGGAAGGAAGGGAGGGAGGGAGAAAGGGAGGGAGGAGGGAGGAAGGAAGGGAAAGAAAAGGAAGGGAAGGAGGGAAAGTAGAAAGAAATTTTTTTAAAAATAGACTAGCATTCACTTGGTGCAGTGGGTAAGACACGGCTTGGAATGCCCACATTTCATTTAGGAGTGCCTTAACTGGAGTCCTAGCTCTGATTCTGATTTCTGCTCTTTGCTAGGGCACACCCTGGGAAGCAGCAGCTGATGGCTCAAGGACTTAGATTTTTGCAATACTCATAGGAGGTCCAGATTGGTATGGGTTCTGGTCTCCTGGCTTCAATCTAGCCTATCCCTCATTGCTGTGGCATTTGGGAAGCGAATCATCAGATAGAAGATCTATGTCTCTCTCCCTGTCTACCTTTCACATAAACAAATACTTTTTTACATAAGGAATTTACCTCAATTCACTTTAGGCAAGAGTTCTAAATCATGTTGGTACCAAAGACTCTGATAATCTAAATAAAGCTAATCCAAGTGTACATATAACCTTAAATAAAATGTGTAAGAGGACATTTACTTAGACTGAGCTCCTACACTTGACAGCAATGGACAAAGCCAAAAAGGAGTCACTTGTGCTAAAATTCAGAGTCACCATGCCAAAAGAAAGTTTCTTGTTTGACCTTCTGAGAAATCAGAAACAAAGAGAAATAATAGCTAGTTCTTCACACAGGACACTTTTAGTCAGCACAACAAGAAAGCACCCTCGCTTTAACCTTAACAAGGAAAAATAGCTTTGAAATAACCAATATGCTTTTTTTAAAAAAAGATTAGTTATTTTATTTGAAAGGCAGTTACAGAGAGGCAGAGGCAGAGAGAGAAAAACAGAGATAGAGAGAGATATCTTCCAGATGGCCACAATAGCCAGAGCTTCACCAGCCCAAAGCCAGGTGCCAGGAGCCAGGAACTTCTTCCTGGTCTCCCATGTGGGTGCAGAGGCCCAAGGACTTGGAGCATTTTCTATTGCTTTCCCAGGTCATAGCAGAGAACTGGATTGGAAGTGGAGCAGAAGGGACTTGAACTGGCACCCGTATGGGATGCTGACACTGCAGGCTGTGGCTTTACCCACTATGCCACTGCGCTGGCCCTCCAATATGCTTTTTATTTCATGATACTGATTATTTCAGGATTTTTCTGACTGCAAACACCACTGGCCTCTAAAAAGCAGAATTTCCTGATCCTCTGGTTCTGGAAGATGCTCTATTTGCGACTTGTTCTTGCTCAAATCAAATGTGTTAAATATATTTTGTAAGTTTTTTTTTCTTTTATCAGTGCAAACTCCTGTTTCTCTCTCCCTACGCCACCACTGTATGTGTGTATGTGTGTTTGTGTGTGTTTGTGTATGTGTGGCTAAAATTTTAGACAATACTCAGTCAGTAAAAATTGCCAAATCCAATTTTAGGCAGTGACTGCAAATACCTTGAGCTATAGTCCACATACAAAGGTGAAAACCACAGGGTCTTCCACTTGCTTTCTCAATTATCATAGGAAATGCCTTTGTGAAAATGGAAAAGTAACACTTAAAAAACAAGCGTGAAGGTAGAGGGATTACATGGATATAATAAAGTATTTAAAAGGACAGTTTTGGCCGGCATCGCAGCTCAATAGGCTAATCCTCCACCTTGTGGCGCCGGCACACCGGGTTCTAGTCCCGGTCGGAGCACTGGATTCTGTCCTGGTTGCTCCTCTTCTAGGCCAGCTCTCTGCTGTGGCCAGGGAGTGCAGTGGAGGATGGTCCAAGTGCTTGGGCCCTGCACCCCATGGGAGACCAGGAGAAGCACCTGGCTCCTGGCTTCGGATCAGCGTGATGTGCCGGCCGCAGTGCGCCGTCTGCGGCGGCCATTGGAGGGTGAACTAACAGCAAAAGGAAAACCTTTCTCTCTGTCTCTCTCTCTCTCACTGTCCACTCTGCCTGTCAAAAAAAAGTACAGTTTTAATTAACAACTGAAGAAAGTGGTCATAATTTCAAGTGAGAGGCAAAATTTATGATGAATGGGTGGAAAAACATTAAACTCTCCCATTACTTGAAGGTATAGGAGAATCAGAGACAGACATTTGGTGGCATCTTTACCTCACATTAGAGTGCCTGGTTTGTGTTCTGGATCTGCTTCTGATTCTAACCTTCTGCTAATGTAGGCATGCATGAGAATAAAAAGTCTCAGTTTATAATATATAGGCTCCAGATCCATCTCTCCCACTAGCAGCTCTGTGATTATCAGTCTGCTTCAATATTACACATGGGTAAATTTAAGGAGATAATGGCTTTCAAAGGCCCCTTGTAGCTCTAATAACAATGATTCTACAATTTTTGGTGACTAATATGAGAATTATAAATCAAAGTAGCCCAAAGTGGGAGATTTAAGAGTGGGTCCTAGGGAAGCTGTTAAATTGCAATAGAGGGTCAATTGCATTCTACTTCCATAACAACACTTGGGCTATATTTGGCATGATAAGAAAATTTCTGTACTCTTTAGGATCTTTTAATTATATACAAGGGGATAGTGAGGAGGAGAGGTTCCAAGATGGCCAAATAGGGAGGGAGCTAACTGATAGTCCTGGAGAAGATAGTTTAATAAAAGTGGAGATAGTGTAGTCTCAAGGAAGAGTCAGGGGAAAAACAGCAGAGGAAACTCTTACATGATTAGAGGTACATAGTGGACCTACATGGAGGGCACCAGTGCCCATGGCTGGGGACTCAGGCTGCCAAGAGCCTCTGCACCAGTGCTGGAAATTGAGGTGAGACGAAACAGCAGTAGCCCAAGACACTGGCAGAAAAGTGGCAGAAAGAGCTTAGAGGGAATGAGGATTGAAGCCCTATGGGGGAAAGTATACCAGACTAACTAGAGGAGAGAAAAAATAAAAGGGAAGTTACGGACACAATTCTCTCTCCAATCACCTTATAAAGGTGTACAAGCTAACAGAGTAGGCACCATGTTGGATATAGATAACAGCTGAGCCAGCTTGGGGCTGTGCCCAGCAATCAGCCTAGAAGAAAAACCTGACTCTGGTGGGGGATAATAACAGGAGACTATGACCTAGTGAATGTGTGGAGCTTATGAACTGGGACTGTGAAAAAAAAAAAAAAAACTGAGTGTGTGTGGAAGAATACACGGTGTGGCTGAAATTTTGAGTAGTCTCAGTGGGAAACATCACAAGCTCAGGCGGCGCTGACTATCTGGTGAGAGACATGGCAGGAGAATCTGAGCTTACACTGAGGACTGCACAGATCCTTTGTGTGGTTCTTGGGACAGAGCAGATGAATATGATACCCACCGGGGCTAGTGCTCAGGCACAGATTGCCATTGAGGAGAAGAGCTCAGCTGAGCAGAATTATTTCCCTTATGACTAAAAAAAAAGAGAGAGAGAGTGAAGATTTACCATGTCAAACCTGGGTGCATCACCTTAGGCACATTCTTAACCCTAAAGAACTGAACAGAGCTCTCTGGCCACACCCACCACAAGCATCTAGAGATTCATTGAAAGCAGACAGTCCACTTATCTAGAGACATAGTTGCCGCGGACTGTCAGCTCGGAGACTTCACAGACCGAGGGAGAACAGGATGAAGGCGTCTAGGGAGACAAGGAATCGGCGAGGAAAATGACAGACAGACACCAGTGTAGTACTAATGCTGCTGCGTTTATTGTCTGTTAAGTCAGGGTTTTTATAGTAAAACTTCTAAAGCTTGAGGGAAAAACATCATTGATTAACAGAAGAGTAAAGGTTAACATGGTCAGAACAGTGCGGTAACAATGAGGGAATAGTGGTAACATTTTAACCGTATATAGGCCTCATTCACCCAGGTCACGTATGCCAGATGACAGAGGGATTCCATCGCGGGGGAGTCTGAATGTGGATTCCCTATGAGCTGTTCGACCCGAGTTTCCTCAGGGTCATTCTTGTTTTCTTTTAGCAATTCCCGTTGCTCCATAGCGTCCAAGAAGTCTCCCAGAGTCCGATTGCTAAGGCTTCTTCCAGGAAGGCTTCCACAGCTGGCGGTGCAAAGAGCGTGATGTTCTGAATTGCTTCTTCAGGAATGTTAAAGGAACTGTTTGTTATGATAATGGGTTCCCGGTAATCCTATTGTTGTTCCGTGTCCATGGGGGCATGAGCCGAGATCAAATACAGGCAACAAAGGTAGATTGCAATCACAACAAAGGTAGATTGCAATCACTCCTAACATTATGTACAAAGGACAAAGCAAACGCAGGAACCAACACAGGAAGGGCTTTCGGCTTCCACTATGTAGAGACAAGATCATTATTGACCTCTGTCTCCACAGGAGGTGCTTGAGGCCCCTCTCCAAAGAGATCTCACCTCAGCCCTTCAGCCCGTGGAGGTCTCTGGCGCAGCTGTTTTTGCTACACAGATGTTACCACAGCTGTAGGCGTAGCAGTTCCTCCTTTTTTGTTTTTAAAACGAAGCTCGAAAACTTCCTGTTGAACGCTCTGTAAAGAACGAAACACAAGTTTTAGCATACAAGGCATGAATATAAGTACCAAAAGGATGAGAAGTGCAATAACACCGATGGAATAGATATAGGAAGTCCAAGGTAAAGGATTTAAACTTTTGATGCCATTCGCTAGACTTTGAGCAATATCCTGCAGATCTCCAAACTGTAGGTGAGAGCTACTCATCACCGCAATATCCTTTTGTAAGGTTTGTAAGTCATGAGTGATATTGTTATCATGCCAAAGACCTTGTAAATGAGCCTTAACCTTGTCCCATGGGTGTGAAGTATTATAGGGCAGTGGAGTGACACAAATCGACTTAAAGGAACTATGACAACGAGCGGAAAACATTGTTTGCAAATTAGCAATATCCTGGCCTAAGGCTAAGACTACTTCCTCTAGAACATTTATCTTTGTTTCCAATTTTCTATCAATAGCCTCTTGAGTCAGGAGAGCTAGGGAGATATTTTCATTAAGTGTGTTGACAAAATGAGCAGTTTGGATTTCCTGAACTAAAGCCGTGGTTGCTACGGCAAACGTTGTCAAAAGTGCGATAAGTGCAGAAATTCCTAAAATCAAGGCAGCCACAAAACGTTTAACACGAAGCAGCTCATTAAACATTTGCAATACTTGTAGTGCTGAATTATCATACCACACATCTTCAGTAACATTGACAGGTAATAAGACAAAAGGAGGGCGGCGAACCAGTAACATTGTTGAAAAATTTTTTGGCAAACTTGAAGAAATACAATTAGTTAAGAAGCAAGTAGTGCAGGAAATTTTGTATGAACGACCTACTTTAGTAATATTTAAAGCCTCAGATTGAGCTAGCAAGATTGCAGAAGGATAAGCCACACAAGCTTTTAAGGAAATGGGTGATGGGTGAGTTTCATTAGGTTGCTTTTCTAGCAGCATATTACTGGCGGCAACCAACCTAAACAGATCTGTATGTTTTTTTGTTTGATTATGGTTGGTTGCATATAAGAATGGTTTAACGAAGCCTGACGAGAACCATCTCCTCAATGGCTCACCGTAACTTTGGAAAGTGTATCCACTAAATTTTGCCGAATTGTTACTCAAGTAAGCAGCATAATGTCGACTAGCTTCAGGTGTCCCAGCGGAGTTTGAAAAATCCCACAAAGTAAGCGAATCATCTGAGACCGGGTGAAAGTAAGCAGCAGAGGAAGGAAAACCACAGGAAAGCCAAACCGGAAATTTAGTGAGGGAAGAAGCCCAGACCCTGTCAGGGTTGGAGTACTTCCTCTCACAAGACGGCAATGGCATATTAAGTTCCTCAACCTTTGTAAAATTGTCCCGGTACAAAGTACTTCCTACAATCTGTATCTGTAATTCCCACATAAGGCGCTTACCAGGATAGTGAGGATCAGGACCGTCCGTAAGGAATGTACGGTACCCAGAGGGAAGGCAACCATAGGGAGGCTGATCGTGCAGAGCGACACAAATTGGAAGGGAGTCTGCTCTGCCCTCAAAGGTAATGATAGAGGAAGAAGAAACCTTCCCCTCACTACCTTGTTCTCCTCCCACCCTGACTGAATCATTGGTTAAGACCTTAATAGGGTCCTGATCAAGCCACCCTATTGGCTGGACAATAGGTGGGTTAGGGACGTAAGCCCAATATGGGACTGCAGTCGCGGGTGAAACTGAAAGTAAAGTCAGAAAAGCCAAAAAAAGGTTACAAGCAGTAAGCGGTTGCCGTTGTTGTAGTAAAAGGTCTTGTGCTTCCTTTGAAAAAGACCGGATGGCCGTCCAGGTCATATTACGCTTCTGCGGTTTAAGCATGAGTTTCTTCATCTGATAAGTCAGAGTCTTCCTGTGTCTGCGCATGCGTCTCCTTTTGCGGCTGTGAGACTGGTTTGACAAGTCTGTCAGGGATCCAGATGGGGGAGTCTGCATCCTGTGGAAACACACAAGCATAGCCTCGTCCCGAGGTAATTAAAACATCTGGCCCCTGCCAAGAGCCGGTTAATAAATCCTTCCACATTACCAAAGGAAGTGGTGTTTTAAGGGACTCACGATCCCAATGTTTCCAAGCATGAGAAAATCCCTTTTCATCTAAATTTAAATGATTTATGACAAACAAAGCATGAGACAACATATGATGAGGAGAGAAGTATTGTGAGGTTTTTTGAAAACGTTCAATTTGTGTCTTTAAAGTTTGATGAGTTCGTTCGATGATTCCCTGTCCTTGAGGATTATAAGGGATTCCTGTAATATGGGCAATATTCCATTGAACACAAAAGGTTTCAAATGCTTTAGACGTATAAGCCGGAGCGTTGTCAGTTTTTATTTGAGAAGGAAGCCCCATGACCTGAAAACATTGTAAAAGATGTTGTACAATATCCTTCACAGCCTCTCCTGTACGAGCAGAAGCATGAACAAAATGTGAAAAGGTGTCTACGACAACATGTACATAGCCTAGCTTTCCGAAAGAGGAAATATGAGTGACATCCATTTGCCAGATTGAGTTTGGTTTTAACCCACGAGGATTAACTCCCATTTTTAAGGAATGATGGGTTAAAGGACATGAACCACATTGTTTTACAATTTGTCGTGCCTGTTCCCTGGTAATGGAGAACATTTTTCTCAAGGCATTAGCATTTTGATGATGAATAGAATGACTTTGTGTTGCTTCTTGTATAGTAGCTATAACAGTTGATTTTTGAGTATATAAATCTGCCAAAGCATTGCCTTGAGCTAAGGATCCTGGCAGTTTAGAATGAGCTCGAATGTGTCCAATAAAAAACTTTTGCTGTCTATTTTGGACCTCCTTCTGCAAATCTTTTAACAGAAGTAAAATTGGGGTTTTTCCCGTAATGAGGGCTGTTTCTAAGGCCGGAAATAGATTCACCACATACTTAGAATTTGTGTAAAGGTTAATGGCCTGGGGAAATTTTTGAAAGGCCAAAGTGACTGCTTTAATCTCCGCCTGTTGAGCAGAGAGACCTAGTGTTTTAGTCACAAAAGTCCCTTTTTCCGGGGAAAACACCACTGAGCGGCCCGTAGAAGAGCCATCTGTAAAGAGTAAAATAGCATCAGGCAGTGGCTGCGCTGAAAATTTACAAGGAAATATCAATTCAACATTTTTAATAAATTCCAATAAAGGATGTTTTGGATAATGATATTTAATTTGTCCTAAATACCCTTGTAGGGCAACAGCCCAATCATCATGATTTTGTAACAAACTTTCTAATTGTTTTTTATTATATGGAATGACAATTTCTGCTGGTTCTTTACCAAAAAGTTCCCGCGACCTTTCGCGGCCCTTAATTATCAATAATGATAACATGTAAGGATAGTCTGTGACAACCCTGGCCTGTATATGAGGCAAATGTAGCCATTCCAAAATTCCCTTTTGCCATAAGGCTGCCGTGGGTGTATAAGGGGTGGCAAAGAGCAAGAGTTGCCATGGCAAAGAATAATCAAGCCTTTGAACTGAGGCATTAGTGAGAGCATGCTCAACCTTTTGTAATGCCTCAGTAGCTTCTGTTGTTAAATTTCTAGGGGATTTTGGACATGAGTCACCTTGTAAAATACTATACAGAGGACTTAAATCCCCTGTAGTTAATTTTAAATAGGGTCGCAGCCAATTTATTTCCCCTAATAGCTTTTGGAAATCATTTAATGTCTTTAATTTATCCCTTCTAATTTCCACCTTTTGAGGGGAAATATAGTTTCCTTTAATCAAATGACCCAAATAACTTAGCGTGCCATTCTTCTGAACCTTTTCTGGAGAAATAACTAACCCATAGCTTGTCAAGTGCCGAATTGTCTGTTGTAGCAAAAGATCACTTTGCACTATGTCAGCATGTGCCAGTAAGATATCATCCATATAATGGATAATATATGCAGTTGGAAAGATTTTTCTCACTTGTTCCAAGGCTCCCGCCACAAATTTTTGGCATAATGTTGGCGAATTTTTCATACCTTGAGGTAAAACAACCCATTGATATCTTTTATAAGGTTGACTAAAATTTATTGCCGGCACACTGAAGGCAAAATGCTCTGAGTCTGCAGGATGTAACTTAATAGTAAAGAAGCAATCCTGTAGATCTATTACTGTTACATGCCATCCTTTAGGAATTGCCACAGGTGACGGGAGTCCTGGTTGGAGGGCTCCCATGTCCTTCATTACAGCATTAACTGCTCGGAGGTCTTGAAGCAACCTCCATTTTCCTGATTTCTTTTTAATAACAAACACAGGTGTATTCCATGGACTATTAGACTCTACAAGATGTCCCAATTTTAACTGTTCTTGTACTAACTGCTCAAGAGCCTTTATTTTTTCTATGGTTAGGGGCCACTGGCTTACCCATACTGGCTCTTGAGTAAGCCACTCAATTTTGTCGGCTATTAGATTTTCTCCAGCGGCCCCTATGTAAAATGCTGTTCACTTAAATTATCTGAAGTTACTAATTTTATTGTCATAGGTCCCAGAATATCTCTTCCCCACAGAGAAAAGGGCAGAGAGGGTAGGACATATGGTTGAATAAAGCCACTTTTGCCCTCTGCTGTCCATGTAAGCATAGCAGCACTTTGCAGTACCCCCGAAGCTGTGCCTAGTCCCACAAGAGATGTCCCAGTTTTTGTGACTGGCCAAGAATTGGGCCACTCCGAGGCTGCAATGCAAGTCCTATCGGCCCCAGTGTCCATAAGCCCCTTAAACTCTTTGCCATTCAAATAAAAGGTGGCAAAAGGTCTCTGAGTTAGATCTTGGATAAGAAAGGTTGAATCTGATCCTGAACTGCCAAATTGACCTGATCCCCTTTCTGTGTTAATAACAGGATTGGGCAGGTTAATATAAGGTAATAACAATAATTGCGCTATTCTTTGTCCCTTATGAATTTGAATTGTTTCTTTTAATGGTCTAACCATAACCTTTATTTCAGCCTCAGTATCGGCATCCACTACTCCAGGAAGAACCTCAAAGTTTTTTGTGTAGTTGGAACTTCTCCCTAAAATCAGGCCCATAGTTTGGGCCGGCAAGGTTCCTTTTGTATTAGTGGAAATGAGGGACACTCCATCCCACTTAGATAAAAGAACATCCTGAGAACTTGCCAAGTCCAACCCTGCACTTCCTGGAGTTGCCCTAGGTAATTGATGAATAGTAAATTCTGGGGCACAGGGGTTTAACCCCTGACTTAGCGTCTCTCCCTTTGTTGTCGGGCTAGGAGACAGCCCCTCTTCTAGTTTTTTCCATCCTCCTCTTTCTTGGAATCTGTTAGTGGAGTTCCATCCTTATGGAATTTTGACTTACATTCATTTCTCCAGTGTTTCCCTTTCTTACACCGGGGACACAGGCCAGGAGGGTCCTTTTTTCTAGGATCCTTCTTGCTAGGGCAATGTTTCTGCATGTGTCCTGTATCTCCACAACTATGACAAGTAAGTTCCTTCTTTGCGCCACCTCCATATGTCTTCTTCACATAGGCACTAAATTTTTGCCCTTTCATGGCTGCAGCATAAGCCATCCCTTGGACTACTGCTGGTGAGGCATCTAAACATGCTTTGATATAATCTGATACTGTTCCAGTTTTTCTGATCGGCCTTATCAAGTCTTGACATAATGGATTTGCATTTTCCCAAGCCAATTGTTTGAGCAGCATATCCGTCCCCTCAGAGGGGGGCAGCATCCTATTTACTGCTTCCTCTAATATAGATACAAAATCCTGATATGGCTCTTCAGTCCCTTGTTTTATTCCAGCCAATGTACCTGGCTTAGTCCCCGAGGGAGGAAGGCTTCTCCATGCTGCTACTGCATTTCCTGTAATGAGCTGCAGCATATCTTTAGGAATTTTTATTTGTGCGTTAAGCGCAGAAAATTCACCTACGCCCATAAGCATGGCCATAGTTGGCTTTGTACCGCGTCGTTTGGCAGCTGTATCTACCGCAAGCCTGCATCGATCAGTGTAATCTGTTCTCCATAAGATAAAGTCCCCTGGGCTCAAAGTTGCCTTAGCAGTTTGTATCCAATCATACGGTGTTAACCATAAGCTGGCAAGCATATCTAGAATTTGCAAAGTATAGGGGGCTGTAGCACCACTCATTTTTACAGCACCTTGTAATTCTTTTAAAGTTTTTAATGGGAGAGGTTCCCACCGTGGCTCCTCCTCCCCTGTTACTTCTACCACGGGGAACGTTCCCAAGGAGTAATCTCCTTGTTTCCTTGCCTCGACTAAAGCTGCCTGAAACCCAACAGGGCTCATAGGAGGTCGCTGTGAAACAGCGCCTGGAGGAGGCATTGTCATATTTTTTGTTTTTGGTTTAACAAAAGCCTGCATAGGCACGGGAGGAAAATCAGGATCAGTATCTAAATCATCATAGAAGGGATCTTGTTCTTTTTGTTTTTCCTTCCTTTCTTGTTCTTTCCTTTCTTGATCCCACAATTTTTCCCAATCTTTCTGCTCGTCCCAATCCTGCTCTGGTCTGGTGGTCATTACAGTACTATAGACTAGTGGAGGCGCGGAAGCCACCAAGGGAGTAGATTCCTCTGGGCCACCGACTATCACTTCTTCATGCGCAGTATTATCATCAGGTTCAGAGGCCGTTTCCCTACATAACCCTTCAAAAGGGGTTACTTCCGCCACCAAGTCTCTGATTTGAAACCACAAGGGATATGCTTGCGGGGGCAAAGTGTCTTCCCCATGCTTTTGAGCATGCTTACGCATTTCCTTCCCTACTTTCATCCAATCTTCTAGTGTGAGCGTTCCTTCCTCGAGAAACCAGGGGCTGACCTTTTTTATATAAGCAATAAATTCATTTAACATTTTGGCCGATACAGGAAAACCGGATTTAGTCAGCATTTTTTGTAACATAATTACCAACATTTTTTCATTTTTTGTTAGCAAATGCCCCATGGTTTCCTTTCAAGATTACTCACGCTTAACCGATGATCCTTTATCGGCGGGACTGCAGTTCCCTGGTGAGAGCCGTTCCCTGTACTGAAAGAAAGAGAACTTACCCTGCCTTCAGGTCCCTGTTCGGGCGCCACCTGCCGTGGACTGTCAGCTCGGAGACTTCACAGACCGAGGGAGAACAGGATGAAGGCGTCTAGGGAGACAAGGAATCGGCGAGGAAAATGACAGACAGACACCAGTGTAGTACTAATGCTGCTGCGTTTATTGTCTGTTAAGTCAGGGTTTTTATAGTAAAACTTCTAAAGCTTGAGGGAAAAACATCATTGATTAACAGAAGAGTAAAGGTTAACATGGTCAGAACAGTGCGGTAACAATGAGGGAATAGTGGTAACATTTTAACCGTATATAGGCCTCATTCACCCAGGTCACGTATGCCAGATGACAGAGGGATTCCATCGCGGGGGAGTCTGAATGTGGATTCCCTATGAGCTGTTCGACCCGAGTTTCCTCAGGGTCATTCTTGTTTTCTTTTAGCAATTCCCGTTGCTCCATAGCGTCCAAGAAGTCTCCCAGAGTCCGATTGCTAAGGCTTCTTCCAGGAAGGCTTCCACAGCTGGCGGTGCAAAGAGCGTGATGTTCTGAATTGCTTCTTCAGGAATGTTAAAGGAACTGTTTGTTATGATAATGGGTTCCCGGTAATCCTATTGTTGTTCCGTGTCCATGGGGGCATGAGCCGAGATCAAATACAGGCAACAAAGGTAGATTGCAATCACAACAAAGGTAGATTGCAATCACTCCTAACATTATGTACAAAGGACAAAGCAAACGCAGGAACCAACACAGGAAGTGCTTTCGGCTTCCACTATGTAGAGACAAGATCATTATTGACCTCTGTCTCCACAGGAGGTGCTTGAGGCCCCTCTCCAAAGAGATCTCACCTCAGCCCTTCAGCCCGTGGAGGTCTCTGGCGCAGCTGTTTTTGCTACGCAGATGTTACCACAGCTGTAGGCGTAGCACATAGTACAATGAGAACAGCCACCACAGCAGAAAAAAAAAAAAAGAAGAAGAGTCCAACAAGTATTTCCATAAATGCCGCACAACAAATGCAACAACCCAGGAAATAAGAACAAGGAAGATAACATTATGCTCCCAAAAGAACATGACACTTCAATACAAGATTATGAAGATGATGAGATAGAAGAAATGCAAGAAATAGAACTAAAAAATTGATGATAAGAATATTTAGAAGTAATCAAAAACAAACACATGAAATACTGAAATCTATGCAGGACATGAAAGAAAACCACTCTCATGAAAATAAAATCTAAAGGAGGAATCAAAATGAAATGAGGAATTTAATAGAACATCAAATTGAGATATTGAAGAGAAATCAAAATGAAATGAGGAATTTAAAAGAATAAATAAAAAACGCAGTTGAAAGCCTTAAAGACAGAATAGGTGAGGCAGAAAAGAGAATATCAGCTCGGAAGACAGACTACAGGAGAGTGTACAGTCAAACTAAAAGACAAGAAGAGGAAATTAGAAGTCTAAAAACTGTTGTTGGGAACCTTCAGGATACTATTAAAAATCCCAACTTTCCAGTTCTAGGAGTTCCTGAAGGCATGGAGAGAAAGGATTAGAAGGCCTTTATAGTGAGAAACTAGCAGAAAACTTCCAGGGTTTGGAGAAAGAAAGAGACATCCAAGTATAGGAAGCACACACAACTCTCAATAAACATGACCAAAAGAAATCCTCACCACAACACACTGTAATCAAACTCACCACAGCAAAACATAAAGAAAATATTCTAAAATGTGCAAGAGAGAAATGTCAGATTACTCTCAGAGTGTTGAAGTTGATTTCTTTTCTGAGAGGATTTGTTCTGAGAGGAGGAGCGTGGTGGGAGCAAGAGGCACAGAGTCACCACACAGACCCCAGGAGTCTGGTGAAAGCAGGCCTGAGGCAAGCAGCATGCAGACTCCTTTATTTCAGTCGCTACAGCTGCTTATATGGCCAAGGAAGCCAATCTGGTCAAGGCGTGGTCTATGCCCTAACCAATCACAACCTGTTGCTAGGCAGTTTCCAAAGAAACCCAATCACAGCCTGTTGCCAGTCAGGCTCTGTTGTCCTGTGGTTTCTGAAGCCATCCAATCTCGACCTGTTGTCAGGCAGTTTCTGTTGTCAGTGGCCATCTTAGCGTGACCTTCTCACATTCTCATGACCTTCTCACCGTCTCATTCCACCAGATCAGAGGATCTCCAATTAGACTCACAGCAGACTTCTCTTCAGAAACCCTACAAGGCTAGGAGAGAATGGTGAGATATAGGCCAAGTACTAAATGAAAAAAAAAAAAAAAAAACTACCTTCCCAGTATATTATATCCTGAAAAGCTCTCATATGTGAATGAAGGTTAAATAAAGACCTTTTCATAGCAAGCAGAAATTGAAAGAATTTGTCACACTCATCCAGCCCTGAAAAAGATGCTGTAAGATGTGTTACACACAGAAACACAGAAACAAAGTCATATATATAAAAGAAGGTAAAGGAAGAAAATATCTCAGTAAAAGAGCACAGGAAGTTCAAAGCATATATTAGAAATATATTTGGAAAAAGGGCAGTATATATTTACTACTTATCAATAGTCATATTGAAGGTAAATGGCCTCAACTCTCCAGTTAAAAGACACAGACTGGCTGAATGGATTAAAAAACAAAACACATCTATTTGCTGCTTACAAGAAACACAAAAGATGCATGCAGACTAAAAGTGAAAGTTGGAAAAAATATTCCATGCCAACAGAAACCAAAAAAGAACTGGCATAGCCATCTTACTATCGGACAAAATAAACTTTAACAAAAAAACTGTTAAGAGAGACAAAGAGGGGCACTATATAATGATTAAAGGATCAATTCAACAGGAAGATGTAACTATTATAAATGTATATGCACCTAATCACAGGGTACTGAGTTATTTAGAAGATATGTTAAGGAACTTAAAGGGAGACTTAGACACCAATACAATAGTATTGGGGACTTCAATATTCAACTTTCAGCAATGGACAGATGAACCAAACAGAAAATCAACAAGGAAACAGCATATTTAATCAACACTATAGAACAAATGGATCTAACAAATTTCTACAGAGGCTGGCACCTTGGCGCACTTGGCTAATCCTCTGCCTGCAGCACCAGCACTCCAGGTTCTAGTCCCAATTGGGGTGCTGGATTCTGTCCCGGTTACTCCTCTTCAGTCCAGCTCTCTGCTGTGGCCCAGGAAGGCAGTGGAGGATGGCCCAAGTGCTTGGGCCCTGCTCCCACATGGGAAACCAGGAGGAAGCACCTGGCTCCTGGCTTTGGATCAGCACAGTGCGCCGGCTGCAGCACACCAGCCAAAGCAGCCATTTGGAGAATAAACCAATGGAAGGAAGACCTTTCTCTCTGTCTCTCACTCTCACTGTCTAACTCTGCCTGTCAAAAAAAAATTTCTACAGAACTTTTCATCTTACAATTAAAGAATACACATTCTTCTCAACAGTGCATGGAACTTTCTTTTTTTATTTATTTATTTGATATATAGAGTTAATGAGAGAAAGAGACAGAGAAAGATCTCCCTTCCATTGGTTCAGCCCCCAAATGGCAGCTATGGCCAGAGCTGCAACGATCCAAAGCTAGGAGCCAGGTGCTTCCTCCTGGTCTCCCATGCAGGTGCAGGGTCTCAAGCACTTGTGTCATCCTCCACTTCCTTCCTTGGAAACAGCAGAAAGCTGGACTGGAAGAGGAGCAACCAGAACTAGAACCCAGAGCCCATATGGGATGCTGGTGCCATAGGCAGAGGATTAACCAAGTGAGCCATGGTGTCAGCCCATGGAACTTCTTTAGGATTGACCATATACTAGGATTAAAGCAATCTCAGCAAATTAAAAAGAATTGAAATCATACCATGCATCTTCTCACACCACAATGGAAGGAAGCTGGAAATTAGCAACTCAGGAATCCCTAAAGAGTATGCAAACAAATGGAGACTGAACAACATGCTCCTAAATGAACACTGAGTCATAGAAGAAATCAAAAGAGAACTCAAAAACCTTCTGAAAGCAAATGAAGATAAGAAAACAATGTATCAAAACTTATGAGATATATTTCAAAAACAGCATTAAGAGGAAACTTTATAGCAATAGGTGCCTACATCAAAAATTGGAAAGGCAGCAAATAAATGATCTATCAATGCACCTCAAGGATCGATATAAACTACAGCAAACCAAACCCAAAAATATTAGGAGAAGAGAAATAACTAAAATTAGAGAAGAAATCAACAAAATTTAATCCAAAAAGATCAGGAAAATGAAGGGCTGGTTTTTGAAAAAATAAACAAAATTGACATAACATTGGCCAAACTAACCAAAAAAAGGAGAAAGAAGACTCAAAATAATAAAATCAGAGATGGAAAAGGGAATGTAACAAGAGACACCAGTAATAAAAAGAGTCATCAGAAATCACTACAAAGAGTTGTATGCCAGTAAACTGGGAAGTCTATCAGAAATAGATTCCTGGACACATGCAACCTACATAAATTGAACCATGAAGACATAGAAAACCTAAACAGACCCATAACCAAGTCAGAAATTAAATAAGTAATAAAGGCCCTCCCAACAAAAAAGCCCAGGACTGGATGGATTCCTTGCTGAATTCTACCAAAAATTTAAAGAACTAACTCCAATTCTTCTAAAACTACTCAAAACAATTGAAAGAGAAGGAATCCTCCCAAATTCTTTCTACAAAGCCAGCATTACCATAATTCCTATACCTGAATAAGATGCAGCATTGAAAGAGATTTACAGACCAATTTCCCTGATGAACATAGATGCAAAAATCCTCAATAAAATTCTAGCCAATGAATTTCAACAACACTTCAGAAAGATCATCCACGCAGACCAAGTGGGATTTATCCCTAGTATGCAGGGATGGTTCAATGCTCACAAATCAATCAATGTGATACACCACTTTAACAAACTGCTAAAGAAAAACCATATGATTATGTCAATAGATGCAGAGAAAGCATTTGATGAAATTCAACACTGTTGGGAGCCACTGTGCTGGTTTCCCTGTGTAGGCCTTTGTTAGATTAACCTTCAACTGTGTTCCTGTAAGGAGGATTCACTAGAGAATTCCATTTGTACAGTTCATTGATATGGTTAGCACTTCATTAACAAAGTCATAGACAAGTCAGGGTCAGTCTTGGCTTGTGGAATTCCTGGGGGGATAAAAGGTCACCATGCTCTAGGAGAATGATCAAAACAAGGGCACTCCACTAAAATTAACTATGTTATGACTGTGTTACAAAAAGCCTGATAAGTTGCTTGTGTGTGTTGTTGACTTCTGTATTGCCTTGAGTTGTAGCTGGTTATGTATAAAATATCACTGAAATGCTGGAATAAACGAGACCTTGATCAGAGTACTGTCTTGGTCTCCCTTCTCGTGTCTGGTTTGTCTCCCCATTCAGGTCTGCCCTCCTCATGTTCCAGTTGACTACCCTGCGGGCCGGGGCACAACACCATTTTGGCTGGTGCTGCGGCTCACTAAGCTAATCCTCTCCCTTCAGTGCAAGCACCCCGGGTTATAGTCCCAGTCGGGGGGCCAGATTCTGACCCAATTGCTCCTCTTCCACTCCAGCTATCAGCGGTGGTTCGGGAGTGCACTGGAGGATGGCCCAGGTGCTCAGGCCTTGTACCCACATGGGAGATCAAGAGGAAGCACCTGGCTCCTTCTAGCTTTGGATCTGAACAGCATGCAGTGTGCAACACACCAGCCATAGAGGCCACTTGAGGGGTGAACTAACAGAAAAAGGAAGATCTTTCTCTCTGACTCTCTCTCTCTCACTGTCTAACTCTTCCTGTCAAAAAAAAGATAATACCCTTTCATGATGAAAACTTTAAGCAAATTGTGTATGGAGGAACATTTTTCAACACAATCAAGGCAATTTATGAAAAACCCATGGCCAGCATCCTATTGAATGGGAAAATTTGGAAGCAATTCCACTGAGATCTGGACCCAGACATGGATGCCCACTCTCACCATTGCTATTCAAAAAACTACTGGAAGTTTTAGCCAGAGCCATTACGTAAGAAAAAGAAATTATAAAGATACAAATTGGGAAGAAAGAAGTCAAACTATCCCCCTTTGAAGATGTTATGAACTCTACTAAGAGACTATTGGAACTCATAGAAGAGTTTGGCAAAGTAGCAGGATATAAAATCAATGCACAAAAATCAATAGCCTTTGTATACACAGGCAATGCCACAGCTGAGAAAGAACTTCTAAGATCAATTCCATTCACAATAGCTACAAAAACAATCAAATACCTTGGAACAAACTTAAGAAAATATGTCAAAGATCTATATGAAATGAATTATAAAACCTTAAAGAAAGACATAGAAGAGAATACCAAAAATGGAGAAATCTTCCATGCTCATGTATTGGAGGAATCAATATCATCAAAATTTCTATTCCTCCAAAAGCAATTTACAGATTCAATGCGATACCAAGCAAAATACCAAAGACATTCTTCTCAGATCTGGAAAAAATGATGCTGAAATTCATATGGAGGCACAGGTGACCTCGAATAGCTAAAGCAGTCTTGGACAACAAAAACAAAGCCAGAGGCACCACAGTACCAGATTTCAGGACATACTACAGGGCAGTTATAATGAAAACAGCATGGTACTGGTATAGAAACAGATGGATACACCAATGGAACAGAATAGAAACACTAGAAATCAACCCGAACATCTACAGTCAACTTGAATTTGATCAAGGAGCTAAACCAATTCCTGGAGCAAGGGCAGTCTATTCAACAAATGGTGCTGGGAAAATTGGATCTCCATGTGCAGAAGCATGAAGCAAGACCCCTACCTTACACCTTAAACAAAAATCCACTCAATATGGATTAAATATCTAAATCTACAACCTGACACCATCAAATTAGTAGAGAACATCGGAGAAACCCTACAAGAAATAGGCAAAGACAAAGACTTCTTGGAAAACACCTCAGAGGTACAGGCAATCAAAGACAAAATTAATAACTAGAATTACATCAAATTGAGAAGTTTCTGTACTGCAAAAGAAACAGTCAGGAAGAGAAGAGGCAACCAACAGAATGGGAAATAACATTTGCAAACTATGCAACCGATAAAGGATTAATAACCAGAATCTACAAAAAGATCAAGAAAATCCACAACAACCAAAGAAACAACCCACTTAAGAGATGGGCCAAGGACCTCAATAGACATTTTTCAAAAGAGGAAATCCAAATGGCCAACAGACACATGAAAAATGTTCAGGATCACTACCCATCAGAGGAATGCAAATCAAAACCACAATGAGGTTTCAACTCATCTCAGTTAGAGTGGCTTACATACAGAAATCTACCAAGAACAAATTCTGGTAAGGATGTGGTGAGAAAGGCACACTAATCCACTGTTGGTGGGAATGCAAACTGGTAAAGCCACTATGAAAGTCAGTCTGGAGATTCCTCAGAAAACTTAATATAACCCTACCATTCAACCCAGCCATCCTACTCTTTGGAATTTACTCAAAGGTAATTAAAATTGCAAATGAAAGAGTTATCTGCAATTCAGTGTTTATTGCATCTCAATTCACAATAGCTAAGACATGGAATCAACCTAAATGCTCATCAATAGAAGACTGGATAAAGAAATTATGGGATATGTACCTCCGATGAATACTATATAGCAGTAAAAAAGAAAAAATCCGGTCACTTGCAAAAAAATGGAGGAATCTGGAAAACATCATGCTGAGTGAAATAAGCCAGTCCCAAAGGGACAAATATCATATGTTCTCCTTGATCTCTGACTACTAACTTTGCCCCTAAAGCAAACCTGTAGAAGTGAAACATACATTATCAGAAACAATTAATTCTTCAGCTCTTGTCATGACTGTTGAGGAACAGCTTTCTGTTTTATTCCTTTTAGTATTTTTTGTTCTACTTAATACTAGTGGTTGAAATCTTTAATTAACACAAAATTATTCTTAGGTGTTTAAATTTAACTGAAAATTCATACGTGTTAAATAGAGTGGGAATAAGAGAGGGAGGAGATGTACAATTTGGGACATGCTAACTTGGACTTACCCCTAATGGTAGAGCTAGAAATGTGCCATGGGATTCAAAATCAATCCCTTTAAGATGGCATGTACCAATGCCATCTCACTAGTAAAAGTGATCAGTTTCAGTTCATGATTGATCATAGAGATTGGATTAAGTGTCAAAGGGATCACATATACAAGACCAGTGTTTGTTAACACTAACTGATATAATTAAAAGGAGAGAACGATCCAACGTGGGAAGCGGGATACACAGCAGACTCATAGAATGGCAGATGCCCTAAATAGCATTCATGCCTAGGAATTAGCCCTTATGTCATTTGGATCCAGCTAAAATGCCCATGAGAGCTTCTCAGGCATGGACAGCCATAACACTGTGACAAAAAAAAAATGATTGACATGAATGATCTCTGGTAGTTTGATCCCAGCAGAAAGAATGGGCCATCAAAGAAGGAGTTACCTTTCTCTGAAGGGAGGAGAGAACTTCCACTTCACTTTCATTATGGCCTTGTCTAAATAAGGTCAGAGTTTGTGAACTCAAGAGGTTTCCATAGCCTCCGCAGCTCATGACAAGAGCCTCAGGTGATTACTGACATCATACATAAGAGTATCAATTGTTAAATCAACAATGGGAGTCACTGTGCACTTACTCCCCATGTATGATCTCTGTCCTTAATGTGTTACACTATGCAAGTTAATGGTAAAACTAGTACCCAAACTGTACTTTATACTTTGTGTATCTGTGTGTGTGCAAACTGTTCAAATCTTTACTTTGTATATACTAAATTGATCTTCTGTATTTGAATAAAATTAAAAATGAATCTTAATGAAGAATGGTATGGGACAGGGAGTAGGAGATGAGATGATTGCAGGTGGGAGGGAGGTTATGGGGGGAAATACCACAATAATCCAAAAGTTGTACTTTCAAAATTTATATTTGTTAAATAAAAGTTATTTTTAAATTATATACAAGGAAAAAGATGGCAAATTGAGCAAAAGAAATGTATTAGAAGGAAATGTGATAGGGTCATTTAATTAAAAATAGAATGAATAAGCTAGGTTTCTTAAAGGATAATATGATGGCTAACTTTATGCTACCTGAGTGGAACATGACTTGCCCTATATTGGGTTAAATACTATCATGAAGATGTCTGTGAGGGTGTTTTTGTATTAGATTAGCATTTGGTTGGGCAGCAGAGTCCTGGGATTCAGATATTTAGATTCTCAGCCCCTATAATTATGCAAGTAATTCCTTATTTTAAATATTATACTGTCTCTGTTTCTTTCTACAATCTTTGGCTAACATGGATTTTAGTACTGAGAATTGTTCTATAAAAAAGAATATTAAGAGTTATTTTTAGGAATTGATTCTAAGGTTTCTGGAACTTGATCTCTAATGTGATTGAATGTAAAGACGCTAAAAATTCTCTCTTCAGTAGGAAAAAGTGCACCTGTTGGATGCATACGTCCTAGGGACACCCATGATCACTCACCATGGGACCTTGGGAAGGTTCCATCTACACTCTACTTCTTCAGGCCAGCACCTGCTATTGTACAATCCTCAGCTTTTCATGAACTCACATTGTGGGGTCTAGGTAATCACAGCATCCTGTTCTGAAGCTCTGGGAAACTTCCTCAGCCTTAAAAGAGGCACAGACATCCAGATACAGGTCAAAAGACGTCAACCAGATTTTAAAAAAATAAATAAAAGACCTCTGAGGCCTCCTGTAGCCAAATTGTAAACTGTCAAACACAAAAAGAGAATCCTAATGTCAGTGAAAGAAAAGAAGTAAATTACATATGAAGGAAAGTCCATTAGATGAAAAACAGACTTTTCAGCAGAAACCTCTAAGCCAGAAAAATACTGCTAACCAACCAAGACTACTATGTCCAGCAAAGCTATAAAGTAAAGGGAAAATAAAGCCAGAGGTTTGAAAGGTATATGGTTGGGAAACTGATGACAAGATAATTTGGGTAAGATGTTTGTGGATATATATCTCAATGAGCAAAACAGGTGAGTATATTTTTGTTTCCTCTGAATGTCCATCATCAAAAGGTAACCTCCACACAGGAGGACTTTAATAATCAAGTTGATAGGATGAATCCATTCTGTAGATACCAATCAGCTTCTTTCTCCAGCCAGCAGAGTCTTCAACAAAATTGCTCCTGAACAAATTGGCTATGGTAGCAGAGTTGCAGTGATGTGTGAGCTCAATAACATGGACTTTCATTCATCAAGGGCAACTTGGCTGAGCGGCTGATCTGCCCATAACAGAGATCAACACTGATCCTCCAGATTGGCACAATTCTCTGCTATGTAGTAACAACAGGCTGATTACATCAGATAGCTTTCATCATGGAAATGGCAGTGTTCTGTTACTAATGTAATAGATTCTTATTCTGTGACTTCATCATTTTGGGTTGCTATAAAATTGTCAATAGACAGGGAGGATTAAATGTAAGTTTTTTTTTTCCTTGCAGTTCAAGAGCCTACAAATCTGAGATCTGGGTTCTAGCATGGTCATATTCTGGTGGGGTTCCTCTTCAAGACTGAAAATTTCCAACTTACTTATATAAATTTGAGAAACATATGCTCACACAGCTGGGGGAGAGTATCTTCTATCTACTAGTTCACCACCCCCCCAAATGTCCCCAATGCCCAGGACTTGGCCAATGTGAAGTTAGGATCCAGAGACTCAATCCAAAACTCCCATGTAGGTGACAGGAACCCAATTACTTGAGTCATCGCCTGCTCCTTCCTGCAGTGTACACTATCAGGAAGCTAGATTTGGGAACAAAGTGGCTCTGAATCATGTATTCTGATATGGAATACAGATGTCCTAAGAGATGTCTTAACTGCTAAACCTAATGCCTGACCCTTGCCTTCTCATTGTATACTCACATGGCAATATGAAAGAAGAAATAGGCACTCTGAAAACTCTTTAAAGGACATTATTATAATTCATGAGTATTTCACCCTCCTAATCTCCTCTAATCCTATTTACTGCCCAAAGGCTCCTTATCCCAATATTATCTATTTAAGGCTAGAATTTCAAGATAAATTTTAGAGAAGTACAAACATTGAGCCTATAGCACTCTGGATAAAAATCTCCATTATCTGCATGCAATACTTCTTCCAAAACTACCACCAAAGTGTAGGCCTTTGGCACAGTGTTTAAGATGTTTCAGGATGTCTGCATCCCATGTTGGAGTGTCTTCATTTCATCATAGCTCAACTTCCCATTACATTTTCCTGCAAATGCTCACCCTGGGAAGCAGCAGGTAATGACCCACGTGCTTGGGTCCTTGTCACTCACATAGGAATCCTGGACTGAGTTCCAAGCTCTTGGTTTCAGCCTGACTCAACTTTGGCTGTTGTAGTCATTTTGAGAGTGAAACAGCAGATAAAAGATTCTCACTCTCTCTCTCTTTTTTTAAATAAATCATTTTTAAAAGAAATACAGAAAAACTAACATTAGTGGACTTACAGAATCCACTAAAATAGTATTCTACACAACACTGCATCTGTTCAAGAAATGTAGAAGTCTTAGTCCCAAGGGAGGAATGATTGCTGAAAATTTGGCCTCATGACTGAATCAACAGTCAAAAAAAGTGGTGGCTCCTGACTGCCAAGGAGAAATCATATGGCTACTCCATAATGAAAATGAGACAGACTATGTCTATAAAATATAGGGTGTTTTCCTTAGGGTATTTCCTAGTATTAGCATGCCCTGAGATCAACATCAGTGAAAAACTTCAATGACTAATCCAGGCAGAGCTACAAACAGCCTAGAAACTTTAAAAATGAAGGTGTGGGCCACTGTACCAGATAACAAACCACAACCACATGAGTTGCTTACTGATGGCCAGACAAATACATAATGGGTAATGGAAACATGTAGTTGCAAGTACCAGGTATAATTGTAAGACTGTTTACAAAAACAAGGACAATGATTGTCATGAGTATTTCCGTCTTATTTTGTTTTGAATATTCTTGTGGGTGCATACAGATAAATATGTTTTTTTCTCTCTCTAGTCCATTATTATTCATGTAATGTGTGACATATTGACTTTATATCATCATATTTAAGTATTATTGACTTTAAAACTCAGAAGTGACTTACAAGAGTAAACATCATTGAAGGATTTACCTCCTCTTCTGAGGAAGGAATTACTGTATTTTCAGTTGTACACAAGATAGTTATATCTTATTGAGCAGAATTATAATCTTGTTATCACCACAATTAGGATATATGTATGGGTGCTAACCTGACAAAAGGTGGATTTGTCATAGTGAATTTTATGAGTCAAACTGATGGTACCATGAAGTGCCCAGATAGTTTGTTACATACTATTTGCAGTGTGTGAGAGGGGTTTTCAGGATGAGACCAACTTTTGGATTGGTAGACCAAATGAAGCAGAATGTCCTCTCCATAGTGGGTTGAACTCACCTAATCTGATGAAGATTTGAAGAGAACAAAATGCTGAATAGATGTTATGGTCTGAATGTGTCTCCAAAGATCTATGTGTTTAAAGAAAATCACCCATGTGATAGCATTAAGAAGCAGAGCCTTAGTAGATAATTGAGTCATCAGGGTACATGCTTCATGAGTGGGATTAGTGACTTTATAAAGGGACTGAAGGAAGCAAGTGTTTGTCCCATTTTGCCCTTGCATCCCTACCACTATGTGAGGACACAATACTTGTTGCCTTCAGAGAATGCAACAAAAAAGCAGAGAGATGGGGCCTTCACCAAATATTGGATTGACCAGCATCTTGATCTTGACTTTCCAGACGCAGATGAAGAAATAAATTTCCATATAAATTATCTGTTCTGTCGTATTTTGTTCTAGCAATACAAATATGATAAGATGGTCAGGGAGAATTTGCTCTCTCTGCCTGGGATATAAGTCTTTTCTTGCCTTCATACTTGGAATTGGAATGAATCATTGATCACCAGCTTGCTGAACACAGGTCTTAGTTTTCTCAGCCTTCAAATTCCAAGTCCTTCTAATAAATTTATGTATATTTGTATAATATATGTATAATATACACAGATGTTGCAAAATATCTCTTTCTTTCCGTCTTTGTGTGTGTGTGTCTGTGTGACTCAGATATATCCTGTAGATTCTGTTTCTCTGGAATCTGACTAATATGTTTAAAAACTGTGGCCTCTCTGAATGAGGAGCAGGGAGAGAAAGACTGGTCTCCACATTACCATGCAGGTAATCCTTCACCAACTACTTCTCCTGGTTACTCCCCATGCACAAAAGTAATTTGGATTGAACGACCTGAGTCACAAGCTTACCATTTGTTGGTCATGGGAAGTCAAGTCATTTTGCCTGAAATTATGGAAAAAGTATTCACAGTGAATAAAATATGTCCATTTTCCAAAGGGAATCAGCACACAGAAGACAACAGGGAAATTCTTTCTGGATAAGCAGAAACAACCCTCTTCCAACAATCAAGCAGAAACCTCTGAACAATTGTTTACAGTGGAAGCTATCAACTCTCAGTTCTAACAAAAGAGTAAGATTTGTGGATTCTTTGCAGCCCATCTTCATGTGAAATAAGTGTACATTTTTTGGGATTTGTGAGGAAACCTCTGCTCTTTTTACCTTTCTGTGCCATTACTCTTATCTCTTCAAACAAAGCATTTAAATATAAATACATTTTCTTTATGTTTCAAGAAATTGTAAAATATTTTAAAGGAATGTATTTTTCCTAATCACAATCATTTTTGCTAATTTACTATCCATACTTTCAAATACATAGAATAATCTATGGAAAACAGTACCATAGAGAGGTTCATTAAAAAAAAGGGGGGGGGCTATTATAGCCAACTAAGTAGAAAAGTCCCTCTAGGAACTTGTTTTACTTCCTTGTAACAGAAATCCTTTGCATGATTAAGAATCTGTTGCTCTAGCAAGAAGAATGCTCAGAAGGATTCAGTTATTCTAGCATTGATGATAAAAGACAATTGTGCAGACTCTGCAGGTGCCTCTACACTCAAGTAACCACTGTTCTGTCTCAGAATTCTGTATTAGATTATAAGAATAACTGAATATTATAAACTTAATTTTATTCTCATGGTTTCTTGGACATTTAATTCTGATTTGATTACTTTTTTTAAAGTGGGGCCAAAGATGGAAAAACGATGGAAAAGGGATGGAGTTTACTGCTTTAGGCTAAGGGGAAATAGTTTTAAAAAGTGGAGAGAGTGCAATCTCAGGTAAGAGTTAGGGAGAAAATTGCAGTGAAAACTCCACAGAAGGAAGAGGGACACAGTGGCTTTACAGGGAAGGTGTGGCTGCATAGCATGAGCACAGATACAACACAGTACCCTAGCAGCTGAGAGCCTCATTGCCAGTTTTGAAGAGTGAGATGAAACAAGACTTCAGAAAACCAAGCCATTAGTGATATAACTGCAGGGAGAGCCTGGAATGAGTCTGGCCTGGAACCCTGTCAGGAAAGAGGATACTTGCCAAATAAGAGGGGGGAAAGGGGCATTTCCCTCTTCAAACCCCAACAACAGAACCATTCAACTGGCTGAGAGAGGGAGGGCACCATTTTGGACATACATACCTCTGAGTTTCCAGCAACCAGCTGAGAAGAGATGTCTGAATCTGTCTGGGAGGATTGACAGGGGATTGGGCACCCATGTAAGACTGTGAGGTACCCCTAGATGGGACTGACTGGAAGACTAGAGTGGATCCTCAGGGCCCCATGACTGTAAGTGCCTTGTGTGCTAGAACTCTGGAAACCCTATGACTATGTAGGAGGGCACAAGGAGTGGCTCAACCTCTGGGTTGTCACTGTGGGCAGTTCTACATGCTTAGGTCTCCCTGATTGCCTGAGGTGAGTCATTGTGGTAGGATCCATTCTCACACTGAAGATTGTGTGGACCCTTTGTGTGATTCTTGTGGCAGCAAGGATGAATATTGCACCCATTAGGGTTAGTGCTCAGGTATTTATCACCTTAGAAGAGAAGAGGTAAGTGTGAGACTACCCCAACCTAGATGATCAAACATAAAAAAAGAATGGAGATCTACAATGCCCAAATTGGGTGTCACCCTGTATACTTCCACAACACTGGAGCACTGAACAAGCTCCCTGGCCATACCCAGCATACACCTCTGGGTATTCATGGAAAGAACAGACATTCCACTAAGCCACAGAGGAATAGTCCAAATATAAAACCCATCAGAAGAAACAATACCAACAACTGTCTCCACAAATACCTAAAAATAAACACCAAAATTAAAGAAACAAGAATAAGGAAAACAGCATGATATCCAAAAAGGAGCACAACAATACTTTAGTAATAGAATGTGAAGATGAAGAGACTGATGAAATGCTGGAAATGGAATTGAAATGATTAATCATAGGGATCAAATGATCACTAGTAATCATAATGGGATCAATTTAACAGGAAGATGTGACTATGATAAACATATATGCACCCAAATACAGGACACTTTACTACTTAAAAATTGTTAATGGAGCTAAAGGGAAACATAGACTCCAATATATTGCAATGGAGAACATCAACACTCCACATTCATCAATGGACAGATAAAATAGACAAAAAACCAGCAAAGAAACAACAGAGTTAACCAACACAGTAGATCAAATGGACCTGACTGATATCTATAGAATTTTTCATCCTAAATTTGCAGAATACACATTCTTCTCACTGGGCATGGAACATTCTCTAGACTAGACCATATGCTGGGACATAAAGTAAGTTTCAGCAAATTCAGAAAAACTTGAAATCACACCATGCATCTTCTCTGACCCCAGTGGAATTATGTTGGAAATCAACAAATCAACAATCTCTAGATCATATGCAAATACATTTATAATGAACAACATGCTACTAAATGAATAGTGAGTAATGGGAGAAATCAAAAGAAAAATAAAAAAAATTCTGGAAACGAAGATGACAATATGAAATATGAAAACTTATGGGATATAGCAAAGGCAGTGTTATGAGAAAAGTTTATAGCAATTGGTGCTTAAATAAAAAAAATGGAAAGCACCCAATAAAAGAGCTATGAATATGTCTCAAGGGCATGAAATAAAAAATACAAAATTAATAGGAGAAAAAATTATTAAAATTAGAGAAGAAACAAACAAAAAATATAAAAGATCTGTGAAATGAAGCGTATTTTTTGAAAAACTAAACAAAATTGATACATCATTGGCCCAACTAATGAAAAAAATCAAAATCAGTAAAATCATAGATAAAAAGGAAATGTAACAACAGATACCACAGAAATAAAAAAAAATCAGGAATACTTCAAAGAGCTGAATTCCAACTAATCAGGAAACCTAGAAGAAATCAATAGACTTCTGGACACAAACAACTTACAAAAATTGAGCCATGAAGATATAGAAAACCTAAATAGACCAATAAAATGGAGATTGGATCAGTAACAAAAACCCTCTCAACAACAATAACAACAAAAAGCCCATGACCAGCCAGCTTCACTGCTGAATTCTACAAGACATTTAAAGTAAAACTGATTCCAATTCTTCTCAAGGAATTGAAAGCAATTGAAAGGGAGAGGATCCTCCCAAACTCCTTCTATGAAACCAGTATCACCTTAATTCCTAAGTCAGAAAAAAATGCAACAGATAAAGAGTACTACAGAATGGTTTCCCTGATGAACGCAGATATAAAAATCTTCAACAAAATACTAGCCAATCAAATCCAACAGCACATCAGAAAGATCATTCACCCAGGGATCAAATGGGATTTATCCCTGGTATGTAGGGATAAACATTCACAAATCAATCAATGTGATATATTACATTAACAAATTGAAGTACAAAAATCATTCAGTTATCTCAGTAGATGCAGAGAAAGCATTCAATAAAATACAAAACCCTTTCCTGATGAAAACTCAAAGCAAATTGGGTATAGAAGGAACATTCCTCAACACAATGAAGGCAATTTATGACAAACCCATGGCCAACATTCTATTTATTGCATTCCCCCCTAAGATACAGAATGAATAAGGATGCCAATTCTCACTATTGTCATTTTACATAGTCCTGGAAGTTTTAACCAGGTCCAACAGGCAAGAAATATAAATCAATGGGAAAGAAATTATCCATACTTCCAGATGAAATTATGTTAATTATAGGGGATCCATAAGACTCCACTGAGAGACTATTAGAAATCATAAAAAAGATTTGGTAAAATGGCAAGATATAAAATTAACACAAAAAGTCAATAGCCTTGGTATACACAGACAATACCATGGCTGAGAAACATCTTCTAAGAAAATTCCATTCTAAATGGCTACAAAAAACTATATACCTTGGACTAAATTTAACAAATAATGCATAGGATTTCTATGATGAAAATTACAAAACATTAAAGAAAGAAATAGAAGAAGACACAAAAATTGGAAAACTCTTCCGTGCTCATGGATTGGAAAAATCAATATAATCAAAACGTCCATAATAACAAAAGCAATTTACAGATCAGATTCCATGCAATTTTATCAAATTACCACGAATATTTTTCTCAGATCTATAAAAACAATGCTGAAATTCAAATGGAAACACAGGAAACCCTGAATAGCTAAAGCAATCTTACACATCAAAACCAAAGAGGTATCACAATACTTGATTTCAAAATACACTACAGGAAAGTTATAATCAAAATAGCTCAATACTGACATAAAAACAGAAATGTAGGGCAGTGGCATAGAGTAGAATCTCCAGAAATCAATTCATGCATCTACAATCAACTTATCTTTGACAAAGGAGCTAAAATCAATCCCTGAAGCAAGGACAGTCTCTTCAACAAACGGTGTTAGGCTAACCAGATCTCTGTGTGCAGAAGTATGAAACAAGACCCCTGCCTTACACCTTTCACAAAAATCCACTCAAAATGGATCAGAGACAAATCTACAGCCCAATGCCATCAAATTATTAACATTGGTGAAACCTTTCCATGCATTAGTATAGGCAAAGAGTTCTTAGAAAAGGCCCTAGAAGTGTAGGAAACCAAAGCCAAAATTGACAAATGTGATGAAATCAAATTGAGAAGCTTCTGCACTGCAAAAGAAACAATCAGGCAACCAACAGAATGGGAGAAAATATTTGCAAATTATTCAACTGATAAAGAATTAATATCCATAATACATACACAGCTCAAGAAACTCAACAACAAATAAAACAAACAATCCAGCTAAGAAATGGGCAAAGGACTTGCACAGGCATTTTTTGTGGGATAAAATTCAAATGGCCAACAGACATGTGAAAAAATGTTCAGGATCACTTGCCATCAGGGAAATGCAAATCAAAACCACCATTAGGTTTAAGCTCACCCCAGTTAGAATGGCTTTCATACAGAAATCAACAAAAGATGCTGGCAAGGATGTGGGGAAAAAGGTACCCCAACCCACTGTTGGTGGGACTGTAAACTAATGCAGCCACTGTGGAAGATAGTATGAAGATACCTCAGAAATCTCAATATAGACATATCATATGACCCATCCATGCATTCCTGAGAATTTATGTAAGGGAAATAAAATCAGAAAATGAAAGATTCATCTAGACCCCCATGTTTATTGGAGCTCAATTTACAATAGCTAAGTTATGGAATCAACAAAGATGTCCATCACCTGAAGACTGGATAAAGACATTATGGAATATGTACATCATGGAATATTATGCAGTGGTAATAAAAATGAAATACTGTCATTTGTAACAAAATAGATACAATTAGAAACTATTATACTTAGTGAAATAATCCAGTCCCAAAGAAACACATACCTTATTTCTTCATGATTTGTGGTAACTAATAGAATACCTAAAATTTAAACTATAGAAGAGAAATTGACACTTTGAGATGAGATGATATTGGACAGCCCTTGTCTTGACTGTTGAGGCACAGTTTTTTTTCCATACTGTTTGTTGAACACTTTACTTAGTGTAGGGTTAATCTCATGTGCATAAAGTTAATTGAAAATAGGTCTTTGTAAAAAAATAAGAATGTGAATAGGAGAGGGAGGAGGAAGAAGTGTGGGGGTGCAGGCAGGAGGGAAGGTATGGTGGAAAGAACCACTATGTTCCTAAATTTGTATATATGAAATGCATGAAGTTTATATACCTTAAAAATTAGGTTTTTATGGGAAAAAAGAAAAAGAGAAAATAAGTAAAATGAGGCCTAAGAAATACGTGTGGGGAACACCCTTTTTCGGTATATGATCTGTGGGTATATCCACTGGTAAATTTCACAATAATCTGATCCTCCCACACCCGGATGATACACTTCAATGCAACACTCAAACTGTGTCTGCACTATATGCATTTTGAATGTTTGGTTCTCTTTAAGAAGTACTTTACATGGACACTCAAGAACCAGATAGAGGGTCTGGCATTGTGTCAGAGCAGGTTAAGCTGCTGGCATCTCATATAAACTCCAGTTCTATCACTGACTGCTTCACTTTCAATCCAGCTTCTTGCTAATGTGCCTGGGAAAACAGCAGAAGAAGGCCCACATGCCTGGGCTCCTGTCACCCATGTGGAAGACCCAGGTTAATTCCAGGTTCTTGGCTTTAGCCTGACCCTGCCCAGACCTCACATCTCCTTGAGGTATGAACCAGAAGATAGAGGATGTCTCTCTCTTTCTCTCTTTCTTCCTCTCTATATGTCTGTGTATTTCTACTTTCAAATAACTAAATAAAACTTTTAAACAAAAAAGAAAAATAATAGGTAGATTCCCAACCTCAAACCAGAGCTTTGGTTATGATGACCGTGAGAAGCTTCTGTGCCTGTGGAGGTACTGCCATAGGGAAAAACCCTTTCATAACTTTGCTAAGTCTATGCAATTATTTGCAAGAGAGATAAGAAAAGGAGAACTGGAAAAATATCTGACTTACAGAGAGCATATGAAATATACTGTTTCAAGTGTTTGTATGAACAACAATCATCTGGCATTTAAAACTGGCCTGATTTTTAAAATATATGATAACACATGAATAAAACATCTTGAAAATAATGAGTCCTTCTTGGAGAAAGCTTGTACTTGCTCTGTGACATTAGGTGCAACTTCTCATAGTCTGAGTTTATTCATCTATATCACAGTATCTATCTCACACACCTAAGAGAGTAAGTTGAAATAATCAATGGGACAACACATTTAAACACAAAGTGAATTGAAATATATTTATTTCTCTAAAACATCTTGATGTAGAACAAATAAAAGAACTTGAAGCTAGATTTTTATGCAATTTGATTCTTAATAGCTAGCTATGTGTGTTGATACTGTGAATAGCAAAAACAATAAATAGCAACAAACAGTAGAAAAACTCAATATCCCAGGTTGTGGTCAGGCAGATATAAGTTCAAGTATAGGATTTGTCACTAAGGAGTAGTTATAGTATCTAACAATCATATTCTTCCTTTATAAAATGAGAATAATGTTTATCCACAAAGAGTAAAATTAAACCGTCACTATCCCCAAAATGAGGAAGAGAAAATCAAAAGAATAAAGATAAAACAACTCCAGAGGCAGAAAAATCTCAAGAAGTTTAAAACATGGGCATAAACTATACAAAATCAAGCACAGGAAAGGAGCTGCAGAATCTAAAATCAAACAGACAGAGATAATAAGTAAGTATTTTAAATGAACCTGAGGATTCTACTTTGCATTAAAGGGGTTGAGGGGAAGACACAGCTAGATATGCTAGAAAGACATCTTCAGAAATCTCAACCAGTGACAATCAGTGACATCTTGCAGAGGCATCAAGATAGATCAGAATATTTTGCTACCACATATTCAGGAACAGGCAATAAAGATACGTGCATGGGGCATTCATCAGCCCAAGCAATAGGAATGTGAGTATATAAATATGCCAAGGCTTTCATTCCACAGTAAGTTTCCAGCTGACTTTTCTGGAGGCTTGAGTGACCTGCATTCATCAGTTTTTAAGATTTAGATGGTGCAGTGAGCCCGGACAACACATGCAAAGTATACTCTCAAACTTAATAAAGTACCTTGTAGCTAGTTGACTAAAGTGTTCTTACTGATAGTTATATTATTTATAAAACAAGAATTTCAAAACTAAGTTTACTAATGTGTTACATGCATATTCACAGATCATTCATTTTGCTTGTTATATTTTTCTGAAGATTATTAAATCAATAAGCAACATTTGATAAAAGCAATGAATAGGTCAGCTGTTTAGATATGAGTGTGAATCATAGAGTTTTGAGAATAAAACAAAATCATAATAGATGACGGCAGTGATGGCACTGTGAGGTTATTTTAGGGTTATGTATGAATAGGTACCTAGGTTTAGTCCTTTATTCAAACACTGTTTAACAAAGCTTATTTTGCAGATAATCTAGGGTAGTATTAAAATCTCATACAACAAGTTGTGTATTTTCCCGTTTTTCTGCTTATTTAGGCTTTGTCATTAAATGTCTTCCAGAGATGTTTTCTCTTTTTCTTCTCATGACAACTGCTTAACATGGAAAATTGACATCCCAGGAACTCACACGTCCCCACCCTCCCTCATGACATCTTTTCAACTCCAACTTCCATATCAGCAAATGTGATACACAAGTCACATTCCCAGGAGAGAAGACCACTTGACCCTGCTCATTTTTTTTTTATGTTAGCACGGGTTTCTGACTGTCCTTTAAGTCAGATGACATGTGGGGTCCAATAATCTGCCAATGGGATGGTCACATGGTCTTCAGAACAGGGAACATAGAGGATGAGTTTTAACTCCCAAGGACTGTGACCTGATAAACATGGGACCTCTCTCAATAACTGGAAATTTGAGAAAGTTACTGAATTCCTCTGAGCTTCCTATGTCCATAACACAGGACCTTTGAAATAATCATACGAAATAATATATGTGAAAACTCTTTGTAAACTCTAAGGTAAAGAGTATGTGATATAGCATGGAAAGCCAAGAAACTCTGGCAAAAGAAAAAAAAAGAGGACCTAAATGAAAGATCTCTGCAAGTGAGATCCCAGTAGAAAGAACAGGCCATCAAAGGAGGTACCTTTCTCTGAAGGGAGGAGTGAACCTGCACTTTCACTATGACCTTGTCTAAATAAGATTGGAGTCAGCGAACTCAAAAGGCTTCCATAGCTTTGGTACCTCATGACAAGAGCCTAGGATGATTACTGAAGCCATAAGGAAGAGTGTCAATTTGTTAAGTCAACAACAGGAGTCACTGTACACTTACTCCTCATGTAGGATCTCTATCCTTAATGTGCTGTTCAATGTGAATTAATGCTATAACTAGTACTGAAACATAATTTTACACTTTATGTTCTGTGTGGGTGCAAACTGATGAAATCTTTACTTAATATATACTAAATTGATCTTCTGTATATAAAGATAATTGAAAATGAATCTTGATGTGAATGGAATGGGAGAGGGAGCGGGAATTGGGAGGGTTGTGGGTGGGAGGGAAGTTATGGGGGGAAAAAGCCGCTATAATTCAAAAGTTGTACTTTGGAAATTTATATTTTATAAATAAAAGTTAAAAAAAAAACAAAAAACAAACAAAAAAGAATATGTGATATAAATACACATAAATTTAATTTTCAACCCATTGAATTATGTGTTTACAATGCTTGACTCAATAATTTTCAGTTAGTCCTCAAGAATAATGTGCTTATTAAGGATTCCCTCAAACATCTATTAGAGCAACTTAATTCAATCAAAGTCAACCAATCAGGATGAACATGTCTGTAGCTCTCTTCAGTCCCTATTGAGTGATGGACACGGCCTGGTATTTAGGAGGAAGACACTATGTAATGTCTTTCCACAGAGTGATGAAAATCTTGTCTTTTTTGTGATTCTCAATTGCCAACTTTCAGAGGGACACTAAATATGGCTCTATCCTCAAGGTGTAACTGTCATGAGGAAATAGAAATTGGAGTTAACAATGCTTTAAATTATGAAAGAGAAACTAATGGTTCTTAGACAATTCATCAAATCACACACTTACTTTCAGGATATAATTGCCACACAAAATCACCCTCATTTCATGCACAATGATAACTTTTGGGGAATTCCCCAAAATACTTTAATATTTGATAATGTGCTGGAAAGAACTCACTAAAGCTGTTACACTTGTGGTTGTGGTTTATTACAGGGAAAGGGTACAAATTAAAACCATTCAGGGAAAAATACACAGGGAAGCTCAATAATTTGAATATTTTCCCTATACTTAGGAGTTCAATTTCCAAAATCTTGTGTTAATGGTACTAAAAAAAGCAGAAACTTCATACAGTTATGATGCTTAGGGTCTTGATTGGGGAAGTGATTGGACTGGAATAGTTTATTACAGTGGAGCCTCTGTGATTGAGCCCTACTGGCTCTCTAGGAGACCACACAGATGTAGGCAGACATTCATATTGCCTGACTTTGCCATGCAATTCTCTACATCGACTTGGAACTCTGCCTACAAAAGCTCCATCACCAAAAGCTGAATCAATAGGCCACCCAATCTCGGACTGTGAACCTCCAAAATACAAGCCCAAACAAGCATCTTTCCTTGCAAATCCAGCCTGTCCCTGGTATTTCATTTTAGTAATGAAATGCTGGCTAGTATGAGCAACCTTCAAAAAGTTAATGGAAAAAATGAAATAGAAGATAATTCATATTTCCCTAAACTTTGTGAATACCCTTTGTTTGGGCAGCATCCAAGAAGGGACACTAATGAAGAGCTTCTGTTGTAGTAGTGTGAAGTCATGGGCACACCACTTGCCCAACTTAAGTCTTTGAAAATATCGTGGAGTATTGCTAAGATGAAAAGCTCACCCAAGCCCTTGGTGTCACAGATTTTATTGGAATTCAATCACACACTGCCCCTGTAGTTAATCTTTACCATTCAGGCTCTTCCAGGAATCAGGATGACACTTTTGGGCCCCAGTTCCTTCCAGCAGGAAAACATAACCACATAGACCAAAAACTCCAGCACAAAACACATGCTCTGTTGTCAGACAGCCAAAATCTTCAGGCAAATAAACACACTCCTTCCCCTGAAACACGAAATTCCAAGGATTTAGAGGTCTCCTCTGAGTAGCCCAGGGCAAAGATGAAACCACTCTTGGGCACAATTAATTCTTCACTACACAGTAACTAAGTCTCATAAGTGGCATCTGAGTCCATCAAAATCCTAATAAGCTGCTTACAGAGGTTGGAAAACATGAGTGAGGCTAAGGCAGAATCATATAAAATTAATTGTATATACACCTAGATAAAAGCATGTGTGCTGAAAATCTAAAATGGCAAAGAAAGAAGTATTACTATTTGCTGTCTCTCTTCCCATTTATTTTTCAGATAGATTACTGAGGATAATATAAAGACCATAAAATTCACCTATATTAATTGTGAAGTTTACCCTTTCTAATAAATTTGCAGAGTTGTGAGGCCATCATGACAATGCATTTCTGGAACAGTTCCATCATGCCAGAAATGTTCTTCCTTCTGTCTATTTTCAGTCAATTTCTATTTTTACTGCCAACCCCAGGAAACCCCTGATCTCCTTATCTGCATAAATTTGTGACCATTTCACATAAAAAATATCCAGTATATACAGTCTGTTTATGTTTAGGCTTTGCATTGGACTTCATAGAACAAAGTATTTGAGATTCACTGGTGTAATAGCATGGATGGGGGCTGTAATCTTTTCATTGCTGAGCTGTGTTCCATTGTATGGATAGGCCACGTTTGGTGAATCCATTCATTCATCAGCTTCAGAGTCTCTGGATTATTTTCCCTTATCCAGTTGTTAGTGATCTGCTATTGCAAACAATCTTTTCTGTGACTAAATTTTTATTTTTCTTGGATAGGTGTGTAGAAATGAATTGTGAGGTTTGTGTGAATAAGTTCATGATAAATGTTTTAAGAAACTTTCAAGCTCTTTTTCTGAAGCAGTTGTCAAAATGGACATTCCCACCCACATGTTTCAGGGTTTCAGTTTCTACACACCCTTGTCGACACTTACAATTTTCTGCCTTGTCTATCATAACAATTTTGGCAGAGCTGTGGTTTTAGTGTACACCCCTAATTGCTAATGTAATGTACACTCATAATTCCTGTTTTGGAAATGTAGTCTCCAAACTCATGTTAATAGTATTAGGAGGTAGGGCTCTTGGGGAGTAATGAAAAGTAGGCGAGGCCATGAAAGTGGGACCACTATGACCGTGTTAATGGCTTTAGGAGAAGAGACATGAGCTATCACATCCGTTCTGTCTAGTCATGCAATGACTTCCATTTTTATGATGTAGCAAGACAGCCCTGCTAGATGTCCGCACCTTGGAGCTGGCTTCTCAGACTCAAGATCTATGAGCTAAATAAACATATACTCTTCAGAAATGACCCAGTATGTGATATTCAGTTATAGCAACAGAAACAGACTCAGACAAGTGGGTAAAAAGTGTCTTATTTTTCAAAACAATTATAATTGCACCAGGAAAGAATGATTATGACTGATGTGTGCATCCAAGGAAATCTCAAGTTCAATAACAGATGCTCTGTCCCTGCCTTTACCCTGGAGAAAAGACCTTGCTGTGCTTGTTCTCTTCTGAAATTTCATATCTTAGACTCATCATTGTAGTTATCACAGGAGAATACCAAATGCATGATTATTGCTCTTCACATGACTGTCACATCTTTTATTTCTCCACTGGCAAGTAAAATGTTATTTTTCTATAAAATTGCCTATATTTACTAATAGAGACTGTAGCAAAAGTAGAGTGGATAGGCTATAAACAGGAATTATGGTAGGATGGAGGTGCCTGAAAAACACATGCTGCCTTTAAAAACATGATCATAAGATTTCATGACATGCTTGCAAATTAACACTGTCAACACTTCACAGTTTGATTGGTTGGCTACCCTCTGGATCAAGCTTGAATTTGTATTAGCAAATGACAGACATGACCCTGTTGCTCCTCACTTACAAAAACCATCATGTACAAAACTGAAAAAATGGGAAGTCAGATAAAGATGGGAAAATGAAAAAAATTACAAAAGAAGGTAGAAAAGCAAGAGCTTTTTAGGGCAGATTTTATAAATGGTAGAAGCATTGAAATATTCAACGTCATATACTTTTTAATAGAAAGCATCATAGGTTGACTGGTTTTGATAGTGTAGGCAGAGGTACTAAAGAAAGGGCATTTCAGTGAAAATGTGAAGGTGGATGTAGCTAAACTTCAGGAGACCACTAACACTGACACTGCCTTTCCCAATATGAGGGTGTTGCTTTAAAGATACTGAGTAGTGTAGATCAAGAATGAAGAAAGTCAAATATTTGTAGATATTCTCTTAATTCAGTGATTTCCACCTGCATGTTGTTTATCCTTCAAGGTGTACTTGGCAATGTCTGGCAGCATCCTGGGCAGTCACAACATTTAGTGAGTGAAGCACAGCACAAGACAGCATCCCACAAAGTACTATTATCTGGTCCAAAATCAGTAGTGATGAGATTGAGATCCAGTAGAAGCATACTCAACATTTATATAAAGTCTACCTGTATAGTCATGTACAATCCAAAAGTAAAGTCTTGCTGTGTGTAAGAATTAACTTTACTCTAAGACTGTTAACAGTTTCCCATAGCAACTGCATATACATTTTGGACCACTATACCAAGGACAAGTGCATTACGATATGTTGCATGTCTTCTTTTTTGCATGGTTACACTACTTGAAATAACATCTTTGGGGCTGGCGCCGCAGCTCACTTAGCTAATCCTCCACCTGTGGCGCCGGCACCTTGGGTTCTAGTCCCGGTTGGGGCGCCGGATTCTGTCCCGGTTGCTCCCCTTCCAGTCCAGCTCTCTGCTGTGACCCGGGAGTGCAGTGGAGGATGGCCCAAGTGCTTGGACCCTGCACCGGCATGGGAGACTAGGAGGAATCACCTGGCTCCTGGCTTTGGATCAGCACAGTGCGCCGGCCGTGGCGGCCATTTGGGGGAAGAACCAACGGAAAAGGAAGACCTTTCTCTCTGTCTCTCTCTCTCACTGTCTAACTCTGCCTGTCAAAAAAAAAAAAAAAAGACACCTCTCTCTCTCTTTCTCTCTCTCTCTCTCTCTCTCTCTCTCTCTGCTTCTCCTTCTCTCTGTGTGTAACTCTGACTTTAAAATAAAAATAAATAAATCTCAAAAAAAAAAAGAAATAACATCTTTGTGGCCTTGGTAAGTTAACCGGTGAGGATAATCTAATCTAACAATGCATGGAGAAATATAAATACCTGTGTAAGCATGGGTGGGCTCTTCCTGCTTATTTGTACAATACCTAAAACACTAAATTCATAGACAATCTGAGAGATAATTTGTATAACTCTGTCCAAATCCTTCCTTCTTGCCTTTCTGATTAAATTCTTTCAATTAGAGGAAAACAAAATCCTCTGAGCTTTTTCTTATGTAATCTAACTTCCTTCAAATTTATAACAACAACAACAAAAAAACACATGACGACAAGTATTAACAAATCTTAAGAAGCAAGTTGCAGGAATAGGAATAATAGTAAATTCCAAAAACATAAATTGGAAAAACAATCCCTACAAAAGCACCTAAGTAGATTCTAAATCTGGCAGTACTTGGAATGTTCTTAATGAGCTGGTTTTTTTTTTTTTAAAGATTTATTTATTTATTTGAAAGTCAGAGTTACACAAGGAGAGAAGAAGCAGAGAGAGAGGTTTTCCATCCAATGGTTCACCCCACAATTGGCCACAACGGCCGGAGCTTCACTTATCCTAATCCAGGAGCCAGGAACTTCTTCCAGGTCTCCTACACAGGCGCAGAGGTCCAAGGATTTGGGCCATCTTCTACAGCTTTCCCAGGCCACAGCAGAGAGCTGGATCTGAAATGGAGCAACCGAGTCTCTAACCGGCACTCATATGGAATGCTGGCACTGCAGGCGGCGGCTTAAGTCACTCCGCCACAGCACCAGCCCCTTGAGCTGTATTTTATAACACATTTCCACAATCATGGTGGACATCCTCAGATTATTTTGAGTGTTCGGCTTAACTCATTTTGCAAGCCAGAGAAAAGGCTTGCTTTCCATTATGAAAATTAACCTTTACAAATTTTTATTTCTTTTTTTTCCACTTGAAAGGCTAAGAGGTAGAGGCAGAGACAGAGAGACAGAGACAACGAATTCCCATGCACTGTGATTCACTTCCCAAATGCTTGCGACAGCCCTGGCTGAGACAAAATGAAGTCACAGGTCTGGATTTCGATCTGGATGTCCCATGTGGGCAGCAGGAAGTTAAGTAATTAAGCCATCAACTCCTCTCTCCCAGATGTGCATTGGTATGAAGTTGGAGCCAGGAATCCAACCCAGGGACTCAGATATGGGATGTGTTCACCCAAGTAGCATCTTAACTATTGGGTCAAATACCCATCCCATCTTTAACTATTTTTAGGGCCACAGCCAGTACATCAATCTTCATATGATAATAAGTACATTAAGCATAGATATGTATGTATTTCTCATTCTTCCTACATCACCAAAGTAAATATCTTTAATTTTTAGTTCCATTTTCCGTGAACTTCTTGAAGCACCCTCATACTTTGTCATGGTAGTTTTATTTTTAAGTACGTTCCAGTTTCCTCACTGGAAATTTTGGAGAAAGGTTGGGGAATAAATCTCAGATTTGTCTCTTCCTCAAGAGGCAAGGAAAGGAAGCTGGGGTTTTTATACTCCAGTTCTCACCAACCATCGGCTGAGGACAGTCCCGGGCGAATGTGTAGATAAAATGTGGAGGCAGTGCAAATGCATTAGTGGCTTTGGCATTTCATTTTCAGGCAGTGAGTTATACATTGCTTTTCTGAACAATAAGTAAATGCTGCATTATTTTGACTTAAGTTATAAAGCTAAGCACTGAATAGAAACAGTAATAATGTAATTCCTTTTATTAATCCCTGTTAAAAATAAGAGTTGGAATAAGAGAGGGAGGAGATGCACAGTTTGGGACATGTTTCCTCAGACTTACCCCTAAGCATAAAGCTAAAAACTTGCCATGGGACTCCAAATCCCATTATGTTGGCAGGTACCAATGCCCTCTTACTAGTTAAAGTGATCAGTTTAAGTTCATAATTAATCATAAAGATAGGATTAAGTGTCAAAGGGATCACATAAATAAGACCAGTTTCTGCTAATAATAGAAATATAAAAAGGAGAAAATGATCCAACATGGGAAGCAGGCTCACAGCAGACTCATAAAATGACAAAAGCCCTAAACAACACTCTGGCCTCAGAGTCAGCCCCTAAATGAAAGATCTCTGTGAGTGAGATCCAAGCAGAAAGAACTGGCCATCAAAGAAGGCAGTATCTTTCTCTGAAGGGAGGAGAGAACTTCCACTTCACTTTGATTATGGCCCTGTCTAAATTATGTCAGAATTTGTGGACTCAAGAAGCTTCCATAGCCTTGGCAGCTCATGACAAGAGCCTCAGGTGATTACTGACATCATAAATAGGAGTGTCAATTGTTAAATCAACATCAGGAGTCATTGTGCACTTGCTCTCCATGTGGGACCTCTGTCTTTAATGTGTTGTACTATGAGAATTAATGCTAAAACTAGTCTTCAAACAGTACTTTATATTTTGTGTGTCTGTGTGGGTGCAAATTGTTGAAATCTTTACTTAACATAGAGTATATCCTCTGTATATAAAGATAAATTAAAAATGAATCTTAATGAAAAATTGGATGGGAGAGGGAGTTGGAGGTAGGACAGTTTGGGGGGTGGAAAGGCAGGTATGGAGGAAAGAATTGCTATAATCCAAAAGTTGTGCTTATGAAATTTATATTTACTAAATAAAAACTTTCTATAAGAAGAAGAATGATGAGTGTGGGACAGGTAAGAGATGACAACACTGCAATTTCCTTATTTGCTTATTGGGGAGCAATAGAAAGGGATCATTTTTATAAAGAAATATAAATATATGCTGACTATTTACATTCATAATTCTTGAAAGAACAGTGGTTGGATGACAGTCATTGGTTTTACTTTTAGCTTCCCACATTGCTATGTGGCACCCTTCTTTCCCCCTCCTGACTTACATCTTGAGAAATTCTGAAATAGTTTGGCCAGTTGTGGTGATTAACATTCTGTCTCATTTAAAGCACCAATTCTAAACCCAATTTCAATCATCGCTGTTCCTTTCCCACCCCATATCCATTTTTGAAAATAGATTTGAGTTGTAACCTTGGCTACCAGACTGACAGATGGGATGGAGTCTACTCTGCTTCTTTCTTACATTTTTTGCATTTGGATCTCTTTGGAAGCGGAAATGCAAAAGTAGAGGCAGTCAGACTATCAGGGCAGTTCATCTCCAGAGCTCTCTGAATGTGGACTATGATAATTAGAGCCTGGTCTTGCTCTGGTTTGAGCTCATGAGCTTTGCTGCTGACATTTGTGGTCAAGAGTGTCCACAGATGACAGTATGAGTGTCTTTGTTAGGGCAGTACTCTAGGGTGCACCCCAGCCACTTCTGTCACTGTTGTCCCATTCAGAGACAGCAAGAGTGTAAACCACAGGCAGCGTTCCATGTCCAGAATTTAGTGTTTTGGAATGTACAGGGCCTTGCCAGGTTTAGCAGTCACTTAGAGTTAATATATCATCATGAAACTATCTCATGGAGCCATAGGAAATATACGCATCTATTTGGTGCCCCTTCCAAGATCACGGAGATCTGAGATGGGTGGGAGACCAATTTCCCCCATCTTCTCACCATGTAGTACAGTCTCTCATCAAGAATTTGCATTCTCCTTTTCACTTCAAGGGCAGCACCAAGATAGTCATGTAGATCTCACAAAAAAACAAACATCCAACCCTGGGCACAGATGCAAGTGTTTACTCGTTACCACCTCTCTGATTCTGTCAGAGCACCTCCAACTACCTTGGGAAGGAGAAAGGCTCTGACTGTGGGAATGTACTTCCCAATGCCCCTAGCCAAATCCACCCAGTCTTTACTACTCTAGTCCTTTCTGCATATAGAGTAAGAATAGGGACAGTGGTTAAACCTTTTCAATTTAGCAACTTGCTAAATTGATACAGAAGAGTCTGGCCTCAGTTGATGTTTCTTTTCTTGAAATCTAAAGAAGACTTTCCCAAACTTCCATATGCATATATATCACTAGGGGAACAAGTTCTAACAATGCTCCAAAGAGATACTGATGCTGCTGATTTGCAGACTACTCTGCATAGCAAGGGTAGAGAACTTAGTAGTTTTTTTCTATTCCATGTGGAGTCTAAATTTTGTTCCTTTTAAATGAAAGAGAAACAGAGATGGATAGAAGTCTCCCTCCCTCCCCATTGATTGGTTCACTTCCCAAATGCGCACAACAACACAGGCTGGTTCAGACTGAATCCAGGGGCCAAAATTCATTATGAGTCTCCCATATGGGTAGGAGAGACCCAAGTACTTCCGCCATCACCTGTTGCCTCTCAGAGTTCACATTTGCAGGAAGCTAGAATCTGAGTGGGACCAGAGACTCCTTCACAGGTATTGTGATATGAGGCTCGGGTATTGGAAGCAGAATATTAACATTTGGGCTACACACCTTCCCTTTCCATTTTTTAATGTAAATATAAGTGAAAGGAATATATTGGCTGACACTGTAGCTGCAAGTTAAGCAGTTTATGTCTTTCTCACTTAAGATGAACATGTTTGTTTAGAAAATATGCTGACCAAAAGGAAATCTAAATTAGACTTTCTGGTTAGTACTCTATAACTATTCTAAGTCACTTTGGATTCCTACTTGATAAAACAGAAAGAATGCAGTCCACATATGTTTAGAATAAAACATAAAAACCTGAAAACTCCCATAAGTCTTCTGACAAATTAATAGCCTCCATAAAGGCTGACTTAAGAAAACAGATTGATGCCCAAGTTCTCTCAGAGAGTTTTGGTCTGCATTCCTAGTGACTCACCTGGCTCCTGCTTCTCTACTCGTATTAACCTGTGAGGATTTTCACTCCTATATACTTCTGAATACAACTCACCTGATATGAGTCTTTTTAATTTGTTCTTTATGCTGTACTTTCCCCTCCTGCAGTTTCACTGTCTTAGATGGTGTGCTGCTGAGGTTAATTGAGGCTTCATGCTCACAGACTTTAGTCTTTTTTCTTACCAATTTCCGAGTCAGGTTGCCCTGGGTTCCCTGTACACTCAGCGCCATCTCTGGTCATTAGTTGGAACTGCAAGACAGAAAAATTCTGTAATCACTCCTCAACCCCAAGCTGCAGTTTGCATGGGTGTGTTTTAAGTCTGTGAACCAGGTAAAGAATCTGACGGTGGGCTTGCAGCCACGTTTTCAAATCTTAGAGTAACCAGTGTCAAACTAATGATCTTATCAGCCTTCTCCTGAGGGCAACGTTTTAGTTAGTGCCAGCTAATGTGTATATGCTGCAAGGTACAGACTTGAAACTCTTTTTTTTCCCAGAAACTAGGCCTGTTATTGGGAAACTTTAGGTGAGCTCATTTTGCAGTACATGAGTGGGTTCTTGGATATGTAAATAATGCTTCAAGTTTGTCTTTAGTTTTATGTGTGTCAGGCACACTGTACTTATACATTTGAATTTTGACTGACATCTGTCACTTCCCATATTTTCCCCCATATCTTTGTATTTTCTCCCCTTTTTCCATTTGTGTCATTTTTTTATCTCTTCCCGCCTGAACCAAAATGTATTTAGGTAAGGCATATCTAAATGTTTAAAAGATAGGTACTTCATTTCACTTTCATTTGATCAAGTATAAATCAATTGTGCTATTTACAAATAGTAGAAAATGCTTAATCTGAATATATTTGTTCAACTTGGGCATTTTCACTTGTCCTTTTTGTTCCAGTTACTTTTTCTGTGGTTTTGAGTACTCTAGAAAAAATGAAAATTATAAAGAAGCAAATAATTGATCTATGATCTTGTTCAGAAAAGGAGTTACTGCGAGGTATTTGGCAAAACAAAGAGCAAATTCTAAACCATGAACAAATGATTCTGTGTTTAAATAAAATAAATACAAAAGAGCCTTGGATAACTGGGAAACGTAAAAATGATCAGGCATTTTAAATGATTGAATGGGATCAGTGTGTAGTTGCAAGGTGCTCTTAAATCGATCTTCTGTGTATAAAGATAATTGCAAATGATTAAAAAATCTTGGTGTTAAATTGGAAATTGCATAGATAATTAATCAATTCTTTAAAAAAAATCATGTAGGATCTCTGTCTTTAATGTACTGTACATTGTGAATTAATACTATAACTAGTACTCCAACAGTATTTTCACTTTGTGTCTCTATGTGAGGGCAAACTGTTGAAATCTTTACATAATATGTTCTAAACTGATCTTCTGTGTATAAAGAGAATTGAAAATGAATCTTGATGTGAACAGAAGGGGAGAGGGAGCGGGAGAGGGGAGGGTAGTGGGAGGGAGGGAAGTTGTGAGGGGGGAGCCATTGGAATCCATAAGCTATACTTTGGAAATTTATATTCTTTAAATAAAATCTAAAAAAAAAAATTTGAACAGCAGAGTATAAACAAGTGAAAATTAAATATTTCTTAGGAAGTGTGGCAGGCTGTGGCACAGCAGGTCAACGCCATGGCCTGAAGTGCCAGCATTCCATATGGGTTCTGGTTCAAGACCCGGCTGCTCCACTTCTGATCCAGCTCTCTGCTATGACTTGGGAAAGCAGTAGAAGATGGCCCAAGTCCTTGGGACCCTGCACCTTTGGGGCAGACCCAAAAGAAGCCTCTGGCTCCTGGCTTCAGATCAGTGCAGCTCCATTGGTTGCAGCCAGCTGGGGAGTGAACCAATGGATGGAATACCTCTCTCTCTCTCTCTTTGTCTCCCCTCTCTCTGTGTAACTCTGACTTTCAAATAAATAAATTTAAAAAATAAAGAAAGAAATTGTGGTTGGCTGTGGACATGATTTAGCTTTTATAACTATGATCTGTCTCCCACTCTTCAATCCAGGCCACTCCAGGACAAAGACCATCTTCAAATATCCTTGTCTTTATAGAATGGAGCATAGTGCATTCTTATTCAAGATTCATTCTTCATGGTGACCACAAGTTAATCATTTCAGAGGAATTTTTAAATGATTTATTTATTTATTTAGAAGGTAGTGTTACAAAGAAGTAGAAGCAGAGGCTGAGAGAGGAAGGTCTTCTATCCATTGGTTTACTCCCCAGTGGCCACAACTGCCATGACTGGGCTTATATGAGGCCAGTAGCAAGGAGCTTCTTCCTGGTTTTTCACACGGGTGCAGGGGCCCAAGCACTTGCACCATCTTCTGCTGCTTTGCAAGGCCATAGCCAAGAGCTGAATCAGAAGTACAACTCATGGGTCTTGAATCGGCACCCATATGGGATGTTGATGCCTCAGGTGGTGGTTTTACACCTTATATCATAGTGCCAGCCCCACAACATTTTGAGCTTCTACTGATGTGTTTTTTATATACTTCAGATATGTTATTTTTTTCTTTTCAAGTTTTATATAATAAATTTAAATTTCCAAAATACAACTTTGAATTGTAGCAGCTTTTCCCCCCCATAACCTCCCTCCCACCCACAACCATCCCATCTCCCACTCCGTCTCCCATCCCATTTTTCATCGTGATTCATTTTCAGTTATCTTTATATACAGAAGATCAACTTAGAATATAATAAGTAAAGATTTCAACAGACTGCACCCACAAAGACACACAAAGTATAGAGTATTGTTTAAGTAGTAGTTTTACCATTAATTCTCATAGTAAAACACAATGAGGACAGAGGTCCTACAAGGGAAGCAGGTGCACAGTGACTCCCGTTGTTGATTTAACAATTGACACTTTCATTTATGACATGAGTAATCACCGGAGGCTCTTGTCATGAGCTGCCAAGGCTATGAAAGCCTCTTGAGTTCGCCATCTCTGGTCTTATTTAGAGAGGACCATAGTCAAAGTGGAAGTTTTCTCCTCACTTCAGAGAAAGATACTGCCTTTTTGATGGCCCATTCTTTCCACTAGGATCTCACTCAGAGATTTCCATTTTGGACATTTATTTTTTGCCACAGTGTCTTAGCTTTCCATGCCTGCGAAACTCTCATGGGCTTTTTAGTCAGATCTGAATGACTTAAGGGCTGATTTTGAGACCAGAGTATTTTCCAGATTCCTCCATTTTGTTGCAAATGACCAGATTTCATTTTTTACTGTTGCATAGTATTCTATCGAGTACATATCCCATAATTCCTTTATCCAGCCTTCTGTTGATGAGCATTTAGATTGATTCCATGTCTTAGCTATTGTGAATTGAGCTGCATTAAACATGAAGGTGAAGATAGCTCTTTTATTTGCCAATTTAAATTCCTTTGGGTAAATTCCAAGAAGTGAGATGGCTGGGTTGTAAGGTAGGGTTATATTCAGGTTTCTGAGAAATCTCCAGACTGAGTTTCATAGTGGCTTTACCAGTTTGTATTCCCACCAACAGTGGATTAGTGTGCCTTTCTCACCGCATCCTCACCAGAATTTGTTCTTGATAGATTTCTGTATGTAAGCCACTCTAACCGAGGTAAGTAGAAACCTCATTGTGGTTTTGATTTGCATTCCTCTGATGGATAGTGATCCTGAACATTTTTCATGTGTCTTTTGGCCATTTGGATTTCCTCTTTTGAAAAATGTCTATTGAGGTCCTTGGCCCATCTCTTAAGTGGGTTGTTTCTTTGGTTGTTTTGAAGTTTCTTGAACTCTTTGTAGATTCTGGTTATTAATCCTTCATTGGTTGCATAGTTTGCAAATGTTATTTCCCATTCTGTTGGTTGCCTCTTCACTTCCTGACTGTTTCTTTTGCAGTACAGAAACTTCTCAATTTGATGTAATTCTAGTTATTAATTTTGTCTTTGGTTGCCTGTGCCTCTGAGGTGTTTTCCAAGAAGTCTTTGCCTCTTCCTATATTTTGCAGGGTTTCTCCAATGCTCTCTAATAATTTGATGGTGTCAGGTCATAGATTTCATCTTTAATTCATGTAGAGTGGATTTCTGTGTAAGGTAAAAGGTAGGGGTCTTGCTTCATGCTCTTGCATGTGGAGATCCAATTTTCCCAGCACCATTTGTTGAATAGACTGTCCTTGCTCCAGGAATTGGTTTAGCTCCTTGATCAAATACAAGTTGGCAGTAGATATTTGGATTGATTTCTGGGGTTTCTATTCTGTTCCATTGGTCTATCCATCTGTTTCTGTACCAGTACCATGCTGTTTTTATTATAACTGCCCTGCAGTATGTCCTGAAATCTGGTATTGTGATGCCTCTGGCTTTGTTTTTGTTGTCCAAGATTGCTTTAGCTATTTGAGGTCTCCTGTGCCACCTTATGAATTTCAGCATCCTTTTTTCCAGATCTGAGAAGAATGTGTTCAGTATTTTGATTGGTATTGCATTGAATCTGTAAATTACTTTTGGGAGAATGGACATTTTGATGATGTTGATTCTTCCAATCCATGAGCATGGAAGATTTCTCCGTTTTTTGGTATCCTCTTCTATTTCTTTCTTTAAGGTTTTGTAATTTTCATTGTAGAGATCTTTAATGTCCTTGGTTAAGTTTATTCCAAGGTATTTTTTTTTTGTAGCTATTGTGAATGGGATTGATCTTAGCAGTTCTTTCTCAGCCATATCATTGCCTGTGTTTACAAAGGCTGTTGATTTTTGTGCATTGATTTTATATCCTGCTACTTTGCCAAACTCTTCTATGAGTTCCAATAGTCTCTTAGTAGAGTTCTTTGGATCTCCTAAATAAAGAATCATATCATCTGCAAAGAGGGATAGTTTGAGTTCTTCCTTCCCAATTTGTATCCCTTTAATTTCTTTTTCTTTCCTAATGGCTCTGGCTAAAACTTCGAGAACTATATTGAATAGCAATGGTGAGAGTGGGCATCCCTGTCTGGTACCAGATCTCAGTGGAAATGCTTCCAACTTTTCACTATTCAATAGGATGCCGGCTGTAGGTTTTTCATACATTGCTTTGATTGTATTGACGAATGTTCCTTCTATACCCAATTTACTTAGAATTTTCATCATGAAATGGTGTTGTATTTTATCGAATGCTTTCTCTGCATCTATTGAGATAATCATATAGCTTTTCTTCTGCAATTTGTTAATGTGGTGTATCACATTGATTGATTTACTACTGTTGAACCATCCCTGCATACCAGAGATAAATCCAAATTGGTCTTGGTGAATGATCTTTCTCATTCATTGTTGCATTCTATTGGCCAGAATTTTATTGAGGATTTTTGTGTATATGTTCATCAGGGAAATTGGTTTTAATTCTCTTTTTTTTTTATTTGACAGAGTTAAACAGTGAGAGAGAGACAGATATAAAGTTCTTCCTTCTGTTGGTTTACCCCGTAAATGGCCAACATGGCCAGAACTACACCAATTCGAAGCCAGGTGCCAGGTATTTCTTCCTGGTCTCTGATGAGGGTGCAGATGCCCAAGCACTTGGACATCCTCCACTGACTTCCTGGGCCACAGTTGAGAGATGAACTGGAAGAGGAGCAACCAGGACTAGAACCCGGTGCCCATAAGGGATGCCAGCACCACAGGAAGAGGATTTACCTTTAAGTTCTTTAACATATCTTTTAAATAACTCAGTGCCCTGTAATTAGGTGCAAATATGTTTATAATAGTTACATCTTCCTCTTGAATTGATCCCTTAATCATTATATAGTGCCCCTCTTTGTCTCTCTTAACAGTTTTAATGTTAAAATTTATTTTGTCTGATAATAAGATGGCTACACCAGCTCTTTTTTGGTTTCTGTTGGCATGGAATATATTTTTCTAACCTTTCACTTTCAGTCTGCATGCAAGTTTGTTGGAAAGATGTGTTTCTTGTAAGCAGCAAATAGATGTGTTTTGTTTTTAATCCATTCAGCCAGTCTGTGTCTTTTAACTGGAGAGCTGAGGCCATTTACATTTAATGTGACTATTGACAAGTCCTAAATTTGCCCTGCTATTTTTCCAAAGAGATTTCTAATATGTGCTTTGAACTTCCTGTGCTCTTTTACTGAGATATTTTCTTCCTTTACCTTCTTTCATATCGATGCATGTGTTTCTGTGTGTAACACATCTTTAAGCATTTTTTATTAACTTTTATTTAATAAATATAAATTTCCCAAGTACAACTTTTGGATTATAGTGTCTTTTCCCCCCATAACCTCCCTCACAGCCGCAACCATCCCAACACAAAGATAATGTCTCTCCTGAAAAGCATCTTTTCCAGGGCTGGATGAGTGGAGACAAATTCTTTCAATTTCTGTTTTCTATGAAAGGGCTTTATTTCACCTTCAGCTGAGCCCTTCGCCTTGATGGCAATCAGTGCCTGAGTGCTAGCCCCAGTTGGTATAAAATTTGTCTGCTCTGACCCAAGGACCACACAAAAGATCTGTGCAGTCTTCAGTGTAACCTCAGATTCCCCTGCAATATCTCTCGCTGAGTAGCCAAGGCTGCCTGAATTTGTGGCATCTCCCACCAAGACTACTCATGTCTCAGCCTCACTGTGAGTTCTCCCACATTCCCCCAGTTTTTTGTTTTGTTTTGTTTTGTTTTTGTTTTTGTTTTTTGTTTGCTTGTTTTTTTTGCCCACCGTCCCAGTGCATAAGCTCCACTCATTCATTAGGTCTTAGTCTCCTGTTATTTCTCCCCACCAGAGTCAGGTTTTTCTGACTGGATGAGGGCAGGTGCAGCCCCAAGCTGGTGCAGCTGTTACATTTGTCCAAAATGGTGCCTGATCTATTGCCTCACTCCCATTTTAAGGTGAGTGGAGAGAGAGAATTGTGTCCATACTGGTCCCTTTTTTTTTCCTCTCCTCTAGTTAGGCTGGTGTATTTTCCCTCACAGGGCTTAAAGTTTCATTCCCTCTAGGCTCTTCCTGCCAGTTTCTCAGGCTACTGAAGTTTGGTCTCACCTCCCTTTCCTGTGTTGGAGCAGAGACTCAGCAGCTGGGCTCCTGACCTGTGGGCACCCGTGCCCTCCACATAGGTCCACTGTGTCCCTCTAATTCTGGAAGAGTTTCCTCTGCTGTTTTTTTCCCTAGATCTTCCTTGAGACTACAGTATCTCCACTGTTATTAAACTATCTTTTCCTTGACTATCTGTGAGCTCCCTCCCTATTCTGCCATCTTGTAGTTCAGATATTTTTCACTTTCTCTACTTCTGTTTAATAACACTAGTTTTTTCCTGCATAGCAAAGCTTTACATTCAAAAGGCAATTTACCATTTCAGGAATATAAAAACCTAGATATTAATGATATTGGTAAGATAGGACTTGAGCAAGTGAAGATCTCATATGAAAATCAGACAGGAATATAAATTGCTATATATGCAGACATGGATGCAAAACACACATTAATAGAGAGGCATCTTCAAAAGTTCATGGAGAATGCATACTATGAAAAAACTAGGCCAGTTCAAAAAACTTTGCACCAAAATAAACTTTTTTTTATTTTGAAGATGAATTTTATTTGATTGGTCTTCATTTTTTTAAGATTTATTTATTTACTTGAGAGGCATTGTTGCAGACAGACAGAGAGAGAGACAGAGAGAGAGGTCTTCCATCCTGTGGTTCACTCACAAAATGGCATGCTAAGGCTGGAGCTGGGCTGATCTGGAGCCAGGATCTCCCATGTGGGTGCAGGGGCCCAAGCTCTTGGGCCATCTTCTGCTTTCCCAGACTATCAACAGGAAGATTAATCAGAAATGAAGCAGCTGGAATTCCAATGGGCACCCATATGAAATCTTGGCACTACTGGTGGATGCTTAATCTTCTAAGCTGCAGCACTACCCTCTTGATTGGTCTTTTACATGTTTGCTATAAATCTAGGTTTTCCAGATCTGCTACCAAGTTGGTTCAACGTCTTCTGTTTTTTTTTTTTGTTGTTGTTGTTGTTTTTGTTGTTTTTTAATGCTTTTCTGGGGGACTAAGAACTTGGGCCTTCCTAGTCCACCATAAATTTATCTTTTACTTCCATTGTCCATGAATCTTTTGACAAAATTCCACATAACAAAACAATACATGAAAATCATGATGTAAATTTATAATATTACTGTTCAAATGAGAGATCCAAATACCAACTTGCTATGCCATGGACTGACATCTTGAAGTTGCTTCATTTAAGTACTTGGTTTCCCAAGTTTCTAAGAACCTCACAAAGCTTCATTTCTGTTATGTACAGTGGGATTTATGTCAGTGAAGTAGTTATTAAGCTATGATATGCTTAGACCTTTATTTCTGTCATGAGATCATAACTTGTTTATCATGATATATATAGCTTCAGAATTCCACCCGATAGGGGAGTCTTCAAAGCTTGAATTTCAAGCTGTTATTACTCAATATAACCAAACTTTACATTTTACATTTAAAAATAAATTTTAGCTGAGGGCTTTGGGAACTCATATTAAAAAGTATGTACTCTTGACATGTTGACCTTCATTTCAAGTAAGAAAGGGAGATGTTTTGATACTGGAGGCCTCAGAGAATCCCTTGACCACCACAAAGCAGCTATTTTTTATATTATTTTTTACTGCAAAAGTAAACACCTGGTCTTACCTAAGAGATTTAATTATTCTGTGGTTATAAAAAGCAAAGCTATATTTGTGCTAATATAAATTGAACTGATACATAGATATTCCAAATAATCTTTCAGGAGTTAAGTAATTTCCATGTTAAAATAATGCAAGTTACAGAGAAATGCATTTATCAGCACTGTTGAAAAGTTTTGCCCTTTAATTTTTTTTCTAATGTTCAGTGGCTGTTTAGAAAGATTTTTATCTAAAGAAAAATGAATTATCAAGATTATTATCTGAAATGAGGTCTATCATTGTCTGATGTGACAGGTTGCTGGTTACTTCCATGATATAACTACAGATCTAACTACAGGTTCATAGATTCTGACACCTGGATGTGTACTTGTCACCTGCCCAATGAAATCACTTACTCTTAGGTTAAGCAATGGAATAAATTTGAAGTAAAAATATGTCATTATTATAAAAATGTATTAAGAACCAAAATAAGTTGTCATTTTTACGCTAAAATGATGATGTAAAGAACACATATTTATCTATGCCAGTTTAAGTTTCCAAGAAATAAGGCATTTGTAAACATGTCCTTTATGTCAGTGATCAGTGGATTAAATAAAAATTTTCAGAAATCTTGATTTACAAAGTTGTCTCTTATTAAATTGTTTTTAAAAATAATTAATGTCATGGCCTGAAACACCAGCATCTCTTATGGATGCCAGTTCAAGACTCAGCTGTTCCACTTCCTATCCAGCTTGCTGCTATGGCCTGGGAAAGCAGCAGAGGATGGCCCAAGTCCTTGGGCCCCTGCACCTGCATGGGAGACCTGGAAGAAGCTCCTGCCTCCTGCCTTCGGATCGGCGCAGCTCTGGCCATTGCAGCCAGTTGGGGAGTGAACCAGCAGACGGAAGACCTCTCTCTCTCTCTCTCTCTCTCTCTCTCTCTCTCTCTCTGCCTCTCCTCTCTGTATAACTCTGATTTTCAAATAGTAAATGAAATAAATCTTTTTTTAAAAAAAAGAAAAAAGCACTGAGAACTGAAGTGAGATTTGCATCTCCAGACTTCAGTATTAAGATTTGACAGAAGATAAAAGACTGATTCTTATCCAGTGGATCACATTGGAGACATCTTCCAATGAGTGACAAAACCCAAGAGAATCCTGGAAAAAAATGAGGAAAAGGGAAGAGAAGATGAATCCCACAAGAGCCTAAAATCTCTAGTCTCTAATTAAAGCAATGTGGGGTTTGTGCATGGTTTAGACAAAAAAAAAAAAAAAAAAAACAAGTGTCTGAAATACATCCACAAGTAGTATAAGGTAAAAGAACCATTTCAGGTTTGTACATACTGGTTTTGGTATTTTATGTGTTTGTTTGTATTTGTTTTGAATTGAATTTATTTCAATTATTATTTGAAAGGAGAGGAAGGGAGAGAAAAGGACAGGGACAGACAGACAGACTTTTCCATCTCTGAGTTCAAATACCTAAAACACAAAAGCTAGACCAGGCCAAAGCCAGGGGTTGGGAATCCAATCCAGGTTTCCATGTGGGAGGCAGGGGCTCAAATACTTGAGCCATGATTTCTGCTTTCCCAGCATGTCCGTTAGCAGGAAGCTGGACTGGAAGCAAAGTAGCCAGGACTTGACCCAGCATTCCAATAAGAGATGCTGACATCTCAAACAGCAACTTCACAACTGCAGCAAATGCTTCTCCCTGGTTATATTTATTATTATTTTTAACTAGTGATGTTGGGGAATACTGGATGGTCATCTGGATGAACAGTAAAACTGAATCCGTGACCCACACTATATGAGAAGATGAGCTTCAAGTGGATCAGAGATTTAAACAAACAAAAATGAAATGATACAAATAGTTGAACAAAGTTAGATGAATTACTCTGCAATCTCCAATGGAAATAACTTTCTCTTTTTAGATTCCCTTCAAAATCCAGAAATAAAAAGAAAGAGAAATATAAAAAAATTATCCCAAATAGAAAAAAACTTGAATTACCAAAATCTCAATAAACCATGTAATTATAATTAAAAACATAGATAAATTATTAAGTGCTAGCATAGTAAATACTTCTAAAAACAGAAAAAGATTAATGTCCTCATGAAGATGATCTGTAGAAATTGTCAGTCAATTCATATAGATAATAATTGCAAATAGTTTTAATATGTGATTGGGTATTCAACCTTTCTAATAAAAACATGCAATTTAAAATCACACCAACAGAGTGCTTATAATTTTTCAGTTTTGCACAAAATAAGGAAAGATACTCTGATGGAGAAACTGGAAAATGAGAGACTTTCATGTATCTCTAAGAGAAAAAAACATGGAACAGTTACTAAGGAAAATAATTTGTAAATATCTGGCAAAATTCTACAGCATTACTTCTTAGACCCAGAAATTCCACTTTTAAAAGAATTTATCCCACATACGTGAAAACAATTTTTAAAAAGACATATATAAGGCATGTCAGTGTAGAAATTATTTATTACAGCGATTTAAACCTGCATCAGTAGGGAGTTGTTTGGATTATATTATATAGCCACACAATGGTTTACTGTCTTGTCATGAGATATACTACTAGGGTTTGAGATCAGGGAAATAATTTTGAGTGAGCAAAGTAGGGCAAGCACTTGGTCTGGTGGTTATGACACAAGTAAGAATATTAGCATTCCACATCAGAGTCCCTGGGGCCCATTCCAGGCTCCAGCTCCTTATTCCCACTTTATGCCAGTGTGGACAGTCAAAGACAGTGATGATGGCTCAAGTAATTTGATTGTTGCTGTCCACATGAGAGATCTATACTATGTTCCTGGCTCCCATATTTGACCTGGCTTAGTCCTTATCATTGTAGGTATTTGGGAAGTGACCCTGTGGATGGGATCTCTGTGTGTGTGTGTGAGTGTGTGTGTGTGTGTTTGTGCATGTGTGTGTCTTTCTTGCTCTTACTCTCTCTGCCTCTCAAATAATATTCTTTACAAATGTTCAAACTCTAAGTGAAAATAGATAGTTAAGTATTACACAATTTTTCTTAAAATATAAATGTAATTTTGTGTGTATGTGTGCTTCATACCTTTAAAAATGAAATGAAATCAACATTTTTAGAAGCAAACACCTATATAAGTAAATGAATTAGGAGCAAGGAAATAGTGGTTAAAACTGGACTTCTTTATATATCCTGCTTTGATTTTTTTAGTTCTGAAATTATTTTATATAATAAAAAATTGTGATAACACCAGTGTTGTGGCTTGGCATCCTATATGTGTGCCAGTTCATGTTCTGGCTGCTCCACTTCTGATACAGCTCCTTGCTAATGCGCTTGGGAAAGCAGGAGAATATTGTCAAATCCTTGGGCTGCTGCCATCCATGTAGGAGACCTGGATGAAGTCTGATTCCTGGCATTGGCCTGACCCAGCCCTGGCCATTGTAAAAATTTGGGGAGTGAACCAGCAGATGGAAGATTCTATCTATCTATCTATCTATCTATCTATCTATCTATCTATTTCTCGCTCTTGCTCTGTAACTTTGCCTTTCAAATTTTTTTAAATATTTTTAAAATTATGATGATAATTCAAAGTATTCACAGAAAATAGAGATAAGTTTGTCATGCAAAATTTTTAATCCATGCTTGTGGGGGGTTTTTAAATGCTCAAGAGAATTTGTATTATAAAAAATTCTTGAGACAGCGGCGCGGCTCACTAGGCTAATCCAACGTGCCAGTACTCTGGGTTCTAGTCCCAGCTGGGGTGCCGGATTCTGTCCCGGTTGCTCCTCTTCCAGTCCAGCTCTCTGCTATGACCCGGGAGTACAGTGGAGGATGGCCCAAGTGCTTGGGCTCCTGCACCCCATGGGAGACCAGGAGAAGCACCTGGCTCCTGGCTTCGGATCTGCGCAACGCACTGGCCGTAGAGGCCATTTGTGGAGTGAACCAACGGAAGAAAGACTTTTCTTTCTGTCTCTCTCTCTCTCTCAGTCTAACTCTGCCTGTCAAAAAAAATTTTCTTATGGAGGGATCCAATTAGTGAGAAACCACACCGAATTCAGCTGAATGATACCAGAAAAACAAAGGAAGCACCCCGTTCTCAGGAGACTGATAGGAATTTTCAGTGGAAAAGTGACAGACCACAACAGAGACTCCAAGGGGCAGCGAGGAGAGGACAGGCATGCGACTGCTAGCTGCCCAGCCAGCCACCCCTGCATGTGTGTGACCAGCTCCCAGATGAGAAACACCATCATACCAAGATAATGTAGGAGGAAGGTGGCGCAGCCTCTGCCACTGGCAGCTTTGACTAGGAGAGGATTTTGTGGAACTGCTCCACATTGCCTCCCCCTTTCCTCCCACCAGAGTTCCAGACTCAGTTTGCTGCGGTAGAGTCACTGCTGATATCACTTCTAACTCAGGGGACAGCAGGCAGCCTTGCTGCCACCAGAACGCACCAGACCCAGAGACAGGGCTGTGTACAGGGCAGAGAGTAGACCCCCTGCATCCAGTGACTGTGGGAGTTCTGGGCATAAGACCCAGAGCTAAAAGGGGAGAGGGTGGGGGAGGGGAGAGGGTGGGGAAGGGGAGAGGGTAGGGGAGGGGGGAAGGAAAGGGAAGAAAGAAATAGTAAGAGATAGAGGGAGGGAGGGAGAGAGGGAAAGAAAGAAAGGGAGAAAGGAAGGAAGAAGGGGGGAGGGAGGAGGGGAGGAAGAAAAAGAAAGAAAGAACCTCAAATTGCAGCTGAATTCCTGTGCACCTGCCCAATCTGACTGCAGGGTCTCAGAGTGCCCTGCACACTGTAGGTGGATCTCAGAGGGAGCTGGTGCTACAAACTGTGTGCTCACCTGGGTGGATGAAGTGCACTTACACTGCGAATCAACTGGTTCATCTTGGTACAGAGAAAAGCTGGGACTTGGCTCAAACATCCCCTTCCATCACTGACTATAGCAAAGTGCTCTGTCACGCCAGCCTTGGGCATTAGGCTGAACTCTTGCAACACCTATGAACAGGAGCCAGAACTCTCTGGCCCGACCGCGTACACACCCCTGTTGCTCAAGCATAAGTCTTACACCCTCTACCAAACCCCAAAGACAGATCTCCAGGAATCAAACCTTCAATAATAATTAAAAAACACTCCACAAGAGATAGAAATAAGAGGTCCCTGCAGATGCATAAAAGTCAACACAGAAACAAGCAACAAAAATAAAGCAATATGACTGCAAAAGGAACACAGTTAATATTGAACTATAAAGAAGAGGAGACGGAAGAATTGCCTGAAAAAGTACTCAAAAGAATTATTATAAAGTTACATAAAAATACAGAGAAACAGTTAAATGAATTAGGAAATCAATACATGACGTCGGTGAGAAACTCAGCAAAGAAATAGAGACAATAAAAAATAACAAAATGGAAACAATAGACACAGAGTATTCAATCAAATAAAAAATACAGTAGAAAATCTTAACAGTAAATGATGATGCATAAGCAAGAATATCCGAACTAAAAGGCAGTCTTTTTAAGTACTTCAGTGAGACAAAAAAATAAACATTATCTATGGGACACCATCAAGCAATGAAATATATAAGCCTTGGTTCCTGAAGGAGTAGAGAAATGGAATGGCTTAGAGAACTTATTCAATAAAATAATAGCAGAAAGTTTTTGGAGAAATAAGTAGATGTCCATACACAAGAAGCACTTACAACCCAAAATAGGCATGATCAGAAAAGATCCTCTCCACAACACATCATAGTGAAACTTTCCAAAGTAAAACAAAGAGAATAACATAAAATTTGCCAGACAGAAGTACCAGGTCACTTTTAAAGGAACTGCCATAAGATTCACAGATTTATCAACAGAAACACTGTAGGTCAGGAGAGATGAAGATGCAGTTCTGAAAGAAAAAAAATTCCAACCCAAAATACTTTATACAGTGACATTCATTTATCAATGAAGGTGAAATAAATACTTTCTGGGGCCTGTGCTGTGGCTCAGTGGGTTAAAGGCCTGGCTTGCAGCACCAGCATCCTATATGAGCACCAGTTGGAGTCCCAGCTGTACCACTTCTGATCTAGCTCCCTGTTACTGCACCTGGGAAAGCAGTAGAGGATGGCCCTAGTCCTTGGGCCCCTTCTCTCATATGGGAGACCCAGAAGCTCCTGGGTCCTGGCTTCGAATCAGCTCAGCTCCAGCCATCGTCCAGTCATCGTGAATATTTAGGAGAATGAATTAACGCTTGGAAGACCTCTCTCTATCTCTCTGTCTCTACCTCTCTGTAACTGTCTTTCAAAGAAATAAAATAAATCATTAAAATAAGAAAGAAATAGATTTTCCAAGACAAGCAAAAATTGGAAGACTTTGTCACCATGCAGCCAGCTTGGCAAAAGATACTAAAGGATGTACTAGGTAGAGAAACAGAGATTGACAATCAGAATCCTGAAAGAATGTGAAGACAGAAAACCTCCCAACAAAAGAACAAAGACGTTCAAAGCAAACAATGGGGATATTTAAGGGAAAATGGCTATACCAAGTCATCATTTATGAATAATAACTTTGAATGCAAATGGATTAAATTACCCAAATTAAAGGATACAGACTAGCAAAGTGGATTAAAAATGCACCCATCTATAAGTTACCTACAAGAAACAAATTTCACTAAAAAAGATACACTCAAGTGGCCAGCCATGTGGCATAGCAGGTAAAGCCTCAGCCTGCAGCATCCCATATGGGCACTGGTTCAAGTCCCAGCTGCTCCACTGCTGATGCAGCTCTCTGCTATGGCCTGGGAAAGCAAAAGAAGATTTCCCAAGTGCTTGGGTCCCTGCACCCACGTGGGAAATCTGGAGGAAGCTCCTGGCTCCTGGCTTCAATTTGGCCAGCTCCAGCCATTGCGGCAAATTGGGTAGTGAAATAGATGGAAGACCTCTCTCTCTCTCTCCCTATCACTCTCCCTCTCCCTCTTGCACTCTGTCTGCCTCTCGCACTCCATCTCCTTCTCTTTCTGTGTAACTCTGACTTTCAAATAAATAAATCTTAAAAAAAAAGATACATGACTAGAGCCTAGGGAGATTATTGACGCCATAAACAAGAGTGTCAAATTGTTAAGTCAACAACAGGAGTCACTGTGTACTTACTTCTTATGTGGGATCTGTCCTTAATGCGTTGTCCAACGTGAAGTAATGCTATAACTAGTACTGAAACAGTATTTTACACTTTGTGTTTCTGTGTGGGTGCAAACTGGTGAAATCTTTACTTAATATATACTAAATAGATCTTCTGTATATAAAGATAATTGAAAATGAATCTTGATGTGAATGGAATGGGAAAGGGAGGAGGTGATGGGAGGGGTGCGAGTGGGAGGGAAATTATGGGGGGGAAAGCCACTGTAGTCCATAAACTGTACTTTGGAAATTTATGTTTACTAAATAAAAAAAAAATTAGGACTACAAAAACAACCTATGGGTTTTGAACACTAAAAAAAAAAAAAAAAAGATACAAGCAAACTGAAAGTAAAAGTTTGGAAAAAGATCTTCCATGCCAATGGAAATCAAAGCAAGCAGGTATCACCATATTCTAATTGGACAAAATAGAATTTGGCACAAAAGCTGTAAAAAGGGACAAAGAAGGTCAATACGTAATGATTTAAGAGATCACTTCAACACTTGTGACTATGGCACACGTTGGCTGCTGCAGTCATTTGTGAACCAGCATGCCCTGCCTCCCTCACCTTTCAAGTAAATACATATTTTTGTAAAGGTAGAACAGCACAGCTGGTGGTGTTCTTGCAGGACAAGGAGAGTGAAATGAGAAGTTAAGGAAACCTTTCTGAGGGAGGAGTACGGATGCACCAATGTAAGGGAGCACACTCCATAGCTGTTGCTCAGATGTTCAGAATTTTATTCAGAAAGATGAATACAAGGTTGGAGTGCTAGGCAGAGGTCGGGTTGTGGAGGGTTTTGTTTCCTGTGAGTGAAGTTGTCCCTTCCTTTGAGGGGAGTGAGAAGCCAACAAAAAGCTGTAAGCTGGAAAATATCAGATTAGGACAGAATTTAGAAAGTGCAGGCAGCAACTGTGAGAATTGATTGAAGTAAGGAGAGCTGGTGAGCGAAGTCAGTTAGGAATAATTCAGAATTTTTAAAAACGGAAATGAAATTTTCAGGACATAATGACTGGATATGAGAGATCAGAAATAAATGAAAATCCCAGAATGACTCCCAGGTTGTTTTCGTTTTGTTACCCATGTACATGGAAATGTGATTACATTAAAACGAGTGGGATTAATCTTTCAAGGTTTGAAGACTTTCCTACTGTGGAGCTCATGAGTGCTGAGGAATGACAAAACAAAAGCTATGAGTCACTGTGGGAGGGAATTCTGACCAGTGTCCACTTGCAGTTGAAACTCAGCAGTCACAAAACGAGGTTTCTGAATCATCCAATTGATTCTCTGTGTGGTGGTAAATAGACATTTAAATATTTTGAGCCACAGCTTTGCAATCTTGGTAGTGCAAACAACCATGTATACTTTCCAGTCATTTAATGAAGACATGCAAAAAAATTAGTTTCTGAATTAAAAAGAAAAATTTTTCTAACTGATGAATACACATTGACGTTTGGTATTAAATAGAAAGAGAATTAATTCCATCCATTTACCAGACTTTTATGAGTTGCTTTCAATAAAAGGGCATGTTGTTAATAGCTGTCTGTTCCCACAGGTTTGGTATGAAAGTATGTTTTAAGTGTTTAAAATTATGGTTCTAAAGTTAAGAAAAACTGGTGTTTTATAAAGTAGTTACCAACCGATGTGCCATGGCTCAAATACAACCATGCTATAATTGACAGCAAGCCTGTGAGAAGTGAAAACTGTCTTGCCACGAAGTTGTGTCCGCCTTGAGAGGTCAGTGTCATTCAGAATCCTATTGAGATCTGGATATTTATAGTTCAATGGCCTCTTTGGTACTAATTTTCATTCAGAGGTATTTATAATAGAAAGGTGCCAATAGGCTTCACTTTCTGTTGATATCACACAGAGGTGAACTTTTGTACAGAGGGAAGAAGTTGGGATCTTCCCTCATTCTCTGTTATAAACAATACAAGGAGTTAGTCTTCCACTAAGTGCCACAGTAAAAATCGGGCATTTCCCTCAAGAATTCATGACAGACACCCAAAAGGGCTCATTCTTCCAATTATTTTACCTTTACATAAGATATTTTACATTTATAAACCAATCAATAGGGAATCCTCATATCCTTTCCTCTTACAGTGTGTTGTGTTTAGAATATCTGCCACCTACTCTTGAGATTTGTGTCTCCTTTAACAATGATAAATCCCAGTGGGATCTGTTAGTTTAACATGATCACATTTGTTGAGGTCCTGCAATATGAAATCTCACGCATCAAGCCCCATGCCTAAGCAGGGAGAAATATATTTCCTTTGGAAAATAAAAAAACACTCCTTCCTGCACAGGTATTAATTTTCATTAGAATAAGGGTTTAATCTACTCCAGATATAACTTTCATTGATCCAGCAAATTTGACAGTACCATTTTATAAAGCCCTTAATTAGTGTTAATTCCATTACCTTTCATATTGTGATTAAAGTTACTGAAAAATAGTGTCTGTTCCTGGAAACTATTTGCTAGAGACACAAACCAAGACACACACACCCACACACAGGGATCATTCACACAAATTGATGTGAAATGATGACAAATACCTGATTATTTTCATTTTATAGAAGTAAATATTTATTTAAACATGGAAGAACAGTCTCAGCACTTATCTAGACAATGTATACATAAGAAAACTATTCTACTAACTAAAAAAGATACTAAAATCTTTTTCAATCTTTAATAGAAACTCCAAGCCATCTAAATCTTTTCCTTCTTTAATAAAAGTGTGTTTAAAGTATTTTATAATGATAAGATTCTAAGAAATGCTGAGAACAAAGAATGCATATTAAAAGTATGGTCGAATACTTTCTTCTGGACTCAGCAAAAAAAGTATTCAATTCATATTGACCATCTGATACAAGCCCTTCTGTTTTTCATTCAAGATAGTATACTAGTTATTACAATACATCAAGCAATATGCTGAGTTCTGTGATGCTGATAAAATAAAGTTTAATGCATGTATCTTTATTCTTTTGACACAGTATGTATGTATTTTCCATTATGTATTTCAAAGCTTTAAAATTAAAATTGGCATTTATACGAAATATTTCTTCACAGTTCATTTTACTCTTGTTTGAGGGCATAAGCTCTGCATGTCAGCTATGCACCAAGCAGCTGTTGCTAGGATGTATCTGTTTCCATAGCAATAGATGAACTCTTCAGAAGCATCTAGATTTCCCCCTCTTCTTTACTATCCCTGAAATCCTGGTCCATATGTAAATCAAGGTTGAAAACTAACTACATCAGCATAACCTGAACCGATAAAATGCTGCACTTAATATCCATGTATGTACAGTATTGTGCATACATGATTTTTAAAATATTGGTTTATTTATTTAATAGGCACAGCAATAGAGTAGGAGGCAGTGGACAGAGATTTTCCATCTGTTGATTCACTTCTCAAATGGACACAATAGCCAGGACGGGGCCTGAAGAAAGCCAGGAGTCAGGAACTGCATCTAGTCTCTCACAGGGGCAGCAGGTGCCCAAGTACGTAAGCCATCTTCCTATATCTTTCCAGGTGCATTAGCATGGAGCTGGATCAAAATCAGACCAGCCAGAACTCAAACTGACACTCTGGAATGGGATGCCAGCACCACTAACAGCAGATTAACACACTGTGCCACATGCTGGCACTGAAAGTATTGATTATATTTTTTCTTTAAACTCCACATCATTTTGCCAGGCTGTTTAGATTGTGTGGAAATTTTTATGACCAGAGGATTAACACTCTGCCAAGTTAGTGAGATCAGAAACATTTTCTACAAATGCACTTTTCAGAAGGAGAAAATAATACGTACAAATTGACAGCTTCTTTTCCTCCTTATTCTTCCAAAGAGTTCCATGTAGGACCAAGGATGTGTTATATAATTATTTGGAACCGTACTCCATATGGATGTGAGGCAACCAGATAAAAAGCGAAGACAGAACTACCACGAGACATTTTAAATTATGCTGAACAATATCTGTCCAGTGCTCAAGGAGAAGCATATAAAATAATAAGAGTTAGAGATAGGAGTCTCTCAAAAGTAGTTTTTGTATTGCTTTTGGGAGCAAAAGCTTGTTTTGCGAACACAAATGTGACACTGATTTCTTTATATTGTGTTGTACTTCCTAAGGATGAATAACAGCACTCTGTTTTTCTCAAGTTCTGATTAAAATGCAATTCTTCCTAATGTTCAAGAACTTTCCACCTTCCTAACCACCAGTCTTTTCTAGAGGTAGAAGGAAAAGAAACATCATCTTATTAACCAAACCATGCATGCTTGCACTCAAATTGTCTATGCCCAAAGAACACACATGATTATAAAAATATTAAATTCATTAACAATTACTTGTATTAGTATATTTCCCACTAAAATATTGAATTTAGAATTATGCATCAGGTTCAACTTGGGTAATAGTTAGCTAAGAAGAAAAGAAATTGCAGGGCTGGCTCTGTGGCGCAGTGGGTTAATGCCCTGGCCTGAGGGGCCAACATCCCATATAGGTGCCGGTTCGAGACCCGGCTGCTCCACTTCCATTCCAGCTCTCTGCTATGCCCTGGGAAAGCAGCAAAAAATGGCCCAAGTCCTTGGGCCCCTGCCTATATGGGAGACCCAGAAGAAGCTCCTGGCTCCTGCTTCGGATCGACACATCTGGGGAATAAACCATCAGATGTAAGACCTCTCTCTCTCTCTTTCCCTGCCTCTCCTCTCTCTATTTAACTCTGACTTTCAATAAATAAATAAATCTTTAAAATAAAAGGAAGAAATAACAGTAATTGCAACATTTAACAATATTAATATGATATAATTTAAAAATCCATTTATTGTGCTTATGGTCAACAATATTTTATTGTACACTTAAGTTTAAGAAGAGAGTAGACTTTATATTAAATGTTCCAATGATAATAAAATAAACTGCTTTAAAGCCATTTATAGACGCAAAATAATATATTTAGCCAATTAGTATAAATATATTAGCAATGAATTTGGAAATTTGAAATAATATATTAGGAAATATTATGTAATCTATTCTTTCTTATCTGTAATTTCTTTGATGCTTCTTTTGTAGAGAGAAATAAAAAAGTAAGTTATATTTTTTGACTTTTATTTAATAAATATAAATTTCCAAAGTACAACTTTTGGATTATAGCGGCTTTTTCTGCCCATAACCTCCCTCTCACTCAAAACTATCCCATCTCCCACTCCCTCTCCCATCCCATTCTCCATCAAGAATCATTTTAAATCACCTTTATATACAGAAGATCTACTTAATATTTACTAAGTAAAGATTTCAACATTTTGCACGCATACAGACACACAATGTATAGAGTACTGTTTTAGTAGTAGTTTTACTGTTAATTCACATGGTGCAAAGTACAAAACATTAAGAATAGAGATCCTACATGGGAGTAAGTGCACAGTGAATCCTGTTGTTGATTTAACAATTGACTCTCTTATTTATGATGTCAGTAATCACTCGAGGCTCTTGTCATGAGCTGCCAAGGCTATGGAAGCCACTTGAGTTCACCAACTCTGATCTTATTTAGACAAAACCATAGTCAAAGTGGAAGTTCTCTCCTCCCTTCAGAGAAAGGTACCTCCTTCTTTAATGGCCCGTTCATTCCACTGGGATCTCACTCACAGAGATCTTTCATTTAGGACATTTTGTGTGTGTGTGTGCCACAGTGTCTTAGTTTTCTATGCCTGAAATACTCTCATGGGCTTTTCAGCCAGATCCAAATGCCTTAAGGGCTGATTCTGAGGCCAGAGTGCTATTTAGGGCATCTGCTATTCTATGAGTATGCTGTGTATCCCACTTCCCATGTTGGATTGTTCTCTCCTTTTTAATTCTATCAATTAGTATTAGCAGACACTAGTCTTTATTTTTTTTTTTTGACAGCCAGAGTGGACAGTGAGAGAGAGAGAGAGACAGAGAGAAAGGTCTTCCTTTGCCGTTGGTTCACCCTCCAATGGCCGCCACCACCAGCGCACCACGCTGATCCGAAGGCAGGAGCCAGGTGCTTATCCTGGTCTCCCATGGGGTTCAGGGCCCAAGGACTTGAGCCATCCTCCACTGCACTCCCTGGCCACAGCAGAGAGCTGGCCTGGAAGAGGGGCAACCGGGACAAAATCCGGTGCCCCGACCAGGACTAGAACCCAATGTGCCGGCACTGCAAGGCGGAGGATTAGCCTATTGAGCCACAGCGCCGGCCGACCAGTCTTGTTTATGTGATCCCTTTGACACTTAATCCATCTTTATGATCAATTATGAACTGAAACTGATCACTTTGACTAATGAGATGGCATTGGTACATGCCACCTTGATGGGACTGAATTGGAATCCCCTAGCACGTTTCTAACTCTACCATTAGAGGTAAGTCTGAGTGAGCATATGCCGGACTGTATATCTCCTCCCTCTCTTATTCATACTCTTATATTTAGCAGTGGTCACTTTTCAGTTAAATTTAACTGCCTAAGAATAATTGTGTGTTAATTAAAGAGTTCAACCAATGGTATTAAGTAGAACAAAAAATACTAAAAGGAATGAAATAGTAAATTGTTCTTCAACAATCAGGCTGATCAAGTCATTGTTTCTCATAGTGTCCATTTCACTTCAACAGGTTTCCTTTTAGGTGCTCAGTTAGTTGTCACTGATCAAGGATAATATATATTTGTTTTTGGGACTGTCTTATTTCACTCAGCATGATGTTTTCCATATTCCTCCATTTTGTGGCAAATTACCAGATTGCTTTTTTTTTTTACGCTGTATTGTATTCCATGGGGTACATATCCCATAATTTCTTGACCCAGTCTTCTGTTGATGGGCATTTAGGTTGATTCCATGTCTTAGTTATTATGAATTGAGATGCAATAAACATTGAATTGCAGATAGCTCTTTTATTTGCAATTTTAATTTCTTTTGAGTAAATTCCAAGGAGTGGGGTGGCTGGGTTCAATGGTAGGGTTATATTCAGGTTTCTGAGCAATCTCCAAACTGACTTCCATAGTGGCTTTACCAGTTTTCATTCCCGCCAACAGTGGATTAGTGTCCCTTTTTCCCCATATCTTTGCCAGCATCTGTTGTTAGTTGATTTCTGTATGTAAGCCATTTTAACTGAGGTGAGGTGAAACCTCATTGTGGTTTTGTTTTGCATTTCCCTGATACTTACTGCCTAATTTGCAATTTTTTCAATAGTTTCCCCAAATTAGTATTGGACATATTAGGAGCAGCAACCTCTTCCAATTATGGAGTTGACATTCTAATTTGTTAATGGAGAGGAATTCAGGATGTAATCTCTGTGTCTCCTCAGAGTGGTGATGAGCTGCAATTGCCTAAAACAGCTGGCACAGGTGTTAGCAGCATTGGGCACCCAGAAGATGTCTTGTGTCAGGTAGTAGTGCCCTCATTATGAGAAAACAGCAGAAGATAATGTTCCATACTGATCATATTCCTCAATATTATTTCAACTAGAGAAAAATAGGGCTATCTCAAATAAACCTCTTCTTCAATAAATGTTCCTGATAATATATCTCTCTCTGTGTTAATTTTATAATCATTGTAGAAATAGAAAGTAATAATTGTTTTAAAGATTTAGTTATTTATTTGAAAGGCAGAGTCACTGAAGGTGAGATGAAGAGATAAAGGGAGAGGTCCTCCATCTGCTGGTCTACCCCTCCAATGACCACAACGGCAGGAGCTAGGCCAATCCAAAGCGAGGAGACAGGAGCCTCCTCCAGGTCTCCCACATGGGTGCAGGGGCACAAGTGCTTGGACTCTCTTCTGCTGCTTTCCAAGGTACCTGCAGGGAGCTGGATCAGAAGTGGAGCATCCAGGACTTGAACAGGAGCCCATATGGGATTCTGACACTGCAGGCGGAGGCTTACCCTTCTACCCCAGAGCACTGCCTCTGAAAGTAATTTTTTAGACATTCTGAACTCAAAGTAGTTTCTCAAATTATGGTTTCATTTGTTCATGTTCAGCAATTTTTGGAATAAAAATGTGGACCTACCACATTCTAAACTTTAGATAAGCACTTAGGTCATGGAGATGCAGTCTCCCTGGTGAGCTGGTATGCCATAACTATTATCAGAATAACTGCCACTGTATAAACACATAAACAGAACTCCTGGTTTTATTAGCAGTCATTAGTATAGAATAATAATTATTAGTACTATACTTATACAACCTAGTAAAAATGGTTACTATAATAAATTTAAGCTTTCAAAAATTTTAAAGTAAATATTAGACATATAATTAAAAACAAAATAAAATATTTTTATTTTATATACTCTATCTAGAATTGACTTCATAAGGCCTTAAAATGTACCTTGTTGCTTATTGGAATTTGCCCTGATAAAATCATAAGAGAGTTATACAAAGATGTATGTGCAGAAATAGAGATTGGTTAAAATAATGATGGAACACCCATACCATAGATTCAATTCAACTTTAAAGTGCAATATGAAAGTATGTTTAGCAACTCATAAAGACATTTACCCACCAAGTTGGGTATAGATGATTGTTATATCACACCCATCTTTTAAAATATATCAAAAGATAACAATAGCTATTTTTAGTGGAGATCTTATAGGTGCATTTTATTCATTTTGCATATTTTCTGTACCAATTTAAGAACAAAAATATAAGTATTGTAATAAGTAATATAATATTTAAATGTTAGAAAGTCTAAAAGTAGAAAATGCCTAAAAGAGAAATCTAGTCTTAAAAAGAAATAGAGGGGCCAGCACCGTGGCTCAGCAGATTGAAACTGCGGCATGAAGCACAAGCACCCCATATGGTCGCCAATTCAGGTCCCAGCTCCTCTACTTCTATTCCAGCTCCCTGCTAATGTTCCTGGGAACACAGTGGAAGATGGCCCAAGTCCTTGGGCCCCTACACCCACATGAGAGACCCAGAAGAAGCTCTTGGCTCCTGGCTTTGGCCTGGCCCAAAGCTCTGTCATTGCAGCCATTTGGGGAGTGAACCCACAGATGCAAGATCACTCTGTCTCTCCTTCTCTCTCTGTAACTCTGCATCTCAAATAAATAAATAAATCTTTAAAAAATAATAAAAGAAAAAAGAGAAAAAACCAAATCTGGTCACAAAAGGCTTGAGCTGCCATACCCGGTTATTCTGAGAATAAGATTCCCCTTTCTTAACGTTACAGAATTTCAACTGAGAAGTTTACATCTAAGCTTGAGCTGCAAGGTAAGATACCAAAGGACCCAATGCTTTCAAAACTACAAAATCACATCTGAATCATAAGTAAAATAAGAATAAAAGGGATATTTGTGTGAACATTCAATAAAAACAAAACAATTTTTTTTCTACCTTGAATTTGATGAAAGTTAGCCAACACCGAAGCTATTCACCAACATATGTTTAAAAATAAACTATGCATAGAAGTCAGGATTAGGTGTATGTGAACACGTACGAGTCACTTCAAAAGATTTGTGGCGAGAGGGAGTTAAAAGCTGAGTTTATTTTGGTGCCAAATATAAAAGAAATATATAAAGTATTTTTTCATAATATGTATTTTCCATTAACTTTTTGATGATCTCTTATAGGTGCAGATTAATTTCTTTAAAGATGTATTTATTTATTTCTCTTTTCATTAGTTTATTTTAAAGAGTTATAGACAGAGAGGGAGAGACAGACAGAGAGATCTTACATGGCTGAAATAGCTAGGTCGCAGCCAGGCCAAAGCCAGGGCCAGGAAATCCATGGGGGTCCTTGACATGGCTGACAGGGACCCAAGTATTTGGGCCATCTTCTGCTGCCTCCTGAGACCTATTAGTGGGAAGTTAGATTGGAAGTGGACTTGAATCAGCATGCTGGCATTGAAAGTAGAAGCCTAACCCATGCACCACAGTGCTGGCTCAGATCTCAAATTTACATGCAACAAAACATACCTGTGTTTTAATTCCATTTTCTACTAACATTTTGAAGCATGCTCAGATTTTCCCAAGGACAGAGTCATGTGTTAATTAAAAGAAGTGAAACTTTATGACAGTAATTCAAGAAAATATAAAAATTATGTTTCTGTTGGTGATTTTTTAAGTGAGAATTTTTATTATAAAATACTCTCATTATTCCATTTGAGAATGACCAAATTCTTCGATTCTAAAATATAAAGGAAGATTTCTCATCTCTTTGTCTTTTGTTGATACTAGTTTTTTTTTTCCTGTAGGAAATGTTCCTCTTGCAATTTTTCCTAGAGATAGTCTCCATTCTTGAAAACTTAAATCCATCTACTTCATCATTCCCCATTACATGAAATAGGACCAGCATTTAGTAAGTGCTAAATAAATGTTTGATGATTGAATGAGTAATAGAAATTCCAGTTTCATTGGGCTTATACCTCTGAGAGAAATTCGTTTGCTTGCTCTGAATACTCATAGCACTGTGTTGGTATTTTTCCTAGGCTACTTAAAATCACATTGATCTTGGGGTTGGTGCTGTGGCACAGTGGGTTAGTTCTCCTCCAGTAGCAATGACATCCCATGTGGGCATGAGTTCTGGTCCTGGCTGCTCCTCTTCAGATCCAGCTCTCTGCTGTGGCCTGGAAAAGCAGTGGAGGATGGCCCAAGTGCTTGGGCCCCTGCACCTGCATAAGAGACAAGGAAGAATCTCCTGGCTCCTGGCTTCAGATAGGTGCTGCACCAGCTGTTGTGGCCAATTAGAGAGTGAACCAGTGGATGGAAGACCTCCCTCTCTCTCTGTCTTTCCTTCTCTCTCTGTGTAACTCTGACTTTCAAATAAATAAATCTTAAAAAAAAAAAAACACTGATCAGAACACTGTTTTGTTCTTAGACTGGTTTCTCCACTATAGGAAGAGAGTCTGTGAGTTTTTGTTTTAATTCTCATGTTTATTTAGGAACTTCTCTCCATTAAAAATAAAGGAAATTATAAGTAAAAATAGGCCAAAAGGCAACCCACAATGACAACTAATGTGGAAAGTATTTTTTAAAGATTTATATATTTATTTGAAAGGTAGAGTTATGGAGAGGCAGAGCCAGAGAGAGAGAGAGAGAGATCTTCCATCAATTGGTTCACTCCCCAAATGGCCACAAAGGCTGCTGCTAAGTGGACCCAAAGCCAGGGGCCAGGAGCTCCTTTCAGGTCTCCCATGCAGGTGCAAGGGTTCAAGCATGTGGACCATCTTCTACTGCTTTCCCAGGCCATCTGCAGAGAGCTGAATCAGAAGTGAAGCAGCTGGTCTCAAACTGGCTCCTATATGGGATGCCGGCAATATAGGCATCAGCTTTAGATGCTATGCCACAGTGCCAGCCCCAGATAATATTTTTTTTAAATATAACTAACATGTTTCTGGAGCTTTGCCCCGAAGTTTTATTTAATCTGCATTATCACAGATGACTTGAAAGAAGAAATAAAATGTATATCAAGTACGTGGATGAAAAGAAAACTGATGGGAGTGTGAATAAGATGGATGACAGATCCATATCAAAACAGAATTTCTTAGAATATAATGATTGCCAAAAATCTAATATAATAGACTTTAATTGGATAACTTCATAGGACTGAATTCATATCCAGACAGAACTATTGCATAAATTCTAGTTCTGAGTGCTTTTGATTTAGGAATAGTTTGTATAAAATCAGGTTGATTTTATGACATTAAAATGATAATATGCAAAAAATGATGTGAGCAATCAAAATTCTTATGCAATCTGTAATGAAGGTATAATTTATAGGACAAGAAAAATGATATTGTTGTCATGTACCCATGAGAATATCCCAAACTATTGTATTTAGTTCTTGGACTACACTTATAAGAGGCACAGAAAAACAGAGAATACACATACAACAGACCTGGAATCCATGCCATGCAGAGCTCTTAGATGAGCTCAGAAGGTCTGGCCCAGAGAGGAGTCCAGGGGTGGTGACTGCTTACAGTGTTCAATTATTTGAGAAATGGTCCTGAAAGGAATCATCATGAATTATCATGAAAGGGTAAAAGACACAGAAATAGAGGTTAGGACTCAAATTACAGAGGGAATGTAAATAAAGAAATCAACAAGTTCAATAGGACAAGGTCAGAGATGACAGATGGAAAAATAGGTTGATCCCAGAGGGATTAAGGTTTCCTGTGAGTCACTGAAGGTAGCCACATCCCTGAAGAAGGAAAACTAGCATCCACTACAGGAATAGAAGCAGCAAAAAAAAAAAAATTAAATAATCTTAAAGCAGCTTTTCTCTCTTGTAAGGTTGAAATTCTGACTCAGAAGCCATACCTATCACATAACATGCCAAGTGATTTGCTAAGAATACGCTCTCTTATCCCCTCCACTTGCATTAGAGCTTGCAGTATTATGGTCCTTTGCTCTTTAAGTTCTCTTCTAGCTCCTACCTTGGAGTACTCCTCTCTAAGATTTTCTTTATGGTCTCTCTATGTACTACAATGTGGCAACAAACGGAAAATCATCCAGGAGCTATTGACTGAAGGCAACTAAAACAGAAGCTTCAAGCTGCCTTAAATAGACCTAAATATTAGCTGTGTCAAAAAAAAAAAAGAATGAAAACCAATAATAGGAGAGGACATCAAACTATAATTATGCGAAATAAGTGAAAATTGACTGATGTTCATCTAATGCATGGGCAGGGAAATATTAAAAATGAGTAAAATTTAATTTCTAAATTGAACCCCTTTTCTATTTTTTCAACTTTATATAATAAATATAAATTTCCAAAGAACAATTTTTGAATTATAGCAGCTTTCCCCCATAACCTCTCTCCCACCCACAACCATCCCATCTCCCACTCCCTCTCCCATCCCATTCTTCATCAAGAATCATTTTCAATTATCTTTATATACAGAAGATCAACTTAGAATATACTAAGTAAAGATTTCAACAGTTTGCACCCACACACAAAGTATTGAATACTGTTTGAGTAGTAGTTTTAGCATTAATTCTCATAGTACAACACATTAAGGACAGAGGTGCTATATGGGGAGCAGGTGCACATTGACTCCTGTTGTTGATTTAACAATTGACACTCTTATTTATGACGTCAGTAATCACCTGAGGCTCTTGTCATGAGCTGATGAGGCTATGGAAGCCTCTTGAGTTTGCCACCTCTGATCTTATTTAGACAAGGCCATATTCAAAGTGGAAGTTCTCTCCTCCCTTCAAAGAAAAGTACCTTCTTCTTTTATGGCCCATTCTTTCCACTGTATACAAATAATAATTGATGGAATTAAAAAGGAGAGAAAGATCCTACATAAGAAGCAGGATACACAGCAGACTCATAAAATGGCAAATGCCCTAAACAGCACTCTGGCCTCAGAATCAGCCCTTAAGGCATTCGGATCTGGCTAAAAAGCCCATGAGAGTTTCACAGGCATGGAAAGCCAAGACACTGTGGCAAAAAAATGTCCTAAATGAAAGATCTCTGTGAGTGAGATTCCAGTTGAACCCTTTTTAACTACAGTTAAACATAATGATCCTATTCTTTCTGACTTTAGGGTCTCTCATAAATATTATTTTCCATCCCATCTGCCAAGAACATAATAGTACAACTCTTTGAGACCCATTTGCCTGATATTATCTGCTGCTTTCCCAGTTGCATTAATAGGAAGCTAAATCAGAAGCAGGAGCCAGCACTGTGGCATAATGGGTAAAGCCACCACTTGCAGTACCAGCATCCCATATGAATGCCAGTTTGAGTCCCAGCTGGTCCACTTCCTATCTAGCTCTCTGCTATGGCCTGGGAAAACAGTAGAAGATGGCCAAAGTCCTTGGGACCCTGCACCCACGTGGGAGACCTGGTGACAAGGAGCTCCTGGCTCCTGGCTCCTGGCTTTGGATCGGCAAAGCTCTGGATGTTGTGGCCATCTGGGGAATGAACTAGCAGATGAAAGACCTCTGTCTCTGTCTCTCTGCCTTTGCCTCTCTGTAACTCTGACTTTCAAATACATAAATAAATCTTAAAAAGAAGAAGTAGGGCAGCCGAGACTCAAATAGACTCTGATATGGGATGCCACCATTACAAGCAGCAGCTTAACCAACTGTGCCATAACTCTAGCCCCATCTGTCTCATGCTTATCACACCATGGACAGAGCACAACTCTGGGTTGGATAACCTGGCTCTGAGTGCCAACAATTTGGTTAACTAGCTGGCCAATGGAATTATGTAATCTTTACGAGACTGAGCCCACTTAACGTGGAAAAAAGTGATTTTAAAGAGGAAAATCTTGATTTTATTTTTAAAGCTCTGAGTTTATTCTCTACAATAATCTTGAAAACACATCAGCAGGTTCAAGTTTTCAGTATTAAAATATTACTTTTAAAAAGCACAAATTCTAGGGCAGGCATTCGGTGCACTGACTAAGACACTGCTTGTGGGGCCAATGCAGCTGTCGCCTGCAGAGCGGGCCTCTCATATGGGTGCTGGTTCAAATGCTGGCTGCTCCACTTCCTATCCAGCTCTATTCTATGGCTCGGGAAGGCAGTACAAGATGGCCCAAGTCTTGGGTCCCTGCACCCATGTGGGAGACCCATAAGAAGCTTCTGGCTCCCGGCTTCTGATCAGTGCAGCTTCAGTCCTTGTGGCCCATTGGGGAATGAACCAGCGGATAGAAGACCTCTCTCTCTCTCTCTCTCTCTCTCTCTCTCTCTCTCTCCCTGCCTCTCCTCTCTTTATGTAATTCTGACTTTCAAATAAATAAATAACTTTAAAAAAAAAACACTGCTTGGCATGCCCAAGTCCCATATTAGAGTGTCTGAGCCACCCACAGGAGATACCTGGGATTGAGTTCCAAACTCCTGGCTTCAGCCTGACCCAGCGACAATATTTGGGGAAAAAATAGCACATGGAATCTCTCTCTCTCTCCTTTCTCCATCTCTCTCACTCTTTATCTCCTTTTGTCCCTTTGCTTTTCAAATGCATAAAAATAAAATTTTTGAAAAAAAAAGTACAAAGTCTATGTGAGCAAAATTTGTATCAAATTTTAAAATTGCATTTTTTAAGCTCCCTTTTTGACATTCTTCTAGTATTCCTGAGGAAATACTTAAGGCATTAGCTTAGTTGGCTGTATATCTTGGTTTGACCTTGTTCCATAGTTATTTCCATTTTCACTTACTTTCAGGAAACTTTGTTTTCCAGTGACTCTTGAATAACCCTTCTTTACAAATGTCTAAGCAATGTAGTACTGCATGAATTAGACCTCAAGTAGAGATAATGTGATTCTTATCAATATTTGGGGCATGCTCTTGATTGGGTATAGTTTGTTCCCTGGAGTTTCATATGCTGGAGGCTTGGTATCCAGTGTGGCAGCATTGTGGAAATTTTATGAGACGGAATCTAGAAGGAGGTAATTAGATGTTTAAGAAGAATTAATGCTTTTCTCTTGGGAGTATATTCTTGCTCTCACAGGCACATGTTTCAAAAACACATAAAATAAAACACATAAACAAAAACACAAATGTGAGCCTGGCTCTTCTCTTGAGTATTGCTTCCTGTGTCACCATGTGACCTCTGTTACTTGCCGTAATTGTGATGCCATTGATAAGAGGCCCTCAACAGAGCTCAGGAAAATCCAGGAGCTTGCCCTTTAATCTCCAAAAGTGTGAGCTGAAGAAACAGAATGGGGGCCAGCACTGTGGCTCAGTTGGTTAATCCTCTGCCTGCAGCACTGGCATCCCGTATGGGCACAGGGTTCTAGTCCCAGCTGCTCCTCGTCCAGTCCAGCTCTCTGCTGTGGCCAGGGAGGGCAGTGGAGGATGGCCCAAGTGCTTGGGCCCCTGCACCTGCATGAGAGACCAGGAAGAAGCACCTGGCTCCTGGCTTCGGATCAGCGCAGTGCCGGCTGTGGCAGCCATTTGGGGAGTGAACCAATGGAAGGAAGACCTTTTCCATTGTTTCTCTCTCTCTCTCACTGTCTATAACTCCACCTGTCAAAATTTTTTTAAAAAATTAATTAATTAATTAAAAAATAAAAATAAAAAGATACACAGAATGGACCAAAACAGGTTCTCTTTTTTCTCCATGTTGTATGACATATGGTTCACCTTTAGAAGTTTTGCATAATTAGGTTACCAAAATTTATGACATTTTTGTCATACTTGCTAACACTTTTTTTAAAGATTTTATTTATGTTTTTGAGAGACAGAGTGAGAGAGAGGGAGAGAGAGAGAGAGATACAGAGAGAAAGGTCTTCCATCCACTAGTTCACTCCCCAGATGGCCCCAATGGCCGGAGCTGAGCTGATCCAAAGCCAGGAGCCAGGTGCTTCCTCCCGATTTCCCATGTGAGCGCAGGGGCGCAAGCACTTGTGCCATCCTCCACTGCTTTCCCAGGCCACAGCAGAAAGTTGGATTGGAAGAGGAGCAGCTGGGACTAGAACCAGTGCCCACATGGGATGCTGGAGCCGCAGGCAGAGGATCAACCCACTATGCCCCAGCACAGACTCCTTGTTAACACATTTGTAACATCTACTGCATGCCTCGAAAATAATTCATAATTGAAGAATGGACATCAGAGAGCTAATATTCTCCTTTAGTATCTACGAGAGATGTATTCCAACCTGTCTGTGGAGAGATGATAGATAGGTGATAGATAGATAGATAGATAGACAGACAGAAAGATAGACACAGATAGTATTTTAAGGGTCTATTTTAACCCATAAAATGCATAAGACTGTCATTGAAAGCTAGTGGACATGCTTAGCTGTTTTTGAAATTGGAAACATTGAAAGAAACTGTGAATTAGAATTCACATGTTCTTGGGAACCATATTTCTTTTATCTATGACACTTGCCTTTACTCATAAGCATTGTCAGCCTAATTTCATTATAAATATTAACTTGACATGAGTTTTTCTATAGCAGAAATTGGTTCATAAAGTTAATCACTGATATTTCCCTGAAATTTAATTCTCTGTATGTCAACTTTTGCTGTAGCTAGGTTGATATTTTTGATATTTCTCAGCACTGAAAAGTAATTACATATGGATATCTCTTGCAATTGAAAGTCTTATTACCTAAACTTCAGAACTAAATAATTCAAATATTTGAATAATGCTTTAGTATCTAAAATCTCTTTTCTTCTCTAGAATAAAGAACCCAAATGTATTTGGACATTATTATTTCTCCTTTATACCCAAGATAACCACTGATAATCCCATCACAGAAACTCAGAAAAGACATTTTCTATTTGATTTGAGATATTTAGATATTATCCAGAAACATAAAAATAAATATCTTCCTGTTGAAAAACATAATAAGGGGGCCGGCGCTGTGGCACAACGGGTTAATGCCCTTGTCTGAAGTGCCGACATCCCATATGGGCACCGGTACAAGACCCGACTGCTCCACTTCCAATTCAGCTCTCTGGTGTGGCCTGGGAAAGCAGTGTAAAACAGACCAAGTCCTTGGGCCCCTGCACCCACACGGGAGAACTAGAGGAAGCTCCTGACTCCTGGCTTCGGATCAGCACAGCTCCTGTCATTGCAGCCAATTGGGGAGTGAACCATTGGATAGAAGACCTCTCTCTCTCTCTCTCCATCTCTCTTTCTCTCTCTCTCCATCTCTCATAACAAAGGTTATGCATTCTAGAAAATATGCATTTGTGTGTATTTCCTACACAAACCTTCCTCTGACTGCTTTTACCTCCCTGGCCTAAGTGAGTAGACAAATGATTAGTCACTGTTTATATCACTTTGCTAATGTAAGTGCTGCAAACTAGTCAAAGTCAGTGAATGTTGATTCATAAAATGAATGTGGTAGGGGCAATCATTGAAGCACAGTTGGTTAAGCTGCCATCTGAGACAGCACTGGTTCAAGTAACAGCTGTCACACTTCCCATCCTGCTCCCTGATAAGGTTCCTGAGAAAGCTGAGGAAGATAGCCCAAGTACCTGAGCCCCTGCCACTCACGCGGGAGACCTGGATGGAGTGTCAGGCTCCTGTCTTATTGAGCTTACATGGGGGTTGAACAAGCAGATGGAAGATCTCTCTCTCTCTCTCTCTCTCTCTCTCTCTCTCTCTTTCTCTCTGTCTGTCTTTGTCTCTCTCTGTCTCTCTGTAATTCATTCACTTGCAAATAAATCTTTAAAAAAACTTGAATATGATAGACTCATGTTATCTATTTGTTTTATCAATGCACAGGGTATATTTAATAAAAAGGTAAACTTGAAATCATAACCCAAGGAGGGAACATTTTCACATACAAAGTAACAATGATAGGAAAAAATGGATAACTATTTAGAGCTAATTTTATTGGTTTTCAGATAATTGGGATTTCTGGTGTTACTGATTCCTGAATTTATTATCTTATCAAAGAAAGGGTCATGCTAGTATAATTCTTTACAATATGCTAGGGCTTCCTGAAAACCTAGTGTTTCCTGGGTTCTTTGTTTGTGATCTATATGTAATAAATATGGATTAGCAATATTGTTCCTGAGTGTAGGGTCTCTCTGTGTATTTTAGATCAGTTTTATGAATCATTTTTAAATATTGCATATCATGTAGCCTTTTATGGTAATGGATTTTCCCTGTTCTTAGAGTTTATGGTTTTGTCAAGGTTTTGTCTTCTTTTATGTATACCCAATGCATACAAGGTTATTGAATAATCAATCACAACAGGTTGGGAGGTGTAATTAACTGATTCTAAATATATATTGAATAATAAATGTAAATTAAATGTCAAAACTTAATAAAAAGCAAAAATGTTTTTCCAGATTAACACATTTACAAAACTATAATTGACATCCTTTAAAAGTTGAAATTTCACACGTACTAGGGATCTTCAAAAAGTTTGTGAAAACTCATATTATGAAAATATGCATGGATTTCTAAATGCTTTTGTACCAAAATAAACACATTTTAATTTAATTTTCCTCAAACTTTTTGAAGCGTCTTCCCATATAGAGTGTTTATCTGTATATTACATATTAGGAAACTGAGATATAAAAAAATTGTTTGACTTGCCGAAATCACAGAACCTTAGAGATGACAGATTTGGAACTTCAAACCAGGTCATATTAATAATTTTGTTATTCTGCCTTTCCCACAAGTAAGTGGAAAAGTGATAGACAGCTTGCAACATGATGCTAGAAAAAATGAATTCGATGCATAAGAAAACAAAATTAAAACTAGATTATTTACACCACCCAGAACAGTTAAAGAAAAACAAAAATTCAAATCTGTGAAATAATTTTACTAACATAAAAAAGAAAGCACTTCTGTGACTGAAGTGGTGTACAAAGTTCTAAGTGCAAAAACCATGCTGGAGTAACAGGTATCAAACTTACCCACTCAGCATTCCCGGGGAAAATACATGAAAAGCAACCATTTACTGGTCTTGAACAGTAGGCGTGAAAGTACTGGGACTCTGAGAGGAGAGAAACCACGAGATGATCTCAGCATTCATCAGGGCTTCCTACTTAGCGGCAGCTGTCAGTCTGTGGCCCCAGCTTCGTTGAGTGGAAGAAACAGAAGTCAAGGTTCATTCAGCTTATGTGACTGAAATAAGTGGGGCAGGAGCCTGTTGAAAGAGCTGTTTTACTAATATGTGTGGTTTTACCAAATGATAAGTTGCTTGTACGAAAGGAAAGAGGTGGGCAAAGATTTCATGGTGATTGTCAGCGGGATGCAGACGCAGGAGATCATCTGGTGCTGGCACAGGCTGTAGCTCTGATTATCCAAGTTGGTAGAAATCTCTGAAAATCTGGCCTTCTGCTGACACTAAAAAAAAAAAAAAAAAAAAAAAAAAAAAACAAAAAAACCCACTTCTTAAACATGGGGCTGTGTTGTTGGCATTTGGCACAGTGGCTAAGATACCACTTTGGACACCCTCACCCCTTATTGATGTGCCTGGATTCAAGTTCCCCCTCCAATTCTAAGTCCATTATCTAGCTAATGCACACCCTGGGAGTCAAGTGGGGACTGGGTTCCCAGCTCTGGGTGTTGTGCATATTTGAAGACTGAAATAGGAGATGAGATCTCTCTCTCATTAAATAAATAAATTAAGTTAAATAAATAAGTAAATTAAATAATAAGTTTATTTTTAAAAGTAGATTTAATTAGAGAATAAAAGTACAAATGTGGACAAAATTGGGATAGAATATTTAATACGACATATTTAATGTGACATACTGGATTTTATGGCTGAGAAATGAATTCTTGGGGTACCTGTGGAAAAATCTGAGCATCTTAGAAGCAGGCAAAAACCAGGCTAGTTGCCTATTTTTGTCTAGATGCAATCCATTCTGAAATGAGTGAAGCAAAGATTTCTCAGTCACAGCATTATTGAGTCCGATAATTCATTATTGTGAAAGAGAATGTAAAAGCAGCACACTGTCCTCTTCTTCCAAATTGTGACAGCCAAAAATGCAAAAATGTCCCCATGGTGGAAGGTGAGGATAAAACTGCCCTGTGGTTGCAAACCACTGAACTACAATAACAAGGTACATCAGGAAAATATAAGCCAAGAGTATTGCATCAAGGAAGGCACGATCAAAAAAATGAAAGAACCCTGGGGAGTCATCCGATTGGAAACATGTCATGGTCAAAAGTCTGGTGGTTTATGAGTATTGACTCCATTCCAATAACAGGGAATATAGCTAAACAACTGTGGGATAAATGGCCACCACAGATAAAAGCTATAAATTTTGAGAATCTAAAATAACAGTTGAATAAATAAAAGCTGTGAAGCAGTGACAGAAAATAAATTTAAGAATATATATAATTTTCTCATGTCTTAAAGGAAATTCAGTACTTATATCTTGTCATGTATAAATCACGGTGAATGGAAGTCAACTAGATAAACTTATTAAACAACAGAAATAAAACATATAAAAGGAAAAGGACAAAAGTAACATATGTTAATATTTTCATCTTTCACAAGGGGACTTTAACAGGTCCTAGGTTTAGTAATTATACAGATATAAAAGAGTGTGTAGATATAAACATCCACTGAAAGAAGTAAAAATAGACTATGAGCCTTAAAAACACAATCACAGAGAAACTCATATACTCACTTTATTACAAATAAAGCAAAAGAGAAAAAAAAAATCCAACAAGCCAAAATGGAGTTCAAGAAACATTCTACATAGAGAATAAGATAAAATTTTAAAATTAATATTAGATCTATTTTATTGGTAATTTTAAATGGGGAGTAAACATGACTGTGGAAACCTAGACTCATACTTGGTTGAATAAATTAAAATCTGCTATGTGTTTATACAAATGACACAACTAAAATAAGTTTATCAGATATATTGAAAGAATGAAAATACTGTCAGGAAAATAACACAAAAATTGGCATCCCAATAATAATTTCAAGGCTGAATTTAGATAATGTCAAATAAATCATGGAAAGGCATCAAGTTTATAAATTAATATAAATAGATATATAAAATATAAATAAATAAATATTTATAAATAAATAAATATAAATAGGAGGGGCACACATTGTGACACAACTGGTTAAGACACGGCTGACAATGCAATCCCATATGGGAGTTCCCATTCAAGTCCCAGTTCTTCCACTCCCAATTTCAGATCCCTGCTAATGAATACCCTGCACAGTGGTGGATTACAGCCCAAATACTTGGACCCTGTCACCCATGTGGGAGACTAGAATAGGGTTCCTGGCTCCTGGATTTGAACTAGCCTAGTGCCAGCTACTTTAGCCATTTGGGGAGTGAGCCAGCAGAAGGATGATCCATCTCTCTCTCAATCTCTCTGTGTTCTATTCTCTCTCTCTCTGTCTCTCCCTATCTGTTGCTGTCGATTCCTTCTGAGAGGAGGAGTACAGTGGGGGCAAGAGGCATGGAGTCTCCACACAGACCCTGGGAGTCGGGTGAAAGCAGGCCAGAGGCAAGCAGCCTGCAGACTCGTCTATTTCAGTTGGTACATCAGCTTATATAGCCGAGGCAGTAAATCCAGTCAAGGGGAGGTTTATGCCGTAACCAATCACAGCCTGTTGCCAGGCAGGCTCCATTGCCAGGTGGTTTCTCAGCTGGTTTCCAAAGCCATTCCTGAGTAACTGACGCTCACTTGCCAGTGGCCATCTTGGCATGGCCTTCTCATTCCACCACACATCTCTCTCTCTCTGTCCTTCTCTCTGTGTTCTACTCTCTCTCTCCCTCACTGTTGCTCTGCCTTTCAAATAAGCATCTCTATAATATTGCATCTTTCTTTAAAAAACCAAGATGTGATAAGATGTATTCAAATCTTTGATTATCCTTAAAAGAGTATTGTATTCTTCCTTGTATTAATATGAAATAGCTTTTTTCTTAAGAAAAAAAAATTGTCAAAACCTTCTGACACAGCAATTCCATGTTGGAGGCTCTAACCTAGAATTTCCATTATGTTGGGATTTGTATGGAACAAGTTTACTGGAGCTGGATTACAAAATTGAAAAAAAAAAGTTATGCCTTATCAAAGTGAATGCTACCTAAATCATGGTACATCCAAACCATAATCAATCAGAAATAAGAAATATAAGTAATAGCAATGCGTTACATACAACCTATCAAGGACTGTGCTTTTGGGTTACAGATTTATAATTAATATTTATTTCTTAAAATGCAGACACACACACACACACAGGTATTATCCAAACAATAGTCCAGATTCTGCACTTGCTTGTTTCTGTTTCATAGCAGCTTATTGATGTATACATCAAATTGTTCATAATGTTCACTTCTGGCAAGGACCTTTCATAGGGGTACGAAGAAAGTTTTCATTTTTTTCTAAAAAACATATTTTACTCTGTGATTTTCATAGGAAGCAAGTGTTGTTTTAGCTATTTAAAAAAGCAAAAGTTTAAGACCTCAAAAAAGCCAATGGAGTATAAAACAAAATGCAGACAGATATTTGGCACAAACTAAGATGCTGCTTTGGATGCCACATCCCATGTCGTGTGCCTGGAGTCCCAGCTGTTTCGGATTCCAGATGCCTGTTAAAGCCAGTCCAGGGACGCAGTGGTGATGGCTGCAGTGCCTGAGCCACCCACATGAGGGACTTGGATTCAGTTCTAGGATCCTGGCTTCTGCCTGGCTTAGCCCAAGATGTGGGACTTCAGGGAGTGAGCCAGTGGATAGAAGATTTCTCTCTTTCTGTTTCTCTCTCTCTCTCTCTCTCTCTCTCTCTCTCTCTCTCCGTCTGACTCTGTTTCTCTCTTTTCCTTCAATTAAATTGAAAATAAAACCTTTTTATAAAGCTGCTCCCTGAGAGTCCTATGTGTTAGAGTTAGTGTCACACATGGGGTTCACAGTCATATTCTAGACCGAGAAATAGCAAGATGGATTTTCTGTCTTAAATTAAGATATGCAAACTTTTTCTATAATGGGCCAGATTTTAAATATCGTAAACTTGGTAGGCCACGTGGTATCTATCATGATTAAATATTGTAAACTTGGCAAGTCACATGGTCTTTATCATGGTTAAATATTGTTAACTTGATAGGCCACGTGGTCTCTATTACGATTACTTGATTCTGCTGTTGCAGTACAAGTGCAATCTGTTAGAGGGAAAGCATAAATAATTGATGTTGGCTGGGATCCAATAAAACTCTATCTGTAGACACAGAAATTTAACTTTCCTATAATTTTCACGTGTCACAAAATATTATTCTTGATATTTTTCTCTCTTACTTAAGAATGTGAAAACCACGCTTAGCTAATGGACTTGCCCAAAATAGGCTTTGTGCCATAGTTTCCAACCTCTATTTTAGATGGCACAAGTCCAGGTTGAAATATGCCTACTGAAGTTGGGCCTGCTACCCAAACCAAACCCATAGGTAAGGCTGGAAAGGAACTTGGACAAGACAGGTGTTACCACCCCTACTCCTGCCTGGTCTGATAAGTGGATCCTGAAGAAATATGGCCCCATGTTCTTTTGTGGTAAAATGCCCTTGATTACTTTCCCAGGGCTAGTTCTATACTTAGAAGTTTTATTCTTTATGAGGGAAAAATGCTAAAATTCTAAGGTGAAAAAAATACACATTAGGCCATGCTCTCTCTCACTATGTGAAATTGTGAAAATGATTTTCTCCTAACAACCATACCCAGAAAATGGAAGTTTTAATGGGCTAGATGATGATGGTGAGAGTCCCTTTTAGATAATAGAGCCCACTGAGAAAGGCTGTGCAGGCTGTGGAGGGAGGGAGCTGACCAGCTGGGGTCAGGGGGAGGGGAGGGAATGGGGAGTGGGCAAAGAGAGCAGCCCAGTAGGGCCAGGAGCGAGGCAAGAGAGGTGGTGTGGAAGCTGGGGTGTAGGGGGCAGATGAGGTCAAACACAGCCACTTCAACAATTTACTCCGTAATACATCCCAGTTTTACCACTAAGATTAAACCGAATTAAATGAAGGCCTTTGAGAGAAGGAAAGGAGGTGGCAATCATTTCCATTTTTCTTGAGATCTGTGGCAAGCACTATTCGGATGTCCTTAGGCAGTCGACAAAACAGGTGTCTTGCTTGATGAGAGTGGAGTTACAGAAAACAACAGATTCCGCTGAAGCTGGGGCTTCATGAGATAGGAATGTCCAGGGCTGTAGTCTGTGGGGAAAATGTTCTCATTCAGTTACATTATGTAAAGAACGTGTGAAGGCTAATGAAGGAGGCTCATTATCTTCAGGGCTATTCAAATCCTCTGGATGTTCTAACATGGTCTGTTAACCTCTGTGAGACTCTAGAGGGGACGCCACTTTCCATACACAAAGGCACTTCAAAAAGTTTGAAGAAAATGGAATTAAACAATCAATTTATGCTGAAGCAGAACAGTTTGAAATTCATGCATGTAAATACTCTTTTTAAGTGCCGTTGAAAATGTGTTTTATGAAAAATACACACATGGGTTTCAAAATATTTTTCACCAAAATAAACTTATTTGGACTGCATTTCCCATGAACATTTTGAAATGCCTTCATATATCCGAAAGCAAGATGTGTGTGTGTGTGTGTGTGTGTGTGTATTCACTCAGTTATAATCCCCACAAAACACATTTTGAAAAATATCACTTTGGCTACAACTGTCTTATAATAAAATTTGTCCCAGGATGATAAAAATCACTCACCACACCTAAACTAGGAAGAAGAAACAAAATTGATAATAAGAATTCAAATGCACTTAACATATTTATCTTTCTGTGGTACAAACTAAGGAGACATTCACAGAAACACTTTCTTAAAAGCAAAATCTTCAACTTCCCAAAGGAATTTTATGTTGCAAAAATTTGTATTACCCGTATGTAATAACTCAAATCTACATCTTAATAGAAACTAATAGGAAAATGGCTAAGATCATAGCTTAGTCTTCTAATTTTTTTATTAAGTCAGAATCAATTACTAATGAAGCATGAAACTTATAAAATCATTATTATTGAAACATTACTAATCATATAAAGCAGAAATACAGATGCATAGTTTTGAATGTCTTATTAAGTTTACAATTTCTGAAAAAATTAATGAGAGAAAGTATGAAAGTTTGACAAAATTATGAAAGAAATTTTGTGAGGGCTAGCATTGTAGCATAGCAAGCTAAGATGCCACCTTCAGTGCGAGGATCCCGCATCAAAGTGGCAGTTCAAGTTCCAGCTGCTCCACTTCTGATACAGTTCCCTGCTAATGTGCCTGGGGAGGCAAAGATAGATGGCCCAAGTATTTGGACTTGTGTGGGAGACCATGACAGAGTTCCTATCTCTGGCTGTTGTAGCCATTTGGGAAGTGAACCTGTGGATGTAAGATCTCTTTCTTTTTCTCACTCTTTCTCTCTCTGCCATTCTGACATTTAAGTAAATATTTGAAGGAAGAGAAAATTTTGTGGCCTACCACAAGGCTAAGGTATGCTTCTATTTTTAATAGTCTTTCTTTTTCAAATTAAATAAAATTATACAATAAAATATACCAAATTGCAAGAGCAACAAAAGAATACAAACTTTCTATATATTTTACGATACAGTATCATTTGTTTAGAATATGTACTCCAAGACTAGGCTCATTGCCTAATTGCATTTTTATCAGAAAGACATTTGGTCTTGAAATTATTCCTTTTAATTCTTTATTTAAATATAACAAGCACAGAGAAAATGTATATAGAACAATTATTCATCTCAATGAAGATTTTGCTTTTAAAAATGTTTATATGAAGAGAATTGAAAATGAATCTTGATGCAAATGGAATGGGAGAGGGAGTGGGAGATAGGAGGGTTGTGGGTGGGAAGGAAGTTATGGGTGGGAAAAAGCCATTGTAATCCATAAACTGTACTTTGGAAATTTATATTTATTAAATAAACATTTAAAAAATTATATGAATGTCTTCATAGTTTGTGCCACAGAAAATTAAATATATTAAGTTCATGTATTTGTATATTATCAATTTTGTTTCTATAATAAGTTCAGGGAAATTGCATAGTATGAAAAACATATGAATTTGTTTCAACTGTACATGTACAGTCTTTTTTCATGTTCATTGTCTCTCTTTTTTCTCTTTTACTTTTTTGGTGGAAGAAAGTAGGTATTTATTTGCAAAACTCAGAGCAAGGAGCTGGGCAGCTATTACTTAATTCCTGGGCTCCTCCTAATAAAAGGCAGTGAATCTCACAGTTCAAAGTTGGGAGATGAGGAGGTCCATGTTCAGTACATGTCCAGGCTTCCATTTAGTCAGAAGTGGTCATGACTTTCCTCAATTGGTCAGTCATATCGTCAGGTTCTTTATGATGGAGAAGCAATCTGGGGCTACATGCAGGTGAGAACTGCTTCCTTGCCAAGGTTGGAATCCCCCTGAAATGACCCTGAAACTGGGGACTAGAAAAAAGAATGCCCACAACATCATCTCCTCTGATCCTGAAAGGCCATGAACAGTCTTATGTTTTAATTTGCATTTCTTGAATTACTCAGGTCAAGTACTTTTTAACGTGTTGATCAAACATTTGTGTGTCTTCTTTTGTAGTTAAGACATTCGCCCATTGTTTTATCAGGTCATCTTTTTAAAATTGTCTTTAGTTGTTCTTTGTGCATACTAGAACAAGCCACCCTCTATTTTCCAATCTTTACATGCAATATTTTGATGTGTTTTTCAGGATATGCTAGAATTGTGCTGAGGAAGAAATAACCTCTATCAATGGAGTCACACATAAATGTAGATGTGTCTGCCATAGGCCATTGGCTCTAAGGACATTTACTGGGTCTACACAGTGACTCAAATATCTGCAGTGACTATTTTTTTTATTTGAGAGGTAGAGTTAGAGACAGTGAGAGGGAGAGACAGAGAGAGACGTCTTCCTTTCGTTGATTCACTTCCCAGATGGCTGCAATGGCTGGAGCTGTGCCAATCTGAAGCCAGGAGCCAGGTGCTTCCTCCCAGTCTCCCACACTGGTGCAGGGGCCCAAGGACTTGGGCCATCTTCCACTACTTTCCCAGGCCATAGCAGAGAGCTGGATTGGAAGAGGGGCAGCCAGAACTAGAACCGGCATCCACATGGGATGCCGGCACCAGGTGGAGAGAAGATTAACCTACTGCACCACAGAGCTGGCCTCTGCAGTGACTATTGATGCGGTGCCATCTGGAATGTTATTCATTGCTATGGTGGGGAAACAGAAAGCTGGAAAATTTCATGCCAGAAGGAATATATCTATATCTATCTATAAAAAAATTCTTCTCAAGTAATATTACCAAAAACTAAACAATTGTTTATGCCTATCTGTAGGAGGGTGACTTGTGCAAGCTCCCAAAGATAACAAAGGAACAAGTAATTTCTACAATGCCTGGGCATTTTTTCCTTAGAAATAACATACATACATACATTTCCTGTTTTGAATGTTTGAGTGCTTTCCAGCTTTGGCTTATAAACAATGATGTTTTCAAGTTCTTGATGTGCTCATCAATCAAACTTTGTTTACAGTAAGTTTGTGGAGAAAAATATAACCACAGTTTAAATTATAGTTGAAAATTCCTATAGCTCTTCTTTTTCTTTCATTGGCAAATTAATGTTGAAGTTGTGCACAAAAAATGTGGATGGATTTTCAATCAAATTCAACATTGTCTATTGAACTATTTTAAATTGCTGGTCTAATTTGCAGAATTCATAGACATTTAGAGCAATATCCTGAAGCTACCACTATCATAACATGGGCATATCCAAAGCAAAGGGACAAACTAAAATATGTGAGGACAGCAATACAGGGATAAGGTCTGTTGCACACACCAAGATCCCTGTCTACCCATAACTGTGAGCTTTCCCTTGTGATGTACACTTCTCCTATAGGCACATTGAAATCTTGACCCGAATGGAAAGCAATACACTGCACTGACTACTCAAGAAGTCATCAAGGTGGCTGACTGCTTACCAGAGTGTAGCAATGAGGTAATTAGCACCAGATGTTCCTCATTTTGCTTGCTTGCTGAAATCTTGAGCATATCATAGTGCTGCTGTGAGGAGCTCCAGGGGAGGTTTGTGCAAGCGCAGAGACAACTAGCAGTAAGATATGTATGGCTCAGATCCATATTGCTGGACTTTCTGACTTTTTTAACAACATTTTAGGCAACAGTGAACTGAACCCAAATAACAAATTATAAAGACATTCATTTAACTGAATGCATGTGGAAGCTTGGGCACAGAAAGATCAAACGTCATTTCTAGAGTGACACAAATTTAGTAAGGAGTGAGTACCTGAATCTGGCTCAATAGTTGGGAGTTTCTAACCATCTCATTCTATGATGCTCTTTGATTTGCTCACGTAGAAACAAAATAACACAATTCAAAGGAATAGATATTAACTGTTGCCAATGTGCGCCCTAGTGATCTACAAATCATAAACACCTGTACATTTTTATTAAAAGATAATGTCTTCAACTCAGCATGGATCTTGCTCTTAATAAACTGAATTGAGTAGAACTAGTTGACTATGAGTTTGGTGTTTAAGAATGATTTGATGAAAATTTTGATGTGTATAATTGTAGTTTGTATAATATTTTAATTAAAGTTTCAGCATTTTACCATGATACTAATAATATTAAAATTGAATCAGGGAGCTGTTTTCAGGGTGAAAAAAGTAGAATTTTAGTTCCCAGAACTGATCACTCATTACATTGAATATGTCCCTTCCTGCAAATTGCTTAATTATACCCTTTCTTGGCTAACTAGTGGTATTCCTGGCTTACTTTTTCTCAGCTAAAGGGATTTGTTATATTCTCAAGATTTTAATCACTTTTAGTTGCATTTTGGGGCCAATGTTGTAGAACAGCAGATTAAGCCACCACCTATGACACTGGAATCCCATATGAATGGCAATTCATGTCCCAGTTGCTAACATTCTGATCTAGCTCCCTGGTACTGTGTCTACAAAAGCAACAGAAGTTATCCAAAGGGCTTGGATCCCTGCCATCCACATGGGAGACCTAGAAGGTGGAGTTTCAGGTGCCCAGTTATTGCAACCATGTGGGACATGAACTAGCAGATTCATTCTCTCTCTCTCGCTCGCTCGCTCGCTCTCTTTCTTTCTCTCTTTCTCTCTCTCCCTCTCTCATCTAAATCTTAAAATTCTTAAATTTTGCCACTATATTTTGTGTTTTATCCATATTTTAGAATGTATTATTGATGTTTATTGCTATAGTAGATGGGGAGGATGGATTTGGGGGCTGGTGCTGTGACACAGCAGAAAAAGCTGTAGCATGTGATACCATCATCCAATATGAGTGCCAGTTTGAGTCCCAGTTGCTCCACTTCTGATCCAGCTCTTTGCTAATGCACCTGGGGAAGCAGTGGAAGATGGTCCAAGAGATTGGGCTCCTGCCACCCATGTGGGAGACCCAGATGAAGCTCCTGGTGCCTGGCTTCAGCCTGGCCCAGCCCCAGTTGGCCATTTGGGGAATGAACCAGTGGATGGAAGATTCCCTCTCCCTCTTCCTCTCCCTCTCCCTCTCCCTCTCCCTCTCCCTCTCCCTCTCCCTCTCCCTCTCCCTCTCCCTCTCCCTCTCCCTTTCCCTCTCCCTTTCCTTCTCCTTCTCCCTCTCCCCTTCTTCTCTCTCTGTAAATCTGCTTTCAAATAAAAATAAAAATAAATAAATCTTTAAAAAGAAACATAGATTTTGAGTGTACAATCTGATGAATGTTCATATACGGGCAAACCATTGTGATGATCACCAGAAAGAGATTTTGAACATTTTTGCACCCCAGAAATTTCCAGTATACTATTTTCCAGCCAATATCCATTCATGATAGCAACTGTTCTAAAATGATACATTATTTTGTTTGTTCCTCACCTTCTTATTTGTGGAATTACATGTTATGTTCTCTTTTGTGTCTGGTTATCCACGCATTAAAACAGTGAGATTCCTCCATGTTTTTGTACATAGTAGTAGTTCCACTTTGTAGCTATGCAATTCCCCACTGAATAAGTATCCCACAGTGCATCTATCCACTCTAAAATTGATTGGCATTCAGGTTGCTTCTACTTTAACCCTATTAAAAATTAAACTGTTACACATTGCGGAAAGAATTCTACAAACACATTTGTACATGTCTTTAAGTAGAAATATGTCCCCATTTCTTTTGTATGTATATATATATATATATATATATATATATATATATATACATACATACATACATACAAGACCGTTATAATGGCCTAACCGCAAACTGCAAATCAACCATCATAACCATTGTTTCTATGACTATGGGACCCTGGGAGGTCGGCACAAGGGCGGGGCTGACCTCTAGAAACCGTATATAAGGAGACCCTCAGACACTGTAAAGCAGAGCTTGCTCAGCCTCTCTCCCCAGTCCATAGTGCCTTGTGCCTGTGGGGAGAAGCTCCTGGTCTGTAGCGCCTTGTGCCCGCAGGAGTAGGCTTGAGCGATCTCTCCTCCCAGTCACCTAGAGTACCAATAAAATATGTTTAGCTTGACTTTCCTCAGTCTCCTTGACTCTTCCTTTGTGGCAACCTGGCCAGTTCCCAGAGAGGGAGATCCTGACAGCTGGCACCAGAACAGGGACCTGAAGTCAGATGGTGAGGAGACAAGCCCTTGAGGAATCGTCAAAAGGATGATTAACGGTGGTTGAAAGAGACCACGATGGGTGGGACGTCCCAGTCAAAAGAATATAGACAGGCACTAGTGAGTATAGAAAAGGTGAAGGTCCTTCCAGGCCAGGCACCAAGAGGTAAGAAAGTGAAGTGCTACTCACCAGGAAATGTAACATGGGCTTGTAAGCTGGCAGCAGCTTGTACAGGACAGGACCTCCAAGACTGCAGACCTTGGTAAAGGTAGAAAACCTCTTGGAGGAATTTCTGCAAAGAGGAGAAGGTACCACAATAGGGAAAGATTATAAATGTGCAGTAGACACCCTTAAGGTGTTAATTTGTTGTGGCAAGGGATTAAATCCAAAAAATACAGGAGACATCTCTAAGCTCTATGACACCATAACAGAATGTAGGCAAAAACCTCAGGTTATTCCCAGGGAGTTAAGTACGGAAGAAAAAGCAAAAGAACAGTCAGCTTACCTGATAATGTTAAGAGGTGGTAGATGAGAATATGAGCCTGTGGGACGTGGACTAATAGCTGCTTGGCTTAAACAAGTTCAGGAACATGGTCTCACGCACTCAGCTACATCCCTTACTTTGGGGTAATTTCAATAAACTTTACGTCAGTAGACATCAATATGCTACTAAATGTAACTCCTGGCTTTGCAGCAGAGAAACAGCTAGTCATAGACAAGATAAAAGAGAAGGTGATAGCATGGGATGAAATACATCCCCTTCCCCCAGCCGACATGGCTGGACTAGTGCCACTAACATCAGATCAGATTAGGGGAATTGGATTATCACCAGAAGAAACAGCTGGCCCTAGATTCACTGATGCCAGAACCCTCTATAGAACATGGATTTTTGAGACACTTCAAGATTGCCAGAGAACTATCAATGGGGCCCCTAAAGCAGTCAGCATCAGACAAGGGCCCAAAGAACCCTACCCTGAGTTTATTAATTGATTATTTACTCAGATTGATATGGAAACATCTAGAGAGGATTTGAGAGCATAGTTAAAGGACACCATGAGCATTCAAAATGCTAATGGATAATGTAAAAAGTTGCTTAGAAATTTAAGACCAGGAAATGTGTTAGAAGAAAAAAAATGTATGCTTGTAGAGAATTTGGATCCACCTCCTATAAGATGGCCATTCTGGCAGAAGCCTTAAAGGCTGGAGATAGACAGCAAGGGTCAAGAAGTTTTCAGGGAAATTGTTACAGGTGTGGGAAAAGGGGGCATATGGAAAGAAATTGTAGGAGTGGAGAAAAAACTCCACTAAAATGCTATAATTGTGGGAGAACAGGACATATAGCAAAAGTATGTAGAAAGCCAAAAACTGGGAAAGTGGGGGGCAATGCCCCCCGTCTGCCCAGAATATCCAGTCATCTATCCCGCCGTCTGCCCCACCCCTGGGGGAAACACAGATAGAAGCCCCTGAGATGGGGATCTACTCGAAACTACCAAAATAGAATTAAAACAAAGACCTACCTTAAAGGTAAACATAGGGGGGGAAGATATAATAGGGCTGTTAGACATAGGGGCTGATTTAACTATAATAAGGGAACAAGAGGCCAAAGGAATAATAGAAGGGATAACAGAAGGATGGCAAAATATAGAGGGGGTGGGAGGGTGCTCTAAATTACAAAAAAAAAAAAAATCACAGGTTACAGTGAAAGACAAAAAGGGAAGGAAGACACAAAGACACCCATTTTTAATATCCCCAGATATTCCCATCAATATATTTGGAAGGGATATCTTAACAAAGTTAGGGGTAGCCCTAATTATGGCGCAGCTCTCTACCCAAAATACCCCAATAAAGATTAAAATTAAAGATCCTAATAAAGGTCCCTTGATTCCCCCATGGCCTTTAACCAAAGAAAAACTAGAAGGAATTAAGGAAATAACAAAAAGTCTACTAGAGGAAGGAAAGATATCTCCAGCAAGCCCAGATAATCCTTGGAACACCTCAATATTTGTGATAAGGAAATAATCAGGTAAATGGCAAATGTTAATAGATTTTAGAGAACTTAATGAATTAGTAGATAAGGGAAGAGAAGTTCATTTAGGTATTCCACACCCTAGAGGATTACAAAGAAGAAATCAGGTTACTGTTTTGGATATAGGGGATGCTTATTTTATCATCCTTCTGGATAAGAACTTCAGGCAGTACACTGCCTTTACCATCCCAGTGGTTAATAATCAAGGTCCAGGCCATAGGTATGTTTGGAATTGCCTCCCACAAGGTTTTGTATTAAGTCCCTTGATTTACCAAATTACATTAAGGGACATGCTAGAGCCCTGGAGACAACAACACCCAGAAGTAGATTTTTATCAATATATGGATGATATATATATTGGGTCCGATCATTCTCCAAAACAACACAAATTTATCATAAAAAAACTTAGAAAAATGCTTCTAGAAAAGGGATTCAAGACCCCCAAATGAGAAATTACAAGAACAATATCCTTATTCATCGGTGGGGTATTTGTTGTAAATGGGCATTGCAAAAACTAGAGTTGCCAGAACTTCCAGAGAAACCCACCCTAAACGAACTACAAAAGTTAGTAGGACTCCTTCATTGGATGACCCAAGCTGTTCTTGGAATTAAGACAAAACCTTTTACTCTCATGATGAAGGGAAACCAAGAGTTAAATATATCAGGGAATGGACCCCCAAAGCAAGACAGGAGTTACGGACTATAAGGAGGCTATTATAAGAACACAAACCTTTAAGCTACTGGGACACCAGCAAGGAAGTTTACTGTACAGTTATGATGGGAGGTAAGACCGTAAATTATAAAGTGCACCAAGGGTCTGATATCCTTTGGGTAGGTAGACAGGAATTTCCAAAGGTATTGGCAGCATCTCCTCTAACTAGGGCCCTAAAATGTCTACATAAAATCAGACAAGAATGTATTATACAAATAGGGCAAGAACCTATATATAGGTTACCTATAAAAAAAGAGGATTTAGATGTTATGATTCAGGAAGACCCCTATTTGCATTGGGTACCACAGATTGAATGTATCCATGTGCCTTTAATGCTTAGAAGAGCGCTAAGCAGTCTTCAAGGTCATCCCGTGACAGGACCTACTTACTATGTTGATGGAGGAAGCAAACAGGGGCAAGGAAGATATGGCTTTTGGAGATCAGATGGACTTAAAATAGTTAAGGAGAGTGAGGGAAGTAATCAAGAACCAGAAAAAAGGGCCATGCTGCTAGCCCTTCAAGAAGGACCCCCGATAATGAATATAGTTATGGATTCCCAATATGTATATACATTAATTGAGGCCAGACCCCTACCTGTAAATATTGAAGAACCCTTGTTTAGGACCATACTAGAAGCTATAGAAAGTAAAGAAGAAATTTACATCCAATGGGTGCCTGGACATAAAGGAATCCCAGGCAATGAAAATATTGACAAATTAGTTTCACAAATAAATACAACTCAAATAAACCTGGTAGTACAAGGTGGTCACATTAAGAAAAAAGAACCAGAACAGATTGCATACTCCATAAGTACCCCAAATGATCTAGTACTTCTAGTACTTATGCCAAAGGTAATAGAGACCCTTAACCTACAAACACAAATTTCCATAATCCCAGGACAATGGGGGTGGATAACAGAAACATCAGAGATGACTGAGGCCAAAGTAAGGGTAGTTAGAGGTTTCACCAGCCCAGGAGATCAAAATCCTTTAAAGATAAGATTGGTCAACCTACCCCAAAAAATAGTATATGTAAAAACAGGACAACTAATAGCTCAGTTAATTTTAGTGCCCATCCTCCATAAAAAATTAGTGTATGAAAACATAAATAAGGCACCAAACATCTTTTTTCTAGAATATATTGAGACAGCCATGGACAATCATGCTAAATGGCATAGTGATGTGTCTTACTTTAGACAACAATTCAGCTTACCAAAAATTGTAGCAGAACAAATAATAAAGAACTGCCCCAAGTGTGTACATAAAGGAGGAACTACTCCTCATATTAGTAGATCAGGGCCAGGACTGTGGCAAATGGATGTGACCCACTATGAGGCCCGGCTAATCCTGGTAGCCATTGAGACATCTACTGGCCTTCTATGGGCTAAGCCAATTCCTAAGGAAACTGCTCAGGAAACAGTATGGGGAATATTAGAATTACAGAACCTATTTCATATCCAAGCACTCCATACAGGTAATGGCCCTAATTTCACAGCAGAAAGGGTCACGGGACTGTGCCAATATTTAAATATTGATCATACCACAGGCATACCCTATAATCCACAGTCGCAGGGAATGGTTGAGAGAGCTAATCAATCCTTAAAATAGAAATGGATAAATTTGCTGATGTAGTTCAAACCATTGAAGCATGGCTACAATTGGCTCTTATCACCCTTAATCAAAAGAAAAGGGGAGGAATAGGGGGCTATATTCCTACTGAAAGATATATCCATCAGAGATGGCAAGAACTAGAGCAAATGCTCCAACTCCAGAAATTTAAAGACAAAAAACTCTTTTGCTTTTATAGATTACCAAACAGTAAAGACTGGAAAGGGCCCACTACCATCCTTTGGAAAAAAGAAGGAGCAGTAGTGATTGACACACCCGAAAAGGGGATTATTAGCTTGCCCCAAAGACATGTCAGGATGGTTCCAGCCCCAGTACCTCAGGATTTGGGAATATCAATTGCAATTATCCTGTCAAAAGAACTCATGTGTTTGTAATAGATGTAGATACCACTGTCAGTTGTGCTTTTTACAGAAAGAATTAGGGATTTCATATTCCAGAACTAGGACTAAAGAACTCCAGAGATGGCAACAGCAGCAGCAAACAGAGAAATGTACATTAAAGGAAGAGAAGCAAAGGCCTCTATGAACGGTATGCACTTAAACAATTAAGTGAGGATAAAATCCACCATTTGTAAACCCTTTTGAGGGATTGCCAAGGACCAACAAGATGAATTAGCAGCCCGACAACAAGCACATCTACAACAGGTAAAAGAAGAATTAAAGAGATGGGACTCAGATAAAGGTAAGTTAATCGAAGGTAAATGAGCACTTAGATTATTTAAAGCATTAGGTAACTTAATGAGATTGTGGGAAGGATTTGAACTACCTATGCTCAGAGCATATGGATTGATAATGACAATTATCATCTTAATTATATTGTCAAGTATAAAAACAGAAGAACAAGTGTTAGGCTTCATAGAAAACCCACCAGCCTATACATTCTCTGATATTAATAATGTGCCCTTTACCTGTGAATCAAGCATACTAAGGTCAGGATGTGAGCCCATAGGGACTCTATCCCTTATTAAGACAAAAGTAGGCCAGTACCGTGGCTCAATAGGCTAATCCTCCACCTGCAGCGCCGGCACACCGGGTTCTAGTCCCGGTCAGGGCACCGGATTCTGTCCCTGTCGTTCCTCTTCCTGTCCAGCTCTCTGCTGTGGCCCAGGAGTGCAGAGGAGAATGGCCCAAGTGCTTGGGCCCTGAACCCACATGGGAGACCAGGAGAAGCACCTGGCTTCTGGCTTCGGATCAGCGTGGTGCACCGGCCCACCAGCCACAGCGGCCATTGGAGGGTGAACCAATGGTTAAAGGAAGACCTTTCTTTCTGTCTCTCATTGTCCACCCTCCCTGTCAAAAGTAAATAAATAATTAAATAAAGACAAAAGTAAAAAATTTATACTATTCCTTGGTTAACCCATACTAAGGAATTGGTGGGACCTTGGAGAAATTGAATTGAATGAATTTTCTCTAGCAATTGTAAAAGGTCTAAAATAGAATATGGTAATTATACTTGTCATGCACACAACAATTATACAAATTGGACATGTAATGGTGTAGTACCAAAATTGACAAGGCCCTTAAACCTAATAACAAAACAAAGTATATCCTTTTTGACTGATGTATAGACATCACAGAGATTTAAAAAAAATGCCCCCTTAACTTGCACAATGAGAGGATGCTCACTGGAACTCTTTATGAAGCATGTGATGAGTGGAAACAATCAATGTTTGAAGCAGGATTAAGTAGATTGTGTGTCAGACCCCCATTTACCTTAATTAAATGCTTAGAATGTAAGACATATAGCCTGAGCAGAGATGACAAATCTTACTGGGGAAAGCCTAACTGTACCTCGTGGGTAACAACAACATGCACAGAAGAAATACCTTTCTTAGGGCCAGATCTAACCCTGTTAGGATTAGAACATTTGTATTTAGAACCATATGTTAATAATACTAAGGAGAGAATGGATTACTCAGAATGGGAAACTGCATTCGCCCATGACATAGATCCCAATCTTACTATAACAAAGATTCAGGGGCATATTAATTGCTCCCGGGTAACTGTAAAGGACTCTTTAGTGTGGATGACCTTCCAAAAAAAAAAAAAAAAAAACAGGGGAGTCCAAATAGGGGAGGGACAAGAAAAGGATCTAGAGAGAGTTAGTCATGTAGAGTGTTTCTTCTATTATGAAAATGAGAGTTACTACCTTAATGAATCATACATACCTTATATAATTTATCAACTCCAGGCTTTCAATATAGCATGTATATGAAAAAGACATATAAAATACAATGGTCAACAATTCGAGATGAGTTTTCTGTCTCTTTTATTTGTAAAAATGGCTCAGAGCATAGATATATTAGATGCAGACCTCCAAGTAATAATCAGTCAACACATTGTTTTTGGCAGGCAGGATATGAAATGTTTCACAAACATTTTGTAAAAACTCCAGTAAGGGAAGACCCAGGAAATTGGATATGCAGGACCGAAGGGGAGGTATTGTATGCTAGATACACACACCCATTAGATTCTAAAAAGGAGATTGGTTGCTATATAAGGGACTTGGAATGGGAAGAGAGAATGATAACATTCTTGGCTCCATATATGGTAGTAAAGGCAACTCCCTTCACATATGTACCAGTAACATGTCTGATTTAACTATACCAATCAAACCGATATGCAAAAAGAGACTTTGGAGTAACAGCAGCTATTGTCGCTACAGCAGTGTCAGCAGCTGCGGTAGCTGGCGCTGTGACTGGAGCACTGGCTCTAAGCACTACCCAACTACAGGGAGGTGCTTTGGAGTCCCTCCTGAAGATAATTCAGGAGCAGCAGGCTCAGCTAGATGACCAGTCAGCACTGCTTAAGACACATGCTATGGGGCTCCTAATGCTCAAAGCACGCATGGTACAAGTAGAATAGATAATTACCATACTAGCTTTGGAAAGAAAACTCAAATGTGATGCGACTGGAAGAGTTTGCTTAACCACCATTCTGTGAAATATCTATCACAACTAGCAGATATGTTCAAACACAACCATTCTACATGGCTAGAATGGGTAAATGCAAACACTCATCTTGAGGCTAACATTACTAAGAGAGATCTACAGATAATACAGCTTCAAAATATAGCGGCATTTAGGATAGGTCAAGTCAAAACAGTGGAACAGACAATAAATACTTTGACTGACACAGTTTCCTCTTGGCTCCCATCCTGGAAATGGTTTAAAATAGGAGCAATATTTTGTATAGTTCTTGTATGCTTGTCTATCTTACAGCACCTCACCTCAATTGGACAGCATTTCGCAAAAGGATGCCTAGCCCTCCGAGAGGAACCCAGCCTGCCAGAAATAGAAAAAGAAGTAAAAGAAGACCCCAAAACTGGAAATCAATCCAGGATATGCTCAAGAATGTTCATCCCTTTGGCCCAGCGGCTCAACGGGCTTTACAGGGCTATGAGAGCATTTAAAGAAAAGAAAAGGGAGGACTGTTTGGGACCCATTTACGGAAAAAGTAACCATGCTATAGCTCAGTTTGAAAGAGGAAACGGCCTAACCACAAAACCGTTATAATGGCCTAACCGCAAACCGCAAATCAACTGTCATAACCATCGATGCTGTGACTACAGGACCCTGGGAGGTCGGCACAAGGGCGGGGCTGACCTCTAGAAACTGTATATAAGGGGACCCTCAGACACTGTAAAGCAGAGCTTGCTCAGCCTCTCTCCCCAGTCCGTAGTGCCTTGTGCCTGTGGGGAGAAGCTCCTGGTCTGTAGCGCCTTGTGCCCGCAGGAGTAGGCTTGAGCAATCTCTCCTCCCAGTCACCTAGAGTACCAATAAAATGTGTTTAGCTTGACTTTCCTCAGTCTCCTCAACTCTTCCTTTGTGGCAACCTGGCCAGTTCCCAGAGAGGGAGATCCTGGTATATACATACACACAGTGCTAATACCCATTTCAAACTAATTTCCAAAGCAACATCCTAGTTTTCACTTCAAAGACCAAATTATGAAAGTTCGAATTCCTTCACACCCTTGCCAAGACATTGTTGGTCTTTTCAATTTTAACAATTCTCATTAGTGTTTACCAGAATCACTTTGTGTTTATTCTTTTTGAAAAAAATATTTAACTCCATTTCTCTGGCTTCTTCATCAACTTGTATAAGCACCACAATCCCTGGAATATCACTGGAATAATTATTGCAAATAGACTATCAACTTGCACAAGTCCATGTCTTGTCCCAAGACAAGATATTACAACTTAACAAGAAAATTTTATTTTTTATACAAATTTATTTATTTGAGAATGAGAAAAACAGACAGAGCTCCTGTCTGCTGATTCACTCCCCAAATACCCACAATGGCTAGGCGTACACCAAGCTAAAGCTAAGAGCTGAGAATTCAATCTAGGCCCCCCATGTGGATAGTAAGAGCTCAACTATTTGATCCATCACCTGCTGCTCCCCAGTCTCTGCAACAGCAGGAAGCTGGAACTGAAAGCAGAGCCAAGACTTAAACCCAGGCACTCCAATGTAGGATGGAGACACCTTAACTGCTGTCTTGACTCTTAGACCAAGCACCTTTCCCCAAGAATATCGTCTAATCATTGATTATAGACTTCCCTCAACTTTGTTTTCAACATCTATGATTTGTAAAAGTATTTTATTTAAATGCATTCATTGATTGTTCATATTGATTACCTTGTGCTTAAGTTTTTAGAAAATGAAAATAAAATATTTATATGCAAAAATGTGTGAAATGTATACATTTTTCCTTACTACACATTTTCTATGAATTTTTGAAGATCCCTGATTTGACTAGAATAAAATGCAGTTTACTGTGCTGCCAATATATTGATTGAATCTGTCTTCTTAGAATTCTGTTTACTTAGGATGTTTCTATCTGTATGCACACATATATGTAGTTTGTTCAGGTTTTAATGTGCCAACAGCATAACTAGTACTCAAACAGTACTTTATACTTTGTGTTTCTGTGTGGGAGCAAACTGTTGAAATCTTTACTTAGTATATATTAAATTGATCTTCTTTATATAAAGATAATTGAAAAAAATTTGATGTGAATGGAATGGGAGAGGGAGTGGGAGAGGGGAGAGTTGCAGGTGGGAAGGTGGTTATGGGGGGAAAAAGCTGCTATAATCTAAAAGTGGTACTTTGGAAATTTATGTTTATTAAATAAAAGTTAAAAATAAAGTTTTAATGTGCCCTTTTGGGATGCATTAATATATCAAGGTAGTTGGGTCCATGCTGTGGTGTAGCAGGTAAAGATGCCATGTGCAGTGCCAGCATCCCATATGGGCTCCAGTTCCAGTTCTGTCTGCTCCACTTCCAATCCAGCTCTCTGCTGTGGCCTGGAAAAGCAGTAGAAGATGACCCAAGTCCTTGGGCCCCTGCACCGGCATGGGATACTCAGAAGAAGCTCCTGACTCCTAGCTTTGGATTGGTGCAGTTCCTGACATTGTGGCCAATTGGGGAGTGAACCAGCGGATGGAAGACGTCTCTCTATCTGCCTCTCCTTCTCTCTCTGTATAACTCTGACTTTCAAATAAATAAATAAATCTTTAAAAAATCAATTTATTCTTCCCTTCACAAAGGAATTAGAGGTTTTCAGTTTTTTTTTTTTTTTTGACTGGTCAAAATGCATTAAATGCTAGAATATTCTTTTACACTCCTTAGTCAGAAACTTTTTTTTCATAAAGTGACTGTAACGGAAATTCTGCTTTTTACATGACATTTGGCCTACTTTGTTTCTTGGAAGCAGTGCATCCTACTGGCTGCATGCATGGACTCCGTGCCAGATGCATGAGCTAGAAACTCCATTCTGTGTCTTCAGAAAAAGAGTGATGCTCCTGGGCCTGCATTTCTTCCTCTGAACTATGAAGATAGCGAATAACAATAGTAGTACCCCAGAAAATTGTTGTGAAGACAAGAAGAATTAAGGTCTGTGTAAAGCTCACAAAATTTCAGGCACAGAAGAAACAGCTTTTAGTGCTATTATTTCATCTCCTATAGGGGCAATTAGAGCAATTTACATTCTTTCAGAAAATACATTTCAGCAAATTACATAATTTGGACAGAGCCATCTCTTCTGCATGTTTAAATTGCTATTGTATCTTTTGTTATTTCCCCATTGTTTTTTATGGCTTATTGGCATATTCTGCTCTCTATTTCTTGATTAGTTTTGCTAAGTTTTAACAATCTTTATAGTCCGCCCTTCTACTGAATAACCCAATGGAATTCACTCATCATTTCTAGTAATTTTCAGTTCCTGAGTCATTATTTTCTGCCTTGACTTTTATTTATTAATTCCTTCTGTTTTCTCCAAGTTTATTTTAGTTCCTATAAGTTTTTGTGTTGGAGATTTAGTATTTTATTTTTTTTTCTCTTAAATACCTACAAACAATTATGCTATTCCATCTGTATACCAAAGGTACTAAGACATAGTTTTTTGGTTATTTTTAATTTTCCAGAAGATTTTCTATTTTAGAATATAGATATCTGTGAGTGAGATCCCAGTGGAAAGAATAGGTCATCAAAGAAGGAGGTACCTTTCTCTGAAGGGAGGAGAGAACTTCCACTTAGACTATGACCCTGTCAGAATAAGATCGAAGTCGGCGAACCCTAAAGGCTTCCATAGCCTCGGTAACTCATGACTAGAGCCTAGGGAGATTACTGACGCCATAAACAAGAGTGTCAAATTGTTAAATCAACATCAAGAGTCACTGTGTACTTACGTCTCATGAGGGATCCTGTCCTTAGTGTGTTATCCAATGTGAAGTAATGCTATAACTAGTACTGAAACAGTATTTTTACACCTTGTGTTTCTGTGTGGGTGCAAACTGATGAAATCTTTTCATAGTATATACTGAATTGATCTTCTGTATATAAAGATAATTGAAAATGATTAAAAAATCTTGGTGTTAAATTGGAAATTGCATAGATAATTAATCAATTCTTTAAAAAATTCATGTAGGATCTCTGTCCTTAATGTGCTGTACATTGTGAATTAATACTATAACTAGTACTAGTATTTTCACTTTGTGTCTCTATGTGAGGGCAAACTGTTGAAATCTTTACGTAATATGTACTAAACTGATCTTCTGTGTATAAAGAGAATTGAAAATGAATCTTGATGTGAATGCAAGGGGAGAGGGAGCAGGAAAGGGGAGGGTAGCGGGTGGGAGGGAAGTTGTGGGGGGGGAGCCATTGAAATCCATAAGCTGTACTTTGGAAATTTATATTCTTTAAATAAAAGCTTTATATATATAAAAAATAAATTTATCTTAAAAAAAGAATATATATGCTTTTTAACTTTTATTTAATGAACATAAATTTACAAACTACAGCTTATGGATTACAATGGCTTCCCCCTCCCATAAGTTTCCTTCCACCCACAACCTTCCCCTTTCCCACTCCCTCTCCCCTACCATTCACATCAAAAATTCATTTTCAATTCTCTATATACAGAAGATCAATTTAGTATATATTAAGTAAAGATTTCAACAGTTTGCACCCACACAGAAACACAAAATGAAAAATACTGTTTGAGTACTAGTTATAGCATTAAATCACAATGTACAGCACATTAAGGACAGAGATCCTACATGGGGAGTAAGTGCACAGTGACTCCTGTTGCTGACTTAACAAATTGACACTCTTGTTAATGCGTCAGTAATCACCCTAAGCTCTTGTCATGAGTTGCCAAGGCTATGGAAGCATTTTGAGTTCCCCAACTCCAATCTTATTTAGACAAGGTCATAGTCAAAGTGGAAGTTCTCTCTTCCCTTCAGAAAAAGGTACCTCCTTCTTTTTTTTTTCTTTTTTTTTTTAGCTTTTATTTAGAATATAAATTTCCAAAGTACATCTTATGGATTACAATGATCCCCCCCCATAACTTCCCTCCACCTGCAACCCTCCCCCCTTACCCGCTCCCTCTCCCCTTTCATTCGCATCAAGATTCATTTTCAATTCTCTTTATACACAGAAGATCAGTTTAATATTTATTACGTAAGGATTTCAACAGTTTGCACCCACTTAGAAACACAAAGTGAAAAATACTGTTTGAGTACTAGTTATAGCATTAAATCACAATGTACAGCACATTAAGGACAGAGATCCTACATGAATTTTTTTAAAAAATTGATTAATTTTCTAGGCAATTTCCAATTTAACACCAAGATTTTTTAATCATTTTCAATTATCTTTATATACAGAAGATCAATTCAGTATATACTATGTAAAGATTTCATCAGTTTGCACCCACACAGAAACACAAGGTGTAAAAATACTGTTTCAGTACTAGTTATAGCATTACTTCACATTGGCACATTGGACAACACATTAAGGACAGATCCCTCATGAGACGTAAGTACACAGTGACTCGTGAAGTTGATTTAACAATTTGACACTCTTGTTTATGGCATCAGTAATCTCCCTAGGCTCTAGTCATGAGTTACCGAGGCTATGGAAGCCTTTAGGGTTCGCCGACTTCGATCTTATTCTGACAGGGTCATAGTCTAAGTGGAGGTTCTCTCCTCCCTTCAGAGAAAGGTACCTCCTTCTTTGATGACCTATTCTTTCCACTGGGATCTCACTCACAGAGATCTTTCATTTAGGTTTTGTTTGTTTTTTGTTTGTTTGCTTTGTTTTGTTTTTATTTTTTTGCCAGAGTGTCTTGGCTTTCCATGCCTGGAATACTCTCATGGGATTTTCAGCTGGATCCACATGCCTTAAGGGCTGATTGAGGCCAGAGTGCTATTTAGGACATCTGCCATTCTATGAGTCTGCTGTGTATCCCGCTTCCCATGTTGGATCATTCTCTCCCTTTTTTTATTCTGTCAGTTAGTATTTTCAGACTCTAGTCTAATTTATGTGATCCCTTTGGCTCTTAGTCCTATCACTATGGTCAATTATGAACATAAATTGATCCCTTGGACTAGTGCGATGGCATTGGTACATGCCACCTTGATGGGATTGAATTGGAATCCCCTGGTATGTTTCTAACTCTACCATTTGGTAGATTGAGCATGCCCCAAATTGTACATATCTTCCCTCTCTTATTCCCACTCTTATATTTAACAGGGATCACTTTTCAGTTAAGTTTCAACACTTAAGAATAATTGTGTGTTAATTACAGAATTCAACCAGTAGAATTAAGTAGAACAACCAAAAAAAAATACTGAAAGGGATAAAGTATTAAGTTGTTCATCAACAGTCAGTACAAGGGCTGATCAAGTCACCGTTTCTCATAGTATCCATTTCACTTTAACAGGTTTCCTTTTAGTAGAATATATATGCTTTTATCCAATAATTCTTTAGGGGAGCTTATTATCTATTGGTTTTCTTTTTCTTTTTTTATTTTTCTATATATATATTCAATTTTCTTCTAAATATACTGTGTTATTCTTTAATTCTCTAATAAGTACCTTTACTGTCATTTAATTTTGATGAAGAAACATTTTTAAATTGATGGAGTTCATTGAAGTTCAGTTAATATATGGTCAATTTTTAGTTATATCATCAGAAGCCTTTGGAAGGGACACACAATCTGCTTTATGAGCAGACATAGAATTATTCAGGTCACTTACAACTTTCCTAATCTTATGTTTTATTCATTTGATCCATCATGATTCCAGAAGAGTGAATTGAAAATTCACCTTTTTCTTCTGCATTTCATATAGTTGATACTACAGTGTCTAGTGCATAGATTTTTGTAGTTTATTCTCTTTTATCTCATTTGATGTGTTCTTTTCTGATTTTACTCTATTCTAAAATTAAGATAATTACTCCTTTACTTTTCATTTTAAATTTTTGTTATGCCTTTTCCAGATGACTATTCCAATCCTTTCAGCACTTTGAATGTACGTATTAAAGATGCATCTCATGCAGCAATGATCATTTGTGTTTTGTTTTGTAATTCAATTGGAAACCTTTCTTTTTGTGAGTTCATTTAACCAATCCATATCTATCAATACATTATTGTGGTCTTATCTCTGTCACTACAAGGTCTCTTATATTTTAAATTACACTGCTTGCTTTTTCACTATATAGACTGGCTTTATTTGTTTTATTTTAGTTTGGACATATTTCTTGAAATAATTTTTCTTATTGATTTTTTTAAATTTATGAGACATGTGATGTTTTCAGACATGTATACATTGTATAATTTCAAATCAGATTAAATATATATATATCCTCATATATTTACTATTTCTTTATGATAAAGTAATAAATCTTATCTTCTAGTTTTTATAGAGAAATATACAGTACCTTATCATTATCTACAGTCACCTACTGTGCACTAGAACCCCAGAATATCTTATTGCTATCAAATTGCCAGGTAGTCATCAATTTATTAACTTTTCCCCATCCTTCCCACCCTCTTTCTAAGCCTAATCTCTGATAGCCTTCATTAAACTTTTAACTTCTAAAGCCTCACTTTTTTCACACTCTGTGGGTGAGTGAAATTGTGTGGTATTTGTCTTGGTGCTTTGCTTTTTTCACTTTACATAGTGACCTCCATTTCCAACCATGTTGTTACAAATGACAAAATTCGGCCGGCGCCGTGGCTCAACAGGCTAATCCTCCGCCTTGCGGCGCCGGCACACCGGGTTCTAGTCCTGGTCGGGGTGCCGGATTCTGTCCCAGTTGCCCCTCTTCCAGGCCAGCCCTCTGCTGTGGCCAGGGAGTGCAGTGGAGGATGGCCCAAGTGCTTGGGCCCTGCACCCCATGGGAGACCAGGAAAAAGCACCTAGCACCTGGCTCCTGCCATCGGATGAGCGCAGTGCGCCGGCCGCAGCACACTGACCGCGGCAGCCATTGGAGGGTGAACCAACGGCAACAGAAGACCTTTCTCTCTGTCTCTCTCTCTCACTGTCCACTCTGCCTGTCAAAAAAAAAAAAATGACAAAATTCCAGCATTTATTAGAGCTGCATAGTATTCCATTGTATACATGTTCCACACTTTGTATGGCCATTCATCAGTGAAGACATATTTAGGTTGCTTTTATTTATTGGCGACTGTAAATAATAGTCGATGAACAATAGGATGCAGATATCATTTTGATTAACTCATTTCATTTTCAGTGAAAAGAAGAAAAATATGATAAAAAATTAATTACAAATTAAAACCATTCTGGTATTTGAATAAATATATAATCAATACAACTGATAAAAATTTGTGAATAAAAGGAGGAACAGAAATATGACACACTAAGAATGAGAAAGGAGATATGACCAAAACTATCTGTATTGGTATCAAAATAATTCTGAGAAAATAATTTTTTTAGCTTACAGAAAAAGAGTGAAACCCCACTGACTAATATGTTATGATCAAATCAACTGATATTGAACAGGATGGAAAAGAATAACAAAGTTTCACTTAAAAAAAAAAAACACCAAAAACCTAGTATGTTTGTATGTACGTGTGTGAGTGGATATTTGTGAGGTTTTCTAAGATTTGGTTTATATAAAGTGAACAAATTTCACATTTCATATAAACTCCTTTAAGACTATAATGATACTTCTCACCCTCTCTCCTCCTTCCTTTCTTATTTTTCTTATAATTTTTATGATGACATACTTCAAAATTACTTTATAATCACAAGCTTAATTTTCCACTAAATAACAAGTGGTAAGTAAAAAGACAAATATTTCTCAGGAATATAGTCAAGGGCTATGAATAATAATTAAATCTCAAAATGTCAATTTTACTCATACACATTACATTTTTTGTACTCTATTATATATTAGTTACCTCCAATCAGAGAAAACATATGATATTTTCTTTTTCAGGCTGGCTTATTTCACTAAGTCTTATGTGTTCTGGTAACTGTTCATTTATTATCATATATTTGTGTAGTAAATACATTCCATTCTGTAGTCTATTTTTTCCATCTTTTTATTGGTGTCTTTTAATGAGGAGACATTCTTAATTTTAACATACAGAAAATTCTCAAAAGGTTTATAATTAGCACTTCATAAGTCTTATTCTTTTAAATTCATTGCTCAGTAGTTGATCATACAGATTGAGGCTACATTTTTTTCCAAGTGTTTACATTTTACTTTTTATAAGTAAGTCTTTAATCTATGTGAGATTGATTTGTACATATGATTTGAGTTAGAGATCCAATTTCAATTTTTCCACATTTTCTATTTTCACACCATTTTCAATTAAATCTTTCCTTTTCTAAAATTCTCCATTTCATATCTGTTTGTCTATATCAATTCATCATTTTATCTTTTTTTAGTCTAATGCAATCTTAACCTAACCACCATATCTTATACCGGTTTGATGATTACAAAGCTTTCAAAACACTTTGTCAAAGCTCTACAAAAAAATAAATTGAACTCCTGAAATTTTTATGTAAATTATATTCAATTGACACATCATTTGAAGAGAATCAACTTTTTATAAACTAGTATCATTATATACTTCTCCATTTATTTTCTCTTTTTTTTTTTTTTTTTTTTTTTTGGACAGGCAGAGTGGACAGTGAGAGAGAGAGACAGAGAGAAAGGTCTTCCTTTTGCCATTAGTTCACCCTCCAATGGCCACCTCGGCTGGCAGGTTGCGGCCGGCACAGCGCGCTGATCCAATGGCAGGAGCCAGGTGCTTCTCCTGGTCTCCCATGGGGTGCAGGGCCCAAGCACTTGGGCCATCCTCCACTGCACTACCGGGCCACAGCAGAGGGCTGGCCTGGAAGAGGGGCAACTGGGACAGAATCTGGCGCCCCAACTGGGACTAGAACCCGGTGTGCTGGTGCCGCAAGGCAGAGGATTAGCCTAGTGAGGCACAGCCCCAGCCTTCTCCATTTATTTTCTCAAAGGATTAAGAAAGTATTCTTAATCTCTTCTGTAGGATTTTCACATACTTTGCTAGACTTAAATAGAGGTAGTTCATGTGTTAGTTGGCTTATAATGACATTTTCCTTTTGTTCCTACCTTTATTGAGCTACACTTGACAATTAGTAACTATATATATTTAAGGTATATAAATTGATATATTTATTTATTAAAGAGGTCACTCCAACTAAGCTAATTAACATATTCATCACTCATAAAATAACTCTGTGTGTGTGTGTGTGTGTGTATGTACTGAGAAACATTCAGATGCACCCTCTCGGCAATTTTATGTCTACAATATAGTAGTAGAGTCATAGTTACTAAAACTGCCCAGAGGGTTATTGTTGTTGTTTTGCATATCTGAAACTTTGTATCCTCTTAACACCTTTCTATATTCTCCTCAACCACAGATTCTAGTAATTTCCATCCTACTCTGTATGAGTCTGAAATTTTTTGGATTCTATATATAGGTGAGCTAATGAAGTAATTGTCATTCTGAGACTGGCTTATTTCATGGAACAAAATGTCCTCCAAGGCCATCCACATTGTTGCACATGACAGGATTTCTTTCTTCTTTAAGATTAAGTAGTACTCTATTGTGGAAAAAATATGATTTCTTTATCCAACTTTATATTGATGAATATTCAAGTTGTTTCTATTTCTTTTTAATTTTTTTATTTTATTTTTTAATGAATTTCTAACAAATTTAATGTGATTTGTGGGTGCAATTCTAAGAATTCTAAGAACCTAGTGATGTTCCCTTCCTGCTCCCCCTCCTCCCTCTCACCCTCTTTCCTTTTCCCTTGACTATTGCAGAAAATGCTGACATGAACATGAGAGTGCAGTATCTCTTTGACATACTTAATATGTGTTTATGTATCCAGAGATGGTATATACAGAGATGGTGTTACTGAATCATAGGTCATCCTATTTTAATTTTAGGAACTATCATACTATTTTATGTAATGTTTATGCCAACTTATATTCTGCCAACAATGTACAATGATTTTATTTTCTCCACTACCTTGGCATCTTGCTAACACAGTCATTCTACTGGTAAGAGATGAAATCATATTGTGATTTTTTTTTTAAAACTTTTTTTTTGACAGGCAGAGTTAGACAGAGAGAGACAGAGAGAAAGGTCTTCCTTCCATTGGTTCACCCCCCAAATGGCTGCTAGGGCCGGCGCACTGCGCCGATCTGAAGCCAGGAACCAGGTGCTTCCCCCCAGTCTCCTATGTGGGTGCAGGGCCCAAGCACTTGGACCATCCTCCACTGCCTTCCCGGGCCACTGGAAGAGGAGCAACCGGGACAGAACCGGCACCCCAATTGGCACTAGAGCCTGGAGTGCCCGCGCCACAGGTGGAGGATTAGCCTAGTGAGGCGTGGTGCCGGCCAACATTGTGATTTTAATTTACATTCACTGATGATTAATGGAGGTAAGAGCGTTGCATGTGCCTATTGATTATTTGCTCCTCTAAGAAGTAGTTGTCCAGGTCATTGATCCACTTCTACTGTACTTCACTTTAGGATTACTATTAGTCCTTGTAGAACGTTTTGAGAATTGGATTTATTGGCCATGTAAAAATTACCTTTTTCTTTCCTGAAAGCAAGTTTGTTATTTTGCTTCTTCCATAAAATACTCCACATGGATTTCAGAATGAGAATTATTTTAATGTCTCTATCCTTTATCTTTTTTTAAAACTTTAATTTATTTATTTTAAAGACAGAGTTACAGAGACAGGTAGAGCCAGAGACAGAGAGGTCTTTGATCCGCTGGTTCACTCTCCAAATGACCACAATTGCCACAGCTGAGCTGATCCGAAGCCAGGAGCCAGGAGCTTCTTGTGGCTCTTTCATGTGAGTTCAGGGGCCCAAGGAGTTGGGTCATCTGCTACTGCTTTCCATATGCTACTACAGGCTGGGGCTTTAACCCACTGTGCCACAGTGCCAGCCACATCTCTATGCGTTAGATATTGCTTCTCTAAGCCCCTCAAGTAAGGATTATTACAATTACCAGGAAAACTTAAATGATCATGGCCCTTATGATTTTTGTGTAAATTAAATCATTTTAGTTTTCCAAATCTTAGGAAATTTTTATTTACTTCCTTTTACAGACAAAATAGAATTAGGACCAGTATCCTCAAGTCTTCTGGATAAAACACACAAAATGAAAGAGTGAAACCACTTTCTCCTTATTACAATCATTGCCCTGACCCTATAGTAGGAGGTGTTTTAACTCTGATAGTCTTCTTTCTTCTTTTTTGTCTCCTTCTAAGGTCAAAGCATCCTGGAAAGGCCCTTACTGAACAATAAAAGCGTTACGCTATGGTTTCACAGAGCCTGCGTCCCTCATACATTTCTAGCATCAATAAATCAGAAAATTCCCCAAATTACATCTGCCTTATCCAAGTCAGGAGAAAGGTAAAGCATTCTAAGATTAATATGGAAGTTCATATCATACGGCTTCATCTGATAGATAAGGAAATGCAAGACAGGGGCCTTTAACATTGCTTAATCCAGCTCTAGCTATTCTTCGAATCCTCTGTATTTACATGCTGGGTTGCGATCACCCCTCTGAAACCAAACGCAAGAATCCACAGGTGCCTTCCAAGCTTTGGAGAAGCAGGTAAACCTGCACCTTTTCAGCCATTTTAGCATGGGGTCTTCAGAATAACATGCTTTGCTATGCCCTGCCACACCAATTCATTACAGGCCCAAATAACTCTGGCCATGCTTTGGTCTGAATTTAAATTTCAGTTTATGGGCATTTATCGTCTTCATTTCCAAAGGTTCGATTACTTGGACCAGATAGTGTCTCCAGAGGCATGGAGCTTGGAAAATTCTGGTGCTATCACTGTTGCTTCCAAAGCTAATTCTCATTCTGAAGAATGAAATATTTATTCCCTAGGGGAGTGAAGGCAGCTAAAAAGCATGTTTAAATCACCAGCCCATTATCACTCCGCAATGCTTCTGCTGCTTATTCCACTAGACAATTCAGTGACTCAAAGCCAGATTTTTTATACTCAAGTGAAAAGTCCTACATTTGATCTAAAATTGCAAATATACTGGAGTACAGAAAATGACATTCTGAAATTAGCCAAAGGGTTTTGTTTAACATCGGAGCACCTACAACATTTCTGAACAGGCACTAAATAATTATCGTTCAGAACTATAGTCACTGTATCAACGTGCACCATAACAATCTTCGTGCACTATAACATATCAATGCATATTGTTCTGATTAGTTAGATTATTTACACACAAGTATGGTTTTGCCTAATTTATGTCTAAAAAAAGAGATTGTCATGATTTTTTGCAATTTTTATTCAAAAGGCAGTGGAACAGAAAGAGAGATCTGTTGATTCACTCCCAAATGCCTGCAACACCCAGGCCTTGGCCAGAACAAAGTCAGAAGCCCAGATCTCCATCCAGGTCTCCCACAAGGGAAGTAGAAACCCAAACACTTAAACCAACACTTGCTGCCTCTGAAGATATGCATTGGCAGAATGGTAGATCAGAAGCATAGTAGCCAGGCACTCCAATACGGAATTCATCTGTCCCAACTAGTGACAAGAGTCACTGCACCAAATGCCTATTTAATGATTTTTATATTTGGCACTGGGAAAAGCAAATCACATCTCTCTCTCTCTTCCTTAGTCATGGGTTCCAATCAGAAGGTCATCCTGACATATGTCCCTACAATATTGAAGAGTTTTATTCATTTAAAATATATAGTAATCAGTTTATTTTTCAAGATTAGACATAATTATGTTAGGAATGAATTCTTTATATTTACCATTTATATAATTGAATGTCTGTCTTCTGAAAATAAGTGCCTACCAGAGAGTCATGGGAGATTATGCACATATATAACATGGTAAATAGATACGTAGATAGATGATAGATAGATATATACAGACATAGATAGATACATCAATAGATAGATTCTGTGACAATAGGGAGAAAGTGCTCCAAGCTTATCTGACCTTCCTGTAGCTCATCACTTATAAGTAAGGAATAATTCAGGGGGAGGGGGACAACAGCTTTGTTGATCGATGAAAATGTGTTGGCAAGAATAATAGAGGAGTAAGACAAATGACCCAATGAGAACAACTTACAGTAAGTGGAGAACAAGGAGCCATCCTGAGATCAGCTGAATGGTTTCAACAACTCAGCAGAGGTAGAGCAAGCATCTTTTTTGTCTCCAATATTGAGTCATACCCTTTGCAATAACTGCTACAACACATCGCTGAAACTTTCATAGTGACAGGCAGTTGCTTCAGTATTCAGCTTGCATGGAGTCTAATTATCTCATACAGTGTCATACCCATCATGAACATATCCCCAACAGACAAGGAACCCAGGACAATTCACTCAGCCTGAATACATAAAATATACGGCAATATCATTTTATAATAATTTCAACCATATTTTTTGACAAAACAGCTGACTATGTTCAAAAGAACAAAGTCAGGATCAGATAATTCTTCTGTGGAGAAATAGAAACTCAGAATGTTAAGCCTGCTTCCAAAATCCTTGTCCATTCAATCAGACAACTATTCTATGATGTTATATTATTATTCTATGATATTATATTATATATGATATTATATTTCCAATGTCTCCTACCCAAAACATTCTATCAGCAAAAACAACCATAAGATAACCTTAAATTCTACCACTTCCACCAAGACCTAGCATCTGTGCATATGTATGCTGCCTCCTTTCTGTAAGAGGAGCACACAGGCTTTCTTCAGACGTCAGTTCCTCCACCTTTGTCTGGATCCCAGCCTACAGACCTATTCAAGAACTTGCTCCTAAAATCAGCTCAGCTGTCTTCTCGGCGGCTACATTTTCTCTGGATCATTCTAATGCCATAGCAAATAAAGGTCCTCCTACAAACTCACTAGACTCTAGCTTTGAACACCTATCACTCTGCTATCTCTTTTTTTAAGATTTATTTTATTTTTTTGAAAGACAGAGCTACAGAGAGAGGTAGAGACAGAGAGAGAGTGAGATCTTCCATCGCTGGTTCACTCTCTAGATGGCTGCAATGGCCAGAGCTGCGTCAATCCGGAGCCAGGAGCCAGGAGCCAGGAACTTCTTCCAGGTTTCCCACATGGGTGCAGGGGCCCAAGGACTTGGACGATCTTCTACTGCTTTCCCAGGCATAGCAGAGAGCTGGATCAGAAGAGGAGCAGCTGGGACTAGAACCAGCGCCCATATGGGATATGCTGGCGCTTCAGGCCAGGGCTTTAACTCAATGTACCACAGCGCTGGCCCCTCTGCTCCCTTTAATAGAAAATTAAAACATACAATATTGGTATATTCCATGGCTCCACATTGTACCAAATCTATTCTCAAACTACAGTTCAGTTTTAGTTGGATCTCAATCTCATCCAGTGCCATATGTTAGTATCCTCTCTTCAGTAGTGACACCAATAAACATACCTCAGTTCCAACATGCCCCTTGATCTCTGTACAATATCTAATAGTCATATTAATAATAACATCTAAAAGCTGAATTCCATTTCTCCTTCTTAAATGTAGTTTTTAGTTTTTCTCATGTTTAAGTTGTATCAACATCCCAACTACTCTAATCAATAAATACAGAATAACATTTGATTCTTCTCTTTGATAGATACTACCATTAGTAAGTCAACAAAATCTACCATCTTTGACTTCCATTTCTTATTACTACCTGAACAATTACTCCAAGGCCCATCATCTTACACCCAGACAAGTGAATAATCCTCTAACTGATCTGTTTCTTTAGCCTTTCTATATCCATGTTCTTGTTACCTATTTTCATGTAACCCATTTTGTCAGAGAATAATGATTTGAGAACAACACTACTTTTATTGCTTTTCATAATTCTCTGTGTTTATTATTTGGCTGGTCTCACTGACTATAACACAATTGCAGTTTGTTAATGACAGGGATACTGGTAAGATTGAGTCAGTCTCTCTCTCTCTCTCTCTCTCTCTCTCTCTCTCTCTCTCTCTCTCCCCCACACACTCACACACTCTTGTCTGTCTCTCTCTTCCTCCTTGGGGGCGGTCCTCTCTGTGATCTGCCTAGCTAGGCTTCTTACATTGGAACTAAGGACTTCCAAAGTGACTACTTCAAGAGAGGAAGCACAGACTGATAAACATAACAGCTGGGCCTGGGACTAGAACAGCATCACTCTGTCACATTTTATTGGTTAATGTAAGTCAAAGGCAAGCCAAGATACATTGATGGGAGAGGAAAACACAAGAGTGTAATTTCTGAAAAGTGTGGTCCATTGAGACCCATTTTTGGAGACTCCATTCTTCAGAATCAGAGCATATCACTTTCTGCTGTCAATGTCCCAAAGGCATTCCATCACATTCAAAATGGATTTCCTAATTGTTAGCATGACCTACGAGAACCTGCATGTTTTTGCTCCTAGAGACCTCTCTAATATTAACTAGCAACACTCTCTGGAAGTGCCAAGTGCAAGAGCACTGATGTTCTAAATTATCAGGATGAGCAAGTACCTCCGTGTTTTAGTTCATCTGGAATTCATAGTCTCAAGTGGACTGTAAAAAATACACATTTAAACAAAGTTACAGATGGATAAGTGGATAAGAAATTGACATTTTCCCAGCAGAATTAACAGACATAGAATTTCCATCCCCCATAGTCTTGTCACCTGTAAAGGTCAATTTTATTCATCATGTATCTTCACCATTTCTGTCTCCATTATTAAGTTAAGAACCCAAATCATTTACCCATAGTGATTTAGCTAATGTTGGAGATGTGATAAGCAGTGGAGCTGGAACATAAAAACAACTCTTCTAATTACTTGCTTAGTATTCTTGCTACTTTTTCATAATAAAAGGACAGATAGGAGAAAATATAAGATATTAAACTATGACAAAGAATAGACAAAATGCACAAACTTACATTTGTAGTGTGCTGTCTTATAACTTTAATTCAGTTACTGGATAAAAAATTACATTGCAAGGTGCTTATTGACACTTCTTTGATTCACTGTGGACAATAACCAGAGATGTATGAGCATATGCTGTAGTCTTCACAAAGCTATACTTCTTTTACCATACGATAGATTGAGTTAAGATTACCCCTGATTCATTTATCCATATATTCACATTTCCCTTCCCTTATTTATCCACTCAACAACATATTCAGAGATAGGTATTTGGCATAGCAGTAAAAACACCACTTGACATGCCCACATCCCATATAAGAGCGTCTGGATTTGCATCCAGATTCTACTCATGATTCCAATTTCCTGGCAATGTGCACCCTGAGAGGTGGCAGGTGACTACTACCCATATAAAACCAGCTTGACTTCTGGGCTCCTTGCTTTAGCCTGGTTCAGCCTCAGCCATTCCAAGCATTTGGGGAGTCAACAAGATAATGGAAGTTCTCTATATATTCCAAATAAATAAAAATAACTTAAAATAAAATCTTTAAGTGTTCACACCTCTTGTTTATGCAACTCTTGTGTAACTGGTGTCACTACCACAAATAAAATAGAAGGCAAAATTTTGATCCAGGCCGGCGCCGTGGCTCAACAGGCTAACCCTCCGCCTTGCGGCGCCGGCACACCGGGTTCTAGTCCCGGTCGGGGCACCGGATTCTGTCCCGGTTGCCCCTCTTCCAGGCCAGCCCTCTGCTGTGGCTCAGGAGTGCAGTGGAGGATGGCCCAGGTGCTTGGGCCCTGCACCCCATGGGGAGACCAGGAAAAGCACCTGGCTCCTGGCTCCTGCCATCGGACGATCGCGGTGCGCCGGCCGCAGCGCGCCGACCGCGGCGGCCATTGGAGGGTGAACCAACGGCAAAAGGAAGACCTTTCTCTCTGTCTCTCTCTCTCACTGTCCACTCTGCCTGTAAAAAAAAAAAAAAAAAAAAAAAAAAATTTGATCCAAAAAGAATCTGAACATAGTTGAAGGATTAAACTGTGAATACACGGTAATTAAAGAACAAGGCAAGAAACTTAACCACAAATGGAAAATACCGAAGTGAAAAGCTTTTAATGGGTTCAGTACCATTTATTAGAAGATCTCAAATTATTACAGGTCCAAGGCAGAGTCTGATCTCACATCATAACAAATCATACATATTTCATAATTGTTATTGAGGCAGTTTTTCCTCACAAGTAGTTGAGGGATATTAGAAGATATCATTAGTTTTTGAGTGAATTCATGAACCACTTTTTTGGTATAAATACTATTTTATCTTTCTGGTTCACATTAATTAAATCTGATTATAAAATGTTCTTCAAAACTTGCTTCTCTTACCAAGAAACCTCATGTTCCCATGCTTAACATTAAAGATCAGAGAGAAGTCCAAATATTTTCATCATGGCTTCAGAAGTCTGATAATTTAGGCCACCTTATAGACAACTAAAATGTCTGGTAGACAATCTTTCCTATAGAATCTAAACCTCAGGGTATGTTGTAACATGTCTAAGTTTAAGTTTAAGATTAAGTGATAGAAACAGAGTCAGGCATAGTTTCAGAGCAACACACCCATGAATGTATTGCTTTGTAAATGGCCTGGCACTCTATGCATAAACAGGTAATTTGTCTCCTTTCATGAGAGCCACAGAAAAGATATCAATGGTTTCAGTGGCAAAAAAAACCTGTCTCTCTTACAGAAAAGAACTACTCATTGGATCCCGAGAAACAGATAGCTGCTTACATTCATTTTACAACAATTGTAGAACACTTCATAGCTGTGAACATTATTTTTGGTTTAGACCTCAGTGCCTGGATATGTGGTCAAAAATTTTCTAGATCTTTCTGTAAGGTGGTTTTGTATGAGATTGACATTTAAATTCCTGGACTTCAAGTAGAGTAAATTGTACTCCATAATGCAAGTAGTCCTCCTATAATCATTTCAAAGTTGGAATGGAAAAAACAATGAATCTACCCTGAGAGAGAGGATTTTGCTAGCAGGAAGCCTTGAACTGTAGCCTTGGCTCTTCCCTCATCTCCAGCTAATGCAAAGACTGGGACTGGCTATCATTCATAATCACATGAGCCAATTCCTTAAACTAAAGATATATACCCATACACATCATATATATCTGTGGGGGGGAGACAAAGAGAAATGCATATCATATTAAAGCTTTCTGGAGAAGCAGAACGAACACAATGTATCCATACACTCTAGAGAGCCCTGACTAATACAGTGGCATACATTTTGTAACTCATCATTCCTTGGCCTTTAACAGACTTTTCTATTCTTGACTTCTTTGTTTCTCTTAGCTAGTTTTGTATAAATTTGCACTGGGAAAGAGAAAAGCTGTCCCTGACAGTCAGAAACTGGTCCAGCTCTCATTCAGAGAACATCAACATCAGGTAAGGCCAGTCTCTGACTATGGTGGATAGAGACAAAGATAATGCTACATCTTAATCATGCCAAATGCAGACAGAAATATTGCTTTTGTCAAAATACAAACCGTCTGGCCGGCGCCGTGGCTCAACAGGCTAATCCTCCGCCTTGCGGCGCCGGCACACCGGGTTCTAGTCCCGGTCGGGGCACCGGATTCTGTCCCGGTTGCCCCTCTTCCAGGCCAGCCCTCTGCTGTGGCTCAGGAGTGCAGTGGAGGATGGCCCAGGTGCTTGGGCCCTGCACCCCATGGGGAGACCAGGAAAAGCACCTGGCTCCTGGCTCCTGCCATCGGACGATCGCGGTGCGCCGGCCGCAGCGCGCCGACCGCGGCGGCCATTGGAGGGTGAACCAACGGCAAAAGGAAGACCTTTCTCTCTGTCTCTCTCTCTCACTGTCCACTCTGCCTGTAAAAAAAAAAAAAAAATACAAACCGTCTAAGCATTCTTCAACATGGCTGGTACAAATGCCTGATTTCAGCCTCAGTCTACCCTTTCCTCATTCTTGATTTGATTTATTAAGAGAGAACCACCTCCCTCTCTGACAATGTCCAATCCAGAGCAAAGCCTGCCTCCTTGTAACCTCTCAAATCACTAAACACAAACCTTCATCTAACGAAAAAAGTTTTCTTTTTGAAACCCCCTTCCTGAGATGACTCCATTTTCTATGGCGTGCATTTTTCCTTCTGAAACAAGCAATAAACCAAACTTATTCTGTCTCCAGGTATATGTCCAATGGTCTTTGGTCAGATCATATTGATAACTTATTATATGTAGATTGTGTTTCACATTTAGTGGGTTTTGGATTAAATCAAGGTGACATTCAATATTTAAACAATAGCAATATGATCAATGATGGTTGAAAATCTGAGGAATAGTTTTGAATTTTAAGCACATTCTTAATGGTATATTGACTGATTCTAGTGTTTATTTTGGTATCATGTGGCCACAGACCACTATTGCATACCCTATGCATTCAGTAAATTGCTGTCCTGTAGCAGTAAATTAATCCCAAGTAGCTAAATGCTTTCTTTTTTCTGAAGAAAAAGTTTAAATCATTTTAATTCTTGGCCCTGTGAATATTCTTTAGCAAGCAAATACTTTTTAACTGCTACTGTTATTGTAGCCACGCAAAAGAAAAATATAAGACGTCTAAATACAGAGATACAATTAAGAACTCAGATGATAAGAAATTGTCAGATAAGAGGGGGGCAAAAGAAAGAATCACAAAAAGGAAACACAAAATAATGTGGCAGATATAAATCCAAATACGTCAAAAAATAAACTTGTACGATGGAGTAGTTTAATTAAGACCCCCATCTGAACCAATCAGAAAATGGGAAGAAATATATAAACAAATATCTTTCAGATTTTGGACATCCAGCAATAACATATAGTGAACCATGAGAGATGAGAACCATACTTTTCCAATCTAATGCCTGTGCCTGCCTTGGGAGTTTTAGGGCCACAGCACCAAAGAGGAACCTAGGCAGAGAATATCTGAGTTAAGAGAAGATAGAGATAAACAGAATAGAGTACAGATAGGAGACACCTGCACAGAGAAACAGCACCGCAGCCAGCAGATGGTCCATCTAAGTGTTCAACACAGAACTGAGCAGTGCATGTGAGCGAGGGAACCAGCAGAGGCTGGGGAAAGGACTCCATAGAAGGATTAGAGGCAGCATCTCTGGGCACACACAGTGCTGAAAACAATGCCAGATGGGAAATATCATACTGCAGGGGTCACTGGGCAGAGCATGCAGATGGTTCTCTAATCCAATGTCCAAAACACCCTCAAAAATACATGGATTGGAAGGGAAACGATGTTTCTGTGACTTCGTTTCTCTTCTCAAAAGTCACCCTGTGTTTTTCATTGATTTGCTCTATTATTTTTGTTTTGCATTACATTGATTTATTTTCTGAGATTTATTTTCTGATTTATTATTTTATATTCCTGATTTATTTATTTCATTATGTCCTTTCTTTTGCTTACTTTGAATTAATTTGCACTTCTTTTTCTATTATCTTAAAATGGAAGCTGAAATCATTTATTTGAGACCCTTTTTTAAATTACAAGACTTCAGTAGACTTCAGTACTATAGATTTTCCTGAAGTACTCTGTTAGGTGCATCACACAAATTTTAGCATGATACGGTGAGTTTGCTTTTTAAATCACTACAAAATCCATTCTAATTTCACTTTTGAATTACTTTCCATCATGGGTTGTTTAGAAGATCTTCAAGATGCCTGAGATTTTTTTATCACTGCTTTCAATTTTCGTTGTGACCAGAGAACACATTTTCTGTGACTTGAATCTTTTTAAAATTTATTGAGACTTAGTTTATGTTCCAGAATATGGCCTGTCTTGTTCAATGTTCCATGTGCACTTAAAAAACTATGTATTGTGATCTTGTTGAGAGAATGTTATACATATGTCAGTTAGTTCAGATTGAATGAAAGTATTCTTTTTTAAAAAGCTTTTATTTAAAGACTATAAATTTTCAAAGTACAGCTCATGGATTACAATGGCTCCCCCCCCCCCATAACTTCCCTCCCACCCGCAACCCTCCCCTTTCCTGCTCCCTCTCCCCTTCCATTCACATCAGGATTCCTTTTCAATTCTCTTTTATATACAGAAGATCAGTTTAGTATTTATTACGTAAGGATTTCAACAGTTTGTCCCCACATAGCAACACAAAGTGAAAATATCATTGGAGTACTAGTTACAGTATTAATTCACAATGTACAGCACATTAAGAACAGAGATCCTACATGATATATTTTTTAAATTGATTAATCTCTATGCAATTTCCAATTTAACACCAAGGGTTTTTTTTTTTCATTTTCAATTATCTTTATATACAGAAGATCGATTTATTATATACTAAGTAAAGATTTCATCAGTTTGCACCCACACAGAAACACAAAGTGTAAAAATACTGTTTCAGTACTGGACAACACATTAAGAACAGATCCCTCATGAGACGTAAGTGCACAGTGACTCCTGTTGTTGATTTAACAATTTGACACTCTTGTTTATGGCATCAGTAATCTCCCTAGGGTCTAGTCATGAGTTGCCGAGGCTATGGAAGCCTTTAGGGTTCGCTGACTTCGATCTTATTCCAACAGGGTCATAGTCAAAGTGGAAGTTCTCTCCTCCCTTCAGAGAAAGGCACCTCCTTCTTTGATGGTCCCGTTCTTTCCCCTGGGATCTCACTCGCAGAGATCTTTCATTTAGATCTTCTTTTTTTTCCAAAGTGTCTTGGCTTTCCATGCCTAAAATACTGTCATGTGCTCTTGAGCCAGATCCGAATGCCGTAAGGGCTGATTCTGAGGCCAGAGTGCTATTCAGGACAAATCTCCTATACTCATGGATTTTCTGTCTATTTCTTGTATCAACATTGAAAACAGGTACTGAAATTCAACTGTATTTATGGACCTCTATCTTATTATTCTTTCAGATCTTCTGTTTTTGCTTAATATATTTTAGGCACTATTAGAAAATTAATAACTATTTAGGATCATTATGTCCTCCTCCTAAAGAATTAACCCGCTTATGTCACAAAATGGCTCTCTTTATGATTGATAATATTATTCATTCTGAAATTTAATTTGTCTCATATTAAGATAATTACTCTAGGTTTCTCTTAATTACTGTTACAATGCAGTCTTTTTATACTATTTTACTTTTAACATATTTATGTTATATTTTTTACATTTACATTTCAGGTATATTAGATTTGAAGTTTTGCCTTGATTTTGTTCATTCTTTTCTTCTGTGTATTCAATTATGGACAGTTTATGTTACTTAAAGTTTTATAATTATTTCTTTTTCAATGTCTAATTTTCTATCAATCCTATCCAATTTTTTTTTTTCATCTCAAGAATCTTGATATGGGGATTTTTCCACGTCTGCATTTACCACGCTCTACCTTTGCCATATATGCTTGAACATATGTCTTTTAGTTATAATCACCGTTTTAATATCCTTGTCTACTAATTCTATGATGTGTGTTATTTTAAGTTGATTTTGGTTGATTGATTATTCATCTCATTATGGATCATATCTTCTTACTTCTTTGAGGTTCTACAGTTGAATGTTGACACAATTTTGGCTTGTTCAATGCTATGTATATATCATTTTTATACTTCTTTCTGGGAAAGGAATAAAATCCTTGGAATTAATATGATCCTTTCAGGTCCTGCTTTTAAGCTTTTTTTTTTTTTTTTTTGACAGGCAGAGTGGACAGTGAGAGAGAGAGACAGAGAGAAAGGTCTTCCTTTGCCGTTGGTTCACCCTCCAATGGCTGCCGCGGATGGCGCACTGCGGCCGGCGCACTGCGCTCATCCGATGACAGGAGCCAGGTGCTAGGTGCTTCTCCTGGTCTCCCATGGGGTGCAGGGCCCAAGCACTTGGGCCATCCTCCACTGCACTCCTGGGCCACAGCAGAGGGCTGGCCTGGAAGAGGGGCAACCGGGACAGAATCTGGCGCCCCGACCGGGACTAGAACCCGGTGTGCCGGCGCCGCAAGGCGGAGGATTAGCCTGTTGAGCCACGGCGCCGGCCTGCTTTTAAGCTTTGAGAAGCAGAAACGACATTGCATTTAACCTAGGATTAATTTTTTCCACTCATGAGATAAATGACTTTTGAGTACTTTTCCTGAAACCCTACAAATTAGAAGCGTTTTTCTCTCCGATGGATTAGCAACTATTCTCAACCTCCTTTCAAGTCATGTTGCTCTAATACTGTCAGGTGGTTCTTCAGCCAACTCATTTTTTTGCACACACATCCTTATTGTTATGCACCCAAGCAAGGACTTTAGAGGAAACTTCACAGTGCTCTGGATATGCAGCACACTCTGGTACTATGCTCTGCCAATTCAAACCATCTTGGGCTCCATGGACTTCATGCTCACTCCTCAATTCAAGGAGACAACCAGATTCTGCTTGAGGTTTCCCAACCTGTGTTTCAGTCTCAGGATTTTTTCCAGACATGACTTTGGCTAATGCTCACATTCTCCTCATATGTTTCCTGTCTCCCAGACATCATTGTCCTCTGTTGCTTAATTCCAATGTCTTGAACAGCACTTCATATATTTTTAGTAGTTTCAGGGACAAATTTAAATCTATTCCCTGTAATCCATCTCCACCAGAAACAGAAGTCCTAAGGTTTTAAGTTTACAAAAAGCTGATCTTAGGTAAGAAAACAATCCATATTTGACACAACATGCCCTTATTCTATGCATATATGTACTTACTGTTGCAAGAGACTGGATGATTAATAGAAATAAGAGTAAATATTTCTTCAACATTTTTTTCACTTCATATACAATAGAGGTCAGTTAATACAGTATATCAAAGGGTTCATGAAAATGTAATTAGAAGAAGTTCATTTTGGTGAAAAATATTTAAATCCAAGCATATTTTTTCATAATACGTATTTTCCACGAATATTTTGAAGACCTCTGTATTTCTCTCAGTGAAGGCATCCAAGTGCACCCCTAACTTTAATTTTCTAAACTACTATCATCTATTAATTCTTCCATCAGCAACATTAAAAGGAGACCATTCCATCAAATGAAGTTATTGGATAGTTCTCATTAGTTATAGACACCTTTTTCTGACTGGAAAACAATACATAGAATCACCTGGGACTCATGCAGGAAAGCAGGGTATATGAACCATGCTCAGTTGTTTTTCCTTTTACTGCTTCTTTATGGACTTCATATTGTACTTGAGAGAAGTTCACAGAGGTTTTAATAAATGTAAGCCCCAGGAGCTCATAAAACATGTTCCAAACTCCACAACTATAATTATTCTTTATTTTGCCTTACACTAAGGAATGCTTGCACACACCATATCTCAAAAACAATTTTCTACTCAGCTTGCATATTTATTTAATAAATATTTATTGAGTGTCTACAATGTCAGTGTACTGTGTAAGATGCTAAATATATAATACATGATACAAAAAATAGCCTCTGTATTCATGCAGTATATAATCTGTGGAAATGAATAATAAAAGTAAATAAATGAATAAGTATTTAAAGGTCAAGAGTGCTATATGCTGTGGAGGAAATTAACAAAAGGCTATGCTACAGACTAAGATTATCTCAGTTTTGATAATAAGTACTATCTATGATTTTAATATATAAAGTGATATGCTAAATGAAAAGAACTAATCACAGGCAGAGACCAAAGAATAACAGGAAGAGAGAAAAATGGTTGTGCTGAGATATTAAGATAGGAAAAAATAACTTGATATGTTCTTTAGGAAGTGAAATAAAACCACTGTGGCTGAATTTCAACAGGGGAAAGAGAACCAAATGTATTTTGGGATAAGCAAACACCACATGGCCTACAGTCCTGTGTGCAATATCCATTGAATAAGTTAAAGCAGGAGACCAGGAGACCGTATGATCCTCTTTAAGTTCTAAGAAGACTACCCAACTTCCTTATGTACATGTTGGAGAGAGGCAAGATTAGAAGCAAAGATACCAGCTTAGAGACTAACACAGGAGTCTAGCACATGGTAGTCAGAGTGGTGCTGGCAGTGAAAAGGAAGTAGAGTGCATGACTGTAATCGTGGGACAGGGGGTTGTTTAGGGATGGGTGTGGGGATAAGAGAAGGAGAGGATCCAAGCTTAACTAACAAGTTTCTAGTTTGGACACCATGATGCCCTTTACTGAGATGGGAAAATGCTGGGTGTTAGAGATGGAATCAGTTCAGTGTGGAGCTCATTCATGTTGGGATGCCTAGAAATTGCCAAAATAGACACTCACCAGCCAGCTGAATAAATATTTAAGAGGAGGGATTGAAAATAACAATATAATCTTGATTTCTATTAAAATTTAGATTATATTTTAAAACATGAGATCGAATAACCTCCCCTAGTGACAGAGTCTGTGGACTCAAAAGGCTTCCATAGCCTTGGCAGATCATGTCATGAGCCTCAAGTGATCAATGACATTATAAATGACAGTGTTAAGTTATATCAACAACAGGAGTCACTCTGCACTTACTCCCTATATAGAACCTCTTAGTGAGTTGTACTCTGAGAATTAACTGTAAAACTTCTTTTCAAACTTTATACTTTGTGCGTGTATGTGGGTGCAAATTGTTGAAGTCTTTACTTAGTATGGAGTTGGTCTTCTGTATTTAAAGTTAATTAAAAAGGAATCTTAATGAAGAATGGGATGAGAGAGGGAGTAGGAGGTGGGTCAGGAATGGGAGTGAGAGGGCAAGTATGGGGTGAAGCATCACTATATCACTATATTCCTAAAGCTGTACCTATAAAAATTGTATTCATTAAATTAAAGCTTTCTTTAAAAAAAAAAAGGAAAGAATGTTCCAACATGGGAAGCAATTCACACAGCAGAATCATAGAATGATAATCGTTCTAAATAACACATTGACCTCAGAATCAGCCCTTAAGGCATTTGGATCTGACTGAAAAGCTCATGAGAGCATTTCAGGCATGGAAATCCAAGATAATGTGGCAAAAAAAAAAATGTCCTACATGAAGGATCTCTGTGAGTGAGACCACAGTGGAAAGAAGGGGCCAAAAAATAAGGATGTACTTTTCTCTGAAGGGAGGAGAGAATTTTTACATAGTTTGTGGCCTTGCCTGAATACTGACAGAGACTGTTGACTCAGAAGGCTTCTATAGCCTTGCCAACTCATGTCAAGGGCCTCAGGTGACCACTGATGTTGTGCATATGAGTGTTAATTGTTAAATTAACAACAGGAGTCACTGTGTACTTGCTCCTCATGCAGGACTTCTGTCCTCAATGAGTTGTACTATGAGAATTAACTATAAAATTTGTTCTCAAACAATTTTTTTATATTTTGTATGTGTGCAAATTATTGAAATGTTTACTTAATATAGAGTTGGTCTTCCGTGTATGAAGTTAATTGAAAACAAATCTTATTGGAGAATGGGATTTGGAATGGGAGAGAGAGGAAGAATTTGGGAGGGAGTGGGAGGGGGAGGGTATGTATAGTGGGAAGAATCATGGTATTCCTAAAGTTATACGAAATTTGTACTCATTAACTAAAATGTTTCTAAAAAAATAAAATTAAAGAAAAAAGTCACACATACACAGGGTTGAATATTATTCAGCTGTGAAAAAGAATGAAATCCTGACATTTGAAAAAAGTTGAATGGAACTGGAAATCCTTATGCAAAGTGAAACAGTGAAAAACAAATTTCACATGTGCTATCTCATATATAAAAACATTATATATATATATATATGTATATATATATATATATATAACAACAATGTGTGGATCCTATATGATTTGGTATGTAGATATTTATAAGTGCTGTCTTTATTGAATTATATCCCCATATTAATATATCTTCTTTCCTCACTTTATGTTCTTTGTCATGAATCCCATGCAATGTGATATTAATATAACCAGTCCTCCTGTCAAGCAAAAAAAAGGGTATATTAAGAATCATATACAATAATAATATGTCAAGGATTATACTGTTCTTTTTTTTTTTATAAAGCTTTTATTTAAAGAATATAAATTTCCAAAGAACAGCTTATGGATCACAATGGCTCCCCCCCACACAACATCTCTCCCTCCCCCTACCCTCCCCTTTCCCGCTCCCTTTCCCCTTCCGTTCACATCAAGATTCATTTTCAATTCTCTTTATACACAGAAGATCAATTTAGTACATATTATGTAAAGATTTCAACGGTTTGCCCTCGCATAGAGACACAAAATGATAATACTGTTGGAGTGCTAGTTATAGTATTAATTCACAATGTACAGCACATTAAGGACAGAGATCCTACATGATTTTTTTTTAAAAAATTGATTAATTGTCTATGCAATTTCCAGTTTAACACCAAGATTTTTTAATCATTTACAATTATCTTTATATAAAGAAGATCGATTCAATATATACTATGTAAAGATTTCATCAGTTTGCACCCACTCAGAAACACAAAGTGTAAAAATACTGTTTCAGTACTAGTAATAGCATTATTTCACATTGGATAACACATCAAGGACAGATCCCTCATGAGACGTAAGTACACAGTGACTCCCGATGTTGATTTAACAATTTGACACTCTTGTTTATGGCGTCAGTAATCTCCCTAGGCTCTGGTCATGAGTTGCCAAGGCTATGGAAGCCTTTAGGGTTCGTCGACTTCGATCTTATTCCGACAGGGTCATAGTCAAAGTGGAAGTTCTCTCCTCCCTTCAGAGAAAGGTATCTCCTTCTTTGATGGCCCCGTTCTTTCCACTGAGATCTCACTCGCAGAGATCTTTCATTTAGGTCTTCTGTTTTTTCCAGAATGTCTTGGCTTTCCATGCCTAAACTATTCTCATGGGCTCTTCAGCCAGATCCGAATGCCTTAAGGGCTGATTCTGAGGCCAGAGTGCTATTTAGGACATCTGCCATTCTATGAGTCTGCTGTGTATCCTGCTTCCCATGTTATGTCAAGGATTATACTGTTCTGAGGATACAACTGTGACATGATTCTAGTCTGTATTATGCTTATTACATATGCAATGTTTAAATAACATTGTAAAACTTCATTTAATTTGGGAAAATTGCACCTTCTATAGTAATGACATGGGGTATGAATTAAGCTGAATGAATCAAAGATGACTTCAGTGGGCGCCACGGTTCAACAGGCTAATCCTCCACCTGCGGCGCCAGCACACCAGGTTCTAGTTCCAGTCAGGGCGCCGGATTCTGCCCCGGTTGCTCCTCTTCCAGTCCAGCTCTCTGCTGTGGCCTGGGAGTGCAGTGGAAGATGGCCCAAGTCCTTGGGCCCTGCACCTGCATGGGAGACCAGGAGAAGCACCTGGCTCCTGGCTTCGGATCAACGCGGTGCACCAGCCACAGCATGCTGGCCATGGCGACCATTGAGGGGTGAACCAACATCACATTTTAACAACTTTAACATTTTCCATATCCACTTCATATATGAATATCATGCACATACAATTACATAGTTTTTTTTCTCGAAAGCACGGATACTAATGTCACATAATCAGGAATTTATGACAAGGATCATAAGGTGGAAAGAATATATATATATATATATATATATATATATAGAGAGAGAGAGAGAGAGAGAGTATAATTTGGTGAAGACAACATTTATAAAGATCTGTGTAAAATATTTTAATGTTTTAATGTAGTGTTATAACTTATTTTAATATTCACAGTAAAATAAATGGTTTGTACATCATTTTACAATATCAGAACATTCTGAATTAGCTTGTGTAGTTGCTCTTACCAGTGAGTTTTCTACCATCAGATATTTCCTTCTTTCTTGTTGGCATCTCTTTATTTTATTTGAAGAATTCCCTTTAGCATTTCTTGTAACACAGATCTAGCGGTGATAAATCTCAGCATTTTTTTGTGTCTGAGAAAGTCTTTCTCGTTCCCTCACATCTGAAGGCTATCCTTGCTGAATACGGTATTCTTGGCTGTCATTTTTTTCCCTCAGTACTGTAAAAGCCTCATCCCACACTCTCCTGGCCTGTTAGGCTTCTGCTTAGAACTCTGCAGTCATGTGAATTGGGACCCTTTTGTGTGTTATTTAATTCTTTTTTTCTTGTTGTTTTGAGAATCTTGTCTTTAACTTTGGAAGGCTCAACTATTTCTAAGGGTAGACTTGCTTGGGTTGAATCTGGCTTAACATATCTGTAGCTTGTATTGTTGCATTTTTCTCTAAATTTGGGAAGTTTTCTGTCACTATCTCTTAGAATATTTTTTCTACCCACTTTAACATTATGAACTTCCTCTTAAATCCCAATAACTCAAATATTTGCTTTTTCATGCTTCACACCAATTTCTTTATTCCTCATAAGTCTTTCTATTTTTATTTTCCAACTATGAATTTTCAGACTGTCTTCAAATTCATTGATTGTCTCTTCTGTTTGATTTAGTCTGCTATTGATACTCTGTCATAGTTTTAGTTTCACTTAGTATATTTTTCAGTTGAAGGATTTCTAGTTGATTTTGTTTAATTACTTTGATCTCTATCAAATCTTTTTTTTTTTTTTTTGACAGGCAGAGTGGACAGTGTGAGAGAGAGACAGAGAGAAAGGTCTTCCTTTGCCATTGGTTCACCCTACAATGGCAGCCACGGCCGGCGCACTGCGCTGATCCGATGGCAGGAGCCAGGTGCCAGGTGCTTTTCCTGGTCTCCCATGGGGTGCAGGGCCCAAGGACTTGGGCCATCCTCCACTGCACTCCCGGGCCACAGCAGAGGGCTGGCCTGGAAGAGGGGCAACCGGGACAGAATCCGGCGCCCCAACTGGGACTAGAACCCAGTGTGCCGGCACCGCAAGGTGGAGGATTAGTCTGTTGAGCCACGGCGCCGGCCGATCTCTATCAAATCTAATACAATGATGGAGCAGGCATTGTGACACAGCAGGTTAAGCCACCACACTTGGGACACCTCATCCTGTATCAAAGTGCTTATTCAAGTTATAGCTCCTCTGTTTCTCATTCAATTTATTGCCAATGCACCTGGGAGGGCTGCAGATAATGGCCCAAATACTTGGGTCCCTGTCACCCACAAGGGGGGGCTCAGGAGGAGTTCCTTGCTCCTGAGTTAGACCTGGCCCAATCCCAGCTCTCATGGGCAATTGGAGAGCAAACCAGTGGAAGGAAGAGTTGTGTGTGTGTGTGTGCCCCTTCTCTGTCTCTCCTTGTCTGTCATTATGACTTTCAAATAAATCTTTTTAAAAACAGGAATGTGGAATTGCTTCTCCATGTTCACTCTAATTTAGCTGAGTTCTCTTAAAACGACATCTTGAAATCTTACTCAGAGCATTGGGAAATTTCAATCCCTGGATGATTCATTTCTGACACCATATTTTTCTCTTTAGGTCAGTTCATGCTTCCTTGGAAGTCCTTAATGCTTATTGTTACATTATATTTTCTGCATGTTGAAAATTAGTTGTAACAATCTGTCTTAATCCATTGCTTTCCTTCTAGAAATTCCAAGTAGTCTGTTTATTTTCTCAGCCTATGGGTATTTGAAATTTCAGCACTAAAGAGTACCCTACATTGCAATATCCTGTGAGTCTGCTCTTAATATATATTTTACTGATCCTGTGGCTGATATGTTGTTCAGTATATAATGGGAAAGTGCATAAAAATGGGTAGGCTCTCCCCTACAAGCCTACTCTTGGACTTGTGATAGGCCTAGAGTCTCAGAGTGCTTGACACCTGTCCAAAAATAGCATAAAGCAAGATCACACACATCTGGCATTCTCAGCCCACCAAGACCAATGCAGCCTGGGCAGGACCAAAGCTCACATTGCTATGGTCTTCCTGCTGCTGAGCTGGCCTCACAGCAATCAGTCTTATTAATTGAGGTATAAGATTTTTCAAATGGGACCACAGGACTCTGATGGGCACTAAAGCAAATGCAAGTGTCTTTCCTGGGGACAGGGACCACCAGAATTTTCTCAATGCCGAAGTTGATCTACCTGGCAGTGAGTGTGTAAGCAGTGCTGTCATTCCTTCCTTTCTTCCCAAGGTCATAGAAGAGGTGATAGAGGCAGCCCCCCTGCTGCTAAGCAAAGCCCTAGTTGGGTCACACCTGGGTCTCACAGTCATCAGGCCCTGTGCAATCTTTGGAATGCACACCAGGCCTGCCAGACCAAGTCTGTCTCACCAGGGTAGTTCTCTGCCTAACACTGGGGCTAGACCAGAGACTTCATCCATAGATACTTTCCTTGGAACAGAAACCTTTATTATCTGACCACTGTGGGCCCTTGCTGACTGCCCAAGATTTACAGAGAATGAAAAGGCCAGCTTTTTGGCCACTCACACTGGCTTCTCACTGGTCACACCTGGGTCCCACAGTCACAGATACCTACAACATCTTTGGGCGGTTCTGCCAAGCCTACCAGAAGTTAGCAGTGACACATGCCAAAGTGTCCTTGCCCACAAACTACAGGTCTCTGCTTAATGCTGGACAAATTCAGAGGCTCAGTGTGTAAGATGGCCAGAGACATTTGGGCTTTATCAGTGCAGGGTCTCATTATTTTAGGTCAAGCTCTGAACTCCAAGGTGTGACCTAATCTCCCTCTCCTGGTTTCTCCATACAGCTAGAATTTTTTTTCTGCTGGTGGTTACAGAAGCCCTGGCAGAGGCTCCATAGATGTAGAAACTCCAAATATTCACTCTTTAGATATGGATCTGAGGTCAAGGCTGAGGGCTCAGTTCTACTGGATTTTTCTACATTGGATCTGGCTCTGGGATTCACTCTGCTCTCCCTCTCCCAAGTGAGAAGGAGGCATCTCTTTCCTCATTACGCTCCTTGGAGATGTCAGAGGAGTGACCTGAACAACTTTTTCTTTTTTTTTTCACTGAATTTTCTTATGATTATAACAAGATAAGACACTGTGGTCTCTCATCTAGCTTCCTTGGCTCTTATGAAGGTGATTTGCATGTAGATCTGTGCATATTGGTGCCTCTGCTAGGAGGTGGTCACTAGAGACACCCAATTAGCCACAATTATGGTTCCTGAACTACAGTTTAAATGAACAGAATATTTTTAATTTTTCAGTTTCAAACAAGTGTGTCAAGCACATTCTACTCATTCCTCCCAAACACACTGAGGTTGACCCTATTATCTTTATTTTACATGTGAAGAAACTTAGGTTGTTGTAAGTTAAATAACTTACTCAAAAATTCATGACCGAGCACTGTTAATATCCAGGGTCTAAGACCAGCTTATCCACCTCCAAACTAAAGCCCATGCTCTCAAAGAGCAACAGTGACCAAAGTGGTTAGGGTAGGTTAGATATCATACTACCAGGTGATACCCAATTCTACTCCATGGTAACTCCATGAACTTTGACAAATTACTTTAATGTTCTTTCACCAGTAAGTGGGGATAAGGAGAAAGTTTACTTCATAGAATTTTTACACAGACTAGAAGAATTGAATGGGCCAGGGTTGTGGTGCAGGAGGTCAAGCCATTATATCCTATTTGGCGTCCTATTTGGGAACTGACTCAAGTCCTGGCTGCTCCCCTCTGATCTCTCTCTCTCTCTCTCTCCCCTCTCCCCCTCTCTGTAACTTTGCCTTTCAAATAAATACATCTTTTAAAAGTAAATTTAAACCACTCTAGAAAAATTTACATAGACTTTAGTAAATGAAAACAATTAGTCTGTCTTCTCTGAAGAACCCTTTTTCTCTACTTAAGAAGATCACAATTTTAGTACAGCATCCCTAATTAGTTTATGAGTTGAGATGTTTCACAGTGAAATCACTCTGAACCACTTTTGATCCTGTATCTAACATAGACAACTAGAACTTTAATTTCAAAATCTTGGCAAAACTGCCTACCCATCACTGCATATGCACTTGCTTGTTGTGTTAAACTTCCCCCCTACCAATAACTCTTTGTTTGCCTTCCCGCAAAGGAAAAAAACAGGAACTAAATTCATCAGCACCAAAGCTGGGACGCTCTCCAGAGCTCAGAGAAAGTGTGATCTGTCACAATATTGTAGGCTTGCATGAAGTCTGCATTCTAAACACTCACTTGGAAGAGGGAAAGACATCACAAAAGAGCAGCTGGGTCAAGCAGGCTTTTGAGTAATGACTTTGCCTGAACTAATTGCCCTTTTCTCATACAAACAAGAAAAGGCAGTCAAGTGGATGTGGCAGAACTGGGTTACTCTAAGAAGATAGAAATGGGCCTCAGCTTTTTCTGTAACTGCAGCCCCTTGTTCTTGTGCTTGTTACATGCAATAAATGTCATTCTATGAGAAGGACCAGCTCTTGAATCCCATCAAAATCTTTCCTGGAAACCTGAAGCACAGAGCTCTGATATCCTCTCTCATCCAGCCGGGAGCAGCAGAGCATGCCATGTGACTAAAAGAGCATGGTCCAAGGAAGGGAAGCATAGGGCTGTTTTGTTGTAGAAACCTTTTCTACCTAATTGGCTGGGAAAACAGAAATAAGGGCTACTTGACACTCATCTCCTGACTATTATGCAATCTAGTCAGGCCCTGTTGTAGAAGAACAGGCAATTGAGGAACATCAAGCACAAAAACAATAATTAACTATTTTGAGAGTTAAATGATAAGGCAAGCATACATGCCTATGCTTTCCCAGATTGGCTATGGAACAAATGATATTTTCGCCAAATGGTATTACAGAAGTTATTTCAGAGCTCCTGTGATTACTTCTTAATTTTATCATCCATATGGGAACTTGGAAAGCTTACACCCAGTTCTAGGGCTCCCAGCTGCAGAAATTAGATATTTTAAAAAATAACCAAAGTTAGAAGAGAAGAGAGAGACCATCAACAGATGGACAGTTTCACAACTATTCTTCCCAGCATAAATACAAACTACCTTTTGAGTGACTGTATGTATGTTCCCATATGGGCACACACACTAAGAATTTAAACCCCTGCAGTTTGAATTGAAATACTGTGTATTTCACAATTATCTGAATGACATAAGAAAAAAGCAAAAAATAATCTGAGCTTCCAATACTTTTTAAAGTATTTTCCTTAATTTCCATTTAATTTATGTGTAGACTGTTTTAGAAAATTTTTTCTTTTCAAAAAAATTGTATTTGGCAGTCATTGGTATAAAGAAAAAGATCCTTTTGTGGATTTATTTCACAGATGAATTGCCAACACAGATGCACTATTAAAAATTATGACACAGCAATGTTTGCAGAAAAGTTGTATTTAATGTCAAACATGAAAGAATGTTCATTCAGTGCTAAAATAGAGATACTCTGAGGGTCAAGTTGAGTTGAATTTCTAAACAATCATAGCAATAATTCAACTCTCAACCAATTGAATTATTAGACTTCCACTTCAAAATGTATAATTTTAAATGTCTCCTTTGATTCTATTACATATGCACACTACAGAAGTTCTGTCTCAACAACACAGTTGAAGGAGAGAATTACCTACATTTTTAGCAGTTATGTGATGAAACCAACTCAATAACAGTAGTAGAATTGAATAGTTATGATGAATGCTGCAACATAAAGCTTACTATGAGCTAAACAACAGAATTATAACAAAATACAATATTTATTAAGTGGGTTTGAATAGTTGACAATCATCTAAAATAATATCAGGCAAGTAAAACAGTACAAATAAACATTTGTCTTCTAATTACTGTTGTGATGAAAGCTCTCAATAACTCATAAATTATTAAGAATCACTGCTTCTCAGGAAGGAGCAGGAGATAAATCATCAATCTTTGTTCTGGATAATGAATGAATGTATCTCTTTTTCCTAAAAGCTATTGGGCATATTCTGAGGTCTCACTCTTGACAAACTTTTGGTCTTTCTGGTAACATCTTATTTTCAGAGTCATATCAAGTATCATCTCTCCAAAAGTTTCAAGTGACAGGGAGGGGCACATTTCAGCACCAGCAAGTGCAGCCCAGAGTCTCACATTCAATGTCAGAATTTTTAGCATGATTAGTCTGATTTCAGTTGCATTTCAATCAATTTAAATTTTTTTATATCTTTAAACAGATATATGCTTAACAATGTTATGAGTCAAAATTGATTTCAAGCAGCTACAACAGAATACAATAGATCAAATGGTTTAAACAACAAATATTTATTCTTTTACGGTTCTGAAGGCTGGAAGTCTGACATTAGGGTACCAGGATGGACATATTCTGAGAGGTCCCTCTCCTGATTTTCAGATGTCTGTCTTCTTGCTATATTATCACATGACAAAGAGCAGAAGAAAAGAAGTAAGCCTTCTTCTGCATCATCTTTTAAAGACACAAACCCCAGCACAAGGACTCCACCCTTTAGAACTAATTGCTTCCCAAAGGCTCCATCTCCAAAGACAATCACATCGAGAGCAGGTTTCAACATACGAGTTATGGGGAGAGGTCTCAATCATTCAGTCTACAGCATATGAGTGAATTTGTTGTATTATCTATTGCTCAATGTCCATCATGATTTAGTGCTACATAAAAGAGAGTTTCCAATTGGACATCAGCCTTAATTCCCAAGTAATTTGTTACTGATTTTTTTTTAACTCAGCCAATAATCAACAGAACATAATAATAATGGAGGAAGTGATATATAGAGTCCCAACCAGTTATAGCCAGTAAATGCTCAAAAATAATATATAAAATTCTAAGGAAAGTTTAAAAAAACACGATGTTTTTAAAATTTAAATCCTTTATATATCTTTATAAGAAAGAAAGAATAAATAGGTTGAAAAGTTTTATCAGTAGTGTCATTCAAGTATCTGAATGGCACAATGCATGTTGAAAAACTCCCAGGGAAGTAAGATGGGATGGAGGGAGGTTGAATAATGTGTATCAAATCAAAGTTGGATGATAGGAATAAGCCCCTCATGTTACACAACCTAGTGGGTTAACTATAACTAGCAGTAACCTACCATATATTTTAAGAACAAATACAAAGAAGGAGCTCCAAAGGATCCAAGCACAAAGTAACATTATTCAGAAGAAAATGTTGATTATCCTGTATACATGTATGGAATTGTTACAATAACCCCACTAATATGCACAACTATTGTTAATTTAAAATGTTTTCAGAATTTTTGGATTTATTTCTCCAAAAAATGTTTACTGAAACCAATTTTATACACAATTACCTACTTCTATTATTTAATGAAATAGGACAGAAAACAATGAATACACAAGTAAAATTTAACAATGATGAGTGTTAAATAAACCTTAGTAAAATAAAGCATTTCCACTGAAATCTGGTACCAGACAGGGATGCCCACTCTCACCACTGCTATTCAATATAGTTCTAGAAGTTTTAGACAGAGCCATTAGGCAAGAAAAAGAAATTAAAGGTATACAAATTGGGAAGGAAGAACTCAAACCATCTCTCTTTTCCGATGATATGATTCTTTATTTGGGGGATCCAAAGAACTCTACTAAGAGACTATTGGAACTCATAGAAGAGTTTGGCAAAGTAGCAGGATATAAAATCAATGCACAAAAATCAACAGCCTTTGTATACACAGGCAATACCACAGCTGAGAAAGAACGTCAAAGATCAATCCCATTCACAATAGCTACAAAAAAAAAAATCAAATACCTTGGAATAAACTTAACCAATGACGTTAAAGATCTCTATGATGAAAATTACAAAATTTTAAAGAAAGAAATAGAAGAGAATACCAAAAAACGGAGAAATCTTCCATGCTCACGGATTGGATGAATCAACATCATCAAAATGTCCATTCTCCCAAAAGCAATTTACAGATTCAATGCAATACCTATCAAGATACCGAGGACATTCTCAGATCTGGAAAAAATGATGCTGAAATTCATATGGAGACACAGGAGACCTCGAATATCTAAAGCAATCTTGTACAACAAAAACAAAGCCAGAGGCATCACAATACCAGATTTCAGGACATACTACAGGGCAGTTGTTATCAAAACAGCATGGTACTGGTACAGAAACAGATGGATAGACCAATGGAACAGAATAGAAACACCAGAAATCAATCCAAACATCTACAGCCAACTTATATTTGATCAAGGATCCAAAACCAATTCCTGGAGTAAGGACAGTCTATTCAATAAATGGTGCGGGAAAAACTGGATTTCCACATGCAGATTTATGAAGTAAGACCTCTCTACCTTTAACCTTACACAAAAACTCATTCAACATGGATTAAAGACTTAAATCTACGACCTGACACCATCAAATTATTAGAGAGCATTGGAGAAACCCTGCAAGATATAGGTACGGGAAAGACTTCCTAGAAAACACCCTGGAGGCACAGGCAGTCAAAGCCAAAATGAACTTTTGGGATTACATCAAATTTAGAAGTTTCTGTACTGCAAAAGAAACAGTCAGGAAAGTGAATAGGCAACTGACAGAATGGGAAAAAATATTTGCAAACTACGCAACAGATAAAGGGTTGATAACCAGAAATCTACAAAGAAATCAAGAAACTCCCCAACATCAAAACAAACAACCCACTTAAGAGATGGGCCAAGGACCTCAATAGACATTTTTCAAAAGAGGAAATCCAAATGGCCAACAGACACATGAAAAAATGCTCAAGATCACTAGCAATCAGGGAAATGCAAATTAAAACCACGATGAGGTTTCACCTCACTCCAGTGAGAAAGGCTCACATTCAGAAATCCACCAACAATAGATGCTGGAGAGGATGTGGGGAAAAAGGGACACTAATCCACTGTTGGTGGGAATGCAAACTGGTGAAGCCACTATGGAAGTCAGTCTGGAGATTCCTCAGAAACCGGAATATGACCCTACCATTCAACTCAACCATACCACTCATTGGAATTTAAGCAAAGGAAATTAAATTGGCAAACAAAAAAGCTGTCTGCATCTTAATGTTTATTGCAGCTCAATTCACAATTGCTAAGACCTGGAACCAACACAAATGCCCATCAATAGTAGACTGGATAAAGAAATTATGGGACATGTAATCTATATAATACTATACAGCAGTCAAAAACAATGAAATCTAGTCATTTGCAACAAGCTAGAGGAAAACATTATGCTGAGTGAATTAAGTCATTACCAAAGGGACAAATATCGTATGTTCTCCCTTATCAGCGACAACTAACTGAGCACCAAAGGGGAAACCTGTTGAAGTGAAATGGACACTATGAGAAACAGTGACTTGATAAGCTCTTGTCCTGACTGTTGATGTAAAATGTAAAACCTTATCCATTTTATTCTTTTTTGTTTTGTTTTGTTCTAGTACAATTGTTTGAACTCTGTAATTTACACACAATTTTTCTTAGGTGTTTAAATTTTAACTGAAAAGTGATCACTGTTAAATATAACAGTGGGAATAAGAGAGGGAGGAGATGTACAATTTGGGACATGCTCAATCAGACTTGGCCCAATTGGAGGATTTAGAAATGTGCCAGGTAATTCCAGTTCAATCCCATCAAGATGGCATGTACTAAGGCTATCTCACTAGTCCAAGTGATCAATTTCAGGTCACAATTGATCACACTGATAGGTCTAAGAGTCAAAGGGATGACACAAACAAGACTAGTGTCTGCTAATACTAACTGATAGAATCAAAAAGGGAGAGAACGATCCATCATGGGAAGCTGGATACACAGCAGACTCATAGAATGGCAGATGTCCTAAATAGCATTCTGGCCTCAGAATCTGCCCTTAAGGCATTCGAATATGGCTGAAGAGTCCATGAGAGTATTTTAGGCATAGAAAGCTAAGACACTCTGGAAAAAAAAAAAAAAGAAGAAGACCTAAATGAAAGAACTCTGCGAGTGAGATCCCAGTGGAAAGAACGGGGCCATCAAAGAAGGAGGTACCTTTCTCTGAAGGGAGGAGAGAACTTCCACTTTGACTATGACCCTGTTGGAATAAGATCGAAGTCGGCGAACCCTAAAGGCTTCCATAGCCTCGGCAACTCATGACTAGACCCTACGGCTTCCATAGCCTTGGCAACTCATGACTAGGGCCTAGGGAGATTACTGATGCCATAAATAGGAGTGTCAAATTGTTAAGTCAACAACAGGAGTCACTGTGTACTTACGTCTCATGTGGGATCTGTCCTTAATGTGTTGTCCAATGTGAAGTAATGCTATAAGTCGTACTGAAACAGTATTTTACACTTTGTGTTTCTGTGTGGGTGCAAACCGATGAAATCTTTACTTAATATATACCAAATTGATCTTCTGTATATAAAGATAATTGAAAAGGAATCTTGATGTGAATGGAATGGGAGAGGGAGCGGGAGATGGGAGGGGTGCGAGTGGGAGGGAAATTGGGGGGCTGGAAGCCACTGTAATCCATAAACTGTACTTTGGAAATTTATATTTACTAAATAAAAAAATAAAGTATCAGTGATGCATCAATTGGCTTACCATTGTCACAAAATTTCCTTCAGCAATGACTGATGATTGCACATGTGCCGGGGACCAGTCAACGCTGTTGACCTTGGCTGAAGTTGGCTGACTGTAGGATGAGGAAGGCTACCTTGGCTGAGGTGACATATGCAACCCATCTCTGACTCCCGAGAGTTTCAACCTCCAGTAGGCTAGTCTGAGAAAGCTCTAAGAGCCTTGGAAGAGATGTGGGAAGCAAGTGGGAACAGCAAGCATTTGTTTGAACCAGGCTTGCAACTGACACAGTGTTGCTTACAGTTCATTCTACTGTTCAAACAAGTCATAGTACTGAACCTAGAATCAAAGAGCAGGGCATCTCACCACCACCACCACTACCCCCTGTCAAGAGAACTGGAGAGTCACATGGTAAGTCACAGATGCAGATAAAAGGTAAGAAATGAGGCCAATGATACGTTTCCATAATGTGGATGCTACTTTAAAAGAGTATTTGGGAAGGAGATGAATGGTCTAATTAATAAAACACCCTAAGAAGATGAAAAATTGAACCATAGAGATATCTAGGAGAAATATTTCAAATGCAAAATCCATGAAAGAGTATGGAGGAAATGAAAGGACACTGGTAGAAAGGGAAGTTACAGGGGATATAGAGGAGGTAATCACGTATAAACTATGTAGAGCTCTCCTGCTAGGACAATGAAAGAACTCTGATGTTACTCTAATAAGATTTAAAGGGGCCAGCACTGTGGCATAGCTGGTAAAGCTGCCATCTGCAGTGCCGGCATCCCATGTGGGTGCCTGTTCAAGGCCCAGCTGCTCCACTTCCAATCCAGCCCTCTGCTATGGCCTGGGAAAGCAGTAGAAGATGGCCCAAGTATTTTGGCCCCTGCACCTGCATGGGAAACCTGGAAGAAGGTCCTGGCTCCTGGCTTTGGGATCAGCATAGTTTTGACCATTGCAGCCATCTGGGGAGTGAACCAGCAGATGGAAAAGTCTCTCTCTCTCTCTCTGCTTCTGCCTCTCTGTAACTCTGACTTCAAATAAATAAATGAATCTTTAAAAAATATTTAAAGATTATGAGAAGCAGCAATATAACTTGCGATTTAAGGGGTTTCATACCACAGAAAAAATGGTAGGCTGCCTAGTGGTCAAGAAAAATGAAAGTTGAGAGTCACAGAGAAGCATACTTCTATACTTATAGACAATGAGAAAAACTGATGAATTCTACATGCAGAATCATATATGCAAAATTATATACTCATAGTGCCTTAAAGGCAACTTAATGACTATTCCAGCTAAGGTGATTTACAATTTGATTATGCTGAATTTCAGAAATAGCCAACCTAAGCATAAACTTCAACAAAGCTATGCTCTTGTACATTTTACTGAAAGGCTCATTGGGCACAAATGTCTCTTCTTTGATATAGCACTTATATTTCTAAAAAGTTCTATGAAATTTTGAATTTTAAGTGACATAATTTCCATATTGCCATGTTTATGCAAAAATTAAATTGAAATTTCTCAACTAAAAATTTTTCTATAAATAGCAGGTGAGTTTAATAATTAGAGTTTATAAAAAGTTAACATACAAAATGTAATATCCTTTATACATAGAAACATAGCTAAATTAAATAAATAATGGAAAGAAGACCACATTTTCAATTTAAAAACTATAATAACAGCAATACAAAATGCATGTCAGATTTCAATAGAAATGTCCACATCTCTAAAAGAACATCTTCTATAAATGCCATAAAAGTAAACTTAAAACAAATGATAAGATAAATCGTGTACTTAGACAGGAAGAACCAATATTATAAATGGATCAGTTCTCCCTAATGTAGTTTAGAAATACAATACAATACTATTTTTCTTTTCTAAAATTGGACAAGATTACTATAAATTTAATTTGGAAATAAACAAGCAAAAAAATGGAAAAAGAAGTGGGGCAGTGAGGGATTTGCCCTATCAGTTATTAAAATGAACTAAAAGTCTCATAATTGTTTGGAGATTGGTCTATAAAAAGACTGATATTATAGAATAAATTTTCAGAAATTAATTATGTTGCATACATACATGTATACAAACATGTATACATACTTATAAGATAGTACACCTTTCAAGATTGAGGTTAAAGGGTAAACTTTTCAGAGATAGTTCAAGAAGGCACAATTGGGAAGGTGCTTAATGCTCTAAACTAGGGGAAGATAGTTAAAGAAATGGAGAAACTGCAATCTCAGGGAAGAGTTAGAGAGAAAACAGCAGTGGAAACTCCACAGAAGGAAGAAGAGGGACACTGTGGCTCTACATGGAAGGTGTGGATGCACAGCACAAGTACACATACAACACAGGACTCCACCCGCCATTAGCCTCAGCACCAGCTTTGGAGAGTGAGATGAGAAAAGACTGCAACAGTCCAAGCCACTGACAGTATAGCTACAGGGATAGCCTGGCATGAGTCAGGCCTGGAGCCCTGTGGGGCACAGGGTATCTGCCAACTGAGAGGGGAAAAGTAGCATGTTTCTCTATTCCCATTCCCCTGACAACGTCACCCTGAAACTGGCTGAGAGAAGGCAAGTATCATGTTGTACACACATAACAGCGGAGCCAGCTTGTGCCCCCATACCCAACAACATCCAAGAGGAGATGCTTGGATCTGGCTGGAAGGATTGACAGGGGGCTGAGCACTCACATAAGACTGTGAGGTGCCTGCAACCTCTGAATACATTGCTGTACTTGAGCGAATGCAAACCAAGGAATATCACACATTGATAAAATGTGATGGTCCTTGCCGGTGGAGGAGAGTGGGCTCATGCCCTAAAAAACTCTTGACCCCAAAGCCCAAAGCAACAGGGTTTATAAAAGCAAAAACCAGAAGATCGGGAGGGGAATATATGGTTGCTAGGATCAGGGGGAATACATAGTTACTGGGGTCAAGCTAACCTAAAACCTATGTGAAACTAATATCAATTATAATCTTGACAATACCAGTTACAATCAACAATTTCAATTATAATCTTGACATTAATCCAGATATTAGCTTAAATCATATGTAAGACATAGACAAATTACATTTTTTAGACATTACATTTTTTTGTTTTGTTTTTAAAGATTTTTTTATCTATGGTTACATATTTTTTTCTATGATTTTTTATTTAACGCTTTTATTTAAAGAATATAAATTTCCAAAATACAGCTTATAGATTACAATGGCTTCCCCCCCATAACTTCCCTCCCACCCACAACCCTCCCCTTTCCCACTCCCTCTCCCCTTGCATTCACATCAAGATTCCTTTTCAATTCTCTTTATATACAGAAGATCAGTTTAGTATATATTAAGTAAAGATTTCAACAGTTTGCCCTCACATAGCAACACAAAGTAAAAAATACTGTTGGAATACTAGTTATAGTATTAATTCACAATGTATAGCACATTAAGGACAGAGATCCTACATGATATTTTTTTTTGAAATTGATTAATTTTCCATGCAATTTCCAATTTAACTCCAAGATTTTTTTTTCATTTTTAATTATCTTTATATACAGAAGATTGATTCAGTATATACTAAGTAAAGATTTCATCAGTTTGCACCTACACAGAAACACAAAGTGTAAAAATACTGTTTCAGTACTAGTTATAGCATTACTTCACATTGGACAACACATTAAGGACAGATCCCACATGAGACGTAAGTACACAGTGACTCCTGAAGTTGATTTAACAATTTGACACTCTTGTTTATGGCGTCAGTAATCTCCCTAGGGTCTAGTCATGTGTTGCCGAGGCTATGGAAGCCTTTAGGGATGGAGGAATCTGGAAAACAAAATTCTGAGTGAATTAAGCCAGTCCCAAAGGGACAAATATCATATGTTCTCCCTGATCGGTGACAACTAACTGAGCACCAAAGGGGAAACCTGTTGAAGTGAAATGGACACTATGAGAAACAGTGACTTGATAAGCTCTTGTGCTGACGTTGTTGTACAATGTAATACTTTATCCATTTTAGTATTTTGTTATTCTAGTACTATTGGTAGAACTCTGTAATTAACAAACAGTTATTCTTAGGTGTTTAAATTTTAACTGAAAAGTGATCACTGTTAAATATAACAGTGGGAATAAGAGAGGGAGGAGATGTACAATTTGGGACATGCTCAATCAGTCATGCCCCAAATGGTGAAGTTAGAAATGTGCCAGGGAATTCCAGTTCAATCCCATCAAGGTGGCATGGACCAAGGCTATCTCACTAGTCCTAGTGATCAATTTCAGTTCACAATTGATCACACTGATAGGTCTAAGAGTCAAAGGGATGACACAAACAAGACTAGTGTCTGCTAATACTAACTGATAGAATCAAAAAGGGAGAGAATGATCCAACATGGGAAGCGAGATACCCAGCAGACTCATAGATGGCAGATGTCCTAAATAGCACTCTGGCATCAGAATCAGCCCTTAAGGCATTCAGATCTAGCTCAAGAGCCCATGAGAGTATTTTAGGAATGGAAAGCCAAGACACTCTGGAAAAAAAAGAAGACCTAAATGAAAGATCTCTGTGAGTGAGATCCCAGTGGAACGAATGGGGCCATCAGAGAAGGAGGTACCTTTCTCTGAAAGGAGGAGAGAACCTCCACTTTGACTATGACCCTGTCGGAATAAGATTTAAATTGACAAATTACATTTTTTATCATTAACCCAGGTGCAGCCTATCCACTTTCAAGCTTAAGCAACCATACTAGGGGGTTTCTATGCTCTGCCAAGTATGATGCAGGTTGCCAGGTGTGATGTAGTGGATTGCTATTGTCCGAGTGTTTTGGATCATAGTTTCAGACCAAAGTCTCATGTTGGGGAGGAGGAGTGCTTTCTCAAAATAGAATCTCAGGTGTTCTAAAATGGATTCTCTACTGTCAAGGTGTTACTTCAACATCACAGGCTCTTGGGTCCGACCTACCCAGATGGAGGACTACAGGTAGCTATCTCTAAGAGTGTCTCCACCTCTCTATGAATGGGACTGACTGGCAGAGCAGAGTGGATCTTTGGTGCCCTGTGACTCAGAGCCTTGTGTGATGGGACTGTAGGAAGACTGTAGGTTCATGGGAGAGCACGAGGTGTGGCTGGGTCTTTGGGCAGTTGCTGTGGGTAGCTCCACATGCTCAGGGTGCCCTGATTGCCTAGGGTGGGTCAATGAGGCAGGACTCATGCTAACATTGAGGACTGCATGGATCCTTTGTGTGGTTTTTGTGGCAGATGGATGAATATTGCACCCACTGGAGCTTGCACCAGACATTGATCACCTTGGAAGAGTGGAGGTAAGAGTGAGACTATGTCAACAGAGCTGACAAAACCCTCCTCTCTAATAAAACTAGAAAGCAAATCTAACATGTCCAACTTGCAAGTCATCCTGGATACTCCCCCTCCCACCCCTGGAGCACTGAACAGAGCTCCTTGGCCAAAACCAGCACATTCATGTGAGTATTCACTGAAAGAGCAGACACTCCACGAAGCCACAGAGGGATAGTCCAAAGATAGAAGCTATAAGAGGAAAGAAAAGCAGTAAGTATCTCAACAAATGCCTAAAATAAATGTGGAAGGCATTTAAAATTAACTGAAAAGTGATCACTGTTAAATATAAGAGTGGGAATAAGAGAGGGAGGAGATGTACAATTTGGCACATGCTCACTCAGACTTATCCTTAGTCATAGAGCTAGAAATATGCCAGGGGATTTCAATTCAATCCCATCAAGGTGGCATGTACCAATGCCATCTCACTAGTCAAAGTCATCAGTTTCAGTTCATAATTGATCAAAAAGATTGGATTAAGTGTCAATGGGATTACGTAAACAAGACCAGTGTCTACAAATAATAATTGATAGAATTAAAAAGGAGAGAATGATCCTACATGAGAAGCAGGATACACAGCAGACTCATAGAATGGCAAATGCCCTAAACAGCACTCTGGCCTCAGAATCAGTCTTTAATGCATTCGGATCTGGCTAAAAATCCCATGAGAGTATTTCAGGCTTGGAAAGCCAAGACACTGTGGCAAAAAAATGACCTAAATGAAAGATCTCTGTGAGTAAGATCCCAGCAGAAAGAACGGGCCATCAAAGAAGGCATTCTCTGAAGGGAGGAGAGAACTTCCACTTTGAATGTGGCCTTGTCTAAATAAGATCAGCGTTGGCGAACTCAAGCCTTGGCAGCTCGGGTGATTACTGACATCATAAATAAGAGTGTCAATTGTTAAATCAACAACGGGACTCACTGTACACCAACTCCCAATGCAGGATTTCTGTCCTTAATGTGATGTACTATGAAAATAATGGTAAAACTACTACTCAAACAGTACTCTATACTTTGTGTTTCTGTGTGGGTGCAAACTGTTGAAATCTTTACTTAGTATATACTAAGTTGATCTTCTGTATATAAAGATCATTGAAAATGAATCTTGATGAAGAATGGGATGGGAGAGGGAGCAGGAAATGGGATGGTTGCAGGTGGGAGGTTATGGGGGAAAAGCTACTATAATTCAAAAATTGTGCTTTGGAAATTTATATTTATTAAATAAAGGTTGGAAAAAAAGAAAAATAATTCAAAATCAAAGAAAAAATCACTATATAGATCAATGTAACAAAACAGAGAACCCAGAAATTAATCCATATGCATACAGTCAACTATTTTTTTATTTGATAGGCAGTTACAGAGCAGAGGCAGAGAGAGAGAGAGAGAGAGAGAGAGAGAGATCTTCCATCCACTGGTTCACTCCCCAGATGGCTGCAACAGCCAGAGCTGGGCTTATATGAGGCCGGGAGCCATGAGTTTCCTCCAGGTCTCCCACATGGGTGCAGGGATCCAAGGAATTGTGCCATCTTCCACTACTTTCCCAGGTCACAGAAGAGAGTTGGATTGGATGTAGAGCAACAAGGGCTCATACTGGCTCCCATATGGGATACCAACATTGCAGCAGCAGCTTTTCCTGCCATGCCCCAGTGCTGACACTCCAATTGATTGTTGACAAATGTGTTCAGTGGAGTAAGGATAATCTCTACAACAAGTAATGCTAGCAAACTGGATGTAATATGTAAAAGAATGAAATTAGTTCCACACCTCTCACTACAAGCAAAAACCAAGTGATGAGGGATCAAAGACCTAAACTGAAGAGCTGAGACTGATTTTGCTGGAAGAGAATGTACAGGAAACACTCCAAGACATTGGTGTAGGGAATTATTTCTTGGACAAGATACTCAAACACAGATAACAAAAGAAAACTAAACAAATGGGACTATATCAAACTCAGAAGCTTCTGCATAACAAAGGAAATAATCAAGAGTGAAGAGACATCCAAAGGAATGGGAAAAAAATATTGGCAGACTACATAGCCAACAAAATATTAATATCCAGAATATATCAGCAACTTAAAAAACTTAACAAAAATCTACAAATATAGTTTTAAAATGGCCAAAAGATTTCAATAGAAAATTCTAAATAAAAAATGCAAGTGGCCAACAAATATATGAAGTAATGCTCAATTTCACAAGCCATCAGGGAAGTGCAAATCCAAATCATATGAGATATTAGCTCACCTATGTCAGAATGGCTAAAATTTTAAATACAGAGAGTAACACATGCTGGCAAGGATGTAGACAAAAGGACACACTTACAAACTGTCGGTGGGAATGTAAATTAGTGCAGCCGCTGTGGGAAACAAGATGGAGATTTCTTAAAAAACTAGACATAGACTTGCTATATGGTCCAATGATCCCACTACTGGGTATTTACTCAAAAGTCATGAATACACCATATCAAAGAGATGCATGAACCTCCATGCTTATAGCAACATGGTTCACAATAGCCAAAGTTTGGAATCAACCAGAGTGCACATCATCAGATAAATGGATGAAGAAAATGTGGTATATATACACAAGGGAATATTATTCAGCTGTAAAAAAAGAATGAAATTCTACCATTTGCGTTAAAATGGATGCAACTGGAGAACAATATGTTGAATGAAGTAAACCAGATACAGAAAAAAAAATACTACATGTTCTCCTTTATATGTGAGAGCTAAAAGTTAAAAAACATAAAAGGGTAAAATCAAAAAATAAAAGAATTGCCTATGTATTAGTGTTGCTGCAATATAGTTTGTAAAATTTCATTTTATACTTTTGTCAAACCAGTGATTGAGAATGTTATAATTCTTTTTTTATTTTTTTTATTTTTTTATTTGACAGGTACAATTATGGACAGTTAGAGAGACAGAGAAAAAGGTCTTCCTTCTGTTGGTTCACTCCCCAAATGGCCAATACAGCAGGTGCTGTGACAATCCAAAGCCAGGAGCCAGGTGCTTCTCCCTGGTCTCCCATGTGGGTACAGGGGCCCAAGCACCTGAGCCATCCTCCACTGCCCTCCTGGGCCACAGCAGAGAGCTGGACTGGAAGAGGAGCAACCGGGACTAGTACCTGGTGCCATATGGGATGCCGGTGCAGCAGGAGGAGGATTAACCAAGTAAGCCACAGCGCCAGCCCCGAGAATGTTATAATTCTATAGTTTTAATGATCTGTGATTACTTTAAAATTTAGTGTATATGGGTGAAATGGTCATTTTTCCATTCAATTATTGTTTTTAGCCATTGTCTATATTTTCACTACACTATTGTCTTTTTGCTTTTTCTTTGTTAAACTTTTTATTATTTGAAGCATTAAGCCTTTTACTATAAGGTAAATTTAATATATGTTATCTCAAAAACAAAAAGTAGGAAGGAAAGAAGTACAAAAACAGAAGAAGTTGAAATAATGAAGAAAAGAGCTGAAAATCCTAAATTTAAGTGTGAAAGAAAATTAAACATAGGACTTACAGAAAAATAAAAGCAAATAGCTCTTAGGAAATATGGTCAAACTTACTGATAATAAAAATACAATCAAAAGTAACTGAGATAAACCATTTCACATAGTCAAAAATCCAAAATGTTGAAACCATATTCTATTGTCAAATGAAAGAATAAACAGGCAGTCATATAAATTTCTTGAAGTTATAAAATGTACAATCCCCAAGGAAAGGGATTTGATAACATGTAATAAAATTACATAGCCAAGTATCATTTTGCCCAGTAGTAACTCCAGGAATCTGCCTCAAGGACACGCTGGCAGAACCACAGATGACACAAGGATGCTCATGGCAGTACTGTTTGTAACAGAAAAATAAACTGAGAACAACATTAATAATAGATTGGTTGAAAAAACTATCATACACCTACACAGATCAATTGCTTAAAGCTGTATAAAGAAATAAGTAATATATCTACATTTCGTTATGTTTCATCAAAGGAAAATGTATTAAAGTAGAGGTTATAAATTTATATTAAAAAGACATAAGAAAACAATGAGGAGAAAAATTTGTAAGCTTGTCAACAATTACCCAAAATTAGAAAAGGACATACTATTAATATATCTGTTTATGATAAGAATTTGTATAGAAAAAATAACATTTTTATTTTTAACTTTTATTTAATAAACATAAATTTCCAAAGTACAGCTTTTGGATTACAGCGTTTTTTTCCCTCCCATAACTTCCCTCCCACCCACAACCTTCCCATCTCCCACTCCCTCTCCCATTCCATTCACATCAAGATTCATTTTCAATTATCTTTATACACAGAAGATCAATTTAGTATACATTAAGTAAAAATTTCAATAGACTGCACCCACACAGAAACACAAAGTGTAAAGTACTGTTTGAGTACTAGTTATAGCATTAATTCACATTGTACAACAGATTAAGGACAGAAATCCTACATGAGGAGTGCACAGTGACTCCTATTGTTGACTTAACAAATTGTCACTCTTGTTTATGGCATCAGTAATCACCCTAGGCTCTTGTCATGAGTTGCCAAGGTTATGGAAACCTTTTGAGTTCCCCAACTCCAATCTTATTTAGACAAGGTCATAGTCAAAGTGGAAGTTCTCGCCTCCCTTCAGAGAAAGGTACCTCCTTCATTGATGACCTCTGCTTTTTACTGGGATCACACTCGCAGAGATCTTTCATTTAGGTTTTTATTTTGTTTTGTTTTTGTTTTTGTTTTTGTTTTTGTTTTGGCAGAGTGTCTTGGCTTTCCATACTTGCAATTCTCTCATGGGCATTTTAGCCAGAACCAGATGCCTTATGGGCTGATTCTGAGGCCAGAGTGCTTTTTAGGACATCTGCCATTCTATGAGTCTGCTGTGTATCCTGCTTCCATGTTGGATCGTTTTCTCCTTTTAAATTCTATCAGTTAGTATTAGCAGACACCAGTCTTGTTTATAAAGAGAGTGAAATAGATAATGAGTAGTTAAGACTTTTTCGAATGTATGCTTGACTGCGATAATTCAAGCTGCCAATAACATATATTTCAATACTATATTCTTGGAAATTAATTTTAAGAATTTATGCTGAGAGATATTTTTAAGTCTAGGAATTATAATTCAGCTTTTTAACAAGATATTAAATTATTTTCTTAAGTTAGTTAAATATAACACATTTTGGCTTGTGAGAAAGCACCATATGCTTGGACTGTATTTTTCACTGGAATGTGAACTCTACTGTAGAACAACGGAAGAATCTGAGTCTGGTGGTGAATTTCTTAATTGAAAATCAGATTATCAGCCAAACAGAAAAAAAGGAACTTTTTATATATATAAAAAACACCAATAGCTAATCACTGTATCCCAAAATAATTATATAGCTATGATTTATCTATAGTGGCTATGATTCAATTTATATAAACATATGCAAATATCCCAGTATAGCTCTTAATTTGATTTCTCATTGAAATATCAATCCAATTTTGATACACAATTCATTTTCTCTCCAGTATTTATTGCCACCTAACATTTTTTTTCAAAGATTTATTTATTTATTTGAAAGTCAGAGTCACACAGAGAAAAGGAGGGGCAGAGAGAGAGAGAGAGAGAGAGGTCTTATATCTGCTTGTTCACTCCCCAATTGGCCACAACGGCTGGAGTTGCACCAATCCAAAGCCAGGAGCCAGGAGCTTCTTAGGGGTTTTGACATGGGGGCAGGGGCCCAACCACTTGAGCCATCTTCTACTGCTTTCCCAGGCCATAGCAGAGAGCTGGATGGAAGTGGATTAGCCAGAGCTCAAACCGGCACCCATATGGGATGCCCACACTGCAGGCCACAGCTTTACACGCTACACTACAGCACTGGCCAATCACCTAACATTTTATTCTAAGTTATTTCTTTTCTCCCTTTCTTCCCCTTCCTCTCCCTGCTTCTTTCCTCCTTACAATCACCTACATCACTCTTTCCTGCCTCTCTCCATAGTGTAAGCTCCATTAAAGCCGGACCTTTATCTTTTAACTGAGTAAGGTGCATCAGTGGCTGGCATATAGATGATGCCCAATACATGTTTAGGTAAATGAATTTGTCAAGATGTTCTATTTGTCATAACAAAAAAATCTATTCGAGGTTAGGTATGGTCAATAGCTGCAAATCCAGGTGTTCAATATGGGCAACACCTCTTCCAAATTTGTAATAACATTGATGCACAGGGGTACATGATATCATTGCAGACTGAAGTGGTTAAAAAGAACATTGTGAACCACTCACTCCAACTTCTCCCAGCACCTAGTTTATTCATTCAAATAGAGAGATTTAGTGTAGTATCTATTTTTAGGGCTATTCACAGTAAAGACCCCATTATGTTGCTTAGAACACAGTCAGCTTTGAGAAAATGTGCTATTCATACTCATAAGTTGTGACAAGGGGTTAAGGAAAACCAAAGGAATCATGAAGCTACCCAAGTTCCCAGTTCCCTTAAATCTCCATTGTTATTTTGTATATGGGTGACCACTTTTAGGTTGAAATAATTTGAGCATATGTTTCTGAACAGTAAAGTGGGAATAAAATAAAATCACTAATAAACAAGAAATCATTTAAGTAGAAGTGCTGTGTTACTGTATAACTGTGCTGGGTTCTTTGTCATCTACCTACTCAATCCATTTAGCCAATTAAGTCAATCATTCACTCAATCAAACAGTATGTATCATGATCCCACACAGTGTAAAAGGCACTGAACTCTTCAAAAAGCAGAATAATATGGCCATTCATGCACTCTTTCAGGAAACTGCAGACAAAAGACTTATTAATTTCTTCTTAATTATGTTTAACTTTCCTCTACTTTCCCCCAGGTTAAACATAGAGAACATTTTTTTTCCTGTAAAGATCATTTCCCTGACTTCAGACTCCTTTCTTATTTTCAGCTGGGCCCCAATAATTTCTTTCCTTGTCTATTCAAGTTGTGCTCATTGAAAAAATGGAAGTCTAAAATCTATTATACTGGTGAATAGTAAAAGCAGATAGAGTCTACTTATAATGTCCCAAAAAAAAGTGTTAGATAATCTCATCTAAGCAGGCGTTATTCTCTTTTCCAAGCTGCAGGCCCAAGAAAATATTCAACTACTGAAAATAATACTGTCCCTTGACCCAGAAGGACCTATCTCTTCATGTTTCCTACATCCCTGGAAAAACAAAGCACTTTCTATTGAGGTTCAAGGCCCATCTTCCCTAGACCCACAATTAAGATATTCTCCCAGGCACCCCACCCACCTGCTTTAATAAACCTCTTTTCTTGGATTGAGTGTTTGATCTAAAGTTTAGGCCACAAGTTAGAATGCTGACATTCCAAATGGGAGAACCTGTGTCCCAATTCTGCTCCCTTTGCCAGCTTCCTACAAATGTGCACCCTGGGAGGCAACACATGATGGCTCAAGTAATTGGGTCCATACCACTCATGTGGAAGGCAATGACTGAGTTTTGGTTTTGCCCTTGTGGACATCTTGGGAATGAATCAGTGATGAGAGTTTTCTGTTTCTGACCTTCTTCCTCTCCCTCTCCTTCTCTGTGTCAAATAAATAATTTTTCTAAACATCCCTCTCTTCCTGGACAGAATTCTCTCTTACAGACTTTTCTCAGCATATCATAACTTTCCCTAATAGTATCATCATCTTTGTTGATTCAGTTTATGCAACCCTTCTCTTTTAGAGCTCTCTATGTCTCCTCTAGGGTTTTGCTGAAATCAAATTCAGGATGACATGTTGAGATGTGCTATCCGTATGCTATAATTTTCAGTTAAAATGGTTACATATACATGAGATCAATATTTTCTAAGGTACTGTGTATTAACTTGTTTAAAAAACCTAAACATTCTAGAACACAAATATCTAAATAAATGTAGCCTTTCGAATTGGTCATTTTTAAGACTATATCTTTCTAGAAATACTTGTTATTTCAAGAGCCAATCTTGAAATTGCCCTCAAAAATTTTACAAATCAAATTATGAAAGATTCTTCACCATACTCTAGAGCTGAAAATCATTTTTAAAAACCCAAAATAGGGACTAGCATTTTTGCATAGCAAGTAAAGCTTCCGCCTGCAACTCTAGCATTTCATATGGGTGCCAGTTCATGTTCTGGCTGTTCCATTTCTGAGTCAGCTTCTGCAAAAAGCAGCAGAAGATGGTCAAAGTACCTGAGCCCCTCCCACCTATATGGGAGACCATAATAAAACTTCTAGCTTCAAAGTTACCCAACCCTGACTGTTGATGCTATTGAGGAGTAAATCAGCAGATGGAAGATCACTCTCAGTCTTTTCCTCTCTCTGTAACTCTTACTTTCAAATAAATAAATAAATAAATCTTTTTTAAATGCAATATACATGGTGACAACTAAGTGGGCACCTAAAAGGAAACCTGTTGAAATGAAACGGACACTATGAGAAACAATGACTTGATCAGCCCTTGTCCTGACTGTCGAGGAACAACCTACAACTTTATTCCTTTTAGTATTTTTTTGTTCTACTTAATACTATTGGTTGAACTCTATAATTAACACACAGTTATTCTTAGGTGTTTAAGTTTAACTGAAAAGTGATCTCTGTTAAATATAAGAGTGGGAATAAGAGAGGGAAGAGATGCATAGTTCGACCATGCTCAATCAGACTTGCCCCTAACGGTAGAGTTAGAAACGTGTCAGGGGATTCCAGTTCAATCCCATCAAGGTGGCGTGTACCAATGTCATCTCACTAGTCAAAGTCATCAGTTTCAGTTCACAATTGATCATAATGATAGGATTAAGAGTCAAAGGGATCACATAAACATGACCAGTGTCTACAAATAATAATTGAAAGAATTAAAAAGGAGAAAATGATCCTACATGGGAAGCAGGATACACAGCAGACTCATAGAATGGCAAATGCCCTAAACAGCATTCTGGCCTCAGAATCAGCCCTTAAGGCATTCAGATCAGGCTAAAAACCCATGAGAGTATTTCAGGCATGGAAAGCCAAGACACTGTGGCAAACAAAAATGACCTAAATGAAAGGTCTCGGTGACTAAGATCCCAGCAGAAAGAACGGGCCATAAAGAAGGAGGTACCTTTCTCTGAAAGGAGGAGAGAACTTCCACTTTGGCTATGACCTTGTCTAAATAAGATCAGCGTTGGCGAACTCACGAGACTTCCATAGCCTTGGCAGCTCATGACACGAGCCTTGGGATTACTGATGCCATAAACAAGAATGTCAGTTGTTAAATCAACAACAGGTGTCACTGTGCACTTACTCCCCATGTAGGATCTCTGTCCTTAACGTGTTGTACTATGTGAATTAACGGTATAACTAGTACTCAAACAGTACTTTATACTTTGTGTTTCTGTGTGGGTGCAAACTGTTGAAATCCTTACATAGTATATACTAAATTGATCTTCTGTATATAGAGAATTGAAAATGAATCTTGATGTGAATGGAATGGGAGAGGGAGTGGGAGATGGGATAGTTGCAGGTGGGAGGGAGGTTATGGCAGGGGAAAGGCACTGTAATCCATAAACTGTACTTTGTGAATTTATATTTATTAAATAAAAGTTTAAAAAGGTAATATAAAATCCTATGTACATAATACATAAACATGACTCAAAATGGGTTTTATAATTATTCCATTAAATATATTCTGTCATAGAACAAAGAAATAAATACTTACAACTTTTGTAGAGTTTATGTCAATTATAAGGAAGCTGAGTTCCAGAAAAGAATTTCTAGAAAAACCATAAGTTATCATTGATAATTCCATTGCTTCCTGTTACAGAGAATTTAAAGACATATATCCCTATATACATTGTATCCAGATCTATTTCTTTAGTGGATAGTAGAATACCTGAAATATTTTGCCCTTATGAGAATGTTCTCTTGTTATATATTTATATTTAAGAAGAACGCATTTTTTTCTTTTTTTTTATTTTTTTTATATAAAGCTTTTATTTATTTATTTTTTTTCTTTATATAAAGCTTTTATTTAAAGAATATAAATTTCCAAAGAACAGCTCATGGACCACAATGGCTCCCCCCCCCACAACTTCCCTCCCTCCCCCCACCCTCCCCTTTCCCGCTCCCTCTCCCTTTCTGTTCACATCAAGATTCATTTTCAATTCTCTTTATACACAGAAGATCAATTTAGTACATATTACGTAAAGATTTCAACGGTTTGCCCTCGCATAGAGACACAAAATGATAATACTGTTGGAGTACTAGTTATAGTATTAATTCACAATGTACAGCACATTAAGAACAGAGATCCTACATGATTTTTTTTAAAAAAATTGATTAATTGTCTATGCAATTTCCAGTTTAACACCAAGATTTTTTAATCATTTGCAATTATCTTTATATAAAGAAGATCGATTCAATATATACTATGTAAGGATTTCATCAGTTTGCACCCACTCAGAAACACAAAGTGTAAAAATACTGTTTCAGTACTAGTAATAGCATCACTTCACATTGGATAACACATTAAGGACAGATCCCTCATGAGACGTAAGTACACAGTGACTCCTGATGTTGATTTAACAATTTGACACTCTTGTTTATGGTGTCAGTAATCTCCCTAGGCTCTGGTCATGAGTTGCCGAGGCTATGGAAGCCTTTAGGGTTCGCCGACTTCGATCTTATTCCCACAGGGCCATAGTCAAAGTGGAAGTTCTCTCCTCCCTTCAGAGAAAGGTACCTCCTTCTTTGATGGCCCCGTTCTTTCCACTGGGATCTCACTCGCAGAGATCTTTCATTTAGGTCTTCTGTTTTTTCCAGAGTGTCTTAGCTTTCCATGCCTAAAATATTCTCATGGGCTCTTGAGCCAGATCCGAATGCCTTAAGGGCTGATTCTGAGGCCAGAGTGCTATTTAGGACATCTGCCATTCTATGAGTCTGCTGTGTATCCTGCTTCCCATGTTGGATCATTCTCTCCCTTTTTCATTCTATCAGTTAGTATTAGCAGACACTAGTCTTGTTTGTGTCATCCCTTTGACTCTTAGACCTATCAGTGTGATCAATTGTGAGCTGAAATTGATCACTTGGACTAATGAGATGGCCTTGGTACATGCCACCTTGATGGGATTGTATTGGAAACCCCTGGCACAATTCTAACTCCATCATTTGGGGCCGTTCCGATTGAGCATGTCCCAAGTTTTACATCTCCTCCCTCTCTTATTCCCACTCTTATATTTCACAGAGATCACTTTTCAGTTAAAATTTAAACACCTAAGAATAATTGTGTGTTAATTACAGAGTTCAACCACTAGTACTAGGATAAAGAAAAAAAAATACTACCATGGATAAAGTATTACATTGTACAACAACAGTCAGCACAAGAGCTGATCGAGTCACTGTTTCTCATAGTGTCCATTTCACTTCTACAGGTTTCCCCTTTGGTGCTCAGTTAGTCATTGCCAATCAAGGGAAACAAATGATATTTGTCTCTTTGGGACTGACTTAATTCACTCAGCATGATGTTTTCCAGATTCCTCCATTTTGTTGCAAGTGACCGGATTTCATTGTTTTTGACTGCTGTATAGTATTCTGTAGAGTACATGACCCATAATTTCCTAATCCAGTCTACTGTTGATGGGCATTTGGGTTGGTTCCAAGTCTTAGCTATTGTGAATTGAGCCGCAATAAACATTGCTGTGCAGACGGCTTTTTTGTTTGCCCATTTAATTTCCTTTGGGTAAATTCCAAGGAGTGGGATGGCTGGGTTGAATGGTAGGGTTTTATTCAGGTTTCTGAGGAATCTCCAGACTGACTTCCATAGTGGCTTCACCAGTTTGCATTCCCACCAACAGTGGATTAGTGTCCCTTTTTCCCCACATCCTCTCCAGCATCTATTGTTGGTGGATTTCTGAATGTGAGCCATTCTCACCGGGGTGAGGTGAAACCTCATTGTGGTTTTGATTTGCATTTCCCTGATTGCTAGGGATCTTGAACATTTTTTCATGTGTCTGTTGGCCATTTGGATTTCCTCTTTTGAAAAATGTCTATTGAGGTCCTTGGCCCATCTCTTAAGTGGGTTGTTTGTTTTGATGTTGTGGAGTTTCTTAATTTCTTTGTAGATTCTGGTTATCAACCCTTTATCTGTTGCATAGTTTGCAAATATATTTTCCCATTCTGTCAGTTTCCTATTCACTTTCCTGACTGTTTCTTTTGCAGTACAGAAACTTTTCAATTTGATGCGATCCCAGTAGTTAATTTTGGTTTTCAGTGCCTGTGCTTCTGGGGTCTTTTCCAAGAAGTCTTTGCCAGTACCTATGTCTTGCAGGGTTTCTCCTATGCTCTCTAGTAATTTGACGGTGCCGGGTCGTAGGTTTAAATTTTTAATCCATGTTGAATGGATTTTTGTGTAAGGTGAAAGGTAGGGGTCTTGCTTCATGGTTCTGCACATGGAAATCCAGTTTTCCCAGCACCATTTATTAAACAGACTGACCTTACTCCAGGGACTGGTTTTGGATCGTTGATCAAATATAAGTTGGCTGTAGGTGTTTGGATTGATTTCTGGAGTTTCTATTCTGTTCCATTTGTCTATCCATCTGTTTCTGTACCAGTACCATGCTGTTTTGATAACAACTGCCCTGTAGTATGTCCTGAAACCTGGTATTGTGATGCCTCTGGCTTTGTTTTTGTTGTACAAGATTGCTTTAGCTATTCGAGGTCTCCTGTGTCTCCATATGAATTTCAGCATCATTTTTTCCAGATCTGAGAAGAATGTCCTCGGTATCTTGATTGGTATTGCGTTGAATCTGTAAATTGCTTTTGGGAGAATGGACATTTTGATGATATTGATTCTTCCAATCCATGAGCATGGGAGATTTCTCCATTTTTTGGTATCCTCTTCTATTTCTTTCTTTAAGGTTTTGTAATTTTCATTGTAGAGATCTTTAATGTCCTTAGTTAAATTTATTCCAAGGTATTTGATTGTTTTTGTAGCTATTGTGAATGGGATTGATCTTAGCAGTTCTTCCTCAGCCGTGGCATTGTCTGTGTATACAAAGGCTGTTGATTTTTGTGCATTGATTTTATATCCTGCTACTTTGCCAAACTCTTCTATGAGTTCCAATAGTCTCTTAGTAGAGTTCTTTGGGTCCCCTAAATAAAGAATCATGTCGTCTGCAAAGAGGGATAGTTTGAGTTCTTCCTTCCCAACTTGTATCCCTTTAATTTCTTTTTCTTGCCTAATAGCTCTGGCTAAGACTTCCAGCACTATATTGAATAGCAGTGGTGAGAGTGGGCATCCCTGTCTGGTACCAGATCTCAGTGGAAATGCTTCCAACTTTTCCCCATTCAATAGGATATTGGCCGTGGGTTTTTCATAAATTGCTTTGATTGTATTGAGGAATGTGCCTTCTATACCCAGTTTGCTTAGGGTTTTCATCATGAAAGGGTGTTGAATTTTATCGAATGCTTTCTCTGCGTCTAGTGAGATAATCATGATTTTTCTTCTGCAGTCTGTTAATGTGGTGTATCACGTTGATTGTTTTGCGAATATTGAACCATCCCTGCATACCAGGGATGAATCCCACTTGGTCTGGGTGGATGATCTTTCTGATGTGTTGTTGCAGTCTATTGGCCAGAATTTTGTTGAGGATTTTTGCATCTATGTTCATCAGGGATATTGGTCTGTAATTCTCTTTCAATGCTGCATCTTTTTCTGGCTTAGGAATTAAGGTGATGCTGGCTTCATAGAAGGAATTTGGGAGAATTCCCTCTTTTTCGATTGTTCTGAATAGTTTGAGAAGAATTGGGGTTAGTTCAAGAAGAACGCATTTTAATATGTTTAAAAAGAAATGTAAATCCTGATTGTTGTTCTTGAGGTTCTTAAACTTGATTAAGGAAAAAAAAGAGAAGTGCTACAGGGACTTTTATGCTCAGAACAAATTTTAATATTCAAAAAAGGGTTTCATATGTCTCTTTAAGAATTTAAATTTTTAAGAATTGACATTTGACACAGCAGTTAGAACAGTACTTGGGACACCCACATTCCATGTTAGAGTACCTGGTTTTGAGTCTTGGTACTGCTTCAGATCCCAACTTCCTGCTAATGCACACCATAGGAGGTAGCAGGTAATGGCTGAAGTGGTTGAGTCCCTGACACTCAAGTGAGAGACCCAGATTCTGTTTCTAGCTCCTGGCTTTGGCCTGGCCAAGTGCCAGCATTTGGGACATTTGGGGAGTGAACCAGCAGATGAAAGATTTTTCTGTTTCTGACGGTTTCTCTCTGCCTTTAAATAACATGAATATAAATAAATTTTAAAAAATTTAAATTTCCCAAAGTAGATCATTTTAAAGGATGAACTTACCAGCTTATTATCTCCTTATCATCTTGCTTCAACTGAAAGTTGTACTGTGGAGTGGGTGTTTAGTGCAGCAGTTCAGATGTCACTTGGGATGTATGCATCCTGTATGAGAGTGCCTGGCTCTGAGTCCCACCTCCACTTTCTAATCCAGCTTCCTGATAATGTGCACCATGGTAGGCAGTGGTGGTGGCGCCAGTACTTAGGAACCTGATACCTATGGGGAAGACTCAGATTTAGTTCCCAGCTCCCAGATTTGCCTAGCCAAGTCCCAGCTGTTGCATGCATTTGAGGACAGAACCAGAAGATGTGAAATCTCTCTCTATTTCTTTCTCTCTGTTTGTATTTAAAATAAGAAAAGCTTGTTAATGAAAAAAATCTTACTACATGCCTAGACTCTTCAAGGGAATTGAGGAGAAACCACATAAAAGTTTAACTTACAAAAAGGAGAATAAATAATATCAACCAAATACATACACTCATTTTTCACATTAAATACACTTTTAGTAAAAAAAAAAGATAGTATTTTCTCCAGAGATATAAGAGAAAATATGAGTTATAGGTCTCATCTTATATTAAATTGTACAATCTTTTCACTGAAAAGAGAAAGCTTTCTATGAAGAAGAAAAAGAATCAAGGTGAAAAATTACATAAAATAAATGTGTTTCTTTCATTGTTACAATATGAAAAGAATCACAGAACAGACACAAACTAAGGTGAAGTAATAATAATGTAGTTCTCTCTAAACTCAAATGGATGCATATGAAGATGACAATATGTAATTCAAAGTAATAATAGACAGCCACATAGAATCCAAGTGTGTGTTATTTCTACGGTAAAACCTGATCTTATCTTTTTATCAAAAGCAATAAAAAATCAAAATTTCTATGATTTTAATTTCATCAAAAGCTCTGTGAGTAGGAGTTTATAATTCTTTAAATTTTATTTCCAAAATGTAATCTCTAAATGTTAATATAAAAATAAGTATTTAGATAATTTGAAATAATTATTTTACTGAAGGTGCTTAGAGGAAAAATGATCAGTTAGTTGTTTGGCACAAGTGCATTTAATTTCTGAGATACTTTGTCCCATATTTCTAGAATGCATCTATCTAACCATCAGACCTAAATGACTGAAGATCCACCATATTCCATCACTACACATTGTCAACAGAAGTAGTGGCTTACTGTCAGCCAACAAATGTCTTAAATGTACTGGAGAAAATGAGCAAAACGCAGAGACAAGGAAAGCCATGTTATGTACAGAGAACTATCCACTGTTCAGTACGTATGGGTAAAGTACAAGCTGAGCACCCAAAGATGTTGCTAGAAGGATTTTTGTCCTGAAGGGCCATAGGTATCAGAAGATTCAATTTTACCCTGCAAGCTTTGGGGATCCAAGAAGCATGATCAGCAATAGCACAGTTCAATTTGTATTCCGAAATCTCATTTTGACAAAAGTATATAGGGTGATACAGGGTGAATGTGTGCAGAGAAAGATAGATTAGTTAACAGATCACAGTGTCATTTTGTATGAGCAATAAAAGTCTGAGCTAGCAGAGTGATGCCAGGAGGGAGAGAGGACTAAAAAGAGTCAGCAACCTGGTGACTGAATATAGAATGTAGAATGAAAAAGGAAAGAGTGCAGTCTATGATTTTATTTAGCAAATATTTACATCAGGGTTACATATACTAAAAACTTTTATAAGTTCCTTATTAGTAAAACTCATTTAATACTCATAACAACACATAAATCAGCACTGTTAAATACCTAATTGTGGGACCAGAGCTGTGGCATAGCAAGTAAACGGCCACCTTCAGTGCCGGTATTTCATATGGGTACAGGTTTGAGTCCTAGCTGCTCCATTTCTGATCCAGCTCTCCACTGTGGCCTGGGAAAGCAGTAGAATACTGCCCAAGTCCTTGGGCCCCTGCATCCACATGGGAGACTAGGAAGAAGCTCCTGTATTCAGATCGGTACAGCTCTGGATGTTGCAGCCATCTAGGGAGTGAACCAGTGGATGGAAGACCTCTCTCCCTCTCTCTCTCTCTCTCTCTTTCTCTCTCTCTCTCTCTGCCTCTGCCTCTCTGTAACTCTTCCTTTAAAATAAATAAATAAATCTTAAAAAAAAACTAATTGTAGGGAATGAGTACTTAGCCTAGAATTTAAGGTACCCACATCCCACAACACCGTGCCTGGGTTCATTTCTCAGCTCTAGCTCCTGACCCCAGATTCCTGCCACTACAGATCCTGGGAGGCACTGGTAATGGCTCAATTAATTGGATCCCTGCCACCACGTGTGAAATCTGGATAAAGTTTCCAGACCCTTGGCTGTACCCTGTGCCCAGTACCAGCTGTTTTGGGGCATTTGGTGAATAGAAACCTTTTCTCTCTCTCTCTCTCTCTCTCTCTCTCTCTCTCTCTCTCTCTCTCTGCCTTTCCTTCTCCCTCTCCCTCTTCCTCCACCTCTCCCTCTCCCTCACTTTCTCTTTCATATAGAAAATTTTAAAAACATGGTTTTACCAAGAAATGAGATACTTGAGTTCTTGAGTTTATACTCTAAACCACTATAAAATGACACATTGCAGAGTGTGACTGCAGGTTTGTGATTTGGGAAACTTGGGATGGTGGGACCATTAAATGCATTTGATAGGAAAGTAGCAATATTTGGGACAGGTTGCATTTCTGGTACCTTTGACTATTCAAGTGGAAATTTCTACCAAAACCATACATACAAGACTATGAAGCTTTAGATAAAAGTAACAGCTAGAGATGTGATTGGATCTATCCACATACAGCTTTAAATAAAGACAATGATGATTTACAATTACTTAAGTAACCATAAATGAAAAGGAAAGTAGAGAGTATGCTGAGAAACATTCACATGTATGATGCAAGCACAGGAAAAAAAAACAACATCCGTAAGATAAACAGAAAGAATTGTTGAGTAGGAGGATAATGAAGAAATAAAGTTGTGGAGGCAAGCAGTTAAAAATATCAAGAACAGAGAGTCTGTAAGTCAAAGACTAAACTGATAATGGGCTAAATATTAGGAGTTACTGATGTCTTTAGGAAAGAAGGCAGAAATTTAAAATGTGGAGGAATAATTGAGGCTGTGTGGAAACAGAGAGAAGACTGAGGGCAGCACTTGGGTAAGAGATGAAAATTGAATAATGAAAATGGAATGGGCTGAGGGTATTCACACGTAAAGATCTTTTGCAGATGAGCAGTTGTGCAACTGTGTGTTAACTGCTCAAGCACTGGAAAAGAGCCACCACTTCTTCTGTGATCTGTGCAGCATGGAATTTCATGGAGGAGGGAATAGAAAGAAAACAAAAGAACAAAGGATCAAAGGCCCAGAGCAGAAAATACATAAGAATACAGATTGGTATGACTTTCATTTTCTAGTGAGTCATCAAAGACTATGGTGCAAAGGAGTGATTTGCTCATGGAACAAGTTTAGGAAGATTTCTACAACAGTGTTATTATTCAGTGAATTGATAGAAAACAAAAGCAAGAAAGCAAGCATGTTTTTATAAATAGCCAAATTCTGTGGTTCTAAAAGGGTGATGTGTGGGACCTTGGGGATCTGTTAGACTCTTTCCAAGGATCAACGGGGTCAAAACTAACTAAACAATAATTTTAGGAAGTTATATGACTTTTTCATTGTATTTATGTTTCCATCAATGCTACAATAGAAGTGGTGGGGAAATCTATTGTCACCTTAGCAGGGGACATAAAAAACATACACGTAAAGCTCTGCTGCTATAGTAGGATGCTTGTCCTAAAGAAAAGCACCTGTGTGGTTGTTCTGAGTTGTGGACTGAACTAATCACTTTTCCAAAGAATATTATTTTCATGAAAAAGAATGGCTGAAATGTAAGTTACATTTACTCAGAATTGCACGTTTGGAAGATAGTTTCCTGAAAATGAAGGAAGTGAGTGTATCACTTCATGAAAAATTGAAAATACTAATTACTAATGATAAAATCCAAGTTTTCAAGTAAAATTCGAATTTGGAAAACTTTTTCCTCCATTGTGATATTGACAGTATCTCATTACTGGATGATATTTCCTGTAAGGTAAATGGTGATATTAACAAATGTGATTTGTAGTTATTATATTTCTATAATGAAATATTTCACATAGAGAGTAACATGATGCAATCAACTGGTATTCTCTGAATGATCAAGGCATTTCACAAAATCATGCATGAGTAACAGATACATTCAAATCAGGAAATAGACCAATAGACTGTTCCAATTTTAGTATATGTGCTACCAAAATGAGCACAAGACCAATAGATTTAGTTGTATCACAGTACCAAAAGAATCGTTAATGTAGCTTCAATTTCTGCATTCCAATCAACGTTTAATAAATTAGAACTTGCTGAGTTTAGCATCAGTGAAAAATATCCTCCTTTGTGTATATAAAATACACCAAAATACATCATCCTTTTCCAACCTTTTGTCTGGGTCAGTCCATGTTTTATTTATATACTTCAAACTAACATGTTATAACAGATTCATTGCAGAAGCAAATATGAGACTCCAGCTGTCCGCTTCTACATCAGACATTTCATGACTTGTATGGATTTCTTCAATTTGAGGATTTGCTTCTGATTACTACTAAGTATCCTACAATTATATTTTTTTTAAATTCCATTTCCAGCATTTCTTCTGTCTTTTCATCTTTACATTCTAGTACTGACATGTTGTTATGTCATGTTGTCTTTCTTATACTTGTTTTTTAAATTTCTGCATTTATTTTTAGATTGATGGAGATATAGTTGGTTTGAGTTTTTGTTTGTTTGTTTCCCACTCTGATGGCTTTTATCTTTGGACTGTGCCTCTGTTTCTACTTAGTGGAGTGCCTGCTCTTCGAGTGCTGAGTGTGAACAAGGAGCTCTGTTTGGTGCTCCAGGGTGAGAGGAGTGTCCAAGGTGACATCCAAGTTGGGCATGGTAAATCTCCTGCCGCAGTCTGGCCTCACCTCACTCTCCAAAGCTGCTGAGGAGGCTCTCAGCTTCTGGGATCCCATGTTGTGTCCATGTTCATACTGCATGTCCACACCTTTCACATAGATCCACAGCTTCCATCTAACTTGCACAGATTTTCCACTATAGTTTTCTTCCTCACTACCCTGAGATGCACTCTCTCCACTTTTTTCTATCTTCCCCTAGACTAGAGCAGTAAGCTCCCTCTCTATTCTACCATCTTGAATTCCAATTAGATGAATTATTGAGAGTACTGATAAGTTGGACCCAGAGACACCACCTTCAGTCTCTTGGGAGAATCAAGCCCTTTAAGGTTAATCATGCGCTATTAAGTACATTAAAATATTCCCAAGAATTCTTATTCATTTCCAAACAATGGGAGTCACTGTATACTTGCTCCCCATGTAGGATCTCTGTCCTTAATGTGTTGTACTATGAATTAACAGTAAAACTACTACTCAAACAGTACTTTATAATTTGTGTATCTGTGTGGGTGCAAACTGTTGAAATCTTTACTTAGTATATACCAAGTTGATCTTCTGTATATAAAGATAATTGAAAATGAATCTTGGGGGGGCCAGCGCTGTGGAACAGTAGACTAATCCTCTGCAGCACCAGCATCCCATATGGGTGCTGTTTCTAGTCCCGGCTGCTTCTCTTCCAATCCAGCTCTCTGCTGTGGCCTGGGAAAACAGTAGAAGATGGCCCAAGTGCTTGGGCCCCTGCACACATGTGGGAGACCAGGAAGAAGCACCCAACTCCTGGCTTCAGATTGGCACAGCTCCTACCATTCTCTCTGTTTCTCCCTCTCACTGTCTGTAACTCTCTCTCAAATAAATAAACAAAATCTTATTAAAAAAAAAAAAGAAAATAGATCTTGAATGGGATGGGAGAAAGAGTAGGAGATAGGATGGTTGCAGGTGGGAGGGAGGTTATGGGGGGAAAAGCTGCTATAATCCAAAAGTTGTACTTTTGAAATTTATATTTATTAAATAAAAGTTTAAAAAGGGATAAAATTAGCCAATATGCAAAATAATTATATATATATGTAGAACTGCAAAGCTCCTTTAAATTTTATTCTATTTTTATTATATAGTAATGCATACTAAACAGCAGAGATGTGATGTGAGAAATGCATTGGGAGGCAGCTTCTTCATTGTCTGAACGTCATAGGATGTACTTACACAAGCATAGATGGTGTAGGGTGGTCACTAGAATTGACCTCTTGATATAATAAGAAGACTAACTAGATTATGAGGCTGCTGGCAGCATAACACAGTACACTGTTTCTACCCTTTTAGAGTCAAGTTTTTAGAAAGATGTGTACACACTAAAATAATAATAAAAATATAGTATGTAAATATATAAATCAATAACATAGTTCAATATTGTTAAGTATTATGTAGAGTACACAATGTTTGGGCTATTCTTTTGTATGACTGGCAGCAGAGTAGGTTTTTTACACCAGCACCACCACAAACATGTGAATAATGCATCACAACATGACATCATGGTGGCTACAACAACACAAGGCAATAGGAATTTTACAGATTCATTACAATCTCATGGTACCACTATCACTGTATGTGTGGTCTATCATTGACCAAAACATTATTGACCATATTAACCAGCACTCATGGTTTAACTAAGTCATAGGAAGTAAACAATAGAGCTTGGATTTTGAGCTTCTATTTTATTTAAAGTCCAAAGTTTTTGCCTACTCTATCAGATGAAGTTGATGTGAAGATTTTACATTTATTTATTAATTCATGTTTATGCTATATGAATAAAGAGCATTATTTCCATTTTAGATTTTTTAAAGATTTTTATTTATTTATTTATTTGAAAGGCAGAGTTACAGAGAGGCAAAAGCAGAGGGAGAGAGAAAGAGAAGTCTTCCATCTGCTGGTTAACTCCCCAAATAGCTGCAAGAGCTAGAGCTGAGCTGATCCGATGCCGCAAGCCAGGAGCTTCTTCCAGGTCTCCCACGTGGGTGCAGGGGCCCAAGGACTTGAGCCATCTTCTCTGCTTTCCCAGGACATAGCAGAGTGCTCAATCAAAAGTGAAGCAGCCAGGAGTCAAACCAGGATGTCAGCACCACAGCTGGTAGCTTAGCCCATTATGCCACAATGCCGGCTCCCCAATTTAGTAGATTTTTATGCAATAATCCAGTGACAAATGATAATATTGTATTTTCATTACATTAACTATACACATTTAGAAGCTGGATGACATATAAAATATCTACAAACAAATCCATGAAGTCTTCTGCCAATGAAACCTTGGATGTTCCCTTTTTTCTGAGTATCACACCACGTAATTGTTTCATGCATAGTATTTATGTCTCTGTTCTTCCTCATTAATAGCTGTTAATCATGTGTTCCATTAACACCCACTCAAAAAGTCAGGACCAAGCTATTAACATAAGTGTAGGATGATGGCAATTATATGAATTACTAAATCCAACATATTTTGAAATTCAAGAAACGGGTGACTTTTAGCACTCTCCTGGGATACATCCATGCTATGATTAAAGGCATTGTTTTGAAACAATTGTTTTTCTGAAAAATTGGTATGATGTGAGATTTATACCAATACTAAATCTACATTGATAACTAGAATTATAATAGATTGATTTATTTGCAGTCTATTTTATTGTGATGGGACACTTTAGCTTTCATAATAGTTTTCAGACCACTGTACAATTATAGAAGAAGTTAAGACATAATATAAGCTAGAATATGAGGTCTTTTTAAACGATGCATTGAGTAGTACTGATTTACTGTTTTTATAACAAACCCAGAGAAGAGTTGTTATAAGAATAATAAATTAATATCACTACCTCTTGGTTTCTCAAGACTGTCTTAATAGATATTATTGAAAGAGTAATAAAATTTGTTCTGTGTTTTCTCAAAATACAAATTGACTGTATAGGAGACACTGAGAAATAAGTGTCAATACAGTTTAATGGAAGACACCCAATGTTGTCCAGAAAATTCTGCACCAAATAAAGAAATGATAATTTTTTCCAGAAACTTTTTATTTAAGAAACACAAACTTCATGCATTGCATTAGTACAATTTTAGGAATATAGTGATTCCTCCCAACATACCAACCCTCCGACTGATACTCTCACCCTTCTTCCTCATCCCTCTCCTATTCCTATCCTTATTTTTTACTAAAATCTATTTTCAATTAACTTTATACACATATGTTCAACTCTATACTAAGTAAAGAGTTCAACCAATAGTATAAAAAACTTCTTGAACAGTCAAGACAAGGGCTTAAAGTGTCAATTTCACTTGTATAGATTATCTTTTAGGTGCTCTGTTAGTTATCAGAGATCAAGGAGAACATATGGTATTTGTCCTTTGGGGACTGGTTATTTCATTAGGTATGATGTTTTCTAGTTTCATTCATTTTATTGTGAATGACAGGATTTCATTTTATCACTCTAGTATTTCATGGTATACATATCCCATAATTTTTTATCCAGTCTTCATTTGATGGACATTTGGATTGATTCCATACCTTAGCTGTTGTAAACTGAGCTGCAATAAACATGGGGGTACAGATCAACTTCATTTATTTCTAGAAATTTTTTGATTTCTCTTTTGATTTCTTCAATGACCCACTGTTCATTCAGGAGCATGTTGTTCAGTCTCCTTGTCTTTGCAAATATTCTAGAGATTCTTGAGTTGTTGATATCCAGCTTCATTCCATTGTGGTTAGAGAAAATGCATAGTATGTTTTCTGATTTTTTTTAATTTGCTGAGACTTGCTTTATGGCCTAGCATTTATATAGACCATTGCATGGTCTATCCTAGAGAAAGTTTCATGCAATGGTAAGAAGAATGTTTATTCTTCAACTGTAAGATGAAAAGTTCTGTAGGTATCCATTAGGTCCATTTGGTCTATAGTGTAAATTAACTCTGTTGTTTCCTTGCTGATGTTCTGTCTGGTTGATCTGTCCAATGTTGAAAGTGGAGTATTGAAGTTCCCCATTACTATTGTATTGGAGTCTATGTCTCCCTTTAGATCCATTAACATTTCATTTAAATAGCCAGGTGCCTTGTAATTAGGTGCATATACATTTATTATAGTCACATCCTCCTGTTGAATTGATCCCTTAATCATCATGTAGTGCCCTTATTAATCTCTTTTAACAGTTTTCCTAGTAAAGTTTATTTTATCTGATATTAGGGTGGCTATACCAGCTCTTTTTTGTTTTCTGTTAGCATGGAATATCTTTTTCCATCCTTTACCTCCAGTCTGAGGGTATCTTGTTGATATAGGTGTTTCATCAGTCAAATATGAGAAAGAATAACAGAAGGAAAACACCAATCTTGGCTGTGAATATATGGTTGAAGCATAAAGTTCAAATTCTTACTCTGAGGAGAAAACTGTCTCTCCATGAGGTAAAGTAATATTCCCAAATTCATACAGCTAAAAAGTGACAAAGCTGATTCACAACATGATTGCCTCCCATATCAGGATCTCAGTTCCACATGCCTACTTGTCCTTCATTTGAAGTTTATGTGGGTTGGTTTTATGGGTCCTCAAGGGACATAATGAATAGCAGAGCTCAGCGCAAATGAGATGACACATTAAATCAAAGAATATAATGTTCTTAGGCATTTTTACTAGTCTTCAGAAAACAACTTATTGCTGAAATTACAGCCTTTAATAATAAAGGATAAAAAAATAACACTGACCATTAGCAATATCTCCTATGATTAATACAGCTTACCTTTGAATTATCTGTTTTCAAGACAGATGGCCTAAAAGTAATATTGGAATTAAGCTGATTTTAGGTTTCCCTCTTCCCTGCTCACAAAACACTGCAGTTAACTTTCCATCAGCAATTGGGAATATTTATTTGTAGTGTTTATGGCTAAACGATATTTTCATGCACAGAAATGAGAATTACTGCAGAATTAGTGTTGGCTTTTTATAAATAACATTCTTACTGTATTTACAAATTTGGTTTTTTTTTAATTGGAAGAGCTCATGGACTTAAAAGTGAATACTTTTTTTTAATGTATCATTCTTTCTCAAGAACATTTTGTGGGCCACTCCAATCCCAGAAGTTTATGTACTTCCTCCTGGAATGTCTACACTAGAAAACAGAATTAAATAAAACAAAATTTGTTGGGTTTAACAGCCTTCTTCTGAAAAGTATATGCCTATCTGGGATGTTCGCAGATGGAATGTATAATCATTCCAAAAGGGTCTTGGAGACGTCAGATATGGATCAATAATATCTTCAGTTGATTCTTTTGCATGTCACAATCTACCTAATCCTCTGGAAGGATGCAAATGGAACATCTATTCTTAGAGAAACTGAAACAATGAAAAATAAAGGGAACAGGTTTTCTCCATAAACTTTATTTATTTATTTATTTATTTTCAGAGAAAGGATCTCTCTGGGTACAAACAGGTTTGTAGAGTTGGAAATTTCAAAGACGTGATTGTCTTCTGTGGGATGAGACAATGTAGAGGAAAGAGGATCTCATGCCCCCTACCTCCAATAATTGTGGTGGGCCATAGAGATGGAAGGGCATTGGGGTTCAAGGGCTGTTAGAGTTATATCCTGCCAGGGTCTTTCCTCGTAGATTAAAAAGAGAAACCGGCGCTGGAAAAATGGAGATCTATCAGCCCCCTGTTTATGCTTCACTGCTATCAAAAGTAGCTCCGTTCCTCTCTGGCCACCCCTCCCCTCCAGCTCCCTTCCAGCTCCGCCCGCCCTCGAGGTGTTTGCTCTCAAGAGCGCGCGGGGTGAGACCAACTCCTCCGATTGCTTTGCGCAAAATCCACCTCCGCCTCCTCCTCCCCTCCAGCCTGCGGAGCCGCACCGCCTGCCTTGCCCTCCTCAGCCCTGTGGTGCGGGGTTGGGATGAGCCTCTGTGTACTATGAAGGTGGGAGGGGCCGCCAGCAGAGGATAATGTCAGACGCTCCGCTGTCGTCTTTTGCCTGACGCTCCTTTTGGCTCCGCGAGTCTGGTCCCGGTAAGAAACCGCAAAGAGCTGCGGCCGCGGCCAGGGCCAGTGGCTGAAGCGCACGGAGTCCGAGTCCCAAGGCTCCCGATCAGCTCGCCTCCCGCTCCCCAGCGCCGTCAGCACCATGGACAGCAGCGCCGTCCCAGCGAGCGCAGGCAACTGCACTGATCCCTTTGCGCACTCCTCCAGTTGCTCCCCAGCGCCCAGCCCCGGGTCCTGGGTCAATCTGTCCCACTTCGATAGCAACCTGTCCGACCCGTGTGGACCGAACCGCACCGAACTGGGCGGACGCGACGGCCTGTGCCCTCCGACCGGCAGTCCCTCCATGGTCACAGCTGTCACTATCATGGCCATCTACTCCATCGTGTGCGTGGTGGGTCTCTTCGGAAACTTCCTGGTCATGTACGTGATCATCAGGTAAGGAGGGCGCCAGGGCTGTGAACGGGGAGTTCAGCGGCTAAAAGGGCTCCCAAAAGGCCCTTGCATCCCACGACTAAGCCTGTGGTTGGGGGCGACCCCAGATGGAGCAGTTGCTGTGTGTGTGGAGGGGGAGCTACTTTTCTATTTTTTTCTTCCACTGGTAAAGAAAGAATCCAAAAATTCAGGAACAGAGAAGCTGTTTTGATAAAGGCATAAAGCTCTGGGGGTGAGTTGGGGGAAAATGCTTTATGTTGAAGCTCTCCCTTGTACAGAGACAAGAAAACTCTTGGTACAGCAAGACCTATGGCAACATAAGTTGTGAAGAATGGGGGAGGACGTTTAGGTGTTTTTTTTTTTTTTTTCGAATTGGGAGGCTGAGTCCACTCAGGTGGCAACTTTCCTACTTTTGCTGGTACAGAAGGACTTCTCTGTAGACAGCCCCACCCCTGATCTTCACTTGTGCCCCATTCCTGCTTCCACCCTAAGGCCACATGAGGCAGAGGAAGTCTTCCTGGTATCTCTCCCTGGTAATGTCACTGTGTTACCTCCACCCTATTCAGTTGACTGCTGTGGTTCTGCTACAGCAATTACAAGCTGCATCTTGAGTGGGTAGGGTGGTTCAGGAGAACAGGACTGTTTTTCAGTGTCTACACACATTGGAACCAATGAAGAGTGACCCATCATAATTCTACATTAGAAACTGTTACATAGGAAGTTGTCATAGGCACTCTAGGAAAAAGAAAATGTGTCTTTATCTAGCAAAATTATTTCAAAAGAATTTATGGTTTACTGTCTGTTTACCCAGATGTTCCAGCTTCATTGGACAAGGGGTGAGCAAATTTTCAATACTGAGTGAGATTGATGTTGTTTGTGTTGGTCTTGATATGTATATCAAACACATCATGTGAATGTGGAATACTAACTATTCGCTTTTTAAGAAGTAAACAAATATTTTTAGCTGTTTAACATAGTTCCTTAGTAAGGCTTTTTTCTTCCCACTGGGGGTTATAGGTATGCAGCCAATGTGTCATTTTCACATTTAGTTACAGTGTTTGCTTCACCTATTCAGCAAGTATTTTGCAGGTTTCAGTGGCGTACTTGAATCCTTTAGCAAATAACCACTGTTCCCGTTATGCTTTCCTTAGCAAAGTGCTGCAAATTGCTTGTAATTGATTTGTTCTATTTATATGTCTGATTTCTTTAATTAATGTTTGTTAAAAAGTAAAGCTAATTTCCCTGATCCTTTGATAAGCAATAAAATAAGCAGTGTCTCTGAGAAAAGAGCACCATCTATTGAGTGGACAGCTAACAACAGAAGGAAAATTTCAGGAAGAGAATCAATGAAAGAATTTATTTCTTAAAAAAACTGCTTTCTGTAATTCAGTAAAAAATTCATATCAGAGAAAAAACTAGTCTTATTCTGCAATTATGACAATAAAAAGCATAACTGAAGGGCTACTCTTAAAAAAGAAAAGGTTTCTCATTTATCCCTTTAAAAATCACATAGACTGATAAAACTAGAATGACTACAGATTATCTTTGCTCTGTGAGTAAATTGAGGTAAAGAAAATATAAATGATTATTCTTAGATATCACTATGCTCCTAAATGTGTATACATGAAATTTGTTCACTTTATATAAATAAAAAAAATGAAAAAATACCACTGAATCAATCTTAGCTAGCATAATTTTCTGTTTGTTAAGATGACAAACCATAATTTAAATTAGCCAACTATTAGATTGACAGAGTAGATTTAATTAGCAGTAATAATGATAGAATAATAAATTATCAAAAATGTGTATCTATGGAATCCTGGAGCAAAAAACACAATATAAATTACTGAGACATCTATAAACTCCGCCATCTGAATCATGATCTTTTATTCCCTTTCATTGCTTCTCCTTAGTATTTTACTCCCTCCCCCACCCTCTAGTTTATTCTTTCCTCTAAGGAGACATCCAATAGCACAGGAATAGGCTGTGAAATAAACAGATTGGCTTTATCCAAGTGTTTAAGAGGTTGTTGCTTGGGTGAGTTTGTTTTAAAGGCATTACTTCTGGCTCCTTGTTGACTTGGAGAAACATGGTGACATTGCCTCTTACTGAGAACGGAATATTATGCTTTCTTCTCTGTACTGAAAGTTCTGAAAAGATGCAGTACTCTTTTAAATGTCACCCCAAACACCCACCTGTGGTAGGTTGAGTGTTTAATTCCAAGGTCAGATAACCCTCTGAGGATGTGACTGTGAAACAGAAAACTAAGCAGTTCAATGACAAATGATGTGATGGGAAGAGCGTCAAAGGATGGAAGAAACTGTCAATTTATCTGATATTATTTAACTGACTGTCTCTACTCCAAAGTTTTAACTATCAACTGATGAGTTCAGGGATATTATTGCCCTACTAACAAGATGGCTTAATGCTGCCTTTATTGAAGTACTGAAGAGAAATGCTCACTTCATCTCACTATTTAAAATCCAGAGCACTAGTAAATGATCATCTTGTTAGTTTGTGAACAGATTAAGATTAGAATGTCTTAGTGCATTGAGTAAATCATGAACTTCAGATGACTGTGGCAACAGCAACATAAACAGCTGGAAATATACATACTGTGACTGATGCTTTTATGTTGTGTGTCTCTTGACGCCATCATTATCATACCTCCATCAGCAATATAATTGGTGCAAAAGGGATTATTATACAGTGCTATCCTAAGTGATGTAAGAGTGGAAGAGATACTGCCCTGTGATGTGGAGAATTAAGCACCAGATGTTAAATGACAAAATTTTAGTAGCCATACCTGAAAGTGGTTTTAGTTTTAAAGGGAAAAATGTTTGTAGGATAATGATTTTTGAAAACCAGAATAATACAAATAGTACAAAAAGTAGCAGTTATTTAAAATTGGATAATAGATAGAATTGCTTTTGCCTAGAATCTTAAAAAAAAGTGAATAAAAATAGTACACACAGTACCAAAGATACTTCACTAACAGAATATATTTGATCAAAGTATAGAAGTAGTCATTCCTATAAAAACTAACATAATACCAGATGTATTCATTTCATGAGTTGTTTTCAAAAAAGATTTGTCCATGTACCTAAGAACATGGTATGGGTGAGAAGCATTTGGATCACTGAAGGCCGTGTAAACCTTCCTTCCACTGAAGAGTGCCAAATGATATTATCTTCATTTTTAAGATTATTTCTTCATTTTGAGAAGATAAATTCTCAGTTTGGCTATTATCAAAGAACACTTAAATATATGGAATGGTAATAACATTTTTCTTCACTAAAGTATTTTCCTGGTGTTGGAAAAGGTATAATAAGCTTATAATTGTTCTATATATTAAATATTTGATTCAAATTGAAATTATAAAACAAGTCATGCTGAGATTAATTCAGATTTGGATAGTAAAGGACATAAGGAATAAAAATTTTTCATTCAGTTTAAGAGTATGTATGGAGGCCAGCATTGTGGCATAGCAAGTTAAGTAGCCACCTGCAACGCTGACATCCCATATGAGCCCCGTTTCAGGTCACAGCTATTTCACTTCCTAACCAATTCCCTCCTACTGTCCTTGGAAAGCAGCAAAAGATGGCCTAAGTGCTTGGGCTCCTGTCACCCACATAGTAGACTCGGAAGAAAGTCCTGGCTCCAGGCTTCAGCTTGGACCAACTCTGGCATTTGTAGCCATGTAGGGAGTGAACCAGCAGATGAAGATCTCTGTTTTGATTTCTCTCTCTCTCTCTCTCTCTCTCTCTAACTCCGCCTTTCAAATAAATAAATAAATATTTAAAGATTTGTATGACAATACATAAATACATATGTACTTGAATTAATTCAAATGCATATGTCAATAAATATGTTCACCAGTAATTTTTATAAAAAAGTAGCAATTGTTTAGGAAACCAAAATACTGATGAAATTTATTCTACTTTTTAAGATCACAAACTATTCTAATATAAAATAGATTTAAAGTGACGAAAATGCCCCAAATAAAATTATGTCCCTACTGTAAGAGAACATCAAAACATAACAACTTTTGCACAGTGGTTAAGATTCCACTTGGTATTTCCGCACCCCATATCAACATGCTTGAATTTTTGTCTTAGCTCCACTTCCAATTGCAGATTCCTGCTAATTACATCCTGGAAAGCAAGAGCAAGTACTTGAGTCTCTAGAACCCAGATTGGGTTCCCAATTTTTTGGCTTTGGCCTCGCCCAGACCTAGTTATTGCAGGCATGTGGGGCATAGAACAGTGGATGGAAGGTCTGTCTCTTTATGCCTTTCAAAATCAAATAAAAATGGACATGTTTAAAGCTTTTTTTTTGACAGGCAGAGAGGACAGTGAGAGAGAAAGACAGAGAGAAAGTTCTTCTTTGCCACTGGTTCACCCTCCAATGGCCGTCGCTGCTGATGCACTGCGGCCAGCGCACCACACTGATCCAAAGCCAGGAGCCAGGTGCTTCCTCCTGGTCTCCCATGGGGTGCAGGGCCCAAGTACTTGGGCCATCCTCCACTGCACTCCCAGGCCACAACAGAGAGCTGATCTGGAAGAGGAGAAATCAGGACAGAATCCGGCGCCTGACCAGGACTAGAACCCAGGTGGAGGATTAGCCTGTTGAGCCATGGCACAGGCTAAAGCATTTTTATAAATGCTTTCATTTACCGTTTCCCATAGAGATTGTATCTCCATTGGGAATACCTCTTCCTTTATTTCTCATGAACATACCAAATTGTTTTTCTTTTCTTTAGCTGTATGCTGTATCTTTACCACTTGCATGGAGATATCACTGAGTTTCCTACACTCTTGTCTCTTTCTTTCTTTAAAAGAAAGAATAATTTTACATTTTTTGAATTATTTCCAACACAAATTGATATATGTTATATGATTCTTCTCTCTTAAAATACATGTAATTCTAATAATTTCAACTATACTTCTGTGAATGCATACATGTAAATCTTAAAATGTGTGTGTGCATGCATATGTATATATATGCACTTATATGGAACAGATAAAGTCTCCTCTCCACTCACATTACTATCTTCCCTGGAGACTGCACTATCATAACTTTTGTGGTGATTATTCAAACGAATATTTTACAACAAACAAAATACTTTCTTCCATCTTCTTATTACCTTTTCAAATTTTTAGTATTAATTAAAAGTTGTACGTACGTATGGGGCACCAACTGATATCTCAATAAATGTATACATTATGACTGGTATCACAGTGGTATGTTAAAATAATGCACATAATTTCACTATTTATCTTAAATATTGTATGAAAGTTTAAAATACAAGAATTTCAGATCTTTAATCCTAATTCCAATATATAATTTATTTGATTATTGAGAGTCTTCAAATGCTTTTTTTAAAAAAAATAAAGATTATTTTTTTGAGAGGCAGAGTTACACTCAGAGAGAAGGGGAAACAGAGAGAGAGGACTTCCATCCACTGATCCACTCCCCAAATGGCTGAAACAGCCAGATCTGGGCCATTCTGGAGCCAGGAGCCAGGAGCTTCTTCCAGGTCTCCCAGCAAACATGCTTTTATAGGTAGACATTGATGTCAACAACTTGGAAGTAAATATTAAAAATATATCAGGCCAACACCGTGACTCACTTGGTTAATCCTCCGCCTGCAGTGCTGGCATCACATATGGTCGCCGGTTCTAGTCCTAGTTGCTAGTCTTCCAATCCAGCTCTCTGCTGTGGCCCAGGAAGGCAGTGGAGGATGGCCCAAGTGCTTGGGCTCCTGCACCCACAAGGGAGACCATGAGGAAGCACCCGGCTTCAGGCTTCGGATCAGTATAGCTCCAGCCATAGTGGCCATTTGGGGGGTGAACTGATGGAAAGAAGACCTTTCTCTGTCTCTCTCTCACCGTCAAACTACCTATCAAATATATATATATATATATATATATATATATATATATATATGTGTGTGTGTGTGTGTGTGTGTGTGTGTATAACAAAGAGTTATTCAGCCTTAATCATGTGTTGGGGCTCAAGAGCACTGCTCAATTTGTCATATTACCCTGCTCCTACCATCTGTTGGTGTCTTCAAGGCTCATTGAATTTCTAGGTATCTCTTGGGCAGCACTAGAAAAAAAAATGGCTTCTGTATTTTTTCAGATCCTTCTTGGGCCCTGCCTTCTGTGCTTCACTTCACCATTGACTTCATCCATGATTAGAGTTGCCAGGTTTGCCCAGAGTTAACTCAGTAACGGCACCTTAGCTGCATCAGCTTCACTTGCTTTCATGGTTGAAACTCCTCTAATCCTCGGGACTCTGTCTCACAGCAGCCTGATACTCCCACAGAAACTACCCGAACATAGGAGAAAGTCAACATCCCATGGAACCAACATGGACTGAGGAAAAGGAAATGTGTGGGCAAACACTTTCTGGTCCCCCTTCTTCTCAGTTGCATGATTTTTTTTAAATTTTTTTATTTTTTTATTTTTTGACAGGCAGCGTGGACAGTGAGAGAGAGAGACAGAGAGAAAGGTTTTCCTTTGCCGTTGGTTCACCCTCCAATGGCTGCCGTGGATGGCGCGCTGTGGCCAGCGCACTGCGCTCATCCGATGGCAGGAGCCAGGTGCTAGGTGCTTTTTCCTGGTCTCCCACGGGGTGCAGGGCCCAAGCACTTGGGCCATCCTCCACTGCACTCCTGGGCCACAGCAGAGAGCTGGCCTGGAAGAGGAGCAACCGGGACAGAATCCGGCGCCCCAACTGGGACTAGAACCCGGTGTGCCGACGCCGCAAGGCGGAGGATTAGCCTATTGAGCCATGGCGCCGGCCTCAGTTGCATGATTTTAAGGCACCAACTACAAGGCACATGAGAGCATCCTGCTCACATTGTGATAATCTCAAGAATATGCCTTGTTTTAGGTTTTCCTCTTTCCTATTTCACTCTTCTAATTCCCCACTGTTTTCCCCTACAATCACTTTTCAAAATGATTCACCTTCACACATACTTTGTCTTATACCCTACAAAGACACATTTCCTGATGGTTCCTATGTGTTAGCACAGTAAAAATTAGTTAACAGAACTCTTATAGTTTTTCTTAATAATTGCAAAGTTTTAAAAAAAATTCTAATAAGTAGCCCCAATCAGATTTATAAAAAGAGTTAACAAGCTAAGTTTTTCCTTTCATTTGTGTTCTTAAAGACAGATATTTTTTTCTGAATCGAGAAGGGAGGGGCAACATTCATATTTTCTTCTCACACTGTCAGGGTGTCGAGAGAAGTATGGCCTCATATGTAAAAACAAATGAAACCACCTATGTCTTTTGACTAATTATCTGATACCTCATTATCCCCACTGATGCCAAGTTACACATTGACCTTAGTATTTTGTGAGAATCTAGCTCAGGAAAATTTTGGGCCCCTCCAAAGAGGTAAAAAACCACATACAAGAAGCATCGTGCAGTGAATGTACACATCAGCTTTTTTCCTTAACCATCATTTCTTGCTTCAGGAATCTTATGTCCTTTCCCACAGTTCCTTAGATTAAAGTTCTTTGTACCAAGATTTAAATTATGAAATTGACATGGTGAGAACTGATTATTCTTTACAGCCCTTGTCCGTACTATTGAGGAGCAGTGTTTTTTCTTCCTACTACTTTTTTAATTCTTTACTTAGTGGAGTATTAATTTTATGATTATAAAATAAATTGAAAGTATGTCCTTAAAATGTGTTTAAAAATGAATTATATTTAAAGATATGAATTCAGAAAGAGAAAAATAGCATGGAAGGAAAGTTTGGTCTTGGTTCAGAAACCCAAGAGCCAACGTGGCTCAACTTCAAATCATTCTGTAAGTCACTCTCCTCATCTGTAATATGTGTCAACTGTACTAAAAGTTATAAGGGGCCAGCACCGCGGCTCAATAGGCTAATCCTCTGCCTGTGGTGCCTGCACACACACCGGGTTCTAGTCCCGGTCAGGGCGCCGGATTCTGTCCCAGTTGCCCCTCTTCCAGTCCAGTTCTCTGCTGTGGCCCGGGAGTGCAGTGGAGGATGGCCCAAGTGCTTGGGCCCTGCACCCCATGGGAGACCAGGAGGAAGCACCTGGCTCCTGGCTTCAGATCAGCGTGATGAGCCGGCCGCAGCGCGCCAGCCACGGTGGCCATTGGAGGGTGAACCAATGGCAAAGGAAGAACTTTCTCTCTGTCTCTCTCTCTCACTGTCCACTCTGCCTGTCAAAAAAAAAAAAAAAAAAATCATGTCGGCGCCGTGGCTCAACAGGCTAATCCTCCGCCTTGCGGCGCCAGCACACCGGGTTCTAGTCCCTGTCGGGGCGCCGGATTCTGTCCCGGTTGCCCCTCTTCCAGGCCAGCCCTCTGCTGTGGCCCAGGAGTGCAGTGGAGGATGGCCCAAGTGCTTGGGCCCTGCACCCCATGGGAGACCAGGAGAAGCACCTGGCTCCTGCCATCGGATGAGCGCGGTGCACCAGCCGCAGCGTGCCATCCGCGGCAGCCATTGGAGGGTGAACCAACGGCAAAGGAAGACCTTTCTCTCTGTCTCTCTCTCTCACTGTCCACTCTGCCTGTCAAAAAATAAAAAATAGGCCGGCGCCGTGGCTCAACAGGCTAATCCTCCGCCTTGCAACGCCGGCACACCGGGTTCTAGTCCCAGTCGGGGCGCCGGATTCTGTCCCGGTTGCCCCTCTTCCTGGCCAGCCCTCTGCTGTGGCCCGGGAGTGCAGTGGAGGATGGCCCAAGTGCTTGGGCCCTGCACCCCATGGGAGACCAGGTAAAAGAACCTAGCACCTGGCTCCTGCCATCAGATGAGCGCGGTGCGCAGGCCGCAGCGCGCCATCGGCGGCAGCCATTGGAGGGTGAACCAACGGCAAAGGAAGACCTTTCTCTCTGTCTCTCTCTCTCTCACTGTCCACTCTGCCTGTCAAAAAAAAATAAAATAAAAATAAAAATAAAAAATAAATAAATAAATAAATAAAAAATCATAAGTTCTTTTCTGGTAACAGGACTTCCTATGGCACACTCAAGAACTGATTATCCACAGAAGGGGTAATCATACAGAAAATTAAATAATCCTGATTCAATTCCATCAGAACCCCTTGGATTCTACAGGAGCTCAAATGAGTTCTTAGAGAAAGATTGGAAGACAGAGAGAGAGGGAGAGGAGGAAATAGAGAAGAGAGAGAGAAGACAGAGAGTGAGAGAACTGAGCTGCCAGGTGTCCTTATGGCCATGTTCAAGGCAATAAGCCACATTGAAAGTAATAGTCAAGCTTTTATTCACTCAGTATAATGTAAGCAAGAGATCAAGCAGGAAGCAGGGTGCTTTGCCAGCTGTTTTTCCTCATGGAAGCCACCACATGATAGTGAGCGAAGAGAGAAAGTAATCTTTTTAAAACATAAGGAGCTCCCAACCCAAGGACACTGCTATTTTATGGACCCAAGGACCTAACAGAGTCATGGGAAAATAAGTTTAGGAGTGAGAAAGTCCTGAGTGAGAGCAGATAAGAGTGTTCAAAGAACCTTAATAAGGAGATCTCAACAAGGACCCCCTGGAGAGCCCTTGATATGGAGGATTCCAAATGGAGACATTTGGGTTATAAATGCATAAATGTGTAAAAGCTTACTTGGGGAAATGAGCATCTTACTCTCCCTATCAGTGTTTCTTTTATATTTATCAGTGTTTATTTTAATATTTTCCTAGAGTCATATTTGGGATGTTGTACTCCAAAACTGGTGCAAAGAGTTACTGGTTCCACCAAATGTAATCAAGTGGACCTTCATAAAATAACAACTCACATGCATCATGGGTTTTAAGGAGAGAATCATTCAGTTCTGGATTAGGTTTCTGTCCAGGCAAGAATAGTTCAAGTAGTTTTTCTAACTCAGTCATGCCCTAGAGTATCAGTTGTATGTAAGTAGCTGTTTTAGTCCATCAGGCTGCCATAACTGAATGTAATAGACTACATGGCTTTTACGCAACAGAAATCTCTTTCTCACAGTTCTGCAGGCTAAATTCCTGAACAATATGCCAACAGATTTTGTGTCTGCTGAGAGCCTGCTTCCTGGTTCATAGACAGCTATCTTAGCTCAGTGACCTCACACTGCAAGAGAGGTGAAGGAGCACTCTGGGCCTTTTATATGGACATTAATCCCAAGTCCTCATGGCCTAATCACTTCCCAAGGCACAATCTCAAAACGCCATTATACTGGGAATTAAATTTCAACACATGAGTTTAGAGAGGAATCATTCCGTCTACAGCAGGAGGTGTCCTGAAGTGATGTAAATAGTAACTCTTCATGTTTATAAAAAAAGTATTAGTATAATATAATATTTGAATAAGCTAAACCAACCTGATTCAGCCTTCTAATGTGCTTCATGTTTAATCTCATCTATACTTTCTCCTTTAGTTTTTCTTTTTCCCCATCTCTCTACTCATTTTTCCCACGAAAATCCTTAAACTATGATATACTTTAAACAAAAGAGAGGAACTCCAAAACTATAATCATAAAATAATGACAAAGAAAGGGAAAAGTTAATTCCCCTTATTTGATCAGTACACACTGTATACATGTATTCAAATATCACATTGTACCGCATGAATATGCACAATTGTTACCAAACTTCTTTAAAAGCATCACAAATAAAATATTGAAATATTTTTATAAAACCCTGATTCAAGTCTCAACTCAACTCCATTCCTCTTTGCCGCCTCCCCAAAGTACTCCTATAGCCAACTCCCCAAGGTATATGCTAAAATTGTGAAGAGTCTTTGCATTTTTTAGGACATTACACAATGTCCCATCACAATTCTTGAAGACTTGAACTAAGTGTATTACCCTGAGTGAGCTCAGAAGTTTCATGCTTGAAATTGACTAAAAGAGCTGCATATCTTTAAAATACTGTATAAGTCAACTTTTTAACAATTCAAATTTATGTCATACTAGTTAAGTATAAATTATCTTCCAGACAGTTCTCTCAATTCATCTTGTTCATGAATGTTTAGCTTGTATCACTTGAGTCTTGAAAAGTAATCTGGGCCGGTGCCATGGCTCAATAGGCTAATCCTTCGCCTTGCGGCGCTGGCACACCGGGTTCTAGTCCCGGTCGGGGCACCGGATTCTGTCCCGGTTGCCCCTCTTCCAGGCCAGCTCTCTGCTATGGCCCGGAGTGCAGTGGAGGATGGCCCAAGTGCTTGGGCCCTGCACCCCATGGCAGACCAGGAGAAGCACCTGGCTCCTGGCTTCGGATCAGCACAATGCGCTGGCCGCAATGCATCAGCTGGCGGCCATGGAGGGTGAACCAATGGCAAAAGGAAGACCTTTCTCTCTGTCTCTCTCTCTCTCACTGTCCACTCTGCCTGTCAAAAATTTAAAAAAAAAGAAAAATAATCTGTACCATGAATTGATATTATCAAATCATAAGTTCAAGTACATACACACACAAACACGTGTACATGTGCACTCAAAAATCCACAAATTTTGAACAGGAAAATAGATTTGTACACTTATAATAGAAATGCAGAAAATAAAATGTGAAGAAGTTTTTTTAAAAAAGTAGACACAGTTAATTCTCAGTAGCCATGATAGATTATAAAGTCTCCATGACCAATGAATTGGTAACTACGGCAGCTTCATTTCCAGAGGAATTACAGAGCTTGGTTTCTGGGAGCCTCTGGTTACATTTTCACTGACTAACCAATATATAACTTTGTTTAAAATGTGTTCTGTCTAAAAATACTTTATTGATTATAGATTATTAATTCATAATCATTTGAATCCCCATGAACAATGCTATGACTCATGCCTGAACACACATGCATTCCCAAAAGGTTAATCATAGCCAACTTGTGCTTGGGGACCCTAGACAATACTTCAGTACTATATGTTGAACCATTTTAAACTGTGAAGTCACACGCCAAATGTATAGACTTCAGAAAACATGGCAATAAAGACACTGTAGAAGTAACCCCTTTCCTCTGAGTGAGCTGGGACAAGGAGGAAGAGTGTCATCTTGCTTGTCTTCACCTGAAAACTTGCACATCAGGAAAGTTGGCACATAGTTGGGGACCTGATGGAGCCGCACAGACCTATGCTGGTACTGACAACCAGACTGAGAGAGGGTCTACCCTGCTAGTGAACCTGCTCCACAACCAGCCACCAGTGTCACCAGTGGGTTCCTGAGCCCAGCTCAACAGCCAGCAAGATGGTGGCCCAACCCACTGTGGAGTGTACCACACAACTGCTGACCCTCAGCTTCTGTTGGCAGCCTGGCATCAGCCCTGTCCTCAGAACAACTGAAATTCTTAACCATTCTGCACATGTCATATGAGTCCTCAAATGCAAGCCCACAATTATTGCTTTGAAATTCCAAATAAGCTATAATAAGTGAACAAATTCACAAAAATAGCATCCTCAGATACTGAGGATCAAATGTATATGCAATGATTTTCCAGGAAATACTTTTTGAAGATTTAGTTTATTTGAATGGGAAAGAGAGAGAGAGAAAGAGAAGAGAGATCTTTCTTTCACTGCTTCACTCCCCAAATGGCTGTAACAGCAGGGCTGAGCCAGGAGGAAGCCAGGAACTGTGTTCTGGTCTGCCATGTTGGTGGCAGGGGTCTTGATCTGCTGCTTTCCCAGTGCATAAGCAGAAAGCTGAACTGGAAGAAAGCTGAGAGTCAAACTGTCACTCCAACATGGGATGCAGGTCTTAACCTGATGTGCCACAGCGCCGGCCCTAAAGAAATATTTTAAAAGCACAACTAGACAAGAAAATGAGGAAGTTATATTCCATATAAAATATGGAGACAAAATCATGACCTGAAAAGTATTTTTATACATAATTTATTATAATCAGACAGAATGGTTTGAAAACAAAATGGATGTCTATATGAGTCACTCATCAGTCTGTTACCAAATACACAAAAATATATATGGCATATTTTATTTGCATATTAAAATGTTCAAACTTATATTGATTTCCTCATATTTCTAAGAATTGAAGTTTAAATTATGTAATATAAATATGTGAATATCTTGGTTATACTTACAATATAGGTTTCAGTTTGGGTGTCAGAAATCTTATACTTTTATTGTTGGTAAAGTTCTAAAATTCAGGAGGAAAAATTTACCTAACAAATAGTAACTGCTATATCTATGAAATAATAAGATATTGATATTTTAAAAATTTTGGAGCAATTTTAAGCCACACTATCCTAACCCTGGGTTTTAATAAAAATCCAAGAAGGGATCTGCCTACAGTTTAATAACTACAGGTATGTGAATTTGCCTGCTCCCTCCATACTGAAAATGGTGAGAAAGCACAAATAGATGAATGATTTCATACAGAATATAAAAATCTACTTTAAGCAAAAGTTTGTTCATTAGATAAAAAGCTGGATTTCAATAATTCCAAGATAAGAACTCACCTCACTTTACTGCATTTCAGTGTGAATACAGTCATACCTATTGGACCAAGAGTGCCCACCTTGCTCAGTCTTTACCATTAAGAGCTAGAAAGCAAATATTACATCCCAAAGATCTTTTTCCCAGCTACTCAGCTCTGCTGTTGGAGTCTAGAAGTCGCCATAGGCAATACATACATGAGTGACATAGTTACATTCCCATAAAACTCTGTATGGACACTCAGATTTGAATTTCTATGTAATTTTCAGATTCCTCAAAATGTTGTTTTTCTTTTTATTTGTTTAACCACATAAAATTTGAAACCACTCTTAGGTGGCAAGCTATAGAGAGAAAAAATGAACTGGACTTGGCTCACAAGGTATCGATTTGTCAATCATTGGTACAAAATCTGCTAAATAAAATTCATAGTTTTGCAGTGGTCATGAAATCAGAACAGGGTACCTTCTTGGGCATATTTGATTACAAGTTATTTAATAGATGGAGAACAAATCTTTTGCTATAAATAACCTACTCCCAACTTACGGTATCTTTCAACATCATAAAACATCCACACAAATATGAAGTTATCACAAATCAGCCATGGTTGTCACGAATTGCTGAGTCAGAGTAAATGGCAGCTCTGGCACTGGTGCTGATGTTGGGTCCTAGCAGCAATCACACAGGATCCTCTCTGGGTCGTTCCAGGACCTCATCATAACTCCCAGCTGTGCATTTGGCCAAGGTGATCAGCAACATTCATTATCACCCTTACCCAGCGATTAAGGAGCAAGTGCTTGTAAAAAGATATTTCTGAAAAATCTCCCACTATTGGATATGACTTGTGGTTATCTGAAATCAGGCAATTTTCTAGGCTTTTTCACAGTATTTTCATCTTCAATCATTTGAAAACTTGAAACTGAAAAGTTGAAACTGTCATCTGCCAATTCGTATGAACTTCTTAGCACTATAAAATCTGTCCTCCAAGGTATCCCTGCCTGCACATCAGCCATCCTGCACCCATTGCGCACATCTGGATAACTAGGGGCAGCCTCACTGCACCCATTGTGCACATCTGGATAATTAGGGGCAGCCTCACTAGATTCAACCACTTAGGCCATCTCTAACAAAACAGCTTATTGCTTGGATTTTTTTTTCCTTTTCTTTCTGACTTATTTAATTTCTTTTTTTTTATTTATTTTTATTTTTCTGTGGCTCTCAAAAAAATTTTTAAAGTCATTTCCTATATTTTAGAAGACCAGAGGCTGGCACTGTGACACAGTGGGTTAAAGCCCTGGCCTGAAGCACCAGCATCCCATATGGGCACTGGTTCTAGTTCCAGCTGTTCCTCTTCCGATCCAGCTCTCTGCTATGGCCTGGGAAAGCAGTGGAAGATGGCCCAAGTTCTTGTGCCCCTGTACCCATGTGGGAGACCCAGAAGAAGCTCCTGGTTCCTGGCTTTGGATCGTCACAGCTCCAGCCATTGTGGCCATTTCGGGGGTGAGCCAATAGATAAAAGACCTCCCTCTCTGTCTCTACCTCTCCCTTTAACTCTGTCTTTCAAATAAATAAAATAAGTCTTTAAAAGAAAAAGAAATAAGACCAAACCACCCACCTGGATAAAGAGGAATCCTAGGGTAGATTAAGGTGTTCTGAAGACATTTCTAATCCCTTGGTTTCTTGTCCATGGTTTTATCCAATGATTTCCTAAAGATTCATTGAAATGTCTTCCCCACCCAAATCCACAACTTTAATTCAGTTCCAAAGCACCTATGTCTAAATAACTCCTCTTTTGATGAATTTTGCTCAAAGAAAACTTTCTGGCATGTGTAAGAATTCTTTAGATGAGCCAAATCTCCACCAGGCAGAAGTTTGCAAGAAAAGCCAAGTTGAAGGGGAGTTTTAATTGAATGATGTATAGGCCACTAAAAATTCTATCATTTCTAGAACCTCTAAAGCAACAATAGAACCCAAATTACAACAAGGAACTCAGACAGAATAAAATGAATAACAGAATTTTAGTTTCCCTCCAGTTAACTCATGGAATGTCAAAGCTATTACACATATTCTTGCCTACTTAAGTCTAATTAAATCCAAATCTCTGAGAGTAATTCCTGAGAGTGCATAGATGTGAAAACTCCCCCAATTGATTCTAGTGTGCAATCAATATCCACAAGCATAAGCCTGATCAAACCTATGCATTTTCTGAATCTGTTAAGGAAGTTTGAAAGTGTTGTCTAGCATCTGGCATTTGAAGCAGTGGTCAGGATATTGCTTGAGAGACCTGCATACCACATTAGAATACCTAGGTTCCAGTCCTGGATTGGCTCCCCATTCCAGCTTCCTGTAAGTGTGCACCCTGGGAGGCAGTGGGTAATGGCTGAAGTACTTGGGTCCTGCCACCCATTTAGGAGATCCCGATGGAATTCTAGATTTACTGGATTCAGCCTGGTCCCCAACTATTGGAGGCCTTTGCTGAGTGAATTAGTAGGTTCATCCCTCCCTTTCAAATAAATTAACTTTTAAAGACACTTATCTGTCATAAATGTATCAGAAATTAAAGATTTGTTCATGTTTTACCTCTCTGACTTTAAGAAGATAGTCATATAGTGAATACTGAACTGCGCTACCTTGCAGAAACGCTAATGTTCAGGATGCTTTTAAGTTTTCCCTAAGTTTGACCAATTCTGATCATGTCTTTTCAGAGCAGGAATAGAAGTGTGGATCAGAGCGGTAAACCAGGAATGAGAAGACATGTTTTAATCTCTGCCCCTTATTAGATGTAAAAAAGGACTACATACATTTCATGGAAGTGCATATTATGGAAAAACCATGTGTGGATTTAAAAATATTTTACAACAAAATAAATAAATCTTTGAATTCCATTTCCACAAACTCCACGAAGGCCCCTCTGCTAGTCACCCAGCCTCTAAATCTCATTACTTCAGCTTTAATGAAAGAATAATAACCATGTTCCACCCACATGAGATTTGGATTCAAATGGGTAGGGTCCATAAAAGTGTGTGGTAAACCCTAAAGAGTTGTAAGAATGTGAAGGGTGGTGTTGTTTGTCCCCATCCTATCTGTGCTCCTTGTGGACTCATAGCATCTCCTTGTGGGCAGCATGTCAATACTCACCTTGTGCTTTTGCTTCCTGCTGGATCAAGTCTTTTACCTACTGTAAGATTTTTAATGATAGTTATCCTTTCAGAATCACAATTTCTGCACAAAGCAAGTCATTGCATAGGTGTCACTATTTTCACTCTTCTCATTCTCTTCAACTCTTTCCCAATGCACTGTGTCATTTCAAAACCATCTAGTTGGTGGCCCATGATGTGAAAGAGAATTCTAAGATCAGATAACTACAGCTCATTTGGTTCCCTAATAATCACTCTTTCTGTATCATCTAATAAGTTCAGTGGGGAAAGAGATACCAACCAAATATTTTTCAGTAAAATATCATTTTTCTGATTTAATTCTTCATGTTTGAATTGCTATTGCAATTGAAGAATCAAAAGCACAATTCTAGTGCTTACTGTATCTGATTAAATTTATTTTTGCTCTGCAGTGGTGCTCATTTGAATCAGAAAAAATCACATGTAACAATAATTCTAACACCAACTTTGGAAATTTAAGCATTTATAATTCCGTCTTGACTCTGTTGCATCTATTTCTCCAATCACAGTAAAATTGGTTCCAAAGATGAAGATCTTCATAAAGGGTGACTTAGTGATGATTCAGTGACTCTGTGAGTCTATCTATCCTGACACTTCCATAATGGATTTTTCCAGGACTTGCAAAGTAATGTCTGTCAACTACCTAAATCAGGCTAAGTAAGTGCTATCAATAAAGCAAGCACACAGATTAGTGGAGAACAACTTCGAGATTTACTTTGCCCCTGAGAACTAAGATTCTCCCAAGTGTAGAAGCTGTGTGAAACAGAAGGTCAATGAAAGGGAAGGCCTTTATTTGCAAGCATTTTTTCAATGAAACCTTGGCTTCAGTGCCAGTGAGAGGTTGAGCTTTTTGTGGGCAAGTATTAAATGTGAATTGAAATGTTTCCAGCAGTAAAACATGAACATCAGACCCTCCTTGCTGTGCCTGCAAAAAGAACAAAGGGAATTATTTTCAACATTATAATTTCATAGTTATTCAACCCCCACTGGCTCTGGAAAGGAAATCACATGGATTGAATGAAATTAAACATGAGCATGCTTCCTAAGATGTTAGTGATGTAAGGCCACCAAAATAAGTGGTTCTATTAAAAGCAGACAGCATCAGTTAAGACCCTTCAGAGTCTTTCCTTCTGATGACAAAAGGAAACTTATTTAACTTCTTGGCAAAATAAACAAAGCATGTATCTAACAAAGTTCAGACTAAAGATGATGCCTGAAACGTTTTCATTACATTGAGTAATGTGACTTCAGAGAATTTTTACAAGTATATACATAGAAGAAAGTGTTAACTAGACTAATATTACAGAAAATGAAATATAGTTACTGTCTTTATTGAGTACAAAACACTCTTAGGTGCTCTAGAAATACCAGTATGCAAAATAAATAAGAGTCTTACCTCTTTCCAAAAGTAATTCTAATGAAAACGAAAACTAAACCATTTCACCAATTAATAAATACCAGGGACAGGCCCAGTACTGTGGCACAGCGGTTAAAGTCCGGCCCACAGTGTTGGCATCCCATATGGACACCGGTTCAAGTCACAGCTGCTCCACTTCCAGTTTAGCTCCCTGCTAGTGTGCCTGAGAAGGCAGCAGAGGATGGTCCAAGTACTTGGGCCCCTGCACCCACATGGGAGACACAGAGGAAGCTCCTAGCTCCTGGCTTTGGATCAGCACAGCTCCAGCCATAGCAACCATTTGGGGAGTGAACCAACAGACGGAAGATGTCTCTCTCTGTGTGTCTCTTCCTCTCTCTGTAACTCTATATTTCAAATGAATAAAATAAGTCTTTAAAAATAAATAAATAAATATCAGGGATAGCACCACAATAACTAACCTTTTGTTCTCTCAGCCACACTATAAGAAAACTCTGTTCTTGAGCTTTATTGAATCAATTACTGCAGTTCATCTTATTCATCATGAAACCCATTAATGGGAAAACTCTTGCTTCAGTCTTTATTCTATTTCCATAAAGCACAATGATACATCAGTCAATGCCACATAACTTCCTTCTAACTCAGTCCTTGGGAAGCAGTAATGATGGCTCAAGTGACTGGATTCCTAACACTCATGTAAAAGACCTGGATTGAATCCTAGCTCTGGCTTTGGCCCCATCCAGCCTTGGCCATTGCAGGCATTGAGTGAGTGAACCAGCAGATATGAGATAAGAGCATGCTCTCTCTATCGCTTTCCCTCTCGTTTTCCCTCTCTGTCTCCATCTCTCTCTTCCTCTCGTTCTATCTTTTCTGCCTCTCATCTGAAAGAAAAAATAACTATTATATCCAGCTTCTTCAAGGAGGAATTTTCAAGTCTTATTGAGGATTACTTTGGATAGCTGACAGGTACATTATCTCAGCTTCTATATCTTACTTCCCAGAATGTTCCTGGATTGGCAACCATTATTGAAAGGTCTGTCTCATGAAAATGGGAATGACGGAGATAGGAAATTTTTCTTCTTACAAGTATACACCTGGAATTTTCCCCTTGTATTAGGCTGTGACATTTTGAATTAACCTTTTGTCTCTGAACTAACTGGATCCAGGTCTTTAACTCAGTCTGTCTTTCAGCCTGGAAGGATATAATTCATCAAAAACTCAAGTGTGATCTAAAGGTTCTCTTATCTTCTCCCTCTAATAGCATTATTTCTTAGGCTGTGACTGGCCAGGGGATACTATTAATTCAGGTCAATAAACAGATCAGAAGACAAGCACCATGCTAGGCTCAGTATTGCAGTTTTAGATCTAGGTAACGTTTCTGGATTTTTAAATTATGCCAAACACCATCACATTTCATCATTTAGTATTAACACTTATGATCTCTTTTTACAGTACTTGGGAAAATGAAATTTCCAATTTGAAGACTATAAGCTCTTTGAGGACAAAGAACATGCTTCCTTTTTCACTTTGATATTCCAGTTTCCAGTGAACGAAGCAAATGGTCGTGGGACAGACAGCAGTGTAACTGTCTCAGGACACTGAGTTGATTATACTTGTAACATTATGTAAATGCTGCATTTAAGTCAGTCCTATTGGTTTCAGTGCCCTGTCTCTGGTTTATGAAAATCAGTTGTAGACCATTGTTGTTCCCCTGCAGTTAATGGTTGAAAGAAACTAGGAAATTTCCAAAAGTGAAATTCTTATGCAAATAGTAGCCATTTTGCTTTCAAAGCAACGATGTTTTCTGAGATCATTTTTCACATTCAAGAGGAGTAAGAAACATGAGCCCATGGTGGTTTTGCCTGTTCCTTCAACTTCATTCTCCTAAGAGATCCAAATGGGAGGAGAGTCATGAAGAGATAACAGAAAATTCAATCTGGAAAAAGAGCTAAACCTGGCAGAATCTAAGAGATATAAAATTGAAAAAAAAAAAAAAAAAGGGAGTCCAGCTTTACTCAAGGATTTCGCTAAAAGTATCCACCAGGTTAAATTCAAAGAAAGGCATTCTACTACAAGCCCTTGTCTCCCATCCTTATTGAACAAAATATCAGATGGACAGACAGGCTGAGGGCACGTCAGCTGGGATTCTTGCCAAATGAAAGTAACCAGGTTTGTCAGTGTTACTCCTGAAATCCTAAATAAACAGATACCAGAACTAGAAACCGCCCCCCTTCTGATTCATGGCCAAATTCTTGTCCTAGAAGAGTTATTTCTCTCTTCCAGCTTATTCCACATTCCATGCCTTAGAAGCAGATAGAGAAAAGATGGAGTATCTATGAAGATTGTTAGTAAATGAGATATTGCTTTGTTACACCAATATGATAATATTGAAAACTAGAAAACACTGAGAAAAAATTCTCTTGAGAATATTTTCCGCTGAAAAATCAATAGACTTATGCCTCCACAAGGGGAAAAAGATGAGACGGCAATGGCCACAGTAGCAGGAAAAGGAAGTAGGATGCACCCCTCAGGAACTGAGGGAAGGAAGAAATCTCAAGAGAACACATTAATTAAGGAATCCAGATCATTACATCTAGCTAGGAGCTAACTAGGTGTCCAAAGGAAACCTCTGCTCTCTGTCGACCATTTCACAAACACTGTAAAATGCAAAGTGTAGGATAAGAAAGGAAGTCCTGGGCCAGGGTTGTGGCATACCAGGTAAAATCAAGACCTGCAATCCCGGTGTCCCATTTGGGTACCAGTTCACATCCTAGCTGCTCCATTTCCAGTCCATCACCCTACTGGAAATCCGGGAAAGGCAGCGGCAGATGACCCAAGTATTTGGACTCCTCCATACACATGGGAGATTCAGGTTAAGCCTCTGGCTCCTGGCTTCAGCTTGGCCCAGTTCTGGCCCTTGCGGCCATCTGGGGAGTGAACCAGGGACAGAAGATCTCTGTCTCTCTCTTTCTCTCTCTCTCTGTCTTACACACACACACATACACACACACACTCAATGTCTTTTTGTCTCTCTCGTACTGACTTTAAAATTAAATAAAATTTATAAAAAAAAGGAAGTCCTACTTTACAGAATGGAAAATACAATGTCAATAAAATTTACTAATATCTCACTATCAGTAAAATAGCATAAAATACATAGTAAAATGTGTGAGTTTAAATGTGTTTAATATAAGTTTATATTCGTTTCTGGAAAAATACAATGGCTAATTAAAGAAAGTAGATCTACATTTGTTTCTGGAAAAAATAAACTCGTTTGAGGTTGATCCTACGCTAGTGGCTTCCTGCCAGTATCAGACACAAAGTTTTTGGCAGAATGAACTGGGCACATGACCCTGAAAAGCAAATTTAATATTGTCATGTATGGAAACAATTTTTTGTACAATTAGAGCATTTCTGACACATGGGTACTCCTCTCGATATTGCTCTACCTTGCCAAAATTTCTAACCATTTGCCATTTTTAAATCCCTTGGTTCTGGTTTCTCAACACAATGACAGCACCACTAAGTTAAGAGGGACTTATCTCAGTTGAGAACCAGTACCACATATTTAACAAAAATTTAAATTTAAAAATGTTAAACAAATGGGTATTGACTCAATGTTGACTCTCAAAATTTGATAGTAAACCAAAGTAGTTGTGAAAAATATGCTCTATGAAAATTAAAAACAGATAATTCTTTGGATACAAACATAAAATCTAATAAACCTTTTATCTTTAGCTAGGAGAAATTGAGTATGACTCTGATCACAAAATAAGAGTTTTAAATTTACCACACTGTTCTCAGTGTTTGCCTGTGCATGTTGTTTACAAGGATTTATATTTTAGCTTTAAATAGTTCAATATTCTTCAGGCTTCTAAAAATTGAATGCACAATGGAAAAACACAATAATATGAAAATAAACAAAGGGAGAAATTTTTCAAAAGTAGATTATCTTGAAAAGCAATAAAATATCACATTAGAGAACTTTTTCACTAAAATATAAATCAAGGTCATGGTTGGAGTTTTCCTATTTGAAATAAAATTATATACTTTAATTTGTAACTAAAAATATTGTTAGTGCGAAATGGAATCTATTCCAAGTTGGAAGACAATCCTGTATTGATTTAATAATACTTACTGCACTGTAAGACTAAAATTTCTTCTTTCAAAAACTAATGGGACTTACATACATTGCCAAATTACGGGCTTATTCATGAATCGTATTTTCTCCTAACAAATGCTATTGAATTCTCCACAGGGGAAGGATGGGAAGGAAAATACCTTCCAAAAAATCACTTTGCCTGAAAATATATAGAAAAAAAATTTGAGTAAGCCTCATTCTGCTTCCTAGAAAAATCCTAGGGGAGCGAGAAAGTACATTTGCAAGGATTATTTACCTCCTAGGTGAAAATGCTTATCGTAAATACACGGTTTTGAATAAATCAAGATCTGCAGGACCAAATTTCATTAGCTTATTTTTTTCCTTCAGTTGGACCTAAAAGGTTTTGGAAAATGCTGCTGCAGGAAACAATTAATTGCCAAATATTTATACATCAGCATGCACAATAAAATGGATAAATAGGGATTGTTACTCAACAGGTTTTGAAAAATGAAATTTGAAATTAAGCCTTCATGGATCTCAATTAAGTCTCCCTTTTGCAAAACAGAAGCAACAAGAGCATTTTTATTTGAATTTCGCCTCCCTGCACAATATCCTGACATATAATTTTCTCTTTACGTACTATTATTAAAACCTAGCAAATGCTTATACCTCCAGGACAATTACACACATACACACACACACACACACACACACACGCACGTACATGAAACATAATTGTCCAGATATTTTACTTGTGAAGCAACAAAAGCTAGATAGTTCAAATGTACAGTGTTAAACATTTTCATTATCAAATCCAATGTTATGAGGTTTTGCCTTCTGTTTTCTTGTAATAGTTTTGTAGCTTTAGTTCTGCTATCTTGGTATATAATCCGATTACTTAGCTAATTTCTAGGTGTCACATTAGGTAAAGCTCCAAGATCATTCTACTGAATAAAATCATCTAGTTTTCCAATCATCATTTATTGAAGAATAAAGCCAAACCCAGGCTGGCACCGCGGCTCAGTAGGCTAATCCTCTGCCTGCGGGGTCCAGCACTCCGGGTTCTAGTCCCCGCTGGAGCACTGGAGTCTGTCCCGGTTGCTCCTCTTCCAGTCCAGCTCTCTGCTGTGGCCCGGGAAGGCAGTGGAGGATGGCCCAGGTGCTTGGGCCCTGCACTCACATGGATCGGTGCAGCGCACCTGCTGCAATGCGCCGTCTATAGCGGCCACTTGTGGGGTGAACCAATGGAAGGAAGACCTTTTTCTCTCTCTCTCTCACTGTCCAACTCTGCCTGTCAAAAAAATTTTAAAAAAAGAAAAAAGCCAAACTCAAAAAGATAGTTTGTGATTTGTGATCTGTGGTAGCTAATATACAGAGTACAAAAAAATGTATATGAGTGAAATTGACATCCTAATATTTGATTATTATTTATAGCCCTTGTCTATACTCCTGAGGAAGAGTGGTCTTCCTACTTGTTGAATTCTTTACTTGTAGGAGCATTAATCTTGTGATTACAAAGTAAATTGAAAGTATATCGTCATAAACATTAAAAGAAAAATAAGAAAGGAAGGAGGATAGAGGAGAGAGAATGAGAGGGAGGGAAGGAATGTGGGAAGTATCACTATGGTCTTAAAATTGTATGTATGGAATACATAAACTCTATTCTATTTATATAAAAATAAATTTATTTTTAAAAGGAATAAGTAAGTTAACATGTGAAAAAATAAATAACTCTAAATTAAATTGTTGCTACAATAGTAGCTTCTGTATTTTTCCAAACATGCACCTTTGCTAGAATCATTATTTCTGCATATGGCAGTAGCTTATTTTCTGTTCTCCTTCAATTTCAATTTACAAAACTCCTTGTAGCATTTCTTGCAGAGCAGATCTGGATGTAACAAACTCCCTCAGCTTCCATTGACCTGATAATGTCTTAATCTCCTCCTCACTTCTAAAGGACAGTTTTGCCAGATGTAAGATTCCAGATAACAGGTTTTTTTGTTCCCTGCTAGTAGTTTTAGCAGGCCAAACTACTACCTTCTGACTTCCAGAGTTCTGATGCGACATCTACTGGTAATCTTATTGAGAAAACCTTCTATGTGATAGGTTGGTTCTATCTCTCTTCTCAAGAGTCTTTCTCCAAGTTTCTTGATGATCTGATCATTTGTCTCACTGTGAGTCTCTGAATTCATCCTACCTACTTGAAAGTCATTTGTATTTATATCTTTCACCGAATTTAGGAATTTCTCAGTTATTATTTATTTAAATAATCTCTCCTATTTCCCTCTCTCTCTTTTTCACTCCTTCTTTGACTCCAACCATGGATATGTTGGATCACTGGATTGTGTCCCACAAGTCCTTTAGGTTGTTAACTTTTATATTTCTTTTCCTTTTTCTTTTCCAGACTTAATATTTTCAATTTCCTATCATTGAGTTCATTGATTCTTCTATGTACTCAAATCTTTTTTTGAATCCCTCTAGTGAATTTTTAAAGACATTCATTCTCTCATTCATTCATTTTAAAAAGTGACAGAAGTATGAGAAGAGATACAAAGAGATCTTCCATCTGCTGGTTCACTTTCCAAATGGACATAAGAGCTAGGTCTGGACAAACCAAAGTCATATGCCAGGAACTTCATTCTGAGTCTCCCTCATTGGTGGCAGCAATCCAAGTACTTGTACCATCTTCTGTTGCCTTCCCAGGACATTAGCAGGGAAGTGGATCAGAAGCAGAGCAGCTGGGACATGAACCAGCACTCTGATATGGGATGACATCACAAGCGGTACTTAACTCACCTCACCACAATACCATCCCCCTTCTAGTGAATTTTTATGACAATTATTGTAATTTTTAGCTCTAGAATTTCTTTTTAATTTCTCTTTAGATTTTCTATCTTTTTATTGACGTTCATTTTGTCTGCAATGTTTAACTTTCCTCACCTCTTCATTTAGTTATTTGAATATCTTTAAAAAGACATTGTTTTAAAGTCTGTTCTAGTAGGTCTATCATCTAATCTGCCTCATTGACAGTTTTGCGTGTTTATGGTTTACTGGTGTTTGAATGGAATGTCTTTTCCTATTTTTTGCTTGTCTTATACTTTTCTGTTGTTGTTGAAAGTTGTATATTTCAGTGGGATAATGTAGTAACTTTAAATAAGATAATGTAGTTCTTCAATAACCCTGGGATTCTCTACTATTCTTTTGGCTTCAGTTTAGTTCGGTTTGATTTTAAGATTTTAGTCTTCATGCCAATGATAAGCCTGAGATTTTCCAGATTTTGTCTGAACCTGTAACCATTCCCTGGTAATCTTTAGTGAATTTCTAATTTTCCCTGTATATACAGTTGCTTTTGAATGTTTTGGACTTTAATGCTTGGTTCTCAGAAAGAGATTATAAAATAAAAATGAATAAAGATGAATGGGAAATGCCTTTTAAGTCCTTTATAAGCAATTTCAGCTATAAAGGAAGAAATTTGCAACATTACTTGGTGAAGAGGATATAGCCAGCTGCGTCTCTGTCTGCATCTCCATGGTCAGAAGCAGCAGGCAGCAATTAAAGCACAGATCTTAATATTTGGAAGACAGTTCTTGTTGCCTATCCTGGTACCTGCAAGTTGCATGCCCCCAGTTTGTGGTGAAACATGGGGAGTTTCTAGCCAAACAAAAGTTACAATTGACCCAAGCTGAGCATAGTTTACTGCCCCAGGTGTTTCTCTGAAGTTGTAAGACTTTAATATCCTCCAAAATTTCAAAATATTTACATTATACAAATCATGCCAGCACAACTGTTATCTGGATGTGCAAAGAGATTCTTGGTGCTTCCAACTTGACCATCTGCCCAACTTGTTATTCTTTTTTCTTAAAAAAAAAGATTTATTTATTTGAATATCAAAGTTACACAGAAAGAGGAGAGGCAGAGAAAGAGAGAGGACTTCTATCCGCTGGTTCACTCTTTAATTGGCCACAACAGCCAGAGTTGCACTGATCCAAAACCAGGAGCCAAGAGCTTCCTCCAAGTCTTCCCACACAGGTGCAGGAGCCCAAGGACTTGTGCCATCTTCTACTGCTTTCCCATAGTGCCAGCCTCCCAACTTGTTATTCTTGAGCAAGTTATTTAACCTCTGTCAATCTTAATTAACCATCTTAAAAAAGTGACACTGTGTGTCTTAAAAGTCTGTTATAAGTAAGAAAATGCAAGTTGAACTCCCTAGAGCAATGTCCAGCAAAAGTAAAATAAATAAACACTAGCTGTGATTATAATGCTCAAAGCATAGCATCTATATCCATTATCACTGAATTTGTTGGAGTGATAATTTTTATTGGTAATACAATCTCTTCTTTACAATTGTGCAAATTGAGGCTAAACTATTTAGGTAAGGTCACAGATACAGCGCTGTGTATTCTAATTCCAAACCCAATATTCTGCCTACTAGACTATGCTGATTGTTGTATCCCTAACTTGGTTAAGAGGCCAAGTGAGGTGAAATTCAAAAAATCAAATAAAAAAATTCAATGGTTCATAGCTCTTTGATGAAACTAGCCATGCTTTTAAAATAGAATAAGTAGTTAGCATCATTCAGGAAATCCTAAGAATACCTTTATCCAAAAAGGTAGGGATTTTTCCTTAATCACTAACACTTAAGATTTCAATTTAGAGAAAATTGAATAGTCATTGCAGCATGCAAAATCACTCTAGGAGATATTGAAAATATGTACTGTAAATATAAATCATTTCATTACAATTGAGTTAGAAGTTTTTCACTGTAATGATTTCCATAGGTAAAAGCCTATGGAAATAGGCTATGTACAACTCTTCCTTGCAATGATGTTTCCCATAATAGGGAAAGAGAATTACCTAGACCATGATGAGTATCTAGCTAATGCACAATGCATGGTTATGGATCTGAAACAAGATAGAGTCTCTGTAAATGCTGGCATGCAATCCAATACCAAGTTTTACAATTCCTCAGGTCCACTTTCAGTGTTTTTGTCTGCTACAGATAGGCATCTGGTGAGTCCATAAGATAACATTCCAAAGGTACAGCAGCCATTGCAGCTACAATGCTCCCTATGTGGCCTATATCCATCTGTGGATATCACTGGAGAATTCCTAATGCTTCCTCTAGTTGCTGTTTCATTTTCCTACTGGTGCCGATGCAGACTCCTGATCCTCATTGTTATCTGTAAGTGCACTGCACTACCATCATCAGGAATATACCCGTATTTTTTTTTATTTTATTTTATTTTTTGACAGGCAGAGTGGACAGTGAGAGAGAGACAGAGAGAAAGGTTTTCATTTTTGCCATTGGTTCACCCTCCAATGGCCGCTGCAGCCAGTGCACCCCGCTGATCTGATGGCAGGAGCCAGGTGCTTATCCTGGTCTCCCATGGGGCACAGGGCCCAAGGACTTGGGCCATCCTCCACTGCACTCCTGGGCCACAGCAGAGAGCTGGCCTGGAAGAGGGGCAACCAGGACAGAATCTGGTGCCCCGACCGGGACTAGAACCCGGTGTGCCAGCGCTGCAAGGCAGAGGATTAGCCTATTGAGCTGCGGAGCCGGCCTACCCATATTTTTTAAAATTTAATTTATAGAATTTACTGCAACAAGGAAGACAGAATACTACAGAGATTTTAGTTTATGTTTCATTATCTGGAAAATCATTCAAAGATATAAAGGAATAGTCATACAGAATGCTGTCCCAAAACAAGGGTAATTTGATTAATGGCATCAGTAGCTTCTTATCTAAGAGGCAAAATGAAGAGAGTAAGACCAGAATTTTCATTGACCAGGAAATGGTGGTCATTTAATGTTAACCAGAAGAGGGAAATATTTTCTTATTTATGGGTGCAGGTGAATATAGTTCTATCTCTGTTTCAGATATGGTTACAAAATCAGCTTGTATTTGTCTTATTTCATCACAGTCATGGAGAGTTTCTGAAGTTGATAATCTACAAAATTTGTTTCCAGGAATACCACAACCTAACTAGCAACCAGGCTAGCTCTCTGAAAACTTTGGGGGGATTATTTTTCCTTCCCAGTATCATGCACATGGAGGCCAATCTCCTTAAAACTTACCACGCAGAGTGGTGGTGTAGAACATGTGCTTTCTCTGGGAGCTGGAATCTCAATGAGGGGGTGGGGATTGGTAAGGCCACACACATCCAGTTCTTCACCCTGAACATATAAATCGATTAAGTCATCCCTCTTTTTAAAAAGTAAAATTGTGTTTTCTCTGATATGTGGCAGTTAATACAGAATACAAAAAAATGTATAGGAGTGAACTGCATATATTGTGTTATGATTGTTGCTTTTAGCCCTAGTTTATAATTCTGAGGAACTGTGATCTTCCTATTTTTACTTGTTGAATACTATGGTTAGTGCTGAATTAAGCCTGTGATTATACAGTGGATTAAAATTATGTCTGCAAAGTCAATGAGAGGCAAAGAAGGGAGGGAAGGAGAGGGTTTGCGGGAGAAGGGGATGGAGAGAAGTATGGTCATCTTCGTAGAACTAAACTTGTGAAATACATGAAATCTATTCGCTTTATATTATTAGAAATTAAAATTTCAAATTTTTTCATAAACAGTAAAAAATGGAACTGAGAGATGAGGAGTGTCAGTCATGGATGACTTTACTCATGAAAGGTAAAGTCAGAAGAAAAGAAGTCCTCCCACTCCAGATAAACTATAATCCCAAAAGAATATCTGAGACTATGAACAGACAATAGATGCCTCAGGTAGTTGAGGTAGCCCTCACTCCATGTTCTTCCATAAGGAAGCAGATTTCTACAGTAGCAGCAGCTATGTTGTCTCTTATAGATCTTCCAAAATAGAATCTACACAGAATCAACTGTGTCCATTTTAAAACTGGGTCAGTGCTTGGGCAGAGATATGAGACTACTCTTGGGAGACTAGCAGTTCTCTGCAGGAGGACATGGCATTCCAAATGAGATAACTAGCCCCCAGTGCATTATTCATTCTCAAGCCCATCTCATCCTCCAATTTCTTTTCTTTAAAATTTTATTCATTTTTTGAGAGGTAAAGTTACAGAGAGACAGGGAGAGAGAGGGGGGTCTTCCATCTGCTGGTTCACTCCCCAGATGGCCACAATGGCTGGAGCTGTGCTGATCCGAAGCCAGGAGCCAGGAGCTTCTTCCAAGTCTCCCACGTGGTTACAGGGGCCCAAGCATTTGGGCCATCTTCTACTCTTTCCCAGGCCATAGCAGACAGCTGGATCAGAAGAGGAGCAGCCAGGTCACAAATGGGCACCAATATGGGATTCTGGCACCACAGGCAGAGGCTTAGCCCACTATGCCACAGCACCTGCCCTCATCCTCACTTTCACTAGACATTATATGGTGCACAAGGATGGAGTCCCAGTCTGCACAAGCAGAGGCAGAGTACAGTTTACCAGAGAATGTTAGTTTTAAGAATCATCTTAAAATCAATAATTATTTTCTTGTTAATGAAGGACTTCACCATGAAAGAGAAGATAGGGGTAAGAACACAAAGAAAAGAAAAATTGACACAGGGTGAAACATAATTAAAAAGCAATCACACAGAACTTTAAAATAAGGGGCGGGTGTTGTGATACAGAGAGTTAAGCCACTGTTCCCAATGCCCACCTGGGATCAAGTCCAATCTAGCTTCATACTAATGCACTGGAGAGGCAGCAGATGATGGCCAAAGTACATGGGATCCTGTTACCCACGTGAGACAGAGCTGGAATTCTAAGCTTCTGGCTTTGGCTTGGCCCAGCCTTGGCTGTTGCAGCATTTGGAAAGTGAAGCAGTGAACGGGAGATTTCTCTGTGTCTCCCTTTCTATTACTCTGCCTTTCAGATAAATAATAAAGCTTTTTGAAAAGTTCTATCAGGGCGGGCATTTTAGCCTAATGGGAAAGACACTAGTTAAGAAGCTCACATCTTAAATCAGAGAACAGCTCCTTTCTCTAGATCTTAATTCCAGCTTCATGCTAGCCCTGGAAGGCAGTGGTGACAATGCAAGCAACTGGGCTCCTGGAACTCACATGGCTTTGACTATATCCCAGCCCAGGCCACCATGGACATTTGGGGAGTGAACCAGCAGATGAGCTCACTCACTCGCTCCCTCGCTCTCCCTTGCTCTCTCTCACTTTCTCTCTTTGTCTCTCTGTTAAATAAATGAACAAGTTTTATTTCATATTTTCAGAGAGATGAAGTAAAGCATTTTTTTCCGTGAAGTAGGAAGGTACAACTAGAAAATAATAGGAGGTGATTAACAAAGCACAACTAAGGGCCCAAACAACCTGTGTTCAAACGCTGTCTCCAACAACTGCTAGTGAGTGCCTCTGAGGTGAAACACTTGGCTAACCTGTGTCAGTTTTTTCATCTGTAAAATAGAAATGGTTATAGCACTGAATTCATAACTTGGTGGGTAGATTCAATGTTTTAACATTTTTAAAACACTCTGAACAAGGGCTGAGATATAAGTGCTTATTAAAGAAACAAATTGGAAATCCTAAAAATAACAACCATAATTTTTAATATCAAAATTTCTGGGTGAGCTAAAAAACATAAAGAGGAGAGGGAAAAAGCATGTTAATGAGTTGGAGGGATGTAGTAAGTCGGATAGAAATGAACGCTATGCAGAAACAGACAAAATACCTGAAGGATGGACACAGAGAGGCTAACGATTATATACTAAAAGTAGATAGACTAGCAGTAAGGAAATACTTGAATAAACAATAGTTCCAAATTTCTCCTGGCTAAAAGATGTGATGAGACTTAGCTTGAGGACTTCTCTATGTGTGAAGCACAATATCTTCTATAAAAAGCTCATACCATGTTTTAAGGAAATTCAAGAATGTAAAAGATAAAAATAAGACTGCAAATGCTGCAATAGACAGGGAAATGGCATTTTTATAAGGGAATAGACTCCGAGTTCTCATCAGCACGTGAGGGATAGAGAAGGCAGTCGCTGTGTTTGTTAAGCCACGTTAGATATTTTAGAAGTTTCATTCACTTACACTAGAAGCATACAACTTACTGAGATTGAAGTCAAGAGTAAGATAATCTGTTACAAATAGTGAACATCATCTCATGAACAACACAAATGAGACAAGGAAAGAGAAGAACACAACAGAGTTTGTTGCAACACAGGAATGAAATTATGTTTGCACACCTGTTGATAGAGATTAAATCTATTTTTAGATTTCCAAACAAAATAAGTGTTGTTAAGTGCATACTGTGTACTGGCCTTTGGAGACTTGTTAACACTCATCCCTGCTCCCGACTAGAGAAGGACAAGTGGAGCAGGGAACAGACCCAGCCTGTCACTTATTGGTTTTACAAAGTGGGAAAAGGAAGCTGATTTCTCTGAGTCTTAGTTTCCTTGTCTGTAAAACAGAAATAATAAAGCGCTAATCCCATAAACTTCATAAATTACTTAGATCAATACCAGGCACATAAGCAGTATTCACAAATGTTTGTTTTCCTCTTTTTCATAGGAAGATGTTTAGAAGGAATGCCTTCTTCAGATGGTAGAATTTCAACTTTTAGTTCATTCTTTGTACTTTTCTGTATTGTTTCATATATTTTTACAGTATCATTTTTACAAACCAAATAATTGTACATTCTAAAGAATCAATATCTTTAAATTATCAAATAGAAATTTTGGAGTTTAGTTTTAATAACCTCAGAATAAGGAAGGTGTATGGTAAGCACACATATCCCACAAAAAGTTAAAGTTGTTATTGTTTTTTAACCACCACATTATTTTTAACTTGTTATAAGTAACATGTGATATTTGTACATTTTTAGGGAATTCAGTAAATTCAACACATGTATACCATGTAAACTGGTTGAGTCAGGTTACTTGCATTGCAAGTCCCTTATCTTTTTTGTTTGGAGCCTGGGAATTCCTGTCTTTCATTTTTCCATGCAGTATAGAATACATCATTGTGAATTATGGTCATCCCACTGTGGTGTGTATGCTAGAACTTGTTGCTTCTGTTTATCTGGGCTACTGGTGAATGTTGTCTACACTCACTTACCCCCTCTTCCTGCCTCTGTTTCCAGCATCTATTAATCACATTCTAAATCCAGATTGACGTTTATTTAACTTCCACATATGAGTGAAAACATGATATTTCTCTTTTTGTATCTGGTGTATTTCTTTTAGCATAATGACCTCCTTTGCTATCCATCTTGATGCAAGTGTCAGGACTCTATTTGTTTTTACAGTTGAATAATATTCATTGTTTATGTATGTCATCTTTTCATCCATTCTTCTGTTGATGGGCTTCTAGATTATTCCAAACTATGGCTACTGTGACTTCTGCTTCAGGGAACAGGGGAATGCAGGTGTCACTTTGATAATGCTATTTTCATTTCCGTTGTGAAATACCTGGGTTATATGGTAGATCTAGTCTCATTCTTTTGAGAAGCCATCATACTGTCCTCCATAATAGCCATATAATTTGCTTTTCTGCCAATGGTATACAAGGGTTCTATTTTCTCTGCATCTCCACCAGCATTTGTTATTTGTTGTCTTTTTGAAAATGATCAGTCTAACCGTAATGAGATGATGTCTCACTGGTTTTGGCTTGTAATTCCCTGAATAGATAGTGATATTTACCATTCTCTCATATATTTTTGGTCATCAGTTTTCCTCTTTTGAAAATTGTCTGTTCATAATCTTTGCCTATTTCTTACCTAATTTTTGTGTTATATTTTTGAATTTTTCATCTTCTTATACAGTTTGCATATTAATCTTTTGTCAGATGAATAGTTTGCAATATTTTCTCCGATTCTATTATCTCTTCACTCTGCTGATTGTTTCCTTTGCTATGGCATGAAACTCTTAGGTTACTTGCTTATTTTCTTTCTTTCATGTTTGTTTACTTTTGTTTGATGTATTTTTTTGTTTTTTTAACTTTTATTTAATAAATATAAATTTCCAAAGAACAGCTTTTGGATTACATTGGCTCCCACCCCCCCATAAATTCCCTCCCACCCACAACCTTCTCATCTCCCACTCCCTCTCCCATTCCATTCACATCAAGATTCATTTTCAATTATCTTTATACACAGAAGATCAATTTAGTATATATTAAGTAAATATTTCAACAGATTGCACCCACACAGAAACACAAAGTGAAAAATACTGTTTGAGTACTAATTATAGCATTAATTTACATTGTACAACACATTAAGGACTGAGATCCTACATGAGGAGTAAGTGCACAGTGACTCCTGTTGTTGATGTAACAACTTACACTCTTGTTTATGGTATCACTAATCACCCTAGGCTCTTGTCATGAGCTACTAAGGCTGGAAGCCTCTTGAGTTCACCAACTCCGATCTTATTTAGACAAGGTCATAGTCAAAGAGGAAGTTCTCTCCTCCCTTCAGAGAAAGGTGACTCCTTCTTTGATGGCCCCTTCTTTCCACCAGGATCTCACTCACAGAGATCTTTCATTTAGGTTTTTGTTTTTTGTTTTTGTTTGTTTGTTTGTTTGTTTACTAGAGTGTCTTGGCTTTCCATGCCTAAAATATTCTCATGGGCTTTTTAGCTGGATCCGAATGCCTTAAGGGCTGATTCTGAGGCCAGAATGCTGTTTAGGACATCTGCCATTCTATGAGTCTGCTGTGTATCCCGCTTCCCATGTTGGATCATTCTCTCCTTTTTAATTCTTTCAGCTAGTATTAGCAGACATTAGTCTTGTTTATATAATCCCTTTGACTCTTAATCCTTCCATTATGATCAGTTGTGAACTGAAACTGATCACTTTGACTAGTGAGATGGCATTGGTACATGCCACCTTGATGGGATTGATTCTTATTTTTAAATCTACTATTAGCACTTTATCATGGAGAATGCTTCATATGCAGATACAAAGAACATGTGCTCTGCAGCTGATGGGTGAAATTCCTGTGTCTGTTAGACACATTTTGTCTACGGTATTGATAAACTCTGATATTTCTGTGTTGATTTTTTTTATTATTGCTCTGCATGATCTGTCCCTGATGCAAGGGGTTTTGAAACCCATGTCTCCTTTTAGATTTATTTTTAAGGAATCTATTAATAGATTCTGATGGTCACAGAAAATGCATGAGAATCACTACAACACAATTTTCATCAAATTTTCCTGTTGATGTGATGTTAATACAAAGAAAATCGGCTCAATGTAGCTCCTAGATAAAATCCTAATAATATAATGATACTTCCCCTTTTCCCTCCTTCTTTTTCTCTTCCTCCCTCTCTCCCTCCCTCCCTTTCTACCTTTCTCATTTTCTTTGCTTCTTTCTTTTTGAATTTGTGAAATAATGTTTTTTATTAAGTCTATTTTATTTATTTGAAAGGCATAGTTACAGAAAGAGGGAGAAAGAGTGTGTATGTGTGTGAGAAGGGTTGGGGGGACATCGATTTTCCATCTGCTGATTCACTCCCCAGATGACTGCATTGGCTGGGACTAGGCCACACCTAAATCAGGAGCCAAGAGCTCCATCCAAGTATCCTACATGGATAGCAGGGGCTCATTAAGCAAATCTGTATCTTTTAATAAGGGAATTTAGTTCATTTACATTCAAGATGATTATTTGAAAATAAAGGTTAGGGTTTTGCCATTTTGTTGATGTTTTTCTGTTTGGTTTGAATAGCCTTTGTTCATCTCTGCTTCTATTGCTGCTCAACTTTGTGGTTTTATAATTATTTGTATTGATAAAATTTAATTCTGTTATATTTATCTTTTATATGTAACTCCTCTAATGGGTTTCATACTCTCAAGTGTTTCTGTTATGGTAATTATCTTCCTTTTGCTTCTATTTGCAAAACTCCATTAAGCATCTTTTATAAGATTCATCTGATGGTGAAGAATTCCTTCCATATTTCCTTGTCTTAAAAAGTCTTTTTTCTCCATATTTTAGGAAGGATAGCCTTACTGGCTATAGTATTCTAATTTAGCAGAATTTTTTTCCTTCTAGAACATGCAATATGTCATTCTATTCTCTCCTGGTCTATAATGTTTCTGTTAATAAATCTGCTGTTGGTTTAATGGAATTCCCTCAAATGTGACATGATACTTTTCTCTTGCAGTTGTTAGTATTCTCTTTGTTTTATCTTGACAATTTGACTATAACATGTCATGATCAGGGTCTTTTCTGTTCATGTCCACTTAGGCCTGTATGGGTCAAATATACATGTGCATATTTTTCCCATGATTGGGGAAGTATGCAGATCTTACATCATTGAATACATTTTTTCTTCTCTTGTCCCAAAATTCAACTATTTGCTTATTCAATGGATTCCCAAAAGTGTCAGAAACACTCTTCATTGTTTTTTAAGCATTTTTATTTTTTTCTGTATGAGTTATTTCAAAAACCCTTTCTTCAAGTTCAAAAATTCTTTTTCTTCATGTAGTCAGTTGTTGAGATTTCCATCTGAATTTTTTATTTGATTCATTGAGTTGTTCATTTCTGTTTGGTTCTTTCTCAAGATCTCTTTGCTGAATTTTTCCTTCATATGATGCATTGCTTTCCTAATTTCATTAAACTATTTATCTATATTCTCCTGTATATCTTTGAGTATCCTTATAATCTTTTTTTTCTGATTTCATTTCATTTGGGTCTATTCCCATGAATGAAATGTCTGGGTCATCTAGTAGATTCAGTTTCAGATTTTTGATGAATTTCTATATTTTCTTTCATAATGGTTGTATAAGTTTGTATTTCTACTAACAATGGATTAGGGTACTTTTTCCCCCACATCCTCATCAACATTTTTATTTATTTATTTATTTATTTTTATTTTTGACAGGCAGAGTGGACAGTGAGAGAGAGAGACAGAGAGAAAGGTCTTCCTTTGCCGTTGGTTCACCCTCCAATGGCTGCCACGGACAGCGCGCTGCGGCCGGCGCACCGTGCTCATCCGATGGCAGGAGCCAGGTGCTAGGTGCTTATCCTGGTCTCCCATGGGGCACAGGGCCCAAGCACTTGGGCCATCCTCCACTGCACTCCTGGGCCACAGCAGAGGGCTGGCCTGGAAGAGGGGAAACCGGGACAGAATCCAGTGCCCTGACCGGGACTAGAACCCGGTGTGCCGGCGCCGCAAGGTGGAGGATTAGCCTGTTGAGCCACGGCGCCAGCCCATTTTTTTTAATTTTTGAACAATCGCCATTCTAACTAGTGTGAAGCAAAACTTCACTGTGGTATTTATTTGCATTCATCTGGAAGCCAGTGATCCTGAGCATCTTTTCTTGTGTCAGTTGGCCATTTGTATTTGGTCCTTTGAAAAATACTTGTCCATGTCCTTTGCCCATTTCTTAGCTGGATTGTTTGTTTTATTATTGTTGAGTTTCCTTAGTTCTTTATATATTCTGGATATTAATCCTTTATCAGATTTATAATTTGCAAATATTCTCTCCCATTTTGTCTTTTGCCTCTTCACTGTCTTGAGTGTTTCCTTTGAAGAACAGAAGCTTCTTAGCATGATGCAATACAATTTGTCTATTTTTTATTTTATTGTCTGTACTTCTGGGGTCATATCCAAGAAGTCTTTGCTATGCTAACATCTTGCAGTGTTTCTCCCATCTATTTCTATAGTAATTTGATGGCTTCATGTCTAAAGTTTAGATCCTTGATGCACTGTGAGTTGATTGATTTTTGTATAGGGTTCAGTGTAGGGGTCATATTTCCTACTGCAGCATGCAGAGATCCAATTTTCCCAACACCATTTGCTCAAGAGACTTGTTTCTCCAGGGGATGATTTTAGCTTCTTTGTCAAAGATGCCTTGCTTGTAAATGTATGGATAAATTTCTAGGTTTCCTATTCTGTTCCATTGGTTAGCATGTCTAGTTATGTGCCACTATCAGGTTGTTTTGATTATGTTAGCCCGGTGGTATATCTTGTAATCTTGTATTGTGATGCCTCCAGCTTTCTATTGTGTAAGATTGCTTTAGCTATTCAGAGTCTCTTGCTTTTCAATGTGAATTTTGAGATTTTTTTAAAAAGATTTATTTATTTATTTGAAAGAGTTACACACACACACAGGGGATGGGCCGGGGTGGGGGGGTGAGGTCTTCTATCCACTGGTTCACTCTCCAATTGGCTGCAATGGCTGGAGCTGAGCTGATCAGAAGCCAGGAGCCAGGAGCTTCCATAGGGTCTTCCCATGCAGGTACAGGGGCCCAAGGACTTGGGCCATATTTTACTGCTTTCCCAGGGCATAGCAGACAGCTGGATTGGAAATGGAGCAGCTGGAACTGGAACCGGAGCTCATATGGGATGCTGGCACAGGAGGCGGTGGCTTTACCTACTACGCCCACACTGCCAGCCCCAGGATCATTTTTTTTTAGATCTGAGAAGAATGTCTTTGGAATTTTGATTGAGGTAGTATTGAATCTGTACATTGATTTGGATAGTAAGCACATTTGATCATGTTAATTCTTCTTGATGTAGGCACTAATCACTACAAACTTTCCTCTAAACACTATTTTTGCTATATTCCACAAGTTTTGGTGTATTATGTTGCAATTTTCACTTGCTTCAAGAAATTTTTTTATTTCTCTTTCTTCCATGACCCTCTGTTCTTTCTGGAGCATATTATTCAGCCTCCGTATGTTTGCATATTTTTGTAGTTTTTTTTTAAGATTTATCTATTTATTTGAAAGTCTGAGTTACACAGAGAGAGGAGAGGCAGAGAGAGAGAGAGAGAGAGGTCTTCCATCTGCTGGTTCACTCCTCAATTGGCTGCAATGGTCAGAGCTGCACAGATCCAAAGGCAGGAGCCAGGAGCTTCTTCCAGGTCTCCCACATGGGTGCAGGGGCTCAAAGACTTAGGCCTCCTTCTATTGCTTTCCCAGGCCATAGCAGAAAGCTAAGTCAGGAGTGGAGCAGCCCTGACTGGAACTGGTGCCCATATGGGATGTCGGCACTGCAGGTAGCTGCCTTACCCGCAATGCCACAGCATTGGCCCCTCTATAGTTTTTTATGTTGTTAATTTCTGGCATAATTCCATTGTGGTTAGGAAAGATACATGATATGATTTCAATTTCTTTGAATTTGTTGATATTTGTTTTATGGCCTAACATATGGTCTATCCTAGAATGTTCCATGCATTGATAAAAAGAATGTGTATTCTGCAGTTGTGGGATGGATTGTTCTGTAAATATCAGTTAGATCCATTTGATCAATAGTGTAGATTAGCTCTGTTGTTTCTTGATTTTTTTCCTTGTTAATCTGTACATTGATGAAGGTGGGGTGTTGAAGTCCCCCATTATTATTATATTGGGTTCTATGTCTCACTTTAGATTCATTAATATTTGTTTTAAACAGCCAGGCACCCTATCATTGAATGTATATACATTTACTATAGTTACATCTTCCTGTTTAATTGATCCCTTAATTACATAATGACCCTCTTTATCTTTTTTAACAGTTTTTTTTTTTTTTGCCTTACTGTCTTCTTTATTTTGTATGAAGATAGCTACTCTTGTTCACTTTTTATTTCTATCTACATGGAATATCTTTTTCCATCCCATCGCTTTCAATCTGTGTGCAACTTTGTTGTTGAGGTGTGTTCCTTGTAGGCAGCAAATAGATGGGTTTTGTTTTTAATCCTTTTAGTTAATCTGTACCTATTAATTGGATAATTTTCTCCATTTACATCGAAACTTATTACAGGTAAGTAATGACTGCCACTTTTCCATAAATACCTCTATTGTTTTTCTTTGGGGGTGATCTCCTTTCATCTTTTATTAGGATGTTTTCTGTCTTCACATTGTTTCATGATACTGATTATCTTTCTTTGTTTCTGTATAGTACATCCTTAAGTAACATTTGTAAGGTTGGACTGGTAGTGACAAACTCATTCAATTTTTGCTTGTTAGTGAAAATCTTCACTTCCCCTTCATTTATAAATGACAGTTTTGCTGGGTAAAGTATTCTAGGTTGATAGTTTTTTCTTTTAGGACTTGGACTATATTTCTCCATTGCCTTCTAGCCTATAAGTTTTCTGATAAGAAATCTGATGGTAACCTAATTGAACATGTTTTAAAGGTAATCTGATATTTCTTCTTACACACTTTAGGATATTGTCTTTATATTTTATTTTTGAAAATTTGACTATAATGTGTTGTAATGAAGATCTTTTCTGATCATGCCTATTTAGAGTTCTTTGCACATTCTGTACCTGGACATTCATATATTTCTCCAAGTTGGGGAAATTTTCTGCTATTATTTTTTTACAAGTGCAAAAACTTTATTGTATACAGGTGTCTCATATTATCCAAACTGGAAATACCAAAATTAAAATTACAAATTTATTTTTATTTTTTTAACTTTTATTTAGAATATAAATTTCCAAAGTATAACTTATGGATTACAATGGCTTTCCCCCCATACTTTCCCTTCCCCCCCCACAACCCTCCCCCCTTACCCGCTCCCTCTACCCTTTCATTCACATTCAGATTCCTTTTCAATTCTCTTTGTATACAGGAGATCAGTTTAGCATTGTTAAGTAAAGATTTCGTCCATTTGCCCTCATATAGCAACTCAAAGTGAAATATACTATTTGAGTACTCGTTATAGCATTGAATCACATTGTGCAGCCCATTAAGGATGGAGATCCTACATGACATATATATATATATATATATATATATATATTGAAACTGATTTTTTATGGAATTTCCAATATAACAGAGGTTTTTTTTTTATTTTTGACTATCTTTATATACAGAAGATCGATTCAGTATGTATTAAGTAAAGATTTCATCAGTTTGCATCCACACAGAAACACAAGGTGTAAAAATACTGTTTCAGTACTAGTTACAGCATTACTTCACATTGGACAACCCATTAAGGACAGATCCCACATCGGACATAAGTACACAGTGACTCCTGAAGTTGATTTAACAATTTGACACTCTTGTTTATGGCGTCAGGAATCTCCCTAGGCTCTAGTTATGAGTTGCCGAGGCTATAGAAGCCTTTAGGGGTTCGCCGACTTCGCTCTTATTCTGACAGGGTCTTAAGTCAAAGTGGAGGTCCTCTCCTCCCTTCGGAGAAAGGCACCTCCTTCTTTGGTGGCCCCGTTCCTTCCACTGGGATCTCACCCGCAGAGATCTTTCATTTAGGTCTTCTTTTTTTCCCTTTCCAGGGTGTCTTGGCTTTCCATGCCTAAAATACTCTCATGAGCTCTTGAGCCAGATCTGAATGCCTTAAGGGCTGATTCTGAGGCCAGAATGCTATTTAGGACATCTGCCATTCTATGAGTCTGCTGTGACTCCGCTTCCCCTGGATCATTCTCTCCCTTTTTGGTTCTATCTGTTTGTATTGGCAGACACTAGTCTTGTGTGTGTGTTCCCATTGACTCATTTTCTGCTATTATTTCATTTAATAAGTTCTCTAAGCCCTTCTATTTTTTCCATTCCTTTAAGAATTCCTAAGACATGTATATTTGGTTGTTTAATGGTATCCCAACAGATAACAAATATTGTTCTCAGTTTTTCTAAATTTCCTTCTTTTTTTTTTGTTTGCATGAGATATTTCAAAAGATTTGTTGTCTGGCTTGGATGTTCTTTCTTTCACTTCAGCAGGTCTGTTGTTACAGCTTCCCACTGTTTTTTTATTTGACATATTGAATTCTTCATTTCTAACACTTTGTTTTTGTTTTTCCTTAATATCTCTATCTCCCTAAAGAATTTCTCAACCGTGTCAAGTACAGATTTTCTTATTTCTTGTAACTGCCTTCCTGTGTTTTCGAGTAACATTGTCCTTCTAATTCACATTTCATGTATTTCTATATTTATTTTTATGTATTTGCGGGATCATTTGTTAGTGTCACCTCTGGAGGTTTTGTTCTTGGAAATGTGCCTCTGTGGCCAAGCCACAGGAGGAAGAGAAAGCTGGGCATCAGAAATGAAAAGATAGGTGGCAGCCTATTAATGGCTGTTTTGCCCTCAAGGAGACCCAACAGGCAAGTCCACTGCAGTGGCTTTCAGTGTGGTAAGTCTGGGCTTCAGCAGAAGTCAGCTTGTGATGGGCCCTGGCAGCTCTGCCAGCCAAGAGTTAGATCTCTGGAAGTGGACCTGCCCTGGAGTCAAAGGACTTCAGGTCAGAGCCACAGATCTTACTGGCTCTAAGCCAAAAACCCCTTCACTAAGCCCAGCTTTCAAAGTGACCACCGCAGCTGAGGAGACAGCCAAATAGGGTCAGCAACATTGCAGGCAGAGCTGTAAATTTCCTGTTAGAGATGCCACCTGCCTTTACCTGGCCAGCTCTCCTCCCAGGCCAGCTAGGTAATGGAAGTCAATAGGGTGCCTTCCCCAAGCAGGTTCACTCCTCCCTTAGGATATACCCTATGTGAAGAGACAGACAGATCTTAATTTACAAGGTCTAAAGCCCACCAGATTATTATCAAGCCCCTTCTGTCAGTTTCTATTTGTCTCTCAATCAGAGAACTTAGTTGTGGCTGAGACAGCACTTTTCTTGGGTTCTCTAATAATGACTCTTCCCTTTGTTCTAGACCCTGTCTAGCCCACTTGGGTCTCATTCCTTTGTAATCATAGCCTCTACTCTAACATCAATGGCTCTACTCCCAACCTGTGTGTACTGATGGTCCTCTCCCACACTTAATGCTGTATGATTATCCAGAATTTCTTTACAGACAAACCCCACTACCCGCAAAAGTCAAGTGGCCTTTCTCCCAGTCTTGGCTGGGGTCAGATTTAAACCACATCCATCAAACAATCCTCACAAGGGTCCAGAGACCCCCTCATTTCCTCTCCTCTATGAAATCCTTTCATTACCTGGTTAATGCCACTCTGAGGTTATTGGTTGCTATTCTCACCTGACTTGTATACTACAGTGTCTGTTTAAGTGTTTACAGCAGGTGATAATGGAATGAACCAAGGCCTCTGCAACCAGGTGATCAACCAGCTGCTTCTCCATCCATACATGCCTGTCCCTGCAGGCCAAGATACCCTCAGCGGGCCCCTGTAGATGACATCCCCAGTCAGCAGGAAGTAGCTAGAGACTCATCGCCGCCCCCTTTCCTATCATCAAAAGGTCGGGATGGTAGCTTTGGGATCCGCATGGAGGAAAGACCTATAGTTCCAGGAATGGAAAGTTCCTACCTGTACTTCTGGGGAAGAAAAGTCCTTGTCAAGGTCCCTGCAGGTGCCTAAAGGTCAACCAATGAGGATCAGACCTGCCTCAATCTTTAACCCCCATGCCCTGAATCTATAAAAGGAGCTCTCCCAATCTCTGACGTGTGACTTCTCCGGCCCCCACTCTGTTGCTCCGTTGGGACCAGGGAACCTCACCCAGGAGCGGAACCCCAATAAAAGCCCATGAATTAAAAAAAAGAAAGCCTGCATCTAACAGCAGATATACAGTAACATGTACAGGGTGGATCCAGGGATCTCTAGACAGCATTTGTGAGTGGGGCAAGAGTCCAAAATTACACTCAAGTTGGGCATGTTAGATCTCCTCTATTGTCAGTAGGGGGAGGGGATGATCCAGCTGGTTGGCATGTTCACAGACCCAGCCCTTCTGTGTGCCAAGGTGAGCAAATAGACTCACTGCCTATAATGAGCTCACAATGCCTTTTACCCCACCCACTCAGGTGCATGAACCATGCATTGCATATAGGTTCTCTGTAGTATGAGCACAGACCCCTCCATGAAGAGCCTCCCCACCACACAGGGAGTTCTGAGCTTCCAGTTGGACCAGACCAGGAACCAGAAGATGCCCAGGTGCTTCTGAGTTTCACAGCCTATGCAAAACTTGCACACTCATAGGATTCCCACAGTCAAAGTTTGAGAACTCCCATAAGCAATCCATTCTCTGTCCTACAAGCTTCCCATCCTAGGAGAGGGTCAATTGGATTTGGAAGGGGTCAAATAGCTACCTGCCATAGGTCAGTTAGAGCTCCACCTCAGCAAGCTGACCTGCTGCCTTGAGCCATGTGGCCTCCCTTCTTGGAGTTAGCAGGATGCCCTATCCCCTACCAGCTTCCCAGGTCAGACTAAAGTCAGTGGGGCTGTGTAGTTCTCCCTCAGACAAAACCACCTGTGGTGTGTGAGCACAGCCACGTCCTCCTTAAACCTTGCTCTGAGAAGAAGGAACACAACCCCTGTTTTTAAAGAATGGCTTGGGACCAGCATTGTGGCTCAGTGGGTTAAACTGCTACTTTGGGCATCCTGTATCAGAGTGCTGGCTTGAATCCCAGCTGCTCTGCTTCCAATCCAGCTTCCTATTAATGTGCCTGTGAAGGAAGCAGAAGATGAGCCAAGTGCTTGGGTCCCTGTCACCCCTGTGGGATACTCAGATGGAGTTCCTGGCTCCTAGCTTTGGCCTGGTGCAGGCCTGACTGCATTTTGGGTCTTTCTCATTCTCTCTCTCTCTCTCTCTCTCTCTGTGGAGGTTCTCCACCCAATTTGATACTATTTCAAATCAATAAATAAATATTTTAAAATATAAAGAATGACTTGCACTAAAGGGATATCATAAGCACATAACCAAAATGTAAAACAGGGGCCGGCTCTGTGGTATAGTGGGTAAAGCAGCTGCCTACAGTGCCAGCATCACATATAGGCACCAGTTCAAGTCAGCTGCTCCACTTCCAATCCAGCTCTCTGCTGTGGCCTGGGAGATCAGTAGAAGATAAGTAAATCTTAAAAATTTTTAAAAATGTAAAACAAAGTAACTGGGGCAATAAAAGCAGAAGAAGGAAGAAGAAAGGAGGAAAAAAGAAGGGGAATAGGAGAAGGGAATAAAAACATAACAAGAACAAAGAGAGTAGAGACGCACAAGCAGCAGTAATCACCAGGGGAACTCACAGGCTAGAAGGATTCCACCTTCGGGAAGAATCAGGAACCATGAAAGAGATGCTATGTGAACCAAGCTCAATAAGGCTATTTCATCCTACCTAAGTTTTTCCCTACCTCCCATAGTCACATCCAAGAACTAGCTACCATCAGTAACTCCAAAATCTCTCAGCAACAGCACATCTTTCCAGACCCTGAACGTGAATTTGCCCTCAAAATAGTTCTCCAATCTATCATCCTCACCATGCTTTTTTGGTTTCTTATAAGCTACAAATCTTCTTCCATGAGCCCTTTAATGACGCCAAACAAATACTTCTTTGTTAAATGTATTTTCTTGCTCTCCTGCTTTCCTCTACCAGCTTCCACTGATGTTTTATGGTTTTACTGCATTTATTAATTTAATCAATATTTGTAGTGTGGCTATCCAATAGAATACAGAATTTAGATTCTTTCTTAAGGAAAATCAGAAATGGAAATCACAACATAGAAAATGAAATCAATAAAGGCTCCCAAGGAAATACAAGCGGGCACTAAGTCTTCAGCAAGTCTACAGATCTTTTCTATGTAGTCAAATGACCAGCCATTCCTGATGTGCTTTGAATTCCATCTCCTTCCAGTTTGTTTAAGGACATTACTCATCTCAGAAATTTCTATTTCATTTTACCTTTCATACTTTACCTATTTTGCAAGATTATATCATCACCAAGGAATGATTATCACCAAAAGTGTTCATGAAGCTTTATATTATTTATACTAAGTATAATATAAGACACTTTTACTGATGGTGCATACTCTAAAAATTTATAATCTACAGCATATACTTGATATTCTACAAAAATCTATAAAATATTTTCTAATACTAATTTTGATATTTTTTCAAAAAGTAATAACATTGACTCCAATGTAATTCTTTTGTCATATTTCAAATAGTCTTTATTGTTGCTTCAATATTCAAGAAATAGCTATGGATGTATCACTATTTGAAGTTTTGGCAATGCACAGTTGATTTTTCTTTATATATAAAACCCTTAGATCCTAAAACAAATTTCCTTCTCCCTTAGAAGTCTTACACTTGAAAGCTAAGGTATGGCTAAGTTCTAAACACCAAGCCGTTAGAATAAAAACAAAGCACTGTCATCTATGGACCAGAAAGCAGCTTCCAAGGTGGATGCTCTGATACTCTTTTTAGATCATTCAGTCCAAAAAAATGAATATTGTATATATCTTAAAAGAAAAACCTAAAATCACTGATAGGAATATTTATTCAACTACAACTATTTGTATACATCACAGAATATGGTATAGTAATATTTCCCTATAACATATAAATATCACATAATACAGAAATCAAAAAGTAAAATAATTTTTCATTTAAACTTATGATAAAAGTTATTAATGCCCTGAAGTAAAATTTCAGAAGTCAAATAAAGCAGAAAATTGGCACTTCCAAAAAAGTATAATCTTAAAATGAGTTAGCAAGTTCTCTTGGTCATAATGGAAGGATCTTTCCTTTCACTTTCTTTCTTATACCCAGGGAAACGGAGTCCTGACTTGTGGTTATGTTCTTTCCTCTTCTCTATCCCAGCTTCCAATTCCAGAAAGAGAATTTGAAGAGGCTTATAAAAATTCACACAATAATATGATAGAAATGAAGAAAACAGACAAAAAGAAATCAAAAATAATATCGTGAGATCAGGAGAGTTAATACCATAGACTTGTATGACATTAGATTCTCCACCATTCTTCAGAGACACAAATTTTACTGACATTTTCCTAACACCACATGCAAAGTTAAAAACATGATTCATTACTCACTTCATATTTCTATGTATAAAGATCACCATTGCTCCAAGAAAGTAGAACTTTCCTTTGCTTTGTCTGATGGATACTTTTCTCATGCCTTGCCATTAAGAGGACCTGGAACAGGAAGAAAGAAGAGAAGAGGAAAGAACCATAGTGAAGAAAATGTGGATATAGAGAGGTTAACATTCTACCAAAATAACTTGATGCTCGTCCCACTTTGGTGGCACAGAGAGCATCCAGTGGATCTATTGGAAGGAGATATCTCTTTATTTAGTTCCCTGGAAGCCTCTCTCTATCTTCTTTATTGAGGCAACCTAGCAAGCAATAGTCATTTTGCTTCTGCTGGGTTCACATTCAGAGGTCACTACACGCTGCCTTTACTAATGATATTAGCTCATTAGAAAGTTGATAAATGACTCCATGACATTATTTTGAAATCAATGTTAATGAAGCATTTTAGAACATTTAACATAAATTGAGTTATCCACTGTTCTCTCCTTCACTAAGCCAGAAGAGAACAAAAGTTACTAAACTAATAAATGGTCTCTTTCTGTTAATACTAAGTGAGAGTATAATCACTGGTTTTGGTTTTAATTATTTTATAATTCATTCTCTCTCTCTCTCTCTCTCTCTCTCTATCTCTGTCTCTCTCTCTCTTCTCTCTCCCTCTCTCTCTCTCTCTCCCTAACACACACACACACACACACACACACACACACACACCTCTAGGGTATCAGAATTGAATGGATAAAAATGAAAGAATCCAAGTAGATAGTCATTTGATCACATTCTTCATCTAAATAATAATATGAAATGTAGAATGAATGGATTTATTTCATTGGATTTAACAACTTAATCAGACTATTTAAAAGGGCACTCGAGAGAGTTTCATCTCCATGAAAATTGTGGATATCTATGTAAGTCTAAATGAATATAAGAATCATGCCAAGTGCAAGAGGTACACCTGTCCAAGTACAATATAGATTACATGAAAGGGCTCACTGGAGCCAGCGTTCTGACAAGGTGGGTTCAGCCACCACCTGCTACATTGGCATCTCATATGGACACTCGTTCATGACCCGCTGCTCCACTTAGATCCAGCGCCCTGCTAAAAGGCTAGGAATGCAGCAAAAGATGTCTGAAGCCCTTGGGCTCCTTCAACCCATGTGGGAGACCTAGAAGAAGCTCCTGGCTCCTGGTTTTGGCCTGACCCAGCGCTGGCCATTGTAGTCATTGGGGAGTAAAGATCTCTGCCTCTGTCTCTCCCTCTCTTTCTCTCTCTCTCTCTCCCTCTCTTTCTCTCTCTAACTCTGACTTCCAAATTAGTAAGCAAATAATAAAAGGGACTCATAGAGATATCTTTCTTTGTTTCATTTAATAGTAACATGAAAGAGCAGAAAAGTCAACCCTAAAAAGGGAGACAGCCTTCAGTACATCCCAATTGGCTCTATTTGGAACTGCAATAAAGGTGGTTGGACAATGTGAAGAGCTGCTGTGGTACAAAACCACCAGGCTGGATTCTAAAATATATTTTTCCTCTTTTCCTTTGTCTGTTGCATTTCTGAATTTAGACAGAGTCATGCAATTCAACTAATTAATGCAAAAACTAAAAAATAATAAATTGCAAAGCCCATCTCATAGACATAAATGATTTATTTAGTGCAGCTTCAATTGGTACAAGTCGTTCAAAATTTGCTAAGTGGTGGTAGTTGGGGAAATGTGTGAAACTTGGGTCTGAAGATAAATAGGAATTGTTTTATAATCATAAAAAGGACATTTACAAATAAAAGGTAAATATGTAACATAAGGCAAGTGAGCTGTCAATAAAATACTGCTCTTCCTCACTACAGTATCTGGAAACTAAGTAAAATCACTGTATTAGGTCAAACATTAAAGGTCCTAGAAGAACACACTTTTTTAAAAAAAATGCATAGTAATTTGGGTTCATAAACAATCTACTCTGGGGCCAGCTCTGTGGCACAGTTGGTTAATCCTCAGCCTGTAGCACCAGCATTCAATATGGTTACTGGTTGAGTCCTGGCTGCTCCATTTCGGCTCCAGCTCTCTGCTAAGGCCTGGGAAGGCAACAGAAGATGGCCCAAGTGGTTGCACCCTTGCACTCACATGAGAGACCCCAGAAGAAGCTGCTGGCTCCTGTCTTCTGATCAGTTCAGCTCCAGCCATTGCGGCCGTTTGGGGAGTGAACCAGAGGATGGAAGACCTTTCTCTCTGTGTCTCTTTCTCACTGTCTGCAACTCTTCCTCTAAAATAAATGAATAAAGTATTTATAAAAGAATCTACTCAATCTCCTGGGACACATTTAAAGAAATATACTTGCAACAAAAATGTCAATTGAATAATTTGAAAGCTTAAAATCATAGCTTGAAGTACTGCCTACAGGAGAAGACCCAATTTGGGGGCATCATAGAAACCATCAAGACCAGGACGAACCTGTGAGTCCAGATGAGGCTGTTTAAGGAAATGCTGTAAATCCCTCTCAGTCCACTTTGCCCACCTTGCCATTAATCACATTCATGGCACAGTTAACCCACAGAGGATGGGAGTAGGATTGTGCGTTAACAGCCAGAATTGTGCTCAGCAAAGTTAATCCTTCCTTCAGCTCACCTCTGGTTCGTTGATAAGTTTGGTTTGTAAACTCCTGCACATGGCTTATAGTAGACTCAGATCCTTCTTTTAGCTCTGCTGAGGGCAATGTTCATACCACCATATAAGAACAGAACAGAATGAAAAAAGCATGTGTTGCTAAATACACTACCCCTTTTCTGATGAGAACATCTTTTTAGATTAAATCTTTGAGTATACCTTAGAGACAGTTGGATTTCCCAAGACTTGAGTCTTGTATAATCCTCTTTCTTACATTTAAGAAATTGCTGTATGACTTTTTATATGTTGCTGTGATTCAAAGCATGAGTAATGGAAATCAGAATTATCTATCTTTAGATGGAGGCTTTTTGAATAAATTGGGAGATTTAAACACCATCACCATTTTTCCTGTAAAATTCCCATTGAATTAATTTCTTAGATAAATATTTATTTTTCTTTCTTTATTCTTACTTAGTTGACAGATAAAATTGTATATGTTTGTGGTGTTCAACAGGATGTATTGAAATATATATACATTGTTGAGTGGTTAAATCAAGCTAATTGACATATGTATTTCTTTCTACCCTGCTTTGCCTTTTGTGATGTAGGACCTTAACCCAATTTTGTTTCACCAACACATCATTCTGAGGGAGGAAATGAGGGGTTCTTTTTAGTGGAAATAGTCATACATTGTAAGTGCATGGTGCCAAGATAAATCTGAAGAAGTTAGAAGTGTGATGAGTCAGGAACCTGATTGTAAAGAACCTGACTGTTTAACATAAACACTCTATTAAAGATAAGATGTGAAATGTAAGGTTTGTTGGGTAGGAAGTGACTCATGCAGTCAATCATGCTAGTAGATCATGGAGGTCTAGAATCAACAATCATCTAACAAAAATGAGTCTTGTGCCTTATGGAAGAAAGCTGCTCACAAACAGAATCAAAATTAACAACTTGAAATAGAGGTCAGTTACTCTAAAAGCTTCAACTCAGTTTTAATTTTGGTGTTTATTTTGCACTTTGGAGGAGCTTGTCTAAATTATTTTTTGTGTTTACCACATCTAGAGTCCTCAGTGAAGTCAAATGTCTTTCTCTACTTTTTTCCCTTAAATCTTTTCAGGAAGTACAGCTTCGATAGTAAGTAGAAAAAAAAATATCCCCCAAATGCAAAACCAGGGAGCATTTCTATCAGTAATAGGACTTCTTCAACAATTGCAGACACTGTAAGGTATCAGAATTCTAGGGCACAGAAAACAATTCCTAACTGTTGGCCTGAGGTGGTTCATGAAATCCCCTGTGTAATTCTGGATTTCTTGTCTTTGTTGAAAACAGGTCATTTTCCTGGCACAGTGAAAGGTCAAGAAGGCCCTACCCAATGGGCCCATAACACCATCTCCTCCAACCAGTGCCATATTGGGCTGCATCAGTGAGACTTTAAAACCCCTTGTGACTGAGAAACAGAAAACACAAAATGAAGTTTGGGAAGAACATTATTATACCATATAAATAAAAATTCCAAGAAGACCTGACTTTGACATGGGCTTTTCTCTCATTCTCAAATCTATGACCTCTAGGTTGGGTCCATTTGCAGATCATATCTATTAGGCAACTACTCAGCTATGCCATTCTGGCATCAAAATATTGCCTACAGAAAATTAGGCCCAGCTGCTGGACGTTACAGCAGAGAGGAACACTCGGGGGAAGGCACACTCTGGGCCCAGATATGTTCTTCCCCTTTTGCAAGTTAACAAGAGGGACTTTTAAAAAGTAAAACAACAAAAAAAGGGAGCTGATAGTCAAGCAAGTTTCAGGGTTCCTCAGAGACTTCTTTGATATGAAATTTTGGTGGGAGACCAATGGTTTGTCATAAATTCCTCTCTTATCTGGGGTTTGCTATTATATGGCCATCTCCTTAGAGCTACAAGATGAACAGTTAGCTTTTGTTAATTAGGTGAAAAAGAAGACCTGTTTTGTTGTTGTTGTTTTTACAATCACAAATATGTGCTAGTCACAAGGTTAGCATGTAGAAGAAGAGAAACACAGTGACATTATTAAAAGAAAACTATAAATAAGATGTAAATCAATACACAGTGGCCCAATTAAGGGCACAAACCACAGTTTGTCAATCCCCAATCTTAACTATACTGCTGGCCTCAGGGGTGTATATACATCCAAAGCTTATATAATTATGCACTTTATGTGTCATTTAGTGTGTGTTAATTAGACCAAAATAAAAATGTTTTAACAAAAGCAGAACTGTTCTCCATCACAGATTGCCTGGTCTAATCTCACTGCTATACAAGACTCAATGGACTGACTCTTCATCATGAGGATTCTTCAGAAACATCATGGAAAATGCATACTGTGTGAAAATTATGTGTGGATTTCAACATTTTTGCAGCAAAATAGGATTACCTTTTTATTCCATTTTTATACAACATTTTTGAAATGCCCTCATATTTTTCCTCTGTCATATCCATTGCCATTCTCTGGTAGATTTTCGCCCATTAATAGTACCAAAATCTTACATCATGCCATTTCAACTCGATGCTTTTGTTGGGATTCTCTGGTTTTTCACTGCTTGAATGACCTGCTCCTAGCAAAACTTATTAATTCATACCCTTCCTTATACTAAACTTGGGCATCTGCACTTCAGAATGCCGTCCACATCTTACTGCTGCTGTTTCTTTTGCCTTATTCTCTGTTAGATACTTCTCCTCTATGCTCGCAGATGACCCTGTGTCCTTGAATGTGCATGTGTGTATGAGAACATGTATGTGTATATACATATCTTTGCGCTATTTCAGAGTTCAATAATTTTAACTATATCTATATATTTAAATGCTTCTTTTGTATATTTAGAATTATCCAGTCTCTGTCTATACTACTTGACTGGGAGCTCTCTGCATTTATTACACCTATCACAGTGAGTGGCATATTGAAAACAATTTCAGTAAATCACTATGGCTGCCATTATTATAACCAGTTCACCAACAGAAAACTAAGAAGTGGAACAATTGTTAATCTAGTCCATAGGCCACGGTTGTAAACAGCCAAGAGAGTAGTTTTTTTAAAAAGTTCTATATCTAATCTTGAATGCTTTCCACTAAACAATATAATATTGTAAGCAAGTCTATATTTCAAATTGGTGTCTTCATTGGCTCTGTCATAGTTCTTCCTTTCTCTCTTAGATACACCAAAATGAAGACTGCCACCAACATCTATATTTTCAACCTTGCTCTGGCAGACGCCTTAGCAACCAGTACTCTGCCCTTCCAGAGTGTCAATTACCTAATGGGCACATGGCCATTTGGAACCATCCTTTGCAAGATTGTGATCTCCATAGATTACTATAATATGTTCACCAGCATATTCACCCTCTGCACTATGAGTGTTGATCGCTACATTGCAGTATGCCACCCCGTCAAGGCCCTGGATTTCCGTACACCCCGAAATGCCAAAATTGTCAATGTCTGCAACTGGATCCTCTCTTCAGCCATTGGTTTGCCTGTAATGTTCATGGCAACAACAAAGTACAGGCATGGTAAGTGATGTTGCTGGCCTGAGAGTTGTAAGGTTTGTAGCTCAATACATTGGTGATGTCTTGAGCCCAGCAAAATGTATGAAGGGGTCCAATATGTTTGTCAAATGTAATTTTAATTATTCTCTCTAGCAAAATGTCTTGGAATATTTTTGAAAAAGGAATTTTTCTTTATAAGTTCACCAACTATATGATCTATTTGTCCCTGGTTTTTCTGTACTCATATCATAAAAATAGTATGGAAATAAGAATATTGCTCATCTAAGAGTAATTAAAGATTAAACTCAAATTCACCTTGGGGATTGTGTTGAAAATTCAAGTGGCTGCCTCATGATAAAAACATATTTCTAGATCTAATAGCAGATTGATGAATTACTAATCAAAAAATCTGAGTGAAAATGACCATTAACTGAAACCTTCTAATGAATTAGATAGTGATTATATGTTTTATATCAATGTAGACTATATAGAGAATCTATCTCATGGTCAGAAGACCATAATTGTTCTCTTAATGGAAGCTTAATGTGGTCAAAGTGGACCAAAAATAATCAGAAATTTAGAGAAAAATAAGACACTCCCTGAAAATCAACAGAGCGCTAAGTTTTTTCCCATAATTTCTTAAATCTTTTCTTGTTGTCTTGTGCAGTAATACCCTTAAGGGCAAGATAAGCATAATGAAAAGATTGTCTGATGATATAACCACGTGTTGCTGCCCCTTTTTCCTCTTCATCTAGGCTCCATAGATTGTACACTAACATTTTCTCACCCAACCTGGTATTGGGAAAACCTGCTGAAGATCTGTGTCTTCATTTTTGCCTTCATCATGCCCGTCCTCATCATTACAGTGTGTTACGGGCTGATGATCCTTCGCCTCAAGAGCGTCCGCATGCTCTCAGGCTCCAAAGAAAAGGACAGGAACCTGCGAAGAATCACCAGGATGGTGCTGGTGGTTGTGGCTGTGTTTATCGTCTGCTGGACTCCAATTCACATTTATGTCATCATTAAAGCATTGATCAACATCCCAGAAACTACTTTCCAGACAGTTTCATGGCACTTCTGCATTGCTCTTGGGTACACAAACAGCTGCCTCAACCCCGTCCTTTATGCATTCCTGGATGAAAACTTCAAGCGATGCTTCAGAGAGTTCTGTATCCCAACATCCTCCACCATTGAGCAACAAAACTCCACTCGAGTTCGTCAGAACACTAGAGACCACCCCTCCACAGCCAATACAGTGGATAGGACTAATCATCAGGTATGCAGTTTCTAGAATTAGATATACCTACTGAGGATGATGTAAAAAGTAGAGTTTCACAGGAGTCCCAGATTTTAAATCATTATAAGGAGATCAGTAACTAGAGGATTGCAATTCATTATGAGAATGGAGGGGGAGGGGAGCAGATTGTGATCACAATGCCACAGAATGGCTTTGTTATATAAATGGCACACATGTATTTGGCTTCATGTATTGTTCAGGTCTAAACATAAGCCAACTACAAATCCATACAGCTGCTAAAAAATTATTATCTTCATGGCCTTTGCTTCTATGCAAAATTTAAGATTTTATCATATTATAGAAGTGATCTTGATCTAGAATCCTGATCATTTCCCAAAGAAATGTTATAGATTTCACAGATACTATCTCAGTACCCTTGGAACTTCTCAAAAGTCACTGCTGCTCTGGTTCTGTGGTTAAAGAGAAGGGATTAGTGCCTCGCTCACTGTGTCCTTGCTTGCCCCACTGCCACCACCGGTCCCGCCCAGGATCACCATTTTTGACTAACCACTAATGAAATATGGCCCAGATGGACCTGTCCAAGAATCTGTATACCCCTGTTATTAAGTACTGTTACAAGGAACACAAAACTCACATGCCCTCGAAGGCATGTAGTAATGCTGGTAGACCCACTTCCATCCAAGGAGACATTATTCACATATACCTCATTCCTAATTCCATTTCAGAAACAAAAGCCAGAAAGAAATGGTTTCAGATTTTGCTTCTTTTATCTAATTTTTTTCTCACCTCAAGATTTCTGTATCTGCTCTTTTTACTAAGCAGCTCTCCTCTTCCATTGCTGTCAAAACCTAGAGCCACTTAAAGAGGGGAAGGGTTTAAACAAATTCTCTCCAACCCAATTTAAAACTCTCACTTCTAAGCCTGGGTTAACATGTTCTGCAGAGGAGTGAAATACTCATATTGGTGCAAACTGAGGGCCATTGTAAAACATTGACTCTCTTTCCTGTAGGGGCTACAGATTCCTCCTCCTCCTTCCTTGTGCTACTGCCAGGGCCTCCTGCCATATCTAACCTTCTCAGCTCCATTCCCTTGTCTCACTTTTGGGAAATAGCACTCCAAGCATGTCTGCTGGCGCTTTCTCCTGAGTTAGGCGTCATCGTCTTTCAGTAGCCCAGACCCTGTCCTTGACTCCCTTCCAGCTCAGCAGTTCCGCCTGAGTGTGTGCTTCTTGCACAGTCAGATACAGAAGAAAAGAAGCTAATTGGAGAAGTTCTAAGTTTTCTTTAAAAATGCATCCAATTAGGGCTTATCTTTGTGGTGGCCTCCATGAAGCTGTATCAGTGTCAGATAACAGCAGAAACACATTACCCGAGAATTGGCTGCTTTCCCAAAATACCCAACTGGGAGAGCTGGACAGAGAAGGAGGACTCCAGGAAAAGAGGAAAAGGCATCCTGACATGTTTGAAAATTAGGATAAATCAAAGATCTCTTTCACTAATCTCTACTGATGTGTCATCATTAGAATTTTGGCAGTAACATGCAGACAACTGGAACAATTTAGAAGCCTCTGATCAGAGATTCAATGACTTATCAAAATAAGGAGGTCATTTGGAGCACTCAGAGACTTTATGGCTGTTTCCATAAGATTTATTCTACTAGAAGTACAAATTGGGAATCTGAAAAACAGGTGTTTGGTTTCTTTTTATTTATTTCCAGGTTTTTATTTACATCATGGGACATCATATCAGGAAACAAAGATAATTTGATTTGCATTAAATTTTTAAGTGTTTGTTGTAAGTTTATATTGTTTTTAGGTGTTTATGTTCTGCCTGTGTATTTGTGTTTTCTCCAAGAAATAGGTTTTACTATACAAGTATATGTCATATTTTAAGTGCATTAGTCAACTTCATATTCTGCAGATCAGAGATCCAATATCAAACCTTCCCAGGGTGTCTGTACTCTGACAACTGTACCCTGAGACCATGTCTGTACCGCGCAAAGTGAAGTGGCGATTTGGCAGTTACAAAGGTAATTCGATAAATCATATAAGAAAATTCTGTGCCAAAAATAAACTTCCATGGCTAAGGGCTGCTCAGTCAGCTTCTGTTGCACAATTCCAAACGTCAGTGATTTGAAGCAGCTATTTATTTAGTTTATATTTCTATAGACTAATGATTCAGACTGGGCTGGACTGGAGCATCCCTCCTGTCTTAGCTGAGCTCACTCTGCACTCAGCTGCCAGAATGACCTAGAATGGCCTCAGCAAGACCATCTGGCTCCACCTGGGCTCTCTTCCTCTGCGTGGCAGTACATGTCATAAGGGAGCCACCAGTTCTGAGAAAGAAAAGAGAAGGCTTCCTGAGGTCTATGGCAAGGACCGGTACCAAGTCATTTCCATGCTTTCTTGGCTTTGCTTTGCTTTTCATTATTGTATTTTTTAAAATAATTCATTCATATATTAGATTCCAAGGATCACAGCAAATGCATGATAATTACTTCCATGTTTTTTTTACAGGTCAAGTAAAGTCACCATGTCAACCTAGATTCAAGGGGTGGGAAAAAGTACTCCATGCCTCGCCCATAGGATCTGCACTCACATTGCAAAGGGACGAGGCAATAAGGAGGGGAAGAACTGTGGCCACTTCTGCTAACAATCCACAGTAGGAAAACGCTGCATGGCTCAGCAAGCCATCACTTACAGACGGGAAGATACCTGTCTTGCTCTTTCTTCTCCCTCCAGTACTTACTGAGCACAGGATCTAGCGCATTAGAAAGTACTGAAAAGTGCATATTGAATGAATGAATGATGAAAGGATGCACATTATTTCAGGAGATGTGAAGAGTAGCGGGAATGACCCCTCTCTTGCATAGCCAAATGACAACCTACATGACAGCCTCACATTGTGACGTTATTCCATGCTCACCCTCCAGTAACCAGAAAGTATTCACTGTAGGGCTTCTTCATTTTATCCTCCTAGTCTTCGGTGCTGTGATTAAAAATCATACTTTTCAAAAAATTAGCTACATACATGCTTGTCTTTTTTTATTATTATTTTTAAAGGAAGGGACAAAAGTAGATTCAGAGCCCTGAAGAGGTCTTCCCTAGGCTAAGTATTAAAAAATGTGAACTTTCATGTTCTCTTGTTCATTTCAGGGTACAGCTGACTGCTCCAGCTGCAGCATCCATGTGGGATTTATGTTCAGTTTTTTGTCTTTATGGCTTCTAGGTCTTTATTTGGTAGACACAGGCATAGGCATTCATTTTCCATCTGTTCTCAGTGTAATTTAATTTCTCTGCCCTGCTGTTGTCTTATTGAACTCCACTTTGCTTCAGAACTCTTCCCGTATGTACTCAGACCAATTCAGATCCAACTCAAATCTCAAATGCTGGCTCCTGCGATTCTGCATTCTTTGTTGATTTCTACCCAACTGGTATTCAGTAAAGCATTTTTCTATTTTGCCACTGAGGTGATTTTTAAATGTTGCATGTTATTTTGGAAAATATATGACTCCTAGGTCATTTAGTTCATTATTTAAACATTTTATGCTAATAACCATCAAAATAATAATAATATCTTATGTTCATATGGCAAGATACAGAATAAAAAGTACTTTCATATACACTGTCACACCGCTTCCTACAACAATCTTGATGGATAAGCATGAGAAAATAAATGCTCACAGAAGTTAAATGATTATAAAACATCAAACAACCAGGAAAAGGCAGAATCCAGATGAGCACCCAAGGCTTTCAACATTAATCCAAAGCTTTTCTCAGCCTTGCCACACAAGGCCACTTGACACTCAAGTGTTATTGTATTGTCCCAATCAGGGAGTCTCAAACTTTGCTATAAGCTCCAGAAAATGCAATTTCTTAGGAGTTCCTCTGGTATATGGATCAGTGTGTGGAGATGGGGTCCAAGAATTTCGGTTCTCAGTAAAGCACTAAACTACAAACTCTGATTTCCACTGTAACTTCTGAAACACTACCAAATTTACTCTTTTGTCTAATGTGAATGACCATTTCAGTCAAGCTGATTGATATGAATTTCTTCAACCAATGTGTTGAACCATGTGTTTCACAAAACAGTAAAGTTATCCTTAGAAAAGGCCTTAACCTTATATCACCAGTGTGCTTTATAGGACAAAGTAATATAACAAAAAGAAAGCTCAATTTAAGGTATGTCCTCCTAGTCCCCTATCATTATGCAGCAATTCCATTCCTCAACACTGTGACCCAAAAAAACAGGAGATGCTATGCATTTGAATTAACCATAAACTGTATTATCCCCAGCTAAATAGAAAGCATAAGCCTAAAATTTTAAACTACTAATAACTCTCCAAAGCTGGATCTCAATTTTTTAAAAGACATCTGTGGAGAGTTAATCTGGGAAGGAGATTATTTCAACTCCATGATAAAAGCCCCAAATGAAAATAGCTCACAAAATTACAGCACTAGACCACATTAATGCATATTTGTGAATGAAAGCAAAATGATAATTTGTTTCAATTCTCTAGTTTAAAAAGAAAATGGGTCCAGTTACATGTGTGTGCATGGACAGGGGTTTGCCTCTTCATGAAGTTCTGGAATTAGAGTACATCTAGGTTGAAAAGGAACACTATCTCATGAGAAACAGGAGAAATTAGCATGCTTCTGTAAATTCATTATAATCTGGGAGAGTAAGTTTTTTTAATTGGGAACATGCTTATTCACATAAATACTTGGCTAATTATTGTTGATAATAACGTTTATTGATCAGTTTGTATATAAGACAAGATATCTTATTTAATCCTGAGGTATGGATTACAATTTTTACTCTACATGTGAGAAAACCTATATTTAACAAAGTAACTTGCCCACAATAACAGTTTAAAAGTGGCTGATCTTGGCTCCAGTTGAATTTGAGCTTATAACCCAATCAGTTCTTTACTGAAAGCAATCTCTGTTCTTTCAAGAGTTAGTCCTAAAGATTGGATTAACTGATGTAAATGGTACACCATTTTCTGTTGTCTACTCTTTCAATTAAAATATAGCAACATATTTATATTTAAAAATGATAATTTATCATTTAAAATTTAATTTAAAAATGTATCATTTAAAAATGACTTACAGTGAGCTGTCCTCCTATCTGATTAAATTCAAGTAGTGAATTGCTGTTTTATAGCCATCTGTGAGTAAAAGTTCATTTTCATGTACTGAGTTTTGGAACATGTCATTCTTTATTTTGTATAGCACATAGTTTGAGGATTGAAAGAAATGTGAATTAGGAATAAGATTTATACAACATAATCCCACTAAATAAGACAAAGAGTAGAAATTATAGAGAAAGGAATTTGATTTTTTTAAAAACTATTGAGATAGGATTGACACAAAAAAAGATCCATTTAAAGTTACAGTATGGGGAGTTTAGAAAGAATTATCCAAGCTTGGAGACACAGCGGTTTCCTTGTTACTAGAGGTTTCCAATGTTAAAATATCCGTGTTTTTCCCAGAAAAAAATGGCTTTGAGAGAATTCAGATATTAAGATTGGATGATTAGGGAATTGAAGGGATGATTATCTGTAAGCTTTTCAGTTTTTTCAGTTCTATTCGGTTTCTGAGAATGTTAATACTAAAGTAAAATATTAATGTAATACATGAAAAAACTACATAAACAAATGTTTATACATATTTTCTATTTTATTTTGGTCTGGGGGATGGATTGCATGTGTGTTTGCACGTGTGTGTGTGTGTGTGTGTGTGTGTATTGCATACATATCCATTTCATTTTTTAGGTCAAAGTTCTCAAATTCATCTGAGCATAGGCCCAGTTTTTTAAGGGACATCTTATAACATCTCACACAAAGCAGCTTTCACTAGGAAATTTTGAAAAATCCGCTGTACACAAGCATGCCCTGATTAGCCATGAATCTATTCAAATTCAGTGTTTCACTGGAATAAATGATGTGACTCACAATTCCAGGTATCAACTAGAATCCTAAAATTGTCTGTCAAGCTCTTATTCTCACTCCTTTAAAACAGATGATCTAAATCCTTCAGTATTCAAGCGAGACATAAGTTTTCCATATCTCTGAAAACAGAGCAGGTTGTATTTTTGTTTGGGTTTTCACTTTTGTTTTGCATTTGTTTTGAAGCTTGACACTTTCTGGTTATAATTATAAGGAAAAGAGGCCATGTAGCTTTTGGGGTGTGTTTTTATTGGATTAAACTGCACATTGCTAAGAAAAAGCCTTGTAATTGACACATTCTTTTGTTTTGAAGGAAATATTTTTGCAGAAAACATACTTCTTTTAAAAGGCACAAGGACTCAGCTGTGGGAGGTGGATATGCCAGCATTTTCTGGTGAAATAATGCTTGTAGAAGGCAGGGAACCTGGCTTCCAGCGCCACTACTGATGACCACTTGCGTGAGCCTAGTGTCCGAAGCCAGCCATTGCTTCAGTAGCACATCTTCACAAGCAGGAGTTTCCTAGCCTCATTTTCCTGCCCAAGAAAAAGGATTCTCATCTGGGCTTGATTGATTGCCCTGTTCAGACCACAAAGCCAGTGATTCTTGGTAGACCACAAAAGTGGCCACCAAAACGTTCTTTCATGAGACATAAGATTTATCACACTGAACAAAATAAGTCCATATCAAAAGCAGGAGGAAGCCTATGGCAGGTCAAGTTTGCATCCTTTGAGTGACCAAATGATTCCTCTGCTCCTTGAATTCTCCCTTCCTGAATTTGGACCCTGGTGTTCCAGTTCTCAACTTGTCTAATTGGAAGTTAGAAAGATGAATGAGCTCCAATTACTTAGGTACATGGATATCTTTGCTTATGAGTCATCAACTCCAAAGGGGTGTGTGTGTGTGTGTGATGAATGAGATTTTGAACTACCTGAAACTGTAATCAGCTTAGAAGTTTCCAAGTCTGTTATTGGTTCCAACTGCTAACTCATACAGCATCACAAGTAGGAAAAAGCAAATGAAAGTGAAGGAGATTAACTGAAAATAAAAATACTAAACTATCCTTGTCCAACACACTTGTGCACATTGCTTCACCTCTAATGGTTTCTGCTTCCTGCCATAGATTGATGATGCTGAAAGGCATAATTTATTAAATTCTCTCCAGCTCCAAAGCTATAGGACATAAATACAATTCCTAATATAGATGGAGATTAAAATCACCTCAAATAAGCATTGCTTGAAGCTTGAAAGCTTTTCAAACATTTTATTTGTTTTTATAAAGTCCAAAAAATAACCCAAAAGGATTTGCTAGTTGACCTTCCGGAAAAATCAGTTTATTTTTTCCCAGAAACCTTTTATTTAAGGTATACAAACTTCACACATTTCATAAATACATCTTTAGGAACATAGTGATTCTTCCCACTATACCCATCCTCTCATCTGCACTCCCATCCTTCTTCTTCCTCCCTCTCCTATTCCCATTCCTATTTTTCACTAATATCTATTTTCAACTAACTTTATACATATAAGATTAACTCTATGCTAAGTAAATAGTTCAACAAATAGTATTAAAAGAAAAACTGTTCCTCAATAGTCAAAGCAAGGGCTGCTCAAATTCATTGCATCTCAAAGTGTCAATTTCACTTCTATAGATGACCTTTTAGATACTTTATTAGTTACCACAGTCAGGGAGAACATATGAAAAATCACAGTATAAAAACCAGTTGACAAAAGTGTCACTAGAAGATTATATCTCTGTATCTAAGTATTGTGTCCAATGTCACATGTCAAATCTATGGAAAGAGCTCTACTATGGTTACTGTCAGAGGGAAAAGTCCACTCTTAGGACAGAGAAGGTAGTTCCAAGTCTCTAAAGGCAGGAATTCAGCAAGCAAGCAGGTTGGTTTTGTTACTACTCTATGGCTACCAAAAATTGATAAAGTGACTCAGAGACCAGCAAAAAGACTTCATCACTCACAGCACGGCAGCAGCTGTAAGAGCAGCAGCATGGTAGCACCAGTTCCATTGACCCAATGTCTTACTGCATGACCCAAAGGGTCCCAGTTGCTGCTATACATAGAGTGGATTATACCACACATGAAGATCTTACCATAAGGATTAAGTAAGTAAGCAGTAAACAAACCAATCTTCGTACCCTGGGAGCAAGAATTACAAAGTGGTCATCTTGTAGTCCTCCTATAGTCAGGAAATGGAGGTTCTTCCCTGACTAGGCAGCTAGCTATAGAAACAAATAAGAGTCAGGAGATAGTAAAGTCTTGGAGTTCATCTCAGTAAGAATAGAAGGGGATGATCAGTGAACAACCTCTCCCAATAATTCACCTGTCAGCCCAGTATGCTCTTAGACGAACTTAAATTTTCATGATTGTATCAACCCATCAGCAATTTGGATAGCACATACTGGGCTAGAACCAAACCTGTTGCATTCACTATCTTGGATAAATGAGGATTGCTATCAACAGAATCCCTTCTACCAGATGAGGCCAATCAGTCAATCATGCACTGCAGTATCCTAGAAACAGCTAAGTCCCAGAGAGGCTAATTTCATGCAATCATGTAGCTTCCTTATTTATTGTTTCCTATATTGTGTCTCCATAATGTTACTGTTAACAACAATCACAACATGAGCAGCTGGGAGTAACACAAACCTTCCCTGTGCAGCCACAAAGTAGTCTAAAGCCAACCTGTAATGCATTTACTATGAGGGAGGAGTGCAGACTGACCTGCTGATGGCTGTGGTTTGTTACATCTAATTACCTGTGGTAGCTAAATTTAAGGATAGGGTCCTGATATGCCTCTAGAATGTGGACGCTAATACCAAAGAACACTACTCAAGTGTATGGAAATACAGCACCACTCTATCCCTCAAGTAGGACAGCCCTTGTTACTTGTAGCCTGAACAAGGACAACATGGCCACTGCCAGTATCTCAGTGGGTCAAAGATGAGCCAGTAGTAACCCCTGTGCTCACGTGTGGCTACTGTCTCCCAGGTGTAACTAGTGGATACAGGTTGCTCTAGTTTAGGTTTAATCTAGATATGAATCACTATTACATGGTTTGATGAAGCTACCTCTGCGTAGCCTGGGACAGTCCTGCATCCCGAGGGCTCTCAGGTGTCAGGAGAAGCATTTGAAAGGCATGAGCTTAACTGAACAAGACTTCACTCGGGCTTCCTCGAGAGTGGTCCTCTAATCCCCCATCTCATAGGAAAGCAAGCAGAAATCCTGGCAGCTTGTTGGGTTTTATTCTTCACAGGCTCCATCTATTGATCCAAGTCACAATCTTCAAAAGATAGCACATAACTGGACCACTCACTGCTCCTTTCTTTATCACAAAAGCCAGAATATTTGCTTTCAGCTCCAAGGAGTTTCCAAACTTCCCTGAACCAAGCCCCTGAGTTCTGGTCTTTTTCCTTCTGAGAAGTCATTGTCTATCCTGGTACTGTGCACTTTCTGCCAATTTGTCTGAGATGAATCTTAGCATATTAGAAAGTAGCAAGAGGTAATGAAACTTCAGAGAAGATGACTGAACAAGCCAATAGGTTGCCTTGCCTCAACTCTAGAGATGCCAAAAGTAAACAGACTCAACACAGCAAACATTCAAAATTTTGCAAGTAGTACCAGTTACCTTGCCCCCATATCCCACAAGGCGATGCAATGAAACCAAGTGATGGCTCCACACACAGTGGATTCTGTCCCAGTTGAGGATCCAAAGCTAAATTTCAACACCTGGAGGAATGATAAACAGATATTTGCCAGGAGACAGCAGCCATACAGTGGCTGGTGCTGTGTATTCTCTTCCATACTGGATTGCCTGAGTGACCAGCTACAGAATTGGTCAGTCAGCAATTAGCAATTGTTGGCACAATCAGCAAAGGTATGTAGCACTTCCTGACCCACAGTGACAGTGATTGACCTAATATCAATTTTATGAAACATATAAAAGATTCTTAGGAAGAAAGAGCAAACTTCATGTCAAAGGGTTCTAAAGATAATATGTGTGTGTGTGTGTGTGTGTGTGTGTGTGTGTGAGTCGCAAGTAGAAGAAAGAGACTCACAAGAGAAAGCCAAGGATAAAGAACATTTGGTAACTCTAATCTGTAAGTGAATCTGGGTAGACAGTACCAGAGTCCCTTGTACCATTTAAATTCCTTCACCTCACCTGAAATTTGAAATTGACCAATAATAATTTTAATAACGTGTTTTTTTAAAAGTTCACATTCCTTTACATTTACAAATATCTCCTTTTCTCATCACCAAAACATCAACGGTGATAGCAACAACTACTTGTTACATACGGAACTTGTTTCATTTCCACAGTCTTCCTCCTTAATTGAAAAAAATTAAACCACATTTTTACGCATCTGTACAAGTGTCATGTTGCTACTTAACATAGAGATTTTCAAAAGGTTCACAGAAAATAGAATTTAAAAGTAAGCTTATTTTGGTTCAAAAAATGAAATCATGCATCATTTTCTCATAATGTAAATTTTTCATAAACATTTTGAAGACTCATTGTCATAACTGATGGAACAATGAGGGAGGGGTGAACTTCAAAGAAGTTACTTCAGGAAAAAAATACATTAATTATGAGAATGGAATAAAAATATCTCTACCTAGAAGTGAAGAACAAAAATGTATTTCAAAGAAAGGCAATGCTTTGCATTTACAATCTTAGCCAAATCATAACTGATGAGAGGACAAAGAGAAGGAGGCAGAAGGCAGAGGGAAAGAAACAGGTTGATTTAAATGAGCTTTTTTCCTAAGAAATATCGATAGCATCTCTAGGACAACCAGTATATAATACTTCAGCAGTGGACACAAATACCAGAGCAGGTTCATAATTACCCAGAAATCACTAAAGAGATTAGTTATCATCTTGGTGCTTAGAAAACCTTGGGAGGTGCAGGAGAAAGCATACCTGATGGTCCTCGATAGAGCTCTCCCACCCATGGGATGCTCAATGTGTGCTGCCACCAACTCTGAAACTTTCACTGCCTGTTTTTTTCTCTCTTTTCAGCTAGAAAATCTGGAAGCAGAAACTACTCCACTGCCCTGAGTCTCATGCCATTCCGACCATCTCTGAGCTCAGAAGCCACTGTATGTGTGGAAGCAGGCCGTTGCGAGAGCGTGTAGGCAGGCCTGGTCTACAAAGAAAGTGACTGCCTGTGAGTCGTCAAAAGTCTTTAGTCTCTGGCCATTCTACTCTGCACAAATCAAGCTCTGGAAGGAAAATAATACATCATACTAATAGTCCAGCTTGTGTATATAATCATGAGAAAGATGCCCAATGAGACCAACACACACCATGGTATGTGAATTGGGGTCACCAGAGAAAGTGACCCTTCTATAGGTAATCTTGTTTCCAAGCAACTACTAATGACCTCATCAAAGAAAAACCAACTATTGTTAAATTCACCATGGCAACACATAAAGTAATGCTACCTCTGACCCAAGCACCCTGTGTGGAAAGTCCAAGTCTTTCTAGTCTTTTGTAAAAGGGAATACATGATTCTATTTTTGACCAATAATGTCTACCTTATTGGCATCATTTGGTTGATATACCATTTTCACCAGATTTCTTGGTTTTGTGTTGTTGTTTAGCATAACCACATTTCCCTTACCCAACTCCTAAATTGCAGGGGAAGAAATTAACACAAAGATAATTCAAGACACAGTAATGGATATGTCAGCTGCAGCAGGATTGTTCTAAGGCACCACAAGTGCTTCCCAAGAGTTTAAATGGGGCGTTTTTCATGCTTAGGGTCTCCGTGATTGGCTCCCTAGTTTTGTGAAATTCCCCTTCCCCTCACACCTGAGTGTTCACATAAGATAATAGATAATAAGATAAGAGCTCAGCACTTCACCAATGCAGGAAGTCAAGCATTCAAATGTACTCTTGAGTCCTCAGTGGGTTCTCTGCACTGCATGCTCCACTTACACTTTAATTTTTTTAACAGCTCAGAATACTCAGACGTTTTCAATCAGCATGATAAAATGACAGAGGTTTTGTTGAATGTAAAACTTTAAACCTTTTAAAATATATATATTTATATACCCAATCAGCTTAATCTCAAGACAAAAAGATTCAAATGAACTTATAAAAAAAGTGTGATCTATTTTTTATTGATTCTGTGTAGTTACCTGGACATGAAATACTAACAATAGCCCAAAAATATTTCCCAGATTATGTTTTTATAATGCCACACCAGTATTTTGGCCTTTTTGGTCTCTGCTAAATGTCAAGATTTCCTTTATAATGTGTTGATCTTCTCAAAGCAGTTTCTCTAAGACAATTCTCTTTGACAGGTTTCTTTGTTGGAAAATACAGTAGAGACTTGGCAATCATCCACTTTACTTGATCTATGTAGACAGCCAAGTCAAATGGCCCATGACAGAAAGCTTTCCACTTTGAACTTTTCTCAGCATTGATTAAATGAGTCAAATGCATTGTAGTTGTCCATAAAATAGAAGTAGAAAAAAAAGTATCTGCTTCCTTCTGAGCATTCTTGAGTCTATAAGCTGCCAACAGACTCACCTGTAAAATGTATGTCCCTTCATGAGTCCAGCAAGGTACAATACGCACCAGACACCTACAGGTAATATTTCTGGGAGACAGTTGTTATGGATCAGAATAACTAAATTCACTGTGTCAGATCCAATTATCTATAGTGGTGTGAACTCAACTCATGTATCCATGATAGGAGAAAAATAAATTAAATGCTTTAGTGTTGACTTGTGATGATGTCTCATATTTGCCTATAATAATCTCCACTATTATGTTCCAGAATAGATGTGTACTAAGTTTGATTTTCTTACATTTTCAGATAAAAGTAATTAAAACCAAGGCCTTAAAAATTAGAATGTTAAATAAACCTATTTACATATATATACTACTGGAGATCCTACATGTAAAATGAATCATACAAATGAAACACAACAAAAGAGAATGAAATATTTGTAGTGAATCATTGGGAAAGAATTTTCTCACTTTTAATAGGCTATGGTAACATGAGTTTTCTCAAGAGGTTACATAGAATTTCTTTTGCTCATAAGATTCTTTCCCAAAAATCATTGTTTCTGCTTCATGATCAGTTCTTTGTCTGAATTAAATGGTGTATGATTGAGAGCAACTTATCCTCAATGTAAAATTTGATCCATCTTTTTTCACAAATGTCTTGTGTGTAACAAGCTTCTCCCTCGCCTTCTCTTAGACTACTTAGATTATTTAATGAAGGGGTTATCTTAAAAGCAAAATATACTAAAGAGAATAATAAATGAGTTGTCAACACTTTTCATTCAAACCATTTTTTATTGTGAGTTTGCTCCAACTACTTTGCAGTTCCATGACAAATAGGGAGATAACACCTCTGACTCAGTCAGGAAGGCTGTTTCTTATAAAATCTAAGATAAAAGAAAATGCAAGGTTCTTATCTGTTCGTTCTTCCTATTTCACCTTTGCCCTTTAGAATATCCTTTCTTCCTAGACTTGTATCCCAGGAATGCAGACTGGAGCTGTGAAGTCAAAGTGTTGCTTCTTCATCTCATTATTTCCTGGGGAAAATTGAAGTTGATGAGATCCCCAGTAGTCAGTGGCCTTTCATCTTTCAATTACCACCTGCACTGTTATTTTCTTCCTGCATCATTCTTTCATTGCCAATCACTAGAAAGGAAAGAAGAGAGGAGATGAGACTCAGATGGTGGGAGTGATTTTCCAGGGTCCAGCTAACAACTGCCCCATCGTGGGGAGGAGGAGAGTGCCCTCAGAAAAGGCTTTCATCATAAATTTGCTTTAAATCTTGTAATGTTCTGGAACTACCATAACAATTTGATGACATTTAAAAAAAAGCTTAGCGAAGACACTAAAAGCGTGAACTTTAAGGTCATCCAGATCCACGTCTCAATGCCCATTATAAATTTCTTTTGGCTTTGTGGTTTTGAGCAGTAAGTTTATGCTCCCGTAGCTTCATCTCCTCTTCTAAGCATAGATAATAATAGCAATCTTATGAGAGTATGGTGAGGATCAAATGAGACGATGTATATAAGAGACATGGCCTAGGAGGAAGCAATTGCTCCCTCTTTGTAGTGGAAATTATAAATGAAAACCAGCAGTGTGTCAAAACAAATAAAATATGAGAAATTCACTGAGAGCCATCTCTGATCACTTCTGGCACAAAATCTTGCGGAGGACCTCATTTGGGAAGGTAGGAGCAGCCTGTAGGGCACAGTGACTGCATTGTCTTCCAATGTGGCCATTGGAAAAAGGACTCTTAATTTGGTCATTTGAAGCTTTTCTCAACATCGAAATAGGAGGTTGTCAGTTTTAAAATAAATTAAAAAGCAACTTTCAGTTGAGAGAGGATATTCATTTCCTTAGATATTGTGATTTGTGTTGCCAGAGCTGGTATCCAATCCCATGCAAATTTCATTATTGAAAAAGGCTCACTTAGCTTATCTAATATTACTCCAAAGATGTCTACAAAATGCTGTTCCCAGAGTTTCATGGCATACCCTTTTCATCTCGGGATCCAGGCAAAAGTTGAAATTCAGAAGCATAGATACAAAGCCTGGTAGGTAAGTGTAGTTGATATAAAAAGTCCCTCCCAAAAGACCCACTGACCACAGTTATCATAAAGCATTCAAAACCCTAAGTTAAATGGACCTACATATCTGGAATCTGAAAACAAGAGCTTCCTGGTAATGCTTAAATTAAATGTTTCATTGAGAATGCATTGAAACACCAAGATGTGTGCTGTATCTTTCACAAAGCTAAGACAATCAGTTTATGCAAACATATATTGACAGTTATCAAGATGAGATGGCCCACTAGAAATTTTTTCCATTTTCAGTCATTTCACCTGAAGAAGTTGATAGTATTTCTTGGAATATTACTAACTTCGGAGAGTTCTAGCCAAAACAACCCACTGACAGGACATGATAGCCTAAGCTCACTGGTTTCTCAATTAACCACACATTCCCCAGCTATGGTTGTGCAATTCTTGAAATCCCTCATAATAACCAACATAAAACACCAACATACCCACCAACAAAAACAGATTTCTTAAGGAATCCTCACTGCTATTATAAAAACCTCAAGATTCTTGCCTATTTTCTTAACCTACTTCTTTTTTTTCACAGGTCATGTTGCTTGGGCTTGGGGATGGGAGAAACAAACATTAAACTTCATGAATACCTAGGCCACTGCAACCCTCACCGCTGTATTTTTCCTGGTTTGAGATGCTTAAGGATCCATGGTCAGAGAACAGGACATGCAGTTTGTATTTTAGACAGTTATATTAAGGTCTAAAGCAAAAATCAACTAAAATATCCAACTTCGGAACATCTATCCTGGAACGAGTTAAATTTAATTAGAAATAATTTCATATCACATTGTTCTTCACTGTCATCAAAATATTAAAAAGACAAGAGACTATGTACATTATTAACTGTTCAAAACCAATGGCCAATAGCTTCATGCTATAGTGTATGGCGAATGTTCAAGTTCTTGTCATTATTAAACTGTGTGACATTGCTTAAAAGAGGAGACAGGGCCAGCGCCACAGCTCACTAGGCTAATCCTCCACCTGTGGTGCCAGCACTCCAGGTTCTAGTCCTGGTTAGGGTGCTGGATTCTGTCCCAGTTGCTCCTCTTCCAGTCCAGCTCTCTGCTGTGGCCCTGGAGTGCAGTGGAGGATGGCCCAAGTGCTTAGGACCTGCACCCACATGGGAGACCAGGAGGAAGCACCTGGCTCCGGGCTTCGGATTGGTGCAGTGTGCCAGCCGCAACACATGGCTGTAGCGGCCATTGGGGGTGTGAACCAATGGAAAAGGAAGACCTTTCTCTCTCTCTCTCTCTCTCTCTCTCTCTCTCTCTCTCTCTCTCTCCCTCACTGTCTAACTCTGCCTGTCAAAAAATTAAAAATTAGGCCGGCGCCATGGCTCAACAGGCTAATCCTCCACCTTGTGGCGCCGGCACACAGGGTTCTAGTCCCGGTTGGGGCGCCGGATTCTCTCCCGGTTGCCCCTCTTCCAGGCCAGCTCTCTGCTGTGGCCCGGGAGTGCAGTGGAGGATGGCCCAAGTGCTTGGCCCTGAACCCCATGGGAGACCACGAAAAAGCAGCTAGCACCTGGCTCCTGCCATCAGATCAGCGCGGTGCGCCGGCTGCGGCAGCCATTGGAGGGTGAACCAACGGCAAAGGAAGACCTTTCTCTCTGTCTCTCTCTCTCACTGTCCACTCTGCCTGTCAAAAAAAAAATTAAAAATTAAAAAAAAAGAGGAGACAGATGAATCAAGCTCAATTTAATTCAACCAATATTATTGTGTCTTAGGAACTTGAATTATAAACATAAGGACACTTGACATTGAGATTTCAGGATTATGACAAGTGAATTGAAGCTAGATTGAAGGTGCATCCTCAAATAGAGAACTTTTCAAATAACATTAAATAAATGCTGCATATGCATTTTAAAGGAATTCTAAGCACTCAGAAGCCATTAAAATTAAATATATCAATCATTAAAAGAACCTCTTGACTCAAGTATATGAAAACATGATTCTAGACCCTGGGCACATATTCAAAGAAAGGCTGATTTGCCAAAGTTCTTCCCATCACACATTTAATGCAATTTTAATAAGTAAAAAAAAACTTTTCAATCCATGCACATTGCTGTAAGCTTTTAGAGAGGGAGAATTTTCTGAAAATCTACACTTTGAATTGCATTTAAAATTCACAAAGTTATAGAGCAAGTTGGGAGAGTCAGTGCTTCCTCTGCACTTTGAGAGTTCAGGTGTCTGTATCTGAGTCAGTCCGGAAGCTAACACTTAATGCTCCAGTGTCCCCAGGTCCTAGTACTTGCACCTGCGGAAAATGACCATGTGATCTACTATGGTATAAGGATAAATTCCTTCCATTCCCATCTTCCAGAAACTCAATGTCTCTGATCTATCAATATGCAAAGAACGTTATGTGTTGGAAAAAAAAAAAAAAAAACAACTCTACCACCACAGCTTAAGTTCCTACATCATACTATTCGGTCTGCGATAATTATTTATTTATTTGAGAAATGCTCAAGAAAAATCAAGTAGAACCAATGAATGGAAGGAAGGAAGGAAGGAAGGCAAGAACATACATTATCATTCCACTTTTAACATCGCAATTATCACTTTCTGCCACTCAAAGAAAGTAGTTTGCCTTACCAGGCTTTGTCCAAAAAATTATATTAAAAGTGCTCAAATGTTCTATGGAGCAGGAAACCATCTCTTCAAGTTGCAAATGGTTTATAGAATCTATCAGTCCAGAAATAGGACCTACTGAAGGCCACAGTCGAGAGCAAGCAGCTTTGCGAGATATTTTGCAGCCCAATGTTCCAAGAAAATTGTCCATGTGGGAACAATGCAGAGCTATACTAGTTCTTTGTTAGTGTAAAAAAAAAAAAAATTGTCCCATGTCGATTAGAAAAATTCCCTAGATTTCAATGTGAGCATAGATATAGTTACATTTTTCAAATGATGCATCTCCTTTTTTTGAAGGAGGATACTCATAATTTGTGATAACTACAGTCTCCTCTGTACATTTCAGTGACTTATTATCACCCAAAGCTATTTTATGAATCAAATGCAGCATGCTTCTAACCCCAAAATCATGCACATGAATTCTAAACCTGTGCAATTAAAAGAGATGAGTTACTTATAGTTCAGCTAACACCATCACACTCTTGTAACATAGTCATTGCCTACAAAAAAGATGTGCGTTTGTTTCACGGTTTATGAGGGAACACAGAGGCCTTTCTCATTTTTCTGTTGTCACAGAAATTGCAATAGGAATGTTTAGCAAGAAAACCCTTCTAAGAAAACATCTTAAATGTTGCCTACACCTTCTTCTTACCCTTTAATTTGATTTTAAAAGGTTTTAAATCTTAAAAATAGGTTACCACTTTCTATTTGCATTCAAGTCACTTAAAAGATTTTCCAATGTTTTCATTCAAATACATAAATGTTTTATTTAATTAGTAGTAACCATTAATGTTAGAAAATTTTCTGGAAGTAGTCAGAAAACTTACAAAGTACCCAATGGAAATGAGGGAAGAGGTGGTTTAGACCAAGAATGATATAAAGCTCAGAGAAAGGGAAGAAACACCTAAAAACCAAACCTAGAGGTGAGCAGATAGCTATGTTAGTCTGCAAACACCTGGGTGGATTTGGCTTCCTTAATTCTTCACATCTCTGGGTAAGAAGGTACAGTTACAGTGTTCATTCCTCACAAAGTCTTTCCTCAATATGAAAATGTCATTTGCTTTGCTTCCTTTTACAGTGTAAGTACAACCACAAGATGCAGTACTCAACTGTAAACTTTGTCTGCCAGGGTGGTAGATACAGCTTTCTCTTGGATGTTCCTAGACACAACGCTTAAAATCAGTAGACCTTCTTGCCAGCAAGTCTAACTGGCAAAGACACCCTCCAAAAGAGGAAGTCTCATTCGTGAGGTGAATTTGATTAAAATGGCCAGTGAGATGTTTCTGCCTAGTCCCTTACTCACACAGTCTTTGAACTTTGTGGTTTGTTTTTGGTGTCTGGGTTTTATTGTGGTGGTCGTTGTGATTGTTGTTCAGTTGTAGTTGTATTCAAGATTTCTCTGTCATTAAACTGTTACATTCTCCTTAGTATAGGAACTACAGCCCCTTCTCAATGTTGTCTCCTGAATGAATTTCCCTTTGTAATGACCAGTATGGGAAGTCAATAACACCATAGCAGAAGTCCCTGGGCTCTGGCTTGACAGGTGGTGCCACCTACATTCTTCTTTCTCTCCAGCCTTTTGACCTTCGATTCAGTCAGAATGCCATCTCCAACATCCTAACTAGAACAAGAAAGGTATAAGCTGATTCTTGCTCTGCATCTCTGCAGGTGGTAAACCTGCTGCCCAGGCCTGCTCCTGCCTCTGCAGGGGTCCATTCACAAAACAAGACAATAACAAGAGCTTCCTGTTACTGGCTTCACCTATAATACAATTTGTTCCCATCTGCCCCCTAACTCACCCCTGCTCTGACTCAGTGGGGAGCTGCTCCCGATCTGCTGTATTAACTAAAAACTCATTTGCTTTATGGAAATTTTAGGTGCTTATTTCTTAAGGGGATAGAGAAAACCATAGGCCTGTTTCTCTGCTGGGTACTTTCCATGCAAGCTACTACATCTATATAAATTAAGTTAAAAGAACAGGTTATTTTCAGGATTTATGAATTCGGTATTGCAAGGGTAGTCTGGCAAATGTTCCCAGGATTGCATTGTTGCTTATGAATCAGTCCTGTAACTTCTGCATGAGTTGGGGGGAAACAAAAATAAGAAAAATGTGGGTTAACCTGAAGAGCTGCCCAGTGATTTTTGCTTGTTTTAATAAACTCCATCCATTTATTGCAGAAGCAAAATGGGGATGGGTTAACCCTGATTATGAGTCATTTTTCCCTTTTATAATGAATGCTTCCAACTAAATCTTATAATGAAATCCATAAACCAATTTATACAATTTCTAAAGTGATGATTAATTCATCCTAAGCAATGTTCGTTCAACAGAATTTCAGTGAAATCTAAGACTTAGGGTGGTCCATTAAGGTAACTTGTAAGTTGGCCCATGGGCATGGAAGTGCACGCGAAAATAGGGAGATCTCTTTTTTAAAGCATCGTTTTTCTTGCAATAAGGCTGAAGTCCAGTAGGAAATCAGGAGATCAATTTGACCACTGTTTTCTTATTGATTCTGAAGACAGTTGAAGCAGTCCTGCTGCCTGCCCTCTGAATAGCTGGTTTCTCACTTACAGACAGCTGAAAACTGCATAATTAAGAACACAGCGAGACAAAAGACTCCCTAATGCTTCATGCCCAGCTGATGGGGAGCAAAGGGGAACCTAGCAACTGTCAGGTCACAGCTGTGCTATTTCTCACATAAATTTTTAAGAACTAGTATCTCTTATGGCTTTTTTTGTCTAGTGCACAGATGGCTTTGTAAAAAACAAGGATGAAATTAGTGTTCAATTGCATCTAAAAACTTAAGTCAATTTGACTCTATTATGTTGAAAACAATAAGAATTTTCCCCAAAATCTATATTTTATCATGTTTTGAATTATCTCATGTCACTATCACCTGATGTTGGGGACTGTCACATTCTGATAGAATTGGAGTGTTGGTGCTCTTGGTTTAAGAAAATCTATAAAGGAACGTAAGATGCCAGTGATTCTGTTAGAGGTGCATGTTATTTCTCCAGAACATCTGCAATTCACTTGGAAAATAGTTCTGGACAAATCCTTGAGAAATATTTAGCTAATTCAAAGCCAGAAAAATGCGTCACAGTCCAGACCATAGGGCAGAGTGCCTCAGTCTCTCAAGAACCAAAAACGCACCTGTGAATTTTTTAATGCCTGGTGTGGTTGCATATTGTGTTATCAATATGGGACCTTTCATTTTAAGCACGCTGTTAAATAATCACCACTAATCCCAAACACTCTTGCATATATGCAAGCATGCACACGCACACAACATAGTGAAATGAACTGTTGGCATTATGTGTAATTGTAATCAAAATAGAAAGCAATCAATAAAATAAAATGAATCAAGGGCTTATCTACTTATTTGAAAGTCTAGAAACAATAAATAACTTGCACAATTTGCATTTACATTTGTGCTCTGGCAATAAGCTTAATGCAGCGCCAGCATCCCATATGGGCACCGGGTACTAGTCTCAGTTGCTCCTCTTCCAGTCCAGCTCTCTGCTGTGGCCCAGGAAGGCAGTGGAGGATGGCCCAAGTGCTTGGGCCCCTGCACCCACATGGGAGACCAGGAAGAAGAACCTGGCTCCTGGCTTCGGATCAGTGCAGCTCTGGCCATAGCAACCATTTGGAGAGTGAACCAACAGAAGGAAGACCTTTCTCTCTGTCTCTCTCCCTCACTGTCTAATTCTATCTGTCAAATAAATTTTTAAAAAATGAAAATTAGAATATGCTTTCAACTATACCTTCTCTATTTAAATATCAGTTTGAAGCTCAAATCATTCTATTAGCTTTACACAAAACATCAATTTCAACAAAATATTTGAATTGTTATAAAATCCATAAAATATAATACTACCAAATATAATTTGGTATTCCTACTTGAACAATTACTGTGCTGAGCAAAGCTATATGAATGTCAGCATATACACTTCCATTAATTTAATGGAAATTAAGTTAGAAATATATGGTACATATATTCCCATTATATACTAATTATATATATTTAATTGTATATGTATATAAATACATACATATATACATGTAATGGTGCCAATTTTAATATATAGGAATACAAAAGGATACTTCAAAAGGTTCACTTAAAATGGAATTAAAGATAGTGTGCACTTCCCATGAACTTGCTGAAGATCCCTCTTATAACCATTATATAGGAATATATCTACCAATACAACTGGCATATATAAAGGGAATATGTGTGTGTGCATGTATGTGTATGTGTACTGATACAAATGGGAATTTGTGTGTCAGTGTAAATTAATGGGAATTACAGAAGTCTCGGTTTTCATTGTCATTCTTCCCTTAGCTATACATCTCTTGAATTTTTGCCTAATTAAATAATAATTTTAATGTAAAATGGCAAGTGATCTTGTTTTCATTCCATTGTATGAAAACAAACCATTCCAAAGTGAGGATTCATAAAAATAAGCTTCAAATGTGTTAAATCAAATGTAGTAGAAAGAACTTTTCAGAAAACACAAGTCTCAACATTAGGTGTTGTGTCATTTGTTCTTAAATTTTTTTGTAAGGTGTAAGGTTAATGACACATTTTGTTATCCAAAGATATTTTCCTTCAGAAAAAAAAAATGTGCTTCATGTTTTTCATTAAATTTGAATGTTTCAGTGGGAAAAATATCAATGTATTATAAGAAATCTGCTTGGATTCTTTCAAGGGTGATTAAGTTCAAATGCAATTATGAATGAATTGGAAATTTTTTTCAAGCACAAAAACCTTTTATTAAAATGCATCTTGTTTTTAAGAGACAAAGAGTGACAAGCAAGAGAGAGGATTCTCAGACATTGGTTCATACTCCAGTTTCCTGCCAAAGTGGAAGCTGGAATTCAATCTAGTTTTCCCAAAAGAGTAGCAGGACCCCAACTGCTTGAGTTACCAGTGCTCCCTCCAAGAGTCTGCATTAGTAGGAAGCTGGAATCAGGAGCTGGAGCTGACTATCAAAACCAGACATTCCAATGCGGGATGCCTAGCCTCACCCATTTTTTAATTGGTAGGCTAAACCTCTAAACTTATCTTTTAATTTCATTTCCATGAATTTATTGCAGTACCCTGGAATTTTAAACAGATTCTTGCCCACAAATTAGTTTTCTTCCCAGCAATAGAAATGGCAACAGAATTACCCCTTCTGTGTTCTCCAGGATTAAATCAAACCTAATGAAAACAAGCAGCCCATTGCTCTTTCTAGAGGCTTGCGTTCAGGAATATGAAGGAGCAGAACTGAAAGTGCAGAGGGGGACATGAAAGCTGGTATCCTGCTGCTGGGCATGTGGATCCAGCTTCTTAGGGCAGGGTAACATTTTAATTTGCAATAATCCAAACATCTAAGATCACACATAAATACCCACTGGTAGCATGAAAAACAAGCTATAATGATTCAGGTTTTACAGATTTTGTATTCAAGTAAATGAAAGCATAACCATATCTTGCAACACACAGCATAAAATCCACAGAGTGAGCAATCAGCACAACATTGCTTCCTGCGTTTGTTTTTCACATCTTTCCCTTGTCTGCCTTTTAAATCTACTTGCCCAGGTATCTGTAGTTCATGTAGGAGCCACTGCTGGGAAAATAGAGACAAAATACACACTGCTTGTTGTGGCAATGCATAAAGAGGAAAGTTTCATTGTTTTCATTTTGAAAGTTTGGGAGTTTTTCTTTCATTTTGTTTTGTTTTGTTTTGTTTTGTTTTCATTAGTATTTCAGACCCAACATAATATCCTTTTATTGTTGAAAAATATGTATTTTCACTTGGAGTAGAGACTAAGCTATTATATCACAATTTACATTTCTAGATAGGACATGATGCTCAGATGTCGCTTTTGAAGGAAATATCTGCCAGATTACAGTGGTCTTATGTACACACCAAAATGTTAATCAGTACATCAAACAGGAAGCACACCAGTGAATTTACATTATTTCTACTCAACTGTTCATGATTGTTGTATATAAAAATTACAAATTTTGCATTGTGTTATTGTTGATGGGCCAGAATCCATAAACATTATGGGCAATATTGTGATTTCCTTGCATGTAATATGTGATATTATATATATATGACTAATAAAGAGAATCTAATAGTGATACAAATCTAAATCTCTGTTATCTTTATTATTCCCACACATTAACTGACTTCTTTAAAAAAATATTCTCCAGGTAAATATTGAAATGTAGGAAAAGAGCCTAAAAATTAAACTAGCAGATGTCCGATTAAGTGGGGCCTGTGCTGTGGCTCGGCCAGTTAAAGCCTTGGCCTGCAGTGCTAGCATCTAATTGCAGTCCCAGCTGCTCCATTTCTGATCCAGCTCCCTGCTAATGTGCCTGGGAAAGCAACAGAGGACGGCCCAAGTCCTTGGGCCCCTCCCTGCACCCACATGGGACACTCGGATGAAGCTCCTGGCTCCTCACTTCTGCCTGGCCCAGCCCTGATGGTTGCAACCATTTGGGGAGTGAATGTACAGATGGAAGACCTCTCTCTATCTCTATCTCTAGCTCTCTCTCTTTCTCTCCTTCTCTCTGTAACTCTGCTCTCAAATAAATAAATCCTTTAAAAAATACAGAACAAGAACTTCAATCTGAATGAAGGATTTCTATTTTTAGAACTCACATATCCTTAAACTTTGATAACCACATTCCAGAAGCCAGAGCTAGAAAAAGAAAAAACTGTTCTGCTGTGAAGTGCATAGCTGAAAGTATAGGCAGATAAATTCACTTCTAGTCTACTTTTTAAAAAATATAAGCTACTGGTTGTTTAAGCAGTGAGACTGCAAGAAACATGGAGTTCAACAGGTGAAATATATAACATACTTTAAGTTGTTAAGCATGAAAGAGAGTTGGGGAAGGGGCTTATTAGGTGAGAAGGGGGAGGAGAGAGAGAGAGAGAGGAGAGAGAGAGAGAAAGAGAGAGAGAGAGAGTTCAGAGCTCCCATCTACTGGATTTCTTCCCCAAAATGCCCACAATAGCCAAGGCCAAAGATGGGAGACAGAATGTAATCCAGGTCTCCCACTTGGGTGGAGGAACCCCATTACTTGAGCCATCACCACTGCCTCCTAGGGTCTGCACTGGCAGGAAAACAAAGTCAGAAGCCAGAGCTGGACATTGAACCTGGGAACTCTAATATGGGTTGCAGTTGTCTTAACCACCAGGCAAAATGCCCACACCACGCATGGTTTTTGAATGTGGAAGCAATTTCACTTTGAAAACATTTTAAGGTTAAAAAAAAAATAGTTACTTCAAAATGACATTGTATAACTTCCAATTGTCTATTAAAGCGAGTTAGTAACGTGGACCTTTTGAAAGTATGAAAATGTGAAAAAACCCTTCTCTACATGGCATTACCAGATGCAATTTCCTGACACAGTTTTATTGTTCTCTTGCTGCTATTCCAAACCCTCGAATGGTGTTGCATTACCTAACACTTAAAGTCTAATGCCAGCCCATGATATCCAAGGACAGGACACTTTATGTGAATTTACAACTGATTTTTCCATTCTGCCAGTTATAGACATTTAGGTTGTTTCTATTCTCAGACAATCATAAATAATGCTAAGATGCACACATCTTCTGGTGAGCATATGTATGCATTTTTCCTGAGTGTATACCTAGGCATAGATTGTTTGACAAACAGTAGAAATAATCTTTTAAAGTGACTTTACCAGTTCACTCTCCAGTGCTACTGAGTTGCAAATACTACTTATCCTGGCCAACATTTGATATTGTCAATTTTTTTTTTTTTGACAGGCAGAGTGGACAGTGAGAGAGAGAGACAGACAGAAAGGTCTTCCTTTTTGCCGTTGGTTCACCCTCCAATGGCCGCCGCGGACGGCGCGCTGCGGCCGGCGCACCGCGCTCATCCGATGGCAGGAGCCAGGAGCCAGGTGCTTTTCCTGATATTGTCAATTTTTTTAATATATATATAAAGCTTTTATTTAAAGAATATAAATTTCCAAAGTACAGCTTATGGATTACAATGGCTCCCCCACACACAACTTCCCTCCCTCCCGCTACCCTCCCCTTTCCCGCTCCCTCTCCCCTTCCATTCACATCAAGATTCATTTTCAATTCTCTTTATACACAGAAGATCAGTTTAGTACATATTACGTAAAGATTTCAACACAATTTTTAACAATGTTAGCCATCCTAGTAATACTTAGTGATATTTTATTATGGATTTAATTTTCATTATTCTGATAATAATTATGCTGAGCACCTCCCTGTATCCCTACTGGCATTTGGACTATTTTTATATAAAATTTTTATCTACTTTTTATTGAGTTGTATGCTATACTCTATTAAATTTAGTTGTTTGGCCGGCACCGCGGCTCAATCGGCTAATCCTCTGCCTTGCGGCGCCGGCACACAGGGTTCTAGTCCCGGTCGGGGCACCGGATTCTGTCCCGGTTGCCCCTATTCCAGGCCAGCTCTCTGCTGTGGCCAGGGAGTGCAGTGGAGGATGGCCCAAGTGCTTGGGCCCTGCACCCCATGGGAGACCAGGAAAAAGCACCTAGCACCTGGCTCCTGCCATCGGATGAGCGCGGTGCGCTGGCCGCAGCGTGCCAACTGCAGCAGCCATTGGAGGGTGAACCAACGGCAAAAAGGAAGACCTTCCTCTCTGTCTCTCTCTCTCTCTCTCTCTCTCTCACTGTCTAACCCTGCCTGTCAAAAAATAAATAAATAAATTGTAGTTGTTTGTATTTTCCGGATATAAGTCCTTCATTGGATAAACATTATAAGTCTCTTTATTTGCATTTTGCAGCTTGCCTGTTCACGGTTTGAAAGGTATATATGGATAAATTAAGGTTCCAGATTTTAATATATAAATATATATGATTTCCAAATGACAGTGGTTTTATGACCTGTCTTAAAACATATTTGCCTTTTCAAGATAAAGAAAATACCCCCCTGTTTTCTTCTAGAAGCTTTTACCTTTCACAGTCTATAATCCATCTGGAAACTGCTTCTGCTTATGACATGAAGTAGGCTCAATGTTCATCATTGTTTCCATATGGACATTCAATTGACCCAGCAAGTTTTATTGAAAAGATTAATTTTCCTAGCTGCATTGTCCAGTCCCTAAACTGTCACTCATGTAGCCCTATGTGCATAGGCCTGCTTTTAACACTTTAATTTCTTCCATTGGTTTGCTGACACTGTTTTAGATACTGCAACTTCACAAGGAGTCTGAAGTATCTAGTAGGCTAAGTCCTCTGAGCTTTGTCCTCAAGATGGACTTTGCTATTCTTGGTCCCTTACATTTGCATACAAATTATTTTAGAATGAAATTGTTAATTTCTACAGAAAAGGCCAAAGAGATTTTGATTAGGATAAAGCTTTCCTGCTGAATGTCCTATAATTTGGTTGACTGGAGCATGGGGTTTGTGAGCTGAGAAATGGAAGCAGCTTTGTTTGGCTAAATACAAATTTTAAACAACTTTGACTGCCACTCGATTCCGGGGAGCACAAGGAGCCACCAGCCATCTTTGAGCAGGGAGAGCAGATAGTTAGATTTGTAGTTTCAAAAGAATCTAGGAAGCAACATCCATGCCCAACTCTACCCTAGATGTTGTGTTATGTTCATAGTCAGGTGCTGGGAATTGGCTATGTCTTCTGGTGCTAGAAGGCACGGGGTAAGCTTCACACCCCACATTAAGAGGAGAAATCTCCCCATTTGATAAGGTAAAGACAGCCAACAGAGATGCTCATTCTTGATGCACCAACACTCAATCCACACCTTACTCTGATAGCTGGGAGAGGGCTACTCTGACTGAATCAGTTAGTGTCTTCTGGAAAGACAGGTTAAATTCCATTGGGTGTGAAAGATGCTGGCAGCAGACATGATGACTGGTTCTACAGCTATGTCTGAAGGACCATCACCCATTCCACCTTTCCCGTTCCCCTTAATGTCCAGGCTGAAACCGGAACATACTCAGCACCAGAAGATCTAGAGACGTGAAACATCCAGAAGTCACATTGCGCACAACAAAGACTGAGAAGTCTTGATTTCATCCAGATCCTGGGTGAAACTTAGCTCTTTTTGTTTTTAATTATTTTTAATTCTGTCTTCTCCCTACTAAGGTACCCCAGGGCTAGCTGATGAAGGGCTTGCAGCAGTTACGGTGTTCAATTTCTCTGAGCTACTTAAGCCTCATAGTCAAGCATACAGACCTTCTCACCTTGACAGGGACACAAAAAGAGTCCCAGGGAATGAAGATAGTTGCTGTGAGCTCCATACAAATTTTTTGCTGGCACAGCCTGGTAGTTTCAACCATGTAAAGCTGCTAGTTTCCCACTGAAACTAGACATGAGCTTCCTGAAACGAAAATCAAAGCAGGTATGCTAGGCATCAAAGCGAATAATTTGATATTAAATATTCCCTAAAGAAACATCATAGTAAAATTTTAAAACTCACTGGGCTTTCTCTTTTTAGTGTTGATGATTTTCACTATTTTTATTTACATGTGCAAAGTAAGGAAATCATTATCTGTTCAGTGGTTAGTATCTATAAAGACATAGTTCAGCTCTGCCCATCTAAAACGCCTGAGTCAGCAAAACCCAGAGAGGCCTGGCTGGGCCCATAGAAATGGCTGAATGAATTTTTTGGGTTCTGGCTGTCAAAAAAGCATGAGAGACCATGTCAAAAAGATGATGCATCCTAATCTGTCACTGGTGGTGCTGGGTTCCCAGACCACCACCTCTCTCTCTCTCCCTGTCACCATTCTTCCAACTCTCTCATTGCTGCCTGCATCCTGGCCCCATTTTGAGGGTAAATATTTAATATGAAAAATCCTCTGCTAGGTGCAGTGAGATAAGCCATCACTTGGGACACCTGCATTCCATATCAGAGGGCCTGTGTTTGAGTCCTATCTACCCCAAGCCTCTGATCCAGCTTCCTGCTAATGTGTCTAGGAGATAGCAGATGATGGCCCAAGTACTTGGGTTCTTGCCACCCACACGGAAGACCTGGATGGAGATACTGTCTTCTGGCTTCAGCTTTGTCCAGCTCTTCTAGTTTCAGTCATGTAGGAAGTGAACCAATAGATAGAAGATCTCTCTCTCTGTCTCTGTCTCTGTCTCTCTCTCTCTCTCTCTCTCTCTGTCTCTCTCTCATTCTGCCTTTCAAATAAGTAAACAAATTGTTTTAAAATCCTATGCCTAAAGTAGAAGGAGAGAAATAAGAGAAACTCCCATGGGGATTTATGCTATTAGGCTACCCTTGACTCTTTTAGCAAGACAATGGTGTCAATTTCAGCTGAATAATCTAGAAACAAATGTCATACATAGCCAAGTGAGTCTGCAGCTAAGCTCATCTAAATCTCTCAAACCCTCTTACAAGAGGGTCTTTTGAACAGCTGAGGACCTCATGTCTCACATAATTCCTCAGTCCCTAAGTCCCATTCCTCCCACTGGCCAGCCAATTCTCCCACTGGCCAGCATCCCCCATGGACAATGTTTAAGACACATTCTGAATTTCGGGCACAAGAAAAGTGGGTAGCTCCTTGAATCATACATGGGGAGAGTAGTGAAAACTTGAAACTGCTTTCCACAATATGCCCGTGTAATGTGGATGGAACTGAGGGTTGGAGCTCTAATCTGTTACTGACAATGGAAGGGCAAAGAGTGATCCACACAAGGTCATAGGTAGTTGCCCACACCCGTGTACTAAAAAGTCCCTCTCTGATTTGGACACAGAGAGTGTCCCTTTAATGATAATAAGGGGCATTCACAATGATAATCATGACAATGTGAATGTTCATCAAGGGCAAACTATATGTCCACCACTAACTATCATCTCATAATCTTTACAATAGCCTTATCAGAAAGTTCTACAAGACATCTGTTTTATAAATGAGGCCTCAAGGCCATGAGATCACATTATCCACAATAACCTAGACAATATGTTAGTCAAAACTGTGCTCTTAACCCCCATATCATACATCCTTTTCAAAAATTATTCCTGAAGCCTGCCAGTGCCATTGAAATGTAAATAAAAGAGGTGAGAGGTGGGCCTAAGGGCAAAAGAATATTGTATCTGTGCAATGATAAAGAGAAACGCTAAGGTAGGAGCGCATTTATCATTTCAAGGAGTATCTGTTACCTCCAAATATGCTTGCTTTCTGGGATATTACTTGTGTAGGATTAATAAATTATTTTATGCAAATTATTTTAAAAATATTCTTTTACTCTAATTTAAAAACAATTCAGGTGGAATAAATTAGTCAACAATTAGTTAGCAAGTACTTCATACCCAAGGCTACATGGGGAGCTACTAGAAATTCAAAATAAAAGATTCTGGTGATGTTTTACAGTCTTACTAAAATTATCTCACAGATCAAAATGAAAGTGCAGGGTCTTTAAATACAGAACAAGGAATAGTGTAGACTCAGTTGTAAATCAAACAAAATGATTCTATGCTTCACATGTCATGGAGTTTGGAAAAAGAAAAACCATTTCAGCCTAAGTGAGTCTGGAAAAATGTACATAAGGTAACATAAAGCAACAGAGAATGAAATCAGGATGAGTGAATAGCAAAACGAAGGGCACTGGAGAAAGAGGGATTTACATGAGGCAGGTGCAAGAGAATGACTAATTCCCAAGGCTCTGAACTCAGGGCTAATTCCCTTTAGAAAGACTGACATTCGTGAATAATATTCAGTATTCATCCGTTTCCAGCTAGCATCAAGCATAATGCTAAGCACTAGAAACAGAAATATAAAAAAGCTTTTCCTACAAGGAATTTTGAGCCCAGTAAAAAGCAAGAAAATTAAGCAAGTATCTACAAGAGTAATTAAAATTCTCAGCTTTCGAGTCACAGTGACCAGGTGCAACCCTCCTCAACTTTCTATTTAATAGCATATCCTTAACCTCTCTGAAACTGTTTCTCTTACTGCAAAATCACATGAGGCTTAAAGTAAACAATATACAGGGATCCTTCAGTACAAAAATAATCTTTAGAATACCTTCATATAGAAATGATTCTCATCCAAGCCATTCATTAGACACCCTTGGTTGCTTTACAATTAAAAATCCCAGTGCCTATGCCTGGCTCAGCTGAATTATATCAGGTAAGCATCTGGAGGTAGTTCCTGGTCATCAGGAATTTTTTTTTTTTCATTTGAGAGAGAAGACAGAGATGGAGATAAAAGAGACATCTGTCATATGCTGGTTCACTCCTCAAATGTCCACAACAGCCAGAGCTGGGCCAGAGCAAAACCAGCATCCAGGAACTCAAACTGGGTCTCCCACATGGCTGGCAGGATTCCAAGTGCTTGATGCCATCCCCTTCTGACTCCCAGAGTGTGCATCAGCAGGCAGCTGGAGCTGACAGCAGAGTCAGGACCTAAACCCAGCTAATTTAGTACGGGATAAAGGCATTCCAACTAGCATCTTAACCTGGGGCAAACGCTGGCCCCTAATCAGGTGACTCTCATGTGTATGCTTTCTGGGTTGAGCATATTGAAGATATAAATAGCTCTGCCACAGCTGGCGCCGAGGCTCACTAGGCTAATCCTCTGCCTGTGGCACTGGCACGCTGGGTTCTAGTCCTGGTTGGGGCACCGGATTCTGTCCCGGTTGCTCCTCTTCCAGTCCAGCTCTCTGCTGTGGCCCGGGAAGTCAGTGGAGGATGGCCCAAGTGCTTGGGCCCTGCACCTGCATGGGAGACCAGGAGGAAGCATCTGGCTTCTGGCTTCAGATTAGCGCCGCAGCAGCCATTTGGTGGGTAAACCAATGGAAGGAAGACCTTTCCCTTTGTCTCTCTCTCTCACTGTCTAACTCTGCTTGTCAAAACAAAACAAAAAAAAATAGTTCTGCTTATGTATTTGGAGAGAGGAAGGGAGGCAGTCAAGTTGGCCTCCTGGAATTGGTGATTCCTGACTCTGTAGCTGGTATAAGAATCTAACAGAAAAGAAGGTCAGATGCACACTGAACATTAGAGAGGTCAGGAACACAGGATTATGTTCCTCTTTATGACATATCTCAAAATATCTTTGAGTTCTCCCCCTCAGAATCACTTGCCTTTAAAATTTCTTTCAATCTGGAACACATTAAAAATCAGAAAATAAGAAACTTTGAGCAGCTACAGTACTACAAGATAGAGTAATTAAAGCAGTGACCCTCTGAGTGGTCCCATGTCCCTCTTCACATCCTCACCTAAACCAGTGGCACATCACAACAAAACCCTACATATGCAGGGCACTGGGAACGCCTCTTTTTGGTTTACAGGATTTTTTTAAGGATTTATTTTATTTATTTGAAGGGCAGAATGAGAGAAAGGGGGAGAGACAAAGAGAGAGAGAGAGAGAGAAATTATCCATCTGCTGCTTCACTCCCCAAATACCCCAATGGTTGGGGCTAGGCCAGGAGGAAGAAAATAGCCCAGGACTCCAGCCAAGTCTACTGTTTGGGTGGCAGGATCCCAACAAACTGGACCACAATCCACTCTCTTATCACAATCCGCAATGCATTCTCAGGGAGCTGGATTGGACCCCAAGCACTCCGAAATGGAATGCTAGCATTACAAGTGATGTCTTAACCCACTGTTCCCCAACGCCGTCCCCAGTTTACACTTGTTCTTAAGGAAAAAAAGGGCATTGCTATGGTTGCAGCCAAGTCAGCCACATAGCCATAAATCTGCCATTAGCTGACTGTTTTTCAGAGAGGCAATCAGAGGAAAAGACACTGAAGACCCTGGCAAGGGTAGTAAAACTTAAATCAACCCCTAGCTTGTGTCTAGTTTGCAAGAAATTTGATCAAATGCTCCTTATCTTCTCCACTGTATTTTTAAAGGAAGATGTGATATTCAGATCAAAATGGCCAGAAACAAGGAAGCTTAATCCCACTAACCACATTTTAAGTTTCCAAGGGATGTTGGCTCTTGACAAAAATTATACCTGAATCTGTCTAACCCCAAAACATCAAGGAAGCAAGTGGGCTGACTTCAGTAACATGTTCCCATCCTCAAGATAAAACCAGCAGAGAGGGCCTCCAACACTAAGATGCAAGTCACTCTGGCGATGAGTCAGTTTTCTTCTCAGAGCAATTAGCAATTACCAGCATTTATTCATTGAACAGGAATCAGGCACACCGACAGACACTGACAGTCTGTCATTATCGCAACAAAAGAACCAGAGCTTTTATCCTCCCCAGAGGAAGTAAGACTTTAAGAACTCTTTAACTTTCAAATTCACACACTTACCAGACCTATGATTTATTTCATCATCAACCCTAAAAATAATATAAAGTTCAAACTTCTATTTTTATGAAGCTACTTGCAGAAAGGCCTCCCAAGACTCAGGGGCATCTCCAGGAGGTGCTGAGGGAGACGATTAAACATGGATGTGATGGGTCAACCCAGAGGGCACTATGTGTCACTCCACCCCGAGACACCTTTTCTGCAAGCTTCTTTTGCCGCACCCTAACTGCCCAGGTGCTGTTTTCATATGGTCAATTTAATTGAATAATTCCTTGTCACATGCCGATTTAGATGTTCTGTAAAGGCAAGAATAAGTCAACAGCCCCTGGATGGACCCAGCTCTCAAGTATTAGACTTAAAGTTTGGGCAGAGCCTGAGTCATGGGGACAGAGCCAATCTTGAAGGGACACTTCCTGGTAGTCTGCTAGCTAGGATCCTGCACTCTGAGAGGTCAGTCAGATCCATCTCCAGCTCTTACTGGATGCCTGACTCTGGCCAAAGCATTTAACTGCTCTGAGTCTTATTTTAGTTTCTTATCAAAAAGGATGTGAGGGTAGAGTACTTCATAAGCTCCTGGGAAAACTAAAACTTAAAAATAGGGCCGGCACTATGGCTCACTAGGCTAATCCTCTGCCTTGCGGCGCTGGCACACCAGGTTCTAGTCCCGGTCGGGGCGCCGGATTCTGTCCCGGTTGCCCATCTTCCAGGCCAGCTCTCTGCTATGGCCCAGGAGTGCTGTGGAGGATGGCCCAAGTGCTTGGGCCCTGCACCCCATGGGAGACCAGGATAAGCACCTGGCTCCTGCCATCAGATCAGTGTGGTGCGCCGGCCGCAGAGCGCCAGCTGCGGCGGCCATTGGAGGGTGAACCAATGGCAAAAGGAAGACCTTTCTCTCTGTCTCTCTCTCTCTCTCTCTCACTGTCTACTCTGCCTGTCAAAAATTTTAAAAAAAGTTTATATTGGTATAAAAAAAGTTGAAATCTATCAATTTTTAGAATATCTCATAAACCTATCTCATGTAAAAGAGGGGAAAATTATATATATACATATGTATGTATATGGAACTACATATATATACACACACACACACAAACTGTACAGAACTCATGTGCTAAAAATTAAAAAAACCTAATGACAGAAATCAAAGAGACCTAAACAGAAAGATATCGTTTGTTCATAGCTTGGGATATTCAGTAAAGTAAAAATATTATTTCACCCTCAACTGGTACATAGGTTCTTATGCAATTCCCATAATACTCTCAGCAAGACTTTTTTGTAGATATAGATAAGATTATTCTAAAATTTACATAAAAGGGCAAGGAACTAGAATAGCTAAAACACTTTGAAATAGGAGAATAAAGTGGGAGGAAGCAATCTGCCCTATTTCAGTACTTACGTAGCTACAGGAATCAAAGTCTGTAGATAGTGACATCGAGATAGAAACATAGATCAAATGAACAGAATAGAGATCCTGGAAATAGACCCATAAAAATATGCCAAACTTATTTTTGACAAAGGTGAAAAAGCGATTCAATGGAGGAAAGAACATTTTCAACAAACAGTACTTAAGCAATTAGACATCCCTAGGCAAACAATGAAACTTGATTCATGAAGTTCATAATTTTCACACTTTATTAAAAAAATACCATTGTCCTTTAAAAAAATGTCCTAAAGATAAAGCAATATTAGGATGGGTCATCTCTGCAAGGCAGAGCCTTTTAGAGGTAGTTGATTTACTGGATATTTAGATAAAGAAATAAAATGAGAGAGCAAATTTCATACTATCTACTTTGTTCAAAGTTTGTAATAATGAGTAAGCAGTTCAATTTCAAGCAATATTTTTGAGGACCACAATGGGTCATTTTGTGCAAAATCCATAAAACCAGTGTTTATTATATATTATGTAATTGCTCAAGAATGATTCATAGATTGGAAGATACATTTAGGGGAAAACTTAGGGAAAATAGCGCTTGCATGTAGGTTCATTCTCAAGGCTGATAAACTATTGAGCAGGAGAAAATATGAATGTGCTTCAAAAAGTTCATGGCAATGGAATTCAAGAATAAGTTTATTTTGGTACACAAAAAATTGAGGTCAATTCATAGTTTTCCCATAATACATATTTTCCATGAAGTTTTTAAAGACCATTCATACAATATCATCCACAGTATACTGTTACCCAGGGCACCCTGAGCAACATGGGATAGAAAGAGCCTCCCACTTAAAAGAGCCATTCAGAGGTAAGCAACTGTCTTAGGTCAGGTACAAAGAAAGAAAACCAGGGATGGGAATTTTTACTGAAGAGGTGAATTGAAGACAACCCTCAGACCAAGGGGAGCTGGGGAAGCAGCATGCAGCAAGGGGAGAGAGCTACACAACGAAATGCTGTGGGTGGAAATTAGCTTCAGTCTAGTCTCAAGAGCAACACGAGATCACACATTGCTCCACCATGCTGGACCTATATTAAGACAAGAAAAATGGACTTCCACACCCTATGCAAATCAGTTATTGGTCCCTGGCTGGTAGGCCAGGAGGAGTTAGGAAGAGGAATGGAAGGACAACTTCTCCAGGGAGGTGGCTGCCACTGAGCCACAACCCCAGCTCTGAACAAGGGGCCACTGGTTGAACTGTCAGCAGCCACCATTTACTGGGCCTTCAGTCTTTTTGTCTGGAAAGGGAGATCTAACAGGATCCTATAAGTGCCCAATGGAGTCTACCTCTTGTGCTGCTCAGACCATCTAGCTTTTCATACTAAGTTTGCTACATAGGCATGTTCACAATTCTTGGAAAATCTTCCAAGAAGCAAGTTCAGGTGATGAATGACACAGTTTTGCTGTGCCATTGATCCTAGATGACACATCACCCCCTTTCTCCATCATGCACTCTAGATTCCTCTGGGCTCACACTTCTGCTATCTAATATCCCTAGGCATCACCCCTGAGTCATCTGAGTCCCTGGTTACCATACACTTATCAGGCCAGTTGCTACACCTGCCCAACATTGGAGTACCAAACAATGCTCCTGTAAACAATCTAAGAGCCAAACATATTCTTCCTCTTTCTAGTAAGTACCAGCAATCCCATCTCCCTTTGGTTATCATGGCCAATAATCCGGCTAGTTTCAGTGCCTTTCAGTGTCTGCTTGTCTCCAGACTGGAAGAACCCAAAGTAGTTAGAAGGCATCCACCCCTTTAGATTTATTGTGATTCTCACAGTGTCCTCTGGAAGAAGCAAGACTTCTTGATCCACAGAGCTTAAAGTTGTAGGGATGGGAAAATTCAAATTCTCCAAGTGGATTATTTGGAATGTTGTGAGTTGGGCCAGTACAGCTTCAACTCTTGTGTCCCTAACCTATGGAAGTCAACCTACTGAGGCCATTATATTACATAAGAGCCACTATTTTTAATATATCATATTCTGATTTTAATACATCACAATTCTGAAGAATGGTGCTCCATACTCACAAGGTATCTTCCAGCTGTACCTTCAAGAGAATTCTCCAGGGCTCATTCAGGCCAGCATATTCTGAATGGCACAGAACAGAGAAGAACCACTGGACACCATGGCCAAGTGCTCATTACCCTGCTTCCTGGCTGCTTGTCTAACATGATATTTTGTGAGATCCCATGGGTCGATCAAAGATTCTGTGAGTCCTTGAATAGCAGTGTTCACTGAAGTACTGAATGAACGAAAGGCTAATCCATATGTGAAATACTTGCCAATTATCATCAGAATGAAATATTGCCTTTTTCCAAATGGAAGAGGTCCAATCTAAGCAACTTGCTGAGAAAATGTAACACAGTACTCAGACTCTCCATTGGTTTTGTTATAAGTGGCAAAACATTCAGCAGCATTAGTATTTTTGTTTTTAAATTTTATTTAAGTTATACAAATTTCATGCATTTCATATACACAGACTTAGGAACAAAGTGATTCTTCTCACCCTACTCTCCTTCCAGCCCAGACTCCCATCCTTCTTCCTTCTCTCTCTACTATTCATTCTCATTCTTATTTTTTGACAAAGATCTATTTTCAATTAACTGCATACTCAGAAGATTAACCCTGGGGCCAGTGCCATGGCATAGCAGGTATAGCCTCCACCAGAAGTGCCTGTGTCCCGTATGGGCATCAGTTTGAGACCTGTTGCCTCACTTCCAATCTTTGTCTCTGCTATGGCCTGGGAAAGCAGAAGATGGCCCAAGTCCTCAGGTCCCTATACTGCACGGGAGACCTGGAAGAAGCTCCTGACTTCTGGCTTCGGACTGGCCAAGCTCTGGCCATTGTGGCCATCTGGGAAGTGAAAGCTCGCTCGCTCTCTTTCTCTCTCTGCCTCTCTGTAACTCTGCCATTCAAATAAATAAATAAATCTTTTAAAAAGTAAAAAGATTAACCTTACACTAAGAGTTCAATAGATAGTATGAAGAAAAAAGAAAAAAACACTGTAACTTAACAGTCAAGACAGGGCTGTTCAAAATCATCACATCTCAAAGTGTCACTGTCACTCCTATAGCTACCTTTTAGGTATTCTACTAGTTATCTAATTATTAATAACTCTATTAATTAGGATTTCTTTTTTACTGTTGTGTAGTATCCCATAGTGCATCCAAACCATAATTTCTTTATCCAGTCTTAAGTTGATGGATATTTAGGTTGATTTCATATCTTAACTATTGTGAATTGAGCTTCAATAAGCATGGGGGTACAAATCACTCTTTCATAAACCGATTTCTTTTCCTTTGGGCAAATTCGCACTAATGGGATGGCTGGGTCATGTGGTAGGTCTATATTAAGATTTCTGAGGTAGTCCCATTTGCAGCATTAGTTTAAAAAAAAAAAGATGTATGTATGTATGTATGTATTTAAAAGGCAGTTACAAAGAAAGACAGAGAGAGTATATCTCCCATCTACCCGTTCATTCTCCAAATGATGGCAACAGTAAGGGCTGGGCCAGGTTAAAACAAAAAACCTGGAACTCCGTCCAGGTCTCCCATAAGGGTGTAGGAACCCAAGTACTTGGGCCATCTTATGCAGCTTTTCCAGGCACATTAGCAGAGAACTGAATCAGAAACAGAGCAGCCAGTACGCTAACTGGCAGCATCCATATGGGATGCCAGAGTCACAGGCAGCAGCTTAACCCACTTCACTACAATACTCGCCCCAGCAGTAGCTTTTAGCAGTGCTGAGTATGCAAGTGTCTGGGGGCCATGAACAGCATCCAGCTCTGCTGGACCAGCAATCCTACTTGCCTTTGATTATCATGGCAAATAATCCAGCTAGTTTTGGTGCCTTTCAGTATCTGCTTTCATTCAGTGTCCTTTAATTTCAGTCCACCACAATTTCTCTGGTCATGAGCCCTTTGCACAAGTCCTGGGCTGGTCAGTGATCGAGGCTGTTAGACGTCAATCAATTTATCTTACTTGGTTACCCAATGCTTCTGAAATGGATGCTCTCTGGTGGCTATTAACAAACTGTAAAGATCAGATTGGCTCACACACTGTTCCCACTCAGGAGTACATCCACAAGCCTCTCCCTCAGAACTCCTTGACTTTGATGATTTCTGGGTCATGTCTCTCTCCACACAACCCTGATAAACAGACACATTACCTGGAACTCTTCCCCATGGAAGGTTTTCCACTCATCATTGGCTTTCAGAGGCAGTCACAAATGCGGCCATAGGGTGTTAGTAATCTGTATTACTAGTTTTGTGTTACTACAGTGAAATACTTGAGGCACTTACTTATGAAGAAAACAATGTTCACAGATGTGCTAGGGCATGGGGTTGGCATCAGCTCTGTTCTTGGGAGGGCCCTTTTGACTGCATGACCTCATGGCGGATGGAAATAGCAGGAGAACCTGTTAGAGTGAGAGATAACATCTCAAACAGGAAGACAGGGTGAGACCAGGCTCAGGCTTTTATAGCAATGCTGCTGTAAGAGCTAACCACAGTCAGGTATTCTGGCTTGCCCCAGCCCATTGGATCATGAAATATTTCACATATTTGGAAGGTTCCTGAGTGTTTATAGAGTTTAGCTCTCACTCTCTAGAGTTCATGTGTCTAATTGTCGTCTCCAGAATGCATGCCACTTCTTGCTCACCAAGTTCTTATTGTTTATTATATGGCCTGATCAGTAGAGTGGAAGAAGGTAATGCTGTGTGGACTGTCCAACTGCAGGTCCCTTGTCACTTTATTGTGACACATGCAGAAGCAATCACCACAGGGTAATAGTATAAATATGATAAATTATTCATTGTTTCCATCCCACATAAATCTGAAATGCTCCCATCTTCTTTCACGGGTGATATTGAGAAGAATGTACTCACCTAGCCAAAGCCCACATGCTCCCAACTGTAATCTGTGTTGATAAAAAACCATACCCAACACAACAGCTATAATTGGAGCTGTTGCTTGGTTGAATCTGCAGGAATATGTGTTGGGTGTGGCATTTTATTAACACAGATTACAACTGTAAGCACGTGGGCTTTGGCTATATAGGAATATATTGTAATTGGTCATGATTCATCTAGATGTGTCAGTGGACAAACTGGTGAGTTGAATAGGATGCAAAGGGACCACTATCTTTGCATCTTTAAAATCTTTAAAGGCAACACCAATCTCTGCCATTCCCTTTAGATGAAACATTAACTTTATTTACATTTTCCCCTGAAGGAGGTGGATTTGAAGGTTATGCTTGGCCTCTCTCTCTATGGTAACTATTACTGGTCAAAGAACTGACAGGAGGAGTCTTCCACTGCCAGGTACACTTATTCCAATCATACATTTAGAAACCAGTGAATGTGCGGAGCATTTGTTAGTTGACCTCCACATGCCCCTACCTTAGCACAGGGGCTGTGATATTTTCCAGTTGTTGCCAGAAATCAGGAGCAATTTGGAAGCAATTATCTAATTTCCCTGGACAAACATACATATTCTATTTCCCATTGTGTGATTTCCCAGGTAAATGGCTATTGGTTCCCTTAGGAAGGACTTGTGAAAACACCTGTATCTCATGGGGTTTCTAAGATATTCCTCCTTGGAAATAGCCTCTTCTTAGGTCTTAGGTCTAAAAACAGAACAAGAGAGTGTGACTTTTTAAAAGATTTATTTTATTTATTTGAAAGACAGAGTTACAGAGAGAGGTACAGACAGAGAGAGGGGTCTTCCATTCACTCCCAAGATGCCCACAATGGCCGGAACTGAGCCGATCCGAAGCCAGGAGCCAGACGCTTCTTCCAGGTCTCCCACGTGGGTGCAGAGACCCAAGGACTTGGGCCATCTTCTACTGCATTCCCAGGCCACAGCAGAGAGCTGGATCGCAAGTGGAGCAGCCAGGCCTCAAACCAGCACCCACATGGGATGCCGGCACTTCAGGCCAGGGCTTTAACCTACTGCGCCACAGCGCCGGCCCTGTGTGACTTTTGTTGGAAGAACTCTTTCTTTATACCCATTCTTGACCCATTTTGAATACATGTATACTCATATATGTGTACACACACACACACACACACACACACATTGGTTTTCCATACATCTTGTATCTAGGAATATCATATTCTGTTAGCAATCCCCCAAGATCCAAATGGTCAGTACTCCAGCTGCAAGCTGCCATTCCATTAATTCTGACCACCTTGCTTATGACTAAGTGCTGCCATCTGACCTCTACTATGCCAAGATCTGTCACCAGCTCTGATGCTAGAGTTCTTTTTCCATCGTAGGCTCTTCTACTTTCAGCTTCAACCACACAGTACAGCCCTGTAAGCTTCTCAGTGATGCTAGGAGCACTCTCACCAACATATTCTTTACTGCATTAATAGTGTCCTCTTGTGGATCCATTAGACATGTATCAGCTCATTTGTTTTTTACAATTCATTTTTTAACCCTTTACACCACACCTCCAGGCCTTTAGAGCCATCCCTCCACAGTTTGCTCCCACGGTTGTGATCATGGACTATCACTTTTCCAGGCTTCCTGGGGAGGTCATGTCAGTGGCACGTTGGACCTGTGTCTCAAGACTCTTGCCAGGGCATCAACTCCTGTGGCCCGGAAAAGGACTGGCACACTGACATTGTGTTAAGCTCTCCCATATCTAACTTGATGTCCTCTCCTGGCTGTCCTGGATCCAGCCCCGTCAGGATCTGTTCCCCTGCTTTGCTCCCTGGTTCTTGCCAGCCAGTCAGGCAGGTTCTGAAGTGAGTTGATGTGTAAGTGTTCCCCTCCTTTAACCAGTGCAGCCCTTCTCCCGTTAGAGTATGCTGAGGCGGCTCTAACGACAGGCTGAGTGAGCAGGAAGGTGAGTAAGGAGAAAGCCTGACAAAGACAAGCATCATCTTCTGACACCTGCCTCACAGGAAGCCTCTGAATCATTTTTTAAGCATAATGGTTTGGAGGCACAAATCTCCCAGCAAGCAGGGCTATGCCTCATAGGCAGGCTCGCAAGTTTTAGGTGAAGCAGGGTTCAAGTTCCTCAAGTGCATTTCTCAGGATGTCCCCATCCCAAAGCAGAGGGTCCTGTTACTTCCCTCTCAGGCTCCTGACTTTTGCATTGGAGACTTGCAAAGGCTAGGAATTTAATCTTGTTTGAAGTTCTGTCAATCTTAGTGATTGAGTTTTGCATCTGTTTTTTCAATTCTTTCTGCACTTTGACCACAGAAAATTATTTTATCTTTAAATACTGCCAAGGGGGGGCCAGCACTGTGACGCACTAGTTAATCCTCTACCTGCAGTGCTGACATACCATGTAAGCGCCGGTTCTAGTCCCGGTTACTCCTCTCCATTCCAGCTCTCTGCTTTGACCTGGGATAGCAATAGAAGATGGCCCGAGTGCTTGGGCCCCTGCACCCATATAGGAGACCAGGAGGAAGCTCCTGGCTCCTGACTTCAGATCGGCGCAAGTCCAGCCGTTGAGGCCATTTGGGGAGTGAACCAGCGATGGAAGACCTTTCTCTCTGTCTCTCTCTCACTGTCTGTAACTATACCTGTTAAGTAGATAAATAAAATCTTTAAAAAAATACTGCCAAGGAGCCTTGTTTTCACACTTTGCTTTAAATTGTTCATAGATCTTGGCCTGGTACTCTCTTTTTGCATCAGTTACCAGAACCCCCTCAAACACCAGAGACATTGCACTAGCTGTCTTTGAATGCAGGTATTATGAAACTCTGATCTCAGTGTGGAAATACAGTCTTTTATTGCACCTGTGACCATGTGATTTTTTTAATCCATGAATTCCTTCCTTTTCTCCTCATAAAGACAGAATTAACCTTCTTATAGTAAGCATGTCTTGAAAGCAAATTCAAGCCACATGCTATGAGAAAGAACTCCCATGTGTGCAGCTAAAACATGGGAATCCTGGGATTTAAGGGAGATACTGATGGTTCCTGGGGACTAAGCAAGCTCGCTCTCTGAAATGTGTGTTAATCAGGACACCATCCGTGTTACCACCACTGGAACCTCTGCAACAAAGGTAAATGAATGGCCAGGGGAAGCTAACGTTGCAGATAACTGACTTTAAAATAGATTATCTTGGCCTATCCAGGTGGGCCCACTGTCATCTTGAAGGGCTTTAAAGATTAGTCTGAGGAAATGTGGCTACAGAGGAAAGGCTCAGATACACAGTTGCATATTTGGAAGACCAGGAAGAGTGCCAAGAAGAAGGCAATGTGGGCGCCCTCTTGAGCCCAGAGGAGGTAAGGGAATGGATTCGCTCCAGAGCCTCCAGGAGGAGCACAATCCTGCCAAGACCTGTTTTATCCCGGGGGTCCAGCCTCAGCCTTCTGACCTGCAGATCCCCAAGATAAATTTGCTTAAACTGTTAAATCCAGGTCCTTTTCCCCAGAAGCAAGTTAGGAAACTAATACAATACAGTTCTAGAAATCAGGAACACACTATACCTATGCCTTACCTAATCCTTCCCCCCTTTTTTTTGACAGGCAGAGTTACACAGTGAGAGAAAGACAAAGAAAAGTCTTCCTTTTCTGTTGCTTCATCCACTATGGCCGGCACTGCACCGATCCGAAGCCAGGAGCCAGGTGCCTCCTCCCGGACTCCCATGCGAGTGCAGGGCCCAAGCACTTGGGCCATCCTCCACTGCCTTCCTGGGCCACAGCAAAGAGCTGGAACGGAAGAGGAGCAACCGAAACAGAATCCGGCACCCCAACTGGGACTAGAACCCGTGGTGCTGGCGCCGCAGGTGGAGGATTAGACTAGTGAGCTGTGGCTTCAGCCATACCTAATCCCTTTGATCTAAAATAAATTTTACTGCTTTCATGTGGGAACCTAGAAATATTTGGGGGTGACAGGATGGAAAGAAGAATCTGCAGCTCAGCACGTAAGGTCAGAATTGAAGGAGGAGAAGGAAAAAATGAAGAGAGATGAATCACATCCAAATGCAGGCTAACTTCCTCTGATCAGTGGATTCAAAAGAAAGAATTGATATGCCATTTCAATACTCTCTGTTTGATTTTCACATAAATGTGTTACATATTATTTTTAAGGAAATTTATATTCCATAGCATATAGCTTTTATAATATGCAAACATTAAAATTTTTTTCAAACTAGATGTAGGTGCCTAGGAGTGGTGAGAAGTAATATAATGCCAAAATCAAATTTTTGAGCCAATAGCAATTTTTGAAAAATATATATTATCTTATTTAAAAAACCTGCAAACAGAACCATCAGAGAAGGCCACCACAGCTATAGTTGAAACAGATTTCTCAGTGTAATTAGATCTTTTATTTTAACATTGAGTCTAGAAGCCATTTTCCTCCTGACTCCACCAGAGGGCACTGTAACCTTTGGAGAAGATCAAAGAGCAGCCACTAAGTCCCAGAGAATTTTTCTTTTGAGGAAGCCAGAGCACAATGCAGAAAATGAACACCAGAAATGCATTTCAATTTTTTTCCATGTCATTTTACTAGATACATTTTCTCGTATTTCCATCTTATAGGTCAACCTTGAAAACAAAAAGCAGGAGAAACGAGCCATGCCTCTTTTCTGTTTAGTCAAAAGGACAAGTTGACAAAGAACAAAAAGTACAATTAAATTTCAGGTATCATTTTCACATTAACATCTTGCCCCAAACACCATGCAGTGCTAGAAGTCACATCCCCGACATGCAAGAACACGGTGCCCAGAAGGCCTGGTTTTCAGTGGGGGATAAAAAATGTCCCTATGGGTCATGCTCCCCCTTCAGACTACAGGTAAAGAGAGATCTACACAGAGCAGTTACCTCTTCTCACAACTGGAGAGAGATTAAAGCAATTTTTTAAATGCAGACTCCATTTTTTAATGTTTTCTATGGTATGATGAGAAAGAGTTGAGAAGTACAGAAGAAGCAAAAGTAAAAATGAAATAAAATAGCTTCCTGTGTCTGCACACCGAGAAACATGCAGCAGCTCGACACCTCACCACGGAGATGGGTGGCTTTCCCTTTCCATCGGGGTGGATTACGCACCACCATCCCCAGTCCATTTCAGGTGCGGTGAATCCAGTTCCCCAGATCTTTGATTAGTAATGATGTGTTTCAAAACCTCAGCAAGGCCACCACCTCCCATGCCTGAGACTCAGTTTCTCTTGGGAGAGAAGTATACAGAATAGAGGAAGGGAAATAAATTGGCAACTCCCAATCAGATACCATATTCTATTAGACTGAAGAAGAGACGCTTTCTAGAACTTTGTTTGCATATAATAGCTTTTCAATATAAAGTGACTTTGGGACAGGAACACTGTGTACCTAAATTACTTACTAACTCATCTGTGTGGCTGTAACAAAATATCATCTTTCTTACAAAGAAGTATGCATCCATGAATCTAAATATGGCTCGAATTTGTGTAGTACCTCTCCTCAAAAGACTTAAAACTATTTTTCCTTTATTTTATTTACCTTAATGGCATTGTGATGTGAAAGCTACATGATGAAATTATAATTTCACAATAAGTAGAGTAAAGATGGTTAAGGGACTAATCCCCAATCACAAACTGAGTCTGCGATTTTCCCCTGACAAGACTTTAAATGGCAAACAAAATGAGCATCGCACTCTTAAAGTCTCTAACCATACCTCTTCCCACAGGATCTCACAGTGCTACCAACAAGTGTAATCTACAGCGGAAAGACAGACCCATCTAGTGACTGGGTCAGACCACACTGCAGACAGTGCAGCAGCAGATCACAGCACAGGGCAAAAGGTCCTTCAGGGCTCAAATGGAAAATTTAGCAAAAAGCCACCACAACCAGTCCAGTGAGATGCAGCCCATGCCCCACATCACAGGCATTGTTCCCTGAGGGGCTGTACTACAACAGGCATTTTCAAAGTATCAGGGAAAGGAGTGCTGAGAGTCCTGGGGCTCAAGCTAGAGTTCTGGCTTCACCATTCGGGGCTCCAGGCCAGGCATTTCACTGCACTGATAATCCAGTCATGCTGCATGGACCATTGGGTGGAAAGGAGAAGTAGGGGTTGAGGGGAGGGAGGAGGGAGAAGGTTGTGGCTGGAACACAGCAATTCGCAAACCTTAAGAGCTCTGTAAAAAGGCATGGGCTTCACACTGAACTCTGAGTACAAACACAGTCTCTGTCTTAGGCTTCTAGGAGTCCTCAGCATCATATGCTGTATGATTCTTTCCAGTACTTTCATTCTATTCGAGCTGTTGTGGCAGAGCTATGAGTTCCTAAAGGTCACAAATGCCCTTCAAATGCAAGATTGACAATCGGACTCAGCATGTGTTTGCAACGTGCCAACCAGTCAGGAGGAGTCTGTTATATAAGGCTTGTCTAGACTACAGGTTAGCAATAGAGAGATGTGCTCCCTACAACCCCAAAATGGAGCCCTCTGCAGACCTTAATCCTTAACAGGTTACATGGGTCTGAACCGACATGGAGAGTCTCACCCACTTCCAGAGCAGCTCACACATCCAATGGCCATAGGAGTCTCACCTCAGGCCCCATCAAACTATCTAAAATCCATTTCAGAGAGGACTCACTCCCCAGCAATAAACAGAAAGTAATACAGTTCTCTCAGTATCATATGGACCAGAAAAGCAATCCAAGGCCCAGAAAGAAGTTACCAGGGTTGCCCCTGCATAAGTGTCATAGAAAGTGTCCCCCCGTTTCACTGACTCTACCCTGGTCCCTTTAGTGGCCACAGCGGAGAGTGGAGCATCATGGAAGTAGCCCCTTACTTCCTAATACAGAGTAAAAGCATTTATAGAGGTAAAAACACTAATGAAGGGGTGATTTTGGTCTAGAAGGGCAGGGTGAAAGAACAGGCAGTTCCCTCTAGCTTTCATCGCAGGAGTTTCTGCTAAGTAAGCTTTAATCAAGAAAATAGAAATTTTAGGCCAATCTCCCTGAAGTGACCTTGAAAAATGACTTTTAAGTCTTGGATAAGTGATCTCATGGAGATATTTTGCTTTTAAGTCTTAATGGTACTCAAGGAGTTCCCACTAAAAGATCAGTTAAATACAAGGGCTTGAAAAAGTTCATGGAAGATGCAATTAAGAGACAATACACATTTTCCTTGAACTTTTTGGAGACCTGTCCTTTGTAACAAGGAAAAGCCAAAGCATTTCAAGGTTTTGCTAAACATGGTCAAAAACTTTTGGAGCTCTTCCATTTAGGAAAAATCTCTGGAAGTTCATCGCATGTGCAACCAGAGTGCAAACCAAATTAAAAGGCTGGAAGAACACTCTATGCTGTACTGGGGATACTCTGAATTAGTATTTCTGCTTGCCTTAGCACCTTGCTGATATGGTGAATCCCAAACCAATAACCTGCCAATCACAGAAAGAATCCATGGCCTTCTGGAGTAAAGAGGCTAAAGAAATGGCCTCTCAAACTGGAAGCATCAACCAGAGGATCTGAACAGCCACCTCTCCCAGGCACTGACCACAACTTCACCTGGGGTCAGAGCTCCCCTTCTCCATGCCCACTTGGTAGAGAAAGGGGGGCCTAACCACTTGCTGGGACTGACTGATCATGGTGCCTCTCAGCTTACAGAAGCTTCAAATACTACACCTTGTTTTCTTCATTCTTCTCGCTGAGGTTGATTTGTTTACAAAGTAGGGAAAAAACTTTTTAGTAAAGCTTGGGGAAATATTCAACAACTATTTCCATTGAGTTTGCACACAGTTTAGGTGGTTATTTCCATCCAACTGTCAAATCACACTTAGACTACAACATGAAATGTGTTATGTCAACAGTTTGCTAGGACAGGGAGGGCCCAAATGACTCCTTGGCGGATTATGCTTATTCTCATGGTGAGAAGTTTAAGCAGATAAACTTGTTTTGGTATAAATAAATTTTGAAGTTCAAAGTTCTTTCATATATGTATTTTCCATAGTTTTTTTAAAGGCCCCTTATATTCATGGTGATTAAAAGGCTTTCACATTTTTTCTTTATGGGCTCTCTTGAAAAGTGACTGCAAAATTTTCTATCTGTCCTTTAGTCAAAAGATTACATTATTTGTGTTTTATTTGGTAGAGGTTTGTGGGCATAAGTGGCACAAAGTGTAAAGCTTATTAAAAAGAAATAATAATGTATGATGGAAATCTTTTTCTGGTTAAGATCAGTGCTTAAAATAGAGAAACCTACGAGCTGGAAGGTGTGGGGAATGGAGTGAGAGCAAGAGAACTGAAATTCAATCCATGCCCCCATATTTTTCCTACAAGATTTCCTGAGCATTCCTCATACATTATAGTGCAACGTATTAACTCCAATGAATCACTAGTATTCTTATTTTTCTCAAGCAAAAAGTATATACTTTAAGAATATATGCGAGCAAAACATATAATAGTATATCATCTTTTTAAACACTAGTAATTTTAACTTCTATAAATATATTTAAATAACAAACATATTATAGCTATTCACATAGCACACAAAGTAATGCACAAATATACAAAAATAAAACAATCGTGATTTTAACTCTTGTTGGTTTTGTTGATTGTGTGTGTGTGTGTGTTCTGTCTGAGGTTAGTTTGCTTGTTGATTTGTTCAGTGAGGGTATTAAAATTTCAGACATCAGAATCATCTTGTCAATACTGATCCATGGAAAACTGGATATAAATTCATATTGTGTGAAGGTGCCACAACCAAGGACAGAGGTAGCAAACATTCCTCTCTGGGCTTATCACTCTGTCCTATAGTTGATTAGAGAAGAGAGGAAGGAGCATAGTTCTCCTACCACAATGAGACAGATTCCTCTCACTGTTGCAAGAAAAAGAAACATTAATCAGATCCTTCAACGTGGGTGTGAAAATATCAAGCCGCCCTCTGAGTGAGTGGAATGTAGAACACACCCCCCTGTTGGCTTTCCTGTGCTCTCTGAAGTATTTCCCAACAAGTGGAAAAGGCACCACACCATTCCACACCAAAGGCAAGAAGATTTAGTCCACAGCATCACATCTGTCCTCCACCAATCGCTGCTGAAGGAAGTTTTCCTCCACTCAAACATGATTCATAGAACTCAGCTACCCAACCAGGTAGAAAGTGCACATCCTTCTTTTTTGGAAAACAGAACATTTCTTTGAATAAGTACCTTATTAAAATCTGATCTTTTGTCCATAGAATGCTGTAATTCTTTTGAGAGCAAGGAACAAAAGATAAATTTCTCATACTCCACCCAGAACCTCACATCCTTGTGAGCTTCCAATAGGAACACACAGCTGGGAACACACTGTTCAAGTGAAATTAGTCATTGTGTCCTCGATGGTGTGTTATAAATGCAATGAGAAGACTGCTGTCTTTGGTGATGTTTTTCATCTACATTGCATCTTCAGAGGGGAAACTGATGTTTGAGGAACTGGGTTTCAGTTTTCCTTTTAAGGAAAGACCTAAGTTCTTGCAACCTCTTGAAGAATTGCCTTGGTAAAGTGTGAGATGAGACAATCCTGGCGTGTCCTCAAATAGAATTTTCAACACAGCCAGAAGGTGACTTCCTGAGTTCCAGGGGGTCACCCTCGGGGACAGGTGCAGCCCGCTGCTGCTGGTAGATGTCCTGGATCAGCAGGGTGTTCATGACTTTCCACTCTCTATATTTCCTTGCTGTCAGCTTCGGATCATCCAGCAACTGGTTAATCATGGCCAGGTCATGTTCTTTACACTGTGCAAGTAGAAAAAAAAAAAAAAAGCGGGAGATGGTATGTTGTGAGTGTCTTAGTTTCAATAAAACATGTTTGTCAACACTTTCACATGTACATTCATGAAATAATTATCAAAGCATTTTTACACATTAATATTCTAAGCCGTACACTCAGCCTAAAGAAATATGTCAGGACATCCATCTACATATGCTAACCACAAAGATGTTTACTATCCTCCCCAAGAGGAAGCAAAAGAACTAGGCATACAGCCAAGGTTTTCTTTACTGCTCTCCCTGATAAATCCATTATTCCACATTACAGTGAAGATTCTGTCTTGGAGTGAGCATTATCCCTCCTGGAACTTATAACTGAATTGACTATGCAAACTTCACTAAGTAAAACCAGGACATAATGCTTTACCTAAGACACGAACTTACACAAAATATATCTTATTATTTTTATTAAATTATTTTAACATTAATAAATCATATTTAATTACTATACATAGAAGAAATATATAGGTTATCTTCATATTTTAAAAAAGAGCCTACTAATCTCCCATCAAAATAGCATGTATGGGGGCCAGTGCTGTGGCGTAGCGGGTAAAGCTGCTGCCTGCAGTGCCGGGATCCCATATGGGTGCCGGTTTGAGTCCCAGCTGCTCCACTCCTCCAGCTCTCTGCTGTGGCCTGGGAAAAAAGTAGAAGATGGTCCAAGTTCTTATGCCCCTGCACCCATGTGGGAGACCCGGAGGAAGCTCCTGGCTCCTGGCTTCAGATCAGCACATCTCCGGCCGTTGCGGCCAACTGGGGGGTGAACCAGGGGATGGAAGACCTCTCTCTCTCTTTCGCTCTCTCTCTCTCTCTGCCTCTCCTTCTCTCTGTAACTGTGACTTTCAAATAAATATATAAATATTTTTTTTAAAAAAAGCATGTATGCCAATAATGCTGATAGTGTAAAGAATCTATGTGTGTAATTTTACCCTGCCTCTGGATTCAATGACACCCATTTTTGAAATGAATGGCTCAGTTTTGTTTTCTGTACTCAAGGAGTGGGGTAAAAATTAAGACACACCATCCTCCACACTAACGAAAAAAAAAGAAAAAAAAAACACTCAGCCCCAACAACTTTATCTCAAATCCATTACTGTTTTTCCATCCCTATGCCTATAGTCTTAAATTTGTACATACAGTCCAACACCTCACACTGATCCATTGCTGTACCTCCCAAGTAAGGTCTCCACCATGTCTCCCCACTTTTTTAAAAAGATTTTATTTATTTATTTTGAGAGGTAGAGTTACAGACAGTGAGAGAGAGATATAGAGAGAAAGGTCTTCCATCCATTGATTCACTCCCCAGGTGGCCGCAACGGCCGGAGCTGCACCAATCCAAAGCCAGGAGCCAGGTGCTTCCTCCTTTCTCCCACTTGGGTGCAGGGGCCCAAGGACTTGGGCCATCCTCTACTGCTTTCCTATGCCACTGCAGAGATCTGCACTAGAAGAGGAGCAACCAGGACTAAAACCGGTATCCCACAAAAATTTGGTGAAAAAGGCTTTGAAATCTATGAATACAAGAGATCTTCAAAAGGTTCATGAAAATGAATAGTAAGAAAAACTATGCATGAAATTGAAAATCTGTGTGTACAAAGATAACTTATCTTAATTTAATTTTCCATGATCATGTTGAAGTTGCCTTATTCTGTACCACACAAAGAATCTTCCTCACCTTTCTTCATCTGATGAACTCCAATATCTAGAGTATCTTTCACACAGAACACTTTCCAATCAGTTATTCAATTTTTAACATATAAATTTATACTCTGCTCAGGCATCATGTTTACCAGAAAAATCTTCATTGAACCCCCGAACTGGACTGAGAAACTGTTTAATTTTGTGTTCTCATAACTTCCAAGGCTTAGAGCCCTCTTAGAACTACTGGGGCACATTTCTTTTGACGCTTATTGATCCTCTGTGTTACCTTGTTTAAAGTTTACAGGAGGTGACAGGAGAAGTATTTTCTGTCCTGTATTCCCTACACCGAACACTGTACCAGCACCACGTTCATATTCACTGCATGGCTACCTTTGCACCAGTCCCTCTACCTACCCCAAGGACAGCATGCATGCAGCAAAACCAACACACATTCACGTGTCTTCCTTCAAATTCCAAACCACTGCCAGTGGACGTTCACTCCCATCCAGTACCCAAACCTTTACCAAACTCTTCTCTCTCCAAAGACCGCTTCAAAGGTTCTCATCTCAAACCTTTGCCCCCATCCAAACCTGCAGCTGATGACCTTGCTCTATTCTTTGAGGAAATAGAAGCAATCAGAGGAGTATCCCAAAGTTCCTTGCCTACCACCTACCTCTGCACAAATATTTACTGCCCTCCCTCCAGTACAGGCACATGAAATGTCTGCACTCCTAACCACGCCAACCTTCTCTCTGCCCTATCTATATTCAGGACCTCAGTCAGGTCATGTAGTCTCCCCGACTCTCTGTCGTGTATAGACAGTCCCAAATTAATACCTCCCCTATTTCTCTCCTGGAATCTAAAGTTTGTCTAAAGTTCCTCCTTAGCAGCTCCACTTGGACACTTAAGAAGCATCTCAAGTATAAAGTGCCCAAAACCTAGTTCCTTTTATTCTCTCCAGCCTCTCCTGCTCCTACCCTGGTCTTATGCAGAGCAAATATGGTAACTCCATCCTTCCAATTGCTCAGGGAAAATATTGGCGTCATCCTTCACTCCTGTCACACTCAATCCACCAGCACATCTTGGCAGTTCTACCTTCCAGACACATCAAACAGCTCCATGTCTCTGTTCAGAAGCTTCCAAAGGCTTCCTAAGTCACTGCTGGTAGAACTCAAGGTGTCTGTAGGGTTGACAAGTCCCAACCCTGTGACTGCATTGCCTCCCTGGCCCACTGTGGCCCCTGACCCCCATCTCCTGTCACACTCCAACCACACTGTCTTGCTCTTCACTCATTAAACAAACTAGCCACACTCCTAAAGCGTCTGAATGTTTATTCCTTTTGCCTGGAGAATTCTGCCTCTGATAAACTCAACACTCACTTTTTAAATTTTTAAATTTTTTCAGACTTTACACAAATTCCATCTTTTAAAGAGACCTTTCATGTCTTTCCTAATTAAAAATCAATTCTCCCACATTCCCTATCCTCTTTTCTATTCTCTTTGAAACATGTCACCATTTATCATATTATATAAATTGTAATAATTAATTTTGTTTATTTCCATAATGAAATGTTAGTTTTAAGAAAGCAGGTGTTTTTGTCTGATATGCTGTATCCCCAAGTACCCAAAAGAATGACTGACACATGGTGGACACTCACTGAATACTTGCTGAAAAAATATATTAAATAATAAATGAGTGAATGAACTAATTATCATTTGGTTTTTATTTCATTTACATCATAAAACTTATTTAGAGTCTGAGGAGATTTCTTACATAAAAATAGTAAATTTTATAGGCATAGAAAGATATAGATGCATAGGTAGATAGATGAGAGAGAGAGAGAGAGGAAAGTGAAGCAGCATTTCATCCAGAAATGGTTTTTAAAGATATTGGAATTGGAAAGTAACCAAACTGGCATAACAAGCAAGTAGATCAAGACCCATTAAATTGAGGAAAGGAAGGTTAAATGAGTAACTATGGGGATTGTTTGTAGAAAGTCACCGAGGGACAAGAATGTTCTATTTCTTCTTTCTGAGCTCTGTCTACACTAAGAAAAAAATTTTAAACAAACAAATATTAAGCCTTCATTCTCTGATATCACCATAGTGCTTTTAATTTGAAATAATTTTAGGAACCTCATTTTTGTTCAAAAGAAATTTAGACATCTGTTTTAGAGGGAGATTCAAGTATCTTATTGAAAACTCTAAGTGAGATTTTTAAAGATTAACAAAAATTTTGGAAATTGCCTATAAAAAGACAAAAATCAATTAACTACCCTTGAAATTCTGATGAAATATTTTGAAGGAATGATTTCTGCAACTTTGACCGTGAGGTCAACACTTCTCATTTATGGCACTAAACAATTCAAATTTGTTCCCATGTGGCTGAAATCTATGTTACTTCTTTAATAGAAAAAACAACTGTAGATAACACAGAGGAAGGAAATTAACAAGACCATCTTAGCTCCTTCCTAAACCAAGCACCCTGGGGGTCAGAGCAGTAAGCAATGACCCTGATTCTCCTGGATGGCTTTGAACAAGTTTGAACTACTTTGACAGCATCTGCCTCACTCTGGCAGGTAAGCAAGATTTGCAGGATTTCCAAAATTATTGTGAAAGGCATAATGCAGCAATTTTTACTGCAAATATTCACAACATTGATCGACTCGATACCTAAGAATTAGAAATGTGATACAGGGAAGGGAGGCTTCCTCATCTCTGACGTAGACCAGAGTAACACAGGGAGAGTCTCATTCAGACCTGCTAATCATTCCCCTAACCACTCATTTTGAAATCCAGACAGGCTTAGCCAAATGTCAATAAACGCCAAACCTTCAGAAATTTCGGAAGATCGATATACAGTGTCTGACGAGATACTTTGTCAATGTTCTTGAAGTTCCCTAAAGAGTATTCATTACACTACAGTCTGGGGAGTTTTGTTGATTTAGGAAATCTTCCTATCACTAACATAAACCTTTTTCTTAAAACAGTTTCCTTACGTATGTATGGAACTCTGCTGTCCTTGCATGTCTACACTCCAGATTGAAGTTTTCTTGTTTTAAAAAGTAAACATGTTTGCTGCAAGTTAACAGAGACAAAAGTGCACAAATAGGAAAGTCTGCAATTTTTTTTTTGACAGGCAGAGTGGTCAGTGAGAGAGAGAGACAGAGAAAAAGGTCTTCTTTTGCCATTGGTTCACCCCCCTATGGCCACTGCGGCTGGCACACTGCAGCCAGCGCACCGCGCTGATCCAAAGCCAGAAGCCAGGTGCTTCTCCTGGTCTCCCATGTGGGTGCAGGGCCCAATGACTTAGGCCATCCTCCACTGCACTCCCGGGCCACAGCAGAGAGCTGGACTGGAAGAGGGGCAACCGGGACAGAACCCGGCGCCCCATCCGGGACTAGAACCCTGATGCCTGTGCCGCAGGGGGAGGATTAGCCTATTGAGCCATGGTGCCGGCAGGTTTGCACTTTCTACACAAAATAAACACCCTATGGGGGCAACACTGAGGCCACAAAGGACCCTTAGCCAGCAATTCAGGGCCTCCGCGTGTGCTCCTCCCATTCCTATCATATCCTGCTCCTCAGTGGAACTAACTGCTATCCTGAGTGCTTTGAATTTGAAAACCAGTAAGAAGCAAATCATCATCTTTTGACAGGAATCAACATGCAAGAGTCAAATCATCTTCTGCTACTGAAGAGGCTGATGGGCTTTGTTTTGTTTTGTTTTGTTTTGTTTTGTTTTCTAGCAAAGCCAACACTCATCATATGACTGCCACTTCCTGAGGTTAGTAGGACCACATGGCATGGGTTCCATGTCATTAGCCCCCTACACTACACATTTGTGAGGCCTCCGGGATCCTTGGAAAGGACTGCCTTCCACAAATGTCCAGAGAGCAGTTCTTCAGCTGGGTGTGGGAGCTGGCCCCTGAGATGACCCTCAACATTCCCTGCTTCCGTTTGTCATCGCCTCCCTGAGTATAAACTGACCAGTAACTTGCTTTCACTGAATAGAAGATTGCAAAAGAAACATGATGTCACCACTGTGATTGTGTTATATCCCAGCTTGCGTACGGCTCTCCCTGTCTGGCTCACACAGAGGGAAGCCAGCTCCCAAATGGTGAGTGGTCCTGTGAAGAAGCCGGCATAACAAGGAACTGGGGGTAGCCTCCAGACAATAGCTGGTGAGCAATTTGAAACCCTCAACCCAACAAGTACCAAGGAACTGAATCTTGCCAACAACACATGGGAGAGCTTGAAAACCAGTGTCCCCAGGGAGGAATGAATGCAGCCCCAGCGGACAGTTTATCACAACTTTGTGAGAGACCTGGGCAAAGGCACGCCCAGATTCCTGATCCACAGAAACTCTGCAATAATAAATACTAACTGCTTGAAATTGTTAGGTTCAGAAGTAATTTGTTACCTTACACTAAATAACCAATATACTACATTGCCCAATGAAGTCCACTTAACAATCCTGGTGCCCATAGAATATAGTGTTTGCTCCTTAGTAAGGGTCAGGAAATATCTGTTCAGTGAAATGCATCCACTCACATCAGCCTTCAGAGATAACTATGAGAGTAAAATCCTAATATCCCCTGGCATGTTACATTGGATGACCCAACACAAGCAGACTTATCAACTTTGTGCATCTGTGGGATGAGTCCTTAGTGACGTCATTCATCATTAAATATTGCAGAATTTCACTGCATTTAAATTTTCTTCTATGTTGAAACATGTTCTCCCTTTTCCTTTCTAGCCTCATTTTTGCAACATTTAGGGTGCTTAGCTCTTCTGCTGACTAACTGGGATGTCTGAATAAGAGTCACTCCGCCCCCTGTTTGTAGCCTTGTCCTTTTCATTGATGACAATTCTTCCTGGAAAGGGACTCAAATTCTTCATGTAAAAGAACATGTACAAAGCAGAATTAAATTGCAGGATCTATTAAAGCTAAAAGAACCTGATAACTCTTCTGCTAATTCAGGACTATTTTACAAAGTATCCTGGTCTCCCCCTGTCTGCATTATAATCTAAATGCAAAAGCAGCATGCTTTTGTTACAAGGAACCATGTTAGTCACAAGAGGCCCTGAAAATAGCTTCAGTACATCCTGTACACTGTCCCTTATTTCCACAGTGAAAACATCTGTGGGTCTCTTACCACAAATTGTATACTTCCCACTGCCCAGCTCTCATGGTGTTCCTTGGCAGCAGAGCCTAGAGCTGGAAGTTTCTAAGTCTTTGCTGTATGTGAAATCCAGACATTTTCCTTTGGGTGCACTACAGAAGAATGGCTCACTTGAGTGAATCAGATGAAAACTTAAGACCTTACAGTTATTAGTGCTTATTCTCATCAATTGATGATCCTGTATCTCATCAACACTAGTTACTGTGGTATGTATGAGAAATACAAAAACAAACTATGTATGGTCCTTATTGTCTAAGAGCTTAAAATTGAACTTTATAATGGAGTATACATAAAAACCAGGGCATACAGTGGAAAATGGTATTAGGTGCTGCTGTGTGACCCTTCTGATGCTTTTAGAATACCCAGGATCATCTTATCACATGAAGACTGTTTATTTTCCTGCCCTTCTTCTACCCACAGAAACACACAGTGGTTATCATGGCTGTCACAGGAGAACCACCCACGCTTCACACCATCTCTGCAGAGTTCACCACGATCTTTAATGGCTTTACCTTTAATGTACTATTCAAGGTTCGAATTTTGTGCAGTTTCTCATTTATGGATGGGTTTTTGCACCGCTTAACAAAGGACTTCCTCAACTCCTTTTTGGTTGAAGGTCGTCGGTCCCCAAGAGGAGACAAACTAGCTTGCTCGAGTGATTTGTAGAGTTTCTCCATTTCATCATCTTCCGATGCCTTTGTTTCTTCTGTTGAAAAAAAAGGCAACAAGAAAACCAGAATATCAGATACTGTTATCCTAAGTCATGTCCCAGCTGACATCTTAATTTCAGTCTCAGGACTGGAGCTGATATATTTTTGTTGTCTGGACCACTTACTTCGTGGCCTTGCTCCTGCAGGGCCTCACTCCCTTTGAAAGCTCTAAAGAATGATCTGCTCCAGGACTCTCTCTTAGCTTCTGGTGGTTTCTTGGTTTGTGAGCTCTCAGTGTGCATGCTTTCCCTGTGTGTATGTCTCTATGGTAAACTTCCTTTTTTTTTTTTTTTTTAAATAAGGACATCAGCCTTACTGGGTGAGGGACTCACTCTATTGAACTCATTTTGAATAATCACACTTGCCGCAACCCCATTTCCCAGTAAGTAACATTCTCAGAATCTGGAGTTTGGGATTTCAACACATGAATTTTTTAAAGACACAATTCAAATCTTAACAGTCTGCACTCTTGTCTCCCAAAATTCATGCCCTTCTCACACACAAAATACATCCTACACATTTCAATATCCCCAGAAGTTTTTGCTCAATATCAACTTTAAGAGAAAAATGTCATCCCAATACCATCTAAGTGAACTATTGGGGAAGCAAGAGTATGATTCACTCTAGGAGTAATTCTTCTCTCTTTAACCTGTGAAACTAGACAAATTGCCTGTTTCTAAAATACAATGACAGGATAGGGAAGTCCTAGTCAACTATTATATCCCCAAAGGTCTGAGAATCAATGCCTTGGATGACTCTTTATTATACTCTTCCAGTTCTGCCCTTTGAGAGAACAATCCTGCTGGTGATCTGTGGTTTTCAGGAGATAGTGACCATGGTCATCCTGACACAACAAGGCTCCTGCCCTTCTTCACCATGTCTTGCCAGCAACAACCCAAGTGATTCTAATAAGGCAACTTCAGCCCACGACCCCACGGGGGACCACGTGTTCCAAAGCAAGCCATTGACAAGCTCATCATGCTGGCTGCAGTCATGGATTCAGGGATGAGCATGTGATTTAGATCAAGTCAGCTGGGGCCAGGAAAACTCAGCTTTGGGACTTTGGAGTATCAGAGAAGCATTTTTTTTCTTTCTTTTTAAAAATCTATTTATTTGAGAGGCAGGGAGACAGAGACAGAGAACAGCCATGCACCAATTCACTCCCTAAATGTCAATGGCTGGTACTGGGCTGAGCTCAAAGATGAGAATCAGAAATACATACGGAGCCCCCCACAATGTGGGTGGCAGGAACCCAATTACTTGAGCTATCAAGCTATCACTGCTGCCCCACAGGGTATACATTAGCAGAAAGCTGGAATTAGGAGAAGAATCAGGACTCAAACCCACACATTCTGATATGGGGTGTGAGCATCTTAACTAGTATGTGACTGCTAAGCCAAAAACTATCCCTCCCTTTTTTCTTGAAGAGATTGTTGAGATGATGTGAGCTGGAAGCCTCCAAGAATCATGAGAAATAAACCAATCTGTTCTGAACCATTGATATTAATGGTACCGTTGGAGCCATTATATGACCTTTGTTAAGCTGCATGATCATAGCAACTGAAAAGGCCTCAACTGATGAAGAGATTACTTAAAGAAAATCTTCATTTCTTGATGTTGCTTTAGTGTATCACTAAGAAGTTCACCTTTTTAGTCCTTCATTCTCAAAATAATCTTGGGAATGACACACCATGAGATTTATTTAGCCACCAAATCCTTCTTGGTGTTTATATACTTCATTTCCTTTCCTGAGAGAAGGCTCTATGAAAAGAATAGGTTGGGTCAAACCATTAGGGTACCAACAGGGACATGCACATCCCAAAGCAGAATTCCTGGGTTCAACCCCAGCTCCACTTTAAATTCCAGCTTCTTGCTCACGTACAACCAGCAAGTAGCAGGTGATGGCTCAAGTATGTGTGTCCCAGGCAACCACTTGGGATACTTAGATTGAGTTCTTGTCTCCAGCTTCACCTTGGCCCAGCTCCAGTTATTGCGGGAATTTTGGGATTGATCCACCATATGTGATCCCTCTATGCCTGTCTCTGCCTCTCAAATTATTCAATCAACTAAAAAGTGTGGCTTTAAGAGAAAATAAAAATAACAACCTCTTCAAAGGGGAGAGAAAAGAATGTAGTGATAATCTAGAATGATCAGATTCAAACACGCTTCGCTTACTTTATAGTTTACTCCTCTAAGATTAGAAATCTTTAGGGAAGAATTAGTTTTCCTTCCAACAGAGAGCCGGGATGTTGGACTGACTTTGTAATTGATGCAGAGGACTGCTCAGCACAAACTCTTTGTTCTCTGCCAAAACAGTGTCAAAAAAGGGAGAAAATATTCAAAACTATATTTGAAGACAATTAAACTTTTTGGCTCAGATTGTATGCAAAATCAAAAATGGGCTTTTGTCAATACAGACATGAAAAGATGCTCAACATCATTAGTTAGGGAAATGAAACCAAAAACACAGTGAGAAACCACTTCACACCCACCAGGATGGCTAAAATGAAAGAGGCAGACAGTAATAAATGTGGGAAAGCATGTGGAGAAACGGAAACTCTTACACTTTGCTGGTGGAAACATAAAACAGAGCCGCCATGTTAGAAAACACTTCAGCCATTCCTCAAAATGCTAAACATAGAATTCTCATATTCCACTCCTAGATATGCAACAAAGAGAACTGAAAGCCTACATCTACTCAGTTGTATCTGGATGCTCATAGAAGCACTGTTTGTAACAAACAAAAGGTAGAAAGAGCTTAAGTGGTTCAACTGATGAATGTGTAAGCAAAATGTGGCATACAAGAGAATATTGTTCCGTAACTAAAAGAAATACAGTAATAATTTGCCCACAGTGCTACAAACATGGATGAACCGTGAAAATATTAAGCTAAGTGAAAGAGACCAGACACAAAAGAGCACATATTGTATGAGTCCCTTTGTATGAAATGTCCAAAATAGGCAAATCCCCAGACAGCAAGTTGCATAAGGTTTGCCTGGGGCTTGGTAGGGTTGAGTGGGAATGAGGGATGATGGCTCTTGTACTGGTCGATAGGATTCTCTTTGTGGTCATGTTGACATTTGCAAATTAAATTCTGATGATCATGGCACAACTCTTATTATTCTAGAATCCACTGAACTGCACATTTATCTGAATTTTATGCCATACGAAATATATCTCAGTAAATATGGTAAAATAAAAGTTAGACTTTTATGAGATGGCAGGGATAGCTCCTGTTCGCACAGCAGAAATACTTAACGTGGCAACAGTTCTGGGTTAAACTGGAGATATTTGAAGGTCTTAAAAAATTAAATAAAAAGGCATCAGACTTTTAGACGAGACATTAGAAATAAGGACTGTTTCAGACACACAAGGACATGTAATGTTACATTTTCTTTTTTCCATCAGCAACCAGGTAGGATGCTACTTCAAAAAAGCCTAAATGCATTTCATATGTATGCATGTATCTCATAGCTTTCAATATTACAGTATTTTTAAAGTAAACAAGATATATTTGACAAGCCAAACAAGTGTGTAATAAATAGAACAGTTTGTTTCCACCAAACACCTCAGTTCTGCCAAAGGATATGATTGAAAAAAAAAAACAATTTTAGCTAATACATCTAGCTTCTAATTATGGTAAGGGTCAAAATTATTATATTAAGACTACATAGGAGATCACGGCAAGATGGCGGAATAGGAAGGGAGCACACCGATAGTCTGGGGAGAGACAATTTAATAAAAGTGGAGATACTGCAGGTTCAAGGAAGAGTAGGGGAAGAAACAGCAGAGGAAACACTTCCGGAACTGGAGATTCACAGTGGACCTGCGTGGAGAGCATGGGAGCCCGCAGTTTGGGACACCAGCAGCAGATTCAACACACCAGCGCTGGAACGCGAGGTGAGCAGAATCTCAATAGCCCGAGATACCAGGAGGGAAGTGGAAAAGGGAGCCTAGAGCGAACAAGGCTTGAAACCCTGCAGGGAAAAGTTCACCAGGCTAACTAGAAGAGAGGGGAAAAAAAAAAAAAAAAGTGACCCATACGGACACGAGCTTCTCTCTCTCCGCTCACCTCTCAAAGGTGAGCAAGACAAAGAGCAGGCGCCATTTTGGAATACGTCATAAGCAGGGCGACCTCGGGTTGGCACCAGCCCTGAGCCTAGCAGAAAAACCTGACTCTGGGTGGGAGGGGTGAAATAACAGGAGATTAGAAACTAATGAATGTGTGGTGCTAATGAACTGAGACTGTGAAAAAAGAGACGGTGGGGGAGAGAACTCACGGAAATCACGAATTCATGTGAGTACTCTCCAGAGACGCTACAGTTCAGTAGCCTTGGCAGCCCAGTGGGAGACTACAGGAGAATCTGAGCCCACATTAAGGACCGCAAAGATTCCCTCTCTGGTCCTTGGGAAAGAGCTTCCGATCTCTGGCTCCTGTGGGTATATCATTCGCCTGCTAACCACCCCCAATTCCATTCAGCTGTGTGGAATTACTTCCCTTTTGAACCAAAAAAAAAAAAAAAAAAACTAACAGAGAGAGATTTACCACGCCTAACCTGGGAGTGTCTCCTTTGACACACCCTCAACCCTGAGGAACCAAACAGACCTCTCAGGCCACACCCATCTCAAGCCTCTAAGGCTCCATCAAAAGCAGACAGTCCACTTAATCTAGAGTCATAGTATAACAAGAAAAAAACACCACAGTGAAGAAACCAATATGCCAAACCACAAATGCAAAAACCGAGGTAATAAGAACAAGGAAGACAAGGAAGACATTTCCCCAAATGAAAAAGACACCCCAATTCAAGATTACGAAGATGATGAGATAGAAGAGATGCAAGAAGCAGATCTCAAAAAATTGATAAGAACACTAAGAAGTATTCAAAAACAAATTCTTGAACTACAGAAATCCTTAATGGACAAGGTAGAAAATCTCTCTCGTGAAAATGAAATATTAAGGAGAAATCAAGCTGAAATGAAACAACTAGTAGAACATGAAACTGTGATAGTGACGAGAAATCATAATGAAGTGAAGAATTCAATAGATCAAATGAAAAACACATTAGAGAGCCTTACAAACAGAATGGGTGAGGCAGAAGAGAGAATATTGGACTTAGAAGACAGAGCACAGGAAACTATACAGTCAAACCAAAGACAAGAAGAGGAAATTAGAAATCTAAAAAATATTGTTGGGAATCTACAGGATACTATTAAAAAACCCAACATTCGAGTTCTAGGAGTTCCTGAAGGCATGGAGAGGGAGAAAGGATTAGAATGCCTTTTTAGTGAGATAATAGCAGAAAATTTCCCAGTTTTGGAGAAGGACAAAGACATCCTAGTACAGGAAGCTCATAGAACCCCTAGTAAACATGACCAAAAGAGGTCCTCACCACGACACATTGTAATTAAACTCACCACAGTGAAACAGAAAGAAAAGATCCTAAAATGCGCAAGAGAGAAACATCAAATTACACTCAGAGGATCTCCAATTAGACTCACGGCAGACTTCTCATCAGAAACTCTACAAGCTAGAAGGGAATGGCGAGACATAGCCCAGGTACTTAGAGAGAAAAACTGCCAGCCCAGAATATTATATCCTGCCAAGCTCTCATTTGTGAATGAAGGTGAAATAAAGACCTTTCATAACAAACAAAAATTGAAAGAATTTGTTGCCACTCGTCCAGCCCTGCAAAAGACACTTAAAGATGTGTTACACACAGAAACACAGAAACACGGCCATCAACATGAAAGAAGATAAACAAAGGGAACCTCACAGCAAAAGATCACAGGGAATTCAAAGCATACGTTTGGATAAAGAAATTATGGGACATGTACTCTATAGAATACTATACAGCAGTCAAAAACAATGAAATCCGGTCATTTGCAATAAGATGGAGGAATCTGGAAAACATCATTCTGCGTGAATTAAGCCAGTCCCAAAGGGACAAATATCATATGTTCTCCCTGATCGGTGACAACTAATTGAGCACCAAAGGGGAAACCTATTGAAGTGAAATGGACACTATGAGAAACAGTAACTTGATCAGCTCTTGTGCTGACTGTTGTTGTACAATGTAATACTTTATCCATTTTAGTAATTTTTTATACTAGTACTATTGGTTGAACTCTGTAATTAACACACAATTATTCTTAGGTGTTTAAATTTTAACTGAAAAGTGATCCCTGTTAAATGTAACAGTGGGAATAAGAGAGGGAGGAGATGTACAATTTGAGACATGCTCAATCGGAACTGCCCCAAATGATGGAGTTAGAAACAGGCCAGGGAATTCCAATACAATCCAATCAAGGTAGTTGTACCAAGGCCATCTCACTAGTCCAAGTGATCAATTTCAGTTCACAATTGATCACACTGATAGGTCCAAGAGTCAAAGGGATCACACAAACAAGACTAGTGTCTGCTAATACTAACTGATAGAATCAAAAAGCGAGAGAATGATCCAATATGGGAAGCGAGATACACAGCAGACTCATAGAATGACAGATGTCCTAAATAGCACTCTGGCCTCAGAATCAGCCCTTAAAGCATTCAGATCTGGCTCAAGAGCCCATGAGAATATTCTAGGCATGGAAAGCCAAGACACTCTGGAAAAAAAAGAAGACCTAAATGAAAGATCTCTGTGAGTGAGATCCCAGTGGAACGAATGGGGCCATCAAAGAAGGAGGTACCTTTCTCTGAAGGGAGGAGAGAACCTCCACTTTGACTATGACCCTGTCGGAATAAGATTGAAGTCAGCGAACCCTAAAGGCTTCCATAGCCTTGGCAACTCATGACTAGAGCCTACGGAGATAAATGAGGCCATAAACAAGAGTGTCAAATTGTTAAATCAACTTCAGGAGTCACTGTGTACTTACGTCTCATGTGGGATCTGTCCTTAATGTGTTGTCCAATGTGAAGTAATGCTATAACTAGCACTGAAACAGCATTTTACACTTTGTGTTTCTGTGTGGGTGCAAACTGATGAAATCTTTACTTAGTATATACTAAATCAATCTTCTGTATATAGATAATTAAAAATGAAAAAAAAATCTTGGTGCTAAATTGGAAATTGCCTAGAAAATTAATCAATTTTTTAAAAAATATATCATGTAGGATCTCTGTCCTTAATGTGCTATACATTGTGAATTAATACTATAACTAGTACTCCAACAGTATTTTTCACTTTGTGTTGCTATGTGAGGGCAAACTGTTGAAATCTTTACTTAATATATAGTAAACTGATCTTCTGTATATAAAGAGAATTGAAAATGAATCTTGATGTGAAGCAAGGGGAGAGGGAGTGGGAAAGGGGAGGGTTGCGGGTGGGGGGGAAGTTATGGGGGGGAAGCCATTGTAATCTATAAGCTGTATTTTGGAAATTTATATTCTTAAATAAAAGCGTTATAAAAAAATTAAAAAAAAAAGACTACATAACTGTTTCAATGGATAATAAATCAGTAAAGATAAAAATAACTTTAAAATCTTGGAATAGAGCTTTTTCCTCAAATGGAAAATAAAGATAACTCTAGTTTGGATAATTTTATTATTATTTACTATATATATATATATGAAAATACATTATTTTATGTTAAAAATGCCAAAGGCTATCTTCCTCCCTCTTCCCCATTGTTTTTCCTAACTTAAATGTCAGAGAATCTAGCTGTGTTTCATCTTGATCCTGCAATAAATTATTTGGCTTAAAGTTAATATACAGGTAAAATGAATCTGTTGGGGGGGTTACTGAAAGTTCATACAAAATTCACCTAAAATTCACATATAATTTCAAAAAAAAGCACTTTCTATTTGAATTCGTCTGGAAATGAGATAATTTAAAGGGAGCACACACGTCCAGATAGGATTAAAGCACTTTGGGAAATGAGGAAAACGTGAGAGGCAAATTATCACGGGGTTCTTGTCTCCCAGCACCTGACTGTCCTCAAGGGAGACCTGCAACAAAGATTGCACATGTGACCTCTAATAAACTGATTCCAGAATCACCCAGAAACATAAGGACAATAAAACAATAAATGGTGATTTAGGAGTCAAGAAAATACCTTTATTGGCCTTTTTGGTATCATAATCTGAGAAACGTACAGCATACTTCTAAGAACTCAAGGGACGTATGTGTGAGCCAACTAAGTCCACATCTTAGAGTATGGAACTTTATATTGTTTTTACTGTTGCTATTAGCTGTTGCTTAGGACTTCATGGGACCATAAAATGAACACCCAATAATAAAGGAAGCAGGTGATAAATAGGATTGTAGGACAAGAAGGGACCCAAAGGGTCCATGCACTCAATAAAACACAGCTTACCCCTGACCTCAAAGCAGAGGTGAGAGTCCACATTGCTGTACTAAGACCAGCCCTGGCATGTTAACCCTTTCTGCTACCCCTGCACCTCCAACACGTTTTTCAGAAAAGCAATATTTGTACATACCATTTTAATTTTTTCTGTAAACATTTTTGTGAATTGTAAGTTCATATTAGAAAGCACCAGATTATTTTGCCATACCTTATCCGATCACAAAGAGCAAAAAATAAATAAGATGGCACAAAAGATCACTCATCTCTCTCCCACTGGAAATGGAAGCCAAGTTCATTATTTCTGCCTCCCTTACCTTCTGAAGCTAACTAAATGAATTCAGTCTGATAGTCAAGCGTTTCCAATTCAATTTTTATCCTTCCACTCAAATGCCTATCTAAGTCTTCCTACATAAAATATGAGGACTTTGATTTCCATTATCATGGAAGGTACTTTATGGTCTGGCTCAACTCAACCTCACAAGCTCTTTGTCAAGCACGGTAAAAACTATTTTTGCTTCACAGACAAGAAAAAGAAAAGTTAAATTCTTGAAAAGCAAGATGTGATCTTTTCAAAATGCAAATCGATGATGGAGAAAAGATGATAACATCAATTCTGCCCTGTGCAGGCCCATGTGCTTCTACGGCAGTTCTCAAACTTAAAATCACCTAGGGATCTTGTTAACATTCAGCTCCTGCTTTACACCATCTGGGATGGTGCAAAGATTCTAAATTTTTAACAAACTCCGGGGGGATGCCAGAACTGCTAGTCCCTGAACCATACTTTGCCTAGCAAGACTAGGGTATCTGTTAGCTGTTTTTGACTCAATACCAGTTTCAACTCAAAAGAAAAAGGACTGAGTTACAGCTAGCAAAGAGGACCTTGTCCTAATGTAGAATTTATTCTTTCTGTGCCATATCCTAATTTATAAATAGAAAGGAACTTTGGCTTTGCTAAAAGGAGTGGCCCTGCTTTAAAGTGTCATTAGCTCATGCATGGAGTTAGTAGGAATTTGAGGTAAATGTTTACTAACCCTTAAATCTGTTAGAAGAATTCAGAATGTCTCAAGATGTTACATTAGTAAACAGTCTCCAAACTTGGTCATTTATCTAATAGTTAGATCCAAGAAAGGGATTGTATGTGTGTGTGTGTATGTGTAATTGTGGGAAAATGGAATTCAAGATTTGATTCTGATGCAAAAAATTTGATATCCACATATTGTTTTTCATGATATGTGTTTTCCAAAGATTTTCAAGATCTTTCTTGTGTGTATATGTATGTGTGTGTATTTTATTAAACAAGACCCTTCTTAGTGACATTAGCAAATGAGACAAAACAACATTTTTTAACTAATGGTTAGAAGTTCACTCTTTTCCAAGAGTATGTCAAATGAATGTGCAACGCCCTCTTCTTCCTCCTACGTACACAGCCTATTGTCTGTTTCTGACAGGACAGGCCTGCTCCTTAGGCCCAGAATTTGGCTGTCAAGAACATTGTGTGCAGATTATCTCTTAAAATACTGTATTTTCTCCTTTTCCTCCCCCACTGTCTTATTTTTGGTCTTCCCTTGTGCTTTCTAGAATGGGTTGCTTATTTTCTATTTAGAACATAAAAGCTGGCTTCCGAAGACAGGAGAGGAATTCATGTGCCAGATTCCATGCCAGGATATGAAAGGGAATTTTCTGAGATGAGAAACATCTGAATGATGGCCTAAGGAAGAATATTTTCATTCCCAAAGATGAAACACTGGGAAAGCTTTAGGTAGAAAATTACAGTCCCAGTTTTCAGTGGAAGGCATTTGTCACAGAGAAAAGAAATAATCATATAGTCATTCAGACAGTCTGCATACTCTTTATGACTTTCCAAAGGCTATTTAGTATAGCACCTGGTTCTCACAGGTCAAAATAATTTTGCAGGTTTTCTCTACTTAGTGATTTTAACAACTCCACAAGTTAAGAAGACTTGAAATCATGACAGATTTAAACTAGTCAATTAAGAAAAACATCCAGATAACTCATCTTTACAATAAGTACATTACTAATATTAGGATAGTATAGTTTTTGAGAGAATAGTTCCTATTTCTACTGCTGCAAATCAGGCAATCAACATTAACCAAGATGGCGGCTGGTTGGATTGGACAAGGCTCGCGCTGCTCTTACTACCTTCAGCTTAAAGCCTTGGCAGCGGAGGTATGGCAAGCTGTGCTGCCACAACCAACATGGCAGGACATTCATAGGTTGTCCAGCAACCCGGGAGACAGGCCAGATGATCAAATTCTCTGTGTGGGGATTTGTTAATTGTAATTTTTATTTGAGTCAGAAAGAGAAAGACAGACAGACAGTGAACAATCTTTACCACTGGTTCATTCTCCAGTGCCCACAACAACCAGAGCAGGGCAAGGCCTAAACCAAGGAGCCCAGAACTCAATCAGAGAATCTCAATCATTGTGCCAAATACCTGCCCCAGTGTGGGGATTTGAAAGATACAGGGAGATGATGAGCCAATTCAAATAAGGAGAAAGTAAGAGTCATATATATGTATACATGTGTTCTCAACAGCAGCCACATGTGCAACAAAGGTTGCAAATTTGGGAGAACACCAAGTTAAGTGACTTCAAAAAGTTCACAAATAAAGGAATCCTATAAGAGAGAAATCAAACTAAGGGAAAATTGGAGAGAATATCTAATCATAAAGCTATTACGAAGAGCCTTCAAAAGTTGATGGAAAGAGTTGGCATTGTGGCATAGTACTGGGTTAAGCTACTGCCCATTCCAATGAGCACCAGTTCATGGCACATTGCTCCACTTCCAAACCAGCTTCTTGATAATGAACCTGGGAAAACAGCACAAGATGGCCCAAGTGCTGGAGCCCCTGCATCCATGTGGGAGACCCAAATGGAGTTCCAGGCCCCTGGTTCAGCCTGCCCCAGCCTTTGCTGTTGTAGCCATTTGCAGGTATTTGGGGAGTAAGCCAGCAGATGGCAGATCTGTCCCTCTCTCTATCTTTCCCTCTCTCTCTCTCTGTTACTCTGCCTTCCAAATAACTAAGTAGCTTTTTAAAACCTGATGGTTGGGGCCAGTGCTGTGGCACTTCCCAAAGGAAGCTCCTGGCTCCCGGCTTTGGATTGGCACAGCTCCAGCCGTTACAGCCAATTGGGGAGTGAACCAGTGGATGGAAGACCTCTTTCTGTCAGCCTCTCCTTCACTCTCTGTATAACTCTGACTTTCAATAAATCAATCTTATAAAAGAAAACTTGATGATAAATGTGTATTATGATATCTGTGTGAATTTTTTTAAAAATTTACACTGAAATAAACTTATCTTTTAGTTCCATTTTCCTGTGAACTAGTTGAAGTTCCCTTGATTTCTAACTTGTACTCATACGAGTCTTTGACAGGAGTAATTTCACTTTGATATCCCTCATGTTTCTCTATTCATTTTACTTTTTTCTGCCAAATTAATGTACCTATATCCTATGAAGTGTTCTTTTTAAGTTTTTTTTATTTGAAAGTCAGAGTTACATAGAGGCAGAAGCAGAGAGAGAGAGAGAGAAAGTTCTTCCATCTGCTGGTTCACTCCCAAGATGGTTGCAGTGGCCAGAACTGCACCAATCCTCTGGGTTTCCCATGCAGGTGCAGGGGCACGAGAACTTGGGCCATCCTCTACTGCTTTCCCAGGTTTTAGCTGAGAGCTGGATTGGAATTGGAGCAGCTGGGACTAAAACCAGTGCCCATATGGGATGCCAGCACTTAAGGTGGTGGCTTTACTTGCTATGCCACAGTGCCAGCCCTGTCCTCTAGAGTGTTTGATTGAAACCAACTCCCCAAACAGCAGCCAGTATGTAGACCTTAGATATCACCAGGCCCCAGTCTCCTAGCCACCTCTCTGGGCTCAATTCACTAATTAAGGGAATGGTACAGCCATTCTAATCACCAGACTCATGAAGTCACTTACTTCACCACTAGATAATACTTTTGTGGTCAATGTTGTCTTCAGGGGTTTTGTGTAGGTGATTCCAGGTCTGGGATAAGAAGTATCAACCACCTAATGCAGCCCCCTTGCTGACTGAAGCCTAATTGGCCTTCTAAACGACCAGGTGAGTTTGTGCAGGTAGCCCATGCGGAGTGTCTTACAGATGCTTTGGGGATGGACTGCGAACTCCACTCTTGCCCTTATCCAAAAGGGCACACATTGCATTGTTCCTTATCTCAATTTCTTTTGCAGACATTCAGAGCAATACAACCTGGTCAGGCTACATTTAGTCTCACCACCAGAGGACCTCAAAGACCACCATGTCAAAATGGAGAAAGGATGTATGAGCATGGTGCCTGATACCAGAGGGTGGGGGCTCCTTCACAATTTCACCCAGACCAGCTCCCTCTTCTTGATAGCCACCTTACAAATCCCCAAACACCCATATTCAGGAGGGTGGTAGCTCTTGATATAGAGGTCAACCACCCCCTCATCTGTCAACAGATTAAAGATTCTCATCCCTTTACCCTCAAACTTTGCACTCATTATTTTGATTTGATATCCATGACAAGGACCGAGTTTCAGTAACCTAATGTTCCTATTAATCAACACAACTCAGTCTTCTTCTACTGTAGTATTACTTTACTGATTAGAACAAACATGGTCTATTGGATGATCTTTAATATTTTTCTTCTGTTTTATTAGTATTGCATTTTCTGGCAATGATATTCTGAAACGGTCTCAAGTTAAATTCACTGTTCAATCGTCTATTCTCAAAAAATCGTACATTCTCAAAAAACACATTTCTCTATGAAATATATTCACTAAAATATTTGAGCATGAGGGATTGAGGGAAAAATTTAGAACAGAAATAAAATTTCTATATTTGCTCACATCCTAAGAAACAAAAAACACTGTCATACATACAATACAAAAGAGGTTTGGTTGAGTTTGGTTTTCTTTTTTAAATATATTTGTAAAGCAGAGGTGGAATGAGAAAAAAATGGGGAGAAATATGTAAAATTATCTAGACTCCAGTGTTCAAATGCAATGCATTTCAATTAAATATGTCAGTTGTGGCCCCATAATCTGATGGCTCCAGGGCCAGGTGAGCACAAAAGACAGAAGTGAAAGATTCAGAGGTAGAAAGAGATGGGAGTGGGGAGCAAGCACTTCAGGCCCAGAGCAATGAGGCAAGCAGAAGAAAGAAGCCCCTTATCTCAATTTCACTGAGCGGAAAATATAGTTTGAAGTAGATTAATACCTTTGCCTTATCTCTATTATTATAATCTAGTGTGATCTATAATTACATAAAATTACCTGAATGGACAGATATACCATGTTCATAAATAGAGTAATTCAATGCTTAAAAGAACCTTTCCCAAAATTCATCTTAAAATTTAAGGAAACTTTAATCAAAATCAAAATGTAGCATTTTAAATAAAATTTAAAAATCAAATTCAGAAGATTACATAGAAAATAGTGCCAAGGAGAATAGCACTATTCAGAACACCAAAGCATGCCAAAAAGGCAGACTCTATTATGCTGACAAAGTAATCAATAAAAAAAATCCATAGAACAATCCAAAGCCTATAGAAATATTATATATATATATATGAATCTTGATGTTATGAAAATAACAATATGTATCAGAGAAAAGAATCTGCCAAATGGCATAGGGCAATTTAACATTCACTTAGAAATAAATTACATACTTTTTATCATAAATAAAAGAGCTATTTTGTAATCCAATATTTTCATAGAAATATGAATATTTTATAAATAAAGGTAAGAATATCCCTCCTAAGGAAGACATAAACCCTAAAGGAAAATAATAAAAGTAAGAGTACATTAAAATTTTTTATGAAGATAGCATAAATTTGTATTACTGTTATATACATGAGACATATTTCTAAAATCCATAGAACATGTGACTATTGAAATGCATGCAGCATCTGACCAACTTCCATCGCCCTCCTATGTTTCCAGGGTAAGCCACCATCACCTATTACCTGAACACATGCATTGCCCTTTGGCTGGCTATTCTGCTATGCCAATGTTCCCTAATGGCTGTCTTTTACCAAGAAGCCTGTAAAACATAAGTCAAATTATATCACCCCTGCTGTCAACCCCATCTAGTAGCTTTCTCTCTCAGAGCAGAACCAAGAGTATTTACCATGGCTCTAGGTGATTGGATCCCTGCCAACCTATTGTACCTCATCTCTCAGTCACATTCTCTCCACTCTACACAGTCTACCTTCCTGCTCCTGGTCTTTAATCATCTCAACACTGTACAACAGCCAGGCCATTGCATTTGGTGTACTTTTTACTTCAACAGATACCAATTAGTTCATCCTTTCCCCACCATAGTTTTCTGCTTAAATGTAAATTTGTCAGAAGACATTCCATGACTGCTCATGTAAAATAACATACCCATCCCTGTGTCCCACCTCTGCCCAGTCTCTCGCTAACCTCCTTAATTTGCCTCTTGTAAAACAAACAGAAAACACAGCACTTCTAATCACTGAACATGTATTTATGTGCCCTCTCCTATTATTTTCCCACAAATCCCTCCCCCAAGCTCTATAAGGGTATTTATTTTGTGTTTTGTTTTGCTTGTCCTCCCAGTGGATGGCATAGTCTTGGTATACAAAAGGCACTTGATAAGTACTGTTGAGCACAAAAGTTCCCATACCCAGGGATGTAAGAAATAGCACAGAATTAATGCATGTTTCTGTCATTAGGGGACCAATATTACTTCACCAGTAGCTCTTCAAAAACATGTGATATAATGATTGTCTAAGGAGAGGTTTTTCTGGGTGTGTGTGAGTTGGCTCACATCATGTCTAATTCAACCCTATGTCTCACTTATCATTTATTTGGAACTATTCTTAGGTACTCAAGGAATTAAAATTGCAGGCTCCGGAGTCAAACAGACCTGCATTTCAAATGCAACTTCCATGCTGGCTATAGCAAGACCATTTTAAGAAATTTTCTTAAATACTTTAAGCCCCAGTTTCTTCATCCATAAAATAGAGGTGATAATAAATATCCTAATCCATCTGCAAGGTAACAAGGCGCTTTTTATAAGATTTTGATGTAATATGAAGCTCAAGTTGATAAAAGCAACAGATTATTTTAAGGAAATTGAAAAATACAAAACAAGAAGAAACATAAGCACTTAAATCCTGAAAGTCTTCATTCTTTAAGACTATTCAGAGTTTGGGTGGGGGGTTGGTGGGGACTTATTTTGATTCTATTACTGAATTGACTGAAAAGTAGAATATATTCTCTCTGTAAAAAACAAAACAAAACAAAAAACAAAAACAACAACAACAAAAAAACAACTCCCTATTGCATTCCCACTGGAAGGGCTGCATATTAGTCAAGTTTTTCTAGAAAAACAAAATCAGTGGGCTAGCTATCTCCCTATCTCCTCTCTACTTATCAGTCTATATGCAAGAACTTATTATGGGAATCATTCATGTGATTGTGGAGGCTAAACGCCTCAGCATCTGCTTTCTGCAGGCTGGAGACTCAGGAGAGCAGTGATGTGATTCTCAGACTGTGTCTGAAGTCTTAGCTAGGGGAACCCACTGTGTAAATCCTACATTTTAAAGATGTGAGAACCTAGAATTCTGATGTCCAAGCTCAGGAGAAAAGTGGATGTCCCAGCTTTGGAAAAAAGAATCTGTGCTGCCTCCTACTTTTTGTTTCATCTTTGCTCTTAGTAGATTGGATGATACCCACCCATCATGTTGAGGGTGATATTTATTTCTCAATCCACTGATTCAAATGCCAGTCTCTTCCAAAAATACCCTCAGAGATATAAGCAGACATAGGACTTTATGAGCTGTCTGGATATTCCTTGACCCAGTCGAATAGATACTTAAATTAATCATCCCAAGTTATAATAAAAAAGTGAGACAGTACCAACTATTCATAAGGATGAAGAGAAACTGAGCCATCATACATTGCTGGTGGAAATGTAAATATCAATAGAGCCTACCTAAAAATTTGAGAACCATTTTGGAAAACAAATTGGCAGTTTTTACATGAAGTTAAACATAGCAAGCATACAACCAAGCAGTTCAACTCCTAGTTATTACCTAAGAGAAATGAAAACAGTCATCCTTACAGAGAATTTTATGTGATTGTTCATTATGGTATTATTCATAAAAGCCAAAACACAGAAGCATCTCAAAAGTCTAAGGAAAGGTGAATAAACAAAATGCAGTATTGCTCTAAACTGGAATACTACCCCGCAATCAAAAGGAACAAACTCTAGATATGTGCAGAATTGTAGAGGTATTCAAAAGTATCATGCCAGATGAAATAATCCAGACACAAAAGACTACTTGTATAATTCCAGTTATATGCAATTTCTAGAAAAGGCAAAATTTATAGAGGAAGAAAGCAGAGCAGTGGCTGCCTAGGGTTGGAGGTGAAACAGGGATTGGCACCAAATGGGTATGAGGAAGATTTCTGGGGTGGTACTGGTATTCAAAAATCAGATTATAGTGATGGTTGTCATCACTGTGAAAGTTTATCAAAAACACCGGTTGCATTTTTGGGTATGCAAATTAGAAACTCCAAAGCTGTTTAAAACAAATAAAAAAGAATCCTCATCCTTTTTCTGTGTCCTATGTCCATTTTTCAGTAATTATATTTTCATCTTATGTTTGCTCTTAAATATTTTTATTGAATTATATTTTCACAATTAAAATATTACATGTAAAAAAATTTAAAAAAATAAATATCCCAATTCTAACTTTGTTGCAGCTGGAGACCACTGAATTCTTTCCCCTTGAGGTCAAGCACAGCACAAAAATGTCCTCAATCATCATTTCTTCTCAACATTGTGCTGTAGACCTAGGCAAAGCAAACGAATTAAATTATAGATACAATGTTTGAAAAAGGAAAAAGTCAAAATTGTCATCATTTGTAGGGATATGATTATAAATGTTAAAAGAATTAAGATAGGGGCCAGTGCTGTGGCGCAGTAGGTTAATCCTCCGCCTGTGGCTCGGGCATCACATATGGGCACTGGTTCAAGTCCCAGCTGCTCCTCTTCCAATCCAGCTCTCTGCTATGGCCTGAGAAAGCAGTAAAAGATGGGCCAAGTGCTTGGGCCCTGCACCCACATGGGAGACCTGGCTCCTGGCTTTGGATCAGTGCAGCTCTGGCCATTGCAGCCATTTGGGGGAATGAACCAACAGAAGGAAGATCTTTCTCTTTCTTTCCCTCTCACTGTCTGTAACTCTACCTCTTAAATAAATAAATAAATAAATAACAAAAAATTAAGATAAAATATTAGAATTATGGCCAGTGCCGCGGCTCACTTGGCTAATCCTCTGCCTGTAGCGCCAGCACTCCAGGTTCTAGTCCTGGTTGGGGTGCCGGATTCTGTCCCGGTTGCTCCTCTTCCAGTCCAGCTCTCTGCTGTGGCCTGGGAAGGCAGTGGAGGATGGCCCAAGTGTTTGGGCTCTGCACCCGCATGGGAGACCGGGAGGAAGCACCTGGCTCCTGGCTTCAGATCGGTGCGCCAAAATGGCTGCAGTGTGCAGGCCACAGAGCACTGACCTTTGCAGCCATTTGGGGAGTGAACCAACAGAAGGAAGACCTTTCTCTCTGTCTGTCTGTCTCTCTCTCTCTCTCTCACTGTCTGTAACTCTGTCAAGTAAATAAATAAAAATCTTAAAGAAATAAGATGTCGAAAAGAGAAATAAATGAGAAAGAGTAAAAAAATAAATTTGAACTAAAAGATTTTATTTCAAAGATTTATTTATTTATTTCAAAGTCAGAGTTACATACACACACAGAGAGAGAGAGAGAGAGAGAGAGAGAGAGAGAGGTCTTCCATCCTCTGGTTCACTCCTCAATTGGCTGCAATGGCCAGACCTGCGCCAAGCTGAAGCCAGGAGCCAGGTGCTTCCTCTGAGTCTCCCATGCAAGTGCAGGGACCCAAGGACTTGGGCCATCTTCTGCTCGTTTCCCAGGTGATAGTCGAGAGCTGGATTGGAAGTGGAGCAGCAGGGACTTGAACCAGTGCCCATTTGGGATGTTGGCACTGCAGGCAGCGGCTTGACCTACTATGTCAGAGAGCTGACCCCAAAGATTTTAAGTTGTAACAATTGATGCTAGGAAGCGCACACCTACGTAGAGAATAAGATGATGGTGTTTCGTAGTCACAACATTCGTAAAAATAATTCTTCATGGATTAATGTTTACAGAGCATGGAAGAATATAAACTCTTTTTCAATTCGTTTTTCTTTATGTAAGGGGGACAAATTTCATACATTTCATAGATATAGTTTTAAGAGCACAATGATACTTCCCACCCTGCCCTCCCTCACTCCCTCACTTCCACCCTCCCTCAATTGTTCCTTTCTTATTTTTCTTTTAATTTTTACAATGACATACTTTCAATTCATTTTATAATCCTAAGTTTAACCCTCCACTAAATAAAGAATTCAACAAGTAGGGGAAACTTCTTAATCAAGACAGAAGCGCATCAACCATAGAGGAAAAGATTGATAAATTTAAGCACATTAAAACTGAGCTTTTGTGAGGCCTGCATTGTGGCATAGCAGTAAATCTACATGTGACCCAGCATCCTGTGTGGGCACCAGTTTGAGTCCCGGCTGCTCCACTTCTTTCCCAGATCTCTGCTAATGGCCTGGGGAAAGCAGAGGAAGATGGTCTAAGTGTTTCAGCCCTTTCCACCCATGTGAGAGACTCAGATGAAGCTCCTGACTCCTGGCTTCAGCATGAACCAGCCATGGCAGCTGCAACCATCTGAGGAGGGACCCAGTAGATGGAAGATCTATTTCTCTCTCTCTTTCTCTCTCTCTGTGTGTGTGTGTGTGTGTGTGTGTGTGTGTGTCTCCTCTCTCTCTCTCTGACTTCCTAAATAAATATTTTATAAAAGTGGGTTTTGTTTGATAAAATACACCATTAAAAACTTAAAAATTAAAGTAAAAAGCAGAAAATATATTTATAATATGTGTAACTGACAATGAAATGAAAGAGGATCCAGAATGCATAGCCTCCTACAATAGCTTTCCATCAGAAAAACAAGAATAATCCAATAATATCCTGGGTAAAAGAATGAAAAATGTGCCAAGCAATAATCATGACCACCACCTGCCAATTTTGCAAAACTTTGGAAAGCTGGCATTACCGATAAGGATGTGGGACTTTGAGAGTTCTCACCCACTCTGGAAAGACACATTTTTACAGAACCAATTTAGAAAGAAATTTGTCATCATCTGGAAAAGCTAAAGCTATGCATGCATCACGGCCAGCAATTCCACTGTCAGGTAATTGCCCATAGGAAAATGCAGACATGTGGAGGACAACACATGCACCACAATTGCAATTAAAGAAATTAAAAGGCAAGTCACAGGCTGTAAGAAAATATTTGCAAAACCCAAATAAATGACTTGATAAAGGATTCGAATACAAAATAGGAAAAGAACCCAACAATAAGCAAACAAAACTCAGTTAAAAAGTGGGCAATATATTTCAACAGATATCTCACCAAGGAAGATATACAGATCAAATAAGTATACATAAAGACGTTATGCTTTCATGATCATATGTCACAAAAACATCCCAAATTAAAACAACTTCCCACTGAAAACGCCAAGTACTGGCAAGAACATGGAGCAACATGAACATTTGTTCATTGCTAGCAGGAATAAAAGATGGAACAGCCACTTACAAAGCTTTTCATGATCTTGTCATACAACCCTGCAACTGTACTCCTTGCTATTTATCCAAAAGAGCTAAAAATAGTATTTACATATCTTACAAAAACCTTTCCTCAGATGTTTATAGCAGCTTTATTCATAATTTCACAAATTTGAAAACAACTAAAATATCCTTTCTGTATGACAGATAACAAACCATGGGTCATCCATAAAATGGGATTATTCAGTAATCCTTAAAAAGTGACCTATGAAGCCATGTCACGACAGATGCAAATTCCATTGGGAATAAATGTGTGTTCTAGAAAGGAATGCAATGGCCATGAACAGTGATATGACCTATGGAGTAACAAAAAGACATAGATTCATATTACTAAGTGAAAAACAGCCATTTTGAAATGACTCCATATACTGTAGAATTTCAACTATGTGACGTACTAGAACAAGTAAAATCACAGGGATAGTAAAATGATCAGTGGTTGTCAGCTGCTTGGGGAAAGGATAGAAGAATGAAAGATAGAGCCCAGGGGATGCTCACAGCAGTGAAATTGACCTGTACAATGTGAGACTGTAATGGTGCTTGTGTGAGACAGGATACACTTGTCCAGACTACAAGAACTGTACAGCACAAAGATTGAACTTAATGTTAACTGTGGAATTAACAAAAGTTTATCAATATTTGCATCAAGTGTGATTAAATTAACCACAATAATGCTGATGTTAATAAGAGCAAACTTTTCATAGGGGAGGGAAGGGATATATGAACACTCTGTCTTTCCTGCCTGATTTTTTATAAGTCTAAAAGTGCTCTTAAAAGTGAATTTTTTTAAAAAAAGGAATTCCAAAGTAGTATTTTACGGAAGAGTCTGATGCTGGGTGGAAAATGTTTGTTAATAGTTGATCCATTTCTTGTGGTGCAATAAAACAATGGAGTACTATAGAGCAGCCCAATGAACTAATTACAGCTGCCCAGAGGGGATTTTGTACAAGGGGCGTCTATAGTGCTGGTTAATTTCTGTATCTTGATCTGAATGGTGGTTTCAAGGATATTACATGTCTATGAGTAGACACCTTCATAGAGGAGTATATTCATATAAAATACTCTTCTAGGTACACACCTTTTACTAAAATAAACAATGCCCATGAAACCGAAGAAATGCTGAAGCACGTAAATATGAAAAAAAGTAAAAATCAGGCATTTACTTAAAAACAAGAAGTTATATGAAAGGGGGGGGGGGGGATTGAAGAGCATTCTGATACTTTTCCTAACCATCCACAAACACCAGGCCACATGATAGGGAAAATAGGAATATCTGGCATAGCATATGGGTGCCAATTCGAGTCCTGGCTTCTTCCAATCCAGCTCTCTGTTGTGGCCTGGGAAAGCAGTAGAAGATGGCTCAAAAATATTGTTCAAAAAAAGAAGAAAACATAATTCTTGTAGCAAAGTACTGAAAAGGTGCCTAACACGATGGACTTCAAAAGCTTAGATTTGACATGACAGACACAGAACCTTCTGGAATAAGTTGGTGTTCCAGGCAGTGATGTTACATAGCAGTCTGACTCCCAGAGCGGATCATCTTTAAATCCCCCCCACCCAAATCTCCTTCCCATCTTCAACCTTCATTTCTAAATTTACTTCTTGCTGAGTACACAAATTCTCCTTTACCTTATTCGTGTTCTCTCCCTTCCGTAACTCAGTATCTCTCATTGTTAGTTATGACTTCCAGTTCTTTAATCCCTCCTACTTCTACCAAACTGCCATTGCAACTCTCAGCAAGTCTTACTATCTTCGAAACTGTTGCTACAGTAACTACCCATCACCTCCCACTCCTAACTCCTAGCCATCGGAAAAGTTCCAGGAAATTAGAAGACTAAACAATAGATGAGATAAAAGTCTGAGTTCTATAAAGAACCTAGCTGTATTGCACAACACTACAGGTGGCGTAACCAGCTTATTTCATGACAGTTTACAGGGATCTTAACATAGGAACAGAGAAATCACATCACCCATGTCTGAGATCAATGCCATTAAGGTCAACAATAATATATTCAAGGTTTTCCCAACATAAAAATTTATTTTCAAATTCAGATCAGTTCTCAAATTATGGTTTTTTTCAAAAATAGTGTTATACAGTAAGAAGTAGTCTAGGTTCTAAATTAAATGCCAAGGATGCAAAAACCAAGATCAGTCCTCACCCTAACCAGTGTGACACAGAATCTCTCCTTTCTCCTGGGCTTCCTATTTCTAACCGCCTCTGCCATTATAGATGATTCCTAGCTGAATTCCTGTCTCCTCTTATTCTATCCTACACTCGATTCTAAAGCCAAATTAGTCTTTCTAAAGGCAGCTCCAATTATATGATTAGACATGGCCATCCATTAACTCCTGGAATTAATGCCTCAGCCAGCACTCAACATCCTGCAGACTTCCTCTTCCTCTTTCCCGTGGCTCCCCTCTATGCACAGATCCCCCTCTTAGATGTGCTCTTCCCCGTCTTGATCCCCTGCTCTGTTTTAAACCTATATCGTCTATTTGTATCTTTCTTGTGCCAACCATTTTACTCTGATTTCTTTTGTTAAATGTGTCTTATTCTTTCTACTCACCTGTTAGAGGTTAAAATTTTTTAGACCAGAAATTGTATCTAACTCATATTTGGATTCACTTTATCACAAAGCACATAAGCAAGTTAAGTACTCAAAAATAGTAATAAAGCTAGATTGAATCTATTTTGTATTGGACTTATTTTTCATTATCTACCCACTTCCTGAATTACCATACCACATAAATCCTACAGCAATACTCAGAGTAGCTAAAAAGTATATTATGTGCAATTTTTGCTAATATTTATTAAACCTAAAATCTGGCTAATTTATGTCACTATCCTGATATATCATGCATGCTCTAGAATGCTTGCCTCCTCATTAACAAGGCTTTTTTTGTCACTTATATTCAAGATGACTCCCAGATAGATTCTAGCTGTTCTTGGACTTGTCAATTTATTTGCATAAATTGGGTATTAATCTTATTAATTGACACACAGGTTTCCAGTGTCTGGGATATATTTATTCCATTCATTAATTAGATATGATGTAGTCTCTACATTGTCAGTGGTTAGTGTGTTGTGCAAGCAAGAGTACACTAAATTAAAAATTAAAATTAAACATTTCATTGAAATGAAAATAATAAACAAAATAAATAAATAATAAATTCTTTTTGGTGAAAAACATTGAAATTCATGCATAATATTTTCATAATAAATATTTTATGAACTTTTTAATGACTCCTTGTATGCATGGATTTCATTTCTTTCTCACCAAAGGGGACTTTTCCATTGGCTCCATTTTCCATGAACTGAGTGGTGTGCCCTTGTAGTACCTGGAGACATACTCTGTGACTTATCATCACATAGGTGTGGGTCATGGGCTGCAAAACATTTCATGAAAGAAAGGAAGATCACAGGGTAAAACTGAGCTGATGAAATTCTGTTAACTCTGTCACCTCTATTCCCACTATGAAGAGACTCACAGATGAAACCCAAGAGTCCTGGGACTCTGCAGCCCCCAGTGCAGAAAGGCAATAGGATACAATTAACACTGCTTCCTTTTTAAAAAGTAGCTTACACTACAGGAAGAGATGTCTAAAAGGATATTTAAATTCACTATAAAATTCTAGCAACCACAATTTTAATTGCATACCAACTGCAAAAATATTTCTTTCATTGTCTAAATAAAAGAAAGGCTATAATAGATGCTGTCTGCTTGTTTCAGGACTTGGTTATTAACCTTTAAGAATCTTTCTAAGATAAAAGCCTCTTTCACAGCAAATGCATCTTGAGACTGGGACTTAATCTTTTAAAATCCCAACTCCTCTCCTGGACCATTTTGAGATTTCAGTCTCTAACACAGAAACACCTTGAACAAATTGTTTCAGACACAGACATTTCAAAGCTGTTTTTGGAGGTGGTTGTTGTTGGCAACTTCAAAATTATTTAGATGCCACAGAAATGAAGAAGCTGACTTCTTCAACACACAACCACACACGTAAAAAAATGCAAAATATGCAATTTGATTACTCAACAGCAAGTCATCACAAATGCAAGCAAAGATTAGGTTGTTGTTTCCATAGAGATCACTTTATGTGGTTCAGTTCTTATGGGAATTTAACCAAATCCCTCGTAGCAAATGAAAATCATCAGCAAAATTCTAACATATGGCTACTGCCAACACGTTCGTGAAGGAAAAACACTTTTATTTTCTCTTCCTGTCTACTGAGAAGAATACCTTCACAGCAAGCTACTTGAAATAGCACACAGATTTCCATGGTCACTCTTCAGATAATTCAAAACTAAATAAGAGTGGATTTCTTTGCTCTTAGATTAAGGGTTCTGTTGAGCCCCAGTCTGGCTCTGCAGCACATGCCCTCCCAGAACAGCATTTAGACATAGACAAGAACTGCACACATCTTCCTGTGACTCAGGTTATTGCCTCTGAAGGAAACTCTCAATCAATATAAGTATCTCTTGAGAAGGATGTACATGTAATTTCATCTTTTTTATGTTGGAAGTTATGCTCATCCTGATGTGTGTGTGTATCTGTGTGCATGCACCTTTGCAAGTGAAACTCTTAATGCTATTTACGGTCTACTGATTACATCGAAGGCTTTTAACAGGAAAGTAGCACATATGTTTACTGTTTTACACAGTTCCACCAATCTTATAACTAAAAGAATCTTCTAATTATCAAGCTATAGGTCAAAATGCCTAAATTCTCTCAACATATATTTGCAACAAGAGAAATTACAATCAATATGCAATCAATAATCGATAAAAATCATTGCCTCAGAAAAAGCATACACCTCTAGTGATATGGAATTCTTGACCTTTCAAAGAGCGCATTCTATTCTGAACAACTCCCCATCTTGAAAAGAAATTTCCCAAGCTGAACTTAAATCTACCACTTCTTTACTTCCACCACTGACCTCAAATCTGAACTTTCAAGGAGATGCAGTTAAGCCCAATACTTTGTCTACACAGCGGCACGCAGCACACCTCTAGCCTCCTGGTGTCTACTCTTCACAGTCCTCCCCTCCATGCCCTGCATCCCTCAGTGCGGTTGTTACCTTTTGCCCCCTATCCTACTGAGTTACTTCTAGAAGGAGGTTTGCCAAAGACTACACTTTAGGTTTCCTAATGTAAAATAGATATTTGGCAAACTGGGGCTATGGAACAAAAATGCCATCAGAGCCCAGGCAGGAAATTTGACTGTGTAAAGCATCTTCAGGTAAAATCTCACCGAGTGATGATAACTGTAGCATCTTGAAGAAGGAGATAAAAGTCTGACTAGTCAAATTCACATTTTAATATACTTCACATGCACATGTGTACATATACACAACTTGACTGTCATTTTTGATCTCTGACATGAAATTTTATGATATCACAATTTAAATTAACATGGTACTAAATGAAAGATGTCTGTGAGTGAGATCTTAGTGGAAAGAAAGGGCCATCAAAGAAGGAGGTACCTTTCTCTGAAGGCAGGAGAGCTTCCATTTTGACTATGGCCTTTTCTAAATAAGATCAGAGTTTGTGAACTCAAGAGGCTTCCATAGCCTTGGCAGCTCATAGCAACAGCCTCGGGTGATTACTGACATCATAAATAGGAGTGTCAATTGTTAAATCAACAACAGGAGTCACTGTGCACTTGTTCCACATGTAGGACCTCTATACTTAATGTGTTGTACTATGAGAAATAACAGTAAAACTGATCTTCAAACAGTACTTTATACTTTGTCTGTGTAGGTGGGATGGTTTGTGGGTAGGAGGGTGGTTATGGGGGGAAAAACGGCTGTAATCCAAAAGTTGTACTTTTGAAATTTATATTTATTAAATAAAAGTTTTCTATTAAAAATTAACACGGTACCTCTGAAAATATGAGATCTTAAAGAAACATTCACTAAGTTGGGTATGGGAGAGGGGAGAGCAGTCATCTATGCCAGGAGGCAACCTGGGCTAATTCTTACAGGATTTAGAAAGTCAGCTTGCTCAAGAGTACATGGGAAAAATACAAACCAAGTTCATAATTTTCTCACTTCTCAGATTTTCATAGGAAGTAAGCCTGTTTTCTACACCAGGACGGATAAGGCACAGTCAATTGAAAAAGATACATCAAGCTTGAATAGTAATTAAAAGAGCTTAGTCATGAAGAAAAGATAAGGACCAATTATCACAGAGTACTTTTTAAAAAACACACAAGCATAACTCAAAAAGTTATTGAAAAATGGAATTAAAATGTTTATCTTGATTAAATTTTTTTTTCTTTAAATTTTTGTTTATTTGTGAAACAGAGAGAGAGAGATAGAGACAAACAGATGAGGGGCCGGTGCTGTGGAGCAGCTAGTTAAAGCCCTGGCCTGAGGCACCAGCATCCCATATGGGCGCCAGTTCTAATCCTGGCTGCTCCTCTTCCGATCCAGCTCTCTGCTATGGCCTGGGAAAGCAACAGAAGACGGCCCAAGTGCTTGGGCCCCTGCAACCACATGGGAGACTCGGAGGAAGCTCCTAGCTCCTGGCTTTGGATTGGCGCCGCTCTGGCCATTGCGGCCATCTGGGGAATGAACCAGCAGATGGAAGACCTCTCTCTCTGTCTCTACCTCTCTCTGTAACTCTGTCTTTCAAACAAATAAATCTTTTAAAAAAGAGAGAGAGAGAGACAAACAGATGGAGAACATTCCCATCTTCTGATTAATTCCTAAAATACAAATGATCATTGAAGCTAGGACCTGGGAACTCAATCCAGGTCTCTCACCTCACTGGCAAGAACCCAATGACTTCAGCAATTACCATCACTGCTGCCTTCCAGAGTCTGCATTACCAGGAATCTGGAATTAGGAGTAGAAATTGGGAATCAAATGCAGGTACTCTGATGTGGGATGTAGGTTTCTTAACCAATGTTTTAACTGCTAGGCTAAATGTCATGCATGGTGCAAAAAAATTTTGAAATAAATGCATAGATTTTTCACAACATGCATTTTCCATGAAGTTTTTGAAGATAAATCATATTACTCTTCCCCCTGGAAACCTCTTTTAAAAAAAAAATTATTTATTTATTTATTTGAAAGTCAGAATTACACAGAGAGAAAAGGAGAGACAGAGAGAGAGAGAGAGGTCTTCTATCTGCTGGTTCACTCCCCAATTGGCTGCAACGGCCGGAGCTGCATCGATCTGAAGCCAGGAGCCAGGAGCTTATTTTAGGTCTCCTATGCAGGTGCAGGGGGCCCAAGGACTTGGGCCATCTTTTACTGCTTCCCTGGCTGTAACAGAGAGCTGGATTGGAAGTGGAGCAGCCTAGACCTGAATCAGTGGCCATATGGGATGCCAGTACTGCAGACAGCAGCTTTAACCACTATGCCACAGTGCCAGCCCCAAAAACCTCTTTTTAAGGTATACAAATTTTATGCATTTCATAAATACAACTTTAGGAACATAGTAATAGTGATTCGTCCCACCATACCTGTCCCCACTCCTACCCTTCTTCCTCTTCCCTCTCCTATTCCCATTATTAGTTTTTACTAAAACCTATTTTCAATCAGCTTTATACACAGAAGATTAACTCTGTACTAAGAGTTCAAAAAATAATATGAAAAAAACAATTACTCAACACTTTTATTTCTCTTTTGATTTATTCTATGATGCACTGTTCATTTGGGAGCATATTGTTCAATCTCCATGTGTTTGCACAAGTTCTACAGATTCCAGCTTCATTCCATTGTGGTCAGAGATGATGCATGGTATGATTTCAACTTTTTTGAATTTTCTGAGACTTGATTTATGGTGTAGCATGTGGTCTATCCTAGAGGAAATTCCATGAACTGGTGAGAAGAATATGTATCCTGCAACTTTAGGATGAAAATTCTGTAGATATCCATTAGGTCCATTTGTTCTATGGTGTCATTTAACTCTATTGTTTCCTTGCTGATTTTCTATCTGGTTGATCTGTCCTTTGATGAAAGTGGTATGGAAGTGCCCTACTATGGGAGTCTATGTCTCCTTTTAGATCCATTAACTTTTTTAAAAATAGCCAGGTGCCCTGTAATTAGGTGCTTATACATTTATTATAGTCACATCTTCCTATTGAAGAGATCACTTAATCATTGCATAGTGTACTCCTTTGTCTGTTTAACAGTTTTTTATGTTAAATTCTATTTTCTCTGATATTAAGATGGCTACACCTGCTCTTTTTTGGTTTCTATTAGCCTGGAATATCTTTTTATATCCTTTCACTTTCAGTCTGTGTGCATCTTTGTTGGTGAAATGTTTCTTGCTGGCAACAAATATATGTGGTTTTTTTTTCCATCCAGTCAGTCTGTATCTTTTAACTAGAGAGTTGAGGCCATTTACACTCAAGAAGACTACTGATAAGTAATGAATTGGCCCTGTCATTTTTCCATAAATATGCCTATTGTTTACTTTGGATTTCCTTTTTATTTTTACTGGGAGATTTTCTGCCTTCATCTTCTTTCGAAGTGATGACCATGTTTCTGGGTTTCTCTGTGTAGTTCATCCTTAAGCAACCTTTTGTAAGGCTAGAGGAGTGGTGAAAAATTCTTTTAATTTCTGTTTGTTTGGAAGTTTTTTTTTTGACAGGCAGAGTGGACAGTAAGAGAGACAGACAGGGAGAAAGGTCTTCCTTTTCTGTTGGTTCACCCTCCAATGGCCACTGCAGCCAGCGCACCGCGCTGATCTGAAGCCAGGAGCCAGGTGCTTATCCTGGTCTCCCATGCAGGTGCAGGGCCCAAGCACTTGGGCCATCCTCCACTGCACTCCTGGGCCACAGCAGAGAGCTGGGCAGGAAGAGAAGCAACTGGGACAGAATCCAGCGCCCCAACCGGGACTAGAACTTGGCACCCTGACCAGGACTAGAACCAAGTGTGCCGGCACCGCAGGCAGAGGAATAGCCTATTGAGCCATGGCACCGGCCTATGGAAGGTCTTTCTTTCACCTTCATTCAAAAAAAGAGAACTTTGCAGGATAAAGTATTCTGGGTTGGCAGTTTTCTTCTCTTAAGACTTGAAATAAATCTTACCGTTCTCTTCTAGTCTGTAGGGTGTCTGATAAGAAGTAAGCTCTGATTCCAATTAGAGATCCTCTGAAAGTAATCTAGAATTTCTCTCATGCACATTTTAGAATCCTTTTTTTATGTTTTACTGTAGGGAGTTTGACCACAATGTGTTGTGGTGAAGATCTTTTCTTGCCATGTCTGTTAGGAGTTCTATGTGCTTCCTGTACTTGGACATTACTTTCTTTCTCCAAGTTAGAGAAGTTTTCTGTAATCATTTCACTAAAAAGGACTTCTAATCCATTCTCTTTCCACGCCTTCAGGAACTCTTAAGATCCATATGTTGGATCATTTGATAGTATCCCATAGGCTCCAACACTGTTTTTTAGTTTTCTAATTTCATCTTTTTTTGGGGGGGGGGGGGGTCTGACTATAAATTTTCAGAGATTTGTATTCTAATTCAGATATCCTTTCTGCTGCCTCATCAATTTTGTTGTTAAGGCTTTCTACCCCCCCTTTTTTTTCTATTGAATTCTTCATTTCCAATATTTAGATTTTTTTATAATTTCAATTTCATGAGAAAATTTTTTTTTCATGTCATGTATAGATTTCTTTAGTTTGTGGATTTGCTTCTAATTACTCCTAAGTAATCATACAATCATTTTTTTGAATTCCATTTCTGGCATTTCTTCAATCTCTTCATTTTCACATTCTAGAATAGAAGTGCTATTATGTTCCTTTGGGGATGTCATGTTGTCTTCCTTATTCTTATTTCTTGAATTGCTGCATTTATTTTTAGGCATTTGTGGAGATACTTGTTGGTTTAATTTTTTTCCCCTGTGTTGGCTTTTATCTTTGGACTATGCCTCTGTGGATTAGTGGAGTGTCTGTCCTTTCAGTGAATACCCTTATGTGTGTGCTAGGTGTGGCTAGAGAGCTTATTCAGTGAAACAGGGTAAGAGGAGTGTCCAAGGTGACTCTCTTATCATTTTTTTTATCACGGGGGAGGTTTGTTCAGCTCTATTGCATAGTATCATGCTTACCTCCTCTCCTTCAAGGAGACCAGTGCCTGGACACTAGCCCTAGTGGGTACAATATTCATCCATGCTGCCACAAGAACTACATAAAGGATCCATCCGCTCCTTGGCTTGAGCACAGATCCTGCAACAATGACCCTCACCAGGAATCAAGGAGCTCCAAGCATGTGGAGCTGCCTACAGTGTCTGCCTAAAAATCCAGCCCCACTCTGTGCCCTCCTACACAGCCACAGTGTTTTCAGAGTCCCAGCACATAAGGTTCCCACAGTCACAAGCACCTAGCCCTCTATCAATTCTACAAGCCAGACGTAGGTGTCTCCTCTTGACTAGTTGCTGGGTATGGGGACATGAGTTGGTCCAGCTCTTACATATGTACAAGATAGCACCTGCTCATTGCCAGCTAGTTACAGGACACACGTGCTGGGTGGTCAGGGAGAGAGAAACATGTCTCCTTTATTTTTCTCTAGGTTGGCAGGTATACTGTCCCCTACAAGGCTCTAAGCTAGATACATGCCAGACTCTCCCCATAGCTTTGCTGCTAGTGGCTTGGGCTTCTGAATCTGGTCTCACTTCACTCTCCAAAGCTGGTGCTGAGGCTCTCAGATGCTGGGGTCCTGAGTTGTGCACATCCACACCCTCCAAGCAGGTCTTCAGGGTCCCTCTAATTTGTGTGGGGATTCCTCTGCCATTTTCTCTCTAACTCTTCCCTGATGTTGCACTCTCTCCATGTTTTTTTTTTTTAAACTATCTTCCCCTAGACTAGAGCAGTAAGCTCCCTCCATATTCCACCACCTTGGTGCCTCTCCTCTTCCATACTAATTCCTACACACCATTAACTCTCCTTTGTTAAGACTTACAGTGTTTTTCAAATGCATAATCTGTGTTTTCCTTCATATTTTAAAGTTACAAATGCAGTCCAAAATGTAACTTTGTCTTTTTAAGAACTACACAAGCAAACATAGGAGCCTGCTGGTTAGGAATCAAATACTCTCTATGGACATGCCAATGCTCTTAACTCATTTGAAAACATCGTGATGATGTTATGAATACCAGATTCAAAACTCTGATTTAACCAATGCAAACTACAGAGTATGGGATATGGAATAAAAAAAGAAATCTTTTTTCTCAGACAGGTGGAAAAGTACTATTATTTTGTGACCATACATCTATTAGTTTTAAAGTATTTGGACATTTATGGCAAGTAATTAGTGGTTTGGCATTTGGGTTCTCCCCATGCAAACTCCTCTACAAAAGCAAAAACCTGGGTTTAGCCTTGATTGATTGACTGATTAGTGAATCACCTTTAATAAGACTAAACATTCTTAATCCAAATCACAATAGAGTTCCATAAACACACCACTCATAGTCATCCTCTAAAGAAGAGCAAACAATTTCTTGGCTTACCTCTGTCCACCATCCTGGATTCAGTAGGTTTGTCTGGGACAGTAAGATGGTCTTGGTTGCTACTCAGTGAAGACGTGTCATCACTAGACAAAGAGTTCAAAAATCCACTTTCTGATGTGACAGAGCTGTTTTCCAGGGCCTTACAGCTGTTTACCTCTGAGGGTGCCGGTGAATGAACGTGCATGGTGAATGCTATGGAGTGTCCCACATCTTCATCAGCAGGTGAACTGTTAACGGTGTCAAGCCAGGACTGTCTTTCTTTAGATACAGAAGAAGAAGAACTGCTGGGCATCTTTACCGTATTTTCCAGGGAAGAGAGAGAGCATGTTGTGCCACTCAGTTTGGGTGAGGATGAAGACGCCTGCTGTGCATGCTATTTTTCACAAGACCAAAAAAGAATAAAATAAATCATCATTTAAAACCATTATTCTCTATTGTTTAAATAAAGGTACCACAAGTGCTGCTTCAAAAGGTGAAAAATAAAAAAATACCCAAAAGATAAATATATGATAATTATTTCCATGTGACAGTCATTTAGGATGTCCTTTTCTAAAACAGATTTGTTTAACTTTGAATTCATTGTTATATCACTATATCACTGCTTATCATGATTTATCTTACTCTTTAGTGCTCCCCAGAAACTTAAAGGACCTCTTTGGGAAATTCTTCAGACCACTGAAGCATAATTTGAGCAAAAAGTTAATTCGCAATCCGTGTTAGAATTCACATGAATGGAGCAAAAACTCATGTGCCCAGGATTGGCTCATAACTACACAGGTTGACTGAAATCATCTTTACTCATCCATTCAATAACTTTAAAACTTTAATAAAGCTTTGCCATAGAAGGAAATATATATTTGCAGCTTTCTATCATAATGAGAGAACAAAAGCTCCTCCACAGGCAATGAGAAGTGGATTGATATGTCAGATCTTCTAACATACCCCAAGGGCAAATGACAATACTTAGGAACATTTTCTCCAGTTTACAGAGAAAACATCAATACAGTAACACCAACAAGGATACTCTCTTGGGAAAGACTTCATTTATTCTGAAATTGTATCCTCGTTAGGCTTTGATCTGGATATGCATGCCTTCTTTTTGAAAAACAATGATGGTTTATATGAAAGCCTTTGTCTTTTAGGAGTTTCCTTTTAAAAAAAAAAGTCCTACAGAGAAAAATAAAGATTCAGCAACTCTATGTTGCTTTCCCACTTTTAATTTTATTAGTCAGTAAAATCTAAACATCTCAATTCCATTGCTCCCTGGATCCCCATACTACTGTCAAGCTAACACAAAATGGTTAAATTTGCTTCAAATCAATACTGCCCCAAGATGATTCCTAGTTCTGAGTTTTGATGTCAAAAAGATAGTATTTTCCCAATGTGTGTCCAATAAGTTGAATACCAGACATGGATAGTCAAATAAGCAATAAATTTCATTTTTAAAAAATTTTATTTACTTGAAATAGAGAGAGCAAGAGAGAGGTTCTTTCCCCTAGTTCACTCACCAGATGACCAAAACAGCTATGACAGGGCAAAGTACAAAAGTGGAAGCCAGAACTCAATCCAGTTACTTAAGCCATCACCTAAGCCTCTCAGGATCCTACATTAGTAGGAAGCTGAAATCAGGAGCCATAGATAGATGTGGAATGCAGACACTCCAGTGTGAGACATGGATGCCTTCACTAGCCTCTGTCCCTCTATGGCAAAGGTTCACCTCATTAAATCCACTTTTAAGGATCATAACATTAAAATATCTAGTTAACAAACTAATCAATCACACACATTTAGCAATAACAATACATTGGCACAGAAATGAAACATTTCATTCAGGAATGTGTGAAGTAGCTTGGGAACTCGTTACATTTAATCATTCAGATTATCTAAAAACTAAGAGATCCGACATCTGTAATTCACTAAATAAAGATCTGGCTTCCTGAAAGAGGGAATACACAACCCCTAGACTGTTGAAATAAATGTCAGGAAGAATCTATTCATTAGCAGAATCTACAAGTAAATATTAATAAAAATACCCATGCTAGCCCACTCTCGGCACGTTCACCTATTGTGAGCTATTTTAGTACAAACTCAGCCTCTCTGTGATCAGCTGCCTTTTTTGGAAAGAGACCAGTCACACGTTTTCCTGTTGCTCTTGCTGATACAACTTTTATTTGGTAGCACAACAGGCTATTTGAGGAAGACTGTGTGCACTGTTGTTGCAGCACTTTCTGTAAGGTTTCCTGAACCTCAAAATCTGCTCAAAAGACTGAGGGAGACTTGTTAAATGAACATCAGAAGGATCTGTAAGTGTAGTTCTGTTTGGTGCTCTCGGTCCGTTTTTCTCTTCCTACCACGTAATAATTATAAAGTTAATTTTAAAGTGAAAAAGTGAAAAGTTGGCAAAAAAGAAAAAGAAAAAAAGGAAGAACTGGAAAGGCACGGGAAGGAAAATGGAAAACAGACTGAGCGTTGAAAGGCATTTTCATTGAAAGAGAGACTGACAAAATACAAACCAAAATGAACCTGAACTTCCATTTCAAAGAATTCAGTACAGAAACATGTGTTCTTGATAGCTGCCTGGCTCATTATTCCTCATACTCTTCATCTACCAGCCAGTGTCGAGCTCAGTGCCTTTGGTGGACCAACCATGCAATATGACTGAATTCCCCACAGCAAATCAAATGAAAGCAGAGAGGAATGACTCCCTCCATGCCACCTCTGCTTGGCTAATATGCTTGTTCATCTTTCACGTGTCGGATCAGATGCCAGCTCCTCCAGGAAGCCTTCTGTGATAGCCTCAGGGCCTTAAAGGAGCCTTGGCTGGGTGCTTCCAGGCTTACTTCTGCAATACCAGGTGGGATAACATTTTATTAAGAAATTCTGATAAGATTAAAGAAATCAATATCGATTTTCCAGTTTTGTATAGTTTTTTTTTAATTGAAGAAGCTTTAAGTCAAATATTCGTTAGCTTCAAAATTCATTTTTTTAAACAGTTCTCATTTTTGCTTATTGGAAAGGTGCAAGGGAGTGAGAGGGAGAAGGAGAGGGGGAGAGGGGAAAAGAGAGAGAGAGAAAAATCTCTATTCCACTGGTTCATTCTCCAAATGACTTTCAACAGCCAGGACTGGGCCAGGTCGATTATCAGGAGCTTCACTGGGTCTCCCACATGGGTGGCAGGGGCACATTTGCAGGGAGTTGGAAGAGAAATGGTGCAGCCAGGACTTGAACCAGCACCCATATGGGATGCCAGCACTGCAAGTGTCGGCTAAAGCCACTGTGCCACAGCACCGGCCCCCAAAATTCACTTTCTGACAATTGGACCCTGCATGCCAAGGTACGTGCCATATAGTATAGTGAAGGCGCAGGAGCAGGAACTAGCAGGCAATATCTTGGGCTGTTGGCAAAGAAAGTGTCACGACAGATGGTCACGGCAGTCCACAGAAAGTCCCAGGACTTCAAATACCAAAGCAAAGATTCTAGAATTAATCTGATAGGCACAGAAAGGTTTTATGCAGGTGACTCAATATTATCAGAACAGCACTTTGGGAAAACTAATTTGGAGACAGAGAAAGAAAAATAGCTTTCTGCTTAAGTAACTCAGGAAAAAGCTAACGAGGGCTTGACCCAAGGCAGTAGGGAAGGAAGGCAAAAGAGGTACAGGATAGCCACCATCTTTGCTCCTGACTCCCTGAGGCGTGGACTGCAAGGATCAACTGTTAAAGCAAGAGGTAAGTATACAAAGGAGTATCCTAGGAAAGTCTTAAGTGAATGTCCAACCATAGATCTTATGATTTTCCCATCTTAAGCAGAAAGGGTGAATTTTTCTTTCTAACTTTGTACCAGTCACTGGTAACATTTACCTGCAAATACCCACTTTTGAGCATTTCTATTGTCCAGTATAGTAATACATTGAAAGATCAAGTGACCTTGAATAGACATCTCTTTCACATCCACCATTAAGATTAAATTTAAACTTCTAAAATTAATTTCCCCTTCTGTGTTTAATCTTCAACTTCCTCTGGTGTCACCAGACAACAGGCCAGAGTTTGCAGGATTTATTTTTATGTATTGCCTCTTTAGGTTGCTCTAGCTGGTTTGTTTTCATCATTGGTATATAAAGAGATTGTACTGAAAGGCATCAAAATGTGAGAACTATCATGTTAAAATTATCTGCCTGAAGCTTGGTTTGCAAGTATTTATGTCCTTTGTTAATCTCATATTTGGTCCACCTATTGGTGGTCTATCTTTCAAGTGTAACTACAATCCAGCCATTCCATTTTTCAGCTACCCTATTGCTAACAGCTCATGGGATCACCACCATCTCTCACCACAGATTAGAGCAATCTTCCCTGAGTTTGCTCTGCTCCCCTACTTACCCCTAACTCCTAGGGCCTCTGCCACACAGCAGCCCGAGCAGTACCACTACAGTAGAAACTGATCACATCATTCTGTGGCACAAACCTTCCAAAGTCCACTCAGATCCCCAGAATGTCAAAGTCCTGAACTGGACCACACAACCCACAGAGTACGGCTACCACCAAATCTGACTTCATCTCCTACTACTGTGCTCTCATCTTGGCTGCAACTACACTGGCTTCCTTGCATCACAAGGCACCAAGGAGACTTGGATTCTATCCCCTTGATTTAAGAAATCCTTCCCCAAATAGTGGCCTGGCTGATTCTCACCTTTGTATTCATACCTGAGCTCTCAATAGATGCATTCTATCTGCTATTCATTGTTCAACCAGATGTCTACCCAGTCTCCTAATCTCTCTCACTTACCCTGCTTTCTATCTACTGATGGAGCAGATGTTTTACCTCTGTTAATTGTTTGTTTATGACCAATCTCTCTCAAACTCAGCTCCTGAAGAACATGAGTCACTGATGTGTCCCGAGCATTAAGAAGTGTGGCTCTCAACACTTGTTAATGAATGAATAAGCTTGGATCCATACAGCAGATCATCACAAAATGTTTCTAAAGTTAAACATAGAGTGAAAATAGATGGAGCATATATTAGTGACCTTGATGGTTCTTATATCAGGGCCCAATTGTCAGAAAGTAAATTTTGGGGGCCGGTGCTGTGGCACAGTGGCTTTAGCCACCACTTGCAGTGCTGGCATCCCATATGGGTGCTGGTTCAAGTTCTGGTTGGACCATTTATCTTCCAACTCCCTGCAAATGTGCCCCTGCCACCCAATGAAGCTCCTGATAATCGACCTGGCCCAGTCCTGGCTGTTGAAAGTCATTTGGAGAATGAACCAGTGGAATAAAGATTTCTCTCTCTCTCTCTCTCCCTCTCCCTCTCCCTTCTCTCCCTCTCCCTCCCTCTCCCTCTCCCTCCCTCTCCCTCTTCCTCTCCCTCTCCCTCTCTCCCTCCTTCTCCCTCTCCCTCTCCCTCTCTTTCTCCCTCTCCCTCTCCCTCTCACTCCCTTGCACCTTTCCAATAAGAAAAAAAGAGAACTATTTACAAAAATGAATTTTTAAGCTAACTAAAAAATTAACTTAGAAAAATACTGGGTTTGAAATGTGGCTGAAGATGGCTCCTTTTCTGCTCTTTTGTGAACATCTAGGAGCCATGGACAGTAATTTCTATAAATTATTTTCCAAAGTGAAACTTCCATCTATTTTAAGCCTTTTGAATAAGCTTGTCATAAGCTCCACATTTCTAATTTCCTTCAAAACAAATGGATGACTTTCTCACAATCTTATGAAGCCTCCTCAAAAGAGAGAATAAAAACAAAACCTCCTCACTCAGACAAGACTCGGAAGCGTTCTTTGTTCTCCCGTAAAATGTGGTTCAGCCCCTTAAACTCAAACTCCAAACTGGACTGGTGATGAGGTTTCACTGCTTCTCTTCACTCATTAACAGTTAGAACAAATGGACACTGGATTATGTCCCTTTCAAGATTTTACATGCCTAGACATAATGTTCCAGAATACTATTATTCATACTACAGAGTTTCTCATCATGAAATGAAAGTTCATTTTTCATAATGATTTTCCAAAGCAAGAACTTGGGGGGAAAATTATTTTTCCCCTAGACGTCTATATCTAATTCACAGCTAGTCTGCATCATATTGAGTTAAATAATAACTTGATTCATACACTGGGTAAAAGTTACTATGATTTCTTAGTTTCATTTGTTAAAATAAAAAGCTTAAATATTATCCTAGCCAAGTGCCTTGTATGTCTGTTTTTTTAGAAACAAGAGAAAAGAAAAACAAAATCTACCTGGAAAATGTATGAGCAGAAGGAACATATTCTGTTGCTAAGGAAAAAAACTACCCATTAAAAACTTGACTATTTTCCAATATATTTCTTTAGAAAACATTAGCCTTGGTGGCCTACAAAAAATGATCCACTTAAATCTTCAAAACTAACATTTGAATGATGATTCAGAAAACTCTAAAGAATCTTCTGAGTTGTTACTTAACTCCCTGGTCACCTAAATGTCCATTCACTTATCTGTTTTGAAGCAAGCAGTCCCTGAACTTCCACTGTAACATCAAGCTAGACTGTCATTATATCATGCCGTCGAGCCAAGACCTCTCATTTCAGAAGACAATCTGGTTGTTTTATTTTTACCAAGTAGAGTTCTAGATGCCTGACGATCCTCTCAGTAATCTGTGATAGTAGCTTCCTATTATAAAACTGAAAGTTACAGTATTTTAGAGCCAAAATAAATCAGGAAAAAAGAATTATGTTGGCAGTCACAGGGAGAGGGAATTTCTGGAAGAGATGGAGAGGGGATCTATCAATTCCTTGTGTGTTACAGGTTAAAATGGGGAAGACAGACAGAGGAAGACACACACAGGGAAAGAGACAATGAAATAAAGAGACACAGAGGCAGAAGGGAAGAAACAGAGACAGAAATGTAGCAAAAACACATGAGTCCATGAAATCAACAAGGGAGACCTACTGAAGACATATTCCACATAAAGGCAATGGCTTCTTCAGCAGCAAGAAAGGGCACTCCAACAAGAAGCTGTTAAAAGCTGGGAATCGCTTCAAGATAATGATATCTCAGAAATTTCTTTAAGTCTGAGTGATATGGAGAAAACAAAAGTTTTCTCTAAATTCACAGAACTGATTTTAAAGAAAAGATTGCATTGAGGGAAAAGCTGTATTAAGAAGGACACACAACAATGAGTCTTGTAGTATCATACCATGTTTTCTCTGATTTGTGGTAGCTAATATAGAGAGCATAAAAAACTGAATATTTAAGAATGAAATAGGCCGGCGCCACGGCTCACTAGGCTAATCCTCTGCCTTGCAGCGCCGGCACACCGGGTTCTAGTCCCAGTCAGGGCGCCAGATTCTGTCCTGGTTGCTCCTCTTCCAGGCCAGCTCTCTGCTGTGGCCAGGGAGTGAAGTGGAGGATGGCCCAAGTGCTTGGGCCCTGCACCCCATGGGAGACCAGGAGAAGCACCTGGCTCCTACCATCAGATCAGCATGGTGCCCCAGCCGCAGTGTGCAGGCTGAGGTGGCCATTGGAGGGTGAACCAACGACAAAGGAAGACCTTTCTCTCTGTCTCTCTCTCTCTCACTGTCCACTCTGCCTGTCAAAAATTTAAAAAAAAAAGAATGAAATTGACATCTTATGGTTTGACTATCATTTATAACCCTTGGCTATATACCTGTGGAACAGTAGTCTTTTATTATTAACTAGCTGTTATATAAAGTAAATTGAAATTATGTTATTGCAAAAATTAAAAGAAAAATAAATTAAGGGAGGGAGGGAATGAAGTATCCTTATAGTCTTAGAGTTGAACTTCTGAAATACACAAAACTTGTTCTCTTCATATTAGTAAAAAAAAAAAAGTTTAAAAACTGGTATAAATTCTACAATTTTAAACTTTAAAATTTTTATATGTATCCTAATTTTAATTTTGGTTAACCATTTTTACATACAGATTTTTAGTAACACATTCACCTGTCAAATACTTGTTCCTTGTCTTGGTTGTTAGCCTAATAAATTAGAACGGTGACAATTTGACACCTTAAATTCAGGAACTGGCAAAATACAAACAAGGAAAAAAATTTTAACACAGAGAATAGAGATTCTGGCAGAATGGGTCTGGCAGGTGAACGAGCTACCACAAATCTGTCAGACTCAGTTGTAATTTAGCCTTCAGATGGCTAAGTGTCATGTTACAGTGGAGAGAACATATGCCCTAAGCTACATGGGCTGCGACTCTCATCTCAGGCAGCATGCTTGCTGGGTGCTTCACCATGCCATTCTACATCTCTCAACCTCACTCTTCTCAAACCCATATTGAAGACAGTACAATGACTTCCTGGGGATAGGAAACATTTTTTTAAACTAGGAGAAATGGAATTAACCACAATGAAAGTGCTGGACAAGTATGAAATATGAAAATCAAGAAAATCTGTTTACAAAGAGAAGCCATGGCAGGGTTAAAAAAGGGAGGGGGAATATGATTTTCTCACATTTAGCTGAAAAGGATGAACATATTGAATAACAAAGAAATCTCCCCCATGTACTGCTGTATAAGTACTGTACACTAACCGATTGAACCATAAATCAAAAAGAAAAAGAGGAAGAAGAGGGGGAGACAGAAACAGCAGCTATAAATGTACAGAAGATTTAACAGATGCCTCATAAAACAGAAAACACAAATGGCAATAAATATGCAAAGATGTGCGTCCTCATTAGTAATCAGTAAAATCCAAATTAAATAATACCACTTCTCAAGGTTATTTGAGAATTAAATGATTGTACATTTCAAGTGCCTTCCTGAAGTCCTGGCACACATGGGGTGTAAAATCCATAAATCTGCTTCCCCAATAGGGTTTGTGATTCCTTTTCCAGAGGTCGTCACTGTAAGGTTAAGAGCACCCAAACATGAAGCAAATCTCCAAAGTCTGAATACCCATTAGCAACCTGAACTTCCACTGGGTGCTTACAAAGCTCAGATAAAATTTCAGCAACTCTCTAGTGAACATATAAACATGATTCTATATGCAATTTTTAAAGATATATTTATTTATTTGAAAGGCAGAGTTACATTAAAAGATGGGAGACAGAGACTGAGAGATCTTCCAGCTGCTGGTTTACTTCCCAAATAGCAGCAACAACGTAGGGCTAGACCAGGCTGAAACCGGAAGCCAGGAACTCCATCTAGATCTCCCACATCACGTGGGTAGCAGGGGCCCAAGTACTTGGGCCATAATATGTGGCCTCCTAGGCACATTAGCAAGGAGCTGGATTGGAAGTCGAGCAACCAAGACTCAAACCAGCGTTCATATGGGATGCTGGTGTTGCAGGAAGTGGCACAGTGCCACTCTGCCACAGTGGCAGCCCCTCCATAGGCAATTTTAATGCATTATCCTCTTTCCTGGCTTCCCTTCTTTCTGCCTCTCCTTTTTAAGCTATTTTTTCATCTCCTTTAAATTCATTTTGCATTTATAATACATGCACCTAGGTAAGGCACTTTAAATTCTTTCTGAGGACAAGTAGGTTACAAATAAACATCCTAAGACAAGCCTCTGCAAGCCGTGGCCTACCACCTAGAAGCCCTTTGCATTCCCATGAATCCTCTGAGCATGATACGTCCACAGGTCACACACAGACACACTGAATTTGTCATCCCAGTGGGCTCTTTGGGAGAAGGCTCAAAAGTCAGCACCGTGAGAATTTCCCTTGCTCTTTGGAAGGCACCTTAATTTATCCTATTCTAAAAATGTGCCAGTCAGTGTTGTGTCTACCTTCATGGAGGAAATGACTGCCACCCATGTGGTCAATGACCACAGAGTACTTACGCTGGTACCTACCAGAGGAGAGGGAGACTCCACAGCATAAGGAGGGGGCGGTGTCTCCACAGCTATTTCAGGATCCTCCTGTTCACTTTCACTGTAACATTCTATAACAAAAATGGAAATTCCTAATGTTTTAATGCTGTTATCACGTATTCCATAATACATGAGCAGAGGTTTTCCTCCATCTGGTTATTCCAATTTCAGTCTAGTTTAGAAAGTGTGTATCTAGTGAACAATCTGGTGCAAGGAAATGGATTGCATAAGAAGGAGACATAAATGGCCACCTCAGAGCCTCTATGGGCAGGAAGAGGGACCAACCACAGCTCAGGGAAGTACAATACGTACTCAAAGACAGTGTGAGTCATACACTAAAAGAGCATAAAAGCAGGAGTGATTAATTTTGAACCTAGGAAACATAATGAGCTGACACTTAGCAGATAACTGAGCCAACAACATACACAAAGAAGGAAGGGAGTACTGGGCCCAGGGGCATGTAGAGCCACACGTATGGAGAGCCCTGCTGGAAAAGGTAGAAAACGAAGCAGGGGGTCAATGAGACCTTACCATGGGTGGACCTTAAATACCTGAATAAGGAGCAGTTGTATAGTTCCCTACCCCTAACATCTACAAATACACAATATTTCATACAAGAAGATTTCATAGTATTATGACATAACCCTTTATTGTTTTAAATCAAGTTGCCAGTTTCTTTTTCTAAATTTATGATCTTATGACTTTGTTATCAAAGTATATAACTCCTCACTTCCAATTTTTGAGACTTACATAGCCTGAGCATTTTGGAGATAATTTCAAGTCAGTGACCCTGGCAACTTAAGCCTTTCTCTTCTCAATGCTAAAGAGCAAGTGCATCACTAAGAACTACTTTCCTGCAGCATTTGAACCCTGAAAGCCAACCTGAGCTAAAAATATGGCCAGTGCCCCCATCTGACCTTCAGGTTCTCACTCCAGTCTTGGGGTAATTAGTCTTGGCAAACACCTGGTGGAAATGTTAAACTCTCAGAGAGGAAACAGTGGGATGAAAGTTGTCTAATTAGATCATGACAAGTTCATGTCTGTGAGTAAGAGTTCGGCAAGCAGGGCAATAAAACATTTGCATTGGCAATTGTTTGAGATTAGCAGTGAAGCCAACAGCTGCTGAAGTGTGGGTGGAGTGTGAAATCAGAGAATCAGCCATACCCAGTCTGGAAACTCTATTCTGTGTTGGTGGGACTGTGTGAATATGTCTGTCTCTACATATTTTCAGATAATTTTAAATGTCAAAATATGTTTCATAGGGATATGACTATATATAGAACTTGACATTGTTTTTTCATCTTGTTCTAATATTCTTACTGAATTTTCAGAAATTTAAAATAGAACATACCTTCATCCTTTGTAGTAGATTCACGATGGATTACGGCTAATCCAAGTTTATTTAACCACCTAAAATTCAAATAGAATGTAAATATCTGACTAAAGAGATTGGCCCCTATCTAGCACCCTTCCCATAGACCCTGAAGGAGTGTCTTGTGCAAGAATTTGTAATGAGATAAAGTCATAAATCTGTCAGTCTGAACATTTCCCAAAACAGCATAAGTTTGTGGCATCAAAACCTAAGGTCTCTGGTTTAACTCAAGAAAGGCCCTCCTTACTCAGGTTACCTTTTCCAAGCGAGTTGGCACATTATTCCCTGGGTTAGTGTGGATGTTAGAGCAGCTATCTGAACAAACACATCTTCTGTAACTCTGCATTTGAGATGTTAGCAACCATCAAAACCTTTATCAAATAATCTAATAATTTGGCAATTGAATTTCCATCACTCTAACTCTTTTTTAAACCTGTTTATTTTTAATTTGAAAGACAGAAAGACAGGGAGTGAGACAAAGACAAAGAAAAAGAAAGAAATCTTCCACTCATTGGTTCAGTCCCCAGATGTCTGCAGCAGCCAGGAGCCCTGAAGTCAATCAGCATTTCCCAAATGGACATCAGGGACCCACAGATCTGAACCATTACCTTCTGTTTCCCAGGGTGTGCATCAGGAGGAAGATAGAATCTGATGCAGAACCAGGACTTGAACCCAGGCCCTCTGAAATGAGATGCAGGCATCCCAAATAGCATTTTCACTGCTAGGCCACAAATGTTTAATTATGATAGTTTATTTCAGAAAAACAGAGACCATCTGTTAAATTACTAGGTATATTTTTATGCCAATATGAAAAGATTTGGCTAGAACTTCTTTAACTAGGTCTTCCTTAAGAAGGGGAATTTTTAATTCTTTGAAGAATTTTAGGTAAAGTAAAAATTGACTATGTCTTGCCTTTGTTGATGTACCATTTTATTGAAAATGAATTTAAGTTAAGTATCAGTAAGAAAAATAGAACTAGATAAACAGTGAGGAATTTAAACCTGGCTTGGTCTTTTTACTAGTGTAGTTCCTTTACAAAGGCTAGTTCGGAACACATTTTTAAAATACAGTTTTAAAAAATAACGCATAATTTTATCTATCATGATCCCCAGCTATATATTCAAACTTTTAATTACTTAAAACTAAGTAGTCTTTAAAGCTACTTAAAGGTAAAGTGTTGAGGCTGGCACTGTGGTGTAGCGGGTAAAGCAGCCACCTGCAGTGCTGGCATCCCATATGGGTGCCAGTTCAAGTCCTGGCTGCTCTACTTCCAATCCAACTCTCTGCTATGGCCTGGGAAAGCAGTAGAGGATGCCCCAAGTCCTTGAGCCCCTGAATCCATGTGGGAGATCCAGAGGAGGCTCGAGGCTCCTGGCTCCTGGTTTCAGATCAGTTCAGCTCCAACCATTGTGGCCATTTTTAGGGAAAGAACCAGCGGGTGGAAGACCTTTCTCTCTCTCTCTCTCTCTCTCTCTGCCTCTCTGCAACTCTTCCATTCAAATAAATAAATAAATATTTTAACAAAGAAATGACTGAAATAAGGCCAATTCTAAGTTTATTTCCCCAACACAGAATTAAAGAAAAATGAAAGAATATTGACAATAACAAAGTTTCCTCTCAGCCCTTATCTACACTCGAGCCCCCTTGTTTTTTTCTTTTGCCACCATTATCACGTGCTATGAAAAAAATGATTGCTCAGACTCTTATTTGAATGCTTTCCTTCTAGGAGTCACTGGTTTAGAGCACCTTTTTTGCTAAGACCTTCTTTTTTAGACATCATAACTGCAGGAAAACTTCTATTTGTGGCTAAATGGATGGATGCATAAGAGGACTTATATTTACAGAAAAGAAGATGACAGATGTTTCCTGGGAGTTTGTTGTATATTAACTTGATCTGAATGTGTGTGTTGGAGAGATACAAGTGTTAAGACATAAATGTACAAAACAAGAGCATTCTTCCCACAAACAACGCCTGAGAAAGGCAGCTATCCCCAGACTTTGCTTAGAAACTCTTTCATTACCCTTAATTACTATCCCTGTACTTAAAAAAAGTTTGAGAGAGAGAAAGACACAATGCTCCCATCAGCTGGTTCACCCCTAAATGCCCTCAATGGCCAGGGCTGGGCCATGGTCAGGCTGAAATGAAAGCCACAAAACAGAAACTTAATCTGGGACTCCATGTGGGTGGCAGCGAACCAATTACTTGAGCCATCACCAGCCGCCTCCAAGTCTGGCATCTGGAGCCAGAGGCAGGTATTAAACTCATCACATAAAACGCCACACTCTCTCCCCTTACACCACTGCATCTCAACAAGGAATTCACAGATGGATCACTTGCTTCTTTAACAGACCACATCACTAAGAAAGGAAGATCTTCAGGTGTAACTGCAAAATATAAATCTCATCCACACAATGTATGGGAAAGTGAAAAAGTTAACCTGGCAGCCAAGAGAACTCTACCACATTGGCTACTAGAAAAATCATCTTCACGATGCCAAATTTCAAAACTGGTAATAAAATTATAGGAAATTATGTTATACTCCGGCATGTAGACCAGTGAACCATTTACCTATGAGTGACCTGCCAGGAAACTTTCTGGTGTAAAGTTCACTGAGAGATTTAAAAACATGGGAAACCTGGGGGTCAAAATGCTTGAAGTTCAAATTTCAATTCACATCCTTGTTTGTAGACCAGAAATATAAGACTAATAGAATTTCAAGTGAAAATTAACAAATGTAAGCATAACAGCATACATAGGCAACGAGATCTTGACTTTGAACATGCAACCACAGGATACAGTCAGTATGTAATATCTAGAGCTAATACTCAGGCCACTCTACTTGCCATTAGAAAGTACCTGTGAAGGGAGAACTGAAGATAAGTGGTCTAGAAATGCAAACAAAACCTCCAGAGATGGGGGCTGCAGCAGCAGGGGGGCAGGAGCAGCCGAGACCCATGGAAGGGTCTCACAATTTCCCTGGTTTAAAAATGCATTTTACTGTGTGAGTAGAAGAGCGTTCACTAGTAACAAAACACTTAGGAACCATTAATTGTCTGGTATTTTCAGTCTCATTCCCTCTTTGCTGTTGAGAACTACCGTGAAAGAATCAGCTCCAGGATGGTGATAGGAAGGGAGCATGGCATGGGGTTATAAAGTGTAGTTAGTGGGAGAAGCAGGGGAAGGGCTCATGGGGCTTCCCTGATGGCTTAGCTGTATGTGACACTCAGCATCACAGGGCTCCCAGCACTGTTGGGCAGGGCCTCGCACCTCCCCACACACCACCTACGTGGCAAGGGTTTGCTCATCAACAGGATTCAGTGACCCATGCAAATAAGTTAAGACTCTGTGAAGCATTTTAAGTCCTCGTCTCTGCTGTGTCTGCTCAAACTGTTCTCAAATGTCTCAAATGCTAGAGAAAGCCTAAGGAACATGTTAGCATCAGATATATCACAGGAACAATTCTAAGTAAGTCAAAGATGTGTGTGGAAGGCTCAGTTGTCAAGTCCTTGCCTTATGTCTAACTCAGTGTTTCCCAACTTTGTGCCCTGTTAGAGCAGATGCATGAGCAGATAAGCGCAGAGGACAGATAAGCATGCTTCTAGCTGCCGGGATGTCCTGTAAGAAATTCTGTGTGTGTGAGTATGTTTGGCAAAAAGCAGCTGGTTTCTCTTTCTTTAAGCTGCTAGAACAAGAGGCCAAAGGGACATTACATAGGGTAGACTGGTAAGGAAATCATCATGCATAAATCATGCATAAATAAAATAGATTAATCTATAGGTTTATGACTGGTAGAGTTATGTCTTTTTAACTACTGCCCAACATCTACTAAAATGGGACACAAAGTAAATGGTCAGGCCTCAGCTTCAAAAAATAGCCACTATGGCCACACTAGTGATGTTAATCAGGAGTGGATGGCACAGGGTAGGCAGACCTCAACATAAATAGTCCAAGCAAGCAGAAAATGATAGGGATGTAAAATTTCAAGGTAGATGCTCTCTCAGCAAGGGCATTTTGCAAAATGTTCAGGATGAGATGTGGAGAGGTGATAAATACCTGAATCACCAGGATAATCACACAGCTCATGTTAAATGCTATAGAGGTATTTTGCATTTAGCTTTCTGAAAGCTACAAGATCAATTACTAAAGAAAGTCTTTCTCCTTGTGATGCTGATTCTCATTCTAACGTTGTCTTATGATTTCTGTCTACTCTTTGCTCAACTTTGAAGAAACTTACAATTAATCTTCCTACATAGCTATCTTGTTGTATGCTGTGTTCCAAAATGCTTCCAAATACTAAAGAAAGGAAGAAGACTTTAGAGTTGCTAAATATTTTAATCCTTAAAGTAAAATGAATAAATAAATAAAACAATTGATATGAAAAAAAATGCTCAAAATTCCATTGCATGGCTAAAGTAAATCTATTCCCCAAAAGAATTGGATTTTTCAATTTCCTCTACTTACACATTCATTTCCTGCAAATTCTCAGCTGCAAAATAAAAAGTCTTGATCTGTGGATGGCTGATCCTAAATGCACTTGAAAAGAGAAAAACACAAACAGATGAGAAATCAGTATCAGATCTGAAGGTAAATGAATCAAATACCAGCATTGTAAATTCATCTCATTTCTTGTAAACTTACAAAAAATATTTTAGCCACATTAAATAGCTATTGTTTAGTCCTTATTTCTTAAAAGGCACTGAGGGTCAGTTTATCATGTCAGAATATCTAAAACAGGACTGAGTTAAAGCCAGTAAATAGCTTTCATTGAAAACATACGGGGTACCAGATTCTGTCCCGGTTGCCCCTCTTCCACTTCAGCTCTCTGCTGTGGCCCGGGGGTGCAGTGGAGGATGGCCCAAGTGCTTGGGGCCTGCACCCCAGCTGCGGCGGCCATTGGAGGGTGGACCAACGGCAAAAGGAAGACCTTTCTCTCTGTCTCTCTCTCTCTCACTGTCTACTCTGTCAAAAAAAAAAAAAAAGAAAACATATGGAAAATCCTTTTATTGTCACTTGTTAACTGCGTTGCCATAAAGATACAATAAATTAAAATTTAGAGTGACAGATATGCCAGTTCAGCATATTGAGATCAGCTCTTCCACGCTAAGTATGCACTCAAGCTCAATTAACTATAGGAAGAATTTGTTTATAGGAGTATATTCAGGAATGGAACTTCCACACTGTGACAACATATCAAAAACCTTATCCAAGGCACTTTTTTTTAGTAAAGGAAAAATGTAATGTAGATTTTAGTTTAAAGGAAAGTATAAAATATTAAAGATGACAAAGTATTGATACTTGACTATTTAAAATGGAAGTCTGCAGTACAAGCCACGTTTTCATAAACAACCAGTTAAAACAATAAGGATCAACACCTCTGTGCATCTCTGGACACATACAGCACAGTGAGGTAAAAACTAAAAGCTGACTCCAGTTTGTTAATTTTCTTAGAAGAAAACAATCAGTTGTGGCAACTAGTAACAAAAGTCAATAGGGACGGGGCAATCAGTTGTGGCAACTAGTAACAAAAGTCAATAGGGACGGGGCTGGCACTATGATGCAGCGGGGAAACGCTGGCATCCCATATGGGCACTGGTTCGAGCTGCTCTACTTCTGATCCAGCTCTCTGCTATGGCCTGGGAAAGCAGTGGACGATGGCTCAAGTCCTTGGGCCCCTGCACCCACGTGGGAGACCCAGAAGAAACCCCTGGCTCCTAGCTTTGGATCTGCGGAGCTCCAGCCGTTGAACCCAATTGGGGAGTGAACCAGTGGATGAAAGACTTCTCTCTTTCTCTCTCTCTCTGTCTCTCTCTCTGCCTCTCCACTCTCTGTGTAACTCTGACTTTCAAATAAATAAAAATATTTTTTTTTAAAAAAAGGCAATAGGGAAATACTCCTTTCTGATAAGATTGGGGAAAAAAATGTCAAAGGTAGAAGAAGAGATAAAATGAATGAAAAATGTTTCATATGCAAAACACAGTAGGAGGCTATCATATACAGAGGACTTGGCTGGGCATTTGGATGCCTGGGTCCAGAGCCAGCTCCCCTGGGAGCACTAGGCAGGTTACCCTCTCTAGGCTGTTTCCTCCTCAACAGTACAAGGACCATGAATTTGCTTCCTCTTGGTTCTCAATTCTCTTGGATTTAAATTATACCAGAATATAGTCTCCATGCTTAAGACATCTAAGAATTAAATCCCAAGGATGCTACTAACAATTCTGTGAACTAAGAAAGAGAAATTGGTCATGCAACCATATCTGAAACTGATGAGTCCTGTTTGATCCATTTCTTCTCTTTACAAGGACAAAACCTTGACATCTGACCCCCCTGCCAGTTCTGGGTGGGAGCTTGTTTTTTATTCCCTCACAGACACAGCCATCAACAACATTCCATGCCAATGTTTCATGAGGGTTTTAAAATCCATCTGCTCCACAAAATGAAATTGTAGGAAATGAGAGGTTAAATGCTTCTATTACCACTTAGGTTGCCAATCCATAATGCTCGAAATTCTCAGGTTTCTGGATGTTACCTTTACTCATCTCCAAATCAGCATATCGCTCTATAAACATTTAAAATGGAGAGTGTCCTGGCTCAGAGTTTTGTGGAGGATGATAGACAACTTACTGTTTTTTCTTGCATTCGGATGCTCTTTCTATGGTGAAATCAGGCAGATTGACAAATCCATCAGCTTTCTCTGCCTGAAACAAATGCAGTCCACAAACAATAATAAATGCATCAATCCTAGCAACTAGTTTATAAGATCATAAACCATACTAAAGATGGTATAAGTGAAATAACAGACTCAAACAACATCTCCCTGAATCAACATTAATTAACCACAAGCCAGACACATAGTTTGTGAGAGAAATTAATATTCTCTTGATAATTCACCCCAAATCTCTCCATGAGCCATAACATAACACAGATTAAGGATGGTCAACATATTGCAAACATAGGGCCTGCCCCTTCCCCCTTATAGTTTTCATGGAAAATATAAATAATCCATAAGATCCCTACTTTGGTGGAGCCCACAGGCATTCTGGCATTGTTCTCATCCTAATACTCCAGTTAACTATAAAAATATAAAGTAAAACCTCATTGGTACTCCTTATACAGTGGACAGAGCCCTGACTTTGGAGTCAGCAAATCCACATCCCTATCATGGGTCCACCACTTACTGGTTGTTATGACATAGATGAACTCAGATAAATAAAACACTCAGACACTCAACAAATATTATTCACTCTCCCAAATCTGAAGGCAGAGCCTTGATTAAATCACAGAGTCACAACTTACAGAATCTCAACTTCATGATCAATTCCCACAAAGGACAGATTGTGGGGAGGTTTGGAGGGGTAGTATAACACATTTGAGGACATAGAATGACTATTCCCAAAACTATCATAGGAAATATAATCACACTCCCATCTTTCTAGGAACTGTTGCTTTAAGATGTATTTGCTTATTTGAATGGCAGAGTTTCAGGGAGAGAGAGACAAATCTTCCATCCACTGGTCATCTCCAAATGGCCACAATACATAGGACTGGGTCAGGGTGAAGCCAGGAGCCAAGAGCTTCTTCTGGGTCTCCCATGTGGGGGCAGGGTCTCAAGTATTTGGACCATATTCTATTCTGATGCTTTTCCAGACACATCAGCAGGGTGCTGGATTGGAAGTATGGCAGCCGGGACTCAAACTGGTATTCATATGGGATGTTGCTGTCACAGGTGTTGGCTTTACCCACCATGCCACAATGCTGCCCCCTAAGAATTTCTTAACCTGTGTTTTAGGAATGAGGCTTAACTGAGCCACTAAACTAAACTGTTTCTCCAAAACAAAACAAACCTTTCATCTACACTGGCATTTCTGAATAGAAAAATTTCTGAGTAGTACACAAGATTCAAAATAAGTAAGTCACAGGTCATAGGGCGAGGAATAAAATGGTTTCTGCAATACAATGCTAATTTTGAAAGCCGGCTAGCTATTAAATTAGTGCCATGGGTGCTTTTCGAGCATTTCTGCATTCTATGTCTCTCTCCTGTATTGCCAACTGGTGAGCAACCTGCAATCCTTCTCCAAAAAAATTAAACTCTGAGATATCATCCCTACACCCATCTCTCTACTAAGTAATTCAATTTATCCAAGTCATTCAACTGAAATTTCTTATAAGATTCAAAACTCAGTCCTAATGGGTACTTTTGTCTTAAAAAGGATATAGGTATAACATGTATGTGTGTATACTGAGCGAATATACAGTTATTCACACACATACATATACATGGGGCTTTCAGAAAGTTCATGGGCATCCATTTATGAAAAATTATGCATGTATTTCATTTTCGTTCTAAAATAAACTTATCTTTTAATTCCATTTTAAAAAAAAATAAAATACCTTCATATGTATCCTCATGTATGTGTGGATGTGTGTTTGTGTGTGTGTGTGTGTGTATACTAAACTTACCTACTGATTTTCCATTTAGTCCTGGATGGTAATTTCACAAATCCTATCTCACAGAAAATATAAAGTGTTTGAAGAGCATAGATTATATTGTCTACCTTTTGTATAATGTACCATGTTTGGTATGGGTTCTCAATTAGCAACAGGTAAAAGTATAATTTTGAAAAAATATGCTTTTTCAAATAATTCCACTTCTAGATAAATCCCCCCCCCCAAATTGAAAACACTCAACCAGGTGCACGTTCACAGAAGCACTATTCACAACAGTCAAAAGGTGAGAACACCTGAATATCATCAACAGATGAATGAGTAAACAAATTGTCCTACTTCCACCCAATAAACTACTATTCAACCAAGAAAAGATGAGGTACTGGTACATGTTACATGCTAAACTTCAAAAAAATCATGTGACGTGAAAAAAACCAGACACAAAATGTCACACACAATATGATGTGTTATATGATATACAGAGTGGGAAATCGATACAGACAGAACATGGATTGGAAGTTGCTAGGAGCTGAAAAAAGAGGGGAAGGAGGAGTAACTGCTCAAAGGACCTGGAGTTCCCTTTTGGTGTGAAGCAAAGGTTTTGGAACTAAATAGAGGAGGTGGTTGCACAATATCCCAAATGCACTAAATGCCATTGGATTGCTTACTTTAAATTAGTTAAATTTGTATTATGCAACTTTCATCTCAATTTTAAAAATTTATGTTAGGCAAAGTACTCTTATGTAAATTCCCATAACGAATTTAGAAAGAAAATATTATAGTCAATCTTTGTTTCCTCTTCCTACTCCCTGCTAAGCTCATTGTTCCAGACAAACTATAGATATCATGAACCCCAGTGACTTCCATGTTACTAACCCCCATCTACCCATTTGAGTCCTCACTTGATGGGACTCTGGTAACTGTTACTACGGCCCATCCATTCCTCTTGAAATTTCCTATCTTGCCTTTTCTGACAACACATTACTGCCACACATCTTTCCTCTACCACTTGCTGCCTTATGGAGCCGTCCTACCATGTCTATTTCTAAAATGGAAGGGTTCCCTAGTGTTCTGTCCATTCTAGGGCTTTCTAGTAGTGACAAATAAAAACCAAATCCATTATCTGACCCCAAGACATATCTGCTCCTCTTTCTCCTGTGTTCTCTACTATAATGAACCATACTAATTTCTACTTAGTTGCCCAAAAAAGGCAGTCTTGAGACATCTCTGACACTTGCATGCCCTCCTCAGCACCCAGGCAAGTATACCAAAGGTAGTATCATTGATCTGTCTGCCACAGGGCTTCTTCAGTCTGTTATCTACCACCTCCCTTCTGACCACCGTTAACCTCCTGAATTACTGCAAAAGTTTTTGAAACTGGTCCCTTTCTCCCTAATTCTCTCTTCTCATCCAATTTAGTGTTCAAATCACAGGCATTTCAGTTTACATCATGAACATTTTTCATGTCACTTCTCTAATTAAAACTCTGCATGGCTCCCAATTGCCTTTGGATAAAGTCTAAACGCCTTAGCCAAGTACAAAAGCTTTTATGATCAAGCTTGATTAATTCCACAATTTCATTGCCTCTAATGTCCCAGTCTCCTAGTCAACCAAAACAAACAGAAAAAAACTTAAACAAAAAATAAAACGATACTTACATGAGGCTGAATTAGAATGGACAACCCAATTTATATCACAAGAAGTCTCTAGACAATTTATTTGTAGCACAAGAAGTCCATCTCAAGTGATAATGACACAAGTAGAAATCAACAAAAATAAAACACATATGTATGGATATAGGCATTTTACTAATATTTTATTCATTTAAAATATATCAGTATAAAACATAAGTTGTAATTTGGGCAGTCTTTTTCTGCATGACTGAAATGCCTGAGATTCCCTCATATAAAAGACCAAATAAATTTGAATAAAGATACCTTATCATTATCATACTCCCCCACAGTGAATCTTCCCTTTCTAAGGAAAGACATTTTTTCATTATTTTGAATACATTTGAGCTATATTCAAAAATCACAAATAACTGCTAAAATTGGTCCTTGCTTATTTGATTTACAAAAATGACTCAACAAGGCCGGCGCCGCGGCTCAATAGGCTAATCCTCCACCTGCAGCGCCGGCACACCAGGTTCTAGTCCCGGTCAGGGCACTGGATTCTGTCCTAGTTGCTCCTCTTCCAGTCCAGCTCTCTGCTGTGGCCTGGGAAGGCAGTAGAGGATGGCCCAGGTGCTTGGGCCCTGCACCCACATGGGGGACCAGGAGGAAGCACCTGGCTCCTGGCTTTGGATCAGCACGGTGTGCCAGCCACAGTGGCCATTGGAGGGTGAACCAATGGTAAAGGAAGACCTTTCTCTCTGTCTCTCCCTCTCTCGCTGTCTAACTCTGCCTGTCAAAAAAAAAAAAAAATGACTCAATAGTGACAGTCACAGTGGGCAAACGTTGAGAGAATAGTAGTTTCCTCCTCTATTTCCTCCTACTTCTCCTCAGCCTATTACTATAACTTTCTTAAATAGTATACATACTCTCCAATGATTTTTAACTTTCTAAAAAGTCCCTGCAAACTTTTGCATTGGTACTTGCATGCTTTCCTCTGAATTTTTATGTGATTAAAAAAAAGATTGTTTTGCAACAGGTATCAGACTGTCTTTGGGCCATTGTCTAGTCTTAAATCCTGAAGCATGTTACAGCTTAGTTTGTCATGCTGATCTGCAGTCTCAGAGGTCTTCCTCCTCACAACTCAGCACGTCATCCACTTTCCCTGCACCTCTGCCTTCAACCCTCTCAATGCGATGTCATGTGCAGTTGCTGTCATTCGGCAGCACGAAATAAACATGTTTATCAAAACAGTGTAAAATGTCAGGAGGAGTAAAGGTTGTTGCCTGTATGTCTTGTGTCATGAGTTACTTGCATTTACATCTGCCTGGAATGTTTGCTCTTATTTACCTCTAGGGTTTTACACTCTCATTTATTCAACAGATATTTATAGGGTACCCTCTGTGAATCAGGCACTGTGTCAGACATATGGGGCAGAGCCATGGACAAATGAGAGATCTCTGCTGTTAGGGAAATGAGACAACAATTCCACATGAAAACACACAAATTACACAGAGTGCTGTATGCCACAACTGTTACGGAGAAAAGTAAAACTGATCCCGAGTAAAGCGGCTCTGAGAAATGGGCAGAACAGGTTGCCCGGAGGACCTACAATTCCCCTCCTACTTCATTCCCCCATAAAAGTTTCCAGGATTCAGTTCAGGTGTGAATATCTCCAAAATTTACCCCTGCTCCCCAGGCCTGCAATAGGTATCTTCCTGTTTGCTACCGACACTCTGAATTATCTCATTGTAGTTATTCAGATAAATCCTGCATCTCTAAAGACTACTTTGAAGAAAATAATTATCTTACTTATGTACTATTTATGTACAAAGTAGGTCTTCAATAGGTGTGGAATAAACAGTTTTATGAATAAATGAATGATAGCCACATTATCCTGGGGCTGGCACTGTGGCATACTGGCTGATCCACTTCAGATCCAGCTCCCTGCTAATAGACCTGGGAAAGCAGCAAAAGATGGCCCAAGTCCTTTGGCCCCTGAACCCATGTGGGAGAACCAGCAGAAGCTTCTGGCTCCTGGATTTGGATTGGCCCAGCTCCAGCCTTTGCAGCCATTTGGGGAGTGAACCAGCAGATGGAAGATCTCTCTTTCTCTCTCTCCCTCCCTCCCTCCCTCCCTCCCTCCTTCCCTTCCTCTCTCTCTCCCCACACCTTTCAAATAAAAAAAACTTTTTAAAAAATGGTAGATAACAACATTATCCTTTTACTCCAAAAATAATGAAAGCACTAAGATTAGAAACCAATTTGGAAAGCAGGTTATAAAAAATATTAACATGTAATTACCATTGAACCCAGCAATTCCATGCCTAGGTATCTACCCAAGAGAAATAAAAGCATATGCCCACGCAAAGATTTGCATGCAAATATTTATAGCAGCATTATTCATAATAGCCCCAAACTGGAAACAACCTAACTGTCCATCAACTGGCAAATAGAGTGACATATTCATACAATAGAGTACTATTTAATAATAAAAATAATCAAAGTACCAACACAAATTAAAGCATGGGTAAGCTATGAAAACCTTATATTAGTGAAAATCAGATACTACATAGGATCACAAATTCCACTTGTATGGAATATACACAGGTAGTAAGTGCAAATGTGCTTTCCGGGAGTGGAATGGAGATTAACCACAAATGGGCAAGATCTTAGCAGTAAGATGAAATGGCCTAAAACTGAATTATTATGATGCTTAATCATTCAGTAAATCCATCAAAATCATTAAATAGTAAATTTAAACAGGGAAAATCTTATGATTCATGAAATATACCTGAATAAAACCACCTAACCATCTTTTTTAAAAAATTTATCTATTTATTTGAAAGAGCCACAGAGAGAGAGGGAGAGACAGAGAGATCCTCTGTTCATGCAGTTTCATTCCCCAGATGGCCATAGTGGCTGGGGCCGACCCAGGCTGAAACCAGGAGCCAGAAGCCTCATCTCCATCTCCCACATGGTGGCAGCATCCCAAACATGGGCCATCCTCCGCTGCTCCTCCCAGGCCACTGGCAGGCAGCTGGACCAGAAGTGGAGAAGCTGAGACACAAACCAGAGCCCATACGGGATGCAGGCATTGCAAGCAGCGGGTTTACCCACCACACCACAAAGCGGGTTACCAATAAAGCCATCTTTAAAAACACAAGATGCAGGTAAATTTTTGGGAAATAAAAACTATGAATGAAAAGTTCCTCTTATTTGACATTCAGTAAGACCTGGAAAAAGGTGCAAAACAAGGCTTCTAATAGTTGATTTATGACTTAACACAATCTGTCCAAATTTTAGACACAAAGTTGTGTTAGTATTTCTAATATCCAATGGTTTAAGTTAATTATGATTTCATTTGGGTTACAGAGATTTTACAGGGATAAATATTTTATAAAAGCCTTGACACAATTATATATTTTTTTAAAAATTAACTAAATAGGACATCAGATTTTAATATTGAAATGGCAGAGCACAGAGGTTTTTTGACAGTGAAAATACCCCATTTTTACACTAGTGGATACAGGTTGTTATACCTTTGACACAGCCTGAGAATGTACAGCATCAAGTGAACCCTCTTGTACCCTCTGGGTGTTGACAGTATCTTCACGGGGAGTCACCAATTGCAGCAAATGCATTCCTTTGCTAGAGGTGTGGATAATGACAGAAGCTGTACATGTGTAAGTGTAGGGAGCAAACAGGAAATCTCTGCATCTTCCCCTCAATGGTGCCATGAATCTAAAGCTGTTCTATAAAATAAAGGCTTTTATGAAAGTAATGAAAATAGGGCATTCGATGGCAATATTTACACAAAAAATAATGATAAAGTTTAGCTTTTTGATACCACATGCACCATGTAAAATAGACAAAGTACTTCTTAAGTAGCTACAGAGGTCAGGAAAGCAGGACAGAGCTCAAGAAAGAGTTGTATAAAACGTAAAGGCTAAGTAGGTCAAAGAAGACAAATCAGAAACAAATTACCAGTAATAAAGGAAATGATTATGTGTGTCATGGTTAAAAATACAAGCATAGTTATCTCTGTTTTCAGTGGAACCATATTTCCTTGATTCTAGGAGAACTGATTTTGTTGCCCTTCAATAATTTGCAAATGGCACCTTAGAATTTATGCATCCTCTTATTTTCATGTGAGCATTTTCTCCCAAATCCTGCTATTAAGTAAATTATAAACTATAACCCTTAAAATAAATAATATCCTAAATGTGAGGAAAAACAGTTTTAAAAAACAGACTTCTTTGTAATATGCTATTGTGTTTACAAATTAATATGGATTTAAAATTTTTGGAATTATTTTAAATCAATCTAAGTGAAGTTATGCAATGAATTTCAGAATCGGAAAAATCTGCAAAACTCCTGAATTCCCCAAATAAGTCTGCATTTTCTCAGTTCTGCAGTGAGAATTCCAGCATGTGCGAAACAGACGTGATCTGAAGTCTAAGCAGAGTGGCTCATTCCCATGCTACCCTGAACCAGTTGGCACTGAATTCTCATGGTACACACAGGCTTGCAACCACTGGAGAAATATGTATTTTGTTCTCTAAAGATAAGCTGAAAGTAAACTGAGTTGAGGCAAACTCAAATAAAATGTATTGTTAAACTTTAAGTTCCACAAAGGAGTCATGCTCATACATTGCTGGTGGTAACATAAAATAGAACCCAGTGAAAGAAAATTAGGTGGTAACTAGCAAAAATGCCTTATCTTTTAGACCAGAAACACTGCTTCCAGGATCAAAAATACATCTTTGAAAACATGTATACTGCAGCATATTTGTATTTATAAAAGGCTATAAAAATACAAATATCTATCTTCAGAAGATGGTTGAATAAATAATAGTATTCACATACAATGAATGAATAACTATACAAAATGATGTACATACATATAAGCTCCAGAACATAGAAGAGAAATAGTCAGGTAGAGTATAGTAAGTATATAGTATACTAATTTTGTATATGAGATACGACTCAACATACAGTTGCCTGCATCTGTAGAAAGAAACCATGTAGGGGCAGATATTTGTTCAGTGGTTAAGACACCTTTTGAGAAACCTGCACCCATATTGGAGTGCCTGGGTACCAGTCCTGGCTCAGCTTTCTGCTAATACTCACCCTGGGAGGCAGCATGTGACATATTGAGAGCCTGAGTTCCTACCATTGACATAGGAGACCTTAACTGAGTTCCCAGCCCCTGGCTTTGACCTAGCTTAACTCTAGCTATTACAGGCTTTTGGGGAATGAACCAGCAGATGGAAGATCTCTCTGTGTCTCTCCATCTCTATGTAACTCTGCCTTTCAAATAAATGAGTAACTCCTTTTCAGAAAAAAAAAGGAAGGAAATGTGAAGATTCATGAACCCAAGCAATGCCTATTCTGCAAGTATCACCTGGACATGTGGCAGAGAGCCACACCGAGCCTCAGGCTGCAACGAGCACAGAACAAGATCTAAGAAAGATGAGTTTTTGTTGGGTTTGGTTGGTTTTCTTCTAGGTATTAGAAGCAGGCCTGGCAGTAAGAATGCTTGAAATGCTTTTTTTATTTATTTATTTTACAGAGAGAGTTAGACAGTGAGAGAGAGAGAGAGAGAGGTCTTCCTTCTGTTGGTTCCCTCCCCAGATTGCCGCTACAGCCGGTGCTGCGCCAATCCGAAGCCAGGAGGCAGGTGCTTCCTCCTGGTCTCCCATGCGGGTGCAGGGGCCCAAGCACCTGGGCCATCCTCCACTGCCCTCCCCGGCCACAGCAGAGAGCTGGACTGGAAGAGGAGCAACTGGGACTAGAACCTGGCGCCCACATGGGATGCCAGCACCGCAAGGCGGAGGATTAACCAAGTGAGCTACGGCGCCGCCTCTGAAATGCTTTTAAGACATATAACAATCTTGAGTGACACGTAAGAAAAGTTTACAATTATGGAGTGTTAACCATATGCCAGTGAGGTGCTTTTATCACTGCCTTTTGAGGGAATTTAATCCCACTCCAAGTACTGGAACTCATGAAACTGACCAGTTTCAAACACAGAACACTAAATTAGACTGGCATTATAAAATGGGAAAATTATGTTACATTAATAAAATGACACAATTTAAACCAGGACCAGAATTCAGTTTAATAATCTTAACATGAAACTGAAGAACATCTTAACAGCTGAAACAGGAGGAGAAGAGAACCTGCAGTCAGCACATGACACAGAAGAAAGAACCCTGGATGTGGAATCACAAATCCCTGTGATCTTAGTAGCACATTTATCCTCTCTGCATCACTGTGCCCACCTTGAAAATGCAGATACAGACAGAATCAACAGAGACATAGGAAATACTGCAAAATGGTTAAACCTATATAAATTCAAGATCGTATTTCCATTAACTCTAGGGAATGAAGAAAAGGAGTGAAAAAAAAAAAAAAGTCAAAGAATGACCCAGAAAGGAACAGGCAATGCAAAATAAGCTGCTGGACTCAGCTGATCCCTCTGCATAGCAAGCAGTGTCTGTGTCTCAGCTTTCCCTTGTCGTCTTTGCCTCACATGAATAGTCTCAAAGAAAAAAAAAATGCTTCAAATTCCTTGGAGGATAATAATGTGAGCAAGCTTACTGAATTCTTCATTTTTCATTTAGGCTATATATTTTTTATTAAAATGTAGCTGCATGTGGATTTATCTAACATTACCCTATGAACATAGTTAGATTTTAATCTGGAGAGATGTTCGTCTTACAAATGCCTAGAAATAGATACCCTACATAGAAAACATTTGGTAAATATATCTGGCGAGTAAGCACAAAGGCTTAATTTCCTGCACAACCCAGATTCTTGGCACGAATTCCAGAAATGCTCTGACTCTGCTGGTGGTTCTGATGACACTGAGGCTCCAACAAAGGGGCAGGCCACTTGCAGCACGTGCTGCTGGCGAGCCCAGCCACATCCCTGGTCCTGACCACCCGTGGCACCTGGACAGTTTCCCAGTGCCAGCACCTGCAGCTCTTGGTGGGAAGCATTCCCCAGCTACCCTGTCCCACTCTCCCCCTGTGCACAGGCTCGAAGGAGTCACCACCCCCAGGATGCATTCTCAACTCATGACTGACGGGACCTAGTGTATAAATCTCCCAGCTGCCCTGTCCCTTGGTATGAAGACTTCTGCATTAGGGTTTTTCACAAGCTCTCAGAATTCCCAAGCACAATTAAGCTACCATTACCCACAGTGATAATTTGCTTGCTACGGTGAGCTTTATTAGCTTACATTGCACCCACGCTCACTCTCCCATTCCCTTTCCAATTATCATAGTGAGCCCTCCACATTGACGGATTCCAGATCCATGGAGTCAAACAATCATGGACTGAAAATACTCAGGAAACTGAACATGTACTTTCTTGTCATTATTCCATACACAGTACATCTAAAAACTATTTGCATAGCTTTTACTTGTCTTAGGTATTGTAAGTGATCTAAAGACAGTTTAAAGTATACCATAGGATGTGTATAGATTATATGTCAATACTACACTACTCTGTATAAAGAACTTGAGCATCGTCAAATTTTGGTGATGCAGAGGGACCTGGAATCAGCTTTACACTTTCACTTCCCAAATCACTTCCCAAGTAGCCATTCACACCCAAATCCTCTTCTCAGGATATGCTTCGAGGAAACCTACCCCGAGAAGCAATTGTCACTCTCCTCACAGGAAATACTTCTATCCTTAATAACCATGAACAGTCCAACTGCTCAGCTCCACAATGCTTCTTATTTCTCCCAAAATTCCACAAGACAGGATGATGTCACTATCACATTAGCTCATGTTTAAGTGGTGAAAAGAGTTGGCATCGCATGCTGTGACTTGCAAGCCAACTCTCCTCATCTCTTACTTATATTCTTTCATTGACTCTCTGGAATCACATTTTAAGTGAAATAAAGTTATGAGTGCATTTCCAGACAGTCTCACATACAGAGACAGTCATTACCTTCAGACAAATCATTTTCAAAAACAATGAGGTTGGGCCAGTGCTGTGGCACAGCAGGTTAACACCCTGGCCTGAAGCGCCAGCATCCCACATGGATGCCAGTTCAAGACCCAGCTGCTCCACTTCCGATCCAGCTCTCTGCTATGGCCTGGGAAAGCAGAAGAAGATGGCCCAAGTCCTTGGGCCCCTGCATCCATGTGGATGACCCAGATGAAGCTCCTGGCTCCTGGCTTCAGATCGGCCCAGCTCTGGCTGTTGTGGCCAACTGGGAGTGAACCAACAAATGGGAGACCTCTCTTTCTTTCTGCCTCTCCTCTCTCTGTGTAATTCTGACTTTCAAATAAATAAATAAATGTTTTTAAAAACAATGAGAATGGGAACTCACAAGTTAAAATAATTGTGTGTAGATGTTTCCAAAATATAAAATCCTTGGCACAGCTCACACGTCTTTGCACACAAAACTTTTCATGATCTGCACCTGTCCAGCCTCATCTCTCACCTGTTCTTTTAGAATCCTTAAAACACTGAGATGCCATCATTTCCACCTTATAGATTGATCTCTTCAACAACATAGTAAAAAATAATGCAGGGCAGGCATTCAATATAGTAGTTAAAATGCCACCTGGGATGCCCGTTACCCTCATTGGAATTTCTGGGTTTATGTTCCAGGTCTGCTCCTGATTCTAGCTTCCTGCTAATGTGCACCATGGCAAGCAGCAGTGATGGCTCAAGTACTTGGGTCCCTGCCACCCATGTTGGGCACTCAGATTGAATTCCAGGCTCCTGCGTTCAGCCTGGCCCAATGCTGGCTCTTGTGGGCATTTGGAGAATGCATCAGGAAATGGGAAATCTCTGTGTATTTGTGTGTGTGTGTCTCAGTCTATCTTTCAAATAAATAAAAATTATATAAATAAAGAAGAAAGCAATAAATATAAAGAAAAAAGTTTAAATCAACTTGAAGAAATTTAACCAAATCTCACTATTACTGCGCTGTTCAATAAAATGCATCTCCTATCTATGGTTAGAAAAAGAGTAGAGCAAGAACAAATAAATGAAGATCATTTAAGAACATTCAAAATCTGATGCATTCTTTTCAATATTAGAGATGTAAGAGTAACAAAAAAAATAAGACTACTTTTAGCAATCATCATCAGTTAGTATAACAGCTAAACTAGCTTTCACACAATGTTATATTAAACCTTCAAATATTTAGGAAAACTGTTTCCATGAGCTTTGTGAATACCCTTAAGATACCACTCAAAAAGAACAAAAATCTGATTTAAAAATGGAGAAAAGACATTCTCCAAAGAAGATATATGAATGACACAAGTGAAAGACACTCAAGGTCATTCATCTTTGAGAAATGCAAAATAAAACCATAATGAACCATCACCTCACACTCATCAGCATGGCTGCTATTGAATAGCAAGACAGAAAACACCATCCTGGGCTGGCTCAACAGGCTAATCCTCTGCCTTGCGGCGCCGGGTTCTAATCCTGGTCGGGGCGCCGGATTCTGTCCCGGTTGCCCCTCTTCCAGGCCAGCCCTCTGCTGTGGCCCAAGAGTGCAGTGGAGGATGGGCCAAGTGCTTGGGCCCTGCACCCCATGGGAGACCAGGAAAAAGCACCTGGCTCCTGCCATTGGATGAGCGCGGTGCGCCGGCCGCAGGCCGCAGCACGCCGTCCGCAGCGGCCATTGGAGGGTGAACCAACGGCAAAGGAAGACCTTTCTCTCTGTCTCTCTCTCTCACTGTCCACTCTGCCTGTCAAAAAAAAAAAAAAAGAAAGAAAGAAAGAAAGAAAACACCATCCTGGAAGAGATATGGAGAAATTGTAAACCCAGTACACAATGCTATGGAAAACAACATGGCAGTTCCTGCAAAAAAATATAGAATTACAATATGATCCAGAATTCTAATTCTGGATGTATATCCAAAAGAACTGAAACCAGTGTCTTGAAGAGACCCTTCTATGTCCATGTTCATAGTATTTTTATTCTCAAAGCATAACAGAGGAGAAACCCAAGCATCTTGACAGCTAAAACAAGAAAACCAAATGTTGTATTTACAGACAATGGAATATTATTCAACCTTATAAAGGAAGGAAACAATGCCATGTTACAACATAACTTTATATTAAATGAAGTAAGCCAATCACAAAAGAACAAACCCTATATGGTTCCACTAATACAAGGAAACAAGTAGTCAAATTCATAGAAACAGAAATAGGATGGGTGTTGCCAGGTAGTGGGGCAGAAGAAGTCATGGAGAGTTATTATTTATGGATCGAGAGTCTCAGCTTTGCATCATAAAACAATTTCTGGAGATGGATAGTAGTGATAGTTGCACAGTTATCTGAATGTATTTAGTGCCACTCAGCTGCACCCTAAAGTAGTTAAGATGGCAGACTTAATGGTATATGTATTTCCTCACAAATTTTAAAAATTTTAAGCTACTATTCTGAAATCATTATTTGTCAGTAAAGGATGGAAATGCATTTTCCATAGTAAGTTTTCCAAGAGTCAAAGTGGGAAACGTCAATGACTGACACATGGCTAGTGAGCAAAATTTCTTTCCCAGATAACAGCCGTGCATTCAGATTCTATTTAACAGCTGAAGAAACAGACACCCAGAGAGGGTGGGTGGCTCCCTGCTTGTCAAGTGGCTGCCACATCAGGAACGAATCTGTCTGCTTAATTCTGAACCCAGAGATATATTGACCGTTAACATGCCATTTCCTTGGGTTGGTTTAGAAGATGATGTTTAAAACATTGTTCTCATCAATTCTTACTCATTAAAAAATATCAAGCCTATAAAAGCCTAAAAAATATTAAGCTATAAAATATGTAGCCCCCATCTGCAATGGTCTTGAGACACGCTTTATGGAAATTAGACATAGCAGTATGGCAGCAGCTGAGTCTGTCAGCTAGCTTGACTGTAGAAGCAGGCGACCCTGGCCATTTAAAACTTAGGAGGGATGAAAAATCTCCAGCTCAGGATAGGCCATAGCTGACAAAATAAACCACTTATGATATCTGAAAATCCTTACTACAATGCTTCTGCCTTTAAAATCACAATACTTATTCAAGCATAGTGCTTCTAATGAATTTATAATTGCTTTTCATTTTATGCACCCCTTTGATTTTTTATATTGCTTTTAGGTACATTTGATTATCTCAAAGTAGCTCTAAACTACATAGAAATAATGTTTTTGGTAATGTTTGCTCATAAAATTGCATGTTTAGAGATTTACATAAAGGACATGGAAGTAGACAACTTTGTAAGAAAGTACAGGAATCTAGGTGTCATTTCCCCTTATACCATGTGGGCAAAATCCACTTTGCTGCTTTCTTGTTTTAAAAAAATTGACTAAAATAAATTTAGGAGTACACACATATACATATGTTTTTATACAAATATGTATTGATGTATGTATGTACCTATTGTACTACTGAGATACATATATTAATATTCATTAATATTCATAAACACATTTCAATATATACCACATTTTATTTTAAGTTTGTGTATATACTTACATATTCTATCCCTCATTAACTATTTTAAGTGATTTGAGGATAAAAGGCATTTCTGATTTTTACTCCTATTCAAGTGGCAAACAGCAGTCTTCATATGTAATATAGCCATTAGAAATTATGTTGTGGGTATATATATATATCAACATTAAAATATGCTTATAATATATTGTTTAGTGAGAAAATCAAGTAATAACATCATGCTGGCATCCCATATGGATACTGGTTCATGTCCCAGCTGTTTCACTCTGATCCAGCTCTCTGTTAATGTATCTGAGAAAGCAGTGGGAGATGGCCCAAGTCTCTGACATCCATGTTGGAGACCCAGATGGAGTTTCAGTCTCCTGGCTTCTGCCTGGCCCAGCTCTGGACCTTGTGGCCATTTGAGGAGCAAACCAGCAGATAGAAAACCTCAATCTCTCTCTCTCCTTCTCTCTCTCTAATTCTGCCTTTCAAAATAAATAAATAAATCTTTTTTAAAAAATAGCCCACCCCAACTATAGAAGACCTGAGTGTAAAATGATGGCAGGGGAATCAGGGGTCTTGAAAATACATTCCAAGTTCTACAAAGGAAAATCAGTGTTTGGGACACACTCAAAGGCTGGTTGTTAGCTGGGATAATGGATACGGAGTTCAAATAAATTAGGACACAGTTTGAATCAGACAAGTCAAGAATATGTCTTCATGTGCTTACATTGTGATAAGTAAAAGCAAAATTTTTCTAACCTATAATAAATGCAGATAATTTTCCAAAATTTATGCTAATTATGCTAACAGATGATCAATGATGAAAGGTATAGAAAAAGTAAAGTCTTGGCCGGCGCCGTAGCTCAACAGGCTAATCCTCCGCCTTGCGGCGCTGGCACACCGGGTTCTAGTCCCGGTCGGGGCACCGGATTCTGTCCCGGTTTCCCCTCTTCCAGGCCAGCCCTCTGCTGTGGCCCGGGAGTGCAGTGGAGGATGGCCCAGGTGCTTGGGCCCTGCACCCCATGGGGAGACCAGGAAAAGCACCTGGCTCCTGGCTCCTGCCATCGGACGAGCGCGGTGCGCCGGCCGCAGCGCGCCGTCTGCGGCGGCCATTGGAGGGTGAACCAACGGCAACAGAAGACCTTTCTCCCTGTCTCTCTCTCTCACTGTCCACTCTGCCTGTCAAAAAAAAAAAAAAGAGAAAAAGTAAAGTCTCTTTCCCAGGCAGAATTTCTCTATTCATTACTTTTCTTAAGCCTAAAGAAAGATTCTCTATATTTACTAAATATAGAAGATTTTCACGTTGGTCATTCCATAAAAAGAGAAATTTGTTTTTTTAAATTTTTTTGAGAGGTAGAGTTACAGACAGAGAGAGGGAGAAGCAGACAGGTCATCCATCTGCTGATTCACTCCCCAAATGGCTTCAATGGCCAGAGCTGAGCCGACTTGAAACAGCACCCACAAATTCCTTCTGGGTCCCCTATGAGGTTGCAGGGCCCTAAGCACTTGGGCCATCTTCCACTGCTTTCCCAGGCCGTAGCAGAGAGCTGGATTGGAGAGGAGCACCCAGGACTCAAACAGGTGCCCATATGGGATGCCAGCACCAAAGGCAGAGTCTTATCCCACTATGCCACAGAACCAGCCCCCTAAGTTTTGACTTTTTTTTTTTTTTTTTTTTTTTACAGGCAGAGTGGACAGTGAGAGAGAGAGACAGAGAGAAAGGTCTTCCGTTGCCGTTGGTTCACCCTCCAATGGCCGCCGCAGACGGCGCGCTGCGGCCGGCGCACAGCGCTCGTCCGATGGCAGGAGCCAGGAGCCAGGTGCTTTTCCTGGTCTCCCCATGGGGTGCAGGGCCCAAGCACCTGGGCCATCCTCCACTGCACTCCTGGGCCACAGCAGAGGGCTGGCCTGGAAGAGGGGCAACCGGGACAGAATCCGGCGCCCCGACCGGGACTAGAACCCGGTGTGCCGGCGCCGCAAGGCGGAGGATTAGCCTGTTGAGCCACGGCGCCGGCCAAGTTTTGACTTTTAAATAACACTTTCTATGAGGATAAATTTTTACCTCCTCTAAAAGTTGATTCGATTTTTACTATAGAAATTCTCACAAAACCTATTCCAAATCTAAGACCCTCCAGAATTCACATGAAGTACAAATGCAGAGGAATATAGAAAACATGTGATGTGCACACACATAGTTAATCCACAGACATGTAGAACCATTCAGATGGGCCAAAAAAAAACCACATTTGCACAAGCATTCTGGAGTCTCAAAGAACTGAAAAGTTTGCATAACACATATTAAAGCAGATATTAACCCACAACCTCATCAACTTACTTACAGTTTTATGAAATAAATATTTGGATGATTGACCAAGAGGACCCTGTTGAATTGTTGATACAACAGCACCACAGGTTACCTTATTTTATAAAAAGCCAATTTCTAGTAATTTCATATAAAGAAATAGTATACAAAACAAGTTTAAAAAGTAAATGACAATGATTCAAAATGAAAGTCTGTATTTTTTGCCACAAACTCTACCTTCCTCCATTTTCATATCTTTTTCCCAGGCTCCCCAGGCTCTAAAACTTGGAATTACTCTTCCTAGAGCCTCAAATGCTGGCGTCCCACATCCAAGCACTTTCTTGCCCATTGTTGGGAGTGTTGCATGCCACAACAGTCACTGTTACTCCTCTGGTTCAGGAGTTTGTGTCTGAATATCTACATTTCCTCACCATCTCAACTGCCCTTCTCAAAGTGCCCTCACCCTCCAATACATCTGATTTATTGCTGTTGGGCTGGTACTTTTTCACCTGTCAATTTCACTAGATCACATCCCACTCAAGAACATTCAGCAGCTCCCTACTTCCTGCTGGATCAAATCCATATTCTTGGTCTGTATGAATGAAGCCCCTGCTTACTGTACCAGGCCATTGGTGTCTAGAAAAGACAGCTCCAATGTAGATTTGAAGGGCCATGTTTATATTCCTAGTGCTGTCATTTCTTCCTTATGAGACTTGGAACAAGTTATTTAAATCCCTTAAGCTTCAGTGGACTCACTTGGAAAATGAGATTAATAAATCTATCATGCTTGACTCAATACAATGCCCAACACTGTGGTTTCGCACATCTCAATGATATTTTTGGTCCTTTGTCACATTAGTTCCCATACTGGAATGTCCATCCCCTACCCTCCATGTCTCAAAACTCCTAACAAGGTATTGGCAAAGTGACAACCATAGTGCAAGACCTACTTGGGACCATGGGGCCTTCCTAGCAAACCTCAAATGGCACCTTTTCTTGTATCTGTTTTTAAGTAGTAGAAATTCCTTTATTGAAAAATGATTTCCTGTTAAAATCAATCCCTAATCACAAGCCGATTTCTCAAAATCCTCATGGGCATTGTAAATGTTGATGATCCCTAAGTTTCATATATGAAGTCAACAGTCTTGGTTGAGTGCCTGTTAAACACCAGACACTAAGGTGCTCTGCTGCAGAGACTAGTACTCTTTACGGAAAACACCAAGTCTGACCAAGTGTACAGAAAAGGGGTCAAGTATGACAAGAGGGAAACTAAAGCCTGCTCAGGGAGCAGACAGAAGTGGCCCAATTCAGGTCATGGAGAAGGCAAGTCTGCCTAGAAGAAAAGCTCTTTAAACTAAAATGTGACTTAGGAGGAGGAACAAGCTTGATGGAAGTGGGTGGGAGAAAGACTTCATGACATGGAGACAAAGAATTTTCTGAGCAGATTAAAAGCATATGCAAGGCATAGGGAGAGCCAGCACATGTGGTAATGAATTAAAACAAGTTCCATCACTGAAGCTTGGGTTGGGGTGGCAAGTGTGGGGAAGCAGGAAAGGTACTGACTAAGGAGACACCCATGAGTCAGGAAATAAATTTGTACTTTATACTAAGGGCAAAAGATAACAAGAATGCAGATTTTAAAACCAGATTTTTAAACAGCCTGGATTTGGGGGTCTGTTAAACTTACATATGGCTTTGTAGGACTTGGCATGCAATCTTCTGTGCTCTCTTGCATTCTAAGCACATAAAATGTGGTGTGAAAAATAGCACATGAGTCCCTGGACCTGACTTTCCTCCAAGAAGTCTGGGCAGCACAGTCTGCAGTCACAATGTGTGGTATAAGAAAGCACACAATGCAAAGATAACAGCAGCTAACCCAGGAGACAGGAGAGGATGGTATGGCTCCTCCAGCAGTATCAGGAAGTGACAGGGACCAGAAAAGGGACCCAGTGGGACCACATTAAAATTTCTCTGGAGAATTAGCCTAGGAATCACCTCTACAGGTGTTCTCTCAGAGCCTTATTGAAGGTAGAAAATAGGAGGGTCTTAACTATGTCATTTATCCCGGTCTCTAGATGGAATCGGTTGACATGTTGGAATAACCATTGGTTTACAGTCAAAAGGATCTCAGTGTAAATCTGTTTTTTTCTATTTATGACACGTGAAATTTTTTTTCAATTTTTTATAAAGTCATAATTTTAATTCACTCGATAATCACAGGCTTAATTCACCACTAACCATAATATTCAAACAAGTAAAAAAGAGGAAGACCACAGTTCTACAGGAGGATATAAACAAGGGCTAAAAACAGCAATCATATCACAAGATGCCTATTTCATTCCTGTACATTTTTGTATTCTATATTAACTGCCTCATATCATAGAAAACATGAGACTGGCTTATTTAGGTTGATTGTACAATATCTCTAATTTTCAGTGTTCTCAACTTTTAAAAATCATGACAATTACTACCTCTGAGAATGCTTTAAGGGAGTAAAAAAAAGCCCATATGAAAGAAATCTACAGTATCCCATGGTACATGGTAGACCTTTGGTAAGCAGTGGCTCTTACTGAAATGCTGTTGACTCTGCTATCTCTCAGCACCGCACTATGTAAGAAGGTATGAATGACAAGACAAGTCTCGCCATTTGTAGGAAGAATATAGAAGGCAGAACAGGAATTCTACTAATTAGGGTTGGATGCCTCAGGAGCAACATTTCTGGATATGAATTCAAGTAGCCAAAAGAAAGTAAATGTTCTGAACCTGAGAGCATGGCTTGGCTTTTGTTTCACAGTTGATATTCACAGCGATAGCAAGAATATGACTGCTAATTAAGTTTTAATTGAGCACTTTATTCTCTACAACAAATGTAAGATTAAGATGTCAAGGTATGTATGCTCAGGTATACATGTGTGTGAGCATCACATGTCTGTGCATATGGCAGAGAGAGAACTCCCCTCTGGAGGAGTCTTTCTGTTAGACTATTAACTTTAATCTTGTATTTCCCTGGCCAGACAGCAGCAAGCCTGTTGTCCATTCAATGCTGCTTGTCTAACTGTATTCAAGAACGTGGTTTGCTACCTGAATGTTGATTTCTGTGTTTGCATAAAAGCAAGTCCCGACAAGGGTGCCTGAGTGTGTCTGAGGATCTGTCCCTTTCCCCCTCTCCAGTCTAGTCTCAGTCAACGCTGCTACTCCCTGTGGAAACATAAGGTTTCCTAACACCAAAAATAGTAAAAGCATAATACCTCAAGGTAACTCCCAGCTCCTCTACGGGACACAAACACCAAATGAGCCAGTGGAGACCAATGAGCCAAATCTGCAGGCATGTATCCTTTCGAGAGGCTGGATTCTGGGAAGACCAGACAGCACGCAGAACATATTTGCAGAATGACTTGGTTGAGAAGGCAAAGACCCTGCTGATACCCGAGTCTTATTGTTTCCCACAGATGCTCCATGCTCCATCAGTACCCAATCTATCCAACAGCCTCTTTAAATTCCCCAAGCACTACTAAAAGGTAAATCTGTAAGTCCACTCATTTCCTAAAGGATGCAAATAACTACCATGTGCTATAGCTGCCCAAATTCAAGGGTCTACAATAACTGGGGAAAAAGGGATGTTTATATTAACCTTAATGCTTCCTTAGAAGCAGCTGTATTTTGGGGGAAAACCCCCTTAGAATAGAATGTAAGCCCACAGCTCCTCCCACCCCTTGTTTTTTTTTTGTTTTGTTTTGTTTTGTTTTGTTTTTGTTTTTGTTTGTGTTTTTTTGGCTCTTCATATTATCCTTTATTGATCAAAAATTCCAAACAAAGGTAGCCTCTCCCTAAACTTCCCCCTCCCCTCACTGCCTTGGCACCTGCCCTTACCCCTGTCACGGCCACCACAGCACAGAGCAGAAACTGTCCCTGGGCCCTGAAGCCCTATGAGTTCGTTAAATAGCAGCTTAACGATGTTAGCTGAACAAGTAGGTAGTGCTCCCAGGGCTGCCTGCCACAAGCCAGCATCTCCCAAGATTATCTTCAAAATCCAGAAAACGGGCACTTGCTCAGGTCTGGTGAAAGGCGAGGACTCTTCTCCTCCGAGACAAGCATGGCCTCTGGGTCTGCACGCCAGCAGCTGCCCCACTGCCTGGGAGCACGCCAGCAGCTGCCCCACCGCCTGGGAGCACACCAGCAGCTGCCCCACCGCCTGGGAGCACCGTGGGCTGCTCCCCACCCCGAGCTGGAACTGCACCTCCGCCCTTCACCCCATCTTCAGAAAAATTGGGTATAAATTGGGTATAACTGTTCCATGCTACACAAGATGAAGATGCATCCATGAGAGAAGGAGAAGATACGAGAGAGAAATGAGGTGAACAGCTACACACTGCAAGGTGCCTCATTGTTGTGAGAGCAGTGAAGTCATTAAAACTCAACAAATGCTTGAGGAAATGTGTTTCACCCCATGCAACAATTCCAGTGGCTTTTCATGGGGTGAAAACTGAACTGATAAACTTGGGAACTTGGAATAACAGACAAGCCCAAGAGAGTGCACTTAATCCAGAAAACTGGAACTGGATTTGGGTTCAATTTAGCCAGATCTTCAAAGGTACCTAGAGGCATATGTTTGATTAGTGGCCAGGGAATATAAGGTCATCAACTAAAAATTTGACTCACAAACAATATGCACATTTTACTTCATATAAATATCCACATAGAAATGTGAATATTACTCCACATTTATAAAGTTCTACAGCTCTGTTGCCTAAGTGGAGCGCATGCACAGGTCACGCAAAAGAATGATGTCATTTAGAAAGAAAGAATTTTTCTAGCATGGGAAATTCCTGAGTACTTTTCTCTAATTAATTAAAGAATATTCATTACTGATCTTCACTATACCACAAGGAGACTCAAGCTGCTCTACGGTCAGTAATCCACTCCACTGGGGCAGTGTGGAGAGGTCCTACTTAGAAACCATATACTCTTTCAATATTCAGTAATAAAATCATTTTCAAAATATCTTCAGACATTCAAGATCAGCACAGTTTCTTAAGTAACCTTATTTCAAGCCTTTTTCGGGAGTAAACTAGCCTGTGAAGCAGACCACAATAGTGCATTGCCTATTGTAGGATAAATCAGGCAACATCTTGTCAAATGCTGTCCAAGCATCAGTTGTTAAATGCCACCATGGAATAAGAGGTGACAGTTGCCAACACAAAACTGGACTCAGGTTAGCGACTTCACATCAACTCCCACAGTGAAGGTTAGAGGAGAAGACAGGGAAGAAGACAGCAAAGGAAGAGACATGGAAATAGCTTCTCCAAACTGAATCAGTTTCTACCCTTAATAGTTCCTAAAGCTAAGTCCATTTTAGTAGACTCCAACAGTTAATATTAAGTGATGTCCACGAAAATCTAGAAACAACTAAGACCTTTCATGGAATAACATTAGAAGAACTGGAAGCCTCCTTTAGCAAGGATGTACATTGGGGGACACACACACACTCTCACACTCACATACACACTCACACACTTCCTCCCCAAAGGGTCATCCAGTGGAATGATCTTCTCCTTGGTGAAATAAAATAGACTAACTTACATGTGTACCGGATCAGACACAGCTTCTATAACTTATTTACCTATTTGCTCTGTTTCAAGTTCCAGGAATCACAATTTGCTTTCCCACAGAGATCACCTGATGCATGATCTTTAAAGCACTTTTGTTAAAGATGCTGGCAGCAGAAGAAAGAAGCTGGACTCACCATTTGATTGCTGTACCAGTACAGCGACGACCCCTTCAGCACCACCCAGAACTTTTTCCATTTGTTGCTTAAGAAAGTTCCCTTTTCCTTTTTCTTGTACAGCCACCCTTGGCAGTCAGCATGTCCCAGATCTTTGCATGATATCCTCCTCCGACTCATCGTGAAAAAACCTGCAACAATTACATGAAGAGGAACAGAAAGTACTACCCTGGTTCATGTGACACAGTAGAAAGACAACTTTTAATTGCTTAGCTCCTAGGGGTTGAAATTTTCATCAAGATTTATGCAAAGTAAATGCAGAACAAAAAAAGGCATGCATCTTTTATTTTTATTCATCTGATGCCTAGAAGGTCTAAGACATGGCCAAAGAAACACTGAGACTGATATTGCAAGTATTAGTCTAAGAACACTATTCACCAAGAATAAGTTGAAAAAAATAAAATCATGAGCCTGACAGGCACATTATTGCAACCACAGAGCTCCTTTCAAAGATAATAGCGGTAGTTATGCAATAGATGCTGAAGGGTTAATGCCCACCTCAAAACACAGCTACTTCCCGACTGAGTGCCAGTGTTTCCAAGCTCTATTGACATACCACGAGGGACTAATCCAAATGAACAGCATGTCGTCATTTCTTAAAATCCATCCAAAAATAACCGAAAATTAATCTGCCGTCCACCTCCTGATATCAGCATTCAGACAGACAAAAATCTGATCCCCAAGAAGGTACGGGAGGAGAAAATCCACACTCACTCACACACACAGAAGGGGGATGAAGAAACAAAAGAGATCTAATTACCTTGAGTTTTCCTCCTCGGCTTCTGACGCAAGGGAACCTGCTGAAAATGCAGGAAGGAAAGAAAAGAGGAAATTTCTGATTGTGTTGTAACATTTGTAAAGAGAGAAGGAGGGAGGAGGTGGCAGTGTTTATGAGCAGGATGGAATCTAAAAAAAACTCTCCAAGCAGAGCTAAAGGAGAGCTACTAGCTGAGGCACAAAATGTGCTAATTAGAATCAATGTACATGGAGCTGAACCTGAAAAAAAAATCGAACAGAGCATTTCTCACTAATGTTTCCTGTTTCCACCCACAGTGCTCTCACTACTACTTCAGTAATGATGGCAGGTTGTTCACTCGAGTTTTTAAAAATCATAAAATATTTCCCCTCTGATATTTTTGTTAAAGGAAAAATATACCATGCTTCTTTTCATGTAATTTCTAAATAACAATGATTATTTAAATAAAGTTGGAAGATAATTGCCACAATCTCAAAATATTACAGGTTGACTCTGGACTATTAAGTTCAAGATCCAGCTACACATAAGGACATAGGGTTACACCTAAACCATACGAACTAAATACCCTCCCCTCAAAAGTTCCCAGTTTCTCTTGGTGAGATCTTAGTCCCAGTCAACCCTCCTTATCAAGAAATTCTTATATTTTAAAAGATTTATTTATTTGAGAGGTAGAGTTACAGAGAGAGGGAGAGACAGAGAAGAGAGAGACAGAAAGAAAGGTTCTCCATCCGCTGGTTCACTAAATCAGGCATTTGACAACATATCTACAATGCACAGTGTTATAGTACAATTTAAACAACTCATGTAACAGGAAACAATGTAACAAGGAAACAATGAAAAACAGTACTTTTCAAGTGATTCTATGTGCATGTGTCTCTTTATATGTGTGTAGAGACAGAGAATTGTAGCTTAAAGAAGTTTTGATTTTCTTCCAGAATATCTAAACAGTTTATTTAGGTATTTTTTTTTAGATTTAAAAGCAAGTTTATTAGAGTCAGAGACCTCCAGTCAGAGTGGCATTGGGGTGGGAGGCTCCAAGAGAGGCAAAACTCAAAGGCACTGTGGTAGTGGAGATTTTAAGCACAGTTTTGAGGAAGAAAAAAACAAAACTTACCACCTTGACATTCAAGCAGGGACCAAACCCATCAAAATGCCTTACTTACAATCTTATTTGCCCTGTCCGGCTTGCTCATAAAACAAAAAAGCCATCCAGAAGAGTGAGAGAGATAACTGGCTTTCACAATCAACTATGAGCCCAGGAGGACAGAATCACCACTCCCTTGCTATTCTCATTGTAAAACTGGGAATTCCTAAGGAAAGGGGCTGGCACTTTTGAACTTACTAAAGGTAACTTTTAGAGAAAGCAAGCATTTTGCACCCTAAATTTCCACCAGGACTACCTCGACTGCGCATTAACTGGTCTCACTCCTCACATTCCCTCCCCCGGAGGAAGGGACCCTAACGTCTGTTAGGGGAACTGGGCAATGAGGGCTCTGGCTGTTTCGGGCTGAAAAGGGGTGCAGTCAAGACGGGTTCCAGCTGGAGGCGTCTGCTCCAGGGGGACGCAGTGCCAGCTTGCAGAGACCGCTTCCATCCAAGGTTTCATGCACACGGCCATCTAGAATTTCATTGTTTCAAGCCTGGAGAAAATGAATCTAACAAGCAGATTAAACTCGGAGTCTAAAACAATGCACAGAGTCATTATTAGAGGATGTAAGAAAGGAGCTGTCTAAACCACGAGGAAGTTTTCCCATTGAGAGACAAATAGAAACTGACAGAGAGGGCCTGATAATAATCAGGTGGGCTTTAAGGCCTGGCCAGATCTGAGGCCCAGACCTATTTATCTCTTAATATGGGGTACCAGACAAGGGAGGTGTGAACCTCCTTAGGGAAGACACCCTGTTGACTTCATTACCCAGCTGCCCTAGGAGGAGAGCTGGCCTCCGGGGGAGGGAATGTGAGGAGTGAGACCGGTTGATGCGCAGTGGAGGTAGTCCTGGTGGAAATTTAGGGTGCAAAATGCTTGCTTTCTCTAAAAGTTACCTTTAGTAAGTTCAAAAGAGAAAGCAGGTGGCATCTCTAACAGGAAATTTACAGTTCTGCCTGCAATGTTGCTGACCCTACCTGGCCATCCCCTCAGCTTGGTGGTCACTTTGGAAGGTGGGCTGAGTGAAGGGCATTTTCAGCTTAGAGCCAGCAGGGTCTGTGTCTCTGACCTGGGAGTCCTTGAACTCCAGGGCAGTTCCATTTCCAGTGACCCAGCTCTTGGCTGGCTGAGCTGCCAGGGCTCTTCATAAGCTGCCTTTTGCTGAAGCCCTGGCTTTCGACATCAAACACCAATGCCATTTGTGGTGGACTGGCCTGTTGGGTCTCCTTGATAGCAGATGACTGTGTAAAGCAGCCATTCATTGACCTGCCACCAATTTTAAATTGCTCATGCTGCCTAGCTTGCTCCTTTCCCTCCTGGTATCTGGTAAAGGAGACCATGGAAACAGCCTTTAATGTCAACCTAGGGGATGCTTTGTCCTATCCCTAAACTTTGGTAGCCTGAGCTAGAAATCCATAGTCACAGGCATGTTCCAATGGTGTTTTTTTTCTAAGAGGTAGACAAAGCCCACAAGGAAAGCTGTGTCCTCACTTGAGCATCAAACATGATGACCAGCTTATCTATAAATTCTGAAGTCATTAGTAAAATGTTTTCTTCCTTTGTTTGGTTTGAAAAGGGAGGTTTTGAAGCCGGCACTGTGGCATAGCAGTAAAGGCACCACCTACAGTGCCGGCATCCCGTATGGGCACTGGTTCCAGTGCAGGCTGCTCCACTTCTGATCCAGCTCCCTGCTAATGCCCTGGGAAAGCAGCAGAAGGCTGCCAAAGTGCTTGAGCTCCCGCACCTGTGTGGGAGACCCAGAAGAAGCTCCTGGCTCCTGCTTCGGATCAGCCCTAATCAGGTCATTGAGGCAATTTGGGGAGTGAGCCAGTGGATGAAAGACCTCTATCCATCTCTCCTCTCTCTAACTCTTTCAAATAAATAAATAATACTTAAAAAAAAAAGAAGAAGAAAGAAGAGGGAGGTTTTGCCTGTTTTCTGTGCCATGGCAAAGTAAATCTGGCTGTGAAATCTAAGCGCTCATTTTGGCTATGTAATTTGGTCTTCTATGTGGCCAAGCTAATATTAGAGAAAAATGTTAGCCATCCCTTTTATGAGGTCTAAAGTTCAAACTGTACATCCCAATGGAGAGTCCTTCAGAACTGACTCAGTTTCCCATCTTGAATAGAGAAATGAAGGAAAAGTCAGCCTTCCCCAATCACTTACTGTCAATAATTAATATCAAATGAAAACTTAGCAAGCTTTAACTGCTAAATAATAACTTATGGAAACATTTACCAGGAGGTCCAATGCCTTCTAAAAATTTCAAGACAACAGTACATGTATTTGGAAACATCACTAACACAAGTATGACTTGTTTGACCAGCTAACCCAAGTACAAAGATGTCAATGACATAAACATTTTTAACTTCTTTCTACAAACAAATTTAAAACATCTGATACAGAGACTCATTTAGGTCACATGAACCAAAAATGTATCTTCAATTAATTTAGCAGTTAAATTTACGAGCAATATTTTATCTGAAAACCAATAAAAACAGAGCTCACAATAAATTTTCCCATGTAGACATAAGTATTAGGTTTAAATCCATTGTTATCAAGTAGAGAGGTTTTTTTAAGTATACAATTGTAAAGTAACTCTAAATTTTGTTATATAATCTTATGGCATCTTTTAACATTACTAGAGATGCATTTGAGTAGTATTCTACATATCTAGCTATTCATCTATATATTCTAGTATATGTTTTAGGAGGGTATGTGGCATGTATATAGTGGAAATAGGATAGGATTTTAAAATCCAGAGTTCCAGAATTAATTCAGAGCTGTGACAATGAGCAGCTGTGTTACCCAAGGAAGTCACCCTCTGAACCCACTTCATCATTTATCAAATCACAATATTTGTAAGAATTTCAATCCTGCATGTCTGAAAACAAAACAAAAAATCCTTCATGTAATCACTATACATATAAAGCCTCATAATTTTTTTTTGGATAAGTATGACTTGTGCTTCCTTTGGCAATGATGATGCATGAAGTTAAAGAACTTATTTCCTGGGGAAATATGTGTACCTTGGGGAATCCTGCAATAACTTTTTTAATTTAATGAATGTTAGGATAAAACCTTATTCCTGAGGAAATTAATCACCTGTGAGGAAAACGGGACACAACAAAGGTAATGAATGCCCTAGGCTTCAAGCACAGGTGGACAGGTGACATCATGACACAGCTAGAACCTGAGCATACTATCACAGAAAGAACCTAGCCTCAGGTCCACTTCACAAGTATTTCCCATGCTGCTCGATTCTTTGAACTTCCCACCATCCCCTCAAATGGTCTGTCCCACCTTTTGTGATATGCAAATTAGAGCAGCAAACCCGGCTAGTACACATTGAAAAAACATATTGCCCAGATTCCATTTGGGCAGGGAAAACTTAGCTGAGAGCCAGGCCTGGAGGCAAAGAAGAGGATGTGTCAATTCAGATGGTGTTCAGATTAGGAAACCCTAAGACAAGATAAGAACCAGGGTCTATGAAGAAAGGGAGGCTATAGACTATCATTGTGAGAGGTCTCAGGCACCAGTGAGAAGATGAATAGTTCAAACAAGGGAGAGGAAATCCTGCAAGGACAGCTGTAGGACCTGCAGAGGGCTGTGGGAGATACCATTCATTTCATTGCTGCTGGCTGGGTACCAGTGAGTCTGTTCCATTCATCCCTTGTGAGATGTTACCTAAGATCATCGCTTGGTCTTTGGCTGGATTCTTTTTATTATTTAAAGAATTTTTATTTATTTATTTATTTGAAAGGCAGAGTGACAGAGAGGCAGCGGTGTAGGCAGAGGCAGTGAGAGAGAAAGAGAGAGACAGAGAGAGAAGACTTCCATCTACTGGCTCACTCCCCAAATGACCCAATGGTCAGAGCTGGGCCAATCTGAAGCCAGCATCCAGGAGAGTCTCCCACACAGGTGCAAGGGCTCAAGGACTTAGGCCATCTTCCACTACTTTCCCAGGACATAGCAGAGAGCCGGGACACACACTGGAATGCTGACACTGCAGGCAGCAGGTAGCTTTACCCGCTACGCCACAATGCCTGCCCCCCTTGGCTGGATTCTTAAACTTAGGTTAAGATGAGAAATGGGAATCCAAAGCATGATTGTAACAGTACTGCAAACAGAGGGAGCACTGGCTCCAAGAAAGGGCCATAATCAGCCTATTTAAGGATGAAGAACTTAATTGTTGAGCCAACCATGCTCTGTCCTTCTAAAGGAAAGTATTACTGTCCAAAGTGTCTTTCTGTCCAGAAACAGATTGAATAGGACAGAAATAGCAAATTACAGGGAGTTTTGGTTTCATTTGACATACATGAATTTGAAACCTGCACTGGTTTATACTGCAAAATGAAAACAATCTTTGAGAACTTTAGAGTCTGAGACACATTTTACCTTCATAACAGGAAGTGGAACCCGCAAACTAGTCAGTTTCTAAAGATCTTAATGTGGTTTTTTCTCACTAGGTAAGTAAAAAAAAATTGAGCAAGCACCAGCTGGGCATTTTATGAGACTATTTTTCAAAGAATAATTATCACTTGTTATCATTACAAATATTTAGAGCCTCATAAGGTATTTTCTGATACTATTTTCTTCAAGTTTGGATGTTGTAGTTAAAACTGAAGAATTATTCTAAAAACCTGAATTTGTCCTAACTTAGGAGAAAGATTTTTCTTTGAAAATATGTGTTTCTTTTTTATGGAAGTATACTCTTCTTTTGATTCTTTAAGATGGCTCAAAAATGTCATCTGGGGGCCACACTGTGGCATGGCAGATTAAGCAGAATCCCACACTGGTGCCAGTTCCAGTCCCAGCTGTTCTACTTCTGATCCAGCTCCCTGCTAATGTGCATGGGAAAGCAGCGGAAGATGGCCCATGTGTCTGACCCTGCACCCATGTGGGAGACCTGGAAGAAGCTCCTGGCTCCTGGTTCCACCCAGCTCATCGCTGTTGCAGCCAGCTGGGGAGTGAACCAGCAGATGGAAGACCTCTCTCTCTCTTTGCCCCGCCTCTCCTTCCCTATATCTCCACCTTTCAAATAAATTTAAAAAAAAAACTTCATTTGGCCACTAATCACTAGAAAATACATAGAAATACACAAAGGAGCCAGTATAAAATATACTATCTCCTTTGATATTGAATGATAAAAATAACCCCCAATGTTATGGATAAATTATATTAATGTCTAAGTCATAGAGTAGTTGTTAAACATTACAGACACGACTTACTCTATGTTGTACAGGGGTGCTTCAAAAAGTTCCTGAGAAACAGTTGTCAATAAAAAATTCAGCATAGGTTGCAAAATTTTTGCACCAAATGTATTTATTGTTTAATTCCAGTTTTCTGTGAAATTTTCAAAGTCATTCATATTCAAGTTCACAGTAAGACAGGTTGTCATTAAATTGAATTTCACAGTGATCTTGGCCATTAATAAAAATTGTGTAATGATCTGCTGGTCAGCACGCTCTCTGCTTGCAGGAGACCAGATTTGTAGCATTTGCCTCTTTCTGTAGCACAACTTCTCATGTTTCTCACGTTCTTGATAGCTTCAAGCTAACACTACTTTAACAAAGCCACAGCAATGTCTGATGATTTTGGAGACAAGCCAACCTAGCACAGCACTAGAGCTGTTCAGGAAGTGTCTCCACAAACATCCTTTCCCTTCCTGGTAAAACTCGGCTTTGTAAAGGGAATTGTAAAAGTTGTAGTTAGTGAAATTTTACCTGTGAAAATACATGGAAAGCTTGTGTCATTTTTCAGTCTAATCACTTTAAGTAATAATAAATTAACATGAAATGAAAATCTCTAATGGCAAAGAAATGGAGGCAGGTAATAGACATACATACAGATACAGTAACAAAAGCAAGGACAGCTAAGAAACATGGGTAAACATTACAAGCATAGTGGTCAGCATTGTGGCTCAGTGTTAAGCCACTGCCTGTGATGTCAGAATCCCATTTGAGTGCTGGTTTGAGCCCAAGATGCTCCACTTCTGATGAAGCTCCCTGATAATGTGCCTGGGAAAGCAGCAGAATATGGTCCAACTTCTTGGGCCTCTGCTATCCACACAGGAGACCCACATGAAATTCCAGGATTCTGGCTTCAGCCTGGCCTAGCCCTAGCCATTGTGGCCATTTGGGGAGTGAACCAATGTGTAGAAGATCTTTTGTTTTCTCTCTCTCTCCCTTTCTCTGTAACTCTTTACAATAAATAAATAAATAAATCTTAAACAAATAAAAGCTTACACACATATCATGTTAACCATGTACCAGGTACTGCTCCTAGTCTTTTCAGAACTCTGCATTGAGTTTCCACAGATATCTTTAATTTAGATGATATTATCATCTCCATTTTACAGAAGAGAATACTAAAGCAAATAGAGGTTGTATATTTTGACCAAAGTCATAAAAGTGAAAGGTTTAATGCAAATAGTCATTTCAAGAACAAGACCCAGGACCCACATTGTGACACAGCAGGTAAAGCTGTTGTCTGTGATGCCGGCATTCCACACACATGCTGGTTCAAGTCCCAGCTACTCTACTTCTGATCCAGCTTTCTACTAATGTGCCTGGGAAAGCAGCAGAAGATGGTTCAAGTGCTTGGACCCTTGCACCCACATGGGAGATCTGGTAGAAGCTCCTGGCTCCTGGATTCTGGCTTTGGCCTGGTCCAGCCCTAGTCATTGTGGCCATTTGGGAAGTGAACTAGAAGATGGAATACCTCTCTGTGTCTCTCCCTCTCTGTAACTCTGACTTTCAAATAAATGAAAATAAATCTTAAAAAAAAAAAAAAGAACAAGACCCTCAGAGTACTAGACTCTTAATGGATTTGCTTTTATTGTTGCTATTTTATAAAGAAGTGGGGTGGGGAAGTAAGTGCTAGTGTAGGAGAGAAGCTGGATGCCATGGTTTTTTCTACCTAGAAGTGAATCAGAAGAAAAAACAAAGGAAGATGGGCTGGGGAAAATGGGAGGAAGGAAGAGAGTGGAGATAAGGAGCTGAAGAAGAGCAGAAGGGAGAGATGGGGGCTGGACTGGAGGAAGAGCAATATTAAAACCGAATGGAGAAAGCAAAGGAATACCAAGTGTCAAGAGTGATTCAAAAGTTTCCAGCTTACACAAGTGAATAAGTGACTTAGCAATATAGGTAGAGAAGTCAGTTTGAAATAAACCTGTATTGGTTCAGTAGGAAACACGAGTTTGATATGTGTGTGAATCACTCAAGGATCTGAGGTCTGGCAGCCCCTTCCCTACCCACACAATACAGTGGGTCACTGATGGACAGTTCCAACCATACCACTATTGGCAGGTCATCACTGACCTTCACGGCCCAGTGATTGACAGTTCTAAGCAATCCTTGGTTTGACAGCCACTGCTGACCTGCCAGGGGACAGCTGCTATTGGCGCATATGACAGCATGGCCTGGTCTGCATAACAAGCCCCCTCCTGTTCACCATCCAAACTTCCTTCCCTTCCTATGTGTAACCAAAGTCTCCCTTTCTATGCACCGTGGAGGCATCTCTCCCATGCATGTAGCGGAACCACAAGTTCCACAATGCTGTGAACTTGGAAGCAGTGCTAGCTTCCATCATAGCCATCACGGCTGCAGGATGGGTCCCGCCATGACCTTTAGGTCTTCATGATGTCATTATAACTACCATGGTGGAGCGGGGGCACTTCCAATCCCATCATGCCTCTGACAGTCACATGACACTTTCAACACTACCTGAAAAGGACACGGAAATGGGCAGTGCTCAAACCCTGCCCCCAACTCCACCCCCTTAATGAATATTCAATTGGGTTCCACCAGGGACATCATGCCCTGTGCCTCTGGAACGTATAGAAGGCCTAATCTTGGTGAGCGGTACTTTGTTCCTTTGTCAGGAACTTTGTTGAGAGCTAACAGGACACTGGGTGTTTTTCCTAGGTGAAGGGTTATTTTTGGGGTCTTTTCGGGGTTTTGGCTGCACATTCCTGCACTACTTGGTTCTTGAGTTTGCACTTTTTTTACTCTGAATGAATCCTGCTTTTCCATGCATCTTTAGGCCTCCACCTTGGAATTCTTTCACGCATGGAGAGAGGAACCTGCAATGGGCCTGGCTGGGAGTCCCCCAGCCAACAGCATGGGGACTTGGAGAAATCTGGAATAAAGTTACAAAATGGCGAATCATCAGTGTATAGAGAGTAGTAGACCCAAACTTGGATAAGATCACCTTGAGGACAAACAGAAGAGAAAGTCTTGAAGTCAGTACGTGAAGGAAGACCAACTGGTGTCAGAAAGCAGAAGAGGAGCCTGGCAGGGAGACTGAACAGGCAAGGCCAGAGAAACAATCCAGAAAACAAAGGGAGGGAGCCAAGGGAAATGTGGATCCAAACCAGAAAATACTGCTGGCATGAGAAAAAAAAAGTGCACCAGAGATCATTAGAGCTATTGGCAAAAACAGCTTCGTTCATTGTTATGTGGGGCTGGGAGACGCCAGTAGGTTTGGAAACAAACAGGAATTGAAGAAATAGACACAGCAATGCACATGATTGTCAGGAGACTCTTTACTGAAGGGGAGGCATGACAGCAGCAGGAGGCACGGTGCCAAAGGACAGAGCGTGCCATGTGCTGCCTCCAACACCAAGCTCTGCACTCAAAATCTATTTCAGCAAGAGACCATGACACAAAGGAGTTAATACTGCATGACCAGCCTCAACTGTAGTCATAATCTGACTCATTGTGTATACATTTCTTTCTTTTTCATTTTTTGAGATTTTTTAAAGGAATAAGATGTAAATGCATTCATGTCTCTGAATGCCTTCTCTTTCCTTTCTCTCTGATGCTCCCCAGGTTAAGCGAACCTAAAGGGAATGTTCACCAGCCCCATGCATTGTCAGTGGCCATAAACAATATTTTAACAATACTCTATAAAATAACATTAATGTAGACAATTGATCTTAAGTATTGTGGTTTTCAGCATTTTTTATGTTGATACATGTAGTTCCAGTACATTTTGATGGTGTATAGTATTACAGTTAACAAAATTGCAATTTATTCATTTATCCTCATATTGATATGTATTTAAGTTCTTTACCATTTTCCACTAAGACTATAATATTGCCTTTAGCAATTCTGGATAACTTATGTTGTGCAGGTCTTTCTCTGGACTAAGTATTTATCTGAGAATAGAATTGCATGGTGATAGGATATGTGCATCTTCAAATATTTGATATTCCCAAACTGCTCCCAGAGTGTCCTATTTATAGTCCCTCCTGAAATACATACTATTTTCAGCTCTCTACTACCAGGAATGTAGTTTGATTCTTGCCTCAATTTCAGAATTTCCCTAAACCTCCTTCTACCAATTTCTTTTTATTTCTTTTATAATTTCTGCTCTTGATTTATTATTCTTGTTTCTTTACATTTCTGTAAACTTACTGTTATTCCTTTTCTACTTCCTGGAAATGATGCTTACTTCATTTATTTTTATTCTTTGTTCTTAATACATTGAAAGCTATAAAGTTACCTCTGAACTCTGCCTACATCATCCTGTTTTTCATTCTCAATCATTTTAAAATTTCTAGTTAGATATTCAAATATTTGTAGATTTCTTAACATGAAAATGTTTTATTAATTTTTTTCTTTTTGATTTCTAAATTTTGTTCAGAAAACATGATCTACATAATACCAATTTCTTACAATATATTAGCATTTATTTATGACTTATTACATAGTCAAATCTTGTAAATATTCTACAGAAAAGTTGCTAATTTTGGTTTCCAATGTTTATGTACATATTTCTACTTAATTTTTGTTGTTAAAATTATAATTTTATTAATATTTCTATTATTTTATTTACAACCTTTCTGTGTTAGTTTTTGTTATTTCTTAGAAGCAACATATAGATTTTGATATTTTAAATAAATTAAGATTACTTGTGCCCTTATATCTGTGAGTTTAGACTATTTAATTAATTGTTTTTATTTTTTCAGTTTATATCCACCTTTTTTCCCTTTCCCTTGCTTAAATGTTTCTTTTCTTTTCTTTTCTTTTCTTTTTTTTTTTTTTTTTTGGCAGGCAGAGTGGACAGTGAGAGAGAGAGACAGAGAGAAAGGTCTTCCTTTTGCCATTGGTTCACCCTCCATTGGCTGCCGCAGCTGGCGTGCTGCGGCCGGCGCATCATGCTGATCCGAAGCCAGGAGCCAAGTGCTTCTCCTGGTCTCCCATGGGAGTGCAGGGCCCAAGCACTTGGGCCATCCTCCACTGCACTCCCGGGCCACAGCAGAGAGCTGGCCTGGAAGAGGGGCAACCGGGACAGAATCCGGTGCCCCGACCGGGACTAGAACCCAGTGTGCCAGCGCCGCAAGGCAGAGGATTAGCCTATTGAGCCACGACACCGGCTTAAATATTGCTTCTTAAATTAAATTTTGCATTTGTAAACACAACTTGGCTATAACATATGTATCAGTACATTTTAATTTCTGCTTAAATGCTTACTCTCCTGTTATTACAATCTATATTTTCATTTTTGCATTGAAAATATAAAGAATAGTATTCATTACTCATAAATTTATTGTGATCAAATTGTTTTATCAAAATCATGAACCATAAGTTTATTGACATATTTTGCCAGTTTCTGTTATAATGTTTGTTTAATTTATCACATATATTTCCACAGGACTCACTTCCTTTTAAAGATTTATGTATTTATTTGAAAATCAGAGTTAACAGAGAGAGAGAGGAAGAGACAGAGAGGGAGATAACCTCCATCTGTTGGTTCACTCCCCAAATGGCCACAGCGACCAGGATGGGGCAAGACCAAAGCCAGGAGTTTCTCCCAGGTCTCCCACAAGAGCTCAGAGACTTTGGCCACCTTCTGCTGCTTTTTCTAGGCCACTTAGCAGGGAGCGGGACCTGAGGTAGAGCAGTGAGAATGTGAACCGGTGCCCATAAGGAATGCCAGCATCACAGGCAGTGGCTTTACCTGCTGCAGCACAATTCAGGCCCTGGGACTCTGTTTTTCTTTTAAGGATGTATTTACGTATTTATTTGAAAGTTGGAGTTACACAGAGAGAGAGAAAGAGAGACAGAGGCAGAGAGAGCGGTCTTCCATCCGCTGGTTCACACCCCAATTGGCCGCAATGGCCGAGCTGCACCAATCCGAAGCCAGGAGCCAGGAGCTTCTTCCAGGTCTCCCACGTGGGCAGGGGCCCAAGGGCTTGGGCCATCCTCCACTGCCCTCCCAGGTCATAGCAGAGAGCTGGATTGGAAATGGAGCAGCCGGGACTCTAACAGGCACCCACATGGGATGCCAGCACTGCAGGCAGCTGCCCCATTTGCTACACCACAGCGCCAGCCCCTCATTTTTTTTTTTTTTAAGATTTATTTACTTGAAAAGCAAAGCTACAGAGAGGCAGAAGCAGAAAGAGGGAGAAAGAAAGAGATATTCCATCTGTTGATTCACTCCCCCAGATGGCCACAACAGCCAGGGCTGGACCAGGCTGAAGACAGGAGCCAGGAACCTCATCTGTGTCTCCTACATGGGTTCAGGGATCCAAGCACTTGGGCCGTCCTCCACTGTCTTCCCAGGCACATTAGCAGAGAGCTGGACCTGAAGTGGAGCAGCCAGGACTCAAACCAGCATCCACGTGGGATGCCAACACCACAGGCAACAGCCCTGGGACTCAGTTTTTATACTAGAGTATGTCTTTTCCTTTTAATGTGGGTCTGTAGGTAGTAAATTTTTAGTCTGTGTATATATTGTAATGCATTTTGCCCCAATATTGAATTACAGTTGAGTATAAAATTATTTTCACATGGCACTTTGAATAATGTGATCATTTGTTTTCTAATGTCTATTGTATCAATGAGATTTTTGTTATCAATCTGTTATTCATTGAATAGAATCTCTTTCTACTCTTTTAAGACATTCTCATCATTCCTAATATTCTCCAATTTTTCTACAGTATGCCTGTCTGGTTATGAACTTCAGTCTTCAGAGTAAACTTTGATTAGATAATTTGCATCTTTTCTGAAGCATGAAAAATTAAGAGATCTTCAAATACTGAATTTTCTTTATCATTTTTCTCATTTTCTTCTTTTGAGACTAGAGATGAATGTTCTCTCTTGTATCTCAGTCCCTTTACCTTAATTTTTAAGTCTTTTTATCTCTCTGTCACTTATGTTTTATATAAACTTGCAAAACTGATTCTGTTACTAATATTTTTTGAAAGTGTCCAGTGTTTAATGTATGCTGTCATGATCACTCTATTTCAAGAAATATATTTTTGGTTAATATTTCAATTTTTTTCAAAACTCACTTACACTTTTCCATTTATGACCTATTTTCTTCCAAAAACTTATAAAAAGATTCTTTGGACATCATAGCTAAATTTTCGCCAGATTTTGTAAAGTAAATGATGAAGTTATCTTCTAATCTTTCATTCTACGCCATATTTTTCTCAACAGTACTTCTTAATGTATTTTGGAATTTGTCTTAATTTCAGTTGCTATAGCAACATATGATACATCAGGTGCATTAAGCAGCAAATAATTTATTCTCACAGTACTGGGGCCTGGGAAGCCTAGTTAAAGAGCTGAAAAATCTGGTAACTGGTAAGGGCTCTCTTCCTCTCTGTAGATGGCCATGGCTCACTGTGCCTTCACCCGACCAAGGAAAAAAACCATTCCTCTGTGTCTCCTCTTGGAAGGACACAAATCCCATCATTAGGGGCTTTATCCTCCCAAAGGCCCCACCTCCTAGGACTATCACATTGGGGAGTGGGACTTTAATGTACAAATTGAGGTGAAGGTTTCAGACATTCAGTCCATAACAGAACTTAAGTTTACACATTTGCAAGTGGAAGGGTTTTATATCATTTCTTACTCCTGCTCTCTGACCCTGTGCGCTCGCTCTCTCTCTCTCTCTCTCTCTCTCTCTCTCCTCTCTCCTCTCTCTCTCTTCTCTCTTCTCTCTCCTCCCCTGGCCACCCTCTTCCCTACCCCCTTTTCCTCCTTCACCTCCTCATTTTCCTTCTTCTCTGAGCTTGCAACCCCTTCTTTAGCAATTTGGAGGTTCTCTCTCCTCGGTGCAGAGCCGGTCCAGTGATCACTGAGGTAATTATAGAGAATCTTGACTGTCCAATCATCCATCTAGCTGGTGACCTGGGTTGCTTCCTGATTGTGAGCCATGTCTGTTTCTCCTTCCTCTCTGGGTTCCTAGTTGTCTACATGTGAAACCTCAGGAAGTGGTTGAGCAACCATTTTCTCTTTTTATCTTTGAACTTTTCACAAATGGGGGAGCCCCCAATTACCCTTGTCACACAGAAGTGAACCTAGCTCTCCCAATGTTCAGTGGAGCATTTTTTACCACCACCTTAACCTGTGGCAGGACAAAAACTACTTCCTACTTACAAATCAGGTGCTGTCTGGCCCATGGCTTTGGTCATGTTTGCTGCTTTGCCATTTCTGATCCACGGAGAGAGTTGCCGTGTTTTTAAGCTTTTTGGTTTTCGATATTTTTCTAAGTTTATCATTGCTATATGTTTGAAGAAGATTAGAGGGTCCAAGTGTATACTCATGAAATTATCCTTGAATGGAATTCAGTTATCTCACTCACAATATTTTACCTTAAAATCACAATCTTAATGACAAGCTAATCCCTTCTTATACTGGTGTCAGTATACCACCAAAATCTACCTCCTCTCCTGGTACCTTAAACTTTATTCTGAAGAAATAGCAGTTTTAATACCTTCATGCTTTTAAATATGTTGTTTCCTTCTCCCATTCTTCTCCTGGTTAATGGTTCCTCTTCCAAGTCAAATGACTCCTCTACATGAAGTCTTTCCTGACTTCAGAATACAGTTTGCTCTTATAATTGTCTCACATTCACCCAATGTCATTTACCTGTATTCCCGGTAATAACTGGTTTATGTTACTTCCTAAAGTTCCTCATGATGGGTACTATTTCTGTTCTCCCTTTTACAGATGAGAAACTTCAGCTTGGTGTGGTTAACCTAGAGATCATGCACAATTAGTAGCAAAGCCAAGACCAGGACCTAGTCTAATAATACTCCCGGTCTATTGTTTATCTGCATGGTACTCTGCTTCTTCTGTCTTGTATATTCCCACAATGCTTTGCTGATTGCTTCTGCAATGGATATCATAACTTAGCTGCTTATTTTTCTTTGTGGTATATACATTGTAGTAACACTATCCACCCACTGGCTCAACCCAGAACCAATGAGTAATCTCATATCAACCCTTTCCCCAGCACACGCATTTACTCAGTCACCATGCCTGTCCGGGTTACTTCTTAATGATTCTCAAAACTTTCTTCCCTCTCATCTCCATGATTGCTGCTTTAGATCTTAATCAGTTCTCTCCTATACAATGACCATTTCATTCCTGATATCCCTGTTTATAATGTACACTCTTAACACCCATGCAGCACACCACTGGACAACTGGACTTCACCTTAGAATATGTCCATGACTGGCCAAAACCACAAAATAGAATTGCTATTCTTGAACCTGCTATGCCCTTAAAATCTAGTGCTGAGCCCCATATTGAACACACAATGAGCACTCAAAAAATATGTAACGAAAAGACTGTGTCTTCTATCAGTTTTTACCTCCTATGATGCCTTCCTATGTGTCTCTCCCAGCATGGAGATTTGGATACATGTCCAGAAAACTACCTATTGCTTGATTATTTACAGATACAAAGTACCTCTCCCTAGTAAATAATACTAGCAACATGAAGTTGTTCCAATAGGTTTCTCATCCCAAAAGTGGTAGAGAAAACCTCCTGGGATAGACTGACATTAAACTTGAACTCCGAGGAAAACTGGCTGTTGGTATTTTCTAGAAGATACAATGGACTTTCGCTAAACAAATCTCTAGTTTTACCTAAAATACTCTTTCCTTAAAACCCTCAATACCTTTCTCCAGCATCAGGTTTCAACTTCACCATACCAATACTGAGAACTGGATCTCAAGAAATAGAGAATGCATGGGGCAGAGGTGGCAAAAGGACAGGAGTTTGCAGGGGTAGCTAATAAGCCCTCCTACTCCTCCCCAGAATCTCTTCCCAAGAAGACAATCATTTCTTCCACTGGAAGTTCTCATGACAGCAGATGTGTTAGACATGTGCACAGCAGCCTTAGCAGTTATTTCAACTTGGGGCAATGATCATGTAACCCAAAAACAAGCTGCCAAAATTTCAGCTGCTTTCAGTTGATCAGAAATGTGACAAACACTTCACTTTGTCCCTAAGTGTTACAACATGCCTAAAGTTCACACCATGAGCACAGAGATGGAGCGAGAGGTAGAATGAGTTATAAGGGGGCAGATTTGGGGTCTGAGCTATTCACTGAACATGGTCACAGAAAGAACAGGCCATAGGTGTTTTGTGAGTCATGAACGCTGAACTTTCTTGTGAGACCAACACAGGAAGTACCAGTTTGCTCTTAGATCTTCCCACAGATGAGAGTCCACACAGCAGCAATGAACTTCACCATGGTGCCAGAAGGAATTGGTCATTCACACTCACTGACCTTTTCCTCCTCAGCATGGAAACTGAGCACAGGAACCACGACTGAGAGGCATAAACCTTTTAGTTTCCAGAACAACTTTTCACGTGACATTCTCTAGTCTGGCAGGAGTTAATGAAGAAATTATATTTAGAGGAATTCCTCCTAAAGCACTGTGGTAAAGCTTTGATCTGAGATAATTCTGACATTTCTTCCCCCAAGGAACCATCCCTGAAATCCAGAGGATTTAGAAGTTTTGTATAAAATAATTATATATAATATTAAAAGAGAATATCCGTTGCCCTCTTGTGAGATCTGTCATCCTTAAATGAAGTATGTTTTCCTTTCTTAGCCAAAACATTTTACTAAAATCTAACACTAGAAAATTTTCTAATTTAGCTTTAAAGAGCAATATTTGCTATTTTTACTTATTTATTTTTGAATTTTTATTTGTTCATTCATTTGTTTATTTTAACGTGAAACTAATGATAAAAACAAACTAAGCAAAGTGACTTTACACATCATACTTTGTCACCACTGTAATGCAACGCATGGGAAGTTATCAACTTCAAGGACTAAATAATCCGATCCTTGGAGATGTTTAAGTTTTGCACCAAATCTAATGTCTATGCTGAAGCTTTTCCAACAAACTGTGACCCAGGTCCTGAAAGGGGTTATATTAATTCTTTCTTTCACGTCACAATCTATAAACTGTGTATTTTGTTTATTGCACAGTTACTCGGTGCCACAGACCAGAGACTTGATGGTAACTAGCTCTCACATAGCTTCCAGTCATATATAGAAAATAGACAAAGAAGGCTAACAAGATCTGCACGACGGTCCATCAGAAGCTCAAAGGAGAAATTCCTGCTGCCCAGAACTGGGGAGTCAGGGGGCAGGCAGCCCGTGGATGAATAAGATCACAAAAATAATCACATACCTTGGAATAAACTTAACCAACGACATTAAAGATCTCTACGATGAGAATTAAAAATCTTAAAGAAAGAGAGAGAAGAGGATACCAAAAAATGGAAAAATCTTCCATGCTCATGGATTGGAAGAATCCATATCATCAAAATGTCCATTCTCCCAAAAGCAATTTACAGATTCAATGCGATACCAATCAAAATACCAAATACATTCTTCTCAGATCTGGAAAAAATGATGCTGAAATTCATATGGAGACACAGGAGACCTCAAACAGCTAAAGCAATCTTGTACAACAAAAAAAAAATCTTTTTTTCTGAAGAGGTGTTAAACTTGTCTTCTTACCCAAGCCCCAAGCACAGGATACAGCGCAGACAGCTCAGTAAATATCAGTTTAGTGGAAATTAAGTGAAATTTGGGATGTGACTAGGTCAGAGGTGTCAACCCCATGGAGACGAACTACAAGGCATACAATTAGATCTCCTGTGCTATGTTTACTTAGAGAACAAATGACAGCAGAAAATTGAGCTAATTTTCTGAATGGAAAGATAAAACAGGGTAATCACTGAAAAGCAGCTGGAAGATGGGCAGACCTATCACCCAGACGCTGACAGTACACAAGGACAGCCTGGAGTCTAGGAGCAGAGCACAGCCCCTGGAATGACAAAGGTCGAAAAACGTCCAGAGTTGCTACCAGAACACCTTCTCTATCAGTGCTACTGCCACCTGCTTGATACCCGTTTTCTAATTGACTTCAGGAAACCGTTGTCCACGTTCCAGATTTGGCAGGAAGTCCGCATTGTATTCTCTGTTCACATTGCTTCTGGTCCCGCTTTAAGATCTACTCCAGGAATTTTGTCCTATGCAACCATCATGAAGTTTTAGATTTGCCAAACGTGCATGCCGTAGAGCCCCACATGGCTGTACATCCCCTTCCATTAGAAATGCCATGATACTAATACTGGTTGTGACTCAAGTTGCACATGTTGATTCCCAAATTTTGCTTGACTTGACCCTCAACTAAATGACACTGGGATTATGAGGTCCAAGGGCAAACAGAAAATAAAAAAGTGACCGAATTTTATATGCTAAGAAGTTCTAAATTTAAAGAAAACTAATTACTACATTATGAGGTACCTCTTTCACTGCTTTAGGAAGTAGAAGGAAGGGACCTAAAGTCTTGCTTGGGGGAAGAAAGCAGGTGCAAATAAGTTTCTTTGACTAATAGAGAAAACATGCTAACTCACTTTACTTACCAGTCTTAGGCAAACTTGTGGTCATAAAATTGTTTTAAATCAAACCCACAATTTCAATAACACTTTTATTTAAAGAATATAAATTTCCAAAATACAGCTGTATATAAAGAGAATTGAAAACAAACCCACAATTTCAACAAAATTATTAACAGAATTCTTCCTATAGAGATCACACTAGCACCATCGTCGGCATCTTTATAAATCATAGGGATAATTATGCATAGTACATTAAAATGGTCACGTTTCTTAATAAAATAAAGCTCCAGAGGTCTTAAATTCTTGCTGACCATAAAGTCCTTGAAACCTGACAACAGCTTCACTTGATTCTAATATGGCTAATGAAATAGAGGACAATAAATAAATAGCCAGCAAAGATTAAAATGAACTTGTCCATTATTCTTCTATGTTGTCCACCTAATAATATCTAAAACCCAGGTGTTCCAAAGGGTACTTACAAGAGCATTGCTGTCAGAAGCCATGTATGTGATCAGATTGGCAGAAATCAAAGCTAGAAGAGAAAAAAGATTTCCCATTACATGTAAGATTAAAGTGTTCAGAAAAGCATGAATCTCTAGGCAAGGGGAAAGAATACATCTATGGTATTTGATCAGTTTCACAATAAAAATAATGCATGAAATGGTTTTCTTGCAGAACTTAGAAAGCCAACTGTTAAATTCATAAGATAAACCAGAATTTCATTTGCACATCTCAGTAGTCTTTCAAGTCTACAAATAAGACCTGCACATGATTTACCCAGTTAACATTGCAATATACACATATTTTTGGAGAAATTAAAGCACTTCCTTTTTCATAACAAACAACGCAATGAAAGATGAGGAAGCATTTGCTCCATTACCTGTTATAGAACTTCAAAGATGTAACAAACTCCCCAGTATCAGAACTCCCAACTCTAATACCGAGATGAGCCCCTTTTGATGTGTGGTACTTTGTAGTGGATTACCTGAAAAACAAGACATGCTGAGGCTTCAACTAAAGCAAGTGAAAACAAAAGAAAACCCCTCATGTTTTCATACTTTGAAAAGCAAAACACCTGTTAAAGATAGCCAAGCCACAGAAAGTCTCTCCAGAAGAGAGAGCTTTCGAATTCTTTCCAGCAACATCACCAATACAAGACCAGCCCTACTTGACATTTTTTCTTATACTAAGGTCCTCAAATTTTGGAGAATCAATATCCTTTTCTTACATCGTAAATTCCATGAATAAGACATTTATTTGTAAAATATAAGAGTAACGCTATGATAAAAAAAAAACCTGATAAACATCATTTTTAATTCATTATTTAAAAAAAACTTAAAACCTAGATAAAATCAAATCAAAAGCTGGCAAAAACATCTGCAATATATAAGAATCTTAATTTAGAGGGAGTTTATAGAAACTAGAAAGAAAATGAGCCAACTAATAGAAGAATAACTGAAGAAAAATTCAAAAAATACAAATGACTAATGTTAATATTATGAACAATAAAGTAAGCACAAAAAAAATGATATTATTCCATTTTCAATCTTCAACATTGACTATAAAAGAAATTCAGTGAAAGAAGCCATGTGTGATGAAGATAGAAGCATGTTGGAATGAAATCACTTCCCAAGAGCAACTCGTGACATAGCAGGTAAGATGCTCGTGTCTTGTATCAGAGAAACTAAATTTGATACCCAGATCCGGCTCTTGACTCCTGCTGCTGTAGACCCTGGGAGGCAGTGGCGATGACTCAAGTAATGGAGTCCCTGACACCTATGTGCACCTCCAGCTGGATTCCGGATTCCTGCTTCAGGGATTCTGGGCATTTGGGAGTGAGCCAACAGACAGGATCTTGCTCTCTCACTGTCGCTCAAATAAATAAATACATTTTTAAAAAGAATAGTCTTGCATATTTGGGATGTCACCCTTCTTGGAGGACAATTTGTCAAGATGACAATGATAATAACAGTGGCATCTAACAGTTGCTGAGTCTTTACTATGTGCCATGAACTGTAATAAGCACTACCATGCCAAACACAAAAACATTTCATAATATATCTCTAATAAAAATTTAAGTTTTATGAATACAGTGTTCTCATTCATTTTGTGTCATAGAAATATAAGTTTACACTCTTGTTTATGGCGTCAGTAATCTCCCTAGGCTCTGGTCATGAGTTGCCGAGGCTATGGAAGCCTTTAGGGTTAGCCGACTTCGATCTTATTCCCACAGGGCCATAGTCAAAGTGGAAGTTCTCTCCTCCCTTCAGAGAAAGGTACCTCCTTCTTTGATGGCCCCGTTCTTTCCACTGGGATCTCACTCGCAGAGATCTTTCATTTAGGTCTTCTGTTTTTTCCAGAGTGTCTTAGCTTTCCATGCCTAAACTATTCTCATGGGCTCTTGAGCCAGATCCGAATGCCTTAAGGGCTGATTCTGAGGCCAGAGTGCTATTTAGGACATCTGCCATTCTATGAGTCTGCTGTGTATCCTGCTTCCCATGTTGGATCATTCTCTCCCTTTTTCATTCTATCAGTTAGTATTAGCAGACACTAGTCTTGTTTGTGTGATCCCTTTGACTCTTAGACCTATCAGTGTGATCAATTGTGAGCTGAAATTGATCACTTGGACTAATGAGATGGCCTTGGTACATGCCACCTTGATGGGATTGTATTGGAAACCCCTGGCACAATTCTAACTCCATCATTTGGGGCCGTTCCGATTGAGCATGTCCCAAGTTTTACATCTCCTCCCTCTCAGGAGTCACTGTGTACTTACGTCTCATGAGGGATCTGTCCTTAATGTGTTATCCAATGTGAAGTGATGCTATTACTAGTACTGAAACAGTATTTTTACACTTTGTGTTTCTGAGTGGGTGCAAACTGATGAAATCCTTACATAGTATATATTGAATCGATCTTCTTTATATAAAGATAATTGCAAATGATTAAAAAATCTTGGTGTTAAACTGGAAATTGCATAGACAATTAATCAATTTTTTTAAAAAAAAAATCATGTAGGATCTCTGTCCTTAATGTGCTGTACATTGTGAATTAATACTATAACTAGTACTCCAACAGTATTATCATTTTGTGTCTCTATGCGAGGGCAAACCGTTGAAATCTTTACGTAATATGTACTAAATTGATCTTCTGTGTATAAAGAGAATTGAAAATGAATCTTGATGTGAACAGAAGGGGAGAGGGAGCGGGAAAGGGGAGGGTGGGGGGAGGGAGGGAAGTTGTGTGTGGGGGGAGCCATTGTGAAAAAAAAAAACAAAAAAAAATAAAAATATTGAATTTAAAAAAAAAAAAGAAAAAAAAAAGAAAATCTCAAAAAAAAAAAAAAAAAGAAATATAAGTTTACATATAACCTCACTCAGACATCAATGCTTTGAGGGGGAAAAAGTTTGAATATACTTTCCACAGAATGGATATGGTAACGTTTTGTGGAAGCTGGGATAACTGCTGGTTTATTTTTTATCCCCCTATATGTATGTGGTCTATAATAAGTACTTACAAGATATGCAGATAAAGTGCTGTAAATATTTGATTGTCTATTTATAGCAATGTATTTTTATTATTGATTGAATGGATACATAATGAGCAAAATCACATTGAATACTGTGGTGGTTCTATGCAAAGAAGGAAATATTATAGAAGTTCAGAGTCGAAGGTTTGGATTGGACTAGACTGGATCTAAATTCTAATTTACAACCTACTTAGCTGAATGATTTAGGGGACTCTGGAATCCTGTCTGTGAAATGATGATAGTAATTAGTATTTATTTTTAGGGTTGGATGAGATTTAAATCAAGAAATATCTTTAAAATGCTCATAGCAGAACTTAACATTTCACATAATTCGCCATAAATTATTTTATTCCTATACAACATTTGCTCCTTACATATGCATTTGTTAAAGGTCAACAATGTGTACCTCTAAGTAATATGTAAATGCCATACTATGAAAACATCCCCGACTCTACTCAGATGATGAATTGGTCCCTTCTTATGATATTACAATAGTTAAATTTATTGCTTTTATTAAGCAGTTGCTCTGGGCCTGGTGAATTGATAATATTCATGTATCATGCCACATAATTGTCATAGTTACTTTATGATGATTAGTCCCATTTCTTAGAGGAGAAAATGTAGAAGAGGAAGTTAGTAAACAGGCATGTCCAAATTCCAACCAAGCTTCAGAGCCAGTTCTCTTCACCACCATGGTGCTTTCCTGGCTCCCCTAATGTCTCCCATGAACATAGTCCAAAGAGTGGGTAGGTTTGTGGCACGGCTCTGTGGACATTTCTGTCTCCCCATTAGGAAAATAGGAACATGAGAGGCAGTGACCAAGACCCAGTCTTCTCTGTGGCCTGGTGCCTAGCCCAGGTTAGGTAAATTTGATAAAATTATTTGTAAATCGATAGATCACATCCTCAGATGACTTTACTTCAGTAGAAAGCTGAATCCTTTTTTCATTCAGCCAAATTTCTATCTGGCAGCAGATGATGGAAGACAAAAGCAAAAATTCACTTGTAATTCTCCCTCTAAGCACTGGGTTTTGTTGCAAACGCAAGGCCCCAGCCATTGACATTAAGCCTCCCCTGGTTCCGGAGGAATCTTTCCCCTACACTCATTTTACCTGCTTTCACCCTGTCCATCTCTACTCTGTCCATGCCAATTGCCGCCACACTAATCCAGGGAATTAGCAGCTGCAAGAGCATCCTCCCAGCTTTCACTCTGGCCCCGAGTGATGTTTTCTTCGATTCACATATCAGTTCATCTCTTCGCTTAAATCCCTACAGTGGCCATCGGTCCCGAGATAAAACAATTGCATGAGTGTCTCCTATAAGGGAAACTCTCCATCACCTCCTCACGTGGCCTCCATGTCTCTCGTTCTCCACGTCCCTGGCTGACTGGATTCCTTTTAACTCCTTAAACATGTTTCTCCCAATCTCAGAAGCTCTGTGCATGCTTCTCTCCAACAGCCCCTATGCAAGATGGTGTAGCTAACAATCCCATCTAACCTTTCAACCCTCTGAGCAAATACCACTGATCAAGAAAAATCTGCCCTGATCCTTGTCAGAGATCAGTCCTCTTTTAAACACTCATAGCATCTTTTCTTTTATTCATAGATGTTTTCATCATTGTGGTGAATGACCCATTCCTCAATTAGTTCTTCAAACTCTTTTTAATCCTCTGCCTGCGCACCAATACCCCAGGTTCTAGTCCCGGTCGGGGCGCCAGTTCTGTCCCAGTTGCCCCTCTTCCAGTCCAGCTCTCTGCTGTGGCCCAGGAAGGCAGTGGAGGATGGCCCAAGTGCTTGGGCCCTGCACCCCATGGGAGACCAGGAAGAAGCACCTGGCTCCTAGCGGTCATTTGGGGGGTGAACCAATGGAAGGAAGACCTTTCTCTCTGTCTCTCTTTCTCTCACTGTCTAACTCTGCCTGTCAAAAAAAAGATCTTTTTAAAAGGTTTACTCATTTATTTGGAAGGCAGAGGGATGGAGCAGGAGGAAGACAGAGAGAGAGAGAGAGAGAGAGAGAGAGAGACTGATTTTATCCACTGGTTCACTGGCAATGGCCAGGGCTGGACCAGGTCTGAATTCCATCCAGGTCTCCCACATGGATGGTAGGGACCCCAGTACTTGGATCATCATTTGCTGCCTTTCCAGGCACATTAGCTGTGAGCGTAATTGGAAGTAGAACAACTGGAACTTGAACCAGCAACTTAATATAGGATGCCAGCATTGCAAGCTGTGGGTTCATCCACTGCTCTACAACACAGGCCCCAGGTTCTTTAATATCTGAGACCCCACTGTATCCCAACCCACCTGAGTGCAGATAATGTTGCCTCATTCATTTGCTTACTGTTGTATCCCCAGTCTTTGTATACAGGATGACTCAAGAGATATTGTTTGATTAAATGAATTAAAAGTGAAAAACTAAACCCACAAAAGTATAGATGAGTTTCCATAAAGAAAATCTGAATAAGCAATTTTTTTTTATGGAATATTGCCATCATGGATAGCCCATTAGAAATACCCTTCCCAATCTGCAGGATATAGAAATGAAATCATGTTGTCAGACTTCATCCAGTAAAGGCTACATGGGTAAACACAGCACAAAATCATGGGTCATTGCTGTGGCGTAGTAGGTTAAGCATCCATCTGTGGTGTCAGCAACCCATATAAGCACCAGTTCATGTCCTTGCTGCTTTACTTCCAATCCACCTCCCTGCTGATGACCTGTGAAAATAGTAGAAGATGCCCCACATGTTTGGGCCCCTGCGCCTGCAGCAGAGACTTGTAAGAAACATCCTGGTCCAGCTCTGGCTGTTGCAGTCATTTGGGGAGTGAACCAGCAGATGGAAGACCTCTCTCTGTCTCTCCCTCTCTCTGTCTGTAGCTCTGACTCTCAAGTAGATAAATAAATCTTTAAAAAAAAATAGCACAAAATCACTGTCAGGGTTGGGGCATGGGATGGGAGAGAGCTGAAGATGGATATACATTTTGTGCAAGCTATTTTGTGTGCTTAGCTAATGATTTTGGAGTCTTGGAATTTATTTCTTGATGTATTTTACATATATAAAATCTAATGTCTTATCAAAATGATAAAAAGTTAATTTGGGGCTGAATAATATTCAAAATCATATACGTTCAGCTCTTGTTTCTTCTCTTTTATACAAAGCAGGTCACAATCAGGAAGTGAAATGGTGGTCAAAGAGTCTCATGTAAATACCTTTGCTTATTGCTTGTATGTTGAAAATTGATCCAGGGGCCCACTGCTGTGGTGTAGGGGGTAAAATCTCCACTTGCAGTGCCAGCATTCCCTATGGGCACCAGTTCGAGTCTAGCTGCTCTACTTCTGATCCAGCTCTCTGCTGTGGCCTGGAAAGCAGTAGAAGATGGCTCAAGTCCTTGGGCCCCTGCACCCACATGGGAGACCTGGAAGAAGCTCCTGTCTCCTAGCTTTGGATCAGCCCAGCTCCAGCTGTTATGGCCATTTGGAGAGTAAACTAGCAGATGGAAGACCTACCTTTCTCTCTACCTCTGCCTCTCTGTAACTCTGACTTTCAAATAAAAAAAAAAAAGGAAATTAAGGAAATTGATCCAGGTAACTATACGATAGGACATATGTATCCATATGTTGATAATCCAAATAAGCAGCTTCCTGGTTTTGATGAAAATATATTTAAAGCACACAATAAGATCACGTCATGAAAAATTAACGATGCTGGCAAAGTCTCTAAGACGTAGCAATTTTAGTATTCACAACCTTCTGAGATTTTCAGTTTAAGAAAGGTACATACAAGTAAAAGAGTTAAAAGAGGAAGAGCGGTTATTTGATTTACCTTGATAAAAATGATACTGGCCAAAATTCCTTAACTGTAGAGGATTAAAAAGTTAAGAGTTAATTTGTAGGTTTTAAATTTTCTAGTTGCTCTCATACATGGTTCTGTAAAACAGAGGATAAATCTAGCTCATATTTAACATAGTTGGAAAGTCATTTCTACACAAAAATCATAACAAATTTCCAGCCTTTAACACATTAAGTGCGATGTTTATTTTATTGCACCATTAGGAAGATTATAATGTCTATTAAGGAATAACCAAAACAGTCAGTTCTGACCTGCTACTCCTGTAACACTCTTCAATGATTTTTTTCTTAGTTTTAGAAGAAAAAATCAATTGTACTAGCCTTCTCTTTCAACAGAATATTTGCTTCATGTTGATATTCTTGGTTTATTTTCTGGTTTTAAAATTATATAGACTGGAGTCCATATTTCTGACCTAACTAACTTACCAAACAACTTCTAAATTGTTATAATGCCCCCAATTTAAGAAACATGCATTATTGTTTGCATCAGAAACACAAACAGAAGGATTCTTCATTAGTATAAAAGAAAATCTCTTCTTTGAAATTAACTTTATTATTCATTTGATAATAAAATTTGTTTTCCACTTTTCAGTTGCAGAGCTTTTTACAAAAGTATTTTATTTTATTTCACAGACAGAGTTGCTGGCTATATCGCATGTTGTGAGGTTTTTAAAGAATTGTTCTTTAAAGAAGATAACTATCTTAAGTATGACTGAGAAAACAATTCTCTTAACCTCTGTAACAAGGACCCAAAGATCACTGGAAGACCTTACCAGGGAGCTCAATCAAACTTGAAGTGTGAAAGCTATTTCGCTGGCTGAAATCTGTTATCACACTTACTCAAACCCTTTAGTTGCATACTAAGTCCTGTAGGAAGAACAGCTTTGTGTTACAAGGTGTGTCTAGCTGGTTATGCCCGTTCTAGGTAGTTGCTTCCACTTATTGAGCATGTGTTGTGCTTCCTGTATGATTTCCTTTAATTTTCACAAAACTCCTATGAGTCACTTAGGATTTATAGACAGTCCAGCAACACGGGCAAACAATGTGCATTATTCTGAATCTCGAAACCAGAGCTAAAGAAGCAAACAGGAAAGACTGGAGCCTCTTGGAGCAGAAGTCTCCATCATCAAAGAGCGAGTGATCCATGTGGCAGCAAATGTGCTCTCTTCACCTGCCACAGGAGCTGTGGATAAGCTAGCATCTCTAAGGGATGCCCATCAGAGCAACACCATCAAGGCAGAAGAGAAAATTTACCTTTGCCCATACTTAAAAAGAAAGAGATATGAAATGCCCAGTAGTTTTGCCAATTAGTAGAGACCTGTCTCATCAAGGTGGAGCAGGAGAGGAGAGAGCAACATGCCAGATGTTGTCCCCAGTAGTGTGTGCACAGAGATGCAGTGGGGAGAGGGTGGTCTGGGGTTGCCGCTTTCTACAGAGAATTTATGAAGGAGGAAATGGCACTATCTAAGTTATTTCATTTTTTCTCTTTTTAATTTAAGCTCTATCACCCTGATTCCAGCACATTTTCTACTTGCTTTTAAAAAATGCATTCTTTCTCTTTCATTTGCTTTTCCTTTGTTGTTCTCTATTCCACCCATTTGCTGCATTTATTTTCTGCCGTCTCTTCACTGAGACGATGAATTGACAGATGGTTTCAAGAACTACAGCTTTTTTAAAGCAGAGAAATGATGATGCTTAAAATTACTTTATTCTCAACACCATTGAAATGCTGTAACATCATCTGAGGACATTGGCAGGCTCTTTCCTTCCTCTCCCTTCGAGCATCCCACATAAGCTGTCACTCCTGACAGTCAAGGCTCAGACACAGAATTCACAAATCTGAAGAACAGAATAACCTTCTCTCAGATGATGGTGTCAATCTTTGCTCCCAGCAGACCATTTTAGCATAGTAATAACCAGGTGGCAAACTGAAATTGATGGGAAAAAATATTTTTTACCCGCCCCCCCGGAAGAGCCTAACTAGAGGCAAATGGCTTTTGGCCTTGCCCCTCTGTGTCTCTGAGAAAGATCCTCTGTGGGGGTTGCCTGTCCTTCTCCCTGCCTCAGGAGCCTGTAACTCCTGAGGTCTCAGGCTTCACCCACAGCATACCCCAGGCTGTGTCAAGCTTGGACCTACCACCTGCTGCACCCAGCTCTGGCACAGGAGCAGGGTTGCTCTCAATCAAGGCACTCTGCTTTTACCAGCATGTGCAAGTGAGTAGATGCCCAGAAAAGCATAAGAACCTATTTCTATGGAGTTGACTTTGTCCCACGGCTGCCTTAAGCTCCGTGACACTTGCCTGATGAGCATTGGTTCCTGCTGGCCCTCCAGAATAGTGCTGGCATACAGCCTTTCTGTGGCTCGAGTTACTTAATAGGCAAAGCAAAGTACACAAGTTGTACCTCCACCCCAAACACACACACACACACACACACAGAGAGAGAGAGAGAGAGAGAGAGAGAGAGAGAGGGAGAAACTTAGTGGCAACCCTTGTTCACCAACTCAGATAAAACATAATCTCAGCTGCATCTTTCTTTACCAACTCCAGATGCAAAGAATTTCGAGGATCCAGCCATTCTAATATCCAAACTATTTGGTGCAAGGATTTAATTTTGAAACTCCAAGATGGCATCCAAGATGGCGAGGTATCAGATATTCAACCCACTACAGCCTGTCCATGAGCACACCATGCTTCCCACCAGGGTGGCCCCCAAATAACACCTGATTGCTAAGCTCACTCAGCTCCAGCACACTGAAGTAAGAGGATGCACCAGACAAGTATGGAGAATGATGAATAGCCCTCATCTTGCTAGAATTTTGTCCCTAAATTTGTCCACATGAATAACGATCCCATGTTTTTCTCTATGGGACATGGCATGATTTTTCTGCTCAATGACAGCCAGACAACGTGTGCAGTGCTCTGAGGAGCCAGACATTTCAGTTGAGCCTTGCCAGACAACATTAGACTCAACCCCCTTCCCACCTTCATGAGTAGACAGATAAACCCCCATTTAACAGGGGTCTCTGTAGTGGGAGCATCACTGGTTAGAAGGAAATCAGAAAAAGAGAAACAATTACAAAATCTTCCAGTTGTTTACACTCATTGCTCTGTAAACTGGAGCTGAAATTCTTTTGTCTGGCTAGCTCATTCATTAGGAAATATCTTTTTCATGAACCTCATAATTTTGCAATGGTAGTTACCAAATCTAGTCAGACGAGAAAGGTAGAGGCCATATGGAAACTTACAGCTGTGTATAATCACAGGAAAGACACTTTTATCAAAAATGGGCACTTGCTCTTGGAGCCCATTGGAATAGGATACTTTGCAGAATTATTTACAAACCAGTTTCTCTTCACACTGGCTCTGGAAAGTATATTACCTATACTTTTAGAGATGGAGAAACTGACACAAACATCAGGTAAATAGTCTACAGAGCTGGCAAAGCATAAAGCCAGAATTTGAATTCAGGTCTTCAAACTCCAAGCCCAGAGCCCACTGATCATTGCAGTGCTGTCTCTTAGACTAATCTCTGCCTTTTCAACTTACCAGAAACTTTTCTGCACCTCTCTAAAATTAATAAGCCCCATAAATCTCAAAGATACTCCAAGTCAGGCGTACAGTAGGCACTTCATAAATACCTGCTGATATTATTGATCCTGCCTCAACTTTAGGACAAATTATTGTGGGTAGACTACTTACCAGATGTGGGCAATTCTCAGAGATGTCCCACGGTTCCATGTGGAATCACAGATCAGCTGCCACTGAGTAGTTTTGAAGGATCAGGCCAGCAACACACAGACCTCCCAGCAGGAGACACTGGAGAGCCAAGTGCACCTGGTTTTGGAATTGTATATTCTTGCCAAAATGTCATCAAGAAAGAACATGGGCTACTTTCTGGCTGGACTCCTCAAAGGAAAGCTTGTTGAATCTAAGGCTTCCATCCCTACCATCCTGCCACCAATATGGACAAAGGGGTCTCTATATATCATTCACTGACACTTCTGGGTCTCCTAAATTTCTTTTATTGTTATTTGAAAGGTAGAGTTACAGAAAGAGAGAAAGAGAGAGAGAGAGAGAGAGAGAGAGATCTTTCATCCACCAATTCACTCCCCAAACACCTGCTGGACCAGGCTGAAGCCAGGAGCTTCTTCCATGTCTCCCACATGGGCACAAGGGCCTAAGCACTTGGGCCATCTTCTACTGCTTTCCCAGCACATTAGCAGGGAGCTGGATCAGAAGTGCAGCAGCTCACAGGTCTTGAACCAGTGCCCATGAGATGCTAGCGCTGCAGAAGGCGGACCACAGCACAGGCCCCTCTCCTAAATTTCTAAAGCAAGAATGAGAGATGAAGCCAAGATACATCTTTTTAATTTTTAGGAAGAACTGCTAAATTAAAGACATTCTTAACTATTCCCAGAACTGAGATATCTGTTCACGCAATCCACTTAAGTTAATGCTTTCAGGAATCCATCGGTTTTCTTGAGAATCATAACATGTTTGCAAAGAGACACCTAGTGGAAGAACAGGTAAGTACAGCATTCGGTTTAGGTACGATTAAAACATCATTCAGATTCCTCAGTTTAACATTCTCTTGATTTCAGTAGAGCATTTTTTTAAAAAACTATTGGAATCATAAACCAAGATATCTAAGTTTTACAGAAGAAAAGTTTGCATTTATTTCTCAAGAAAATTTTTGCTATTTGTTTTTAAACTCAGACTACCTTGTATAAAATCCTGAGAACTACAAAAATTACAGATTGTGCTTGACCAGCTACTTTAGTGCACCCTTCTCTGAACACATGCACTTTGTATTTCCACCCTTCTATGGAGTAAATGTGTGGTTTTCCATTTGTCTTTGGGTTGCTTTAATCTTGCTCTTAATTAAGCACAGCCAATGGTTTTTTATTTTCCATCCAGCCTCCTGTGGTCCACCTAGCTTCCTGTGGTTCACCCACTCTGCTTATTACATACTCACTTTCTCACTCACACCTCACCTACACACTGAACTAGACCCACCTCCTCACCTTCGGCTTGCATATGCACCTGCCTCTCACTCCCTGCCCTGGATAATTTCATCTGACCTTAAAAGCCTGTCATCATAAAATACAAAAGAATCATTTTTCCTTTGCTCCACGCTGCTAAACATTTGTTATGTTAAAAGTTTTTCAATTAAGTAGGTACATTTAATTGCAAAGTATACGCTCTCGAAGGCTGGGTCACAGGATTGTAGATCTGAAAGAGGAACCTGCGCTCCAGTACACAGACATGTACAAAGTCCGATTACTCAGACCGCTGTGCTGTAAAGAGTCACACCTTGTGCACAGGCGCAGGAGAACCAGACACCGTGTGCAGCAATGGGAGACTTCCGTTTCCAGGGGTGAATGCAAACCTTTCCCAGCTATAGCCACACTTAGCAAAGATGCTCTGACAAAGGCAAGCCCTTCCCAAACTCCTGTCATGGCCAAACAAAGAGGGCCATTGTCAGTGACTACGGAGTTCTTGAATTCTTCCATCTCATAGGTCATGGTGAAATGTTGAGGCCTTTTTTCTGTAATCTTAGAAATAAACCAAAGATGTCCATAATCATTTGATAAGGTTATATTAAAATCCACTAAAAAATAGTAAAAATTACAATGATTAAAATGTAAAAAATTAATACTGCCAATGTTTTCAGATGCCAATTTTACAAATGGAAAAATCTACATATTCATTATTAAAATTAACATATCAGCATAGTCTTTAAGATTTATTTATTCATTTGAAAATCAGAATTATACAGAGAGCAGAGCCAGAGAGAGAGAAAGGTCATCCATCTGATGGTATACTCCCCAATTGGCCACAATGGCCAGAGCTGCAGCAATCCGAAGCCGGGAGCCAGGAACTTCTTCCTGGTCTCCCACACAGATGCAGGGGCCCAAGGACTTGAGCCATCTTCCACTGCTTTCCCAGGCCATAGCTGAGAGCCTTGTTAGAAGTGGAGCAGCCGGGTCTCGAACCTGCACCCATATGGGATGCCGGCACTTCAGGCCAGGGCATTAACCCACTGAACCATAGCACCGACCCCTCAACAAAGTCTTATACATTGATGGATTCCTTCTAATGTATTTGAAATCTTATGTTGTTGGATTAAAGTATTTAAAAAATTATTATACATACATTATATACACAAAATGGAAAAAGATATTATTGATTTCTAAAAAAATAGAAAATATAGCCTTCATAAACACATAAATATTTTGTCTTAAAATATATCAAGAAATCATGAATCACACAACTGGAGACAAATAACAGCAAGTACAGTTGAAGTCTATGGCATACCTCTCTCAATGATTAATAGCTTTTGGGGGCTGGCACTGCAGCACAGCGGGCTAAAGCCCTGGCCTGAAGTGCTGGCATCCCATATGGGCACTGGTTCTAGTCCCAGCAGCTCCTCTTCTGACCCAGCTCTCTGCTATGGCCTGGGAAAGCAGTAGAAGATGGCCCAAGTCCTTGGGCCCCTGCACCCATTATGGGAGACCTGGCTCCTGGCTTCGGATAGGCTCAACTCTGGCTATTGCAGCCAATTGGGGAATGGACCATCGGATGGAAGACCTCTCTCTCTGTCTCTACCTCTCTCTGTAACTCTGTCTTTCAAATAAATAAAATAATTCTTTAAAAAAAAACATTAATAGCTTGAGCTGACAATGAATAAACAGATATACTGAGGATCCAAATGACACAAATTAGTAAACTCAGACTATTGGATCCATAAACTTTACACATGAAAAACAGAGAATGCATACTCATTTCTACCACCTGTTGTATACTGTAAAAACTGACAAAGTGCCATATTATTAAGGAAGTCTGAATAAATTCTAATCTCAGTTTAACACAGATTATATTCCTGGGAAAAATGCTTTCATTATATAACTTAATAATGAAATCATAGCTTTAAAAAGTCTATATGGCCAGAAACTAAATCTCACACTACTAAAATAAGTTGGGTAAAAACAGAAATCAAGTCTAAAATTTTTATAGTTTATCACCATTGAAAACACATGCATTTGGGGAGGAAATTCATTCTTCAAATACACTTATCCAAAAAAAAAAAAGTATAAAAGTATATAAAGGGCTCAACACATGAGCTTTTAAAAATAGCAAAACAACAAACCCGTGGAAGCAATAAGAAAGCTAAGAGCAGAAATCAATGACGTACGTATGGAAAGGATCAACAAATCCAAAATCTAGTTCTTTGGGAAATAATTAATAAGATAGAAATCTAGAACAATTATGAAAGGCGACAATGAGATACAAAAAATAACTTCCCAAATTATAACACTCAATTTGCCAAATACTGAGCCTGCAATTTTTAACTTCAAAAATTTCATTTGGTTGCAAATAAATAGTTAACAAGAAATTTAACAAGATACAGAGATTGCCTGATAATTTATCTTGCAACCTTGCTCTCTTGAAAATAATAAAATATTCCTTGCCCAAATCTAACTTATATTTTCATACATTGACCAGTGGCAATAGAAACTCTAAATAAAAGTAGAAACAAATTATTAAGGGAATCATAGAAACACTTGTCCCATAATTTTTCCAGGCACATGACCTAACATTGAAAGACTATTATAACACATAGGACAATTATATATATTCAAAATCAAACAAATTATTATCACGTTTCAGAGCCTGCTGCTTCCTTCCACTTATTAATTCTATGCCCTAATTCTATGCTTATATGGGGTTCCCATTTCTCAGTGCTCACCAGAAGGGCTACTTATCTAGACACTCGTTTATTTTGTTTGACAGGTTTCTTTTACTCCTCCCCTCCTTGTAGGACTTTCAGTCACAGGCTACAATGTAGGAACAAGCATATGGCAAGGTGGGCCACCATTCACTGATCCATTCTTTCATCAAATATGTATTGACTGAGTATGGGCTTCCAACAGTTTTAGGGCCTGAATATACTATATTGAACATTATAGATAATATTTCCTTCCCTAATGAGCTTTGCACTTCACAGGAGTAAGAAAACAATTAATAGTAGTAGCTAAAATAAACAGTATATTAGATGGAGATAAATGAAGAAGAATAAAATAGAGAAGAATAGTTCAGAGGGTTGCTGTTTTACAAAGGTGGCAAGACACAGCCTCACAAACAGCTGACATGTGGGTAAACTTGAAACAGGTGAGGAGACAGCCTGTGGTTACCAAGTGTGGAGAAATCCAGATCTAGAGACACCCAAGCAAACACCCCTGGCTGCGACCGGCAGGTACGAGGGACACCACGATTAGCAGCCAGCACAGCTAAGACTGGCTGAATGATGGGAGGAGAAGGGTAAGAGATGAGCAGATGGATGCTGGAGGCCAGATCCTGCCTCCAGTTCATGGGTGGTCTTTTAAGCCATGGTGGAAGACATTTGTTTTCCTTGAAGTGATACAGGCAAGTTTTAGAGGGTTTTGATCGAACAAACAGATCTGAGGCTCTGGCTTCAGCACTGGGAACAGGCAGCAACAAAGACAAAAAAAAAAAAAAAAAAAAAAACAGAGCCTACTATAATGATCCAAAGTAGACATGATAACACCTCGGACCAGAGTGATAGATAGATCAGAGCACTTGTCTCTTTAGCTGCAATGATCATTTCAGAAAAGTATACGTGAATGAAATCAAGCTCATCCGGAAATCTCCCTGAAATACTAGGCAAGAGGCTTGTCTTTTGTGTAAGATTTTAGCTGTGACTGCAATGCATACATGAAGGTAGTAGTGGCCCTCCCTTCAACCGGGGGAGGGAATAGGTAAAGAAAAAAAAAAAAAACCAGCAAGAATCAGATCATAGAGAAAGAGAGGAATAAAGAAACCTTCCTACAACACTAAATGCTAAACCAGACAAGTTTAAGGTTTATACCCGAATACATCTTGTGAAATTTCAAAGATATACAGAGAATTCTGAAAGTTAACAGACAGGATAAAAAGATGTTATCTATAAGGAAACAAAAATAAGAATGGCATTCTACTTCTCACATACAAATTGAAAGGTTGAGGGGCACTGAGTGGCACCTTTGAAGTTTAGAATGAAAATAAATTTGCACAGAGGATTCCACATCCAGTCAGACACACAGTCAAGTATGAAGGTGAAATAAAACCTGTTTTATTCCTATGTCGTATATGAAAATATGGCTTGATGAAATACACCAGTCAAGTGACTGAGTTGGTCAGCTCTTCATTAGCTTAACTCTGATGCCTGAGAGGAACTCCTTATGAAGGGAGATTTATTAGTTTACAGTTTGGAGGGTCCTAGTCCAAAAGTAGGTGACCACATTGGTTTAGGCATCTGTGGAGGACATGGGACCCCTAAGAGCACATAGTGACCCAGAAAGCAGAGGAGACTGGAAGCATTCTTAGATTATATACAGTCTGTCCTCTTGCAAGAACTGCCTTCTGGATGAAGCTCCCAGAGGACTGAAGACCTCCCACTAGGCTCACGTCCCAGATGCCCTAAGTAGGTCAAGTCTCCATCCTCAATCCATCAACCATGAACATTGACAATAAGACTAGGGAGTTTAAATGTCTGTAGGAGTCTTTTCAAAACATAGTACTGACAAAAAGTTAAGGATAAAGACATGGAAGACAGAAGGAAAAGAACATGAGATTAAGGTTCAGAAGCTCACGCATGGGCGCAGGCACCGGATGCCGTGGTTAAGCCACCACCTGGGATGCCCACATCCCTCAGCGGACTGCTGAAGTGTGAGTCCTGACCCTCCACTCCCAGCCCCAGCTTCCTGCTAATGTTGCACTCTGTGAGTGGCAGGTGAGGGCTCAAGTATTCGGGTCCCTGTCACTTATATAGGAGACCTCTGGATTCAGTTCTTAGTGCTCAGGCACTTGGGGGAGTGAACCAGCTAATGAGAACACTCTCCCTACTCCTCTCCCTCTCCCTCTCCCAGAAAATTAAAAGGTTTTAAAAGAAAGCTAAATATTAAATAAAAACAAAGTTCAAATTATAGATAATATTAAAATTGTTTGATATTCCTAATTTGATATCCCTTGAGCTGACTCTGTACTCAATCATCTCTGTATTTAAACTTACATTTAATTTCATTTAATTTCAAGTTATGGCCTTATTGTAAAGAAAATACTATTAATACAAAAAATATATAAATGCATAGACATATGAGGGTCAAAATATTACCAGACATTTTGTTCCATTTTTGGATATAATACAAAGTACTTTCACTAATTTCTTGTCAGCACCCTTGTTTTATTTATTCCTAGATGAAGTTTTAAAATGTGAAGTTAATTTTAAAATATTAAAATAACTTACCTGTATAATAAAACATAAAAAATTATGATATGACTGATTTCAGAAGGAAAGTTATTGAACGTAGATGTCAAATATGAGAATTTAATGGTATATTTTATCAAAAAAATTACTAGTTCTGTATATATTTGGTTCTCTCTTCCATAGGCACCCAGGAAGAACTCCAGACCCATGCATTTAAGAGAAGCTGTGTGGTTCATCTTGGTCAGCAGGTCTAAGCTGAGGTGATGTGCGCCACTGCGAGCCTGGGGAGGACTGTAAGCACTCTACACTCCCCCCATCAAGGCAAACCCCAAAACCAACAATTGCCGTGATATTCCACAAGGCAGGGGAACGTGCATCCACCCGCATCCCTGAGTGACTGTGTGGAGGAAGGGAGCCTTCTCAAACTTCCCTTTAATTATTAAGAACTATAAACCTTCAAGAAGAAAATATATGTAGTCATCTATTCCCACTTTCAGTACAAGATTTTAACACAGAGTTTACTTTACAATAAACCAAAAATTTCTTGGAGTTAAAGTTGTTTCTTTATTAGAGGTAGAAGACTTGTCTACACAAATTTCTATTCTGGGAAAAAATACATTGATACCCAAGATCACTTGGTATTTGGTAACATTAAATTAAAATTAGAACATGACTTTCACAGGCACAGCAAGCAAGAAGAATAGGAAAACATAACCTTGTATTCAAAATGTACTTAATAAAACTTCACAATATTCACTGCCCAGGAGTATTATGTCAGAATAATTATACAAGCAATCTACAGAACTCAACATAATCCTAGAGCCAGAAATTGAGGCTCATGTGAATGAGAATGACACATGAACTCTTTGCTCACACTACACACACTTGAACTAAGAACTATGCCTGCAACATATCAGAGAACTAGATTGGTGAAGTCACTTCACTGTTGCTTCATGACAGCAGTCAAGATGACTAACAAGGTTTCAGAGATAGTTACAATAAAATTGGAAGTGGTAGGATATACAGACAAGATGAATAATATTATTACTATTCTCTGGCTCATAGAAAAATATAGTAGAATTTAAATTAATACACTGACACTAAGAAATTACCCTAACTTCAGTCATATCCATATAGTCTCAAATGAAGTGCTCTTGATATATAGCTGTGAGAATGCTTCCCTTGCATTCCGCAGCAAGTGTGGAATTATGCTTCACCTTAAAAAAAGAATTAAACCAAAGTAGGGATGGATCTTCCCATCAGGAGCTTAGACATATCTTTTTAAATTAAGTTGCAAATAGAAAGTCAAAAGAATAATGAGAAGAACTACATGTGTATTCACATAACTCCAGTCTTGCCTAGATCATTGGAGATGAACTTTATATGTGGAACCATCATAAGTTTATTTTACTTTCATATTATAATGTTTAAATATACAAAATTAATTATTAATAACTTTAGACCAGTAAGTGCCCTAATACTAGAGCATTCTACTCTCTTTTGGGCATCTAACTATACAATTGCATATGAATTAGTTTCTCTCTATAATTATAGTTGTACTATGGTACTTCAATAGCTATGGTGTGTTCTTCACCCTGAGGGAACCAGAAAAAGTCAACCCATAAATAATGAATGCTTCCCTGAACAGCTCTCCCATCGAAAATAAATCACCACCAAGAATGTGTTTTCTAGAAAAAGCCAGAGGATCAAGTATAATTGGTAATTTTTCCATATCATTAGGTTCCCTCAGCCTAAATCATAGCCTAGAGATAAACACACCTAGCCTATTCTAATTTGGCTCACAAATTAGAATAACACATTGGAATCTGAGTCCTTTGGATCTTAAATATCATTAAGAGAAACAACTACTTTTGAACAGTTTTCAATTACATACCCAAAAGTTGTGAGGTTCCTTGGTCCAGTTCTACTGCTTTTGATCTATATAAAAGACAAGAAAAGAAGCCATGAGATTTCTGCTTGGACTCAGTGACATAGGAGGAAATCAGCAAACCCCATAAGAGGCAACAAAATAATAATTAGTCATTATGATATCTGTCTCCAGGAGAGATCTCACAGAAAAGAAGACCCAGGTAATAAATTAACAGGAAATCATTAAACTGAGATCCTTGGAGTTGATTTTTTTCTGAAAGACAATGTGACAGCAGAGGCAGGCTTTTGCTTAATAGTTAGGGTGTTGGTTAGGATACCCATATCTCACATTGGAGCACATGGGTTCAATAACCGGCTCCAGTTCCTGACTCCAGCTTCCTGCTCATGTAGAGCATGGCAGGAAGCAGTGACGGCACACATAATCGAGTTTCTGCCACACACAGGGAGACGCAGATCGAATTCCTGGCACCCAGCTTTCCCAGACCTGACCATTGGCCAGCATTTAGGAAATAAACTAGCTGAAAGGATCTCTCTTTCTCTCCCCTTCCTCTCTTCCTATCTCAAGTAAATAGTTTCCTCTCTTCTTGTCTCTATTTAAAGGATTTTAAGATAAAACTAAACATTGTCCTAAATCTTTGAGTATCTCCCAAGATATACAAAGAAGCTTCAAAAAGTTCATGGAAAATGGAACTAAAAGATAATGTGCATTTTTCATGAATGTTTGGAGCCACCTCATAATTTCACTTGACTTTATTTTTTTTAATTTTTATTTAATAAATATAAATTTCCAAAGTACAGCTTTTGGATTACAGTGGCTTTTCCCCCTCATAACTTCCCTCCCACCTGCAACCCTCCCATCTCCTGTTCCCTTCCCCATCCCATTCACATCAAGATTCATTTTCAATTATCTTTATATACAGAAGATCAATTTAGTATATATAAAGTTAAGATTTCAACAGTTTGCACCCAAACAGAAACACAAAGTGTAAAATACTAGTTATAGCATTAATTCACATTGTACATCACATTAAGGACAAAGAGCCTACATGTGGAATAAGTGCACAGTGACTCCTGTTGCTGATTTAACAATTTACACTCTTATTTATGACGTCAGAAATCACCCTAGGCTCTTGTCATGAGTTTCTAAGACTATGGAAACCTCTTGAGTTCGCTGACTTCAATCTTAGACAAGGTCATAGTCAAAGTGGAAGTTCTCTTCTCCCTTCAGAGAAAGGTACCCCTTTCCTTGATGGACCGTTCTTTCCACTGGGATCTCACAGAGATCTTTCATTTAGGTTTGGTTTTTTGTTTTTGTTTTTGTTTTTTTTGCCAGAGTCTTGGCTTTGCATGCATGAAATACTCTCATGGGCTTTTTAGCCAGATCTGAATGCCTTAAGGGCTGATTCTGAGGCCAGAGTGCTGTTTAGGACATCTGCCATTCTATGAGTCTGCTGAATTTCACTTGAATTTAAATACCTCCAAAGATGTGCACATTGATTTAGAACTTCTGTTTCACTGAAATGTTCTGGGAAAATGTTTCAAATAAATAATAATCCTACTTGTTAGCTAAACCACAAATTTAAAGAACTTGAATTCTTCCTCTTTTTAACCTATACATTTGTATTTCACAGTAAAATAACATGGTAGATGGGCAGACATTGAGGCACAGCAGGGTAAGTGCCACATGAGACACCCCTTCCCATATCAGAGTGCCTGGTTCAAGTCTGCACAATTCAGCTTCAGATCCAGCTTCCTGCTAGTTTCCTGGAAAGGCAGCAGAGGATGGCTCAAAAGATTGGGTCCTTGACACCCACATGGGAGACCTGGTTGGAGCTCCTGGCTCCTGGTTTCAAACTGGCCCTACCCTGGATGTTGTGGGCATTTGGGGATTGAACCAGAGATGGAAGGAGTGTGTGTGTGTGTGTGTGTGTGTGTGGGAGAGAAAGAGAAAGATTCTGACTTTCAAATAAATACATCTTTTAAAAAAAACCAAGATGGTAGAAAGCATGATCAGAAAAGGATGTGGTAATATTCCAAGGTCTGTATTTTAAGAACTAAGCTAGTTGAGTATTCGATTTTTTCACTTTTCACACCTTTCTCCAATGTTTTAACTTTGGAAATGGTCAAATGCCATTTTAGAAAGAGTTGTAGGAAGAGTTAACAATGAACAAATAGTTTCACCTCAATTCCCAAATTATCAACATGTTGCCAGATTTGATTTTTTTAAAAGATTTTATTTATTTATTTGAGAGGTAGAGTTATAGACAGAGAGAGGGAGAGGTCTTCCATTCACTGGTTCACTCCCCAAATTACTATAATGGCTAGAACTGAAGCCAGGAGCCTCCTCCTGGACTCCCATGTGGATGCAGGGGCCCAAGCACAAGGGCCATCTTCTACTGCTTTCCCAGACCATAGCAGAGAGCTGGATTGGAAGAGGAGCAGCTAGGACACAAACCAGTGCCCATATGGGATGCCAACACCACAGGCAGAGGCTTAATGTACTATGCCACAGCGCCAGCCCTGCTAGATTTTTTTATCTCTGTCTGTATAAATACTTGGCAGAATCATTAGAGGGTTAGTGGCAGACATGAAGACATTTCATCCCTAAATACTTCAGCATCTACTTCCTAAGAACAATTGTTCTACTTAGTTACACAGTAATGATCACAGGCAGGAAATTTTAAATTGCTACAATGATCTAATACAGTTATTAGCCAGTTAAAATTTACCCAATTGTCTCAACAATTTCCTTCTCAGTTTGGAGGGTTTTATATTATATTTTGCTTATATTCAGTATCCAAGCAATAATAGCCATGGTTGAGCATCTATTAGCACCTCTTATCTTTGATACCTGACATATTTACAGAGTCCTGGCCAGCTGCTTTACATAACATCCTTTACTCTGGATTTCTGAATCAAGCTCGGATTGAACACTTTTGGCAAAGAGACTTGCAGGTTGGAATCCTTATCTTCTTTTTATAGGTTAGACAAAGCACATAACAGGTTAGATTAATATTTTCTTTGAATCCTTAATAACACTTAATAATTGCCCCTTTTGAAGTGAATTTCATGTCAGTTTATAATTCACAACATCCTTTAAAAATGGATTATTTTTTCAATTTGCACTGCCACCCAGACAGGTATTTTCTTTAATTATTTTCTCTTTTTAAATGGAAATGTATCCAAGTTCCCATGATCAGTAAGACTATTTCCATAGCCAAAATATAAGTGCAGAAGGAATGCTCATCTCACCCTATCATCAGAAACTATTTGCATGTCAAATAAATCTAGCTACTCCTTTTCTGTGCCCCATATTGCCCATTGTCCAAACTCTATGACTTAGTTTTTATTTTGCTGTACTATACTACAAGGTAGTATGTTATGTTTCATCTAAATATTTTCAAACTATAATAATTTGAAATTACAATAGCTAAACCAGAAACAGTGTAGAAAGTATAAAAGTAAGTGAATGTTAGCTATATTGAATGTCAAATCATTGGCTTCTGCTCCTATTTTTGTCTGATTTGGTTTAACTAATAACTTATCAGCACTTCCTTTCTCCCCAGAGCAAGACTTTAATGCCCCTTCCTTCTACTTCCCAAAGCAGTGAACAAGAGCATTTCATGATGTAGTAATCAGCTTTCTTACTAGAACTTCTTAGTATATAAAATTAGGTAACTTCCCTTATTTTCTTTTTGCCTTTGGGTTTTGCATTCCCAGCGACATTTAGTTTAGGGTCAAGTCAAGCAAAATTTGGGAATCAACATGTGCAACTTCAGTTGCAACCAATCACATGAATTTCTAAGTAGACACTCCTGCCAGCAAGAGCCCAAACAGCTTTTCTCATCCTATAGTTCTAGGCTACTAAGCAGAGTGAAAGTCAGACAATGTTTATAGTCACACTGAAATTTAAAAAGCAACACCACCCAAGTCCAGGTCAGGATGACTGCAGATGCTTATCTGGGTGGGATTAGACTCAGATACACTATCTGAATCATTCTGAGGTTGGGAAGATCTTGAAGAAAATTGGCTGTTATTTTCCACAGATAAAAACCACTTTACCACCTCCTGAAAGCCTCAGGCTGAGATGACAAATCAAAATCCATTTACTGCTTCATCCATGCACAATTTCCCTAACACTCCAGGATTTGAATATCTCGTTTGAAAGTAAAAGAGTAATTTAAAATGCCTGAATAATGACTGTGATATTGTCATCCTTGTCTGATGCTCAATTTCATAGAAAATGGGGGTCAAAGTCCTAAAAAAAAAAAAAAATCAAAGAAGGAACTCAACTCTTTTCTATGTGCACAGAGTTCTTCAAGCATAACATTTTCTCTTGAATTAGCATTTTATGCACTCCCTTAAGAAAATCTATACTTTAATCCTAGGAAAAGCATTATTCTCATTCTTCATTGGAATTAGTTTTTAGGCCAAATACTATAAAGGAACCTGCATTGAAGATTATGCCTTGAATAAATAAATTATGGCAAGACCGAGTGGCAAAAAAAAAGTTCTCCCCCACTATGGAGTCTTTAATAGAACATGTATCATTCATTTTTCCACACTAACCCTCAACAGATTCCTATTATCTTCAAGTAATAATAAGAGGCTGCCTGCAGTTAATTCAATCACTGTAATTTCCTAAGAAATAAAGACTGATGTCTATTGAAAATTCTTCCAATTATATCTTTTGAACAGGAGTTCAAAACTGTTAAAATTACTACTTTCAATGGTATATTAACCTCCTCAAGTGTTATTAGTTATTCCCACAATCTTCCTAAAGCAAAAAATGACATTAGTGCCCAATTTTTTATTCAGTAAAAATTCAACTTTGAGACATAATTATTTTTTAAAACTTCACTCAAGTTCATCTCACTTCAGGTTTAATCTAACAGAATTTCTCTGCTTAAAAACAAAAACAGGGCCAAATCTATTTTGTCACATTATGTAAGATCAAACTTTGTAACCACTTGAAAATTATTAGACAATAAGCAGATAAAATGAATAAAGGAATATCACGAAAGAAACCCTGATAAATAATAATAGCTAATTACATTAAGCTCTGATTACCATTTCACTTGTGCAGTGTGTGCTCAATGCTGTGCTTGCATTAATCATTCAGTTTACACAACACTGTGACATTGGTGCTGTCTGTATTCCCATCTGATGGATGCGGACTCCCACCCTGATGCCTGCTCCTCCATGCCATGGTCTGAAGTATAGTCAGTAGTCACCCTACTGTTCACAGGACTGTCCCCAACCTCCTCTGCACACCTACCCCCCTGCCTCGCCCCCACTCAAACATCCCCCCCCCACACACACACACACACACATTCCTCTTTATGATCATTGCTTTGTCCAAGAACTTCCACAGTTACACACACTTTTCTTTGAACACAGCTTGGGGAACAGACGGCAAATGAGGGTCTGGGTCCTCGGATTCCACACCAAGAGCCACTACTTCCTCCCATGCAGCCAGACTACAGTGATCCTCTTGGCTTTGGCCGGGAACCCATGCTCATCCCAGACCCTTTGGGGACCTTCAGTCCCACGAGTCATACCTGTCTGTGTCTAAACCACAACTGCAGAAAAATTTAGACCTCCCTTCTCTCCAAGGTTGGACCTCATGCAACGCACCCGCTCATGTCTCTGAGCCCTGAACCTCCTGCACTGGTCTGGCTCTTCCCCAAATGCCATGGACAGCCAGGAAGTGACCCCGGCTGAGCACACATGCATATCAGGCGGGCTGGGTGCTGGCTAATTTAGCAGGTCATGTCACATACTCTCTCCCCTGAACTGTACAAAACACAGAGTTCCAAATATCAGCTGTATAAAGGAGCCATAATTATGATTCAAACTTTTCAATGTTCTCAGTCTAATACATTATGAACTGTATGCATATATGTGATGAGGAAAAAGCAAAGGACAGAGAGAAAGGAATAAAAGGAAAATGAAGGGAAGGGAGCTCTTTGGGGGTGAGCACATTCTATGGAGTGTTATTGTAGGACTTGGACCAACCAAAAGGCAGCCAGGAGAGGAGGCAGGGGAAGGAAACCAACATTAAAAAATAAATAAATAAATAAATAAATAAAAGGACAAGAAGATGGCAGGAGAGTGCTGAAAACAAACTTCACTTCTCAGTTTTGCCATTCCCTTCTCTGGTTCTCTCATGTGCCAATATCAGGTCTTACAACCTCTTTACCCTGCCCTAAAGCTCTACTGCATGGCCAAGAACCTCCCAGAGGATTCACTGATGTTGACTATAAATATCCAAGCACAACTGTCCTACTGTTCTACTCCTTGACCAAAACGTGTGTGCCATGTAACATGCTGTTAGCGTATCAGCATTGATACTTAGGGAAAAGATGGAAGTAACATTGGAGGAAAAGAGGCTGAGGAGGCCCCTGACAGTGGTAGAAGGGAGGCTTGATGCAGATGCTGAATGTATATTAAACAATCCTTCTGCCCCTCTTCCTCCCTACTGGGTGCATATCATTGTATTTCTAGTTGTTTGGCTCTTTTTACCAACAGCAGGCTACTCACTTGTCATGAGCATATTTTTAAGCCCATAAGTGTCAGACATATGACAACAGGGACACACTCTTGAGCAATGTACATTCAGGGTTCTTGTTTATTTTACCATGTCCCTACTTTAAGATAGTAATAGATGTAACAGATGGGGGTACCATCTATTCCAATTTTTATGAAATTAAGCCATTTTGGTATTTACAAATACATATTTGCATCATTGTAAACTTGAACATGCAAAAGAAAAAAGTGAATGAGAAGCAACCACAGTGTGATAATCCTCAGGTACCACTCTTAAATAGATTTCTGTTTCTTGTTCCATTTCCTTCTATACATTCTGAAATTTTGTGACTTAACCAGAGGTAGTCTGTATATACAGCTTCGTGTCTGTAAGTCCTAATCTTACAGCTCTGCATAGATGGGGATTAGAGCTAACAGTTGAATTGCTCAACAAGTCACATTCTTTTAAAACTGCAGAGACCCCGGCATTCCACTAACTTTATCAGGCATGTACAAGATTTTGGACAGGACCCTAATAAGTCACAGTGATCCGAAGAACATTCTTTCCTTATCTCAGCTATTGAGCATGAAGTCCCAGGGTGCAGGATAACGTGAAAGTCCACATGTGCATGTTCAGTGTTTTAGATCAACATACAAAGTCCAGAAGAGCTTTATGATAATAAGACCAGTACCACTGCTGCGGGTCCATGGATGGGGCCATGGCAAATATTTCATTGTACATTCTTTTAGGGAAAAGCTACATAAATGGCTGAATACAAAGACTGAACTGAAGATTCACTGTTGGTAGGAAAATATAGGATTCAGGATCCTCCAACTCAATTTTAGAGAACTATAAATTTTTTTTTCTCAGAAGAAATTTCAAGGAGAAACTACAAAGTATATTTTAATAAGCTTCCACTTACATACTACCTTGTTTCCTAGATTGTCCAAAATGTCTTCTTAGAATCAGTTTGTAGAGAATTTCTGAATAAAAAACTAAACTTAAGCCAGAAGCCTAACTTTAACTTTCCAAACATTCCATGAGCTATTATAGTCAATTATATAATCTCAAATCAAGAGGACATTTTTATTTGTTCATGGGAGAAACAGACTGTGCCCAACTTATTCAACTGAAAAATGACTCAAACCCAAAGAAAGCAAAGAAAATAGAGAGCAATTTTATTTTAAAGAAGGGAGAACTGTTAAGGGTCTCTTCTCCTTTCAACAGAGAATGAGTAATCTCTGTCATGGATACCAACATCAGTATTACACACACGGGCACACACACACACGTAAGCAGAGGAAGAAAAGATGCCAGTGTTTCTATTTTCCAGTAGGAGAACTCACAGAACTCACAGGAAACACTGATATTTCCTTCCCAGAAAGGTTGTGAATCATCCATGCCCTAAAATGCTATTGTCAGGGGCCAGACTCCTTCCTACACCTTTACCTATCCATCCTCCCTCAAGTGCTATATCAAGTCAGGCACCTGTTCTTTACCCACCAATAATTAGGGTTATAAGCAGGTGGGAGAAGAGACCACGTGAGGGCTATTGAGCATCCAGGTGGGGTGGGTGAGTCCATTCTTGTTGGTTTCACTCTGAACTGCAAGGTAGTTTCATTCCAATAAAGAGTCCTATGGTTTGTTTTTTTTTTTTTTTAATCTTTAGAAAGTCATGTCTATGCTTTTCTAATTTATTTTCCCAAAATGTAAGAATTCTGTGACTGAATAATGTATAAAATTTGCCAGTTGGCTTAGTGCTTAAAAGAATACCCACAGATAGAATTATTATTAACAATGAAAGACAGTGCAGATTTATGACCTCACTACTCATTGCAATCCTCCCATGACTTGAATGGTATCTAGTCTTCGCTCCCATGAGGAAACAAGAACTGGGCTTCAATTTCACTAAAAATAAAATGCAGATGTAAAGTCCACTTCCATGTAGTGGAAGGTTCATGTCAAACAGAAACAGCATTCTTAATCCAATTTCTCAAATGAGACTTTGAAAACATTTATTTTCAATTTATTTAAATGCAAGTATTGAGAAACATGGTCTTTTCTTTTCTTTAACAAACAGGCAAAGTAGACTCCCCCTTGCAAAACACAAAGCCGGGACTGGGCATTTGACTTAGTAGTTAGGATGCCACTGGAGATGCCCCAGCCCGTGTAGAAGTACCTGGGTTCCTGGAAGCCACAGGTGATTGATGATTGAGTCCCTGCCATCAATATGAGAGACCCAGATTGAGCTCTTGGCTTTCAGCTGTGCCTGGCCCAGTCCCAACCATTGAGGCTATCTGAGGAGTTAAGCAGTGAGTAGGAGTGCTCTCGGACTCTCCCCTCACCACTCTCTCCCCTTTCTCTCCTTCTCTCCCTCTTTCTCCTCCCCAATATTTCTCATGATCTCTGAAGAGGCAGGAATTTCATGCTCCATGCAATTTACTCTTCTCTTAGATGAAATTGACAAACACTCCACTTTTTACACAACAAGGGTTCTTATATTTGAAAACAGTTGCTTTGACTATTGTGAGCTAGGAGTGGCTCTAAAGGAAAAGTGGCCTTAACAACTGACCAATGAGAAAAATAGCCAGAGATTTACTCTTCTGAAGCCAAAGGAATCGACTCTGTCAGCCTAAGCTCCACATTGAAGTGGCTCATAATCAATAAATCCAAAAAGCAAGTTAACTCGGCCATTTACTCAAGCATATATTTTATAGTCAACTATCTTAGGGCTCTTACCAGAAAGTTACATTATCATTACAATATTTTGTGTGTACTCAACTGAAAGCTTTATAGCTGAAATTACATTATGGCTCTATCTATTTAAATTTGCCAGGCAAAAATCCTTGTGGTCAAAGTCTATATGAAGCCTTTCATCTGTGAGTGAAAATAGATCCCAAACTGTTCCAAGAGCTGCTTGCTGACAATGATCTTAGCCAGGTGTCTTCTGAAAATGTTGTTCTGTTAGGCCATTATGGTAATGCCACATTCCCACAACTGGGAATGAGTTGTTGGCAAAATAGATTATACACTCCCATTGTCAACAAACTTTGAAAAATCTGAACTCAGACATGGTAAGAAAAATTTCTCCCCTCCTTCAATCTGGGTCTAGGTCTCTTGAGCCTGTAATCTGAGCATCTTAACTAGAGGGCCCTATGGAAGTGTTGTAAAAGTGTGTCAGCCACATGGAGGCAGTCCTAGGATAGGATGGGGAAGAAGAGGAAAGAGAAGAATATATGAGCATAAGCTGTGGCCAATGATTGCCGGGAGCAGACAAATCTAGAGATGAGGATATACTTGATTTATGATTAATGGGATATCCTAATGCTGATTATAGTATCGTCCTTGTATAGATACTGCTAGCTGTCCAAGAATACTAATACCTTCTTGTAACACACTGCTTCCACTTTGCCAGTTCACCTGCTGTGGTGATGGGATAGCCCAGGACCACAGCTGATACCATAGTATGATTAGATATTGTTTCTCCCAAACTGGAGATCTATGGTTAATGAAAGAATAACAAGAATGGAAACAGATAAATCCAGAAGCAAAGTTATGGAAAATCCTTCTGAATTTTAAACTTCAGTAGTAGAATAAACGTAAGGAAGATATCTTAGTAATTTTCATGATCAGCAACAACTTGTGAAGTCAAACAATATTTTTCTAAGCAATCAATAAAAATAGAAAAGCAATCATGGCCGGCGCCGTGGCTCAACAGGCTAATCCTCCGCCTTGCGGCGCCGGCACACCGGGTTCTAGTCCCGGTCGGGGCACCGGATTCTGTCCCGGTTGCCCCTCTTCCAGGCCAGCCCTCTGCTGTGGCCCAGGAGTGCAGTGGAGGATGGCCCAGGTGCTTGGGCCCTGCACCCCATGGGGAGACCAGGAAAAGCACCTGGCTCCTGGCTCCTGCCATCGGACAAGCGCGGTGCGCCGGCCGCAGCGCGCCGACCGCGGCGGCCATTGGAGGGTGAACCAACGGCAAAGGAAGACCTTTCTCTCTGTCTCTCTCTCTCACTGTCCACTCTGCCTGTAAAAAAAAAAAAATAAATAAAAAAAATAAAAAAAAAATAAAAAAAGAAAAGCAATCATGATCAACTACTCTAAAGGCAAGGCAGGATGGTCTTTCTATGTTTCCTAGGGAATGTTACACCCTCATTATCATATGAAAGGACACTCAAAAAGTACACATTTTAGTTAATTCTAAAATTCTGGTGTATTTTGGATAATGTACTGTTTATGGTATATTTATCATCATTTAACATTTTTAAAGTTGTTGTCATTCCTCTTATTCCAGTTAAATATTGTCTCTAACAACTCACTGTTTGCACTTTTGTATTATTTTTCCTAAAGAAGGAACCATGCCCTGGCACCAAATTGTATGCTCTTCGGGCTTCACAAAACCCGGATCCATTCTGATTGTCCCTAATTCTTCATGGTACAGCTTGGACTTGGCTGGGATGTAGAGAGTGATGGGACTGAAGACAGTGTCCACATTTGGGCTACCATATTGTGGGGCAATGGTGGGAACCAAAGATTTGTGGTGATCTCCAAGGGGCATGAGAATCCTGTGCACAGGATTGAGGTTATATGATCCATGTACCCTGCTAACCTTGAAATACTAGTATGGTGTTTAGTTAAATGGACCTATGGGTTTCCTGGTCTCCAGGTTATTAAAGCACTTGTTTACAGCACAGAATAGCTGAATTCCAGTACTTGCCAGAAGCAGTAAATCCAACTGGCTGGCTCTCGATCTTTGTCAAATGATCAGTTACAGTAAACAATACTTATATAACATGTTTAAAGTCACATCTATTACTCTACATTCCAGGGTTATTTATGAGTCCTAAGACTTAGGAAGATCTGGGATCCATGAAATTGTGTATAGAATGTAATGTGCTTTAATTTATAGTTTTCTAACTGAGCACCTAAAAGCAAACCTGTAGAAGTGAAACTGACACTATAAGAGGCAATGACTTGATCACTCTTTGTCCTGACTGTCGAGGAACAGCTTACTATTTTATTATTTTTAGTATTTTTTGTCTACTTAATACCATTGGTTGAACTCTTTAATTAATACAGAATTATTCTTAGGTGTTTAATCCAACTGAAAATTTATCCTTGTTAAAAATAAGTGTTGGAATAAGAGAGGGAGGAGATATACAGATCAGCACACTCTCCCTTGGACTTACCCCTAATGGTAGAGCTAAAAACTTGCCATGGGTCGCCAAATCCCATTAAGTTGGCAGGTACCAATGCTATCTTATTAAAGTGATCAATTTAAGTTCATAACTGAGCACAAAGATAGGATTAAGTGTCAAAAGGATCACATAAATAAGACCAAGTGTCTGCTAATAATAATTGATAGAATTAAAAAAGGAGAGAACTACCCAACATGAGAAATGGGATACACAGCAGACTCATAGAATGACATATGCCCTAAACAGCACTCTGGCCTCAAAATCAGCCTTTAAGGCATTCAGATCTAGCTGAAAAACCCATGAGAGTATTTCAGGCATGGAAAGCCAAGACGTTGTGGCAAAAAATGACCTAAAAGAATGATCTCGGTGAGAGAGATCCTGGTGGAAAGAACGGGCCATCAAAGAAGGAGGTACCTTTCTCTGAAGGGAGGAGAAAACTTCCACTTTGCATATGGCCCTGTCTAAATACTGATGGAGTTTGTGAACTCAAGAGGCTTCCATAGCCTTGGCAGCTCATGACAAGAGCCTCTGATGATCACTGATGTCATAAATAAGAGTGTCAATTGTTAAATCAGCAACAGGAATCACTGTGCACTTGCTCCCCATGTAGGACCCCTGTCCTTAATGTGTTGTGCTATGCAAATTAATCAAACTAGCCTTCAACCCAAAAACCAAATAGTCTTCCTTTTTTTCTTGACACACTCAAACCAAACAGTACTTTATACTTTGTGTGTCTGTGTGGGTGCAAACTTGAAAACTTTACCTTACATAGAGTTGATCTTCTATATATAAAGATAATTAAAAATGAATCTTAATGAAGAATGGGATGTGAGAGGGATTAGGAAGTGGGATGGTTTGTGGGTGGGATGGTGGTTATGGAGGGAAGAACTATTATAATCCAAAAGTTGTACTTATGAAATTTATATAAGTTTCCTATTAAAAAATAATTTATGGTGTTCATTAGTCTCAAATTAATCCATACCATATAAAAATAAAAATCACTAATTATGTCTTAAGTGTAACCACCTCCATAGTCATACACGTACATATACATACACTTAGATATTGTACTCCCAAAAGATATTTTAAGACCCATTCTGATATTAAAGCGGACCAACAGAAATACATGTCATTGATTTACACTAAGAAATTATAAGAGATAGCCCAATGAAACAATAAAAGTGTTTTTAAAGTACTGTTAATTGAATTATACAGTATATCATTATTATGGAATGAACCGAGGCCCCTAAACTCATTTGTTGATGTCTTCTTCAAAGCAATGGTATTTGCACATGGCACCATGGAAGATGATTAAGTTAATGAGGACGGAAACTTATGATGAATTTAGTGCCTCCATAAAAAGAGATTCAGGATTTTGTTCTCTTCCCCTCTCCTCTTCATCTCTCTCTTTTCCACCCCACCCCACCACCATCATATGGGGAAATAGCAAGAAAATGCCCTTGTCCAAGCCAAGAAGAGAACTCCCTCACCAAAGGCCAACTGTGCTGGCCATCTTATCTTAGACTTCTCGGTCTCAAGAACTGTGAGAAATAACATCTGTTGTTTGAGCACCAAATCTATGATATGTTGGTATGGGAGCCGAGCACACTGAGACAGAGGCAAAGCCTATCTGAGAAATGTCTGTCTAGTTTCAGCAGCGAAACAGTTGGGCATTTCCTTATTTATCTTACGGGAGATATAGTTATGAGTGTGAAGCTGGTTGTTTCTTGTTTTAATATTGAATATCATAAAAGTTAGGATCAAACTTGTCATCGGACTCTAGTAAGAGTATACAGCCTTCCCAGACACACTTTATATTAACTTCACTCCCAGATGCCACTGAATTTTTATACTCATATTCATATTCTTTTTTCTTCTTTGTTGTCACTTGCTTTCAATTTTATTACATTTTGTTCTAAGGGTCTGTGCAAATTGCCTCCAATTTCAGAAACAAGGCTGATTATAAATGGGAACATAAATGAGTGTATGACATAAATATCCACAACTACACTTGGGATTATATACTAATATGTGTCTAAAGAAACTTAATTTATCTCAGCCATGCTCATAATCCTACAAAAGTAATCTTATTCCAGAACTCCTTAAATCAGAGTTCAGTGTGCCTGTGAACAGAATTCAAGGAGTCAGTACACTTGGATAGGGAAAATATATCTTCCTTTTCACTAATCTCTAACTGGAATTTAACATCCTTCTAATATAAATATTGGCAACAATCCACAGTAGTGTTAGCAGTATCTGTGTACAGTCAGCCTTCTGTATCTGGTGGATTTGCCCTGGGGCTCTGTGACACCAAGCTCCACGAATGTTCCAGTCCCATGTATAACAGTGTTTTTGCATATAACCTACACATATATTCTCATATACTTAAAATTATCTCTAGATTACTTCTAAACCCAATACTATGTAAATAATGATTATAACATACTGCTCAGGGAATAATGATGAGAAAAAAAGTTTATACATATTCAGTATAGATGCAATTTTCTTCTATATCTGTTCTATCCAAGGCCAGTTGAGTCTGCAGATGTGAAATCCACAGATACCAAGGGCAACTGACTGCATTCCCCATAGAAGTCAATATTATCTTCATCTCCCACTATAGTCGTTATAGTTATCTCAAAATACCATTTAAGCACATCATCACCATTCAGATGTTACTAGACTTGCTGCTAGGTTATGCAACTTAATGTGTTAATAAAGTAGCACACATATTACTACATCACAAATTTTTTGAACCTTTACAATTATATTTTCATAGATTCAGTTTCTCTGTAATCCTTCACACTATGCTTTATGCATTTGAAAACATTATTCTGAAAATGGGCCCATAAGCTTCCTCAGATAGTCCAGGGTGTTCAGGGCACAACTGAAGTTAAAATTGTGACAAATGTAAGCTCTGCTTCCATAGCATCTTCATACAGTGTTTTCTAAGACTTTGCTGAGATCTGAATTATGACCAGGGACTAAAAAGTTCTGCTTAGCAAGGAGTGATGTCCTCTTTTAAATAAAAAGGACTATTTGGCTGGCGACGTGGCTCAATAGGCTAATCCTCTGCCTGAAGCGCCAGCACACTGGGTTCTAGTCCCAGTCAGGCACTGGATTCTGTCCCGGTTGCTCCTCTTCCAGGCCAGCTCTCTGCTGTGGCCCGGGAGTGCAGTGGAGGATGGCCCAAGTGCTTGGGCCCTGCACCTGCATGGGAGACCAGGAGAAGCACCTGGCTCCTGTCATCGGATCAGTGTGGTGTGCCAGCCGCAGCAGCACAGCAGCCATTGGAGGGTGAACCAACAGCAAAGGAAGACCTTTCTCTCTGTCTCTCTCTCTTTCACTAACTCTACCTGTCAAACATAATAAAATAAAACAAATTTAAAAAAATAAAAAAGACTATTTGACCAAAAAAAGGGTCATAACCACCAGGAGAGCAATAGAACTTCCAGTTCTAACACTGCATTTGCATCTTCTGGAAGACAGTCTAACAGCTTTGGGCAACTTTGGGTCAACAATAATACTTCTGAGAGAGAACAGAACAGATTAACCTCACAGTGACAAAGTCTCCCATGAAGTATTACATTCGCTTCAATCATTTAAAGACTCACTTTCTATTTAGCAAAGTATCCAAGCCCCTTTAGTTTTTTCTTCCTTGTGTGACAGGCTTCTTTTGCATTTTTACCAGACACTCTGACACTTTTAGCACAGCTGGAATAGGATAAAGAATGAGGAAGTAAAACAAAAGACTGTCAGCCAATTACTTAACACACACAAATGTTATTTTTAGTCTCAGTTATGACATGAGCAATTAGGAGGTGGTATAAAAGAGTGTGTGTGTTTATACAGGTATTTAGGGGATATACATGGTAAACCCACCCCAAGAAGGCATAGGCAATTTGTCCTGGACTCCCAAAGGTCACTCATCTATGATCAGGAAAATGAGAAAGAAATGATTGGGAAGATATTCACTAACTAACACCACACTATGATAACAGAAGGAGTGGATATTGAAGACATTAACTAGATAAATTCACAGAAATTATCTCACTTGATATTCACAAACACAATAGGCTCTAAATTGTATTATATTCACTTTATAGATGAAGAAGCTGAGATTTGGAAAAAAAATACTAATTTCACCAAAGACCCACAGCTATTGAGAGGCATAGTTGATCCCTGGGTTCCTGGAGTTCCTCCCCTTTCTTTTTCTAGCCAACAGGACCACCTGCCCTCATCCCAATTAAAGCTGCAATTGGATATGACATTATTACACCAGATTCTGGAACATCCTCGAAGTGTACACCAATTTGCATAGCTAATATGTTCTCCAGGTGGCCAGGTTCCTTACTCCTTAAAGCAATCAGATTTTCATGTTAGTTATTTTAGATAACTGAATATAATATATCATGAAGATACTACATACTACCCACTAACTTAGAAAGTGACCTGAAATTAGTTTCATTCATTTCTGTCTTATTGTATGGGCAAGTGACAACAGTTATCCTTAGTACCTGCTGAGGGTCTTTAACCTTAGTCTGAGTGGATGCCATGGGGTCTTTAACCTTAGTCTGAGTTGATGCCATGACCTTTGAGTTCTTCCAGCTGCTTTTTGCATCTTTTGCCTACTCCTTACCCTGTCACACATCGCTTCTCATTGTGTTCAGTAACCCTAGCAATGAGTTTTTTTATCCTCCCATAGAATTGGCAATCAGATAAGCATTAATAAACCAATTTTAAATGAAAGCTTGAGGGGATAGTGAGTGGAATAAAAGTGTGGTACACAAGATATATGACTTGATCTTCATGACGTCTGTGTGTTCATGTACCTTAGTCAGTCTGCTGATTCTTTGGTGTGGCATATGTGTGCATTTATAATATAGATGACATTCAATAAACGATACTTGACTGCATTTGGTTTTCTGTGGAAATTGCCCAGAGATCTACTTGCTCTCATTTGTGCGTCTATATATCAACTCAGTGAAATGCTTATTCCTGTTTTCAGCTGACAACAAGCTTCTGTTACTAAGCTAAGACTGTCTGAAACCAGTAGCTGAAATGTTTATAAACCTTGCTGTCAGTAATCTGAGTCACACACTCATTTCCATGGAGGCAGCAAAACCAAGTTTCCCCAACTTCCTCTTTTGCCAGTGCTTTATGTGTCTCACTTGGTGGTAACCACACAATATAGTGGAAGGACTACAGATGCGTGTTGAAATCCTGCTCCTGCCACCTCCTTGCAGACATAATGTGCTCTCTTTCATCTGCAGAGGGCACAGAATGAAACTGAGGAGCAAGGCTGTCTGTAAAGACGTCAATGACATAATTGCTGTGAATTAGCCCAGTTAGCATCACGCACTCAGTAGATGCCTAGGAATTATTTGTTTCTTACGCTTTCCCATCTTGCATCATTTTCCTGTTTACTGACTCTAACACTCAAAGATACAGATTATCTAAAAACAAATAGTTTTTGTCGTCAGGGAGGAATCAGCAGCCGCCCAACAGTCTCAATAAAACTTCAGAATTTAGATGCAGCTTTATGATGGCACATCTACTTTGTATGATTACTGGTGCACACATCTGCCAGCCCTGAATATTTCTTCCCTTCTTGTGCTTTTGCTAAACTACTCTAATTTTAATGCCATAATATTGACATTGGGGAACGAAAATGTTTCACTCAACCTTCTTTCCTTTATTTGCTTCAAAAAGAACTAGAAACAAAAGCATGATTCTCACATTCTCCTTTAAAAATATTACCCTGCTCAAACAGCCATGTTAGAACGTATCAATAGTCTGCTTCAGCAGGATAGAACCAAAGTGTGGTCACCCTTAAGAGTATAGCACTTGTGCCTGTTGCTCAGATGTTATACAGTTGAGAATCCTTTGGGTAATCACTCTTCCAGAATGTTGTGTGTAATGAAATTCAACACATATATAGACTTGTCAAGAATTAGCAAGAGGAAGATCAGCATTTCATTCATCTTTGAGCCCCCAACTCTTAGCCCATTACCAACAACATTAGTAAACACTTAGTGAATAGAAACCTACATCACCATTCAAATATCCTGAAAGAAGAGTTGCTTTTATGCTGACTTTCCTAATCAAGTATAGTAATTATTTTTATCTGAAGCCAGAAATGCTTAAAAACTAAAGGTCAAGGTGACCAAGACCATGGACTTGTCTGTCTACCAATACCTATCAGCTGACCCTCCCCACAACATCACATTTGGTTTATAAGACTAACCCAAGGGGACTTCCCACCTGTATCTTCAATTTCAATGAAAAATCCTCATCTTCATTCCTAGACAGAGTTAGTCTGATTTTAAATCATAAGAAAATTAGTGTGAAGACCGGTGCCTCCTGTCCATCCACTCAGCCGCCTCCCTCTCAGTTGGTGTCCTTCTGCGGACAGCTCAACAGCCTGGCTCACTGCAGCTGACTTTCAGTTACTTGGCCTCCCTTTCTCCTTCACCGACCATACCCGCGCTTTCTTCACCATGTGTTTTTCCACTCCACGGCAATCACTCAGCTCTCCTATCTTTATGCTTCTACCTTTATTCCTGCCTTCTCCCTCTCTCTGCACCTGTCTCTACCCACACTTAGAATAATTTTTCACAAATATCACATCTCACAGATTAAAAAAATAAAACTGATAATAATTCTGTTCTGACTTTCCTTTTCAACCCCTGAAACCACCCCAACTTCCTTCTCCCTGCCCACTCAACTTCTACCACCTAACTCGAGGCAGCCTTCCACAGCAGCCAAGCGAACTTCCCCAACACTGGTTTTCTTATCATTGACTAACATTTAGTTAATGCTCTGTGTTGCTCTGTACAGAATACTCTTCCTCATTTTCTCATGCAAACTGGTTTCCATTAATTAAAGATATAAAACATTAGAATCAACTTGGCCTTGGCAAAGAGTGCAACAGGACAGTAGATTCTCCTCATTTCATCACAATCAAGGATAGCTCATGACATCCTCTTCAGAAAACTTCATAGCCAACACAGAAAACTTCATAGTCAACACATCCTGACTCTGGACCACCTCAGGAAAGGTGGGGAAGGGGGCAGGGAGATGAATAAAGTGGAAACCTACCAATGGCCAGGTGCTCTTCCAGGGGCTCCTCATAATGAACCCATCTTATTACCTGAAACACAGACAGGTGAAGTGCTTTACGTGCCCAACGTCTTCTTAGTCCACGAGACTCAGCTCAGACCTCAGATTGGGCTTCTAGATCTCAGTATCCACCCACCTGTAGACACTACTTCAAATGCACCTTTGCATTCCTGTCTCCCTGTGGGTTGTTTCCCACAGGAGTTTATCTTGATTTGCTGCTGCTACTCTAAAAAAACACCACAGACTGGGGATTAAGTCATAGACATTTTGTTGCCACAACTCTGGAGGCCAGCATCTGAGATCAAGGTGTCAGCAGGTTTCATTTAGGGCCCACATTAATCACCTCATTTTAGCTTAATTACCTCTCTAAAGGTCCCATCTCCAAATACAGTCACATTCTGAGGTACTGGGATTATAGCCTCAACAGATGAATTTAGGGGTGGTATAATGCAGTCCATAAAAATGCAAAGCTGAATCTTTCTTAGCTTGCTCTCTCGATCTCGCTCTCTCTCTTCCCCTCTCCCTCTCCTCCTCTCCCTCTCCCCTTCCCCCTCTCCCCTTCCCCCTCCCCCTTCTCCTTCTCTCTGCCTCTCCTCTCTCCCCAGTCTCCTTTCTCCCCCTACCCCCTCCTCTCTCTCTCTCCTCCAAATAAATAATTTTAATGGGATGGGCATTTAGCCTAATTGTTAGGATGATGGTAAGGATGCCTTTACATCCCATATTGAAGTGCCTGGGTTTGATACCTGGCTCTAGCTCCTGAATCCAACTTCTGACTCCACCTTCTTGCTAATGCAAACCCTGGGAGGTAAAGGTGACAGATCAGGCAGTTCCCTTCCTGCCACCCATGTAGGAGACTTGGATTGTGTTCCCTGCACCTGCCCTGACTTTGATCCTAGCCCAGCCCAGCCATTGTCGGCATTTGGGGAGTCAACCTACACGTGGGAGCCTGCTCACTCTGCCTCTCTAATAAGTAAGTAAGTAAATAAATAAATTTAAGAATCAGAAAGGGGGGTGGGCATTTAACCTAGCAGTTAAGAAGTCATTTGGAAAGTAAACATCTTGTATCAGAGAGCCTCGGTTTGAGTCCCAGTTCTACTCCTTATTCCAGCTTCTTATTAATGTGCCTCGTGGGAAGCAGCCGGAAATGGCAGGTAGTTGAGTCCCTGACACACATGTAGAATACTTGGATTGAGTTCCTGACTCTTGGTTTCTGCTTGGCCCAACCCTAGCCCTTGCAGTCTGGGCAGTGAACTAGCCAGTAGGAGCTGTGTCTCTGTCAGTCTCTCTCTCTCTCTCTCTCTCTCTCTCTCTATATATATATATATACACACACACACACATACATACACATATATACACATATATAAATTTCCCTGGCTCATGAATAAAATAATTTTAAATTTGAAAAGAATAAAACTAATCATTAATTTGTTAAATACTGTAAAATACACAAAAATGCTAGAGCCACTCTTGCAATACAATGGGGAGGTAGCATGCATTTGTAACATCCAGATTATTCATAATGCAGTAATACTTTTGGATATTCTAATTTTTGTCAGTTTTACAAGATGAGAAGTTTTCCAGCTTTATTAGGTATGATTAGGTGTGATAGCTGCAACTCAGGAATACAGTGATATTCTTTTAGTAATGGGCTACACAGGCTTTTGTGGTAAACAGGTAAATTTGTTTTTTTTTAAAAAAAAAAGAAGGAGCTCCCTCACAAACAATGTCAAATCATCTCAGATGAGGGAAGCTTTGTTCAGGGACACAAGGGGAAGAGGTCAATGTTTGCTAAAGTGAGTTGTCTCTCCTGCATTTCTGTATTCAGCAGCTTTTCATCACCTTAATTAAAATAACAATGAGGAGCAGTGTAGGAGAGAAGAACGTTCATTTTCACTTACAGTTGGAGGTTCACAGTCTGAGATCAGCGGCCCCAGCAGTCTGTCATCGACTGGGACACAGGAAGGATCACATGAGGAGCCCAGCAGCAGAGACACAGGACGCACACTCCCCATCTACCCTCTGTGTGGCCTCTCCTTATAAAGCTGTCATGACACAATCACAGGGCTCCATCCTCGAGACCTAAAGCAATCAAGTCACTTCCCAAAGGCCTCACCTGCAGACACCACATTTGGATCAAGCCTCCACCCTCCACCCTAATCCATCAATCATTCATCTACCAACCATTAACAGAAGACTTAGAGGCTTAAACATCTACAGGAATATGGGGGGTGGGGGCAGGGATTCAGTTCAAACCATAACTCTCTTCTAAGTAATGTGATTTCTTTATGAAAAAAAAAACCCTGATATTAATTAAGATTATGTACTTAGTACCTCTCCAACTCTCAAGGAACTTTCCTGAGCTCTCTGACGGAATCAAACTACCATTGCATTGTCTCAAATCTCCACAAACCTCTTCGTCCCAGGTTTTACCAAGGTTACACGTTCAGATACATTTGTCTGATTACAGTTGACACCTCTGCCCCACTCTATAGCTGTGGGGTTCACTAGTAAGTACCTGAAATGGGGCAGAAGCTCACAGATGGCTTTGATGACACTGCCTGATAGAGGAAACCAGCTGTTATTTCCACCTTCACATCTAATACACCCTTCCTCTTACCCTCATTCACCATTCAACGCAGCAGAGTTAGAGGCCCTCCTTACACAGCTGCCCCCGTTCTCGTCCTATTGAAGACAAACCCCACCCCATGCTTGGAAGTCACCTCTCCTAGTCCTAGGCAGAAAGCACATTAGTGTCCTGTGTCCTCAGACAGTCCCTCTCTTCTCTTTCTGCTTCAATTTGTAATCATTCTTAAGTTCCGCCCAGTTACAAAGATCCTTCCCACTAAGGCTACATTAGTCACTGCTCATTTTTTAACTTTTCCCTTAGTCAAGCTGTGTGGAAGAAGTCACTCTACTGCTGACTATGCGCTCACTTCTCCCAGACCTGCGAGTGGACTTCAGCTCAGCTGCTTCACGAGGCTCCCTTGAACCTCCCACGCACTTTCTTGCTGAATTCAGTGGGCACTTTTCTATCCGTATACCACAGCACAGAATCCCATATTAATACTCTTTCCTCTGGCTTTCAGGACTCAACATCCTCCTGGTCTTCTTTCTACCTCCTTATCAGCCCTGCCCAGCTCCTTGCTCCTCTTTGACTCTTAATCGCTTAAATATTGGTGTTCCCTGGGGTCTTATTCATGTTCTTACTTCTTTATAGTTCTGCATTTTAACTATCACCAGTGACAATAGTTCCCAAATCCATGTTTCAAGCCTAAATTACATCTCTAGCTCTAGAGCTATCTATACCCACAGTTCCGAAACACGTTTTCAAAACATATAAAATAAGTACTCATCAGTTTTCTCAAAAATTTTTTCTTAAAACAATTAATTTTAAAAATGAAGAAAGGGGGTTGGTGCTGTGGCATAGTGGGTGAGGCCTCCACCTGTGGTGAAAGCATCCCCTGTGGATGCAGGTTCTACTCCTGACTGCTCCTCTTCTGATCCAGCTCTCTGCTGTGGCCTGGGAAAGCGGCAGAAGACGGCCCAAGTGCTTGGGCCCCTGTACCACATTACTGGTTGGAAAATAAATTACTACAGCCATTAGAGAAAACACTGTGGATGTTTCTCAGAAAAATTCAAAAACAGAAGTGTCATATGACCCAGAAATCCTAACAACTGGATATGTAGCCAAAAGAAATGAGATCAATATTTCAGAGCTATCTGCACTCCCACATTCTTTGTATCGTTATCCACGATAGCCAAGATACAGAATCAACCTAGATATCCATCAGTAGATGAATAGAAGAACAAAATGTGACCTTTTTCACAATAGAATACTATTTTTGCCTTTAAAGTGAATGAAATCTCTTTATTTGGGACAACCTAAATGAACCTAAAGGACATTCTGTTAAGTGAGGTAAGTTGAGCACAGAAAGACAACTGCTGCATGATTTCCCTTATATGTGAAATCTAAAAAAGTCAAACTCAGAGAAGCAGAGAGTAAAATGGTTGTTACCAGTGGCTGGTGGGGAGAGAAGGGTTGGGGAGATACTGGCCAAAGGATGCATATTCCAGTTAGATAGGAATAATAAAAGCAGAAGATTTACTGTAAAACCCAGTCATGATAGTTTATAACAATTGCTAACAGAGTAAGATTGTGTGAATTAATACTATAACTAGTACTCCAACAGTATTTTTAACTTTGTGTTGCTATGTGAGGGCAAACTGTTGAAATATTTACTTAATATATAGTAAACTGATCTTCTGTATATAAAGAGAATTGAAAATGAATCTTGATGTGAAGCAAGGGGAGAGGGAGTGGGAAAGGGGAGGGTTGCGGGTGGGAGGGAAGTTATGAGGGGGGAAGCCATTGTAATCTATAAGCTGTATTTTGGAAATTTATATTCTTTAAATAAAAGCGTTATAAAAAAAAAGAAAGAAAGTGTTCTCAAAACACATAAATGGTTAGCAGATGAGATAATATATATGTTAATTATCTTAACTGAGCCATTCTACAAGGCATACATATTTCAAAATATCGTGTACAACATGAATGTATGCAATTTTAAGTCTGTTAACTAAACATGAATAAGAACATTTTTAAAAATTTTTGTTTTGGGGGGCTGGTACTGTGGCCAGTGGGTTAAGCCATGGCCTGCAGTGCTGGCATACCATAAGGGTGATAGTTGGAGTTCCAGCTGCTGCACTTCGATCCAGCTTCCTGATAATACACTTAATAAAGCAGCAGAAGATGACCCACGTGCTCGGGCCCTTGTACCCACATGGGAATGGATGAAGCTCCTGACTCCTGGCTTTGGCCTGACCCAGCTCCCATCGTTGCAGCCATTTGGGAAGTGAACCATTTGGGGGTTGGAAGATCCATTCTCTCTCTCTCTCTCTCTCTCTCTCTCTCTCTCTCTCTCTAACTCTGCCTTTCAAAAAATAAGCAAATCCTTTTTAAAAAAATTTGTTCTTCATCCGTATCTACTCTATCATTTCATTTGATGTTCCTGTTTCACTGTTTTCCACCTTGTCAGTAAATTAGTTCATATATTCATTTCTAAAAATAAAAATAGCTTACTACTCAATTAAATGGTAAAAACTGTGTTTAAGCTATTTTTAAGTATATATTTTCATATATCATATGATAAATCAATGTCACACAAATCTCATAGAGAATCCAAGGGGATTCTTAATGGCATTTAAAGATCTAAAGGAATAGATCTATTGTATTTAAATGTATCACTATGTAATTTATGCTTCAGAATGTTTTAAGAGGCTAGAAAAGACTATTTAATTGAATACTTGAGACATTTTCCTTTGCTATTTGTCCATATTTCCATATCAACTAAAGAAAAATTGTTTTTGGTTAATCTCAATCTCTGTTCAAATCAATCACAGTGAAATAAGCCAGTCCCAAAAAGACAGCTATCATGTGTTTTCTTTGATCTGAGGTAACTAATAAAGTACCTAAAATGTAATGTACTGGAGTGAAACAGACATTTTGAGATTTGATGATTGTTTACAGCCCTTGTCTCTTCCATTGCGGAACATTGTTTTTTCTTCATACTATTTGTTGAACTCTATTACTTAGTGTAAGGTTAACTTTACAATCATTAACTAAACTGAAAATATATCCTGGTGAAAATTAGGAGTAGAAATGGAAGAGGAGGGAGGAAGAAGGGTTGAAGTGTGGGCAGGAGGGAGGGTAGGTGGGAAGTATCACTATATTCCTAACCTGCATATATGGAACACATGAGACTTGTATAACTTAAATGAAATTTTTAAAAAATCAATCACTGTTCTAGTCACTGTGATTTTACCATCTTATCATGTGAGCAAGAAATTTCAAAGTGATGTGTACGTTTATGGTATACACATACAATAGATAAAGCACCAAGGAGCCAAAACTACACTCTGTTCCTGTTGTTTCTGCATCTTCTCCATACGCTGGCCTGGGCCACTTCAACTTGGTGCTTAGAAAAGGAAGTTTGTCCTGCTTTTTGGCTGTCAGTCATAATCATTTGCATTTGTTCACATTTCACAAATGGCTGTTCATCTGATTTCATTTTGATATAAGAAAAAAAGTCCTTGGAGTATTAAGCAATCACCTATTCTTAGTTTATTATCTGAGAATACAGAGTATGGAGAAAATACCCAAAGTAAATAGCAAGGGAAGCATCAAATTGGACACTATGACTGTGTCCCTAATGCTTCTGAATGTGCTGGGCACACTCTAATAACTAATGAGATAGTCATGTAAGCTTATGCCAATCAATAGAAGTACAAAGGAACATGTAAACGTGCATACATATATGCTACCAGCAAAGATATTAAGGATATACTAATCAAAGATAAGACCTATCTACCTGGAAAGTGTTTCCTTCATCTTCTTCATGTTTAAAAAAAAATTATTTGGGCCGGCACTGCGGCTCACTAGGCTAATCCTCCACCTGCGGCACCAGTACCCCGGGTTTTAGTCCTGATTGGAGCGCTGAATTTTGTTCTGGTTGTTCCTCTTCCAGTCCAGCTCTCTGCTATGGCCCGGGAGGGCAGCGGAGGATGGCCCAAGTACTTGGGCCCTGCACCTGCATGGGATACCAGGAGGAAGCACCTGGCTCCTGGTTTCAGCAGCACACCGGCCGTAGCAGCCATTTGGGGATTGAACCAATGGAAGGAAAACCTTTCTCTCTGTCTCTATCTCTCACTGTCTAATTCTGCCTGTCAAAAAAATTATTTGAAAGGCAAAGAGACAGGCAGACAGAGAACTTCCGTCAGCTGATTCACTCTCCCCTCCAAATACCCCCCAATATTTGAGGCTAGGATAGGCAGGAGCTGAGAACTCAATCCAGGTATCCCATCTGGGCGGCAGAGATCCACCCACTTGAGTCACAGCCTGCTGACTCCTCTAGTGCACATTACCAGGACGTTGGAAATGGCAGTGGAGCTAGAGCTCAGACCCAGGTACCCCAACGTGGGGTGTGGGCAGCCCAAGCAGCATCTTCACACTGTACCAAACACCTGTCACCTGCTCACTGTTTCAAACCTCTCCTTCCTCTTGTGTTTGTTTTCTAGTCTTACTACAACAAAGATTCCTTTGCCTCTTTTAACAGTAAAGGAAAGCTCATTGATGTGTTAACTACTGTTTCCAATTCCTACATCTCTTGATCATTTTACCGGTTGAGCTCAAGCCTTTACATGAAAAACACAGCATTCTAAATAGCTCTCCATTTTGCAAAAGCCAACCTGAGATAAGACCAACACCACAAAAGAACAAATCCTTGAGAGTGTTTTTTACTTCATAAATATCTCAAGGAAAAACTCTTATAGAAATAGTCTCCTTTGTTTGAGAGGCAGAGAATGAAGGACATTCCCTTTAGGGTCCCATCTACTTTGTAATTAGGGCTTCATTAACATCTGTCATCCCAGTTACACAGAAAGCCTTGAGGGAACACGGGCAGTGAGTATATTTGCTCACCCTTGCACCCTAAGCAATTAATCATCTTGGTGCTTGACAAATATTTTTGGATACTTCTATGGAACATGGCACAAAGCATTCCTGTGAATGTGACATTTCTACAGGGAAAGAGTCCATTAAATAGAGGCACAGTGCTTCAGTGGGGGCTCCTAACCATCTGAAAAAGATATTCTCAATACTCAAAGCCAAGGGATGTCCCTAGTCACAGCTGTTGCATTAACAGATTAAAGTAAGTTACACATAGCCCAGATCACCAGTACAGTGTTTAATGATAAGATCTCTGTTTCAAGAGTCGATCTGGTGATATAGCGCATAAAGCCACCATCATCAATGATAGCATCCTGTATAGGCACCAGTTTGTTTGCCTGCTCTCCAATTTTGATCCAACTTGATGTTGATGGACTGGGAAAAGCAGTGGATTATGGCCCAAGTGCTTGGGCCCCTGCACCCACATGGGAGACCTGGAGGAATCTCCTGGCTCCTGGCTTCAGCCTGGCCCAGTGCTGGCCATTGCAGCCAGCTAGGGATCGAACCAGCAAGTGGAAGATCTGTGTGTGTGTGTGTGTGTGTGTGTGTGTGTGTGTTTCCCTCTCTCTCTCAGTAACTCTGACTTCCAAAATAAATAAAGAAATCTTTAAAGAAATCTTTATTCCAATCATGGTTAAAAGGCTTAGTCAGGCTTTAGTCAGGCCCTAGGTCAATGTCCTTTGTGAGAAGGATCCCAGATGGGATGGGGCAGGGTCCACATTGATGAGGACAGCATCCCGAGTCCCGAATCTTATCTGTCACAGTCTTATAGATCTACCCTTAAGAGCTGTTGATCCAGGCACACTGTTGCCACTTTGCCCATGGACTACTAAACTCCCTGTCTACAAACAAGGAAGACAGAATCAAATTTGAGTTTTTTTTTTTAAAGATTCATTTTATTTATTTGAGAGGCAGAGTGACAAAAAGAGGCAGAGACAGAAAGAAATCTTCCATCCAGTAGTTCACTCCCCAGATGATTGGGGCTGGGCCAGGCCAAAGCCAAGAGCCTAGAACTCCACACGGTTCTCCCACATGGGAGCAGGAATCCAAGTACTTGGGCCATCTTCCTCTGCTTTCCCAGGCACAGTGGCAGAGAGCTGGATCAGGAAGTGGAACAGACAGGACTTGAACCAGCACTCCAATCTGGGATCCGGCATCTCATGTGATGGCTTAGCTCGTCACACTACAACACTGGCCCTTCAGATTTTTAAAATGAGTATTTATGAGGAATCAGTGCAAAAATTAAAGTGTGCACATTTTTAGCCCTCCCTTGAGCCAGCGCTCAGTGAAGCACTGTCGGGTTGGCCACCTCCTCTCACAGGGAGGCACCGTTTGCTCCCTAGCAGCCTTCTTCCTTGTCCTCTGGTGCCCACTCTTGGACAAGAATGTGTAGCATTTCAGGCGCTTAGCTGCAGACACAGTCCTCTCCTCACCTTTCTCCTACTGTGTGTGAAAATTTCTCTACATCATAAAAAAGTGTTTATTTTATTTAAATGAAAATGAGTTGCATAACAAATTTGATAGTATATTAGCCTTCTGATAAAGTTCTATTTTAAGCACCAGCTTCTTAAAAGAATAATTATGATCCCAGAATATTTTTAGACTATATATATATATATATATATATATATTAGCAGCTATGTATATTCTATTCATGCTGTTAGAATTAACTCTACTCTCCAAGACCAAGAGAGGAGGAATATGACTGAGTATGATAATATGTTAGTGGATAATTACCATCAACTCCTCCATATAGGGAATTCGAGGAATTAAAATGTACTTAAATATTAATACAAAACCACATTGGAGATATTTTTATATTTTATATAAACTTTGGATTTCATACTGTGTTTGCTCATGATTATGGTGAAGCTCAACTAAAAGTAGAATATTTTAATTTATTTTTGTGTTACCATGGAGCCAAATATACTGTCTTCCAACTAAGTAGGTGGAATAAAATAATGGGTAATATTGCCATAGCTTAGAATGTAAGAATAAGGGGCTGGCACTGTGACATAGCAAGAAAAGCCACCATTTACAATGCCAACAAACCATAGAGACGCCAGTTCAAGTCCCAACTGCTCCACTTCTGATTCAGCTCCCTGCTGGTATACCTGGGAAAGCAGCAGAGAATGGCCAAAGTCCTTGGGCCCCTGCACCCACATGGGAGACCTGGAAGAAACTCCTGGCTCCTGGCTTCAGATTGGAACAGCTCCAGCTGTTGCAGTCATTGGGGAATAAACAGCTGATGAAAGACCTCTCTCTCTCTCTCTCCCTCTCTCTGTCTATAACTCTACCTCTCAAATAACTAAATAAATCTTTAAAAAATAAATGTCAGAATGTAAAATTTCACTAGATAGAATACTTTTATATGATACTAACATAAAACATTTCTATGTGTATAGTTTATTAACTATACTTTTTAAGGATTGATTCTCAAAATAACCCCGTGAGGTAAACAGTTACTCTGTGTTCCATTAAAAGGTATAGGAAACACTTCCAAACCATTTTTAGAGACTAGTAGAACTCCCAAAACTAGAGAAGGAAATTATAAGAAAAATATAGTAGGCATTGATAACCCTCATAAATACTAACACAAAAGTCTTGTTAAAATATTAGCAAATATGGGCCAGTGTTGTGGCATAGCAGGCAAAGCTGCTGCCTGCAGCCCCATTTCCTGTCCTGGCTGCCCTAACTCCAATCCAACTCCTTGGTAATGGCCTGGAGAAGGCACTGGAAGATGGCTCAAATGCTTCAGCCCTTGCTACCCACATGGGAGACCTGAAGAAGCTCCTGCCTCCTGGCTTCAGCCTGGCCCACTGCTGACCTTTGTTGCCATCTGGGGATGGAACCAGTGGATAAAAGATCTCTCTCTCTTTCTCCCCTTCCCATCCCCTGTAACTCTGACTTTCAAATAAATAAATCTTGAAAACAACTTAGCAGATAAAATTGAGTGATACAGAGAAAGGGAAATATGTTCCAGGAATGCAAATTTATTTCAGGTGTTCAAAACCAGCCACTAGCATTCTGTACAAGGACCAGAGAGAGAGAAATTATGTGATCATCTCAGTAGATCCAGAAAAAGCATTTGATAAAGCTCAACTCTCATTCATGACAAAATTGAAGAAGAGAGCAAAGTCTGAAAGGAGGGAATTGCTTCAACCTGGAAGATGCGGTGTGCTGAAAGCAATAGCCAACATCATACCTAATGGTGAAAGATTGACCACTCACCAAATAAAGCAGCAGCAACCACAGGATGTCCACCTTATTATTTCTAGTCACAACTGTGCTGGCAGGTGTAACCAGTGCAGCAACTCAAGAAGAATAAATAAAACAATTTAAAACAGAAAAACCAAAACAAAGCTGCCTTTATTCCTAGACAGGCTATATGCACAAAAAGTCCAAGGAAATCTACAATCTTCTTTACTACCAAGAGAGTTTAGACTGAGCCTCTTATGGATTGAACAGGACTTGGTTCCCACAAATCATGCAAGCATTTAAACTCCAAAGTCTTCGGTTAGGATTAAGGGTGGAGGCTTGATCCGATTATGGTCTCTAGTGTGTGGGCTTGATGGGAGGTGTTCAGATCTCTGGGGGCGTGCCCTCAGATAGGTAGTTCTCAAGAGAGTTGGTTATATAAGCTGAGTTACATAATGCTTCCTGCTCTCCAAGTGATTGTCTCTCTGCACACATTCCACCATGCCCAGCATCCAACAGAGACTAGACTAATGGGGCTGCCCAGCCTTGTGCTGTGAGCCTCTGAACTAGAAGCCAACATTTCCTTCCCAAGAAGCTCCTCTCTGGTGTTTTACTTTAAGCAATGCAAGCTGACTAAAAAGAGCCTATATACAAAATCAGGAATACTCCTGTTAATAGTCAAGAACCTCTGGAAAATGGTATCTGTAAAACAAACCCCTGGACCAATGTTGGGAACAATGGGTTGTGCTGCCACTGGTGACACCAGCATCCCACATCAGAGAGCCAGTTCAAGCCCCAGCTTCTCTGCTTCCAATCCAGCTCCCTGCTGGTGCACCTGGGGAAGCAGTGGAAGATGGCCCAAGTGATCAGCTCCCTGCTGCACCTGGGGGAGACCAGGATGAAGTTCCAGACTCCTGGCTGGCTGTCACAGCTATCCAGTGCATGGATAGCTCGCTCTCTCTCTCTCTCTCTCTCTCTGTCTCTCTCTCTTTCTCTGTCTCTGTCTCTCTCTCTCTCTCTGTCTCTCTCTCTCTCTCAGACACCACACCCTGTCTTTCAAGTAAATAAAATAAAATCTTTGTCAAAAAAATCCTTTACAATAGCATCAAAAACAATAAAAATTTTTTGGATAAATCTAGCAAAAGATATCTAAAATCTCCAGCCTACAATCTACAAAGCATGGATGAGCACAACTAACAGAACTTTGTGATAAAACTATAGCAATCAGGACAGTGTGAAATTGACATATGGATATACAAGTTGACATTTAAACAGAATAGAGTTCAGAAATAGACACATACTGGGGCTGGCGCTGGCGCATAGCAGGTAAAGCCACTGCCTGCAGTGCTGGCATCCCACACGAGTGTTGGTTCAAGTCCCAGCTGCTCCACTTCCAATATAGTTCTCTGCTATGGCCTGGGAAAGCAGTAGAAGATGGCCCAAGTCCTTGGGCCCTTGTACCCATTTGGGAGACCAAGAATAAGCTTCTGGCTCCTGGCTTCAGATCAACACAGCTCCAGCCATTATGGCCATCTGGGGAGTGAACCAGCAGATGGAAGACCTCTCTCTCTGCCTCTCTCTGCCTCTGCCTTTCAAATAAATAAATCTATTTTTAAAAAATAGACACATTCCTTTATAGTCAACTGATTTTCAACAAAAGAGCCAAAGCAAATCAATGAAAAAAGTCTTTTCAGTTATACTAATGTAGATCTGCTCAATAGTGAAAGTGATAAAATAAGCAAGTCACAGACTGAGAGAAAATAGCCATAAAACATATCTAGAAAAGAAACTGTGTACAGAACATATAGATTTCCTCCAACTCAGTAGTAAAATGACAAATATACCAATCAAAACCGGGCAAATGACTCAAACAACATTTGGCAAAAGATCTACCTACGGACAATAAGCACATAAAATAGTGCTTACCATAGTAAATAATTAGGAAAACAAATAAAACCACAACAATATATGATTATGTATCCATTTTAATGGCAAAAAAATTAAAAAGATGTTGGTAAGACATGTAACAACCAGAATGCATACATTTCTGATTGCAGTGGTAAAGGCTACAACAAACAGAACTTCCATCAGCAGATTTACTCCACAAGTAGCCACAATAGCTAAGCCTGAACTAGACTAACACCTGGAGCTAAGAACTCAATCCAGGTCTCCCATATAGGCTGCAGGGACTCAACTACTTGAGCCATCACTTCTGCTTCCCAGCGTGTGCATTTGCAGGAAGCTGGGATTGGAAACGGAGCTGAGATGTAAATTCAGAGTCTCCACTTGATGTGAGATGCCAATGGCCCAAGTGGCGGCTTAACCACTAGGCCAAACGCTCACCCCTACACTTATCTTTTAATTCCATTTTTCATGAACTTTTTGAAGTACTTCATATATATTTTCCACTCAACATGAACACAATGTCAATAATTGCCTTTCTCCCTACCAGGCCCATAAATAAAACTCAGCCTCATTATCCAGGACCTGCAGAAGATAGGAGGATCTATTTCTGGCATATTAGCAGACCTACACGTCTCTCACAAACAGGGCACTTTCCAACAAGGCTTTCAAAGGTAAATCTGAATATACAAGGAGTCTATAAAAAGTTATGGAAAATGTGTTATAAAAAACAACATACATAGTTCAAAATTTCTTGCACCAAAATAAACATCTTAAAATTTTCTTATTTTTATAAAGGGAAATTTTATGTATTTCATATCTACAGTTTTAAGAACCTAGTGATAGTACCCACTCTACCCTTCCTCCCTCCCTCAATTCCATCTTCCATGAGCTTTTCAAAGTACTATTGTCTGTGATTTTTGCTTTATGTGCTGACTTTATAACCTACTATAAGATAAGCTATGATTAGACTGTAATTGTGCTTATGTAAGGTGATAACTAATACACCTTAGATTAAAATCATACCTAACTTCCTACCATCTAACTCTTAGCACTCTGTTACAATTACATGTACTAATTGTGCTTGAAGAATATTAGAATTCTCCCTAATCCTTTTTCCTTTCTCCCCTCCTACCCAAACACATGAACTCTTTATTAAACTCTCAGCGTCTTTTCATTTGGCTTTACTTCTCTGGGCTCCTGAGACACATGGTGAATTTCAAACTTATAATTTGTGGCTTCCTGCTTCTAAGATTACTCCAGAGCAGCTCTCATGTGACTGTTTTTCTAGTTAAATATTTACACACATACACGGGTACACAGGCAGTTCATATTTGACATGATTTAACAGCAACTACATCTGTTTCTCATCATAACAGAACTAAAAAATGTGCCTACTAAACGTTTTCTTACTATACTTGTCCAAAACATTGTTTCCACTCTTACCCTGAGATGGTTTCTACATAAAGAAAACAGAAAATGGCTTTTCAGTTCCCCTCCTCTGGTTTCAGAGTTCTCTCTTCCCAGTAGTCCGTTACTTTCCAAGCTGAACCAAAGCTTATGTCTTGTCTCATTTTTATCAGTGTGTGAGAGGCACAACAACATTCAATTGAGAGATGGAGGGGGGAATAGTCTATTTAAATTGAAAAGCCTCCAAAGACAACAACAGGTAACACTGCATCTCAATGCACTCCCTGCTGACATAAACACACCTGAAGTAGGCTTCATGCTCCCAAGGCACAGCTCAAACGTTGAGATTTGCAAATACAAAAAAAATTGTCTTTTAAGAGGTCCTATATTCATTCCTAGGTTCCCAAAATGTCAAATCACAGCAAACACATATGTTCTAATTTTCCTTTTGTCTATTTAAAGGTGCCAATCATCCTTTAGACTTAATGCTTTCTTTTTCAGAAATACAAAGCATAGCTAAATCATGAAATATTCCCTTCAGAACACTAGCTGAGAATAAATTGATCTCATCTGACTTTCAATCTGCTGTTTTGAGTTTCAATCTACAAGTCTGTTTTCTCATGTTTATTCATATGTTGTTGTCTAAGCAATAAGAAAACAAAGTGAAAAGGAACGCAAGCAAAAACCGAAACTCCTGAGCTAATTATGAATCCTAGACATCTATAGTTTGGATGCAACAGAGGCAAAATTACAAGGAAAGCTATTTCAAGACTTATTTCTGCAATTTGTGTCTAATCCAAGACTGGCTGCTTTCCCTGTTAATCTTTTAACCATTTCCCAGTGTATTGCACTCTGGAGAACAAGCAATGGCAGAAAATAAAAGGAGATGAGACTCAAATGACTACCACAGGCTTCAACAGCCCTGAGGAAGAGTTTTGTTTTCAAAAAGTCTAGAAAATTTAGCTCTAATAAAGACTGTTGCATCTAAGAACCAAAACAATCCTTTTAATTCTTAATTCCCACCACACTGGTGGAAAAAGATGACACTAAGTGTTTAGATATTTTTAGAGTTCTAATTTATTAAATCTAAATTTCTTGTGGGGCTCAGAAAAACGATACTCTGAAATACAGCACTGTGGTGTCCTGAGAACCTTGAATTAAAGGGAACTGGAAGGCCTTGTAAGGCATGGCAGAAGCTCAGCGTGGCCTTCCATCGTCCAACTGAAGCAAGCTCTTCTTGGATCCCCTGGCTGAATCTCATTCACCAGAGAAGAAACTGAAAGTCACCAGCATGCTTGCTCACACACACTTGTCATCTGCTCTCCTGAGGCTCTTACCTGAGAGACTTGATGTGCACAGCCAGCCCGGCTTTGTTCCCAGCGCAGCTCTGCCCCTCACTTTCCCTTAATTTGTCACTGCCTGCTCAGAGCCTAGAGGGACTTTGTCTCAGGCTAGTGTCGTACTCATCTCCTCTGAAACCAAATCATTTACTCTTCCTCTAAAACTGTCTAAACTCCCCACCTCCCTCTCCCTTATGAAGGGGGGGACTTAACGTGAACTATCTGACCCTTCTTATGATTTCATATTTATGTGGCTCTTTTGCACATTTGTAAATGTTAATTGTCAGTTTAACAGATTAATTAAAAGCTAAAAAGAATGTCTCACTCCTACAATGCTTAAAGTTAACTGCTATTCTATATACTCAAAGAGACACTTCCTAACCTACTGTATGTCTCAAACAGAAATAAATGAAAATGAATAAGTGTAACCTTTGGATTATTGTTCTGATATTTCAAATATCCATGCTAGTTTTAGGAGAAGGTAAGTAATTACAATATGCTATGGATAAACCTACAGGGCCGGGCACTGGGGCATAGCAGGTAAGTCACCACCTGCAGAGCTGGCATCCCATATAGATGTCAGCAGTCCTGGCTGCTCCTATTCAGATACAGCTCTCTTCTATGGCCTGGGAAAGCAGTAGAAGATGGCTAAAGTGCTTGGGTCCCTGCACCCATGTGGGAGAACTGGAAGAAGCTTCTGGCTCCTGGTTTCGGATCAGCCCAGCTCTGACAATTGCAACCATTTGGGAAGTGAATTAGCAGATGAAAGATCTCTCTCTCTCTCTCTCTCTCTCTCTCTCTCTCTGTCTCTTCCTCTCTGTAACTCTGCCTACCAAATAAATAAAAAATCTTTAAAAAAATAAACAAACCTACAGGTGAAGCAGAATATTTTTTTACTCATGAAATTTTATTTTCTAGTAGATTATGATAGGTGGTAGATAGATAGGAAGATTCAGACATATGTAAATAGGATAGGGGCCAGGGCTGTGGTGCAGTAGGTTAATCCTCCAGCTGTGCACCAACATCCCATATGGGTGCTCATTCTACTCCTGGTTGCTCCTTTTCTAATCCAGCTCTCTGCTATGGCCTGGGAAAGCAGTAGAAGATTGCACCTGTATGGGAGACTCAGATCCTGGCTTTGGATCTGAAAAGCTCTGGCCATTCTGGCCTTTTAGGGAGTAAATCAGCAGACAGAAGACCTTTCTCTCTGTCTCTCCCCTCACTGTCTGTAACTCTACCTCTCAGATAAATAAAATCTTTAAAATATGGATATTATATCATGACTTGTGGAGTTTATACCAGATTTAACATTTGAAAATCAATCATTATAAATTCCCATATTAACAGAAATAAAGTGAAAAACCACACAATTATTTCAATAAATGCAGAGAGTACATTTGCTAAAACTCAAAACATATTTTTAATTAAAACCAACTAAACAAAAATAACCTCTAGGAATACAATTAGTTGAAGGGAACTTCATCTGATAAAAGTCATCTACCAAAAACCCTTATACCTAACATCACATTTAGAGTAATATATTAAACACACGGATATGGTAGAAAGCAAGACAATGTCCTATCTCACCACTTCTATTATCATTGTAGTGGTAGTACCAGAGAATGTAATAAGGTAAGAAAAAACAAACAAAAGACCTAAGAGTTAGAAAGAGAAAGATAAAACTGTTTCCTAAAAAAAAAAAAAAAAAAAAAAACAGTAAATAAGATTAGAGTTGGCAAACTCAAATGGCTTCCATAGCCTTGGCAACTCATGACAAGAGCCTAGGGAATAAATATTATTTTTAAAAAACTTATGTAGAGGGGTAGGTGCTGTGGCTTAGTGGCATAGAGGCCTGCAGCACTGGAATCCCATATGGGTGCTGGTTCATGTCCTGGCTACTCCTCTTCCATTCCAGCTCTCTGCTGTGGCCAGGGAAAGCAGTGGAGGATGACCCAAGTATTTGGGCTCCTGTACTCATGTCGGACACCCTGAGGAAGCTCCTGGCTCCTGGCTTCAGATGGGTACAGCTACAGTCATTGGAGCCATTTGGTGAGTGAGCCAATGGATAAAAGACCTTTCTCTTCATCACTCCCTCTCTCTGTCTGTAACTCTATCTCTCAAGTAAATAAGTAAAAAATGTTAAAAAAAAAAAAACTTATGCAGAAAATTTGAACCAATCTACCAAAACTCTCAGAAGTAATCACTGATTTTATCATGATCACAGGATAAAATATTAATATAAAAACACAATATTTTTAAATAATAGTAAAAACATAATTGGAAAATAAAAAATAATTTCAATTCCCTTTATGTCCAAATAATATTTCATTCCAAAAAACACACAGGATAATTTTAAAAAGTATATGAAAAATCAATACACTAAAAATCATTAAAAATTCCTTAAAGAGGATTTGAAGACCTAAATACATGGAGAGATGTACTATGTCCATGGACCAGAAGGATTAACACTGTTCAGACATCACTTCTCTTAAATCTGTTCTGTGTGCTCAAGTCACTGCCAACAAAAATCCCAGATGGCATTGCCTGCAGAAATTGACAGGTTACAAAATTTTTATAGAAATAGAGCTTGCCCCAAACAGTAGAGTTAAAAACGTGCCAGGGGATTCCAATTCAATCCCATCAAGGTGGCATGTACCAATGCCATCTCGCTAGTCAAAGTGATCAGTTTCAGTTCACAATTGATCATAATGATAGGACTAAGAGTCAAAGGGATCACATAAACAAGACTAGTGTCTGCTAATACTAACTGATAGAATTAAAAAGGAGAGAATGATACAACATGGGAAGTGGGATACACAGCAGGTTCATAGAATGCCAGATGTCCTAAACAGCACTCTGGTCTCAGAATCAGCCCTTAAGGCATTCAGATCTGGCTCAAGAGCCCATGAGAGTATTTTAGGCATGGAAAGCCAAGACACACTGGTAAAAAAAAAATCTAAATGAAAGATCTCTGTGAGTGAGATCCCAGTGGAAAGAATGGGCCATCAGAGAAGGAAGTACCTTTCTCTGAAAGGAGGAGAGAACTTCCACTTTGACTATGAGCTTGTCTAATAAGATCGGAGGTGGTGAACTCAAAAGGCTTCTATAGCCTTGGCAACTCATGCAAGAGACTAGGGAGATTACTGATGCCATAAACAAGAGTGTCAAATTGTTAAGTCATCAACAAGAGTCACTGTGCACTTACTCCTCATGTAGAATCTCTGTCATTAATGTGTTGTACTATGTGAATCAATGGTATAACTAGTACTCAAACAGTACTTTACACTTAGTGTTTCTGTGTGGGTGCAAACTGTTGAAATCTTTACTTAATATATTCTAAATTGATCTTCTGTATATAAAGAGAATTGAAAATGAATCTTGATGTGAATGGAATGGGATAGGGAGCGGCAGATGGGAGAGGAGCGGGTGAGAGGGAAGTTATGGGGTGGGGGGAGCCACTGTAATCCAAAAGCTGTATTTGGAAATTTATATTTATTAAAGTTAAAAAAAGAAATAGAAAAGATCCAGAATATCAAAATAATTTTGAAAAGAAAAATAGAAGAATCACACTATTTTCTTATTTTAGAATCTACTATAAAGCTAGGGAATCAAGGTAGTGTATTGTTGGTGAAGAAAAGACAAATTGATCAATGATATGGAATAGAGAATCAGAAACAGGGGCTAGCACTGTGGTGTAGTGGGTAAAGCCGCCACCTGCAGTGCCAGCATCCCATATAGGCGCCAGTTCAAGTCCCAGCTGCTCCACTTCTGATGGAGCTCTCTGCTGTGGGAAAGCAGTAGAAGATGGTCCAAGTCCTTGGGCCCTTGCACCCATTGGGAGACCCAGAAAAAGCTTCTGGCTCCTGGCTTCAGACCAGCACAGCTCCAGCCATTGCGGCAAGTTAGGAAATGAACCAGCGATGGGAAGACTTCTCCTTCTCCTCTCTCTCCCTCCGCATCTCCTTCTCCCTCTGTGTAACTCTGATTTTCAAATAAATAAATAAATAAATAAATAAATCTTTTAAAAAAAAGAAATAAATTCATTTGTGGTCCAATGTATTTCAATAAAGAATCCAAGATAATTCAAGGGGAGGAAGGAGAGTATTTTTATGAAGCAGATATGGAAATTGAGCTACTGAGATATGAAAAAAGTCAATCCTTATTATTCTATACACAAAAATCTATACAAAAAAATTTTAAACACCTTATATATCTAATAAAACCCACGGCTATGAAGTTTGTTGATGAAAACCTAGAGTATACCTTCACAACCCCAGGTTAGGTAAAGGGATATAAAAAACATAAAACAATTTTATAAATTAGGTGAAATTCAATTTAAAAATTTGTGCTGAATTGATAACTTCAGATTAAAATCCTAATACTGAACATGATGGTTTTAGAAGATGGTCCTTTTAAGATTTATTTATTTGAAAGGCCGGCACTGTGGCACAACAGGTTAAAGCCTCAGCCTGCAGTGCTGGCATCCCATATAAGTGCCGGTTTGAGTCCTAGATGCTCCACTTCCGATTCAGCTCTCTGCTGTGGCATGGGAAAGCAGTAGCAGATGGCCCAAGTCCTTGGGCCCCTGCACCCACATGGGAGACCCAGAAGAAGCTCCTGGATCCTGGCTTTGGATTGGCACAGCTCCTACCATTGTGGTCATCTGGGGAGTGAATCATCAGGTGGAAGACTTCTCTCTCTCTCTCTCTCTCTCTGCCTCTCCTTCTCTCTCTGTGTAACTCTGACAAATAAATTTATTTATTTATTTATTTATTTTGACAGGCAGAGTGGACAGTGAGAGAGAGAAAGGTCTTCCTTTGCCATTGGTTCACCCTCCAATGGCAGCTGCGGCTGGTGCGCTGCAGCCGGTACACCGCGCTGATTCTCCACTGCATTCCCGGACCATCCTCCACTGCACTCCCGGGCCACAGCAGAGAGCTGGCCTAGAAGAGGGGCAACTGGGACAGAATCCGAGATACACAGCAGACTCATAGAATGGCAGATGTGCTAAATAGCACTCTGGCCTCAGAATCAGCCCTTAAGGCATTCACATCTGGCTCAAGAGCCCATGAGAATATTTTAGGCATGGAAAGCCAAGATACTCTGGAAAAAAAAAAAAAGACCTAAATGAAAGATCTCTGTGAGTGAGATCCCAGTGGAAAGAACGGGGCCATCAAAGAAGGAGGTACCTTTCTCTGAAGGGAGGAGAGAACTTCCACTTTGACTATGACCCTGTCGGAATAAGATTGAAGTCGGCAAACGCTAAAGGCTTCCATAGCCTCGGCAACTCATGACTAGAGCCTAGGGGAGGGCAGTTATGGGGGGGGGGGTGCCATTGTAATCCATAAGCTGTACTTTGGAAATTTATATTCTTTAAATAAAAGCTTTATATATATAAAAAAAATTTTTTTAAATAAAAAAAAGAAGATGGTCCTTTGTTAAGTGAGTAGGTCACAAGAGTTGAACCCCCATGAATGAGATAAAAGCCCTAATTTATAAATATTCTCACTCCTTCTATCATATAAGGACAGAGTGAGAAGTGGCATTTATGAACCAGAAAATGGCCCTCGGCAGACAACAAACCTTCTATAGCCTTGATATTGGACTTCCCAGATTCCAGAACTGTGACAAATAAATGCTTGTTGTTTAAGTCACCCATTCTGTGGCATTTTTGTTAAAGTGCTTGAACATATTAACAGGCATATGCATTCATAAAAACTAAAAAATTATATTTTTTTATTTTTTTGGTTTTTTTAATATATATAAAGCTTTTATTTAAAAAATATAAATTTCCAAAGTACAGCTTATGGATTACAATGGCTTACCCCCCCATAACTTCCCTCCCACCCACAACCCTCCCTTTTCCCACTCCCTCTCCCCTTGCATTCACATCAAGATTCATTTTCAATTCTCTTTATACACAGAAGATCAGTTTAGTACATATTACGTAAAGATTTCAACAGTTTGCCCTCACATAGAGACACAAAGTGAAAATACTGTTGGAGTACTAGTTATAGTATTAATTCACAATGTACAGCACATTAAGGACAGAGATCCTACATGATTTTTTTTAAAAATTGATTAATTATGCAATTTCCAATTTAACACCAAGATTTTTTAATCATTTTCAATTATCTTTATATACAGAAGATCGATTCAGTATATACTATGTAAAGATTTCATCAGTTTGCACCCACACAGAAACACAAAGTGTAAAAATACTGTTTCAGTACTAGTTATACATTACTTCACATTGGACAACACATTAAGGACAGAATATAAAGGTAGTTCTCATAACAAAAAAAGGATAATAACATATCAAAGAGACACAGAAGCCAACCTGAAAGAACCCAAGTGCTAAAGCTGGAACACTTTGAACAAAAAATAAAAATAGAAATAAAAAATAATTAGAATTGAACTATAACTCAAGGTAAAGGATAAGCAGTCTTGAGTCAATACTGATACAAATAAAAGATTGAACAATAAATAAATGAGAAAAAAGCAAGAAAAACCTCTTCTGTAGGAATGCCAAACAATATGTGTAGATAATTCCTCTCCAGGAGGTGAACTTTAATCTGTATCCAGAGAACAGAGAACATAAAGGAAAATGTAATAAACCCTGATCTAGTGCATTGCCCTCGCTGTGCAAATGAAAACACACAAACTCAGATGTAATTTACAATCAGCTGGCAATCGGCTTTCCTGACTCTTGAGTCCTTTAAGACATTCAATCTTCATTTCCACGAACTATCTGCAGTGAAAGTGTTAGTTTTTCATTTTAATTCTAATTCACTGCAGACTGATACTTCTACGAAGCACAAATAAATTCAGAGAAGATAAAATTTGTGAGAGATAAACTATAAGGATCCAAATTTTTATTATTAAGCTCAATAGGCATAAAATTATTCTATTGAATTAATATAGTTTCTAAATGGTTTCTCTCAATTTCTGCATGTATCTCATCATGGCTGGGTAAGCTTGTGAACCAGCTGACCTTGGACCATGTTTTGAATAATAATACTACTATTTACAATGTAACAAAATAAGGACTTGCATATTTGTCAGCTATTGTCTGTTGAAGATTACTATGTGTCAAGCACTGCTACAGGTTATAGAGAGTTAGGGACACTGTGATCTGAAAGATCCACAATCAATTGAAATTTATAATCTAGTAAAAAAAAAAAAAGAAACAATACTAAAACAAACTAATAGTTAAATTATCCAAAAATTTCAGAAAGTAATATCAAGGATAAAGAGACAGAAAGATGTGATACTGACCGGGTGTTTTATTTGGATTCAAGAGCAGATAAAAATTCTCATTTGAAATGAGACCGAAGAGAGATTCTGCTGTGTGAAATTCAAGAGGAAGAGTATCACAGGCAGAGAGAATGGGGAGAGCATAATCCCTAAAATGCACTTGCATTTCCTGTCAAAATGAAGTGGCAGAGACAATATTGACCCTCGCACCTGAAACAGTAACCACACAAATGTTAAATTACACAAAATGCTGACTGTTATGACACCAGAAGTCAGAAAAAAGTAGGATACTCACCCATGAGGGGTGGGGAGCCAATGAGATGAACCCTATCACTGTCCCAACTTAGTGCATGGAGTTTTGAGTACAGGGAAGTGAGGGAACCCCAGGCAGAGTGCAAAACTCCATCTGAATGGAGAGGGCTTTGCCAGAGTGGCCAAAGTAATCAGAGTTCACAGGTAGAATAACAGAGAAGAGGCAACTGCACAAAAAGAGATCCCAGAGATTTGTCAAGGGTATCCCTGAAGAATACACAGGGAGTGACGGCTAATAACCCAACAAGGGAAATCAGAAAGAGACAAAAAGAAATGCTCAGTTAATCACAACTCAACAGAATAAGAGTAAAACTGGGATAAAAATTAAATGGGACAATCAATATAATACATCACACTAACAAACTGCAGAAGAAAAACCATTTGATTATCTCAATAGATGTAGAGAAAGCATTTGATAAAATATAACAGTTTCATGATGAAAACTCTAAGAAAATTGGGTATAAAAGGAACATTCCTCAACACAATCAAGGCAATTTATGACAAACCCACGGCAATAATATTGAATGGGGAAAAGTTGGAAGAATTCCCACGAGATCAAGTACCACACAGGGATGCTCACACTCACCATTGCTATTCATTATAGTGTTGAATGTTTTAGCCAGAGCCAGTAGGCAAGTAAAAGAAATCAAAGGGATACAAATCGGGAAGGAAGAAGTCAAACTATCCCTCTTTGCAGATGATATGGTCCTTTATTTAGGGGATCCAAAGAAAACTAAGAGACAATTGGACATCATAGAAGAGTTTGGTAAAGTAATAGGAAATAAAATCAACACACAAAAATCAACAGCCTTTATATACACAGACAATGCCATGGTTGAAAGGGCAAGTCTAAGATCAATCCCATTCACAATAGCTACCAAAAAAATAAAATATCTTGGAATAAACTTAACCAAGGATGTCAAAGATCTCTATGTTGAAAATTATAAAACTTTAAAGAAAGAAATAGAAGATATGAAACAAATGGAAAAATCTTCCATGTTCATGGAATGAAAGAATCAGTATCATCAAAATGTCCATTCTGCCAAAAGCAATTTACAGATTCAATGTGATACCAATCAAAATATAAAACATTCTTCACAGATCTGGAAAAAATGATACTGAAATTCATATGCAGGCAAGGAGATCTCGAATAGCTAAAGCAATCTTATACAACAAATCAGAGCCAGAGACATCACAATACCAGATTTCAAGACATACCATAGGGTAGTTATAATCAAAACAACCTGGTACTGGTACAAAAACAGGTGGATAGACCAATGGAACAGAATAGAAACATCAGAAATCAATCCAAACATCTACAACCAACTTATATTTGATCAAGGAGATAAACTAATTCCTGGAGCAAGGACAGTCTTTTCAACAAATGATGCTGTGAAAACTGGATTTCCACTTGCAGAAGAATGAAGCAAGACCTCTAACTTACACCTTACACAAAAATCTACCCAACATGGATTAAAGACCTAAATCTACGACCCAACACCATCAAATTATTAGAGAACATTGGAGAAATCCTGCAAGATATTGGCACAGGTGAAAATTCTTTGGAAAAGTCCACAAAGGCACAGGCAGTCAAAGCCAAAATTAACAACTGGGATTACATCAAATTTAGAAGTTTCTGTACTGCAAAAGAAACAGTCAGGAAAGCGAAGAGGCAACCAATAGAATGGAAAAAATATTTGCAAACTATGCAACTGATAAAGGATTAATAGCCAGAATATACAAAGAGATCAAGAAACTCCACAACAACAAAACAAACAACCCACTTAAGACATGGGCCAAGGACCTCAATAGACATTTTTCAAAAGAGGAAATCCAAAAGGACAACATGCACATGAAAAAATGTTCAGGATCACTAGCCATCAGGGAAATGCAAATCAAAACCACAATGAGGTTTCACCTCATCCCAGTTAGAATGGCTCACATACAGAAAACAACAAACAACAGATGCTGGAGAGGATGTGGGGAAAAAGGGACACTAACCCACTGTTGGTGGGAATGCAAACTGGTAAAGCTGCTGTGGAAGACAGTTTGGAGATTCCTCAGAAACCTGAATATAGCCCCACCATATGACCCAGCCATCCCACTCCTTGGAATTTACCCAAAGGAAATGAAACTGGCAAATAAAAGAGCTATCTGCACCTCAAGGTTTATTGCAGCTCAATTCACAATAGCTAAGACATGGAATCAATCTAATTGCCCATCAATGGAAGACTACATTAAGAAATTATGGGATAGGCCGGCGCTGCGGATCAATAGGCTAATCCTCCATCTGCAGCGCTGGCACACCAGGTTTTAGTCCCAGTCAGGGCGCCAGATTCTGTCCCGGTAACCCCTCTTCCAGGCCAGCTCTATGCTATGGCCCGGGAGTGCAGTGGAGGATGGTCCAAGTCCTTGGGCCCTGCACCTGCATGGGAGACCAGGAGAAGCACCTGGCTCCTGGCTTTGGATTAGTGCAATGTGCCAGCCGCAGCGTGCCAGCCGCGGTGGCCATTGGAGGGTGAACCAACAGCAAAAGGAAGACCTTTCTCTCTCTCTTTTTCTCTCTCTCTCTCACTGTCCATTCTGCCTGTCAAAAAATTAAAAAAAAAAAAAGAAAGAAAGAAATTATGGGATATGTACTCTATGGATACTACACAGCCATTAAAAAAAAAGTGAAATCCGGTCAGTTGCATCAAAATTGAGGAATCTGGAAAACATCATGCTGAGAGAAATAAACCAGTCCCAAAGGGACAAATATCAAATGTTCTCCCTCATTGGTGACAACTAACTGAGCACCTAAAAAGAAACCTGTAGAAGTGAAACTGACACAATGAGAAGCAATGATTGACCAGCCCTTGTCCTGACTGTCGAGGAACAGCTTACTACTTTATTCTTTTTAGTATTTTCTTTTTCTACTTAATACCATTGGTTGAACTCTATACTTAACACAAAATTATTCCAAGGTGTTTAAAGCCAATTGAAAATTGATCCCTGTTAAAAGTAAGAGTTGGAATAAGAGAGGGAAGAGATGCACAGTTTGGAATATGTTCCCTCAGACTTACCCCTCAGGGTAAAGCTGAAAACTTGCCATGGGACTCCAAATCCCATTAAGTTGGCAGGTACCAATGCCATCTTACTAGTTAAAGTGATCAGTTTAAGTTCATAACTGAGCATTTCAGGAATGGACAGTCAAGACACCGTGGTAAATAATATCCTACATGAAGGATCTCTGTGAGTGAGACCCCAGTGGAAATAAGAAGTACTTTTCTCTGAATGGAGGAGAGAACTTCCACTTTGCTTATGGCCTTGTCCAAATACTGACAGAGTTGTGGTCAAAAAAGGCTTGCATAGCCTTGAGAGCTCATGGCAAGAGCCTCAGGTGATTACTGACGTCATAAATAAGAGTGTCAATTGTTAAATAAACAACAGGAGTCACTGTGCACCTGCTCCCCATGTAGGATCTCTGTGTTAATGTGTTGTATTATGAGAATTAACAGTAAATCTAGTCTTCAAACTGTAGTTTATATTTTGTGTGTCTGTGTGGGTGCAAACTGTTGAAATCTTTACTTAGGACTATGGCCTGTCTAAATAAGATCAGAGTTGGCGAACTCAAGAGGCTTCCATAGCCTTGGCAACTCATGACAAGACCCTCGGGTGATTACTGACATAATAAATAAGACTGTCAATTGTTAAATTGACATAACTAGTACTCAAACAGTACTTTATACTTTGTGTTTCTGTGTGAGTACAAACTGTTGAAATCTTTACTTAGTATATGCTAAATTGATCTTCTGTATATAGATAATTGAAAATGAATCTTGATGTGAATGGGATGGAAGAGGGAGTAGGAGATGAGATGGTTGCAGGTGGGAGGGAGGTTATGGGTGGGAAAAGCCACTATAATCCAAAAGTTGTACTTTGGAAATTTATATTTATTAAATAAAAGTTAAGAAAGAAAGAAAGAAAGAAAGAAAGAAAGAAAGAAAGAAAGAAAGAAAGAAAGAAAGAAAGAAATCTTTATTTAGTATAGAGTTGATCTTCTGTATATAAAGATAATTAAAAATGAAGCTTAATGAAGAATGGGATAGGAGAGGGAGTAGGAGGCAGGATAGTTTGAGGTTGGGATTGTGGGTATGGGAAGAAGAATCACTATAATCCAAAAGCTATATCTATGAAATTTATATTTATTAAATAAAAGCTTTCAGCTGCTGCTGCGGCTCACTAGGCTAATCCTCCACCTGCAGTGCTGGCACCCCGGGTTCTAGTCCCAGTTGGGGCGCCGGATTCTGTCCCGGTTGCTCCTCTTCCAGTCCAGCTCTCTGCTGTGGCCTGGGAGTGCAGTGGAGGATGGCCCAGGTCCTTGGGCCCTGCACCCACATGGGAGACCAGAAGGAAGCACATGGCTCCTGGCTTCTAATCAGCGCAACGCACTGGCCTCAATGCACCAGCCTTAGCGGCCACTTTGGGGGTAAACCAACAGAAGGAAGACATTTCTCTCTGTCTCTCTCACTGTCAAACTCTGCCTGTCAAAATAAATAAATAAAAGCTCTATAGAAAAAAAGGACAATGTGGTTTGACATCAAGCTAGACAAATAGATCAACAGAACAGAGCCCAGAAATAAATCCATAAGTATATGGTCAATTGATTTTTGACAAAAATTCCAAAACAACTTAGTAGAGAAAGGAAAACCTTTTCCACAAATGGTGCTAGAACAATTGGATAGCTATATGTCAAAAAAAGGCTTTTAACTTTGAGCTATACCTTGTGTATACCAAATTAAGTCAAAATGGGTCACAGATCTGAACATAACATCTGAATCTATAAAACTTCTGAATGAAAATAAAGAAGACTTTATCTAAATTAAGAACTTTTCCTTGAATGACACTATGAAAAGAATGAAATGGAAAGTTGTACTCTGAGAGAAAATATTCACAAATCATATAAAAATGTCATATCCAGGGTATATAAAGGTATTTCAATTAACATGACAATAAAAAGAGACCAAAGATATAAACAGGCACTCCGTGAAAGAAGTCAGATGTCAAATGAGCATATGAAATTATGCTTAATATCATTAGTCACTAGGGAAATAATTAAAATGCAATGTCACCACATGCCTAATAAAATAGCTAGAATTAATAACTGATCATACCAAGCTTCAATGAAGATAGAGTGTAATTAAAATTCTCATACACTATTGGTGCACATATAAGATGCTTCAAGCACTTTGGAACACAGTTTCATAGTTGCTTAAAAAGTTAAACATTCACTTACTACAACCCAGCCATTCTACTTGATATTTATTCAAGAGAAATGAATGCACACATACATTCAAAGACTTGTATGCAAATGCATGGGGCAGCTTTATTCACAATAATCAAAAGCTGGAAACAATCTAGATATCCATCATTAAGTGGATAAACAAGTGGTATATCCATACAGTGGAATACTAACTACTTCACTGTATAAATTAAGTAAATAAAAATAATAATGCATCAATACATATAACATGGATGAATGTCAAAATAATTTTGATGAGTTTAACAGAACACAAAAAGAGTAAGTAAATTCCTTTAAAATGAAAATTCTGCTGTAATAATAGAAAGTAGAGCCGTAGTTGCCTGAGGATTCAGCAAACAGGGAGAGGCTAGAAATAGATATTGCATTTCCAGGATTGTGTTGATGGTTTCACGAGCATATGCTATGTCAAAACTGACCAAATTATGCAATTTAAAACATACCCTTTCACGCTCCCTCTCCCCTTCCATTCACATCAAGATTCATTTTCAATTCTCTTTATATACAGAAGATCAGTTTAGTATATATTAAGTAAAGATTTCAACAGTTTGCCCTCACATAGCAACACAAAGTGAAAAATACTGTTGGAGTACTAGTTATAGTATTAAATCACAATGTACAGCACATTAAGGATAGAGATCCTACATGCTATTTTTTAAAAAATTGATTAATTTTCTATGCAATTTCCAATTTAACACCAAGTTTTTTCTTTTTAATTATCTTTATATACAGAAGATCGATTCAGTATATACTTAAGTAAAGATTTAATCAGTTGGCACCCACACGGAAACACAAAGTATAAAAATACTGTTTCAGTACTAGTTATAGCATTACTTCACATTGGACAACACATTAAAGACAGATCCCACATGAGATGTAAGTACACAGTGACTCCTGATGTTGATTTAACAATTTGACACTCTTGTTTATGGCATCAGTAATCTCCCTAGGCTCTAGTCCCACCTGGCTATTTTAATAGTAGTCTCTAATCCTGAGTTTATATGTATTCCTGGTGGTTAATTTACTGCTAAGAATGATTTTGACAGCTCCATACAAAATTTTGTGAAGAATTTACTAGAGTTCTGATATATCCTATTATGAAATTTATCAGAGACCAGTCTTTTGTTAAATGCCTACTATGAGGGGAGGGGGTGACGATGGCGGTATAAGCAGTGGGATGTTCCAAGTTGCGTGGGGAGAGATGGTTAGTGAGCAGAGGGGATAAAAGCTGGTGGCAGAATAGAGAAGTTCGCAGAGAGTGGCCCAGGAGTCCACTAGAGACTGCTCAGGGCTATGCTAAGGGAGCAGAGAGGAGGGAAGGGTGGTGGACATTGTGAAGAAGTGGCAGAGTACTGAGTGAGGAGACTGGCATTGCCTCCACCCAGAGAACCGGGTGAGAGGTAGAGAGTCCATGGAGCTGTGGATAACAGCAGGTGGGGAAACCTGGTGAACTGCATTTGAAGCTCCAAGTGGGAAGAAAGAGAAATTGTAGGGGAATGGGTGGAGAGGTTGGGCATGCCATGGTCCATCTATGTCTCCCCCCACCCCAAGTTGAACCTATAGCCCATGGGAAGAACCCATAGTGATTGTTTACATTTTCAAGTGAACTAGTACGTTTGCCTCCCACGTACAGACCCATCAATTGCAGGGGCCACCTCATAAAATGTCCCACCTGAGAACAATGATCACATTTCAGGGTAATTTCCTCCTCACCATGCAAGCTGTACAACAAGGAATAATCCTAAACAGTAAATACCCAAGCTCGTTTCACTCACCAGTGAGAAGCTAGCCTGGCTCCAGTAGGCGGGGCTTAGTGCACCAAAGCCTTGTTGCACAATCCAGAAGTAAACAGAGCTCTAGGAAGCAGGGCTGCCTGCTTCCACTTGCAACACACAGACACATAGCAGCCCATAGCAGAGAGGAATCAAATCAAATTAAATTAACCAAAAACCAACCAGAAATGCCAAAGAACAAAAGAAAAATCCTGAATAAGAATAAGGAAGAATTGGCCAGTGCCGAGGCTCACTAGGCTAATCCTCCACCTGCGGCGCCAGCATTCAGGGTTCTAGTCCCAGTTGGGGCGCTAGTTCTGTCCCAGTTGCTCCTCTTCCAGTCCAGCTCTCTGCTGTGGCCCGGGAGTGCAGTGGAGGATGGACCAAGTGTTTGGGCCCTGCACCCCATGGGAGACCAGAAGGAAGCACCTGGCTCCTGGCTTCGGATTGGCGCAGTGCGCTGACCATAGCAGCCATTTGGGGGGGGTGAACCAATGGAATTAAGACTTTTTTCTCTGTCTCTCTCTCTCACTGTCTAACTCTGCCTGTCAAAAAAAAAAAAAAAAAAGAATAAGGAAAAATTTATAAACTCACCACAGGAGCAATACAAATCTTTAATAATGGAGGCTGGGGGCTGGTGCCATGGCATAGTGGGTAAAGCCACCACCTGCAGTGCCATCACCCATATGGGCACTGGGTTGAGTCCCAGCTGCTCCACTTCCAATGCAGCTCTCTACTATAGCCTGGTAAAGCAGTGGAAGATGGCCCAAGTCCTTGCACCCCTGCATCTGTGTGGGAGACATGGAAAAAGCTCCTGGCTTCTGCCTGCAGATCATCCCAGCTCCAGCCATTACAGCCATCTAGTGAGTAAACCAGTGGATGGAGACCTACCTTTCTTTCTCTCTTTTCCCCTCCCTCCCTTTCTCTCCCTCTCTCTCCTCTCAGTAACTGTGCCTTTCAAATAAATAAATAAATCTTTAAAAAAAAATGGAGCCTCTTAAATTGGCAAACAAAAAAGCCATCTGCACATTAATGTTTATTGCAGTTCAATTCACAATAGCTAAGACCTGGAACCAACCCAAATGTCCATCAACAGTAGACTGGATAAAGAAATTATGGGACATGTACTCTATAGAATATATACTGCAGTCAAAAACAATGAAATCCGGTCATTTGCAACAAGATGGAGGAATCTGGAAAACATCATGCTGAGTGAATTAACCCAGTCCCAAAGAGACAAATATCATTTGTTTTCCCTGATTGGCGACAACTAACTGAGCACCAAAGGGGAAACCTGTTGAAGTGAAATGGACACTATGAGAAACAGTGACTTGATCAGCTCTTGTGCTAACTGTTGTTGTACAATGTAATACTTTATCCATTTTAGTATTTTTTATTCTAGTACTAGTAATTGAACTCTGTAATTAACACACAATTATTCTTAGGTATTGAAATTTAACTGAAAAGTGATCCCTGTTAAATATATGAGTGGGAATAAGAGAGGGAGGATATGTACAATTTGGGACATGCTCAATCAGATGTGCCCCAAATAATGGAGTCAGAAACGTGTCAGGGGATTCCAATACAATCCCATCAAGGTGGCATGTACCAGTGCCATCTCACTAGTCCAAGTGATCAATTTCAGTTCACAATTGATCATAATGATAGGTCTAAGAGTCAAAGGGATCACACAAACAAGTCTAGTGTCTGCTAATACTAACTGATAGAACCAAAAAGGGGGAGAACTATCCAATATGGGAAGTGGGAGACACAGCAAACTCATAGAATGGCAGATGTGCTAAATAGCACTCTGGCCTCAGAATCAGCCCTTAAGGCATTCGGATCTGGTTCAAGAGCACATGAGAGTATTTTAGGCATGGAAAGCCAAGACACTCTGGAAAAAAAAAAAAAGACCTAAATGAAAGATCTCTGCAAGTGAGATCCCAGTGGAAAGAACGGGGCCATCAAAGAAGGAGGTACCTTTCTCTGAAGGGAGGAAAGAACTACCCTGTCAGAATAAGATTGAAGTCAGCAAACTCTAAAGGCTTCCATAGCCTCAGCAACTCATGACTAGAGCCTAGGGAGATTGTTGACGCCATAAACAAGAGTGTCAAATTGTTAAATCAACATCAGGAGTCACTGTGTACTTACATCTCATGTGGGATCTGTCTTTAATGTGTTGTCCAATGTGAAGTAATGCTATAACTAGTACTGAAACAGTATTTTTACACTTTGTGTTTCCGTGTGGGTGCCAACTGATTAAATCTTTACTTAAGTATATACTGAATCGATCTTCTGTATATAAAGATAATTAAAAAGAGCCGGTGCCATGGCTCAACAGGCTAATCCTCCGCCTTGCGGTGCCAGCACACCGGGTTCTAGTCCCGGTTGGGGTGCTGGATTCTGCCCCAATTGCCCCTCTTCCAGGCCAGCTCTCTGCTGTGGCCCAGGAGTGCAGTGGAGGATGGCCCAAGTGCTTGGGCCCTGCACCCGCATGGGAGACCAGGAAAAGCACCTGGCACCTGGCTCCTGCCATCAGATGAGTGCGGTGCGCCTGCCAGAGCGCGCCGGCCGCGGTGGCCATTGGAGGGTGAACCAACGGCAAAGGAAGACCTTTCTCTCTCTCTCTCTCACTGTCCACTCTGCCTGTCAAAAAAAAAATAAAAATTAAAAAAAAGATAATTAAAAAGAAAAAAAACTTGGTGTTAAATTGGAAATTGCATAGAAAATTAATCAATTTTTTAAAAAATAGCATGTAGGATCTCTATCCTTAATGTACATTAATGTACATTGTGATTTAATACTATAACTAGTACTCCAACAGTATTTTTCACTTTGTGTTGCTATGTGAGGGCAAACTGTTGAAATCTTTACTTAATATATACTAAACTGATCTTCTGTATATAAAGAGAATTGAAAATGAATCTTGATGTGAATAGAAGGGGAGAGGGAGTGTGAAAGGGGAGGGTTGCGGGTGGGAGGGAAGTTTTGGGGGGGAAGCAATTGTAATCCATAAGCTGTACTTTGGAAATTTATATTCATTAAATAAAAGCTTTAAAAAAAATGGAGCCTGTAGAAGAAGAGATCGAGGCTATGCCACAAAAGGAATTCAGCAAATTAATAAATTGCTTAAAAGTGATCAGAAACAAATTCACAATCTAAATGAAAAGCACCTCTTAGAAATTGAGATTTTAAAGAGAAGCCAGAATGAAATACTGGAAATGAAGAATTCAATAGACCAAATTAAAAAAAAAAAAATTGGAAAGGAAAGTTTTAGCAATAGAATAATGAAACAGAAGAAAGAATATCATAACTAGAAGACAAACTTCCAGAAATAATACAATCAGATCAAATACAAGAAGAAATCAGAAAATTAAAAATCACATTTGGAGATTTATAAGATTCTATCAAATAATCCAACTTATGGATCCTATGAATTCTGGAAGGTGTGGAAAGAGCAAAGGTATTAGAAGGCCCAAATTAATGATGAAATGAAGGATTGAACTTAGAATACAATTTGGTCTCAGGCTCTCAGGCTCACCAAAATGGGAAAACTGTGAGGGTAGTTAATATTGAACAATAACAACAACAAATATAAAATTATGTGTGTCCAACATTATAGTATCATATAGAATAGTTTCACTACCCGAAGAATCCTCTGTGCTCCTCTTATTCAAACCTCCTTCCCACTAACTCCTGGAAGACACTTGTCTTTCCACTGACATCAGAGGTTTGACTTTTCCAGAAGGTCATATATTTGAAATTATAATATGTAGACTTTCCCAATAGCCTTCCTTCACTGAGTAATACTGCATTTCTGCATGGCTTTGCAGGGCTTGATAGCTCATTTCTTTTTAGCACTAATACTTCATCATCTAAACATATCCCAGATGCCTGTCTACCCACTAAAGGACATTGTTTACTCCCAAGTTTTAGCAATTGTGAAGGAAAGTTGCAATAAGTATATATATATATATATATATATATATATATATATATATATATATCCTAGTTATTCTGTGAAATTCACTTGGGTAAATACAAGAAACATGATGACTGGATCATAAGACAAGGGTAGTTTTGTAATAAACTGCCAAACAGTCTTCCTCAGCATTTGGTGTAGTCAGTTTTCTGCATTTTGACCACTCTAACAGGTGAGTCACAGCATCTCACTGTTGTTTTAATTGGTATTTCCCTGATGACAGATGATGGTTAACATCTATCATATGCTCACATACCACCTGTGCAATTTCCTTGGCCAGATACTTTGCCAATTTTTTAATCAAGTAATTTATTTTCTAATTGCTGAGTTTTCAGTAGTATTTGTGTATTTTAGATAACAGTTCTTTATTGGATGCATGTTTTGCAACTATTCTCTCCCAGTCTATGATTTGTCTTCTGCTTCTCTGACAATGATTATATTTTAGTGCATCATATTTTTTTTTTTTTTTTTTTGACAGGCAGAGTGGACAGTGAGAGAGAGAGACAGAGAGAAAGGTCTTCCTTTTGCCGTTGGTTCACCCTCTAATGGCCGCCGCGGCCGGCGCGCTGCGGCCGGCGCACCGCGCTCCTCCGATGGCAGGAGCCAGGAGCTAGGTGCTTTTCCTGGTCTCCCCATGGGGTGCAGGGCCCAAGCACATGGGCCATCCTCCACTGCACTCCCGGGCCACAGCAGAGAGCTGGCCTGGAAGAGGGGCAACCGGGACAGAATCCGGTGCCCCAACCGGGACTAGAACCCGGTGTGCCGGCGCCGCAAGGCGGAGGATTAGCCTGTTGAGCCATGCATCATATTTTGAGACTCAGTGTGCTCTCTGACAGAACAAAGACATAAGCTTCAATCATTCTAGCTCCTACACACTGGCAGTTGGTCACACATCTCTGCATTTTTATTTATTTTCCCTGAATAAATTTGTTTTTGCTTCAGGTTCATATTCTGCCTCCCCTCTGCTCTACGACTCTTTTCTTTACATTTGGTGCCCTGTGAGAGGAGGAGATAGGGTATCAAGAGGAGGGGGAGTGGGATCAGTACAGGAATTAGGTGGATGGACCAGAGAAGAATCACCAGATGGAGGCTCTGGAAGACTCTGCAGCTGGTAGAGGAAAGGCTCATCTATTGGGTCAGGATCACAGAGAGGGCGGGATGAAGGAGGGACCAGTGAGGCGGAGGGCTTACAGAGAGGTTTTTCTTCCTTGGGGAGAATGAGATAGAGATTCTGGGGAGGAAGGGAGAAGGTGGAGGGGTGGCAACTGCCCCTGCCGCTGCTGCTGGTGGGATGGAAGAGGAGGAGGAACTAGGCGGGGAGAAAATGGAGAGGTGGGGAGGCAGAAGATTTAAGGGGAGGCTCCAGGACTTCTTCCTCCATGAGAACCTGGAGTGAGGAAAGTTGACCCCAAGGGAGGAAAAAGGCATGGAAGTAGGGAACCTCTGACCATTTGCTGTTTCTCTGTGTAAAGCTATTAAGGTTGCAGAGAATTTTTAGATCAAAGGTGCCAAATTACGGCCATTTTGAGCCTTTGTCTAATTTATGTTGAAGTAAAATTTTAGTGCAAAGGTGAATTAATCACCTCCACTTTATCTCCCCATTTAGGCCCAGCTTGCACAAGTCTTTTAAGAGGGAGGCCAGAGAGGAGTTGGGAGAAATACGAGAAATTTTGGAACCCATGAGTTAAGCAAAATATGGCCTGAGTGAAGGGTTCTTTCATGAGGCACCCCAGGAAAGAATCACCCCAACCAAGCGCCTGAGTCCTGTGTCCTCTAAGAGGAGAAAGTGAGGATATACATGCCAAGACCAGCGTCCCCAGTTCTAAATCGTGGCAGATGAGCATTTTCCCAAGGGAGGGAAACTGACTGAATAGAACACTCCAAGCCCTATGAGGTGGGGATGACAAGTATCGCCCAGTGTGCTTGAGGCCACAGAGACCCCTCTTACCAATCTGATGGGTTGAGAATGAGATCCGATGTTGCGTGCAGTATAGGAGGTTAGTTGTTTTTTTTAACATTTATTTAATAAATATAAATTTTCTTTTTTTTTTATTTTTTTATTTTTGACAGGCAGAGTGGACAGTGAGAGAGAGAGAGAGAGAGAGAAAGGTCTTCCTTTGCCGTTAGTTCACCCTCCAATGGCCGCCGCAGATAGCGCGCTGCGGCCGGCGCACCGCGCTCGTCTGATGGCAGGAGCCAGGAGCCAGGTGCTTTTCCTGGTCTCCCATGGGGTGCAGGGCCCAAGCACTTGGGCCATCCACCACTGCACTCCTGGGCCACAGCAGAGGGCTGGCCTGGAAGAGGGGCAACCGGGACAGAATCCGGCGCCCCGACCGGGACTAGAACCCGGTGTGCCGGCGCCGTAAGGCGGAGGATTAGCCTGTTGAGCCACGGCGCCGGCCAATAAATATAAATTTTCAAATACAGCTTTTGGATTACAGAGGCTTACCATGCCCCCATAACTTCCCTCCCACCCCCAACCCTCCCATTTCCCACTCATACTCCCATTCCATTCACATCAAGATTCATTTTCAATTATCTTTATACACAGAAGATCAATTTAGTATATATTAAGTAAAGATTTCAACAGTTTCCACCCACACAGAAACACAAAGTGTAAAGTACTGTTTGAGTACTAGTTATACCATTAATTCACATAGTACAACAGAGATCCTAGATCCTACATAGGGAGTATGTGCACAGTGACTCCTGTTGCTGATTTAACAATTGACACTCTTGTATATGGCGTCAGAAATCTCCCTAGGCTCTTGCCATGAGTTGCCAAGGCTATGGAAGCCTTTTGAATTTGCCAACTCTGAACTTATTTAGACAAAGTCATAGTCAAAGTGGAAGTTCTCTCCTCTCTTCAGAGAAAGGTATCTCCTTCTTTGATGGCCTTTTCTTTCCGCTGGGATCCCACTCACAGAGATCTTTCAGTTAGGTCTTTTTTCTTTTTTAAATACTTTCTATTTTAAAAATTTCCAGTTTTACATAAGGACAAAATGTCAAAAATCTCCTTATCAAATCTTCTTCCTCACTGTTCACTAATTACTAGCTATGTAACTTTGGGCAAGTTAATTAATTGTTCTGTACCTCAAAGGGAACTATGGCTTTGTAGATATGGACATACAAGGACTTTTTTATCACAGGAACAAAGTTGTATAAATCAATCAATGGATCTAATTTTTAATCTGATAAGAAAGACCCCAGCTGGAGACATTTCATAAGCCTTCAATGTCTGGTCTCATCTCACACTAATCATGCTTCATTGGGGCTCAGCGCTGGGTTCTAACTGAGCATGATTTAATTCATGGAAGACCACAATACACTTATTTAAGGTCTCATTTTTCACCTGTCTCTCCTATTAAAGTTATAAATTTCTTTTTTAAAAGAAGATTTATTTATTTATTTATTTGAAAGTCAGAGTTACACAGAGAGAGGAGAGGCAGAGAGAGAGAGAGAGGTCTTCCACACAATGGTTCACTCCCCCAATTGGCTGCAATGGCTGGAGCTGTGCCAATCCAAAGCCAGGAGCCAGGAGCTTCTTCTGGGTCTCCCTCATGGGTACAGAGGCCCAAGGACTTGGGCCATCTTCCACTGCTTTCCCAGGCCATAGCAGAGAGCTGGATCAGAAATAGAGCAGCCAGGACTAGAACTGACGCCAGTGCTTCAGGCGTTAACCCGCTGTGCCACAGCGCCGGCCCCTAAAGTTATAAATTTCTGAAGGACACAGCACGGTATTATTTGGTTTTGCCATTGTGATGTGGTTTTTCAATCTTTTTGTGTTTTTCACAGCAGTTAGTATTGATTACATGGAAGGTATAAAATAGATTCTTGTAGAATAAATATATTTCTTTCTAATAGAATAAATATATTCCTCTCGAAACAGTAAAATGAGAAGTAAAGAGTCTTAGGATGAAAAATAGTGTGGCACATTACTTATGGCTGTAGGTATTGAATTGATACTAATTCATGCAAATTTTGATCTTGTATAAATGATTTATTCTTCCTACCTAAGTTTTACTCAGTGTAAAATAGACACATACCAACATAGAGCCACTGTGAATACTGAGATAATCATGGCAAGCGCTCTTCATATATTTGATACATTTACATGTAGTCAATAAATGTGAGCTGTTATTGTTATATTATCAGAAGAGACTACAAAACACAACTTGAGAATTTGGTAAAGAAGAAGTAAGATTTAAACAAAAGCCAGGAAAATAAGATCTGGGACAGAGGAAAATCTTAAGAAATTTAAAAACTATTTAAAGCCAAATTTTCTCATTGAAAAGACAGAAAATTTGGGAAAGGATGTTACTTGATTCCTCTAGAAATTTTATGCTCCTATTTTTCCCATTAGTTTCTTCTCTTGCAAAAAAAACATATGCTTAAAAATTATCCTTCAGGACTGGCACTGTGAGGTAGCAGGTAAAGCTGCTGACTGTAGTGCCTACGTTCCATGTGGATGCCGGTTCAAGTCCTGGCTGTTCCACTTCTGATCCAGCTCTCTGCTGTGGCCTGGGAAAGCAGTAGAAGATGGTCCAAGTCCTTGGGCTCCTGCACCCACGTGGGAGACCTGGAAGAAGCTCCTGGCTCCTGGCTCCTGGCTTCGAATGTGTACGGCTCTGAACGTTGCAGCTATCTAGGGAGTGAACCAGCAGGCAAGAACTCTCTCTCTCTCTCTCTCTCTCTCTCTCTCTCTCTCTCTCTGCCTCTGCCTGTGCCTCTGCTTCTCTGTAACTCTGCCTTTTGAATAAATAAATAAATGATTTTTTGAAAAAAGAATTATCATTTAAAGAGATAAGCAACCTATAAATTAAGAGAAATGTAAAAATACATTTACAGCCTGGATCCATATGTCCTCAGCTCTTACCATTTTCTTGGATACCTGCCCAACTTTTAAACCCCAGCTTCTATGTCCCTGACTGAAGCTTCCTTTGGTCCCCAGAACCCCACATTCATGACAGACCAGAGGTGCTGAGGCATTCACACAGCTGCCTCCCACCATTCCCAGCCCAGCAGCCTCTAACAAATAGTTGCCAGAGGTTAATGAGTATATACCCCAGGTCCTCACCCTGTCAGTGGTGGGGGGATCCATCACTGTGTATGTGCTCTCCACTGCCTCCATGGATTTCCCGGGAGGATTAAGCTTGAGTTAGTGGTAACATGCTTTTTTTGTGTTTTGTCTATGACTTACTTCCCATTCCTCCTTCATTCTTCCATTTCCTGATAGGTGCTTGCAAATAAATGACTTGCATTCAAATCTTTGTCTCAAACTTTGGTCTGAGGAAGCCTGAACTAAAATAGTTACATTCAGAATTTCTAAAACTGAAATAGAATATCTATGATTCCTTCAAAGTAATGTAGGGGAAAGGTGATACAGAAGAGCTAAGATTATGTTGAAAGTTTGAAGCTAAGTGATGGATCCACTGGGGCTTTATTTTATTATTCTATCTACTCTTACAAGTTTGAAGATTTCCATAACAACAAAGTTATATTTTATAAATGAATGTTTAAATGCATTGAAATTTAGAACATGAAACAGATGGCATTTCAAATCAGTAGGGGCACATGGCTCATTCAGCTCACTAGGCATCTGGAAAACATCTAAAAAATCTACCTTTAGTCCAGATAAATTGAATGTGAATGAAATATTTGAGTATATAAAATGAGAAGACTTTTCTAAGCAATACACAAAGCCCAGATTCCAAAAAGATTAGTAAATGTGACTACTACATAAAAAAGTTTTGTGGAGGTTTTTTTTCCACCACAGAAAACATCATACAAAGTCAAGACAAACGACCAACTTGAAAAAGTATTTCACCAAATATGACAATGAGCTCATTTCCTTAATGTATAAAGGCCTCTTATAAACCAAGCATAAAAGACCATTAAGCCAATAGAAAAACTGACAAAAGAACTTACAGTGGCAGTTCATAGGAACAAACACAAATGGCTAAAGAATGTATGAAAAAATGGACAATTCCAACCACAAAGAAATTAAAAATAGAGTGTCAATGAGATAAAACGTTCCATTTGTTAGAAATGCTTAAAGCATATTCATAAGATAGCTATTAGGTAAAAAATTAAATTGAAGAACAGTGTATAGTATGCCTCAACATATGTTAAAATTGGCATATGAACATATGCTACTTATATGCTCTGTCTTCAGAGCTGTAACGTGCTCTTGGGAGAATAGAAGATTATGATCAATTCTGCCCAGCCAAGTAATATGTATATTTATTAATTTTCAGCTAGTTGGAAGATAGCGTTGATATGGGATGAATAGGCAGGCAGCTAGACAGATCTGTGTGAGCTGGAAGTGATTGCCAGACCCCCAATGTAATTCTTTCCTCTAATTGTCCATCAACATGCGCTCTCTCCAAGGATGCATCTGTTTCATATAGGACCTAGGGGGTATGCGATGGAAATTAAGCTCCACATGGAGCTTGTGGGAGTTTCACGAAATACCCAGGTAGCTTCACACCTGTGCAGGCACTCTTCCCTATCCTCTATGTCATACAAAGGGCCAACATTGTGGGAGGTGCGCGCTCGCTCTCTCTCTCTCTCTCTCTCTGTCTCTCTCCCTCTGACCATGGGCCCTCTCCTACCCCTCCTCCCTTCAGAAAATCCTCTTGCCTACTCATAATGGGTAGTTCTCTTCATGGAGCTACTCAGACTCATGGGTATATGTGTATTCCCTCTCTCACCTTGTTAAATAAATTTTGTTATCACTCTGTGCACCTTACATGTGCCTGTGCTTAGTATCTCTTTGCCAGACATGAGCCTGGAGTAAGAGTGATACAACCCTTGGCTGCATAACATTAGTGAGGCAGCCAAGAGTTTGAAATCATCAGAATGGAGCCATAATTCCAAGTGCAAATACAGTTGGTGAATGAAAATCCACTCCCACCTCAGTCTCTCAGGCTATAGGGAAATCACTGTTGTGGTTTTAAATTTTTCCTGTGCTCTGAGTTTCAGGTGGGCCTTCTAAAATCCAGTTCTGAGAGCTTTTGTTTTTAATGCTAATAGCAGTGGGCTAACAGCAGTGGCAGGCTGTTAGTGTCAAGGGAATGATGATGGCAAAGCTGAGAGAAGAGAGTGCTGGCTTTTGGGCATCTGCTGATAATGTATGAGTGCCCACAGTTTGGCTGCAGTGTGTTTCTTTTTTTTTTTTTTTTTTTTTGACAGGCAGAGTGGACAGTGAGGGAGAGAGAGAGAGACAGAGAGAAAGGTCTTCCTTTGCTGTTGGTTCACCCTCCAATGGCCGCCACAGCCGGCGCGCTGTGGCTGGCGCACCGCGCTGATCTGAAGGCAGGAGCCAGGTGTTTCTCCTGGTCTCCCATGGGGTGCAGGGCCCAAGGACTTGGGCCATCCTCCACTGGACAGCAAGGCTTGTGGCACTGAGTCTCTAAAGATAAAGATAGATTCCTATGGACAATTTGGGTTTCATTTGAGGTTCTGTCTTGGGTTTCCATATTTTTAAAGTGACATGCAGCTTATTAACTCCACTCCTTGGCCTTTGAGAGAGGGAGGAAGAAAATCCGGTTCTGTTTCTTCGTTACTACGCCCAGAATCTGGAGCCAGCACTCCAACAACAGCAGGGTTCCACATCCAGCACAGAGGATGGGACTTCCTCTTTGGTGTCAGATGGAGATCCCAACCCACGTCATGGCATGGGCCAGGCCTGTATTGCCTGTCATGTCAAGAGAGCTTTGATTCTTCAGTTTAATACTGGCACCATCTGGGGCATAGACTCAGGCTATGGAGTTCAAGGGTTCCTAGAAGTTAAAAGCCTTATGTCAGTGGTAGAAGCTACCAAAAATATTTTAGGCACCAGTAAAAGCTCTGAGAGATGGTTCCTAGTGCTGCCTGGGGGTTAAAAGCACTAGGCATAGTGGTAAAAAGGCCCCCCTCAAGATATTTAGGGCACTAGGCAATGGTACCTCAAGTCTGGAAGAACACCCAAGATGTAGATTAACCTACAGGAGCCCCCAATGTAGGCTGGAACAGAGAATTGCACCTTAGGATGCAAAAAGGAGATCTTTGGACACTAGATCTCATCTAACGTAATGGATTCAAGCTGTATACTTTTTTTTTAAAGATGTATTTATTTTACTTGAAAGTCACAGTTACACAGAGAGAGGAGAGGCGGGGGTCTTCCATCCAATGGTTCACTCCCCAATTGGCCGCAATGGCCAGAGCTGTGCCAATCCAAAGCCAGGAGCCAGGAGCTTCTTCCGGGTCTCCCATACGGGTGCAGGAGCCCAAGGACTTGAGCCATCTTCTACTGCTTTCCCAGGCCATAGCAGAGAACTGGATTGGAAGAGGAGCAGCCAGGACTCGAACCAGTGACATATGGATGCCAGCACTTCAGGCCAGGGCGTTAACCTGCTGCGCCACAGCGCCGGCCCCTCAAACTGTATACTTAAACATAACTGAGCTTGTAGACATCCACATCTATTTTTGTCTTCTCAGGTTCAACAGAGGTTTTTCAGCTATAGGTGACTCTGCATTCATTCCTATGGACTCATGCCTAAGATCACAGTTTCAGAAACTGGCTATGGGACTCCAAACTCCTATGAGCCTAATAGTACAAAGAATTTCAAGTGTTTAATAATAAAGACAGGGCTAAAGAGGAAGGGATATTCCAACATGGGAAGTAGTCCAGACAGCAGGCTCATAGGATGGCAATGACAGCAAGTTGTATTCAGTGATCTCAGAATCGCCCAGGAGGCATTCTGTCCTGGCTGAAATGTGCACAGGAAAATGTTTCAGGTGCAAGAAGCTGAGACACGGGCACAAAGAGTGTCCCTCCGTGGTCTATGCCTCCATTGCAAGAAAAGAAATGTGGTCATTGGACAAGGGACTGCCTCCTTTTCTGAAGGGAGGAGATGCCTCCCACTTCACTCATGGTCTGGTCTGAAGACCGATGGGGCTTTGGACTCACAAGGCTTCAACAGCCTATCCATGTAAAGAACCCTGGGCAATTGCTGAGGTTGCAAGAAAGGGTGCCAATTTTTAAAACGACACAAGAGTGACTCTATGATACCTTCCCACTTAGGACCCCCATCTTCAAAAAGTTGTATTATTATGGGAGATCATGGTAAGAGATTTATTTGACCTTTAGTGTGTCAAATAAAGAATATTCTCATCTCTTAACACTTTTTGGTGATGTCTGAATGTCCAACTCCTTTTTGGAAGACATTTGCTATCATCCTGGGTATTTCTCTCAAGCTAATTGCTTCTAAGTTTAAGTCATTTGTGATGATGTTAGTGAGCACTGAAGCAGACCCCAACCCAGATGCTCTTCCTACTGAAATAAAAGATAATGCTTCAGAGATAGTCCTCATTTGTTTGGAAAGACTTGTGCAAAGGAACTCAGAGAGCTCCAATTAAAGACCAGGGGGCCATTCTGCAATATGTAGATAACATTCTCATTTGTAGCGCCCCTGCAGGAAAACTCAGATAGGAAACATTCTCCAGGCCTTAAATTTTCAGAGAAACAAGACAACAAAGGCCTAGATTTCCAAAGAAGAGGTTAATTACATAGGCTATCTTCTAACCCCAGGAGAGTGTGCTCTTTCACTTAAGAGGAGGAAGCTATATTATGTATAGGGCCACCACAAAGGAAGAGCTGAGAACATTCCCGGGAATAGCAGGTTTCTGTAGGATGTGGATTCCAGGATTTGGGTTGATGGCCAAACCTTTATATGAGGATATAAAGGGTCCCAACACAGACTCACATCACTAAACAGCAGAGCAGCAGCATGGTTTCCAAAGGACTAAGGAGCTACAACTGAAGCTCCAGCACTAGGAATCCCTGAATTGCACAAGTCAACTCACTCTTAGCAGAGAAATGGAAAATAACTCTAGGTATACTGACCGAGAAATTAAATTCACTTTCACAACCAATAGCCTACTTTTCTAAGCAAGTAAATCCAGTGGCTGCAGAATGGCCCATATGCTTAAGGGCAATTGCTGCTACAGTGCTTTTGGTGGAGAACACCAAGTTTTTAGGACAATCACTTGAAGTTCAAACTCTGCGCCAGGTGCAAGGATCTATCAACATCAAAGGACAGCAGTGGAAAATAGGATGATACTACCAGGCTCTTGTTAGACTCATCTGAAGTAAATCTCAAGGTATGCCAAGTCCTCAAGCTACTCTCTTGCCAACTGAAGGTACTGAAGAGTTAAAACACTCTTGTGAAGAGACAACAGAGCAGGTGTATTCTAGTAGGCCTGACCTACAATATGAACATCTGGAAAATCCAGGTGTCAAGTGGCTTACTGGCAGCAGCTTCATGAAGGAAGGTGTTAGAAGGAGGGTTGGGGCTGGCGCTGTGGCATAGCAGGTAAAGCCACCGCCTGTGGTGCCAGCATCCCATATGGGCACCAGTTCGAGACCCAGCTGCTCCAGTTCCAATTCAGCTCTCTGCTACGGCCTGGGAAAGCAGTAGAAGACGGTCCAAGTCTTTGGGCCCCTGCACCCACATGGGAGACCAGGAAGAAGCACCTGGCTCCTGGCTTCAGATCGGCGCAGCTCCCCAGCCGTTGAGGCCATCTGGGGAGTGAACCATTGGATGGAATCCTCTCCTCTCCTCTCCTCTCCTCTCTTCTTCTCTTCTCTCTCCCCGCCCCATCTGCCTCTCCTCTCTCTGTGTAACTGTGACTTTCAAGTAAAATAAATAAATCTTTAAAAAAAAAGAAAAGAAAGGCGGGTTATGCTATAGTGGATCTTACTCATATGGTAGATGCTCAAGCATTGCCATCTATCATTTCAGCTCTAAAGACTGAAATCATTACTTTAACTAGAGCCTTAAAGTTGGTAAAGACTCAAAAAATTAATATTTACACAAACTCCAAATATAGTTTCCTTATGTTTCATGCACATGCAGCAATTTGGAGAGATAGGGCCCACTAACTTCAAAGAACTCTCCCATTAAACATGATAAAAAGACATTAGCTTTCCTTAAAACAGTATTGGAACCTCTGAAAGTGACTGTCATACATTTCAGGGAACATGAGAGAGAATATAGACATGCCAGCCAAGGAAATACACAAGCAGATAAGGCAGCAAAAAGGGCTGCTGCCCAGGAGACTTTATAAATGGCTCCCTGGGAGTGCAGTGGAGGATGGCCCAAGTGCTTGGGCCCTGCACCCCATGGGAGACCAGGAGAAGCACCTGGCTCCTGCCTTCGGATCAGCATGGTGTGCTGGCCACAGCGCGCCAGCCGCGGGAGCCATCGGAGGGTGAACCAACGGCAAAGGAAGACCTTTCTCTCCGTCTCTCTCTCACTCACTGTCCACTCTGCCTGTCAAAAAAAAAAGAAAAAAGAAAAGAAAGAAACAAAAAGAAATGGCTCCAATACCTCAGCCTGTAGAGGTAACTAAAAATACTTGCTCCAATAGAGTGGGCTCAGTGATGAGTTTACACTAAAGATGTCAATGAATGGTGGAATTGAAATCACAGGATCGTGTTCCTGTTGACTTATTGGTGGAAAATTATCATGGAAATACATGACCCCACTCATCTGGGAAGAGACGCCCTAATACAAATAGTTTCTTGGATATTTGGAGGGAGAGAACTGCATGCTATTGTAAGGGAACTCAATTAAATTAAAGGGTCCTGTCCCCTCTGTTTACAAAAATCCCCTAGTGGTTACATCAGGCCATTCCCCCCTTACTCACCCCTGTACAAATACCATGAACATACCCAGGTGAACACTGGCAAATAGACTTCACTTACATGCCCTCAGCAAGCAATTACAAATAACTACTGATCTGTAGAGATACTTATACAAGATGGAGAGAAGATCTTCCAATTCAAACAGACAAAGCACAGATGTGTTTAAAATCCTGCATCCCAAAGTCACTTCAAAGTGACAGTGGACTTTGTATCTGAAGTAACTCAGCAGATAGCCACTGCTGTAGGGATCTCTCGTCTCCTTACCTTTTGGAAGTCTCAGTCATCAGTGTCACCAGGTAAAGTTGAAATAAGAGAATCATAACTTTAACAAATACTGGCTAATCTTGGCAAAGAGATCTCATCAGGTAAAAATTATTTATCTTGCCCTCTGAGGATCAGAATGGAACTTAAAACTTAGTATGTTTGAAATGCTATATGGAAGACCCTTCCTCACCTCTGACATCCTTTTTTGATTCAGAAAATCAAGATCAGATAAAGCATACTATCAGTCTAGGCCAGGTGCAAAGGCTCGGATGGAGTATGGTAACAAAATTATCCCATTGCCAAATTCCAGAATTCACCAAGAAATGTAGTTTTGCTAAAAACTGGGAAGGAAGGCTCTCCCTCTTACCAATTATAGCATAAATGGAAGGGACCCTACCAGGTGCTACTTAGCACCCCTACTGTAGTTAAATGACAGGGCATACCAGCTGGTACATTTGTCAACACTCTAAGTTTTATTTCTTGAGTCTTCATAGTTGCACACAAAGGATAAGTCTGCCTACTCTTGTGAACTGAATCAATTGAAGACCTCAAACACCTCTTCAAAGAACAAAAATATAAATAAAATCTTTGCTTTTGTCATAACATGACTTGTACTTTATGGCAGTCATGTTTTACCTGCCTTTCTCCTGATTCTCTCAGGAAGCGCCTATTACTAAAATTACCTCCATCATGTTAGGAGGAACTCCTGCTATGCTTCATGAAGGCATGGCTAAAAAGGTCTATCGACTGAGGAAACCTAGTCCACACGATAAGCAAGCTCTTACAGCAAATACTCAAGTCTGTGGATGCTCTAGCTAAGGTCGTCATAAACAGCTAACTAACCCTAGAATATATGCTGATACAGCAAAGTGGAGCAGGTGCAGCAATTAATGAAATCTGTTACATTTACTCCAACAGCATCATGTTCACTGAAAGAGACATTACAAAGCTTTATACTCAGGCTAAATCATTTTATAAACTGGGCAAGGAAAGTCAATCAGCTCCAACAGTTTGGGAACAATAGAACATATTTTTCCTTTCCTAAGATAATTTCACCTATAATTTGTCTTTTTCCAATTATGCTCATTCTTATTGACAAATTTGTTTCTTTCAGAGTTTGACACTTCTAAAAATGATGATGACTGTGCAGGGGACACAGCAATTGCCAGTAACTGATGGAATCTTTTGAGATGAATCCATTTGATAAGATTGAGATATTCATACCCAGGAAATGGAAGGCCTACAACCCAGCAGGACATAGGTACATCATCTTCAGCACTCCCTTAAGATGAAGAGATGATGGCAAAATGATATAGGTGAATGTGCAGGCAGCTACCTAGGTCTCCATGGGCTGAAGTCTCTGCAAGGCATCAAATGTAACTCTCTCCTCCTATTTGTCCATGAAAACACCCCTTTTCCCAGGATGCACCTGCTTCATCCAGGACTTAAGAAGTGATACCATGAAAATATGTAAGTTAAGCTCTGCATGAAACTTTTGGGGGTAACACAAAATTCTCAGGTGGCTTCATTCCTGTAGGGGCATGACCCCTTACCTCATAAAAAGGGCCAAAGTCAAGGGAGGCTCTCTCGTCCTCACTGGCTCACTTGCTCGCTCGCTCGCTCTCTCTGTCTCTTTCCCTCCCTCTCTCTAATTTACCATGGCCCATGGCTGCAGGTGCTACATAGGTGCTCTCTCCCTCCCCTAACACTGTCCCCTTCAATCCTCCAGCCCACTCACAACAGCCCACTCATAACAGGCATTTCACCACATGAGGCAACCCACACTCACATGTGTATGTGTATTCACTTTCTCAGCTTTTTCAATAATTTTTGTTATCACTTTGTATACCTTATATATGCCTGCACTTAGTAATCTTACATTTTTACAAGACAAAAGCCTGGAATAAAATCAATACACCCTTTCGCACATCAGAGTAATTGCCAGGTGGGCCATGCTGAAGCCAGGAGCCAGGGACTCCGTCCAGGTCTCCTCCCTCATAAGTGGTAGAGGTCCAAACACTTGAGTCATCATCTGCTGCCTCCCAGGGTGCATTATCAGGAAGCTGAATTGGAAGCAGAGGTGCTAAGACTTGATAGAGAGTACAGGATCCAGGGGCTGGCACCGTGGTTCACGTGGTTAATCCTCTACCTGCAGCGCCGGAATCACATATGGGCTCTGGGTTCTAGTCCCAGTTGCTCCTCTTCCAGTCCAGCTCTCTGCTGTGGCCTGGGAAGGCAGTGGAGGATGGCCTAAGAACTTGCATGGGAGACCAGGAGGAATCACCTGGCTCCTGGCTTTGGTTCGGCATAGCTCGGCCACAGTGGCCATTTAGGGGGTGAACAAACGGAAGGAAGACCTTTCTCTCTGTCTCTCTCTCTCACTGTCTAACTCTGTCAAATAAAAAAAAAAAAGTGTGGGATTCCAAGCAGTGATTTAACAAACTGTGCCAAAACTCTACAGCAAGGTAGCTTTGATTACAACATAATGAATGTCTTCTTTGGATGTGCCTTTTATAGTGTAAGTGAATATACTTAGTTTTACATACAATCATAACTGTAGAAACAAATTCTTTGGAACTAACACAATTTTTGGGAAAATAGTTTGTTCACGCTTTGTTGTATGAGAAGAAATAAAAAGCTTTATTGCTCATAACTCCATATATATCAACATCATCTAAGCATTTGATTCTCCTTGCAACTTCACATTTATAATCTCTCTGCTTTCATTTTGTAATTTACCTATTGACAGTTAAGAATTATCTCACTCCTTTTCCACTAAATTTTCTAGGATTTAAGTCCAAGCTATGTCCTGAAGGACAAAAAATCTCTTTTTTACTGCCAACCCTGCACATGGATTCCCTTAGAAGTTGAGGATGCTCATTTCATTACAACTTTATATCTTAGAGTTACTTGCTAGCAAAATATAAAATTACAACTATTAAGGTTCTTTCACTTATTTTTTAAAAAATCATATATTGATTCACAGGTAGACAAGCTAAACAAGATATTTCTAAAGCTTGGTTGATGAACACTAGGTTTGCCCAGGGCTCTGCCAAAATAGGATCCCTTGGCCAGTCAGTTGGGAAAAATGCTGCTCATTAGATTTCTTCAAAATTAGAAATTTCCTCCACCTTGGAGATTCACAATGCACATGAAGCTATTCAGTCCTAAGAATCCCTTGCATAGAGAAGTTTGCTTGACTTTTGAATCTCTCTCCCTTTCCCTCCCCTCTCTGGTACAAATGAGTCCTGTAACCTTCACGTCATCTTGAAAATGTAAGATTTGAGACCTCATGATGACAATGGTTCCCACTTTATCATTCTAGAACCTTGGTCTCACTTAGAAAAAGTATTCAAAGGAAGCATCCAATGTTATTGCTTTGAAACAATCTAAATAATCATCAGCTATTATTGTTCTACAATTGATTAATATGACAGAGAGTGATATTCAGAATACCTACTAGTGCATAATGAATAGCAAGAAAAAACCATTTAAATCCTTTTTCAAAGCAATCACAAGTAAATCTCAAAGGATGACAAAAAGAAATAATCCTAGACACCGTACTGCACAAAAAGAAGTTTTAGATTTTAATTTTTCTGAGACACAGAAAAACAAATTTTTTAACTACTGTATTTTAAAATGGACTAAGCAAATATTCTTAATGACTATTCACTTGAACAAATTTGCCATCACTTCCTCGATCAGTCATGAAGAAAAGAAAATAGCTTATTTCTTCATAGAATCTCTACTCACTTGACTGTTAAATAGTCCTGCACAAGCTTCATGTTTTAAAAATTCAAATGGCTCCAAAGATCAAGGAAGTAAATGATGAAAGAACAGATTCCCTGACATCAGAGGAAATTATCACCTGAGCTCAAATCAGGACAGTTTCAGTTTTGTGTCTTTGCTTTCCTTCTACAAACTCCAAAGTGCTTCCTGGCTCAACGCTGGGCTCTATACTATCAAAATCTCTTATTAGCACACAGCTAACCTGAGGTTTCCATGGGTAGAATGTAGCACAACATACCTCCATCCCAGCAAGCACACTCTGGCTCCTGGCAAGAAGAAAGTGAAAGACTAAATGTGTGTGGGCTTACAGTTGAAATCCAATATTACCCACCAGATTACTTCCTCGTGAGATAATCTTCTCTGATAAAGCACAGAAATAACCAGCAACAACAAATGCAAAATCCAGTTTAAGAAAAAAGTATGGGACAAAAGTAATCTAATTCAAGCCACGCCCCTCCCCACAACAGAAAATGCTGAGAACCAACCTTTCCTGTAACAGAATACCAATAAGAGTTTTAAAACTACAACCTACCTTTCAGCTAGCACTCTGCCTGATAAATTTTTATTGTTTGTGACTTTAAGACCAATTCAAAGATTTTCTCTCACAGTACCCCTCCTAAGTGTGAGAGATCTTCTAAAAAGTTTGTAGAAAATGCACATTATGAAAAAACTGTAGACATTTCAAAAACTTTCTCGCCAAAATAAAATTGCCTTTCAACTCCCCTTGCCAATGAACTTGTCAAAAGCCCTTCATACATGTAGGCATGGAACTGGGCCTTCCCAAGTTCTGATTCTCTCTTGGCTTTATCATAATACCTTACTTCCAATCATTTCAGAGGAAAGCAGCCTTGCTTGATCCTGAAGACCGACACATCATTTCTACTGCCTGCTGGCCAAGGTGAGCCTTAACAAAAATCCTTTGTTTTTGCATTTAAAAGCTGAAGTTCTCACCAAGAAAATGCGGCCACAATTTTCATTAAATCACAGGCAGGATGAATGCAACTGAAATATCAGGGACCATGACATTTTAACATATCTCTCCCTTCACAGCATCTGGCCTGTTGATAATTTTTTAGGAGACAAATTCATCTTTCAGTGAAAGCTGCTAAATGACAAATATTTATTCAGTAGTCAAAGCTTAGCACAACAGGAAGCTAAAATTGGTCTTTTTATACGATCGTGTATCTTAAAACTTTTTGATTAAAAAAAATTCTTGAAAAAGTTTGAAAGATATTTTCTCCTTTGGAAAATAAAACGGGGGATGCAAGCATTTTGCAGAAGTTCTGCTTGACTTCCCACATCTTGCAAGCTAATGCAGCGTAGTCTCCCCACCCCCATCTAATGCAGACTTCCTGACCACTGGGGTGACCACTGCAGAGAAAGCCAGCATGCATACCCTCTAATCTTAAAAGAAATTGTCACAAAATGGGAGAGGATCAAGAGAGAAATGGAGACTGGGCCAGGAACTGTTGTGAAAATGAGCACACTGCAGAGTCAAGAAGGGCTGGGGTGAAAGTAGGTGTGGCCGGGAGTCTCCAAAATGCCTGGTAGAAGCTTAATGTTCACATCTTGAAGCAAATATACTGAGGGCTCTAGAGGGCTCTTGGCTGGGAGAATGAAAAGAATTGAAAGAAATTTGATCTAATGGAAACCACAGTACTTTTTAGTCCCCATTAACACCTGCCTTCTGACAACAGGAAACTGAGCCTATCTTTCATCCTAAGAACCCAAATTAAGATCAACCCCAACTTCGATGGAAATCATGGTCACTGGATTGATGATTAAAAAAACTGATTCATTTAAAATTTTTCTCGGACACCCATAGATTCCTCAATCCTAATATCTTGTATGTGCAAAGACCTAACATAAAATGATATTGGAGCTAATAAGGAAAAAATAAAGTAAATTCACCATCTTCACATAAGAAGGATTGCCTTTCTTCATACAGGAGAGCGTTTAAATGGGAAAGACAAAAGAATGTCCCCAAATAAATGATGCAATCTTTGCTGGTGGTCAGTAAGTACACAGAGGCTCTGTATTGCGCATTTTTCAGCCTAAGGTTGTGGAGCAAGTAGGCCAGATGGTTGGGCAACCCTAATTAGATCTCTGTTGAAATGACAGGACTAAACCACACATTGGTGTTAGTAACTCATAACAACTTCAAGAATTTTTCCTACCAAGAATGTGCTCATTTCAACCCAGATTCAACATCAGAAAGCATCTGAGAATAAGAAACTAGGCTGTGGGTTGTACATCACCTTCACAAATGGAACTCAGTTAGAAAATCCCAGAAACTCTGTAGATCTCAGTTCCCTATCCATAAAGTGGCTGGTATCTACGATACTGTGGAGTAGTTGTCAAAATGAGAAATCACAGATAAGTGAGTGGAAGTCTCTCAACCCATCCAAGTCTGAGCCAAGGACTCCTGGCCCATAGGGCAACCCAGGCTGAGACTCGGAAGGGCAGAAGAAAGATCAGATTTAATTTACCTAGATGATTATCCAACAGGGATAACCTGTTTATGAAAGTCAGGGAAAAGAATGCTCCCGAGGGGTGAACCTCATGTAAGAGACACAAACTCAAGCCTCAGCTCAGTCATTCACTGTTTATTAGGAGGACTGGACTGACCACTTATCCATTCCAGGTCCCAGCTTCCTCAATATGCAGATTAATATCTGCCCCGTATAGAAACAGCACAAAGTCTCTTTATCAGTATGGGAAAATGTACACACACTCAACAGATGGCAAAGCAGCCAAACTCAGAGATTCCATGGGAACAGTCATTTATGCTTTAGAAGGAGGCATCTTTTTCAAAGAGTAAAGACAAAAATAAAAAGATGAAAAAACTTGTGAGAAAACAATTTCCTACTTGCTCACTCAAGACAAAGACACTGAATTTATGGAGTTTCTCTAGGGACTGATGTCATGGAGTAACGGGTTAAGCCACTGCCTGCAATGCTGGCATCATATATGAGTGCCTGTTCAATCCCAGCTATTCCATTCTCCATCCAGCTCCCTGCTAATATGCCTGAGATGGCCCAAGTGATAGGGCTCCTGTCACTCAACTTAAGAGAGACTCAAATGAAGTTTATGGTTCCTGACTTTAGCCTAGTCCAGCCCTGACCATAGTGGTCATTTGTGGAGTGAACCAGTTAATGGAAGAGCTCTCTCTCTCTCTTTCTCTGTACTCTGCCTTTCAAATAACTAAATAAATCTTAAAAAGAAAATAGCAAAACAAAAAAACAAAAAGAAATTCCTCGTTTCTCCAAGAGAAAGTGGAGCAGAATCCCCATGGAAATGCATGCATGATAAAAGGACTACTAACCCTGAATCATTATTACACTTACTCAAAGTCCCAACCCATCCATGCCATGCCAGTTAAGGAAGCAGAAGAATCAAAGAGTCTCTCCTTTTCACCAAGAGAGTGTAGGCATGCTGAGAAAGCAAGCAAAGAGGAAGGGTTCAGCTTTGGATTTGTCAAATATGCCTGGGTAAGCAGGGACAAGGGTATTGCTACCGGGGTTGGGGTAAAGAAAAGAGATTTGGTCACAGTCAAGATTTCATGGGAGTCATTGATTGGCATGAAGAAGTGGGAGTGAGGGTAGGAAAGATTTTCTCATCCCAAACGACCAGGTGGACTAGAAAGAGAAGTGGTAAGTCACAAATCCACCCTGACCAATGACAAGTGTATGACATCAGTGCTATCTAATGTGATTGGATAAAGCAATATTAACTCCAACTGAGGGAAGAGAGTCTAATGGTTTTTTTAATTAAATTTAATCAAGTTCATTGTTTTGATCAACTCCCCATGAAATCTCCAAAGGGTATAAGGAGAATAGCCAGAGAATCTGGTATACTTCAACGTCAAGCATGTTCAAGCTGAAATAATGTTAACAATGTAAGGGGTAAGTCTGCTAGCTAAAGGACACTGAGTGGAGACTCAGAGTTGGATCACGACCAAGGAGGGGGTACTGAAATCATATTGAAGACAACTTAGAGAGTCAGAGAACCAAGAACTAAATCAGACAGGATGCCACAGTTAGACTCCAGGGGAAATCTGAGAGATGGAGTGGAAGTCATTAAGACAGAAGAGGCAGAGAGCCTTTGTTTCAGTATCTACAGAAGGGAAAATCTGGAGATGAAGGATTTGGTCAATACTGAAAAGAATGCTGCATCCAGGAGGATGAGCAGCAAGAAAGATCCCACATTTAATCAAAATGAAGTTTTTGAAAGCAGTCTGAATAGAGTATAGTGAACAAAAGCAGGCGTGAGCGTTACCAGGCTAAGTCTGTTGACCGTGTAGGAGCCTATAAAAGAAACTGTGAATTCTCTAAGCTTTCTCCTTTTTTCTTCTTCCTGCTGATACTTTTCTGAATTTTTCTTTGTGTCAAACAAAGGTCCAACACACAAGGGATGACAAAACTAATTGATAAACCTATAAAATGGCCAAAGAAGGAATGATACAAATACCAAAGTAGAGATGTTCCTTTTAAAGTTGTGTAGAGGTGCTTTTATTCATGCCTGCTCCATTAACCTTATTATTATCACTCATTATGAATTGATTGTATTGAACATTAATAGCTTATTGCATCTGTATGTCTGGGTCTAAAAGGAAAATTATAATATGTAAACTGCAAACTGATATCCGAGCTCTGGCTAGCATCCAATTGCATTGGTAATACTTAAAACTACTTTGACCGTTATGCTCATGTGCTTCTGGGGATACTAACGAGAAATCAGTGAAAAGAACACATTTTCCTTTCCTCCTATTCAGTTAGTGAATAAGACATTTTAAAGACTTTACCATGATGTTTTGCCTTCAAGACCCAAGAAAACACCCTTTTATTGAGCTAAACACAAATATGTGAAAACCTATGCCCACTATCAAACTTTCTTCAAAGTACTCCATTTTCCTGGGTAAACTATTTTCCCCAATCTTCTCACTTCTCAGTGCTTCTCCCTATATATCAGATAGAGGAGTACCAAGACCTCCCCATCAGCCAGTCACCTTCTCTTCCCACATATGACCCAACTGTGCACTCATACTGTCTAAAACTGCATTGATACCAGTGTGTTGTGACTATTGGCCCTTCATTGCCTGGTTTTGCATTTTTCTTCTATCCGTATGTTGGGTAAATCATGAGCACAAAAGACATTTACATCCTGTTTTTCAATTTTCAAAGCATATTCACACACTTTATCCTATAGTGACCCCAGTGACTCAGAACATGTGAAGACAAGCTACTACCCATTTCACAGATGAACGAACTGAGACTTGAAGAAATAAAAAAACCTCAAGTTTACCTACCTACAGAACAAAGATCTCCCTGCTCATGGTTTAGCGTTCTTGCTATCACACACCAGCCTAACCTGGGGAGCATGGGTGCCCTTTCCTCGGGGCCCCTAAGCTGGTTTTCCTCCTGACTGAAGTGCTCCCACCTGTCTCCCGTGCACTCAGCTGAAGCCTTGCCCTCTTACCAAATGCAGGTAACAAGGCAGACATTAGCCACTGAGTGTGAGAGCGGCCAAAGAAACTGGGAATTTCTGTGTGGTTGAATGAGGAAAGACATGTAGAAGCCAGCCTTGGAAGCAGACCAGCAACTGCACATCAGAATCTTGACCTTGTTTTGATATGAGAGAAGGCAGGTAGCTAGATTAGGGTCATGAACTGGAAGCCACACCTCCCCCACTTAGTGCAATCCTATCTGTCTACATGTCAGTCAAATAACCTCTTTCCTAAGATGTATCTCCCTTCACCTGGGACCTGGGGGAGGTACCACATAACCACTCTCCTTCCAACTGGGAGGGGAGTTCTCTCTCTCTCTCTCTCTCTCTCTCTCTCTCTCTGCAGGATGCTGAGGCACTGTCTCTATTCTCCTCCTTAACCTAGTTAGCACTTCTCTTCTGAAACAGTGGCCCTCTATAAATGTGGTAGCTCTGCAGAGTCTTTTGTGAGAGTCACTATCAGATAATCATGCATAAGAATCCTTTCTTCATAACCTCTCAGCTTCATCTATTTTAGTTTAAGATGAAACCACTGACTTCATCTTAACTTTTATATTTCCCTTCTCATCTTTTCTTCAAGATACCATTGATCAGTCATCCTGCAGCCAGCCTGTGTGTCCCTCACTGCTAGGATGGACCTATCCTGCTTGCTGGCCTCATTAGGTCCCACGTTCTAGGGGGAGAGATTGACAATCAGGAATCAGTGTCAAAAACTCTTTTATACACATATTTGAGCAACAGAGAGGCTTTAGAAGGAGTTATTTTTAGGCTAACTATATCTGAGGCCCACTGCTGAATTTGATGTTAGCAGCTCTGTAGGCAGGAATCATTATCACGAAGTTGCCAGGCCAGCACTATCTTGCTGGGAGTTATCCTTCTGTTATCTCAGGCAACAGGCATAAAACTCAAAAGGGAAAATCCAAAACAAAACCAACAAAAGCACAACAAATCAAGTCTGATCGTAAAAGCAATGGATAGTTTCAGTCTGCTGGCAGCTGTATTATAGTTGACTGTTTGCCTAAGTACAGAAGGAAAAGCTGATTTATCATATAGCAATTGCAGATCTAGAAAACTTGGTTAGGAAGCCTAATGAAGGTAGACTTAGGGGTTTTTTGAAGCTATATATCTAACCATTTGAAGTTTAAAGATCTAGTAACAAGTCAGTTTTATTTATTCACTGAAAGACTGGGAGTCCTTGAAGTCAGGTGTTCTGTGCATATTTTAGATATGCCAATGATACATATTGTATTCTATTGTGAGCAAAACAGATTTGTAATTAATTTATGCAAATAACTTCATTGCAGTGAAAGATAAAAATATTCATAAGTGGTTTTTAAATTTTGGAGGAACACAGTACAAATGAAAGTTAAATGTGTTTTATCTCAGGGCCAGTACCGTAGTGCAGTAGGTTAATCCTCCATCTGCAGCGCTGGCATCCCATATGGGCGCCATTTCTAGTCCCAGCTGCTCCTCTTCCAATCCAGCTCTCTGCTATGGCCTGCGAAAGCAGCACAGCATGACCCAAGTGCTTGGGCCCCTGCACCCACATGGGAGAACAGGAAGAAGCACCTGGCTCCTGGCTTCAGATCAGTACAGCTCTAGCTGTTGTGGCCATTTGGGGAGTGAACTGAAGGAAGACCTTTCTCTCTATCTCTCCCTCTCAATGTCTATAACTCTACCTGTCAAATAAATAAATAAAAATATTTTTAAAATGTTTTTTCTTTCAGTTTATAAAAATATACTCTACCAAATGATGCAAACCCTAAAAATCCCAAGAGAAACTTTCTTTAGGCCTAGAAGACAAAACATTTAGATATAGAACAAATAATGCTTTAAGTAAAGACGTAGAAGTCCACAAATTTAATTAGGTCATTGAATCTTGTGTAATCACTTCTTGTCATATTTGATCTCTTTTTAAAATTTTTTTTATTAATTTTTTATTGAATACAAATTTCATATGTACAACTTTGAGAATACAGTTGTTCTTCCCACCATATCAGACCTCCCACCCCTCTTCTTCCTGCCTCTCCCCTTACCAGTCCCATTCTCCATTAAGATTCATTTTCAATTAACTTTGTACACAGAATATCAAATTTATATTAAGTAAAGATTTAAACAATTTACACACACACACACACAGAAACTGAAACCAAGTATTACAGTCAACTCTCATAATACAACTCATTGAAGACAGAGGTCCTGCATGGAGAGATAGTGCACAGTAACTCCTGTTGTTAATTTAACAATTCACACTCATGTATGATGTCAATGACCACCAGAGGCTCTTGACATGAGCTGCCTAGGCTATGGAACCCTTCTGAATCCATAAACTCCATCAGTATTTAGACATGCCTATAAGCAAAGTGGAAGTACTCTCTCCCCTTTAGAGAAAAGTATACCCTTCTTTGATGGCCAGTTCTTTCCATTGAGATCTCACTCACAGAGATCCTTCATGTGGAACATTTTTGTCAGTCTTGGCTTTCCCCTGAAATGCACAGGCTTTTCAACCAAACCAGAAAGCTGTAAGGGCTGATTCTGAGGTCAGAATGTAACTTAAAGTGATTGTTATTCTATGAGTCTGCTGTGTGGACTTCTTCCCATTTTGGAGTATCCCCTCGTTTTTAATTCTATCTGTTACAATTACCTGACACTTGAACCTATTTATATGGTCTCTTTAACAATACTATCTATATGTTCACTTTAACACTTATATGATCACTCTAACACTTAAGTTGATATTTTTACCACACTGTTTAATGATATTTGGTGTCCTATGACAAGTTTTTAAACTGTACCCTTAGGAGTTAGTCTTTAGGAATGAATGCAGAACTATACAGCTTTACAGTCACAAACTTCCTCCTCTCTCGCTTATTCCCACTCTTATTTCTTACCGAGGTCCATCCTCAGTTGACTTTATTCACATATGATTAACTCTATATCAACTAAAGAGTTCAACAAATCGCAAGAAGAAAAAAATGAAAAAGAAAAACTGTTTCTCGACAGTCAAGACAAGGGCAATTTAAGTCATCCCTTCTCGAAGTGTCAGTTTCACTTCTGCAGATTTCATTTTATGTTCTCTATTCATTCTCACAGATTAGAGAAAACATATGGTATTTGTTCCCTTGGACAGGCTTATTTCTTTTTTTAACTTTTATTTAATAAATATAAATTCCCAAAGTACAGCTTATGGATTACAATGGCTTTCTCCCCCCCCCCCATAACTTCCCTCCCACCCACAACCCTCCCCTCTCCCACTCCCTCTCCCCTTCCATTCACATCAAGATTCATTTTCAATTATCTTTATATACAGAAGATCCATTTAGCATGTATTAAGTAAAACTTTCAACAGTTTGCACCCATATAGAAACACAAAGTGTAAAATACTTTTTGAGTACTAGTTATAGCACTAAATCACAATGTACAGCACATTAAGAACAGAGATCCTACATGAAGAATAAGTGCACAGTGATTCCTGTTGTTGACCTAACAATTGACACTCTTGTTTATGGCGTCAGTAATCATCCTAGGATCTTTCCATGAGTTGCCAAGGCTATGGAGGCCTTTTGAGTTCGCCAACTCTGATCATATTTAGACAAGGTCATAGTCAAAGTGGAAGTTCTCTCCTCCCTTCAGAGAAAGGTACCTCCTTCTTTGATGACCTGGGTAGGCTTATTTCATGAAATATGATGTTTTCCAGATTCATTCATTTTGTTGCAAATGACCAGATTTCAATTTTTTTACCACTGTGTAGTACTCTATAGTGTACATATCTCATAATTTATCCAGTCTTCAGTTGATGGGTATTTAGGATCGTTCCATGTCTTAACTATTGTGAACTGAGCTGCAGTAAACATGGGAGTACAGATAACTCTCTTTATACTGATTTCATTTACCTTGGGTAAATCCCCAAGAATGGAATGCCTGGGTCTTATGGTATATCTATATTCAGATTTTTGAGGTATCTCCATACAGTCCTCCATAGTGGCTTTACCAGTATACAATCCCACCAACAGTAGATTAGGGTACCTTTTTTCCAAATCCTCCCCAGCATTTGTTGTTTGTTGATTTCTGTATGAAAGTCATTCTAACTGGAGTGAGGTGAAACCTCATTGCAGTTTTGATTTGTATTTCTCTGATGGCTACTGATCCTGAATATGTTTCCATGTGTGTGTTGGCTTTTTCAATTTCCTCTGGGCATTCAGTGAAAAAGCAGACACGCCACTAAGCCACAGAAGTGTAGTCCAAAGATAAAAGCCATCACAGGGAAAAAAAAAAAACTAAATATCCTACAAATGCTAAATAATAAACACAGCAATTGAAGAAACAAGAATAAGGAAGACAACATGATACCCTCAAAAAAGCACAACACTTCAATACTAGAATGTGAAGGTGAAGAGATTGAATAAATGCCAGAAATGGAATTTGAAAAGCTGATAATAGGATTGCATAGAAGAAATCAGAAGCAAATCCATGAAATAATGAAATCCATACCTGACATGAAAGAAATTTTCTTCCAAGAAATTGAGATCTTAAAGAGAAATAAAAATGAAATTTGGGAATGAAGTATTCAATAGAACAAAGAATGCAGTGGAAAGCCTTAACAACAGATTCATGAAACAGAAGAAAAAATAGCCAACTTCAAAGACAAATATCTGGTAATTCTACAGACAAAAACAAAAATAAGAAATTAGAAAACAAAAAGCACTGTTGGAAATCTATAGGATACTATCAAATGACCCAACATACAGGTCTCAGGAGTTCTGAAGGTGTGGAAAGAGAGAATGGATTATAAGGCTGTTTTAGTGAAATAAATACAGAAAACTTCCCCAATATGGAGAAAGAGACATCCAAGTACAAGAAGCACACAGAACTACTAATAGGCATGATCAGAAAAGATCTTCAGCACAACATATTGTAGTCAAACTCTCCATAGTAAGACATAAAGAAAATATTCTAAAATGTGCAAGAAAGAAGCACTAGATTACTTTAAGATGATCTCCAATTAGATTCACAGATGAATTCTCATAAGAACCATACAGGCTAGGAGAGAATGGCAAGATATATTCCAAGTCTTAAGAGAAAAAAACTGTCAACCCAGAATACTGTACCCTGTAAAGCTCTCATTTATGAATAAAAGTAAAATAAATACCTTCCATAACATGGAAATTGAAAGAATTTGTCACTACTCATCAAGTCTTACAAAAGATGCTCAAGGATGTGTTACACACAGAAACAGAAAAATGGTCATCGGTACAAAAGAAGGTGAAGACAGAAATTCTCCCAGTAAAAGTCCAAAGGAAATCCAAAGTAGGAATATTTATGGAAAAATAGCAGGGCAAAGTTGTTACTTATCAATAGTCACCTTGAATGTAAATAGGCTCAGCTCGCTAGTTAAAAAACAAGACTGGCTGAATGGATTAAATAACAAGTCTATCTATATGTTGCCTATAAGAAACACATCTCACCAGCAAAGCTACACATAGACTGAAAGTGAAAAGATAGAAAAAGATATTCCATGTGATCAGAAACCAAAAAGAGCCATCCTTATATGAGACAAAACAGACTTTAACAAAACAACTGTTAAAAGAGACAAAGGGGACTATGCAATGATTAAGGAATCAATTCAACAGGAAGATGTCATTACTATAAAAGTATATGCACCTAATTACAGAGAATCTGGATATTTAAATAAATGTTAATGGACCTAAAAGGAGACATAGACTCAACATAATAGTAATGAGGAACTTCAATACCCCACTTTCAGCAATGGACAGATCAATCAGATAGAAAATCAACGAGGAAACAACAGAGTTAATCGACACTATACATAAAATGGACCTAGCTGATATCTACAGAACTTTCCATCGTACAGTCACAGAATACACATTCTTCTCACCAGTGCATGAAACTTTCTCTAGGATTGATCTTATGCTATGCCATAAAGCAAGTCTTGGCAAATTTAAAAAAAAAATTAAAATCATACCATGCATCTTCTGAGACCACAATGTAATGAAGCTGGAAATCAACAACTCAGGAATCTCTAGAACATATGCAAATGCATGAGAATGAAAAACATGTTTCTGAATGAACAGTGGTCATAGAAGAAATCAAAAGAGGAATCAAAAAATTTCTTGAAACAAATGAAGACAAGGGGCCTGCACTACGGCGCAGTAGGTTAATCCTCCGCCTGCGGCGCTGGCATCGCATATGGGTGCCAGTTCTAGTCCCTGCTGCCCCTTTTCCAATTCAGCTCTCTGCTGTGTCCTGGGAAAGCAGAAGATGGCCCAAGTGCTTGGACCCCTACACCCACATGGGAGACCAGGAAGAAGCACCTGGCTCCTGGCTTCAGATCGGCATAGCTTTGGCCATTGTGGCCATTTGGGGAGTGAACCAATGGAAGGAAGACCTTTCTCTCTGTCTCTCCCTCTCACTGTTTGTAATTCTGCCTTTCAAATAAATAAATAAAATCTTTTAAAAAATGAAGACGACAATACAACATATCAAAACCTACGGGATACAACAAAAGCAGTGTTAAGAGGAAAGTTTACAGCAATTTCTGCCCACATCAAGAATTGGAAAGGCACCAAGTAAATGAACTACCAATGCATCTCAAAGACCTAGAAAACAAAAACAAACCAAATCCAAAAGTAGTAAGATAAAATAAATAATTAAAATTAGAGAAGAAATCAACAGGCTTGAATAAAAAACAGTACAAAAGATCAGCAAAACAAAAAGCTGTTTTTTTAAAAAAATAAACAAAATTAACACACTATTGTGTTAATTTAAAAAAAAAAAAAGAAGAGAGAAGACCCAAATCAATAAAATTGGAGATGAAAAAGAAAATGTAACAACAGACACCACAGAAATAAGAAGAATCATCAGAAATTACTGCAAAGAGCTAAATGCCAACATACTGTGAAAACTAGAAGAAATTGATAGATTCCTGGACACATCCAACCTACCTAAATTGAGCATGAAGACATAGGAAACCTAAACAGACCCACAACAAAGAAAGGAATTGAATCAGTAATAAAGACTCTCCCCACAAGTAAAAGCCCAGGACTGGATGGATCCACTGTGAATTCTACCAGACATTTAAAGAGAACTAACTCCAAGTTCTCTCAAGCTATTCAAAACAATTGAAAGGGAGGGAATTCTCCCAAATTCTTTCTATGAAGCCAGCATCACATTAATTCCTATACCCGAAAAATACACAACAGAGAAAGAAAATATAAAACTAGTTTCCCTGATGAACACAGATGCAAAAATCCTCAACCAAACACCAGCCAATCAAATCCAACAACACAATAGAAAAATCCTCCACCCAAACCAAGTGGGATTTATCCCTGGTATGCAGGGATGGTTCAACATTCACAAATTCAACAATGCAATACATCATATTAACAAACTGAAGAACAAAAACCATATAATTATCTCAATAGATGCAGAGAAAGCATTTGACAAAATACAACATCCTTTCATGGTGAAAACTCTAAGCAAAATGGATATAGAAGGAACATTCCTCAACACAGTCAAGGCAATTGATGACAAACCCATAGTCAGCATCCTATTGAATGGGAAAAAGTTGAAAGCATTCCCATTGAGATCAAGAACCAGACAAGAATGCCCATTCTCACCATTGCTATTCAATATCATCCTGGAAGTTTTATCCAGGGCCATTAGGCAAGGAAAAGAAATAAAAGAGATACAAATTGCAAAAGAGGATGTCAAACTAACTCTATCTGCCAATGACATGATTATTTATTTGGGGGATCCAAAAGACTCCATTGGAACAAATAGAAGACTATTGGAACTCATAGAAGAGTTTAGTAAACTGGTAGGATATAAAATCAACACATAACAATCAATAGCCTTTGTAAACACAGACAATGCAATAGCTGAGAACTTCTAAGATCAATCCCATTCATAATAACTACAAAAAAATTAAATGCCTTGGAAAAAATGTAACCAAGGATGTAAAAGATTTCTAAGATGAAAATTATAAAACATTAAAGAAAGAAATATAAGAAGATTTAAAAATGAAAAAAGCTTCCAATTTCATGGATTGGAAGAATCATCAAAATATCCATACTATCAAAAGCAGTTTACAGATTCAATGCAATACGAGTCAAAATACAAAGGACATTCTTCTCAAATGTGGAAAAAATTATGCTGAAATTCGTATGGAAACACAAGAGACCCTAAATAGCTAAAGCAATCTTATACAACAAAAACAAAGCCAGAGGTATCACAATACCAGATTTCAAAACATACTATGGGGAAGTTATAATAAAAAAAGCCTAGTACTGGTACAAAAACAGATGTATAGACCAAAGGAACAGACTAGACATGCCAGAAATCAATTGATGCATCTCCAAACAACTTGTATTTGACCAAGGAGCTAAAACTAATTCCTGGAGCAAGGATCGTCTATCCAACAAATGGTGCTGGGAAAACTGGATCTCCACATGCAGAAGTATGAAGCAAGACCCCTAACTTACATCTTACACAAAAATCCACTCAAAATTGATTAAAGATCTAAATCTATGACCTGATAACATCGAATTTTTAGGGAACATTGGGGAAGCCCTACAAGAAATTGACATAGGCGAAGAGTTCTGGATAAGACCCCAGAGGCACAGACGATCAAACCCAAAACTGGCAAATGGGATCACATCAAATTGAGAAGGTTCTGTACTGTGAAAGAAACACTCAGAAAAGTGAAGAGGCAGCTGACAGAATGGGAGAAATTATTTGCAAACTATGCAACTGATAAAGGATTAATTATCAGAATACATAAAAAGATTGAGAAAGTTTACAACAGCAAAACAAACAACCCAGTTAAGAAATGAGCAAAGGACTTAAACAGACATTTTTCAAAAGAGGAAGTCCAAATGGCCAACACACACATGAAAAAATGCTCAGGATCACTAGCTGTCAGGGAAATGTAAATCAAAACCACAATGAGGTTCCGCTTCACCACTGTTAGAATGGCTTTCATACAGAAATTAATACACAATAAATGCTGGCAAGGATGTATGGAAAAAGGTACACTAATCCACTGTTGCTGGGAATGTAAACTGGTAAAGCCACTATGTAGACAGTATGGAGATACCTCAGAAATCTGAATATAGACCTACCATATGACCCTACCATTCCACTCCTGGGAATTTACCCAAGGGAAATGAAATCAGGATATGAAAGATTTATCTATACCCCCATGTTTATTACAGCTCAATTCACAATAGCTAAGATATGGAATCAACCCAAATGCCCATTAACTGAAGACTGGATAAAGAAATTATGGGATATATACCCCATGGAATACTACACATACACAGTGGTTTAAAAAAAATCTGGCCACTTGCAACAAAATAGATGAAACTGGAAAACATCACACTTAGTGAAATAATCCAGTCCCAAAGAGACAAATACCCCATGTTCTCCCTGGCCTGTGATAACTAATGCAGCACCTAAAATGTAATCTATAGAAGTGAAATTGCCACTTTGAGAAGCAATGACTTTGAACAGCCCTTGTCTTGACTGTTGAGGAACAGTTTTTTTTCCATACTATTTGTTGAACTCTTTACTTAACATAGAGTTATTCACATGTGTATAAAAGTAATTGAAAATAGATCTTAGTAGAAAAAAAGAATGAGAATAGGAGAAGGAGGAGGAAAAGTGGTGGGAGAGTGAGAAGGAGGTCGAGTATGATTGGAAGAATTACCATGTTCCTAAAGGTATAATTATGAAATGTGTGAAATTTGTATTCCTTAAATAAAAGGTTTCTATGGGGAAGAAACTAAATAAGTGTGGGTGAGGATGTGGAAAAATTGGAATATAAAGTGTTTTACTGGGAAACAGCACAGCAGTTCTGCAAAATATTTTTAAAAAATTAACATATGATCTAGCCATTCCATTTCTGGGCACATATGGTGAAAGCAGAGCCTTGAAGAGGTATTTCTACACCAATTTTGACAGCAGTGTTATATAGCCAAAAGGTGGACATAACCCAAAAATCTGTCAGCAGATGAATGGATAAGCAAAATATTGCATGGACATACAATAGAATATTAGTCAGTCTTAAAAAGGAGTGAAATTCTGACAGATGCTATAACATGGTTAGACTCTGCCTCTGTAATTCTGCCTTTCAAATAAATAAATAAATCTTTGTCAAGTCCAAGCATGTCTTCCTCAGCTTGCTGCTCCCCTGTAAAAATTACTTCATTAAGTTAAGGGCAAGGCCAGAGCCAAGACTGAATCATAAAGATTCAAATCTCCTCTGTTGTTAATAGAATGAGCATCTCAATACCACCCTCTATTCTGTTGTCTTTGCAGGAACTCTCAGGCCCTGATCAAGCAAATTAACACCCGATCTACCCTTAGTCCCAGACAAGCTGGAGCCCTCCTTTGCTATTCCAAAAGAAACATGCTGGCCCCTGTCACTGACAAACAAAGGAAGACCACATGCACTGTGAACCAACCAGAGACCCCTATGTGACCTGAACACACACTGTTCATCCCCAGCTGTGAGTATAAGATTCACTACATTTAATCCCATGGGGATTCTGGAAATTGAGCATTAGCTGTCTGACTCCTTGATCTGTGCTTTTCAATAAAGACTTGCTTTCTTCCAGCTTCTAGGTATCCATGATTGGCTTCTGCACAACTGGTGAGCAGACTCTTTTTGGTGGCTCTAGAGCAATTCCTCTATCCAGCTTTGGGGATGTTCTATGACAGATAAGGGCCCCATTAGCCACCAAGAATCAAACAGAGTTGCAAAAATGCAAATCCATTGAAAATAATCCAGTTTCCAAAACACAGCTGTTGTCCCCCACTATGCACTCCCCAAAACACACCTATTCACATTCTCATGGAGGTCTTGCATCTACCACCTTTTGCACTTTCATTGACTTCTGCTTTCTTTTGTTTTGCCAGGTTGCTGATAATTTGTGGGGTGTCTTGGTTTGGGTTTGGTTTGGTTTTGGTTTCAACTTGTTAGACTTCATTCTTGGAAGTATTTGCTAACAATGAATATCTGAACTTTCCTATGATACATTATTATAAAGAAAAAGGATTTTTTCATGTACCTATTCATTATGCATTCAAAAAGTTTGGCTACTACACTTGTATATGATAAACCATGAAACTATTATATCTAAAATATACTCAGATAGTGTATTAGGAATGTGATTTTAATGTATCAACATATTATTTCTCATTTTTGGTAAAATAAACTCATACTTTTTAAAATAGGAAAAATTTCTAAAGCTTTTTTACACCAAACTAGTAACTATGATTCTTTTGGGGCTATCTAACAATAGGAAATATTTATCTTTTCCTTGCTTGTTTGTTTTATTGGCAATAAAATACACCACATGTGCGCTAAAATAAAACAACTATTGTTTAAAATGTAAACTGTAAATAGGAAGAGAGTTGATAATGTAAATTTACTATGAGGCTTAATTTGCCTCAAAAGACCTTTCCTTCCGTTTCTGTAATTTAATATAAACCATCTTCTCTTTTTCCAAGAACGTCTTTTCTGTCATTGAATAAACAAAAGGATGAATGGAAACTATTCAGGCACATCCTCTCGAAATTCTACCTTCCTGTCTTTTCATTTCCCTTTTCTTCCCCTTTTCAGTCTGAATTCTTGGAAGCAAAGCCCCATCCTCCTCATCCCCAACCATCCCCAGCTTCTTTTCTGGAAATGTCTGCAGGCATGAGATTTTCCTCGATGCTCAGGCAAATGTGGGCCAACAGCTGCTAAAATAATTTTCTGACAAACTTCCTCTGGCCCAAATGAGATTAGGTTACATACACTCTCAGCTCAGGAATGGGGAGGAAGGTAGATGAGCACAGAACAAATTTATCTAGAAAATAAGAAATAATGTAGCATCCATTTCCTTATATTTTTATATTACGTGCCCTCAAGGGAGATACATATTACTAGAGTCTTGAGCCTGGATTCTGACTCTGGGTCAAACTGCTGCAGCTGGCATCATGGCTATGCTGTTTCTTTGTGACATTGATCCAGGTTCTTAAGCTCTCTGAACCTGCTACTTTGTCATAAAACTGGAGCTAATTCATAACAATAGTGCTTCCTAGAGTTATTTGATCAGAAATTATATAATGAATGTAAAGCCTTTCACACCTTCTCTGGTAGAGAGCAAGAGGGTAGAACATGTCTTAGTAATAACCATTACTCTGACTACATGTGTCAGTCAGATAGATATGGGGAAACCAACATAGAATGCTGGAGAAGCTAAGAGAAGAAGCTATGAGAAGAGGACCTCTCTTAGTCTTCAACTCATAGCTTTTGCTGCCCAGAAAGTTCTAAGCATTGCCTAGCATGTCTCACTGGCTAGTGGCATCTATCCATTGGCAAAAGTCCCATCTCCACAATAATCAGAACCATGAGCTTGTGCGGAATAGGTGGAGGGGCTCAATGCCTGAACTCAATCTGGGATTAAGAGGGATATTTTTCGCTAATTTGCTCCCAATGTACACAAGGAGAATTTAATGCAAAGTAGAAATGAGCATACTCTGTACCTAGGACATTGCCACTGCCAGGAACATCAACTCAAAAGCAAAGTCACATCTCAGGGAATCGCAATAGCTCAGCCTTCCTTGTTCAGTTCACTTACTCTGTTTGGTGGCTTCTTTCTGTCTCTCCCAGGGCTAGCTTCTCAGCTCAGAATGTCTGGGGGTCTGGTGTTCCTCTCAGAGCAACTAATCTGTACAGAACTTTGGAATGTTTATGAGTGTTCACAAAATAAAACTCAATAGTACTCCAGCGCCTTGCTTGACAACCCCTCTTTAAAGTCTCCTCACCTACGCAAAAGCTGCCCTAGTTGATTAATCAAGTTGAAAATCTGAGTGCATAAAATCTGTGTAGCTGTGTCTGAGTGAAATACAACTCTAGCTGGAAACCGGGACCATTTTAACCAAGAGATGTCAAGTTTATATCCTTCTGTTTAACAGAATGGCTGTCACCAAATCTAACAGGAAATAGTGTTTGGCCTATGATGACAAAAGAATTTCACTGGTGATCCTGTCCATTCTATTGCAATGAAACGGCTAATGCATTACCTGAAAGACATCAGAACTCAAACATCTGATAAATGTTAAACATCATAAACAAGACCTCACTATATCATCATTAACACTCACACTTACTGGTGAGAACAGCTCTTTGACTGTTTTGTCGTAATGGAAAGAGAAGTAGGTGTTTATTGTCGAAAATAGAACCAGAAAATAAGACCTTTAATATTGCCTCAGGCTTTTAATGGGTAGAAAGAACAAAGTTGTTACAAATGACCTTCACTGTGGGTGACCGAATATCATGTTCCTGTTGCAACCATTAATTTCCTAAAATAGTAGAATCTTCCAACATGTTCAAGAAATTAATGATGCTACATATATTCTTAGAAATCCACAAAACTTTTGTTGTAGTCTGAGCTATCCAAACAGAATAATCATAAACAAGTAGCCTAACCTGTGTGGCTTTCCTGTTTCCACTCATTTAGTGTTTTCAGAGAATTAAAGGTTTCCTCCTTAAAACATAAACTCACATTGAAGTGCAGCCAAGTGTCTTTTGGGTGCATCTTGACACCATACACAGAATTCTGTTCTGTAGAAGTGAATAATGCTGAGTTGGGGCTCCTGGGCGGTGTTTTCCATTTCCTTCCTTTCTGAGACGTTTGCTCCTATTCAACATCAAGTTTTAGCATCTATGCACACATCTGCCTATGGGTGGTTAAGTGTTCAGTTTCTAATTGATATTAGAGACCACTGCATAGAACTCCTCAGAAAGCAGTTTCCTTCATAACAGTCAGGGAAAGGGGCTGTCACTGTGGAACAGTGGGCTAAGCCTCTGTCTGTGGCACCAGCCTCCCACTTCTGGCCCAGCTCTCTGCTAAGGCCTGGGAAAGCAGTAGAAGATGGCCCAAGTCCTTGGGCCTCTACACCCACATGGGAGACCCAGAAGAAACTCCTAGCTCCTGGCTTTGGATTGGCTCAGCTCCAGGCCTTGGGACGATTTGAAGAGTGAACCAACAGATGGAAGACCTTTCTCTCTGCCTCTCCCTCTCTCTGCAAATCTACCTCTCAGAAATATAAAATCTTTTTAAAAAGTAATAGGGTAAAAAGAACTACCCTGTTCAAATCAAGTCAAAGATTTCTATTGGACATTTTGATAAAGATTATATAAAATTAATAACAAGTCTAAAGAAACTTAAATATGAATCAATTAAGAAGGGGAGCAAAAAGATTTGTAATTCTGCACAGATTAATTAGCCTCTACACTGGTGTTTTTCTGTAAAAAGCATGTTTTCTGCTAGGGTTAATTGTGGCAATAGAAAGTAAAGTAATTTGGGCCGGCGCCGTGGCTCAACAGGCTAATCCTCCGCCTTGCGGCACCAGCACACCGGGTTCTAGTCCCGGTCGGGGCGCCAGATTCTGTCCCGGTTGCCCCTCTTCCAGGCCAGCCCTCTGCTGTGGCCCGGGAGTGCAGTGGAGGATGGCCCAAGTGCATGGGCCCTGCACCCCATGGGAGACCAGGAAAAAGCACCTAGCACCTGGCTCCTGCCATCGGATGAGCGCGGTGTGCCGGCCGCAGCACGCCGGCCGCGGCAGCCATTGGAGGGTGAACCAACGGCAAAGGAAGACCTTTCTCTCTGTCTCTCTCTCTCACTGTCCACTCTGCCTGTGCAAAAAAAAAAAAAAAAAGTAAAGTAATTTAAACTCTATAGAAAAGGAGATTTAAATGACTTTTATGTTGCAGAGAAGTCCAAGAATACACCGAAATTCTGGCTATTTATGCTCCATTAAAATACCTATGCATATACTAGACTGAATTATGTATCAAGTGGTTAAGATGCCCGCATCCCATATGGGTACCTCACTTTAAGTCTTGGCTCTGCTACCACTCCAGCTTCCTGCTAATTTGTGCCCTGGGTGGCAGCAGTTGACAGCTCCAGGTCCTCTTGCCACCCATGTAGGAAACCCAGGTTGAACTCCAGGCTACTGCCTTCAGCCTGGCCCAGGACCAGCTGCCACAAGCATTGGAGGAGTGAGCCAGCAAATGGCAGGCATTTCTGCCTTTCTTTGTCTCTCAAATAAATAAAATAAATAAATAATTCTTAAAATTATTGATGAAACCAACTATAATGGTTCAGCATTCATTAATCAGGAATTTTCCACTTGTCTACATAGATTAGAGCTTTAGATTTTATGTTTGGCACCACACTGCCTCATTTTCCAATTGTACTTTTGCAATCTGTGCTTTTCTTTCAGTGTACAACTTGAGGAAGTAAATGTCTCCCCAAGTAGACCCTCGTGTTCCATATCCAGCAAATGACCTCATTGGCATCATAATCCCAGATCTCTGGCTGTACTTAATCTGTGAAAGGATGCCCTTTCATAGATCTCGCGATAGCTTTATTTTCATCTTGTAAATGTGTTTCATTGTTTTGTATCTTTATTCATTCCCACTCAGTGATGAAGTAACTCTATTGTTTGAGGCCCAACACCACAGGTTAAGCAGAAGATGAGTCATGTTGGATTTGGTCCCCAGAAGTGCTTGCTAGCACCACAGATGCTTTATTACCAGCACTTAAAGTGTCTTTTCTTCTTCATCCCCTGCATTTTTTTCCTCTCACAAATATGGAGTCCAGAAGTCCAAAAGCAAGATGCTGGCAAGGCCATGCTCCCTCTGAAATCTGTCTGAGAAAATCCTTCCTTGCCTCTTCCTAGCGTCTTTCTAGCGTCCTAGTGCCTTTCCTGGTGGTGGCTGGCAGTCCTAGCACTTCTTCACTTGCATCTGCCTCACTATGCCTGTCTTCATCACCACATGCTGTCTTCTATAAGGACACCAGTCACATTGGACCGGGGACCCATGAAGGTGTACTCCAGTCTGACTTGAACTGACTTTGACGAATTACACCAACTACCCTATTTCCAAATAAGGTCACATTTTGAAATATTGGTGATTAGGATTTCAAACATTTTTGAGGAAGGGCACAATTTAACACTTAACACCTTCTTACTATCTTCAATCTATTCTTTTTCTACTAGTAAAATTTCTATATGGGGTGGGAGTGGGGGTGGGAGGGCAGGTATGATAGGAAGAATCACTATATTCCTAAAGTTGTGCTTATGAAAATTGTACTCATTAAATAAATGGTTTCCTTGGGGGAAAAAAGGAAAGTGGAATATGAGCAAAAGACAGAAGACTACAATATTTTTACTTTTTCCAAAGTATATCCAGTGCATCTCATTGGTTAGGTATTTTTTATCCCAACTTTCGAATGCAGAAGAGTTCAGTGCTTGCTTGGATGCACACAACTCTTTTTAGCCACACGCTAAGTTCTCTAAGCCTCAATTCTATATTGTTCTCACCAAAAAATATGGTATAATATAAATTCTCGAAAATACGAATCCATTAAAACCCAAAATAAAAATTGGATATGTATTGCACAGGATCCTAGTAACGACAAGACTCTCATGTATCTTGACTGCAAATGTGGATGACCCAGGTGTGGTTCTGAGAGCCCTCCAGAACCCTTTCATCCATGCCAGTTTAGAAGTGCTCTCTACAGGATTCCACCAGGCTGCCAAGGCAATTGGCTACACCGCCAGTCACATATGTGCCGTCATGTCAGGGCACAAGTAGTTCCTTGGAGAAAATAAAAGCTTCTTTCCACTACCCACTCACCAGGGAAGTGGAAAAGAATTTCTCTTAAAGAAATTTCAAAGTAGAAGTCAGATCTGCTCTGACTCAATCTTTGTCTCCCAAGCCTTGGCCTCAAATTTCTGTCTTACATGAGAAAATCTTCACCATAAATGAAAATAACATACTGCACAGAAAAGGAGATGGATCCTTGCTCAAAGACACATGAAGATGTGGACTTGTATGCCTGCCCCACCCAGCCCCTGCCTAGCCATGTGGTCCAAGAAAGAACGCTTCATGTCTCCAAGTTTCAGTTTTGTGTAGATAACAGTGGTTCTAGTTCCGAGGACTGTTTAGAGAAGTGGCTGAACTCAAATGTAACTAATTGTAAATGTAACTAAAGGTCCATATAAATTCAAATGTGAGAATGAAAATACTGTTCATAGTGCATAGAACATGGTAAGCCTTCAATATTTATTAGTTTTTATTCATTGTGCCACACATGAAATATTCAGAAAATTCTGTGAATTATTGTGCTGTGTCTATTTCAATTCACATTCCATGCTAAGGCATTTAATTTTTAGTACTTAGCATGAAGTCTGTTGCTTGTTTAATGAATTGTTTCATTTCTGAACTTAACTAGTTTTCACTGTAGAGATGGTCTTCTTTTATTCAGACTCTTGAGTGACTAATCACATTTTAGCAATAATTTCAACACCTGTGTCCATTGGGACACTTGTCTTCACTCATATTTTTCTAATCTTTTCCCTTTTGTCTGACAACTCCCTCCTATTGCACCATTTCTAAGATAAAAACAGAAGATTCTTTCAATATCTATAAGCCAACATATTTTATGTTGAATTCAATCTCTCGCAAGTGACTCAGTAGTGACACACTGACACCATGAGAGGGCATGGCCAAGATTCTAACAGGAATTCTTTCTTGACTCTACAAAAATGTTTTTCTGACCTCTCTTCATGTACATCATTCCCTTAAAAATGAATACTCTTATCCCAGAATATCTAAATTTAATGTAGAACTATTAACTATTAAATTGGCTATTGGACTTGCTAGAAACCCGTCTAATTCAGAATTAGTGTCAATTATAATCATCCAGAGAAAATGACTCATATTCACGATATTCTAGGAATTATTCAAAACAGCCACCCTCAAATGGGGCCCTACTAACTTGTTCTCCCTTGAGAGTTTAAACTTGGTTATGTATCAGTCTTTATGTCAAAGAAGATCCATCTAAGAAGAATAAATAGCCTCCTTTAATGGGTTTTTAAAATTTTTATTTATTTATTTGAAAGGCAGAGTGAGAGAGAGGGAGAAAGAATCTTCCATCAACTGATTCACTTCCCAAATGGCCATAACAGCCAGGGCTGGACCAGGCCAAGACCAGGAGACAGAAACTCCATCCAGGTCTCCCACATGTACTCAAGAACATGGGCAACATCTAATGGCTCCCTAGGTGCATTAGCATGGAGCTAGATCAGAAGAAGAGCAGCCAGGACTCCAACCAGCTCTCATATGTGATGCCAGCAACATAGGCAGCAGCTTAACCTGCTGCACCACTAGACCAGCCCCAATAATTTATGTTTTAAGTGCCATTTCTTAAATTGCAATTAACGGGCCGGCACGGCCGCTCACTAGGCTAATCCTCCACCTGCGGCGCCGGTACCCTGGGTTCTAGTCCCAATTGGGGTGCTGGATTCTATCCCAGTTGCTCATCTTCCAGTCCAGCTCTCTGCTGTGGCCAGGGAGGGCAGTGGAGGATGGCCCAAGTCCTTAGGCCCTGCACCCGCATAGGAGACCAGGAGGAAGCACCTGGCTCCTAGCTTCGGATTGGTGCAGCATGCCAGCCGTAGCAGCCATTTAGGGGGGTGAACCAATGGAAGGAAGACCTTTCTCTCTGTCTTTCTCTCTCACTGTCTTACTCTGTCAAAAAGAAAAAAAAAAGGAAAAAATTGCAATTAACCACAAACTTTAGAGCAATGTAACTTTTGTTTTCTTTTTTCTGGAAGATTAAACAGCTGTTAAGCTTTTGATCATTTATTTACATCCAACATTTATCTTGTTTTTAAATTATTAAGATAGTCTATGCATGCTCCACTAATGAAAATTTCAGAAAAAAATGGAAAAGCACGATGAGAAAAATAACCATTTTATAAACCCTCTCTTCATATAGTTCAACATTTTTCATCTCAATCATGCTTTTCCTCATGATTTTTGCATATTTGAAAAAGTTGTGTTCATGCTTTTCTGAAAATATGACATCATGAAAATAGTTCTATAAAAATTTTATTGATGGTATTTCTTTACATAAAGAAATTTTTTATATAAAGAAATATACCGCCCTGTGCTTAACCATTCCAATAGCAAGGTTTATAGCACTTATTTTTTTTTTTTTAAAGATTTATTTATTCATTTGAAAGGCAGAATTACAGAGAGGCAGAAGCACAGAGAGAGAGAGAGAGAGAAAGCAGTCTTCCATCTGCTGGTTCCCTCCCCAGATAGCCGCAATGGCCAGGGCTGAGCCAATCCGAATCCAGGAACCGAGAGCTTCTTCCGGGTCTCCCAAGCGGGCTCAGGGGCCCAAGCACTTGGGGCCATCTTCCACAGCTTTCCCAGGCCATAACAGTGAGCTGGATTGGAAGTGGAGCAGCTGGAACTCAAACCAGCGCCCATATGGGATGCCGTCACTGCAGGCGGCGGCTTTACCTGCTACGCCACAGTGCCGACCCCAGCATTTATTCCTAATAAATGAGTCTTAGTCTATTCTTGCTCCTATAACAAAACACCACACATCGGGGAGTTTATGAATAATGGAAATGTATTTCTGATGGTTCCAGAGGCTAGGAAGTCCAGGATCAGGACATCAGCAGATCTGAGGTCTGGTGAGAGCCTGTTCCTGTAGATGGTCTCTTCTCTGTATCCTTATGTAGCAGAAGAGGGCGCGGCACTCAATCCCTCCTGCATCGTTTTCCAGGGCACTAATCCTACCCACGGGCAAAGTCCTGCGACAGCCTCATCGCTTCCCCCTTCTCTTAATACCACCACGAGGGCTATTAGGTTGCAAAAGGAAATTGGGGGTGAGGGGACTATTCAGACTACGGCAAAGATTCAAGTTCATTTTGCAAAATGTAGAAAATTTTCAAAAAGCCTCAGTGGAAAAAGACAAATAAGTGGCTAAATTTTTAACTGTAGGCAGCTTTACCGATTTGAAAACTAAAGAGGGGTGGGCATGGTGGCGCAGTGCGTTAAGTCACTGCTTTGATACCCATATCCTATATCAGAGTGCTTCACTTCTGATGCAGCATCCTGCTAGTGCACCTGACAGGCGGCAGATGATGGCTCAAGGACCACGTGGCCCCTGCAGAGTCCCTGGCTTCATCCTGGCCCAGCGTCAGCTGTTGCAGGTACTGGGGGAGTGAGCCAAGGCATGGAAGATTCTCTCACTCATTCTGCCTTTCAAATAAGTAAAGCAACAAAACTTTAAAAAGAAAGAAAACTTTATTTTAAAAAAATAGCTGCATGTCACAGACTAGCATTTAAGTTCATGAACATATACAACAAGAAAAAGAGAAATAATATTTTAAAAAGGAAAACGTACTGACAACTACCTGTTAGTAAAGATCCATGACATAGTAATTGCTATGCAATCATGCTTTGGTTATTGTATTGTCCTCACACAACAACCCAAAAGCCTCAGTATTTTATTATCACCACCTAATAGATTCAGGAGTCATAGAGCTTGTAAGTGGTAGATGCAGATTTTGAACAGATGTGTTGACCCAAAATTATGTTTTCTACTTGCTCTTTCCCAAAATCCCCCATAATCATCTCCACTGCCACAGCCACCACCAGCATCAACTCTCCTGCCACCTCCACCGCCACTTCCAACTCCCCTCCACCGGAATCTCCACCTTCACCTCCTCCACCACATCCACCTCAACCACCACATCCCCACCCCTCCCACTTTCCTGACCCATGGCTTTTATCATCCTTTTGAGACATCCTCTCCTCTTACCTTCCCAGTTTCCTCCTCTGCTGCTTCCCTCCGACCTCCTCCAACCTGTACCTTCCAGGGAAGCAGAGCAATGGCTACCCCTCCACACTCGTTTTATGAACAATCCCGACCGTTGCATTCATTCAACATATACTTACTAGCGCATATGCTGTTTGGTGCTGCTCTGAACCCTGGAACTGCGGTGGTCCTGTCATTGGCAGGATGTTCTCCAACATCAAAAAGCTTCTTTTTTAGGATTTTCTACACATGTAAGGCACTGGGCATACTAAATCTCCTTGCAAATCGTCAAACCTGTGCTTGGGTTACCAGCTCACACTGCCTTCCCTTCAAGTTGGACAGAAAGCAGAAGTGAGCCATTCAAGAAGGATGCACAAGTCAAAAGGAAAGTTTCAGGCAATACTCATGAAGTAATTTCTTATCTCTTATTGCCACAGCCAACTACCACAGGAAAGGGCTTCCTATTTCCATGCACTGATGATGCACACTTGCTTAATGTGGTTTGTTTAAAATATTCATACTTGGACTTATCCTCCCCAGAAAAAGACACTTGATATATAAAGAGAGGGAAGGAAGAAAATTAAAAGATAAAATAATGAATGGGTACATCAACAAAGGCAGGAGCATAACTCCTTTTCCACCTCACTTGCATGATGTATACGTAAAGTCCTATTTCCATGTTCTATGCAAAATAAATAACTGTACAGGAATCAGACTTTAAGGGTTACTATGAAATGTCTAGGACAGTACAAGAAACAGGTCCTTACAGGTGAACGAATTCTAGTACTTCAGTGGGCTACACCTGATTCCTAAAATTCAATTCTTTCACAGATGCTACAGTAAAAGACTCTGAGCCAACAACTTGCTCTCATTTTCTGGTCTAGCCTGTGACCTTCTTCTAAAAGTACGACCCCCTCCAGTTGTTGACCTGCAAATAGGGATTCTCCACATAAAAACACAGTTTCTCCAAAGAGGCTGGCCACAAACTATTACCATAGGATCCTAACAGATGTTGAATTAAGCATTTCTGCATTAAACCCATGGTCTACAGTCCAAGTAGCCACCAGTACACTTGTTTAAGAAAAATAGAGAAGAAAAATGAGTCCACTAGTCTACCCTGCAAAGCTCTAACTCAATCAAAGTCTATAGCTCTGGACTTCACAGAGGCAAGCATATGAAGAGCTGAGCAAACACCAAATCCCAAGAGTCACATTTTAGAAATCACTATTCTAAAGATAATGATAGAATGTCAATCGCTATACCATCCTGATATGCCAAACAAGGACTTCTCATACACAATCAAGGAGTGATTTTTTTACTTACATGCAATGGGAAATCCAGGAACTGTCTCTTTATCGCCAAGTTCAGAAAATTCATAATAGTCTGAGGAAGGGTTGAAGATTCCACTGTAAGAAGTCACAGCTCTGGAGGTTCAGTCTACTTGGGACTCCCATTAGAAGCTGACCAGAAAAAAAAAAAAAGCTCTTTCAAAAGAAGAGGAAGTATCATCTCCACTTCCTTAATTCTATTGTTCTTCCTTCTTATTGTTGCTGAACCCCTTCTTGATTCCAATATCAGGACACAATAGATGCAGAGCAGGCACGTCCCATCAGTCTGACCCATGTATCATTAAACATTTCCAGTGTGTTCATCTCTAAGACATATATATAAAATAGTGCTTGGCTTGGCTTGGCTTGGCTTTCCTGTTTTGGAAGCTAAGAGGTTTATTTACAGGCATGAGGAGTGAGATCATTTGCAGAACTGTTCTCAGGATGTTTGGTGCTGCTGTCACTTTGTAATATCAACCTCTTTTAGGTTCAATCTTCCCTCAAATTTCCCTCCTTTCTTCTCCCCTTATCATTTGTACTACTCTACTAAATATAGGATGCAAATAAGTTTGTAAAAAGTAGTTAAGGATCAGGCTGGCACCGTGGCTCACTTGGTTAATCCTTGGCCTGTGGCACCAGCATCCCACATGGGCACTGGGTTCTAGTCCCAGTTGCTCCTCTTTCAGTCCAGCTCTCTGCTGTGGCCCAGGAGGGCAGTGGAGGATGGCCCAAGTGCTTGGGCCCCTGCACCCGCATGGGAGAGCAGGAGGAAGCACCTGGCTCCTGGCTTCGGATCGGTGCAGTTCCAGCCGTAGCGGCCATTTGGGGAGTGAACCAACAGAAGGAAGACCTTTCTCTCTGTCTCTCTCTCTCTCTCTCTCACTGTCTATAATTCTACCTGTCAAATTAAAAAAAGTAGTTAAGGATCAAAATAAGTCTTTGGAAAGGTGTTATGGTGCTATGGGTTAGGCTACTGCTTGGAATTCCTAAATCCCATATCACAACGACTCTATTTATTATTCAATTCCCAGACAGTGCTCTTTGGAAAAAGCAGATGATGGCTTAAATCTTGAATCTCTGCCACCCACAAGGGAGAAACAGATGGAGTTCCTGGCTCCTGGCTTCAACTTGGTTCACTTCATTACCAAGATCACATTGTTTAGGTCTACAAATCTAATGATTCTCATTCCATCTCCAAGACACAGATAAATTAGCACACATTCAACAACCTAAACTATAAAACTAGCCTAGAATCTAGGTGGAAATGGAAACAAATGGAAAATTTTTCACATAGTCACAGCATGAGCAGGCTTCAAAGCAATCAGGAGGAGGCTCTGACTTATGATCAGCATGGAAAAAGTATCAGCATTCAGCTTCTCTCCCTGTATTTACAAAGTCATACTATTCATCCCTTTAGGATTAGACTTTCTCAATATATGACCTTCTTTTTCTCATTACTTGATGAATGTGCTCCTTCCTTCAAATAATAAAATAGGATTTCATGATCTATGGATCCTACCAAACCCACATGCACAAAAGTTGATCACTCCTTTCATCTTTCTTTGTAAGCATGAATTGTTTAGACCAGGACAACACAAGGTTTATCTCCCACCCTACAAAAAACCAGGTTCAAGGAGAAAAAATGTCATCCTATAAAGAAGTTTCAACTGAATTTCTTATTTCAAGATGTGTTGGTAATAAATGATATCCTAGAAACTGCTGTCACTAATTTCAAAGGTTAAACACTTCCAAAAGCAAAATAGAAATCTTCTATATGGCACGTTTTGTGTTTCACTTTTCCAAAAGTTTTTAAACTTACATATTAAACATGGCCTTTATCCCAATATACTCCATACCTCACAATCCAAGGGACAATAAAACATGTGCTAAAAATAGATAATATCATATCAGGATTAGAGAAAGAGAAAATACATAACAAAGTTTTATTTGGTAAAGGCTACTGCCCTTGGGGAATAGATAGCAATTTAAAAACAACTTCAGTCTCTGCATTCAGACTCCTGTCATTGTCCTAACATTAATTTCAAAAGAAAATTGCTATAAATTTAATTTTTATGTGACTGCTACATTCGTATGTGGAAACCTAATCCACAAAGTGATGGTATTAGGTGGCAGGTGGAGCTTTAGTAGGTGATTAGGTCATTGAAGGCAGAGTAGGTGATTAGGTCATTGAATGGGATTACTGTCCTTATCAAAAAGACCCTGAGAGTCCCCTCAGCCCTTCCACCATGTGAGGACTTGGAGATGACAACCACCTATTAACCAGAGTACCAATGCTTCCTCATCTGACACCAAACCTGGTGCCTTGACTCTAGACTTCCCGGCCTCCCCAACGGTGAGAAATAAATCCATTGTCTATAAGCCTCTCAATATGTGGTGTTTTTATAGCAGCCCAAATGAACTAAGACAAAGAAAAAAGTCAATTAAATCTGTAAAGGAATGAAGTGATAAAAGAACATACTGTACATTTTGACCAGGAGCAAAATGAGAGTTCTCTTGGTGACTTACTTGTGTAAACTTCTACTTCTGGTAAGTGCTGTCTCATCTCTCTGTACTTTGATTTGTCCCCTAGTCCCTGCTCATCTAGCATCAAACAAACTAGAAGATATTAAAAGGACTGAATGACCTCAATAGCAGGAAATGGTTTCTCACCAGGCTTTTAGATGTCATCATCAAAGACATCTTCAAAGTGCATGTTATTTACAACTATGGGGCAGTACTGGAGCCACTTCAATTCTATAAGCATAGATCTTTACAGAAATAGTAAATTCTCAAGGTAGTTGGACTTCCAGTACAAGATGGTGGACTGGGGCTGGCGCCGTGGCTCACTTGGTTAATCCTCCGCCTTGCACAGCTGGCGTCCCATATGGGCACCGGGTTCTAGTCCCGGTTGTTCCTCTTCCAGTCCAGCTCTCTGCTGTGGCCCAGGAGGGCAGTGGAGGATGGCCCAAGTTCTTGGGCCCCTGCACCTGCATGGGAGACCAGGAAGAAGCACCTGGCTCCTGGCTTCGGATCAGCGCAGCATGTGCCATAGTGGCCATTTGGGGAGAGAACAAACAGAAGGAAGACCTTTCTCTCTGTCTCTCTGACTGCCTATAACTCTACCTGTCAAATAATTTTTAAAAATGGTGGACTGACACACAGATTCTTTCTGCTCTCTGGCTCCCATAAAATCTCTATGAATATCATAGAAGTATAATAAGAGACAAGCTCTCCATAACAACAACAACAACAGCAAACTAGAGGAAGAGTATCAAAGCTTAGACGATCTCAGCCAATTTTTGGATACTGACACCTGCTGGCAGTATGATGACAAGGGTGGACAAGAACACTGGTATTCCTTGAGTAAAGAGCTGTAGTGCAGGAAGCTTCCCATCTGTGATCAGAATCCTTGTGAGGATCGGGCCTCAAAGGTCAAGAGACACAAAATAAGAATCTAGCTAAATGATAGGACTGAAAACACAAGGACTAACTGAAAGTCTGTAAGAATCTAGCCCCCCTCCCACATCCTTCTTTCAAATGTCTCTATCAGCCCAGCAAACACACACAACTACACACAGCAAACACACACAACTCTGCTGGGCAGCCGGGTCATCCCAGCCAAGGGAATAGACTGAGAATTCACCTCTAAAGACCTGGAAATCAGGCAGCAAACATGGATATGGGCACTCCAGAGTGAAAACAGAATTCTGACTTTAAAGGCTCATCTAGCATATCCCAGGACAAGACATCATCTCCCTGTCTGGTCACTGTCTTCAGCTGTTTTGTGTTGGTGTAACAAAACACCTAACATTGCATACTTTAGGAAGAAACATGCTTATTTGGAAAGCCAAGAGCACAGCACTGGCAGTCCGCTGGCCTTGAGAAGGCAAGTACCTGCAGAAGAAGCATAGGGGCAGATGGAAAGCAGGTGTCAGCTTGTTTTACAGCAATCTGCTCTTTTTTTATTTATTTTTTTTTTTTTTGACAGGCAGAGTTAGACAGTGAGAGAGAGAGAGACAGAGAGAAAGGTCTTCCCTCTGTTGGTTCACTCCCCAAATGGCCACTACAGCTGCTGCTGCACTGATCCGAAGCCAGGAGCCAGGTGCTTCCTCCTGGTCTCCCATGCGGGTGCAGGCCCCAAGCACTTGGACCATCCTCCACTGCCCTCCTGGGCCACAGCAGAGAGCTGGACTGGAAGAGGGGCAACCGGGACAGAATCCGGTGCCCCAACAGGGACTAGAACCCAGGGTGCTGGCGTCGCAAGGCGGAGGATTAGCTAGTGAGCCACAGCGCCAGCCAGCAATCTGCTCTTGAGAGAACCAACCTACTCTCTCAGAGACCACATCAGTCAGTCCAGGACAGTGGAGCGCCCATGACCTAGTTATCCGTTAACGTCCCCCCACCTCACCACCATGGCACTGGGGACAAAGTCCCAGCACAAGTGTCCTTGGGAACAAACCATACTCAAACAACAGCAGTCCCCATGAAATGATATATGAAAGAGGGGAATAGCCTTCTAATGGTATCCTCAGAGAGTGTCAGGAAGACATTGTATCCCTGAAAAAGAGCAGAGTGGGGCCAGCATTGTGATACAGGGGGGTCAATCAAAGATGGCACAAGCATTTGAACCCTGCCACTCATGTGACAGAGCTGAATGGAGTTCATGGCTGCAGCCATTTGCAGAGTGAACCACAAATGGAAGATCCTTTTTTTGTTGTTGTTGGTTGTTTGTCTCTTCCTGTCAATCTGCCTTTCAACTAATAAAATAAAATACTTTTAAAAAGAACAGTGCACTAGCTAAGATAAATAATCTAAGAACAAGAAAGAACTCTTGGATATTACAAATATGACTGCTACATAAAGATTTGAATGGGCAGGTTGAGTGATAAATCCAGGTAAATCCCTCAGGAAATTTTATTAAATTACATCATCAAAGACCTATATAAAGGATTTCCCTGAGAGGAAGTCCAAGAATATTTGAGTTTAAAAGTCTCATTGAGTGCCCAGGATGATGACGCTAAATTTTATGAAGTTTCCAAACACTAAGGATAAAGAGAAAAGTCTCTAAGTCTCCCAAATAAAGAATATAAGTCATTTCCACAGAAAGGTAATGCGGGAATGTGGGGTATTAATTTTTTCCAGGTTCTTGTTTCACACAAATACAAGCATTCTAAATATAGACATGTATAAGGTGTACAAAGTGATACAAAAATTTATTCAATACATGAGAAAGTGAACACACATTCAGAAACAGCCAGAGAATTGCCAAAATGGAGGAGAGGGGGTGGAGGATGAGAGAGAGGGAAAGAGAGAGAGAGAGAGGGAGAGAAGCTTGTGTTGCACCTCCAGCCATGGTCTGTGGTAACATTATGGTAACAAAGAGAGCCTTTCCCAATGTCAGCCCTTTTTTGAGAGGGAGGTATAGGACAGTGACTCTAAATGTATGAAAGAATTTTGTAATACTGCACAAGTCCCAATGGAGCTTTATTTCCATATTTTCATGATGTGTCCCCTTAGATCCTGGATGAACAAGTGCATCCTGGGAAAGCGGGTATTTTGATTGGTAATTAGGAGGATAGAATGATATTTGGGTTTTGCAGCAACTTTGAGCTAATGTAGAAACTAGCTACCTAGTTACACCACATCATTCCCCCCTTAGAGATTTCTGTCCCCTTAATCTTAAGTGAGCGCTGAGAGATATTGATCCATCTTCTGTATCTACTTCCTATTGATCAAGGTCATAGGTATTGCATATCCTGGGTATGGAAATCTCTACCTATTTACATATCTCATCTAATAGATTCATCTCACAAACCAGAAGATTTTTATCAGGTTCTGCCAGTGATTGTAGCATCTGTGTGTTCACCATTGCTTTGAGAAAATGTCAAACTTAAAGGAGTAAATTTTTCCATAAGGATAAGCAAAACTGGAACAAGACAGATTGTGGGTGGGATTCCTCTTAGGAAAGGAACTGAAGGAGTTTCCTTGTCCAGCTTATAAAACAATTTAGCCTGGGTATAAAGTGTTGATATCTCTTTCAGTGAGCATATGACTGTTAGAAAAAATGTAACAAATTTAATTGATTTCTACATATGCTCCACCTGTTCAATCAGTATATATTGTAGGGCTAGTAAGTTGTTCACGACTACCTTAGCTAGAGCATTCACAAACTTGAGTACTTGCTGTAAGAGCCGACCTGTAGTATAGGTTAAGTTGCCCAAAGCATGAGACACACAGTTAAAAGTAGATTCATGGGGAATAGCAGAATTTTATCCCGCCAATAGCAGCTTCCTCAGAGAATCAGGATAGGTTAAAAAAAGAAAAAAAAAAGAAGCCATAAAATTCAATGGCTTCAAGATGACAAAAGCAAAGACTTTAGCAATCTTTTTGTTTTTTTTTAAGAAGTATTTGAGGTCATCAATTTGCGCACAGTAGTAGGCCGACTTATCCCCTGCATGAACATGAGAAGATTAAAGGGGTAAAAGTTGAATTCCTGACAAATGTCCCCAGTCCTAGAATTTAGTTACAATAGGAATGATGCATAGGATGGGGTTCCTTCTATTTAGACTGTAATTGGTCATAAGGAGAACAATTTCCAAGTTTTTAACAGAAATAGATCTCCTGGGGAAATGAACTGTTCAAAACTTGTGGGATCTGGCACTGGGAGAATTCTGTTACCATACTCCATACCTGATCTAGATTGATAATCTGTTTTGTCTGATCTTGTGTTCTAATTAAAGAAGATGCCAGAGGTGAGAAAGGGCCTTCCATATAGCATTTCAAATAGACTAAGTTTTAAGGCAGACTTGGGGGCCATTCTCATCCTAAGAAGAGAACTAGGCAATAGCTCAAGCCATGATTATGAGGTCTTTGGCAAGGTTTAACCAGGAGTTTTTAGAATTATGATGAGCTTTTTCAACTTTAGCTGACAACTGAGATTTCCAAGAGGCATGGAAATGATAAGCAATCCCTAGAGCATTGGCTAACTGCTAAATTGCTTTAGACACAAAAGAGGGTCATTGTCATGTTGAAGTGATTTGGGGAGGCCAAAGTGAGGGATTGTTTCTTCTAGCAGGGCTTTAGACCTTGTGCTTTTCCTGTTTGGGTTGGAAAAGCTTCCATCCATCAGTGGAAGAATCAAAAAGACTAGTCGTCATTTGTCATTATCTGCCAAGAGCACCTTAGTGAAGTCTAATGGCCAGTCTCCAGCTGGGCATGTTCCTCTCATTTGTGTAGGAGTGAGTGTGGGCAGTGGCCTGATGTGACCACTACGGTTATTTTGTAAACAGAGGTGACAGGACTGAGTTACTTCCCTACAGTAATATGCAGTTCTTTCCCTCCAAGTAACCAAGAAACAATTTGCAATAGGGTTTTTCTTCCCAGATGGATAAAGTCACATATTTCCTTGATAATTTTCCATTGAAAAGCCATTGGGAGCATGATTTAAAGGCTATCACCATTGCATTCTTTGGTGTAACCTTGTTAGTGAGCCCATTCTATCTAAGGCTGGTTATAGCAAGGATTTTTAGTCACCTCTACATGCTGAGGTATTAGAGTCATTTCTAAATTCTCCTGTGCAGCAGTATTTTTTGCTGCTTTATCTTCTAGTTCATTTTCCTTGCTGACAGGGCCATCTTTCCTCTGGTGACCCCTGCAGTGACTGACAGCCACTTCCAGAGTTTCCAATACTGCCTAAAGAGAGCTAATATGCCCGTGTTTATTGGGAGAGCTGTTTGAAGTCAGTAGGCTTCTTTCTCTCCAAGTTGCTGCATTTGCATGAAACACAAGGAAAACATATTTAGAGCCTTTGTAAATATTAACTTTTGGGCCTCTCCCTGATTACAGGCCAGAGTAAAGGTGATAAATTCAGCCTTTTGAAGTATTATATGGCAATGCCTGGGCTTCTATTACCTGAATATGATTCACTATGCTTTTCTAATTCCTTCCTTCATGGAACTGCCTTCTTGAAGCTGCCTTCAATAAACCACTCAACATCTGGATTTGTCAGATATTCATCTCATAAGTCAGGACTACCATAACACACCTGCTCTATTGTCTCTACACAAGAGTGAGAGGAGTCTTCAGTACCATTAGATAGCAAGAGAGTAACTGGATTGATGACTTGACATAACTTGAGAGTTACTTTATGTGAGTTTAACAAAAGCCTGGTAGTTCTTTAGGCATCCTCCTGTTAGCCATTGATGTCTTTCAATTTCTAGAACTCTTTGCATCCAGTGCAGAGTTTGAACTTCTAGCGGCTGACCTAAAGTCAACTTCATGGTCTCCTCTACCAAAAGCGCTGTAGCAGTAACTGCCCTTAAGCATTCAGGCCATCCTGCAGCAACTGGATCTCATTGTTTAGAAAAGTGGGCCATTGGTCATGAAAGTGGACCCAATTTCTGAGTCAGTACATGAGGGCTTTCCCTATTCCTTGGCTTCAGAGTGGATGGTTTCTCTAAACTCAGGATTCCTAGTGCCAGAGCACTTTAATCATTTGGGGAGCTTGCTGCTGCTCTCCTGTCCAAAGTTGTAGGTCTGTTTCAGTTCCCTTTAAAGCCTCATAACGTTTTGGCTAACAACCCAAATTCTGGCATCCAAATCCTATTAAAAAACCCTGCTGTTCTGAGAAATGGCCTTAGCTGTTTCTTTGTCAGTGGTGGCCATAAAGATAATATAACTTTATTCTTCTTAAGTGAACAAGAACGTTTTCCCGGAGTTAGAATATATTCTATAAGGTTTGCCTCTCATTTAGAAATCTGAGTTCTCCTTGGGAAAATTATATACCCACTTTTCTAAAAAGTTTAAGACTTGTGTGATATCTTCTTCTGAGTCCTCCTTGGAGGGATTGCAGATGAGAATGTCATCTACGTATTGCAGAATGGCTCCAGTCTTTAACTGGAGCTCAATGAGTTCCTTTGAAAGAGCATTACCAAACAAATGAGGATCATCTCTGAAGCCTTGAGGAAGGACTGTCCAATCATATTGCTGAGTTATATTTGAGGATGCATCAGTCCATTCAAAGGAAAACAAATATTGGGATTCTGGGTTTAACAGCATGCAGAAGAAATACATCTGTTAGGCCTAGAACTGTGTACCACGAAGTGCCTCCAGGTATTTGTGCTAATATAGTACACTTGGCACAACAGGATAAAGTGGAATAACCGCTTCGTTAATAGCCCTAAGGTCCTGAACCATCCTATACTCCCCATTTGACTTTGAAACAGGCAGTATGGAAGTATTACAGGGAGATTGGCATGGAACCAGAACTCCACATTTGAGAAACTTATCAGTGTTGAAGTTCCTGCCTAACTTCAGGTTTTATGCAGTACTGATGCTGATGAGGAAATGTAGCTTATCCTTTAAGAGGACTCTGACAGGCACAGCATATTTAGCCAGTCCAGGTATTCCCTGATCCCAGACTTGAGAGTCTACTCTATCTTTTATTTAAGTAGGAAGATCATCCAGGCTGAGGTCTGCCTCAGTGCTCATTAATATCACAACAGATTACTTAAATTTAAGACCAGCTAACTTGAAGGAAGCACCTAAGGGTGACAGCAAATCTCTTCCAAGCAAAGGAGTTACACACTCAGAGCAAAAACTGGTGAGAGATATGAATATCCACATTTGACACACTAAAGGCAAAGTAAATCTCTCAGAGTGAAGTTTACCATCAACTCCTGTGATTCTACAACGTCTTGAAGATGGGGTCATGCATGGAAAGTAATCACAAAATAGATGGCTCCAGTGTTAGGAAATATACTCTCTTACCTGCAATATCAATAATCACCTGAGGATCATGACAGGAGTTTTTATTTCCTTGGGAGCTGCCTGAATCCTCAGTCCCCATCAGCCTTTAGACAAGGCCATGAGCAAAGTGCCATGGACAGAGAGTTAGGATCCCTACTCCAGTGGCCACTTTTCTTGCAATGGGGACATAGACGTGGGAGATCTCTCACTGGGCTAACCCTGAAGTTGCCAAGTATAGGTTACAGCCATTTTCATCCTATGAACTTGCACCTGGACTACTTCACATGTCAGAATGCCCATTTCTTTCCACTCTATCCCCATTATAAAACATTTGGAATTCTACTTCTACCATCCAACTTAAGGGATCTTAGATGCCTATCCAGTTTTTGAAGCTCTAATATCTGGTGCTGACTGATTAATAAAATGAGTACCAAGTAGGACCTGTCCTTCAGGAATGTCAAGGTCTATATTAGTATATTTTAATACTTCTACCAGCCATCACTGGTACAAGGCTGGAATTTCTCACTTCCCATGTATTACCTCTCTGATCCAATCATAAGTTAGAAGTTGGAAAACAAATTCCCTCAATCCCACCTGTAGGCATGAAACTATATGATCTCATTGCTATAAATCCTCATGTCTTTTCTGATAATTCCAATCAGGTGCAGCTGAACTATGGTCCTTTTACTTTCTATTTTTTGAACTCTTTGTTTACTGGAGCATTAAGCTTTTGACTATAATGCAAATCAAAATTAAGTTATCTAAAGGAAACAATAAAATATTAAGTTAAAAAAATGCAATCAGTTAAAATGAAATGGAATGAAAATTGAATTTCTTCACTGGCACCAGCCACACTTCAAGTATTCAACAACTGCTGGTGTCCAGTGGCTGCCGTTTTGCAGGGCACAGATGGGGCAGTTTTGTGAGCACAGAAATGCCATCACACAGCACTGAGCACAGGAGGACTTGGGAGATGGAAAAGTTCGAGGTGCTAACTTACAACATGGGGAGCCAAGATGCTGCACAAGCAAGAAACAAAAGTGTAAGTGTTTTACTTACAAAGTTTCCCAATATCTTACAGCAGCACTAATCAGGGAGAGTTAACTATAATGGGAGGAAGGTGGAGATGAGAGAGTTTTCAAGGCATCCCAGCCCTCGTTTCTTGCTCCCTGAGGTCAACAGACAATGTGTATGGCTGACAATTAAACCAAGAGAGCAGGAACACAGGTTGAAGAAACCACAGTATCTTGGGGACAGGCTTAGTGGAGTGGGTTGCAGCTGGAGGACAGTGATTTCTCTTCATTTCCAGGCCCAGAGCTCTCCTGGACCCCCAGCTGTTTCATTTTGGCAAATGTTGGTCCATCCATCAAGACTCAGTCCAAATCTCTTAATGACACAGTCTTCCTCGTTCCCCTTTGTTCTGGAGCTCTGAACATGTCCCTAAGTGCACAAGGCTGCATGTTATGATGATCACATTGAAGCAGAGCACACAGCATGCATTCTCAAGGTCATTGTCCTCACGAGGCCCTGTGTTTGGCTTAATGCTCTGAATTTAGTTATTATTAATAATTTATGAGCAAGGGGCCCATATTTTCATTTCTAGCTGGACCCAGCAAATTATGTTGCTGTCCTGTTTCTAAGTCTGGCTCCCTAACTGGACTGCCAGGTCTTCGAGAACAGGGACAGAAAGTTTGTGAAATTCGAATCCTCATGAATCAGTCTAGGGCTCTTGGGAAATGACAATTTGCCTAACTGATATTTAGACATATCTCACTTGTCAGGGTTATAATTTTATGCTTTAAGATCCAAGAACATAAGCCATGTCTCCAAAAAGCTATGATTCGTAGGAGTCACTTTAACAGTGCTCATAAAACATCTCAGACTCTTTCTCTGATGCCTGAAATGCCATAATTACTGTTTTAGTCCTTTCTTTTCAAGGCATTTCCTTTTCTTGCATTGCCAATGCCTCTGGGAGAGGTAGTTTTTAAGCTTCACTGGAATCTTAACGAATATGAATTTTTCAGATCCCTTCGGCTCAGATAGAATCAACCCCATACCAAAGCAGGCAAATCGTTTTAAGTTCACACTTCAAACTCCTCACATCCAGGGACTGTGCTGGGAAGACACATGCCCAAACACCTCTAACAGTTTATTGAGCTTCTGACATTGCAAATCAGTGAGGTGAATATTTTCATTGTTAGATATGAAAATGAATACTCAAGCTTTTCTGAAAAAATATGTTATCTGTAACGTATCTAACATCATCTCTAATATATGCCTGAGACATTTTTTCACCTTTTGCATTAATCAGATATAAAAATCTTTGGAAAGGGACTTTTATATAGCAGTTAAGTTTTTCTTGGGATACTCACATCCCATATCAGCATCCCTGAGTTCAAGTCCTGGCTCTACCTCTGATTCCAGCTTCCTGGGAGATAGCACTTCATGGCTTAAGTACTTGGGTCCCTGCCACCCATGTGAGACATTGCACTGAGTTCTTGGCTCCTTGCTAGGGACTGACCCAGCCCCAGCTGTTGCAGGCATTTAGGGAATGAAATAGCACATGGAAGATCTCTGTCTCTCTGTCTCTGCCTTTCAAATAAGAATAAATAAATAAAGAATTCCTTTGTAACAAAGAATTATCCTATATTTCATGTAATTTCTGATGTATTGCCAGATATTCATACATATGAGCAGTATATAAGGCTTAGTTTCCTGAGTCTGGAAATAGTATCTTTCACATGGTTTTATGGTAGATTGTTCCAGGAATGTCACTGTAACGAATTTAAAGATGTCTTATAAATTTGCTTTGGTTAGAAAGTTACAAAGAACTCGTTACTGTCTCTAGAAATCACATTAGTATTGCAGCTCTGCTCCTGCCTTATATCAATCTTCATTAGTAGTTCTAATATTCTCTGTGATTTGCCCTGTGAATATGGATATGACTAGTTCTATAATCTATCTGTATGGTTAGCTAGGTGTCACTTCATATGCCAAATATTTTTAGAATTATCAATAATATTTAGTTGAATATTAACTTACTTGCCTAAATTTAAAATGTATTTATTAAAAGTGGGGGAGTCTATTTTATTTGTTTTTCTAGAGTGGTCAAGACTGGGCATTTATATTTTAAATTCATATTATTTTATTATAGTTATGTTTATTCCTCCCTTATATTTCATGTAGCCCATTAATAGGAAATGGGGTGCTTACTTTGTGCCAAACGTCCACCAAGAACTCTGTGTGTAACTCACTTGTTCTTCACTGAACACCTTGAGATGGTTGCTATTATTACCCATTTCAGAGATGAAGAACAAAAGCACAGATAGGTTAAGTCCATTGCCCAAGGCTCCAAGGCTGGCAAATATCAGAGCCTGATTCAAAACTGGGCTACCTGGGCTCAGGTCTCATGCAGTCACCCAAAAGACTGTGTCACATTAACATGGTTGTCAGTGTGAGAGTAAATTTGTGTGTATGCAGTTTATGTTATTTACAAATCGCACTTTAAAACAATAAAGAGAGCATTCCAACATATATTTTATCATGCAAAGGAAAGCATTGAGTCTGATAAGGGTGAGACTCATTGGTATAGCTGAGAATTGAGGCTAATAGGAGTGAAGGAGCAAGTAATGAGAAGAACCAAAAGGACAGCTGAGGATAGACTGAGCCCATCTCATATGTCAAGCTGAGTGTGGAGGTGAGGTGATTAGAAGGATATCAGCCTCCGTGAACAAGGAACCTTCTGAACTTTCTCAACATCCTATTATTTTTTGATGTAGAAATTTTGTTAAAGGAAGCAAGATTCTCAAAAACAGGGTTCTTCTTTTTTTAACTCCAAACCTCTGATATAATGCATGACACATTAAAGCCAAGCAATGTTGATTGAATTGTTTTCCAAAAGTAGTGAAAATAAAAATGTTAAATTTAGATTTCTTCTTCTCTCTCTCTCTATGCTCTGTGCCTCAGATACCCATTTGATTAGGAAAATCAGCAGTTCCATTCTGGTACTGTTGGGGTCTTCCTTTTAAGCAAGGATCCCCTATTAGTCTCACTTAGTAGATAAACTTAGCAGCTTAATATACCCCCATTCCTAAAAATTTCCAAAGTTCAAAATAGACATTCTTTGTTTTCAGCAAGTGAGCAATATTAGCCCATATTATTTCTTAACAGATGCCTAGTGGCTATTAAATCCCAAGGAACTTACAATCCTATTGGTTAAGAATATTGTTTTTCCCTATATGAATCAAGCCTTATTTTTTAATGGTGGGAAGACCACCCTCTAGTCAGGATGCCACATCTGGACTGTTTTTGCCTCTCTTTTTCTTGCCTTGGTCTTGGGGACAGGACTGAACTGAGGTTCAGTAGACAAGGCCATGGCCAACCAAGGACGTGAATTCCAACTCAGGTTGCACTAGTTAGTGAGGCAGACCCTTGGCAGGTAGGGGTTCTCACCTCTCACCCAGAAAGACAAACCTGAAATACCCGTCCGATCACATGTGCTGAGCAGTCTCTCCCCAGCTCCTTTGTCTCCTTTTCTGATCATGCCATTATAAATTGGTTCCCCAGGCAAACATACAGTGAGTTTGGGTTTAAACCTGGCCCAGGAGGAAGATCAGCTACCTTGCGTATTCCAGACTGTGAGCACCAACAGCAGGTGCTCTGGGAACCTGTAAAGACGAATCATGGTGGAGGCAAGTTAAGAAGAGAATCTCACAAAGTGGATGATCAAAGAATTGGCAACACAGGTAACGGGGTAAGTAGAAGAAATATTGTTAAATCTCCACCTGCAATGAGATTTTCAATGTAAATTATTTGTTGACTATTCAATATGTCATCAGCATCTAGAGTTAAACATAAAGTTAGAAGTGTTGTAGACTAAAGATTCAACTAAAAGTAAGAGTTTTCCAGAGCTCTTCTACTTCTACAGATCTAATACTTCACCTTTTTGTCAAGTGGAGTACGTCTGTGGATATAATCTGCCTATAGTCTCAATTGCTAGGAGCTAGGTTCAGCATACTGTTCACTGAAATGTCTAACAATGGTCAGCACATAGATACTCCATAAATATTGTTGGAAAAATGAAGGAAAGATAGAAATGAATAAATAAATAATGTAAGTTGGAATATGTTAGTTTCCTATTGCTCTTGTAACAAGTTACCATGAACTTGGTAGTATAAAGCATTGTAGATTTATTATCTTATCTTCTCTTATCTTTTGGGGTCATTGTCCAAAAATGAGTTGTCAGGGCAGTTCTCCTTCCAAGGGCAATAGGATACAATTCATTAAAAGGGAGAGAATGATCCTGCGGGGGAAGCAGGACACACAGCAGACTCATAGAATGGCAACGCCCAAAACAGCACTCTGGCCTCAGAATCAACCCTTGGGGCATTCGGATCTGGCTAAAAGGCCCATGAGAGTCTCACAGGCATGGAAAGCCATGACACGGTGGCAAAAACGATCTAAATGAAAGATCTTGGTGAACAAGACCCCAGCGGAAGGAACAGGCCCTCAAGGAGGGAGGCGCCTTTCTCTGAAGGGAGGAAGGAACCTCCACTGTGATACGGCCTTGACTAAACAAGTTCAGAGTTGGTGAACTCAAGGGGCTTCCATAGCCTAGACAGCTCATGGCAAGAGCCTCGGGTGATTGCTGACGTCATAAATAAGAGTGCCAATTGTTAAATCAACAACAGGAATCACTGGGTACAGGCTCCCCACATAGGATCTCTGTCCTTAATGTGTTTTACTATGAAACTTAAAAACAACACTACTAGTCGAACAATACCCTCCCTATACCTTGTGCGGTTGTGTGAGTGCAGCCTGTTGAAATCCTTGCTTAGATGTACTAGGTTGATCTTCTGTATATGAAGGTAATTGAAAATGAAACTCGATGAAGGGCGGAATGGGAGAGGGAGTGGGAATGGGAGAGGGCTGCAGGAGGGAGGGAGGTGGGGGGGGAAGCCACAACAATACAAAAGTTGCACTTTGTAAATTCACATTTATTAAATAATAAAAAAAGGACACAATTCACTTCTTTGTTTTCCCAGTTCCTACAGGCTGTCTGCATTCTTTGATGCATTGCCCAGTATCCTTCCAAATCCTGCTCCCCTTTCCGTGTTCTCTCCCTCTCTTCCATTGACACATCACCTGTTCTGACTATGATCTTCCTCCCATTTTCTAATAAAGACTGTGGTTATATCAGACCCACTGGGATAATTCAGAATAATCTCCTCGACCCTTGATTTAATCATATCTGCACTGAAGTCCCAGGTTCTGGGGATAGAAGGTAGACATTGTTGGGAAGACCAATACCAAGCCTACCAACAGTCTACTGGATAAACTCTCCCCATCATCTAATGCTGTTATTTGTAACACATACCTGCTTGTACATTCTGTAAGTTGTTGGATCTTATCACATCCCAGAAAGAGAAGATAATGTCCTTCAAAGCCACAGCTCAGTCAGTTATATCAACAGAGGCACAGCAGAGGAGCTCCAGATTTTTCCAGATGACTTACAACCCTCACAAATAAATCACCAAGCTTTATCACCTTAATCTTCTCATATTCCTCAAATATCTCTCCTTCCAATTCTGTCACCTCATTTCACCTTTGGGACTCATTTTCAGCAGAATTGAAACACCTCTCCAGGTAGTCTCCCCACCTCCAAGTGACTCCCCCGCCCCATTTACTATCATTGTGTATGACCTCCCTGACGTGGAAATGTTATCATCGTGCTTCAGAGAACACCTGCTAAAACATCTGTGGAACAGAATTCTTGATCATAGATGTGAATTTAAAAAAATACCCTGGCAACTACTACATCAAGGGACTATTGGATTGGATTTCACATTTGATTGGATTTCTGCTTCTTGTGCTAGTTTTCCAAGAAAACCTATTCCTCTGGTAGATTAATCCATGTATGTTACCCGAGGGATTCTTGCAGTAATAGATCTCTAAGACTCAGAAGGTAAATCTCAGGTGCCCTAGTGTCCCTCCTCAGCCTGGGCTCACCTGATCACTTCCTCCAAGTGAAAAATGTCATCAGAGCAAACAAGCTCGTGGGTGCAACTGCTCCTTTCATTCTTTGGTGTATTACAGACTCTGATGTAAGAAGCAGCCTGGGGGCTAGATCCCCGAGATGCATTCGCCCAACTGGAGCTGAGATCTAGAACAATAACTAGCAGGATTTTTATATCAAACCAAGAAAAAATAAAAGTACTTGTGAGCGTCACCATAGAAATGATTGTTTATTTTACTTTCCATTTCCAACTTTATAAAATACCTTAGTATCTTGTTTATCTGACATTAAAGGGGATGTAAAAGCCTGGAAAGTAATTTTCAAGGTAACACAAGATTTATATTTTCAAGAACTACAATGTACTCTTAAAATTCAACCATATATAAAGGTTATATTCAACCATATATACATTCAACCATATATAAAGGTATGCATATATGCCCCTTGTAATAAGAGAACAAAGTGGAGTGCTTGTTTTGGTGCAACTGAGGAAGGACTGATTCATGCTGCATCATGGTATAAATTCACCACAGGCCAGGGTCAAGTTTACCCTTGCAGACACAGAAATTCTGTTTTGTTCTCTTGCCTTAACAAAGGATGTTAACTTCTCCTAAACAACTCACAGAAAACAATGTATGTAAGTGAGATAAGAAACAAGAAACCTCCTATATTGACATCAGTGAGTCTGCTATTACTTGTGCCCACATCAGTAGTTAGGGTCAGAGTCAAAGGAAAGAGGAGAGACAGAGATGTCTCGGACAGAGAGAAGGAAGGAGCTGGGTTCCTTACTTTGTTCTGATGACTTTGCTGCTCCTATCACAGTTCATGCAGTTCAGCAATATGATTCCTTTTTTCAGGAAATCTACATGAGTTGCTGTGCCATGCAAAACAATGCACTAAAAATGCTTTTACGCCCATGAGGGGAGGGCTGGTACTGTGGTTCAGTAGGCTGAGCCTCCACCTGCCAGCAACCCATATGGGCGCCAGTTCTGTCCCTGCTGCTCCTCTTCCAATCCATTCTCTGCTTATGTCCTGGGAAAGCAGTAGAAGATGGCCCAAGTACTTGGGTCCCTGCACCCATGTGGGAGACCTGGAAGAAGCTCCTGGCTCCTGGCTTCAGATCAGCCCAGTTCTAGCCATTACAACTATCCGGGGAGTGAACCAGAAGATGGAGGACCTTTCTCTCTGTCTCTCCCTCTCTCTGTCTGTAACTCTGCCTCTCAAATAAATAAATAAAGTCTTTAAAAAAATAACTATGAGATCATTATGGATTAAGGTTTGATTTGGTGTTTTTCATTTCTGGTTTTTACAATTTGTAAAACTTTTGTTTATTGTTCAAATTTTTGTTGTTTCTAGTTTTATTATAAAATGTTAAAAAAAAAAAAAAGTACCTTGGGGCCATCACCATGGCTCACTTGGTTAATCCTCTGCCTGCCGTGTCGGCATCCCATATCGGTGCCAGGTTCTTGTCCCAGTTGCTCCTCTTCCAGTCCAGCTCTCTGCTGTGGCCTGGGAAGGCAGTGGAGGATGGCCCAAGACCTTGGGCTCCTGTACCCACATGGGAGACCAGGAAGAAGCATCTGGCTCCTGGCTTCGGATCGGTGCAGCACCGGCCGTAGAGGCCATTTGGGGAGTGAACCAACGGAAGGAAGACTTTTCTCTCTTTCTCTCTCTCTCACTGTCTACCTGTCAAATAAAAAAAAAATGTACCTTGCAAAATAGATGTGAATGTTTGTATTGTCCAAGAATCTTTTTTTCAATATTCAATAAGCATTTTTTGAAAAGGTAAATTTTTTGTGTTTTATGTAATTTTTACCTATTAATTGAATCTTTCAAATTATGTCACTGGTTTTTAACTAAATCCTTTTTTAATTTTGCCTACTAGACTTGTCCAAAGACTGAGGGAAGTATGTTAAATTCTATGACATTTGGGTATTTATCAGTTTCTCCTTGTATTTCACATAGGAGTTGCTTTTTTATTTTTTTTTATTTTATTTTATTTTTTTTTTTGCCCTGAGAAGGGCCTTTGGGTGGGGGTCTGGGGCCGCGGGGGCAGCTCAGCCTCCGAAGCTGCAGAGCATGCGTCCCTGGCACTTGAGCGCGTAGATCACGTCCATGGCCATGACCATCTTGCGCTTGGCATGCACCGTGTAGGTGATGGCACCGCGGATGACGTTCTCCAGGAAGACCTTGAGCACGCAGTGGGTCTCCTCGCAGATGAGCCCCAGAGATGCGCTTGACGCCGCCGCACCGGCCCAGGCGGCTGATGGCTGGCTTGGTGATGCCCTGGATGTTGTCACGCAGCACCTTGCGGTGGTGCTCAGCGCTGCCCTTGCCCAGGCCCTTCCCGCCCTTGCCGCGCCCAGACATTCTTGGGTTTCAGTCAGCCAGGGACTGCCCATAAGCTTTAAAAGTGTATACTTGGGTGCTGGTATGGTGTAGTCAGTTAAGTTGCTGCCTGTGACACTGGCATCCCATATCAGCTCTGGTTCATGTCCTGGCTGATCCACTTGTGATCTAGCTCCCTGCTAATGTACCTGGAAAAGCAGCTGAAGATGGCTCAGGTGCCTGGATCCCTGAACCTACATGGGAGACCTGGAAGTAGCTCCTGTCTTTTTGGTTTATGCTTTCTGCTCTTTTGGATTCTACTGAAGCCCCTGGTGCAAGGATTGGAGTGGGCAACAAGGTCTTGGTCACTTAGTAGCTTCCCTGGTATCTCAGGGAGCCCCTCTGCCTGTATTCCACGTGGGTACAGGAGCTCCCTCGGGAAGAAAGCTCTTTCCTCAGGAACTTGGACTTGCTAAGTGTGACATTAGAGCGCTATGGCTACCTTGCTGGTCTCACAATGAAGCCAACACAACAGAATCAAAATAGTTGAGAAGCAGAAAAAAGACTGGGAGGCTGGAAGGACTGCACCCCCTTGTCAGCAGCACAGAAAACATTCAGGACTTAAAGTCATTCAGCTCTCAAGTTAGTTGTGAGCAATGTTTACAGTGACATTTCACTTGCAAAGGCTCCTCCGTTCTTATCATCAGCATCTTTGCTATGGAACAACCGAACCCTGTTTTCCTACTGGTCTGACTATTGCTCAAAACCCTGCATTTTAAGTAGAAAAAAAAAAATCAGCCCCATGATAAAGCTCATTAGTTATAACAGAGACCCCAAAACACCACCCCTGAGCACAAGGACCAACTTCTGTTCCCATCAAAGGGCAAACAAGCAGCATCCCAGACCTGTGGAGTCAACAGCAGACGGCCCTGCGGCAGACCACGCAGGCATCTCAGTGTGGAATCCACAGGACATCCCGATGCTCATAGAAGTTTGCAAAGAAGCCATCAGAGACATTGAAAGAGATGCTCATTAGGAAGACTGAGTCCAAACAGAGATGATACAAGACTGGCAGCAAAGTGCAATTGGGACAAACTAACTTAAATTTACATGTGGAATATAAGATCTATAAATTTTACTACCATTTTTTAAATTAAGAATATAGGAATAAAAATACTTTGGAGATAATTTTTTATCCTGGGAAGGAAATTTTGGGGAGAAATTGTGTAAGAGATTAATATATATTATAATAATGTATCACTATTGATAGCTTTTTGTAAATAAACATAAAAAATTTTTTAAAGATTTATTTATTTGAAACTCATAGTTACACAGAGAGAAGGAGAGACAGAGAGAGAGAGAGGTCTTCCATCCGCTGGTTCACTCCCCAGTTGGCCACAACAGCCAGAGCTGCGCCAATCCGAAGCCAAGAGCCAGGAGCTTCTTCTGGGTCTCCCATGCAGCTGCAGGGGGCCCAAGGAGTTGGGCCACCTTCAACTGCTTTCGCAGGCCATAGCAGAGAGCTGGATCAGAAGTGGAGCAGCCAGGACTCGAACTGACGACCATATGGGATGGTGGCACTGCAGGCAGCGGCTTTACCGGCTACCCCACAGTGCCAGCCCCAAACGTAAAATTTACATTAAGATCACACTAGCGTATGATGAAGTCAAGCATTCGACACTTTGCATAGTTCCAATATTCATGCATTTCAATTAGCAGTCTCCCCAATATCATGATGCAAATTGCAGTTATCATGGTATATTAACTGACCAATTGCCAAAAGGACACACTTTGCTGCTAGCTCTTCAGTCCACAGAGTCCACATGAGTATCAGAGCTACACTATGACTGCTGATCAATCACAGTGCTTCTTCCATAGTCTACTGTTGATTGGTCACTGTGTATCTGTAATTCCACTCACACACTGAGCACAAAGAGTGAAGGACAAAAAATAGACCATCAAAAGAGAGAATCAAAATGAAACTTAAAAGAGGAGGTTGGCTGGTAAAAATGGAAGTACAGCACACAAACCCAAGGTAGTAAGACTAGAAGTAACTTTCCAATCACACATTAATGAAGTGACAGAAGAAATAGCTTACCATGGGTATGTGGACACCACTGCTGGTCAAGAGACCAGCTATGCAGCCAGAGGTGCCCAGCAAAGGTGAACTTGGCCACAGAAGTGAATGAACTGAAAATATATGGAGTTCCAGGCTCCTGGCTGAAGCCTGGCCCAACCTTGGCCGTTGTGTCCATTTGAGGAGTGACCCAATGGATGCAGACCTCTCTCTGGGTGTCTCTGTGTATCTGTCTTTCTGTAGCTCTGCCTTTCAAATAAATCTTTATTTAAAAGAAATAAAATGCTTTCATTCTCAATTTGCCTAACATTTACATTATGTAGTTCTAGTGAATATCAGCTTTACCTTTTTTTTTCCATTCCCTGGAACATTCACAACAGACAATAAAAGATTTTTGACATTTGGATAAAAATTTTTAAAGGTCACAGAACAACTGTAATTTTTCCTGTTGGTCATTAAGATGGCTTTGCATGGCTTCAGCTTGTAGGGTCATTTTTCATGGTCCTGCATTTTGCTGCAAAATGAGGAATGCCTATACTTTATTTTAATAGTGGCATGAATTCCAGGGTCAGACCTTTTTCTGGTGGAGGCTCTGATACATATGCTCTTGATCAAAATTCCCAAGATGACATCACCTCCTGTCTATCTTCCATTGCTGTGTGTCTTTCTGAGACAGAAAAAAAGAAAAGGAAAAACCCACATGCTCATAGTACCATTACCACTGGTCCAGGTGAAGATACGTACTCTTAAATGAATGCCTCCTTTACAGAGATCATCTTTATTATTTCACCTTTGAATACAATGATTTCAGTGAACACTCCACGATGATCATCTGCAATTCAGAGACGGATTTCTTCAATTTTGGGTGCTCCCCTTTATAAACATCTATATAATACGTATAGTGCAAGTACCATCCACTTTCAAGCCAGTTTTCAGCCTCAAAATAAGGGATCCACAAGGATGTGGATGCCCAGTCTCACTTAACTACTTGGGCTGTACTATCTATCTGCTGAATAACCACGCATTCCACTCATGTCTGTTGTTCCCCACGTCATTTCTACTTCTTGGAATACCTTTCTTGAATCCACTCTCTGACAGCATAACCAAGAGACCTATCCTTCAAGTTTGCCTTTATACTATTAGTCTGCCATGGTGCCTATCAATTGGCACAAGGCACTTCAAAACTTTGTGGAAAATGGAATTAAAGGATAATCTTATTTTAGTGCAAAAAAAAATTGACATCCATGCATACAAGGGGTTTTCAAAAAATTCATGGAAAGTGCATGTTATACAAAAATGTCTTATTTTTCATGAACTGCTTGAAGCATCCTCATACGTGCCCAGTAAATCCTGCTAGCAGCAACACTGAGAGGCAGTGCTAATGTCTCAAGTAATTGGGCTCCTGCCATTTATGTAAAAGTCCTGAATTGAGTTCCTAACTTCTGGTTTGAACTCTGGCTATTACAGCCATTTGGGGAGTAGACCAGCAGATGGGAGCATATTCTCTCTCTCTCTCTCTCTCTCTCTCTCTCTCTGTCTCTCTCTCTGTGTGTGTGTGTGTGTGTGTCCCTCTCTCAAGTAAATATATTTTTAAATAAATAAATTATATTTTAAACAAATGAATGAATGAAATCTCAATTCTCACCTCCAGCAACAACTCCTCATCTCCAGCAACAAGCCTCTCTGCTTACAACAAATGGACCAGGAGCTCTCCTCTCTAGCTTATATTTCTGTATTTTTTTTCTGATCAACATTTGGTTATCTTTAAAAAACAAGCATTATCATTTCCCTCCTTTTTTACAAAAGTCTCCCAATAACTCGACTAAAATTCAGAACTCTTTAGTTGATATTCTTTATTTATTCCTTCCTTTACTCAGTAAGAACTTAGCAAAGAGCATGCCTGTTGTGAGCAAATACCAGAGAACTAGCCACCCGGAGCAGCTAACAGATTCAGGGAAAATTACATCACAGTGCATGGAGTGCTGTGATACTGACATGGACTTTGCTTTGGCAGCAAAGGTGGGAGCCCCTAACCATTAGCCAGTGGGCAATAGGGAGGAAGAGTTTTTTTTCTGAAAAGGCCATCAACTGGATTCAGTCTTTTTAAATTTACCTTTTGATTTTATCTTATTTTATTTTTAGAGGGAGAGACAGAGAGATCTTCCAACCACTGGTTCACTACCCAGATGACCACAATGGCCAGGGCTGAGCCAGGCTGAAGCCAGGAGCTTCTTCCAGGTCTCCTGCATGGGTAGCAGGGACCCAGACACTTGGGTCATCCTGTGCTGCTTTTACCAGGCGCATTCGCAGGTAGCTGGATCGGAAGTGGACACGAAATGCTGCCTATATGGGATGCAGGTTCACAGGCGGCAGCCTCATCTGCTATGCCACAATGCTGGCCCCTATCGTTTTTCTTTTTAATTATAAGGCACAATGTGATATTTGTATACAAAATACGTAAGCATATAATGATCAAATTAGAGTCATTAGCAAGTCCTTGCCTCAAACATTTATCATTTTATTGTGGTGAAAACATTAAAAATCATCTTCTGGCTAATTTGATGTACAATACCTGATTGTTCACTGTAGTCACTCTTCAATGCATTACAACACAAGAATGTGTTCCACCTAGCTGCAGCATTGCAAGTACTGACTCAGCTCTCCCCAGCCCCAGCCCCCACCCTTCCCCACCCTCAGTAACCACTGTTCTACTCTCAACTTCCATGAGATCCATCTTTTCACAGGCCTTATTTGAGTGAGATCACACAGCATGTGTCTTCTGTGTCTGGCTTCTTTCAATTAACACAATGTCCTCTGCCTTCATTCATGTTGTCACAAATGATGAGATTTTGATCTTTCCTATGGCTGAATAGTATTCCATTATGTACATATTCTCATCTTCTTTAGCCATCCCCTGCTGATGGACGCTTAGGATTACTCCACATCTTGGCTATTCTGAGTAGTGCCACAGCAAACATGGGAGTGCAGACATCTCTTGGATAGACTGATGTCATTCCCTTTGGATACACACCCAAGAGTGGGATTGTTGTCTAGCATATCGCTATTTTCAATGTTTGCTGAGGATGTGAAACAATTTTATGTCAACAATTTTGACAACTTATGTGAAATGCACATATTTCTCCAAACAACAAATTCAGAAAACAGACATAGAAAGAAACCAATATTTGAATAGCCTCATGTGTATTTAAGAAATTAAATTCAAGGCTGACACTGTGGCATATTGGGTAAAGCTGGCCTCCCATATGGGTGCTGGTTTGTATCCCAGCTGCTCCACTTCTGATCCAGTTCGCTGCTAATGGCTTGGGGAAATCAGTGAAAGATGACCCAAGTCCTTGGTCCAGGCCACCCACCCGGGTGACCTATCCAACCCATGTGGTTCCTGACAGGTGTCCTAGTGTAACTCAGCTCCTTCAGCTGTAATCAACGTCGGTGAGGTCTGCAGGTGTCTCAGTGGCCTAGCCTGCTGGGCCTGTGGGATGGCACTGCCTTTGTGATGCACCTAGAAGCTCTCTGAGCCGTGCACCTGGCTGTGGCTGTGCAGCTCCTGTCAGTTTCTGCAAGTTGTGGGAGTATAGGGTCATCCCTGTGGCCCATGTAGCTATGGTGCAGAGCACCCGGTGGCCATTGTCCAAGGGCTGCACAGGTAAGTTTATAGGGCCTTTGGGAATCAGCTTGCTCAGAGAGGTCTGCCCAGCTCCTTCCCAGGGCTGAGAGGAGGTGGTGGATGAAGCCCAGCATGTCCTTAGAGCTGTTCAACACCTTCTCGGAGCCACAGGAGGACAGGCAGGGCCTCCCAGCTGCTTCCCAGGAGTCTTGGCTGGCTGAGACATTTAGGAAAGTCTTCCCTGTCATTTCCCAGGATCATGGGTGGGCAGAGCCACTCAACTGCTTCTTTGGGCCTCTGTGGGATGAGCCACTCAGCGCTGTTTGCTTCCTGGGGCAAGAATGCATGGATGGGTCCAGGCTGCAGCTTCCAGAGCAGCAAGAGGGTAGGTGAGGCCATCTGCCTTTTTTCTGGGTTCTCTGCAGGTGTAGCCACTCAGGGTGTGCCAGGGAGGATCTTCCCAGGCCATGAGAGGAGAGACAGGGCCTCCAGGCTGACCCAGGGCTGAGTCTGCAGAGCTGTTGGGAGCAGCTGCTATCAGGATCTAGAGTGGTTGGGGCCTCGTGATGTCTCCACACAACAAGAGCCTGGGTAAGGAGGGCACAACATGGGCTGGTTTCTTTCTTGAGGGCAATGCAGCAGTGTGGTCACCTGAAAGCTCCCAAGACCAAGTTCAGGGATTGAGAGGGCACGAAAGTTCTCCAGCAGGATATGCCCCGGGTGTCTGCCAAGAGCCTTCTCCTGCTTACTCTGTCCCCACCAAGGTAAGTCCTCCAGGCTCAAGGTTGATCTCAAGTGACAGGGAGTCACACACTGTGTGCTTAGTTCCTTTCTGGATAAGACCTGCTTGAACCTCTGCACTCTGCAGTGTTCAGTACTCTGCTCACTTTCTTGTCCCACTCTCCAGCAGGTGCCACCTAAGTTTGGGGAAGAAGTACTGCAGGCCTTTCTCCGGCCACCTGGCTAACATGGTCCTAAGAGGCTCAGTCCATGGGTACTGGCTTGGGGGTAGGGGCTGTGGGGCTCTAGCCAGCCCTGGATATCACTATGGTGGGTCTGGGACTGGCCCTGGTCCTAAGGCCTCGGCTTAATTCCTCCTCCCTCCCTCAAGAAGGAGAAATCTCTCTACCCTGTGCTGTTAGGAATCAGGAGAGAGGTGACGAGGCAACTCTTTTCTTGCTGCCTTCTTCAATTAATATTTCCTTAATATACTAAAACTACACACTCCTCTGGTTATGTAAAGGTAGGTGATACAAGCAGTGTCTCTGCAGGGGAGATGATGGCTGAAGGACCTTATGCATCTTGCTCCCCGTCCTGTATGAAGTCTAAGGACAAGTAAGAATTCACCCAACAAAGGAATGTGGAGGAGAGAGCAGGCAGGCAAGGCTTTTGAAAACTATGTTAATAATACACCTTCTTCTCACCAGTGCATGCAACTTTCTCTAGGATAAACCATATGCTAGGCCATAAAGAAAGTCTCAGCAAATTCAAAAACTCTAAGTCCTACCATGCATCTTTTCTGACCACAGTGGAATGAAGCTGGAAATCAACAACTCAAGTCCCTAGATCATATTGAAACACATGGAGACTGAATGGCATGCTCCTGAATGAACAGTGGGTCATAGAAGAAATCAAAAAACAAATCAAAAAATTTCTGGAAACAAATGAAGATGACAATATATCATATCAAAATGTAAGGGGTACAGTAAAAGCAGTGTTAAGAGGTAAGTTTATAACAATCGGTGCCTAATGAAGAAATTGGAAGAGTACCAAATAACTGAGCCATCAATGCGTTTCTAGGACCTAGAAAAACAACAATAAACCAGACTCAAAATTAGTAGCAGGAAAGAAATAATTAAAAGTAGAGAATAAACAAAATTAAAACAAAAATATAAAAGACCAGTGAAATGAAGAACTGGCTCTGAAAAATAAATAAAATTGATACACCATTAGCCAAAATAACCAAAAAAAAAAAAGAAGAAGAACCAAATCAATAAAATCAGAGATGAAAAAGGAAGTGTAACAATAGACACCACAGAAATAAAAAGAATAATCATAAACCGCTACAAAGAGCTGTATGCAAACAAATTGGGAAGAAATGGATAGATTCCTAGACATATACAATCTACCAAAATTGAGTCATGAAGACAAAGAAAACCAAAATAGACCAATATCCAAGACAGAAACTGAATCAGTAATAAAGACCTTCCCAAAAAAGAAAAGCCCAGGACCAGAAAGCACCACTGCTGAATTCTACCAGACATTTAAAGAATGAATTTCAATTCTCAAGCTATTCAAAACAATGGAAAGGGAAGGAATCCTCCCAAACTCCTTCTGTGGATCCTACATCATCTTAATTCCTAAGCCAGAAAAAGATGCAACAGAAAAAGAGAACTATAGACCAATATCCCTTATGAGCATAAATGTAAAAATCTTCAACAAAATATTGGCTAATTGAATCCAACAACACATAAGAAAAATCGTTCACCTGGACCAAGTGGGTTTTATCCCTGGCATGTAGGTATGGTTCAACATTCACAAATCAATCGATGTGATACATCATATTAACAAACTGAATAACAAAAACCATATGGTTATCTCAATAGATGCAAAGTATTTGATAAAATATAACACCCTTTTACAATGAAAACCTTAAGCAAATTGGGTATAGCAGGAACATTACTGAACACAATCAAGGCAACTTATGACAAAAACAAGACCAGCATCCTGTTGAATGGGGAAAAGCTAAAAATATTCCCCCTAAGATCTGAAACCAAACAAGGATGCTATATAGTTCTGGAAGTTTTAGCCAGAGCCATTGGGCAAGAAAAAGAAATCAAAGGCATACAAATTGGAAAGAAGGAAATCAAATTAACCCTATATGCAGATGACATGATCCTATTTATAAGAGTTTGGTAAGCTGACAGGATATAAAATCAACACAGGAAAATCTAAAGTCTTTATATACACAGACAATGTCATGGCTGAGAATGAACCTCTAAGATCAATTCCATTCACAATAGCTACAAAAAATTAAATACCTTGGAATAAATTTAATCAAAGATGTCAAAGATCTCTATGATGAAATTACAAACACTAAAGAAAGAAATAGAAGGGGACATTAAAAATGGAAAAATCTTTCATGTTCATAGATTGGAAGAATCAACATCATCAAAATGTCCATACCACCAAAAGCAACTTGCAGATTCAGTGTGATAACAATCAAAATATCAAGGACTTTTTTCAGATACAGAAAAAATGATGCTGAAATTCATATAAAAATACAGGAGACCCCGAATAGCTAAAGCAATCATATACAACAAAAACAAAGCTGGAGGCATCCCACTACCTGATTTCAAGACATACAACAGGGCAGCTGTAATCAAAACAGCCTGGTACTGGCACAGAAACACACTCGTAGACCAATGGAATAGAATAAAAACTCCAAAAATCAACGCATGCATCTAGAACCAACTTATCTTTGACAAAGGAGCTAAAACCAATTCCTGGAGCAAGTCTCTTCAACAAGTGGTGCTGGGAAAACTGGATCTCCACATACAGAAGTTTGAAACTAGACCCCTACCTTACATCTTACACAAAAATCCGCTCAAAATGGATCAAATACCTAACTCTATGACCCGATACCATCAAATAACTAGAGAACATTAGGGAAACTCTGCAAGACATTAGCATCAGCAAAGACTTCTTGGAAAAGATCCCAGAAGCACAGGCAATCAAAGCCAAAGTTGACAAATGGGATTACATCAAGGTTCTTCACTGCAAAAGAAACACTCAGCAAAGCAAGAGACAACGAACAGAATGGAAGGAAATTTTTGCAAATTACTCAACTGATAAAAGCTTAACATTCAGAATCTATAAAAAGCTCAAGAAATTCAACAACAACAAAACAAACAATCCAGTTAAGAAATGGGCAAAGGACTTGAACAGTCATTTTTCAAGAGTGGAAATTCAAACAGCCAATAGACACTTGAGAAAATGTTCAGGATCACTAGCCCTCGGGGAAATGCAAATCAAAACCATAATGAGGTTTTACCTCACTCCAGGTAGAATGGCTCCCATACGGAAATCAACAAATGATAAATGCTGGCAAGGATGTGGGGGAAGAGGTAGCCTGGTCCATTGTTGGTGGAAATGTAAACTGGTGCCACCTCTGTGGAAGACAGTATAGAGATATCTTAGAAATCTAAATAAAGACCTGCCATATGATCCACTCCTAATAATTTATCCGAACCAAAAGAAAACAGCAAATGAAAGTTACTTGTACCCCCATTTTCATGGCAGCACAATTCACAATAGCAAAGATATAGAATCAACCCAGATGTCCATCAACTGTTGACTGGATACAGAAATTATGGTATAGATACACTATGGATACTATTCAGTGGAAGAAAAAAAAAATGAATCCTGTCTTTTACAACAAAATGGATTCAACTGGAAAATGTTATAAAAAGTGAAATAAGCCAGTCCCCAGAAGACAGATATCATATGTTTTCCTTGACCCAAGGTAACTAATAGAGTGCCTGAAATGTAACGTATTGGTGTAAAATAGACATTTTGAAATTCGATGATTGTGTACAGCTCCTGTCTCTTCCATCATGGAACAGTGGTGTTTTTGTTGTTGTTGTTTGTTTTGTCTTGTTTTTCTTTTCTTTTTTCTTTATACTATTTGTTGAAATCTTTTACTTAGTGTACTGTTAACTATATGATCATTAAGTAAACTGAAAATAGATCTTTGTAAAAATTAAGAGTGGGAATGGGAGCGGGAGGAGGAGAATGGATTAAAGCATGGGTGGGGGGAGGATGGAGGGAGGAATGGCACTATATTCCTAAGTCTGTATTTATGAAATACATGAAACTTTTAAATAAAATTTTTAAAAGGAAAATAAAACTATGCATAATATATATCAGGAAGTGAGGTCATGCAGTGTGAGGAGATGTTCTCTACTCCTTCTTAAAGCCACATACTTTGAGATGCACCATACTTTCTTCCCCTAGTTCCCTCTTGGTGGATCTTAATAATATTTCTCTTTTTAAAAAATGTATTTTATTTAATTATTTGAAAGGCAGAGTTATAGAGAAAGAGGGAGACACAGAGACACAGAGAGACCTTCCATCTGTTTGTTCACTCTCGAAATGGCCACAATGGCTGGGACTGGGCCAGACTGAATCCAGGAGTCTGGAACTTCATCCAAGTCTCCCCCATAGGTGTAGAGGCCCAAGCACTTAGCCATCTTCCACTGCTTTCCCAGGCACATTAGCTGAGAACTGGACCAGAAGTGGGGCAGCCAGGACACAAACAGTAAAGGCACCCATGTGGGATGCTGATACCACCTTAACCTGCTTTACCACAAAGCTTGCCCTTGGTATTTCTTTTTTTAAAGATTTTATTTATTTATTTGACAGGTAGAGTTACAGACAGTGAGATGGAGAAACAGAGAGAAAGATCTTCCGTCCACTGGTTCACTCCCCAGATGGCCGCAATGGCCAGAGCTGCAATGGCCAAGAGCTGAGCCAATCCACAGCCAGGAGCCAGGTGCTTCTTCGTGGTCTCCCATGTGGGTGCAGGGACCCAAGGACTTGGGTCATCTTCTGCTGCTTTCCCAGGCCATAGCAGAGAGCTGGATTGGAAGAGGAGCAGCAGGGACTAGAACCAGTGCCCATGTGGGATGCCAGTGCCGCAGGCAGAGGATTTAACCTACTGTGCCACGGCGCCAGCCCCACCCTTGGTATTTCTAATTCCATGACATGTCATCATAAATAATACTGTTAAAAAATGACATTGTGGGGGCCAGTACTGCGGCACAGTAGGTTAATCCTCCACTTGTTGCGCTGTCATCCCATATGAGCACCAGTTCTAGTCCTGGCTGCTCTTCCACTGATCTAGTTCTCTGCCATGGCCTGGGAAAGCAGTAGAAGATGGCCCAAGTGCTTGGGCCCCTGCACGCACATGAGAGACCCAGAAAAAGCTCCTGAGTCCTGGCTTCAGATACGCCCAGCTTCGGTCATTGCAGCCATTTGGGGAGTGAACCAGCAGATGGAAGATCTCTTTCTCTCTCTGTCTCTCCCTCTTACTGTCTATAACCCTACCTCTCAAATAAATAAATAAAAATCTTAAAAAAAGAATGACATTGTACATCTGTGTTGCATTTTTGTATTTCTACCAGTTGGAACTTTGGGATAAACTCCTAGAAGTATAGTTGCTTAGTCAAAAGGTAAATGCAGAGACAGGTGTTGTGCTGCTCAGGACACCAGAATTTCATAGTAGAGTGCCTGGGATCGAGTCCCAGCTCTGTTGCCTGATCCCAGAGACCTGTTAATGCCAACCCATGGAGGCAGCAGAAGATGAGTTAGAGTATTTAGGCCCCTGCCACCCACATGGGAGACCCAGATGGGGTTCCTGGTTTCTGGATTTGGTCTGGTTCAGCCCCAGTTGTTGTGGGCATTTGAAGAGTGAACCTGCAGGTGAAAGTTCTCTCTCACTCTGTCTCTCTTTTGTAAAAGGTAAATAGAGATGTAAGTATGCTAAATCACCTGCTGCAGGAGCGGTCTCATTTGGCATTCTCATCAGCAATGTCAGAGACTGGAAGATAACCTGAGCTTCCCAAAGGGCTAGGGACAAAGGGTTTTATCAGGTGAAGCTGGGGCTGGGAGATGCACGTTCAGCTCACATCCAAGTTCTGGTTGGCCTGCGTGCTTATGGCCCTCCTCTGTCAGCAATATCATGTTCTTCAGGGAACTTTGAGGATGGCAGAATGGGCTCCATCTAGTCTAGGGGCCAGATGCAGGCAATAGTTCCTTTTTGCTCAAGACCTGGGGTTTTCTTAGAAAAGAAACCCCTCAAGACAAGATGTCATCCATAGGGTAAATAAATGATTCATAAGTCTGGCGATCAGGGACCTTGTAGAGCCAGTTACACAGCTCCTTCCACTCAGTGAGTTTACCTTAGTGAAACTAGGGCGAGAGAAACTTGAAGCTAAGAGAGGGAGGGTGGCACCGTGGGCCACCAGGACCTGATGTAGTGTCTGCATTGGAGGCACGGTGACGGGGTGCAGTTTCACAGCCCTGAGAGAGGACAGAGTTAAACAGTGTAAGACGAGGAGGAGGAGCCAGGGAGGCAAAGGCAGAATCACAAACCAGAACATGTATTTGAATGGATAACTAAGTGAACTGAAACAAACAAGGCTTTATCATGAAATAGAACAAAAGAAACACGGAACCTCTGCTGACAACTGTGAGGAAGTGAGAGCCTATTGAGCAAGGGGTGGTGGAAGGAAGTGAACACAGCCTCTCTGGCCATCACCAATTGCTGTAAGCTTCCTCTGCTCCCCAACTCTGCTTTTCCATCCGAGTAAATCTCACACTACATACCTGTTTGCCCTCAAAATCCTTTTCAAAATCCTTACCCTCAAACAGGGAGTCCTGTCATACCTATTCATCTACTCCCTGGCCCAAGAGTTCTAATTTTCCCTCAAAGGGAAGCAGCATAGCAAGCAAAGTAATCGCTTTAAAGCTTAACAGTTGGAACCAGATGACTCAACTCCTACACCTGATCTCACCTGCCAGAACCCTCATATGCTTTATGGGTTTTCTGTTTGGTTGTTGTTGTTGTTGTTGTTGTTGTTGTTGTTTGAGGGTTACCATCAAGGGAGGCAGTCTGTTGTTTTATTTATTTCTCTGTGTTTTACTTAAATAAATGTGTTATAAATATGCAAAATATAGGCTGGGATTTCAAAATGTTAATGAAAAAATCAAATGAAAAGAGAATGAGGGGCCAGTGCTGTGGCATAGTGGTTAAAGCCATTGCCTGAAGGGCCGGAATCCCCTTTGGGTGCTGGTTTGAGTCTCGGCTGCTCCACTTCTGATCCAGCTCTCTGCTATGGCCTGAGAAAGCAGTGGAAGATGGCCCAATTCCTTTGGCCCCTGCACCCACTGTGGGCTCCTGGCTTCAGATCAGCCCAGCTCCGGCCATTGCAGCCATTTGGGGAGTGAATCAGCAGATGGAAGACCTCTCTCTCTCTGCCTCTGCCTCTCTGTAACTCTGCCTTTCAAATAAATAAATAAATCTAAAGTGAAAAATAAAAGAGAATGGGCATTTTCTATGAAGTTTTAAAAATATTACATATTTATTTTCACTTTACTTGAAAGGCAGCGATAGAGAGCAAGAAATCTTCTGTCTGCTATTTCTATCCCCAAATATCTGCAACAGCCAGGGCTGGGTCAGGCTGAAGCCAGGAACCCAGAACTCAATCTGAGTTTCCTATGCATGTGGCAGATCCCAAGTGAGACAATTTGTATCAATCCCAGTTACACCTACCAGGAAGTAGGCTGAAAAACAAGATACAGGCAAAAGAACTGGTTCAAACCAGCTAGATCCAACATGGCACCTAACACAACCTCCAGGAAGACCCAAACCATCACTGCACCCTCATTATAATGCATTAGCATAGCAAAAGTCACTTCGCTTTACATCATAACCATTTGCAGTTGCCATGACAACCACACAAGGAGAAAAGAGGTAGATTCCAATTTCTGGAACTTACCACTCTCTTTCCAGATGTGAAATGAATATTCCTCCTGTTGTAGGGATATGTTCCCCAGCTGTTGTATCCTAGGTTCTCACCCCCATGTGAAATAAGAATTCAAAGCAGAGACATAAGTAAAGTGCAAGAATAGGAGGAGAGAGTGAGTACACATTCAGACATGGTGTGAACACATGCCGGCCATGGGGAGAATCTACCTGTGGGTTGAGGGTGAGGGTGAGAGAGAGAGAAAGACAGAATCTGAGACACCTGTCCAGTAGTCACCCTTATTAGGTAGAGGTGGTGCCACAGTTGAATATATAAACAGGGTGGAGCTGGGGTGGGGTTTGGCCTACATGATGTCCTCCAAGAAGACGTTCATGGCATCTCCACGTGAAGCACAGTTTACACGTAATCATCATATCATCTCCTTCGTGGTCGGGAAGACCCAAGTGCATCACAGGAAAGTAGGTGTGCTGAACCGGCATGCAAAGGTTAGGGTGCAGGACTAGAGATATCCCAGAGCTGGTGTAAGAATGTGCTCTCAGGGGGCCAGCACTGTGGCAGAGTGAGTTAAAGCCCCAGCCTGCAGCGCCAGCATCCCACATGGGCACCAGTTCAAGTCCCAGCTGCTCCACTTTCAATCCAGCTCCCTGCTAATGCACCTGGGAAAGCAGCGGAGGATGGCCCAAGTCCACCATGTGGTGGACCCAGAGGAAGCTCCTGGCTCCTGGCTTTGGATCAGTTCAGTTCCAGCCATAGCCATTTGGGGAGTGAACCAGCAGATGAAAGACCAACTCTCTCTCTCTCTCCACTTCTCTATCTCTCTCTCTACTTCTCTCTGTAACTCTGTCTTTCAAACAAATAAATCTTAAAAGAATGTACTCTCAGCTTGCCTCTTCATCGCTCTCAGTTCCTTCTTGGGCCCCCTGCACATTCTTGACAAACCAAGCAGCTCCTTATAAAACATCTTCACACCGATGTATCAGCAGCTAGTTGTAATGTAGCAGAGGGCTTCTTCCTAGGAGCCAGGAACCCACCCTCTGTCAGTGGAAGTCTGTGCCTTCATAATTCTTGCCGATGGTTTTGCCATATTATCTCCCCTCCTTGCTCCCTCCTTAGCAAGGGTGACAACACATTCCATCCAGGTGTTTCTACTCCTTTCAGGGTAGTTTCAAATAATTCATTGTGGTTACATATGTATCTCATTTTTTTATTCCAAGTTCTTGCCCCCACAAAGATAAGAATTCAAAGAAGAGGCAAAACCCCAGTAGGTTAATCCTCCACCTGCGGCGCCGGTATCCCATATGGGCACCAGTTCTAGTCCTGGCTGCCCCTCTTCCAATCCAGCTCTCTGCTGTGGCCTGGGAAAGCAGTGGAAGATGGCCCAAGTGTGCTTGGACCCCTGCACCCACATGGGAGATCAGGAAGAATCACCTGGCTCCTGGCTCCTGGCTTCAGATCAGCACGGCTCCGGCCATTGCGGCCATCTGGGGAGTGAACCAACAGAAGGAAGACCTTTCTCTTTGTCTCTCTCTCTCTCTCTCTCTCTCACTATCTGTAACTCTACCTCTCAAATAAATAAATAAAATATTATTTAAATTGCACAAGTGAGAATAAGGTTTACTCAAGAGCGAGAATATACATTCACATGTGAGGGTAGGCCACCCCGCATGGAGTGATGCCTGTCATGAGTGGGTCAGAGGGTTGCCTATGAGGAGAGAGAGTAGGAGGAGGCCAGAGAAAGACCCATAAGCGTGATCAAGAAGCCAAGAGCCAAAGAGGTGCCGCTCCCATGTTATCAGTCTGTTTTGTGAGATTGGAGGTGGTGCCTTAATTGAATATACAAATGGGGTGGAGTTTAGGGTTTAATTTCTGGGGGTTTCATGGAGCATCCATATGGAGCTTAACTTTCACGTGGTTATCATGGCACCTCCTCCATCCTGGCCCCAAATGTGACACAGCTGCATCATGGGAGAGTGGGCAAACTGGATTGACAGGTAAGGGGTGGAATTACAATGCAATTCTACAGAGAAAATTAAGAAAAAAATTCCTTCAGCTTTATGTACTCCCACCTAACTCTCTCCCTAGTTCCCCATATAAGTTACCTGACATTCCATCTTGGAGAAGTTGAGATTGTTTTCAAAACTCTCTAGGAATGTGTGCTCTGACCCATCAGGAATTTTTATCATGAGTGAGCACGTGGTGAGTGATAGTGCAAAGCCTTGGTGGCATGAAGACCGACCTAAGCATTTCTCAGTTGGATATAAATTGCTTGGTGTTTCACTCTTTGAGAATTAACTCCAAGGGCAGGCATTTGGTCTGGTGGTTTAGCCACAGGTCAGGACATTCAGCTCCTGATTCCAGCTTCCTGCTAATTCAGACTTTAAAAGGCAGAAGATGATGGCTCAAGAATGTGGATATCTTCCACCCATGTGGGAGAACTGGACTGAGTTCCTGGTTCCTGACTTTGGTCTGCACAAAGTGCTTGGGTCCCTGCCACCAGCGTGGGAGACCTACCTGGAGTTCCAGGTTCCTGGCCACAGCCTAGCCATCGTGGCTATTTTGGGGAGTGAATCAGCAGATGGAAGATCTCTCTTTCAAATAAAATAAATTTTAAAAATAATAATTTATAGTTACCTAGATCTACCGTCTAAGCACTGGTTACTAGTAAAGCAGACTAGAGGGATTTAGCAAACATCTTTCCCTATCCCATTTTTTATCCCTTCATTTATTCATGACTTGCTGTATCTCATGTACTGCTTACACATCAGTCCCCAAAGTCAGTCTTTTTGAATCACATTTTTTACATTGTTACAAATTATTTGCTTAAAGGTTTTTTAAAGATTTATGCATTTGTTTGAAAGGCAGAGTTACAGGTTTGCAGGCGAGAAAAGCAGGGGGAGAGAGAACGAGAGAGTGTGAGAGAGAGAGAGAGAGAGAATCTTCCCATCTTCTATCCACTGGTTCACTCCCAAAATGGCTGGGGCAGGCCAAAGCTAGGAGCATGGAATTCCATGTGGGTCTCCCACGTGTGTGGCAGGGACCCAAGCACTTGGGCCATCTTCCACTGCTTTCCCAAGGCATGAACAAGGAGTTGGATGGGAAATGGTGCAACCAGGACTCCAACTGGTGCTCATGTCAGAACTTAACCCTGTTCACCACAATGCTGGCCCCTTGAATCACTTCCTACATCTGAGTAAGAACCGTGCAATGAAAGAATACTGTATTATCTGAGTTTGTGCCCCATCTCAGCTCCTATTCTGGTAATTCTTAATAGCTACTTCTAATTCCTAGTTAACGATCATCACTTGGTAATTAATTATGTTTGCCAAATAATGAATTCTCTAAACATCAACCGTTTGAAAAGGCAATACATATTTCTTTTTGTCACCCAGTATCTTGGCCAAAAGTTGGAGGCTGGTTCAATTGAACAACCAAGCATATATATAAGGTTACTGTCAAAATGTCAACTGGAGCTGCAAACATGTCACTGGGCAGAGGATCCACTTCCAGGCTGGCTCACCCCGTGGCTGACAAGTCAGTGCTGAGTGCACCAGGAAAGTGCAGCCCCTTGGCACCTGACTCTTCCATTTTCTTTGCAGCTTGGCAGGTTCCTTCCCCCAGGGAGAGGGAACTAACAGAGAGCAAGGTGAACACCTCAGCTTATTTCTGAGTGAAAGTCAAACACTGGCCTCCTCCACAGTGTCCATATTGGTGTTAAAGGTCATGTCCAGTTAGTGTGGGAGGAGCCTACGGGAAGGAAGAGGCACCAGGTGAGGGGATTCTTGGGTCTTCCTGAAAACTGACACGACACCTGTCAAGTGTTTTATACCTGGATGGGTATAAAGCCAAATATCCCCAAACACCTGAGATTCAATCCTTCCTAAATGACTCCAACTCACTGGTAAAACTTTACATTACCTATGCAGAAAAAGGCAGGCTTCACAATCCTGCAAAAAATATCCTAACTGTGAGGGCTTATGGTCTTATCTTTTTTGAGATTCCAGATATGAAATTACATTTTTGTGACCCAAGAGTGAGGAGTAAAAATGAGTCCTTGAAAGACTTTGTACTCAAAGATGCCCAAGTAGTTATCATGAGAAGCCTTTGGTTTCGTTATTTTTCACAGAATAATTAGCTCCATTCAAGGAAACATTTTCTTGACCTTCTACTTCTGACGGTAGCTGTCATCATAGAATAATGCTAGGTTATGCTTTGTTTTACTTTGCTTTGTTTTTCTCTGTGGAATGCTGCAATGATAGCACCCACAGAATTTCTGGAATTTCCTGAAGATCTCCTAAGAAGGTAGAAGTCTAATTATAAGACAATGTTAGCCTTGTCACTGCTAGGTTAGCAAATGAAAAATCTGGCAAGGTTCAACAAAGCAGTGTTTTGAAATATTTAAATAAACTTTGTTTTGTTGCCAAACCCCTGAAGAACCAGTGGATTTTTCACAAGGTGGAAACATCAGGATCACCAGGTATATTTTCTAAGCCCTGTCTTCCTCATGAATAATCATATTCAAGAGAAATTTATGAACGAGTCTACCACTATTTTTCAAGGTTTCTAGATGTTAAGAAGGCTAAGTCGCTGCCCCCAGGGGAGCAAGGAGAGCTCTGTTCAGTGTGGAGAACATGTCGGACCCAGAAGTGGCTGTTACACATCGGTTGCCTCCTTAGGAACTTGTCATCAACTGTAAAATCCATTGACCCAAAGAACAAACCAGGAGGCTTCTTCCCTATCCTTCCCCCTAACTGCACGCCCTGCCCCAACCCCAGTAGTCCTGGAAACAGCACACCTGGCTCCAGGAATCTTTCTCATTCTTTAACTCACCTATTCAGGGCCCCATTGTGTCTAAATTTCCCCAAAGTCCAATCGACATGAATGGTGAGCATGACTCCCAGGTTGTAGACCCTTCATCCTGCTGTTGCCCCAGTTTTACACCACAGGAGCAACATGAAGCAGATCTCAATCCCTGGTGGTTCACAGAGATGGAGTGTGTCAAGCCTTGTGCCACAGGAACTGTCCAGTGACAGGAAAGCAATCACTTCCCTGGGGAAAAACAGAGCAGCAGAAGCAGTAGTTTGTTAAACGGGCTCTTCTGCATCTGCCCTAGGACCTTCCTTCCTCTCCTGAGGAAAATATAATTCCACTCCATCAAGGTAAAGACTCACTCAACCATGTTTTTCCTAATTAGATGCATCAGTTCTCCTCCTCCTCTGATAGATCCCTTAAATCAGTCAAAATTCTATGAAAGAAACAAGACATAATACAAAAGCAGTTAGCTTTATGAACTAGGGCATTTAGTGTATTCCTTCTCAGAAGAAATGTCTCAATGTCCTTACAGACATCTTTGTACGCTAGGGGTGGACAATCCTAACATCCGTGTAAAGTCGATTGGATGACATAAAGGCAAAGATTCCCAGGGAAATGATTAGCATTTCACCTCCTTTGTCACTGGCCCTATCATGGAGCACTAATATCCTCTGCTGTCATTCCTAGGATTAAAATAACAACAGGCTTCCCCAGAAGTCGGAAGGCAAGTCCTGTCTATGTAGCACTTCCCCCTTTGAAATGGAATCAAGTTATGAAAATAACATCGTAAAGCAAAGAGGAAAAAGCCTACAAGTAATCACAGAAATCACCCAAGTATGGAAGGGAAGGTACTTCACTCCAGTGGAAAAGGAATAGAGGGCCTGGGGTGTGGTGTAGCAGGTGAAGCCATTGCCTGTGGTACCACATCCCATATGGGCACCAGTTCATTCACGTCCCAGCTGCTCCACTTCTGATCCAGCTCCCTGTCAATGGCTCGGGGAAGGCAATGTAGGATGGCCCAAGTGCTTGAACTCCTGCCACCCACGTGGGAGACCTGGAAGAGCTCCTTACCTTGGCCTCACTCAGCCCTGGCTGTGCAGCCATCTGGGGAGTGAAACAGCAAATGGAAGATTCTCTCACTGTCTCTCTCCCTCTCTTTAACTTTTCAAATAAATAAATAAATATTTTTTTAAAATAAAAACAAAAAAGAGGAATAGCTGAAGCGGATTCACTGCTATGGCAATGGCCCTGCAAGTGCTGGGTGTTTTCTGCTGGTTCCTCCATGCCCACTCTTCACTCCTCTCTACCTCAGCTTTAGACCATGAGTTCTGAACCTACGTGGACCACAGTGGGGATGTCTTGCCCTTGTCCTCTCACTGGGCCGTGCTAATGGAGAGTACTGACAGGAGGAGTCAGAAGAGGGCTGCCTTCCTCCCTCTATCTTTGCAATGGGACTGATGCTTCTCTATGAGAGATCATGGCTCTCAGAGGAGGCCCCTCTCCTCTTCCACTGCTGCATGCTCCCTGGGTTGTAGGGGCCTCTTTCTCCCCAATCCCCTCAGCCCTTCTTGCTGGTGCTGGGACGCCACACCATCCCTTGTAGAATCCTCAATTTGCCTACTTTTGAAATAACCCATTCCTAAGACACATTGGTGAAACCCACTTTGCAGGGGCCATACCCAGGGCTGCACGTGACTGATTGTTTTAGCCTTTACATCAATGCATTCAGCATGTCACTCAGAAACAATTTTATTCTCTGCTCATTTCCACTCAGCCACCTTCTCCAGTGCTCCTCTTGTCTTCACGCCTTACTCTTCATGACTTCTCGCTGCTCTCTTTGCCTTGCAACCTCTTCACTCTTCCTCCCTAGAGATCTTTTCAACCCAAGGCACCTAAATTACCCCCCAGCAAACCATTAGGTGCCTTCTGTAGGCTAAGATCAGCAGTTCCTTCTAGTTGTTTCTTTACATACTGGTCATTTGACTCCCCAAAGTCATGGTGGGCTAGACATGCCCACACTCTCTATTACAGCCAGCCACTGGATGGCACTTGTCCAGGGACTTCTGTTTGGACCTACTTCCAGCAGGTTCTCTGTATAGCCCTCTCTTTGGACCTAGATCTATGGGGCAAGTTTTCTTCTTCCTCCCAAGGCTCTCTTCCCACTAGTAATCTTGTCGAATCACCCTGGCACTGGGGACTCCTTGCAAATCCTTGCCTTTAGAGTCCTAGTTTAGGGCTTTTTCAGGAAGCGCAGCTTTAGATCCTAGCCTTCCAATCATGGCAAACCATAAGGTGACCTAAGGAGGGTGTTCACAGCCCAGGGAATCAAGGGAAGGGGTGGAGGGGCAGATCAGACCATCTGCTCCTCTTCACTGACCTCCCCCTGCTATGTGCTCCAGGACATCATGCTCTCAAAGCCAGGAACTTGAGGGATGCCTCTAGCAGGAGAGGCAAAAACTTAGGGATGCCTTTATTTCTTGTTCTCTTGTTCCAGATGCATATAAGCCATCTTCAGCATGCACCCCTGTAGCGTGTAGAATCAGGCACTGGGATCCTTTTGACCCTCAAACCTTGAAAAAAAAATACCTGGTTTTTTTCTGCACCACAGCATGGCAAAGATACAAGTTGGAGGTTGAAGAGACTTCCCCCAGAGGGAAGTATTAACCATAACACCATCTTCCAAGTAGACTTCTTTTGTCACAAGACAGGAAAATGGTTTGAAATCACTTATATGCAGGATTTCTTTGCCCTATCAGATCTTTGTCAACTCTTTACCCTCAAGATTCCAACTGCCTACTCCCCTACATCCACTATGGAGCACAGTCTACATCAATCTCTGCACCTAATGTCGCTGTTCCTTCATTTGCCACCGCCTGCCCACCCAATCTGGGACTAACTGGCAGCAAGTGGAACACCAGAGTGCTGACTTCTATTTTACCCTTCCAGGAAATTCCTGGAAGGCTCAGTGGCCCCACACATGTCAAAGTCCCCTTTGATCTGCAGGAGACTTAGACAGATAAAGGGGACTTGGGAAGATTTGCAGGTGGCTCTGGTAAGTACATAGAGGTTCTCCAGAGTTTAAATCAACTCTATGATCTCTCCTGGGAAGATGGGATATCACTCCTCAACCAGACTCTAACAGAGAGGAAGAAACAGGCGGTCTCCAAGCTGCAGAAACTTTTGGGGGTGAATTTTGTATGGATTTTGAATCCTTGCCTGATCAGGGAGGCAAAGGGCCAGTATATCACATAGGAAGGCAGGCTGCTCCTCAGCAGAAGCTCACCCTAAATGAAAACCAGATGATTCTATAGATGACTAGAAGTGAAAGCATCTCATTTCCTGTGTCTTGGAGAGACTGAGGAGGATCGTACTCTTGAAATACTATGAGTTATCAATGATAGACCAGGGCCCTGAGGAGAATCCCTCAGCCTTCTTAGAGAGACTGAGAGAGGAGTCAGTCAAATATACCTCTCTATCTCCCAGTCAGTAAAAGAACTAAGTATCCTAATATCCTAAGTATCCTAATATCCTAAGTATCCTAATATTCTGTCAGCCACAGATATGAGAAGAAAGCTTAAAAACAGGCTTAAAAACAGGACCTGAAATACATTAGAAAATTTCCTGGGGTTAGCACTGTGGCATAGTAGGCTAAGCCTCCACCTGCAGCACCAGCATCCTTTATGGGCACCAGTGTGTGCCCCAGCTGCTCCTCTTCCGATCCAGCTCTCTACTATGGCCTGGGAAAGCAGTGGAGGATGGCCCAAGTCCTTGGGTCCCTGTACCCATGTGGGAGACCCAGAGGAAGCTCCTGGCTCCTGGCTTTGGATAAGTCCAGCTCCAGCTGTTGTAGTCATTTGGGGAGTGAACCAGCAGATAGACCACTTTTCTGTCTGTCTCTCAAATAAATAAATAACATCTTTAACAAAAAAAAAAAAAGAAGAAGAAGAAGAAAGAAAGAAAACCTCCTGAAGGTCCTCATTCTGGTTTTCTACAGTCAGGACCAGGAGGAAACCCAAAACCGAGAAAGAAGGAATAAGAAACAGGTCACAGCTCTGGTAGCAGCCTATGGCCACATTGACCTGAAGTCCCAGGGGTCTCCAAAGTGCTATGGCTGTGGTCAGATGGGACACTTCAACATCCCTGTTGCCAAAACAAAGCTGTCCTATTTGCAGTGGGGAATCACTGGAAAGCCGACTGCCTCCGGAGACTAAGGCCTCCAGGGTCAGGCTCCCACTCCCAGATGACCCAACGTGACCGAAGAGTGCCAGGGCTTCTCCTACAGCCTCCTACCGCCCAGGCCGTCAGCCCTAGGTGCTCCTGTCAAAGGGAAGGACTTGGATTTTCCCCTGGACACTGGAGCTGCCTGTTCTGTCCTCTCAAATCCAGGCTACGCCTTTCCCCTTAGAATAACGAGGAGAGGCATCTCTGGAAAGCCTTTTGTTAGAGATTCTACCCAATCCCTAAGTTGCAGCTGTGAGAACTTGCTTTTTCCTATAGCCATCTTTCCACTTCCTAAAACCCAAAACAGCTGAGAGGCTTCCTTGGTGTTACAGAAGTCTGTTGGCTCATCAGTACTGGCCCACCTCTCACTGGCAGATGGACCTCAGGAGAAATCACAAAACATCTTTAAGCCACCGTGAATTGGAGCCATGCAGGATTGCCAGTTTATTAATGAAGCGTGACTTGTGTTGAACAAGACAAGCTGGGCCAAGCATTTGAAGATGCCTTTGAGGTACTCAGGCAACATTCACCCGATTTCCAGTACTTTCCAAATACAAAAATTACCTGGCTTTCATCAGTCATTGTCCTTACGTCAGAGGAAACTCCAACTGCTACGAAATGGTGCCTACAGAGGAATCTGTTCATAGTTGGAGAACCATAAAATACAGTGTTTCAGACCTCTGTCTTGAAGGGAATGTCCACCAATCTCTGCAGAATACAACTGAAAACCAATTGGTGCAACCTACTGTCTTCCCACAAAAAGTAGGAGAAGGTTTTATTTATTTATTTGAAAGAGTTAGAGAGAGGGAAGGATGGAGAGAGATCTTCCATCAACTGGTTCACTCTCCAGATGGCCACAGTGGCCAGGGCAGGGCCAAGTCGAAGCCGGGATCCAGGAGCTTCATTCAGGTCTCTCATGTGGATGGCAGGGACCCAAGCTCCTTTTCCCAGGTCATTAGTGGGCAGCTTGTTTGGAAGTGGAGCAGCTGGGACTCAAACCAGTGCCCATGTCAGATGTTGGCATGCCGTGTGGAAGCTTTACTAGATACCCCACAATGCCAGCCCCAATGTCTGAGTCTTTGCAATGATGTTCCATGTGGTGGAGCTTTGCCTTTAGGGACCATCATCCAACATCTTCTATTTTGAGATCTTAGTCTTCCATATAGAAGAGGGATACATTTGAAAGATAATAAAATGACAAAATATTTTTGGCATCTATTCTTGGGGAAAAAATGGTACTTCAAAAACTTTGAGAAAGAATGGAATTAAAATATGGGTTTATTTTGGTGCAAAATTGTTTGAGATCCCTGCATAGTTTTTTCATAACATACACTTGCCATGAGCTTTTTACAGTGTCCTTGTAGTATAGCCATAAATTGGAATATATATAATGATTGAAAGGTATGAAGGCATTCCTCATGTGTTGATATAGGCAGAATTCTGAAGATATTTATTTTTTTAATCCCTTAAAGAAAGACTTATTTATTTATTTAAAAGGTGGAGTGACAGAGAAATATATCTTCTATCAGCTGGTTCACTCCCCAGATGTTTGCAAAGGCCAGCCTGAAGCCAAGAACCAGGGTCTCTGACATGTGTGGCAGGAACTTAATTACTTGGGTCATCACCTCCTGCCTCCCAGGCACATTAGCAAGAGTTGGCTCAGAAGTGGATTCACCTGGAACTCCAATATGGGACACAGGTCAATGTCTACTCCTTGATCATTTTAAATTCTAAAATTCTAAAATTCAAATACAACAGGTTCAGGGCTGGCACTGTGGCTCAGTGAGTTAAAGCTCTGGCCTGCAGTGCTGGCATCCCATATGGATGCCAGTTCCAAGTCCCAGCTGCTCCACTTCTGATCCAGCTCCCTGCTGACGTACCTGGGAAAGCAGTGGAGGATGGCCCAGGCCCTTGGGCCTCTGCACCCATGTGGGAGACCCAGAAGAAGCTCCTGGCTCTTGGCTTCTGATTGGCTCAGCTCTGGCCACTGCAGCAGTTTGGGAAGGTGAACCAGTGGATGGGAGATCTCTCTCTCTCGATCTCTCTCTCTCTCTCTCTCTCTCTCTCTCTCTCTCTCTCTCTGCCTCTCTGTAACTCTGCCTTTCAAGTAAATAAAATAAATCTTTTTTAAAAAATCTCAATGAATTTTTAAACTTCAAACAGTTGACAAATATATAAAGAATGAATAATATATAAAAAATAAGTAATCATTGTCACCAGTTTGGTATTTATTCTATCTATGACTTATCTCTGTAATGGTCCATAATTTATTTAAGATATGTTATTCACTGAAAAGTGTTACAGAGTATGATCCCATTTGTAGTTTTTAAAAATTAAGCATTTGTATATGCAAAAACTCAGAACACTTTTTAGAAATAAAGAAGTTTGTTGGCTCTGGATCCTTGGGTATGTGGAAATAACCTGTCCACTGTACCAAGTGAGGCAAGACACCCAGACAGCAGAGACCCTTACTTAGAGCGACTAACGTTCCCAAACTCCTCTTTAGAAAGGAAAGTGATTTTTCTTATACACATTCTCCCCACTCCCTCAGCCATTTACCCTCATCCCCATCAATGAGCTGCAGTCATTCTGGGAAACACTCTCCTCTTTGGGGTGCTACTTCTTTTTATCTAATTTTTCACCTGCTTTTTTTTTTTTTTTTTTTTTTTGGACAGGCAAAGTTAGACATGAGAGAGAGAGAGAGAGAGAGAGAGGTCTTCCTTTTTCCATTGGTTCACCTGCTCTCTTTACTAATGATATGGTGCCATGGCTAGACTTCACCCAGCCTCATCTCTAATCACCCTCAGATAGCTCTTACACTAGTTACCAGTGCTGGTACCCTCTGCCTCAGGAGATCTCACCTGGAGGTCTATCTCTCTCAGATGAGAGTCTTGGAACAAACTTTTCCAAGTGTTGGGTTTGATCTCCTCAAATAACAACTTCCTCACAAGATTAAAAAAAAAATACTTTAAAGTAACTATGGGCTAAAATGCTATAAAAGATTTTTTTCCCTTAAATCAGAGGTGTCAGAGGACTGTTTCAGGATATGAATTAAAGGAATCAGCAGGTAGAAAAAAGTTGTGGGGAAAGCAATGGGTATGAAAGTGTATTCTTGATGATAAAGGTTAAGAAAGATAAACTGAGAGGAAAAGTATGTTGTGGAAGGTTCATAGAAGTTAAATGCTGTGGGAGGAACGGAGAAAATTGTAAAGAAAGCAATAAACATGACAATGTATTCTTGATGGGGTAGGTTAAGAAAGAAAATTCATGAAATGAGGAGAAAAGTGTATTATGGAAGATTGGAGAAGTTAAATTAGGACAAAGTTGTGGAGAAAGCTATAAGCATAAAAATGCACTCTTAAAGAAAGATGAAAATGAGAGGGAAAGTATTTTGTTGAGATTTTATTCACTTATTTGAGAGGTACAGTTACAGACAGAGAGGGAGAGACAGAGGGAAAAGTCTTCCATCTGCTTGTTCACTCCCCAAATGGCAGCAACACAGGAAATGAGCAGATCCGAAGCCAGGAGCCAGCAGCTTCTTTTTTTTGACAGGCAGAGTGGACAGTGAGAGAGAGAGACAGAGAGAAAGGTCTTCCTTTGCCATTGGTTCACCCTCCAATGGCTGCTGCAGATGGCGCACTGCAGCCGGCGCACCGCACTCATCCGATGGAAGGAGCCAGGTGCTAGGTGCTTTTTCCTGGTCTCCCATGGGGTGCAGGGCCCATGCACTTGGGCCATCCTCCACTGCACTCCCGGGCCACAGCAGAAGGCTGGCCTGGAAGAGGGGCAACCACGACAGAATCTGGTGCCCCGACCGGGACTAGAACCCGGTGTGCCGGCGCCACAAGGCAGAGGATTAGCTTGTTGAGCCACAGCGCCGGCACCAGCAGCTTCTTCAGGGTCTCCTATGTAGGTGCAGGAGACCAAGCACTTGCGCCATCTTCTACTGCTTTCCCAGGCCATTAGCTGGATCAAAAGAGGAGCAGCCAGGACATGAACCAGCACCCATTTGGGATGCCAGCACTCCAAGCAGAGACTTAGCCTACTACACCACAGTGCTGGCCCCTGTTATCATGGTTTTGTGAAAGTTAATGCTGTGGAAGATGAGAATGGATGAGAGTAGAGGAAATTATTTTAATGTTAGTTCCTGTACCTAAGAAGGTCAGGAAACAGGATTTCTTGATTCTCTATAATGTATTTAACTGTCCTATGTATTGTGTTCTGGAGTCAATGGGACATAATTCCAGAGAGGATCCATTCCTCATAGCTTTGTACTTATCTTTACAGATGCACCTGGCTAAAGAATAAGAAAAGGGGGAGCAATCTAGTTACAAGTGTCACTTCACCCTGACCCATGGAAGAATAGTTCCTTCCAACAAGGGCTCTTAGCTTCCATCCACCATTTATGAAGCTCTCCATCTACCTGACATCAAGTTTTTTCCTAATGTGTATGCCTTACTGAAGGTGCTGTGTATCCTTCCTGCGATGAAGGTGGAGAACGAGCACTATGAAAACGGACGAAAGTGTCTCAAAGCGTACTTGAGGAACACTTTAGCAGACCAAAGGTCGAGTAACTTGGCTTTGCTTAATATAAATTTTGATATAAAACAGATCTAGATTTAATGGTGGATACATACATTAAACTCTACACATCTAAATCAGAGCTTCCTACAGATAATTCAGAACCCACTGAAAATACTTAAGAGACTAAAAACAGACTTTCTCTTGTAGGCTACTTAATCAATGAATACCTTTGCCTGTAGGCCTCCCATTGAATAGGTTAGCCATTGATAATCTCCCTAATTAAATGGCTCCTGGTAAACTCCCATGCTCGGACAACCTCTTAGTTCTTCCAGAAGGTAGCATTGGAAGTGCCACGTTCCACCTCTGTGTCTCTGGTAGTGGCACCTGGAATTGTTTCAATTAAGTCATTTTACAGATAGCATTTATTGTCACTGTTGATCCAACTGTCAGGTTTGAATTAGCAATGTTTTGAAGAAATAAATTTTCAGGATGTCTGGGAGAAAGGAATAGATTTTAAGAAATTTACAATGATGCCCACAGTTGAGCTTTGACTAATAAAAGTTTTGACTAATAGGAGTTAAAACTCTGAAATGGACAATTATGCGAGAGAAGTTAGTGATCTTACCACACAAGGATTTCAGTGTAAATTTTGTCTTGATCAAATGAATCCTAAAGGAGTAAGTTAGCAGTGGAAGAACCTGCCATCGTCATACCGCATCTGGGTGTTGCTGTTTACATCCCTTTGTAGAGCCTACATCTTGTTTGCAGGGTTATGTCAAACACTCGTGTTTAATGGTCAAGACAGTGTCAGAGGCCGTGGATACTGAAAACTGACTTACCTGTTTTCTTCTGACTTCTTCCATGACTAATGCCTTGTCTTGATTTATAAGCAAAACCTGGAAAACCTACACAAATAAGTGTTTTGTGGTTTATCTAGAAATAATACAGAAAATATTGCTGTTATTTTTGGTGAAGAAAAATCGATTTTGTATAGTTTATTTGAATCTAAATAAAATGTGAATTTTGTTTAAAAAAAGGGGGGGCTCTTAGACTCTTCTGATGGGTCTCTGCAAACCCAACTCACTTGCCAGCATGCGGCACCTATAGTGGTCATCACCTGTGTTCCCTCATGGTAGTTAGAGTTACCTCTTCAGAGGGTGGATTAATAGAGACAGGATACAGCTAAGATATAACCCTAGGTTGGTAGTCAGGGACACAAAGGACCCCAGAGACTCAAGCCTGATGGGCAGAGGGATACACCTGGAACAAAATGTCCCCACTATTCAAAAGCAAGATAGAGAAACTGAAAACAAAACAGGATGTGGTTACAGCTGAGCCTGTCCAGCTCCAGATACTGACTCCCCAGCAATGAGAATGTCACTAGTGACTAAAAGACGTGTTTGCAAAACCTTGTGCAAACTTCCTCATAGGCCAAAGAACATAAACCCCTAGAGAACTTCCCCTAAAAGCAGTCCTGCTCAGGGACCCCTCGCACTGTGGGAACCTTCCTTTGCTTCAGTAAGCTTTCTCTACTCAGCTTCTTTGCCCATGCTCCTCATTATTCATGGTCCTGGGACATGAACCCAACCAGCCAGAACTAGTGACTCCTGCATCAGGAGGACCCTGGAGGCTTAGTCTCCTCTACTTCCATCTTATGAACCATTCTTCACATCTTTCCAAAGAAGTCTCCTGAATAGGATGCAATTTCTTAGTGAACTTCTTTGTCTCTACATGGCTCATTTTGAAGTGGTCAGGCTGTCTGTGAATCATGGCATCAATTAGTTTGCTAAGATCACCACAGTAAACAATAGAGTTTTATTGTCTCATAGTTCTAGAAGTTTAAGATATTAGCTTCTTCAGAGGCCTCTCTCCGTAGTGTCAATGGTCATTTTCTCTGTCTTCAGTCTTTCCTCTGTGTGAACAAATTTCTTCTCAAAGATCACTAGTCATATGGAACTAATTATCTCTAAAAACCTGATTTCTAAGCACAGTCACATTCAGAGGTACAAGGGTTAGAATCTCAACATAAAAATTTTGAGTACAAGATATTGCACCTGTAACGTTTCATACTGCTTATCTTTTGCCTCACTTCTCTTCTCTAACTTGCCCTGGATTTGTATCTTCCAGATAAAGCATCAGTTATTTTATCCTTGACACTAGTTCTGTTTTTAGAGATTTGAGCTAATATAACAATTTTTTATCCTTGGTACTAGTTCTGTTTTAGAGACTTGGGCTAATACAACTACTTACTACACATCTACAGTTTCCTTCCATTCTCATTCCCTTGCTCCCTCAACCACAAGTAACTAACATCTTAAACTTGGCCTTTTCACTTACATATTAGGTCTAATTCATATATTTTTCAGCTTCACTTGTTTCTTGAATGTTTCAAGAGTGTAAAACTATATGACACTTTTAACACATTTTCTTCTCAACATCATGTTAATAAAATTCATCTCTTTGATGTGAACAGCTGTAGTTCATTAATTTTCACAGAATATTCTCTTGTAAGAATTTATCATGATGTAAACCTTTTCTTGCTGGCAGGGTTGTGTTGTGCAAACAAAGGCAAATGGCCAAGAGAACACATAACAGGGCCCCTGGGGGTCATTTTCTGGGGAAACTCTTAGAGAAGGAGGCAATAGGAGTGCAGCCCCTTTGTGGTCAACTTTATGTGTGGCACTAGGAGAAATCTAATAGCCCAACCTCAGAATCTGGGGACAGAGGGAGGCATAAACCTTGTTGGGATTCTGGCTGTATGATTATGGAAGCCCCAGCCCCTCCCTTCCTTTCCTTTATTTGAAAAACATTGAGACAGAGACAGGAGAGAGCGCGAGAGAGAAACCCCCCATCCACTGGTTCATTCCCCAAATGCCTGCAACAGCTGGGGCTGGGCCAGGAAGAAATCAGGATTCAGTAACTGAATCCAAGTCTTCCACATTGGTGGTAGGGACCCAAGTACTTAAGCCAATACCATTGCCTCCCAGTGGTGTACATGACATACATTAGAAAGAAGCTGGGATCGGGAGCTGTGTCAGGACTTGAACCCAGGGGGCTCTGATAGGAGATGCAGGCATCCCAACGTGTCTTAAGCACTATACCCGAAACCCTCCCCAAGAGTAGTTTTCTTATCTGCATGCACCAAGTACTTTTCCATCACCAAGAATAGAATAAATCCCATTTCCCACATGAGATTAGTCTACATTTTCAGTTAATTCTACAAGAGTGCTCTCAATTATATACCCTGAAGTATTAACCATGGAAAAACAACCAGAGCCCCAGTAATAGCCATCATCATTATCTGCTGTTTGCAAAGGAATCTATTTAGTCATCCAGTCTCTTCCTTTTGGTTTTTTTCCCCCTTGTTGAACAACATCACAGTGGAATGCCTCTGCTGTTGTCATCTTCTTGGTGTGTCATCTATTGGAGTGTAGAGTGCATGGGAACACAAGTCCTGCTTTCTTCTTTGCATCAACAAAGCGCAATACCAAAGACTCAGATAAGCCCAATGTAGCAACGAATAAAGGACAATATTTTAAAACTGAACTTTCACATCTCAGACAAGCTCAGCAGCATAGCTTGTCTCCAAACCAGCAGTAACGGATCCTCTGTTGCTCTATCACGCATGCCCCTGGGATGAAGTTTCTTAGAATCATTTCACTTAGTCAGCAGCCTTAGCATTTGTGCCCTTGGTTTTCTCAGATCCAAACTGCTCTCCTTCAACCATATGTCAAACAGCTGGAATTGTCCCCATTTTACATACATTTCTTGGCACAATCATTTATGAGACTTGCCACCAGTAATTTTTCTATACTAATTTGAAACTGACTTATGAGACTTAAATGAGTTCTTTGTAGACTTCTGAAGGTGCTTACAGTGCTTGAAAGTTTCTGTAACCAAAGTAGATGTTGTTGATGGCCAAGTTTCATTCTTCCTACAAATACGATTGATTTCTGACATCCAATATGTTTTTAACATGAGAGCCAATGTAATGAAGTTCTGTACGTGATAGTTTACAATGAAATTATTTTTCACAGAAAAGTTAATTTTTTCAGTCATTTTTACCATCTTATTACTTCAGTAATATTTGTTATGCCTACTGTGTGAGATATATAAACCTGGCCTAGAAAGCTTCAAAATAGGGGCCTGTGCTGTGGCACAGCAGGTTAAGCTACTATCTGCAGTACTGGCATGTCACGGGGGCTCCAGTTCAAATCCCGTCGGTTCTACTCCAGATCTAGCTCCCTGCTAATGCGTCTGGGAAGGTAGCTGAGGAGGCCCAAATGCTTGGGCCCCTGCACCCACATGGGAGACACAGATAAGACTCTTGGCTTTGGTCTGACCCAGCCCTGGTAGTTACAGTCATTGAGGAATGAACCAGTGGATAGAAGATCAAGATCTATCTCTCTCTCTCTCTCTCTCTCTCTCTCTCCTTCTAATTCTGATTTTCAAACAAATAAATAAGTTGTTATAAAATCATTTCAAAATATAAGCTGGAGAACCACACTTCTAACAATGAGTCAACACTGTAGAAAAACAAAAGATCAATTAATCCCACCCACAACAGGGTTAAGGAGAGCCTTGTGGGGATGACCTTAGGACTTGCTTTGATCACTAGACCCAGAGGATGTGTCCATCACCAGCTTTTAAGAATCTAGCACTTGTGCCGGCGCCGTGGCTCAACAGGCTAATCCTCCACCTTGCGGCGCTGGCACACCGGGTTCTAGTCCCGGTCGGGGCGCCGGATTCTGTCCCGGTTGCCCCTCTTCCAGGCCAGCCCTCTGCTGTGGCCCAGGAGTGCAGTGGAGGATGGCCCAAGTGCTTGGGCCCTGCACCCCATGGGAGACCAGGAAAAAGCACCTAGCACCTGGCTCCTGCCATCGGATGAGAGAGGTGCGCCGGCCGCAGCGCGCCGACCGTGGCAGCCATTGGAGGGTGAACCAACGGCAAAGGAAGACCTTTCTCTCTGTCTCTCTCTCTCTCACTGTCCACTCTGCCTGTAAAAAATAAATAAATAAAATAAAAAAAAAAAGAAGAATCTAGCACTTGTGATAAGTCAGAGGTTTAAGGAAAAGCATCAACTACCATGCACTAGTGGTTAGTTAAAACACGCCAAATTGTGTACTCTGGCATTTGTATGTCACATTGTCGGAAGAGTGTAACCCAATTAAAACCACGGGTCAGCCTCTAGGAGTGACTTCAGTGGTACTCCTTCATTAAGGAGAAATCTGAAAAGGGCAGAAGCACTTCCAAGTAAGACACAGTGTTGTAAACAGGTTGTTTTGAATTTTCTCCCAATTATTTATCAAAGCACTAGGTGAAGGGGGCATCCAGTGAACGACCTTTCAGCTTCAACAAAAGCAACACAGTCTACTGGTTCTAGATTTCGGTAAATATTCCTTTCCATAAGAGGGAGCGGGAGATGGGAGGGGTGTGAGTGGGAGGGAAATTATGGGGGGGGGGGAGCCATTGTAATCCATAAACTGTACTTTGGAAATTTATATGTACTAAATAAAAAAATAAATTAAAAAATATTCCTTTCCATAATTGGAATTTTCAAAATAGGCACTATTCTACATTTTTTTTAAGATTGATTTATTTATTTGAAATATACAGTGAGAGAAAGTTAGAGAAAAAGGGGAGGGCTTCCATCGCTGGCTCACTCCCCAAATGGCTGCAATGTCCACGGCTGGCCCAGCTAGAAGCCAGGATCCAGGAATCTTATCTGGGTCTCCCACATGAGAGGCAGGAGCCCAAGCACTGGGAACATTCTCCACTGCTTTCCTAGGCACTTTAGCAGAGAGCAAGATTGGAATTCGAACCAACACAAACTGGTGTCCATATGGGTTGCTGGCATTGCAGGCAGAAACTTATCCTGCTATACCACTTCACCAGCCCCCATGATGCCTCTTTAAAAACCGTAGGAAATATAGAAATGATTTTTCTGGGGGGAGGGGGGTTCCACCTCAAGATGAGGATAGGAGACAAAAGTTGCCCAGCCAACCAGAAGATGGGGCTACGCTTATGTCCGGGTTTCCACATAGCATCTTATTGAAGGAAGTTTTAGGGGATTAGAGAAGACGTGCTGATGATAAATCACGCACCCAAGTACCTTCAATCACAGGCAAATTTTTGTCATTTCTTAAGTTCCAACTCAGCCAAAACATTTGAGTAACTGAGATTTGTACCAGTAAAAAATACATTTCCAGGTCAGACTCCACAGAAGCCTTCTGGGAGAGTGACAGTGGGATATTTTGTTGGATACATACAGACAAAAGAGTGAGAAAATCCCTGTTGACCACTCTGATGCTTTCTGCCTTAGAGGTGAGGATGGAGTAAGCCCTATTAGCATTGGCACGAGTCCACATCACTGAGCACTGTGTGCTAGACTATATGGAGGGGGAGTCTCACCAACACTCTCATAAATTCACAGTAAGCCTAGAAGTCGATCCTATTGTTATCCCCTTTCCACAGACAGCTGAGGAGAGAGACAGAGACCTTGCTTTGCATCACAGAGCTTCTACGTGGCAGTGGGAGAGCTGGGTTAGCGGACTATAAAAGCCGAGCTCCAAAACGCTTCTGTCAACTTGATGCCAATTTCCACAAGTCAAAGATTCCTAAATTCCTACTAATTCCCCAAGCCCCTCCTCTCCTTTCTTGGACACTAAGTAGGTGACAGAGTGTAGATCCGAGTAAGAAACAGAAACTGACAATAGACTAAAAGCACTATTTCTCACTTCAGAGACAAATGCTACCTCATTAAACTTCCATTTTAAAGCTCTCTCATGATTCCTAAAGATAATTATTTAAACAAAATTAAGACAAAATGGTGAAGGAATATGCTCATCCCTCCAACAATAAATTATAAATCCTTTCCACGGGTCTAGTCAGTGGAAGAACATTTTCTCTCCTTTTCTTCACGTTTCTCCTGAAATTCTCCCTCCATTTAATCATCCCTTCACAAGCATTTGGATGTTTATAATGCCCCAAGCAAGGGAAGGAAAAATGATGAGAATATTGCTATCCTTGCATGCAAGACGTCTTTATGCCTTCTTCCTTGTCATATAACTGAGGCTTATTTCTTAAATTTCTCTTACAACTTCTGTCACAACTTTCCAGAGCAACACGAAGCTTGGTGAAGGGGACTGCTGTGAGGCAAGCCAGTTCCCAGTGTGACCTCCCCACCCAGGCTGCTGGCTGTTTTCCTCCGGGCAGTTACACTATGATCAGCAACACACAGAAGAGAAGGTGGAGTTGGGACCCTCTTCATGGTGGCCCCGCGGGTTCTAATCCTGAACCTGGGTGCCCTGGCAGCACGTGATGAGCCTCAGAAGTGCTGCCAGAGAATGGCAGGGGATTTGCAGCGATGATCAGGATACAACCGGTGTCCTGTCCTTAGTAACTGACCCCATGCACTTTCTACATACAGGGAGCAGATTACACGTTCCAAGACCCTGAGCTGAGGTACGCCATTTTGTGAGTTACAGACAAAATCCTTCTTCTCCTCTCATCAACCAGTAGGTCATAGGTCATCATTTCAGAAGGACTTCTGTGGTAGGAAATTCTCTTCTACACACACACACACACACACACACACGTTTGGGATAGACTTTCTAAAACTAGAGAAAAACGCGGTCCCATAGCAAATCTGAATGGGATATAATCCCTTTTCCCCTTTACTTTTGTTAAACCTAAGTTTAGGGTCCCTTTTGTTAAATCAGCACACTTCTGCAATCATTGTGGCCCAAAATAAATAGAACCCTTAAAAAGAAACAGCAACTGAGCAATTTCCAGATAATTATGTTGTAAATTATACAGTGAGAAAATCATCTTTTCCTAATTCCATAACCTATAAGCTATAAAATACCTGTTTTTCCAGTTTCTTTAGGTATTCTCAAACACGCGCGAAGGTCACATTAGCTTGCCATATCATACAAGGCTTTCAGACTATTTTAAGAAACACTGGAGAAGTCAGCTTTTCAGATTTAAATCCTCACCTCCCAGTGGTTCTCGTGAAAGCACAAAACATGAGAGCGCTATAGACTGAATGAGTTTTCCCATAATTCATACATTGAAGGTCTAATTCCCAGCGTGATGGTGTTAGGCAGCAGGAACTCTGGGAGCTGATTAAGTCATGCGGGTGGAGTCCTCCCGCTTGGAGGAGTCCTGCTTGCTTTCTCTCTCAGCCATGTGAGAACAAACCTGCAACAAATTCTGCAAACCTGGCTGAGAGTCCTCACCAGGAACTGAAGCAGCCACCTCCTCCGCCTGGGACTTCCCAGCCTCTAGAACTGTGAGAACTGAATCTGTCAAACTGAGCCACCCAGTCGAAGCTATTTTATTATAGCAGCCCATGCTGATTAAGACACAGAGCACCTCCAAGAATGAGTAAAAGCAACCAACAATGGCCAAGCCACAGAACGATCACACCAAAAGTGGTTTAATTCCTTTTTTATTAAAGAATCTGTGTATTTTAAAAAGATTCATGAATGTGTGAAAGGCAGAGCAACAGAAGAGAAGGAGAGGGAGAGTGTGTGAGATCTTCCATCCGCTGGTTCACTGCCAAGGTGCACACATCAGCCAGGGATGGGCCAGGCAGAAGTCAGAAGCCAAGAACTCCATCCAGGTCTCCCTTAGGATGCCAGGAACTCAAGACGTGGGCCATCCTCCATTGCCTCCCAGGAATTTTAGCAGGAAGCTGGACTGGAAGTGGAGGCAAGACTCAACTCCACGCACCCCACGGGATGCAGGTATCCCGAGCAGCAGCTTAACCCACTGCACCACAACGCCAGCTCTGCTTTAACTCCTTTGAAGACATTTACCTTCCACAGATTCTGCAAAGAGAAGCCTGCAATAGTCTCATCCCAAAGGAAATGATTCAGTGATTTTATTAACAAGAGTGGGAGCAAAATGTGAAGTACTGGTCTCTCACAACTATGCACATGTACAATAGGTGAAAATACCCAGTTCAGGTCTACATCCCCATCCCTTTGAGCCCACTCTGGCCAAAAAAAAAAAAAAAAAATTCAAATGTGAAATAAAGAGATATACTTTGTCTAAGGGGGATGACAAACATCATGTAAACACCTCTGGGTTATCTGAAGGCCAGCAAACCGTAACGGGAGAACTTTTGGTCTTGGGGCCAGAGGTGCAGCAAGTTCTGGGCCTTCAGAGGAACTGCTATGGTTTTGAACTGATTTGGCTCCCAAGTTCATGCAAATATGTAAACACCAATGTCATTAGTACTAGGAGGTGGAAGCTCAACCCGATTATGGTGTTTAGGAAGTGAGCTTAGTAGCAGAAGGTCATTACTCGCACATAGGCCCTTTGGAAGGTCACTCTCACAAGAGCGTTGGCTGTGAAAGCCAGAGTCAGGCTGGGTTGTTCCCTCTGCTTCCTGGCTCACCGTACTTGTTCCTCCACACACTGCTCCTCCGTTGCAGCCCACTGCCATCATCAGACGCCAAACCAACATGGCCACCCAATTAGCAACTGTGAACCTTCACAACTGTAAGCTAAATAACCTTTTTCTCTTTATAAAGTTAGTCTCCTCAGATATTTCAGTGTAATTGACTAACATGGGAGAGAACCAAAACCAGATTCTAACACACTGGGCTTGGTGAGGAAAAAACCGAAGAGTAAGAACTAGAGGGAGAAAATGGACAAGTGGGATCTCCCAGGAGCAGCTGTGGAAATGGGAGAGCGTGTGAGGTGCCAGTTATGGGTGATCCCCTCTTGCATTTAACCAGTGGGACCATGCGTGCCACACAAGCCCTCCAGGTCAGACCCTCACACACAGAACCGGCTGCCAACTGTACCACCAGATTCCTATAGAAGGAAACCAGTATAAAATTACCTGAGTCTGTAATCTCATTCTACATATAAACAGAAATTTCTGCTCGGTTGTAATATGCTTTGGATTTTCAGGGATGCAATTGGAATAATCCATCAATTGAGGGAAGCCTGCACAGCGGTGATTCTCATCCAGTGCATAGCTCCCTCGCTTGTAAAATGGGAATGATGGCGGCACCCACCTCTTAAAGGTGGTAGGTGGTTAATGAGAACAATGCCAGGCACTTGGCAAGCCATTAAAGATGTTTTGTGAATACCTTTATCAAGAAGTGGCCACATTTTAGAAAGCTATATTATTAACATCACTCCCATTCCTGGTATTGAATTGTCAGTGTGGCCAGCCTGTACTGATTTGCATCTATAGCTACCACACACACACATACATACAAACACACACATCTGTAGGAATACACATACATACATATACACACAAAGTACGCATCTTGCTTCATTATGCAACGTCATCACTCGAGAGCACTTACATATGAAGATGATGATTCCATTGCAAAATATTCATATTTGTTTATGTTCCAGTTAGGACACTATATTGATCTGTATGGTTAGAGACTAGCTATATCCCTTGGCCATTTCACTTCAGAATAGCAAAGGAGATGCTTTTATGTGTGAAGGTAAGCTTCACACACAGAGGATTTTCACTGGATGATTACAAAGTGAAGCTATAAAATATGTATTATAGAAGAGATGGGGGCTGAGTTGTGCCTGGCACGGTTGAAGGACACAGCTCTAAAGCACCCTATCAGGAAGTGTCCCCCTGTATCTTCATGTGTTAACACAGGCCCATCATGAAACCCGGTGTACCATCAGGGCAAGCAGTTTCCATTCCTTGCTAAGAAAATCCATATTAAGCTACTGATAGATTTCAACAGAATTTACACATTTTTTTTAGCAGCAGTATATTTTTCAAACACAATTCAGAATAAAACATTAAATAAAAATACAAACAAAAACAAAATTGCAGGGCGCAAAAAGAATGGGACCCCAGAACCTTCTCTGGTCCACCTGGGGGCTTCAGGGGAATGGAGTCTGAGAAGTACCAATCTGGTACAGTAGCTGAAGTTGGGCACTGCTTCTAGCTGTTAAGACTCAGTCCTGAAAATTCATTTTGATGATGGTCAATCAATTCTCAAGTGGCATTGGCTCTACAGAAAGTGGGTCACCCTGCCAGTCAAGACCTCTAAAGCTTTGAACTCAATAAACACTGGGATTACAGATACTAGGAACTCTCCCCTAAGTTCAGACAGCGACAAAATGTGCTGCCACTCCACTGTGGGCACAAAGCCAGCTCAGACCGTCAAGTGGTAAGGGCTGGCTCTCCTCAGCTCCCTGCCCATTACGAGGGCCCTGTGACTAGACACTCTGCTCTTAAGTCCTGTGGTCGGCCCCCAATGAATCCCACACTCCAAGTCCCTTCTATCCCTGTCTAACACCCGAGGATCCTGCCTGCAATGCCCACGTTTCCACTGCAGTTCCCTTGGAGGCTGATGGCCAAGCAGCCGGGCTGTATTCAACCACATTCCCTCGAGTGGCTGCTAGCCGCTTAAGCCCCAATGGAGGCATTTAACAGCAGGAGGTTTTCCAATGCTGGTGAATTTCCCATGGGTTGAATTTCAGGCAGTTCAGCAAAGAGAGGGACTGGGGGCTAGCATACCAGATTAGCCTGGGAACACTCCTCGGAAAATTCACCAAACGTGATTTTACTCTTTACACACTTTCTGAAGCTCCTCAATTTCTAATCCGTAAAATCCTAAAATGCTTGTGAGGGTTTATTCTGGTTTTTTTTTTTTTTTTAACAACCATGTCCATGCTGGCAACAGCCATGGTGGTTACCTATAAGTTTGACAACACCTTGAACACTCATTCTCATTAGCTTCATATATGACACAAAACAACACTTCAATTACATGTGACTAAGAGTAAGAAAAATATACAACTGTATTTAAAACACTTAAATTAACAAGATAGTACTTTTCCATTCTAACAAAATATCATACATTCAGTTTAAACAAGTTAATATCCAGACACACTTTTCCAAAATACCTGATGCTAGTTGAAAATTAGTGACCATGAGGTTTTCCAAGATATTTCTAGTAAGAAAAATGTGCACAATTTTGGAGAACTGCAAAGATTCTTTTCTGGAAGATGGACATTGAAAAGGTCAACATGCAAACGGATGTATCTCTCATAAAACTAAACCTCGCTGCTTTGCTTTTCTGAATGAGACTTTGGCAGTCAGCAAGTCTGATAGCTTCTTTTCCCTTAGAGAGGACAATGTATAACAACACAAAGGACCACACACTTCTTGGTGTATGGTCACAAACCGTGCACCCATGTATATCAAAATGTATCCATGTGTTTCTGCATTAATTGACCTACACAGAGACTGGATTCCTCCAGTATAATCAAACTACACTTATACCTCAGCTCTGAAAGTAGCAGTCGTTTGACACCTGTTATACAGTCAAAGCTGCTACACTTACAGATATGGAATATAGCTGCAAAAATCAAACAAAAATGTTTCCTCCACTGGCTCTTTCAGGTAAAGAAGTTGGACCACAAACCAACACATCTGTGTGACAGACAACTGCCCCCAATCTCAGTACCCATACACCCCTCAAAAAAAAAAAAATAAGGAATGAGGCCCCCAGTTCCACACACTGACCACCACAATTCTGGCCAAGATGCCCGCCTTTTTGGAGTGTCTCCATGTTCTGACTCCAGGGAAGCAAAAAAAAAAAAAAACACCACAAAACAGAAAAACAGCAGACCCTACCCACCCGCATCCCTCCTTCTGCCTCCACGAGCCAGCACTTTAAAGATCCTCTGGATTCGTCGCCATCCAATGACTTCGAAATTCTGAGATGGGTAGTCTCCAACTTTCAAACAGAAAGAAAGAAAGGAATCGTGTGAGGTCAGGATGTAACACTGTGGCTGAAATCCGCAGGGCCCAAGCAGAGAAGGCACTTGTAGCGGGAGACAGGTGGGCGTGCGAAGTGCCCTCAGTGTGTCAACAGCTTCAGGCGCGTGAGCCAGCTGACCAGCACGGACCGCTCCGTGGAGGACTTGGCTGCCGAGCTGCGGGATTTCTTTTTGGTCCCCTCCTCCTGGAATGGGATGGTGGCGCTGCTGTGGAGATCGGAGTTGATGTAGCACCTGCTCCCGCGGATGTAGTCTGCACCCCGCACCAGATGCCGCTCCGTGGCGGGCCTGGAGAAGCGGTAGGAAGGAGAGGCGCTTTCTTCAATGATGGGAGGAATCCGCTCGTTACTGAAATACCGGCAAAGAGCTTCTTCCCCTGTTTTCAGACAGAGCCCACAGTGCATTAAAATAACAACCCAGGGCACCTGCGCCAACTAGTGCAGCCACCACACCCTGCTCTCTCCCTGGATGGGCTTCCATGCAACCAGGCCCACTGCATGGGGGTTCAGAAAGCAGAAATGGAAGAAGCCCTCTGTGCCTACGGCTGCTGTAGCATGTGAGAGGTGACACGGGGCCAGGAGGAACCAGAGAGCCCACGCTTCTCTGCCAGTGTGCCAATCTTCATAATTTCACTTGAAATTGAGAACAAAGACAGAAAGGGACAGGATTCTGTCACTCGTCTCCTGCTATCCTGATGCCTGCAGGGTATCTTCCCTGGGACATCCCTAAGGAACATTTAGGAAGGAGAAGGGGGGTGCCCCTGCTTGTTAGCCTGAAGGAAGAACAGGCACGATTCACCTGCATTGGAAGGGGATTGAAGATTTTAATGCCTGCAACGCTTGCAAGCTTGCCCGAAAGAAGAATCAACCTGTCCTAAATGCAAACGGCCCCCGGGATGGGGTAGGGAGAGGTACTGAAGAAACTGAGTAGAAATTTAAAACGCAGGACACATGGGCAACACTCAGCGTTCTTCAAAAATTCCAAAAAATCTGCAGAGATCTATGTACAAGGATGCTTACTGACAGGTTCATCACCAGGGAAAAAACCAGAAGCAACCTCACTGCCAGCAGCAGATTGAATAAACAGGTGGCACAGCCGTAAGAGGCAATGCTAACATGGTTATTTAAAAATGGCATTTTCTAGATAATTCTCACTCTACAGGGTCTCGGTGGGTATCAGTTTCTTGCATCTTATACATTTTTGTCTTAAGTGTATGACTCGAAAATACAGGAACAACTACAGCATTCACAGTGATTACTTTCTAGATATTCTTCAATGTACTTGTTCTGCTTTTGTAATCAATATCACTTCTTTAGAAAGTGCCCACTGTCAGAACGCCTCCTATTGTATGAGTCTATGAATATTTATATGAAATGTTCAAATCAGGCACAGCCTAGGCACAAAACAGAGGAGGGACTGCTGGGAGCAGAGGGAGAGCAAAACTGAGAGTGACTGCTAAAAGGTATGGGATTTCTTTTGGGGTGATGCGGTGTCCTGGAGTCAGAGAGAAGTAATTGATGCACAGCTCTGTGAATATATTAAAAACCACTGAATTCTATTCTTTAAAGGGTGAAGTTAATGCTGGATGAGTTACATCCCAATAAGGCTGTGATTTTCAGGTGGTCATTTATATATAATGTCTTTTATTCTAAAACAATCACACAAGAAAAATGTGGGAGAAGGAAGGAGAACAAATATTCTTCAATTTCCTCATTTCATATTCTCTAATCCCCATCTCCATGTCTCAATATATAAAGAAATAAAAGGCTAAATCCAGGCTCCTAAGAATGGCAATGAAGATGTGAGCATTCCTGATTCTAAACGAAGGACAGTCCTGCCACCTGCTGACTGCTCCACAGATCTTCACGTTACATAAGAGTATCTTGAACTATGGGCTGGCATCTCTTCTTGTCCCTTTGTCATGTTAGCAGAATCCAAATGACGCAGTTCCCCAGGTGACAAACATTACCGAGTCCCTCGTAGATATTAGGGACCGAACACGTTGGAAAGTGAGGCGTCCAGAACAGTGTTCTTTTTTCCTTCTACTGCCTGAAGCCTACTGTAGTTTAATTCCTCTCCTGCACTGTTCCAACACTGAAAGAGCAATGTTATGATGCTCTGCCAACACTGATAGTCAAATGGAATCCGGCAAAAACGTATTATGCTTACACATTCCCCTTAAGACCAATGTAATAACTAGGAACTTTGATTACAGGGCAAATTAAACCCAAATTTCTTTTCAAATAGTAATAATTTTCTAACACAAGAAGGACTGGGGAGGGAAAAAAAAATCCATGCTTGTTCATCAGAAATCAAAACAGACTCCAGTAATAATCATCATAAAATTTAAGACGAGATTGGTTCATAAAGAATTTATTTCTACTTATTTAAAAAGTAGACCAGGGGCCAGTGCTGTGGTGTAGCAGGTAAAGCCTCTGCCTGCAGTGCCAGCATCCCCTATGGGCGCCAGTTCTAGTCCCGGCTGCTCCACTTCCAATCCAGCTCTCTGCTATGGCCTGGGAAAGCAGTAGAAGATGGCCAAGTGCATGACCCAGAAGCTCCTGGATCCTGGCTTCAGATCAGCCCAGTTCTGGCTGTTGCAGCCATTTGGGGAGTGGACCAGCAGATGGAAGCCCTTTCTCTCTGTCTCCCCCTCTCTCTTTGTCTGTAACTCTACCTCTCAAACAAATAAATAAAATCTTAAATGTAGGCCATTAATGGCTATGGCCTTCTTTGTCTGACGGTCCTGATAAGGTATGAATTTACAACTGCTTGTATTAGCAGTCTTACCAGTGCACCTGAATGGCACTGTGCCCTCTCCCGGCTGCACGACAAGGACCACCAGCAGAACCTGCTGTCCTACCCAAGGCCACGACTCGCAGCCTGCAGATGTCAGCCCTGGCATGTCCTTGTGCTTGTGGACTGGTATGGGGACCCACTGGCTGCCAGGATTTCTTCAGATAGCTTTATGGAACAGATCCATGAGGGCAGCCTCCGACAATCTGTACGTGGAATATTCCCTGACCCATTAAGAATTCAGGACTCTGAGAGTCCCACAGCTGTGCCCCACTCGAGCTTCAGCAACAGACTGCTGGCTTTGTACAAACTTCGGCGGTTAAGTCCATGAGGGTCAGGCACCCTCAGGAATGGAAGCTTGTGGCCATCGGGCACACACGAATCCTATATAAGACATAACTTTGGCCGGCACTGCGGCTCACTAGGCTAATCCTCCGCCTGCGGCACCAGCACCCCAGGTTCTAGTCCCGGTTGGGGCGCCGGATTCTGTCCCGGTTGCTCCTCTTCCAGTCCAGCTCTCTGCTGTGGCCCAGGAGTGTAGTGGAGGATGGCCCAAGTGCTTGGGCCTTGCACCTGCATGGGAGACCAGGAGGAAGCACCTGGCTCCTGGCTTCGGGTCAGTGCAGCACACCAGCCACAGCGGCCATTTGGGGGGTGAACCAATGGAAGGAAGACCTTTCTCTCTGTCTCTCTCTCTCTCACTGTCTAACCCTGCTTGTCAAAAAAAAAAAGAATAAAACATAACCTTGCTTGACCCTTATCACAAAGCTGGCGGTACTGTCTGCAGAGGATTTCAAGAGAAAGCGTTATCACATCTGATCACTTTCCTCTCCATAGCTCCTGGATGTACCTGTGTGCACCCATCCTGTCTCACCTACAACCTTTCTAAAGCACACAGCGCTCACAGAGATGTATCGTCACTAAGTAGGATTACACATTATGCAATTCTTCAATTCCAGAAATAAGCAGGATCTCAGAGACTGTCAGCAGTCTTGACTGCATAGATGAGAAAATAGGACTCTGAAAGGCTAAGCACCTTCTCCAGTTATTGTAACACATTTACAAATGAAGTTGACTGAGGCCTGGGTCTTTGATGAAACATACCTTTCCTCCCGTGACCTCGAGGTCTGGCAAAAGGGTCCACGATCCCCATCCAGTTCCCATCTGCAGGCATGGACAAGGGCCGGGGCTTGCCTTGGAGGGATGAGAAGGGAATGACATCACTGACTAGTCTGGGGACTTTAAAGACTCTTCTCCTTAAACTTAGGCCCCACAATGTCACACCCACCAAAGGGGAAGCAACTTTAAAACAAGCAAAGTATTTTGAAACACCGTATTTCCACTGCAAGCAGTGAAGACAGAGGCATGGTAAACTCGCAGCTGTGAGTCTACAGAGAAAAGCAACTCCAGAGCTAAGGCCCTGCAAGTTAAAACCATGCAATGATCTCACACAGCTGGACTTGGATGCCAGGCAGATAATGACTCACCAGGCATTGCTTCAGAGAGAAGCATAAAGGTCTCATGCTTAGAATTTCATTGAGGTTTATGTTTTCCTCGGATTACCCTTAAAGTCTGCCAAATCCATCCAACAACTCCAAATAAGGAAGGGGGTGGGGAGGGGAGGCAAAAGGAAACAGTGGAACAAAACAAGCACTTGGAAACTAACCATAAGATGGTGTTTTCTCTCTCATTTTTGTGGGCAGGAGATTGGTTTCCACAGAATACCCAGGCAACTGATCAGAGTCTGCAATGGTAAATCTTCGTCTTCGGCTCTCTTGGTCCAAGACGGAATTTGGGGACTCTGAGCCCTTGGGAGCAGGCAATGGCTGTTTACACTTACCGAATCCTCCGTAACCAAAGCTCCCGCTCTCCTCCCTGGAAGATAATGCACAATCGTTAAGATGCCGCCTCCAGCATGCCCAGAAAAACTGAGCTCCTTTGCCACTGGGGGGAAATGCAATCCTAGTTGCTCCTTAATTACATAGAGATCCTTATGTTAAACAAGAGCAAATATGATGACCCTATTAAATGAGGGTAATGCAGTGGTTTTCCACTTACATCTACATTTAGCTGGTCCAAATTACACCTTTGAGAAGCTCCAGTTTTCCTGTGTTTCTGCCCTGTAGCTGAACCTCCTATTTTCTACAGGACCCATGAGTCAAGGTATGAGCTACAAGCCATTTTTCACATGCCAAGAAGTATCTTTGCCAAAACCCAGCAAAGGAGACTCTTGGCCTGTAGATTTGAGAATCATATCAAAAAGTAAAAAAGGACCTTTATAGTAACCAACGAAGTGTGACTTCTTCTGAACTAAGTACTAAGTATTTTTTTCTGAACAAACTCACCAAAGCAGGATCACCAATTCCATCCTAACATCATCTAAATGTTGATTTACAATAAAATTTCAATTTGAGTTAGGTCCACGTTACTAGCTGGTTAAGCGTTTTGCATTTAGTAATTCTATTGGGCAACCAGTACCACAACTACCAGACACACATAACCAGCTGAGTCCTAAAGCAGTATCATGATCAACCTTGCCAGAGTATGGTGTTCCCATGGGAGCCTGCTGCCCAGGTACCCCTCCTGCCCAAGCATCTATCTCCCTCTATCCCTATGAACCGACACACAACTCCCCCATTCACAAAGCTATTACTTTCCTGTAATCCATATGCATTTTTTATTCCCCACAAAATGGCCTTCATCAGTGGCAACTGTGTGTGTGTACGTCCACATGTGTCTCTCCCCCAAGTACATGCAAGCCCCAGTTTCAATTCTCCCTCACCATGGACAAACCCCTTCCTTGCCACTACTTCTGTGACCCGTCACAGAGGCCCAGCCAAGGAGGGAATCTCTGACATTTCTGATAGAACAGGCCCCACGTTGGTAGTCAGCGAACCTTGCTCTCTGTGTGCAAACGCAACGGTGACCTGTAGCTTTAGATCCCTTAGGACCCAGTGGCCACATGCCTGTGGTCTGTAAGGACAGGGAAGAGGCCTGCCCACCACCGAGAAAGCCCCTGATCACTGGAGGTAAATTCTCCACGTGCTATAATTCGCCCTGGGTAAACCAAGACCCAAGGAAGGGGAAAACGATGCTAAATCTTCTCGACACAGCAAAAATGAAGGAAAAACTCCAGTATAAAGTAGCACCTCACTGTCATAAATTCAGCCTGAACCTCGCCTTACAAAATATTACAGCTTAATGATGTGTTTTTCAATTTATTCTTGAAGAGCTGAATGAGACCCCTGGCAGTTCTCTGGAGGCCAGAACTGCATCTGTTTTGTGTCAGGTACTAAAGCAGGCCCTGTTCTCAGTGAACACAGGCTGCAGACAGGAGCCCCCTTCTCCAGTCCTAGCAGCATCAGTAAATAGAGAAGTTGCTCTCAGCAAGCCGGGAGCACATGTAAATCCACACACTCCATCCAGGAGGACCACCTGCACTCCACCACATAACATTTAAGACAGCCAGTGAGAAAGCAACTGTGTACATACTTTATTTGCATGTGTGGGGTATTTATTCAGAGGGAGGCCATATATTTTGGGTCCCTTGTCACAATGACGCTGTTGGCGTGTGCAGTAAACAGAAGAAAACAACTATGTTTATGAATTCAGAGAGGTCGGAGCTGTGGTATATCATCATAGGCCTCCACCTATGATGCTGGTATCCCATATGGGCACTGGTTTGAGTCCCAGCTGCTCCACTTCTTATCAAGCTCCCTGCTAATGTGCCTGGGAAAGCAGCAGAAGATGGCCCTTGTGCTTAGGCCTCTGCACCCACCTGGGAGACCCAGCAGAAGCTCCGGGCTCCTGGCATTTAGGCCATCTGGGGAGTGAACCAATGGATGCAGGATCTCTTTCCCTCTCTATAACTCTGCCTTTCAAATAAACAATAAATAAACCTTAAAAAAGCAAAGAATTTATACTACACACACACATACACAACAAGTCCACACCTACACTCACGTGTTTTTTTTCTAAGTTCTATTAAGAACCCCTCTCTCACCACCATCAAGTGCAACTTTACTGTCATCCACACAGAGGATGGATTATGATGGGGTTAATGAAACTTCAGCCACGGTGACTCCCAAACAACCCCTTCTAAGGTCCCAGGACAAGGGTGTCACTGTTCACAAGGGAGCTATCTTTGCATTTTTCCCTGAAGGGGCCCCTCCCCACCAAACAGCGCCCCAAGGCCCTGACACCCAGATCCACCCCTGCACTCACCGCATGCTACGGATCGGACTTTCTCCCACCCGTTTCTGCTGCCGCGTCCTCTCTCAAGACCCAGGGGTCTGTGCCCCACTTCGCTGGCAGTTGCGCAGACAGGAGGCATGCACACCCCGCGGGCACAGGCGACATACCTGGGCGAGTAGGGGACGGCCGGCGGCGGGGGGATGTACAGGTCCAGGATGGCGGGCTTCTCCTTGGTCAACGAGGTATCCATCGTGCCCTCAGGGGACTGGGTTGTCGTGGGCGGAGGTGAGGTCTGAAACAGGCAGCAGGCCAAAAAGAGGAGAGGTCGCCTCGATGCCCTGGCACACCTGTGCCTTCCCCGGAACTACCACCAGCGGTGCGCAGAGTGGGGCTGGGCCTTACCAGTGTTTCTTGGACCAGCGGCATTCAGCTGCCTCCCTTCTGGGAGACGCTCAGCGCCTACTGGGGGCTTTGAAAGACAGGGCGGTGCAAAGCCAAGGCTCCAGAGCCAGGCGTCCGGGCTATTATGATTCCAGCTCTGAGCAAAGCACTGAAATATCCAGGCCTCAGCTAGTGGTACTGACAATGCCTCCCACAGAGTCTCAGTGCATGAAAATCACTGGCAACACCACTGAGCTCTGGGAACAGGGCTTGGAACTCCCACAGGCTGGTATGATCCTGGCTGTACCTCTTATGTCACGGCACAAACCACTCAGCTTCTTAGTGTCGCATCCATGAAATGGGAATAAGCGGTAAGGAGGACAGAACCAACACAGGGGAGCGCTGAGAATTCAGTGAGGAAACATGTACAAAGCACTTAGGACCTTGTTTGTCACGAGGTAAGAACGGACTTCAGAAAGTTCATAGAAACACATATAATGAAAAAAACTATGCACAAGCTTCAAAGAATGGTTTTGCACCAAAATAAATTTACCTTTTAATTTCATTTTTCATTAACTTTGTGAAGTCCCTTCATATGCAACTTGTACTATTTTAGTTTTATATATATACATATACTCACACAATTACAAAAATTCAAAATCCACATTGCTTAATTTAATTATATTGTTGGTTTCAAAATACCTATGCTTTTAAATCTTCCATGAGATGTTCAGTCTTATCCCTTCTACAGTCTAGAAACAATGATGAACTTTTTCTAGCTGGTAAAGGAAGAGTAGGGCATCTTAAGGTCAAGGCATGGGAACACATGGTTAAGGCCAGTGAGAAGTGCTTTGGTCCTGGGTGGGCACAAATTTCCACCTTTAAACTGACCTAGGGCTGGTTGTGACTGAAGACCGCCCCAGAACAAGAAGGGCTGTGAACTGGACTCCTAGGATTGGAAGGACTGAGAGCCAGCGTGCAGGCAGCTAGAAGTGGCCACAGGAGACACACGGAGGGACAACTTATTTTCAGGAGAGGCATCTAGGTCTTGGCACTTGTCTTTATCATAGCACAATCTCCACATCCTGGTGCTCAGTCACTACCCCATGATCTGTCAATGTCCCTCAATACGTAATTGACAAGCACCTGAATGTCCATCTTTACCATGTCTGAAAACACAAGGCCAGGACCCAGACTCTCAGAAGCAAAAGTAAATTAGAGGGCTGGCGCTGTGGCGTAGCAGGTAAAGCCACCATCTGCAGTACCAGCATCCCATATGGGCACCGGTTTGAGACCCAGCTGCTCCACTTCTGATCCAGCTCTCTGCTATGGCCTAGGAAAGTAGTAGAAGATGGCCCAAGTCCTTGGGCCCCTGAACCCACATGGGAAGACCGGGAGGAATCTCCTGGTTCCTGGCTTCAGATGGGCGCAGCTCCAGCCTTTGCAGGCAATTGGGGAGTGAACCAACAGATGGAAGACCTTTCCCTTTCTCTCTTTCTCTCTCTCCCTCTCCCTCTCCCTCTCTCTGTGTGTAACTCGGACTTTCAAATAAATAAATAAATCTTAAAAAAAAAATTACAGCAGGTGCACAGGACAGATACTCCCAGACAACTCCAGCGATGATGGCTATGTTATCAGGAGCCCTCATTTATCCTGTCTGTGGCCTAAACATAATGAATAGCACCATTTTGGTGAAGGCACAACACTAATGATGTTGAAGACTGAAAGCAAAGCACAGAGAATGCCAAGGGTTGGGGGCTGAACAAGTCTACAGAGCTTTGTCTACCATGATAGAATCTTCTGAAAATGCCTGGACACATTGCAAGAATATCCGGGAGCCTCTGTGTCACGATGGCGGTTTATCTCCCTGAGTCAAAAGCAAAACCAGGTGTCTACGTCTCTCCGGTCACCTGCTCGCCAAACTGAAGTCACTAGAACTTGGCAGGTGAACCCAGAGAAAATCAGAGTGTTCCTTCTAGAATGAATCTCCAGAAGTCAGGGGGCTAACTAGCCTGTACTTAAAAATAAGTGTCAGGCTGGCGCTGTGGCATAGCGGGTAAAGCTACTGCCTGCAGTGCTGGCACCCCATATGGGCACCGGTTCTAGTCCTGGCTCCTCCACTTCTGATCCAGCTCTCTGCTATGGCCTGGGAAAGCAGTAGAGGATGGCCCAAGTCCTTGGGCTCCTGCAATCACGTGGGAAACCCAAAAGAAGCTCCTGGCTCCTGGATTCAGATTGGCACAGCTCCGGCCATTGTGGCCAATTGGGAAGTGAACCAACAGATGGAAGACCGCTCTCTCTCTCTCTCTCTCTCTCTCTCTCTCTCTCTCTCTCTCAGCCTCTCTCTCTGCCTCTCCTCTCTGTCTGTGTAACTCTGACTTCCAAATAAACAAATCTTTTTTAAAAATAAGTTTCATTTACGTTCTGAACATATCCACATGGATTCTGCTTCATAACGTGAAACTCTGTTAGGCTTACCCACTTGCCATCTCTGCCTTCCGAATGGCTTTCCTAACCTTCCAACTCCTGTCAGCACCCAGGGTTCCAGGCACACTGACCCCTGTTTCTCCTTCACCTTGCTGATCTTCCTCACCTCTGACCTAAGGCCTTCTCTAAGAGTTGACTAACAAATAGGAGAATGGGGCTTAGGAAGATTACACACCTTGACTGAAGCCCACAGCTGAAAAGTGAGAGCTGAGATTTGAACTCCAGGCGTTCAGTCCTGGCCAGCCTCATCACCCCATGCTGTGCGTGCCACCCAATGGTTTCCTTTCATACGGAATCAGCCCTGTCACCAGCCTTGCTCAGAACCATGCCACTCCACCTCCAGGCTTACACAACAGCCTCGCCACTGTGGTTTCTTAGGTTTAGAGTTTGCATGGGCTTAACTCTATCACCTCAAAATCCACATGTTCCATGCCTTAACCCTCGGACCTCAGACTCTGACTGTATTTAGACAGGATCTGTAAAGGGGTGTTAAATTACAGCATGGTAGCCAGGCTGGGTTCTCATCCAGTATGACAGATGTCCTTATAAGAAGAGGAGATCAGGACTCAGACACTCAGACAGAAGTCTGCAAACAGGAAGAAGATGGCCATCAGCACACTAAGTGATAATGTGATGGCCTGAACGCTGGTCCTGAATCCACAGATATTTAAACCTCAGAAGTCAGTGGAACTTAGGAGGGGAGACTTATTCCAGTTACAGCATTTGGAAGCTGGCTCAGCAGGAGGTCCTGAGCTCACTGGGGATATGCCCTGGGGAGGGGGTTCCTGGAAAGAACTGGGCCAAGGCACCTCACTGTTTACTGGCTCTCATGTCATCCATCTGCCTGCACCCCACCACTGCCACCCTCACCAGAGGCCAAAGCAGTGGCCTCCAAAACCACTGGCTGAATAAACTCTTTCACTTTACGAAGTTAACTTTCTCAGGGATTTCATGGTAGCGACAACCAGCTGACACACCTGGAAACATCTGTCCCGCACAGCCAACATGGCAGCACTGGCCAGATGTGAATATTCAGACCAGGAAGGTGGCTGGTGAGACTGGAGAATTTCTAATTCCAGTCGTACATGGCTAGAAGCTACCACACTGTTACTACAGATCTACAATTTGTAGTCTCATAACATAAGAAAACTCTCATAGGATGATAGGATCATCACACACCGACTCCTGAAACCCATCACCTGCAACTTTTCATCGTGACAAGCCCAACCAGAGATGCTGGTCGCTGCTGAAGCGAGACTCAGGCCCCAGGGACCAGCGGTACCTGCACGAGAGGGGGCTTCCACCGCAGGTTCTTCAGGGGAGCCGGCGTGAAGTTAAAAGCACCGGAGGGCCGCTTCTTAAGCAGTAACACGACTCCAGTGGGATTCTCCCTCAGCTTCCTGACCAGGTTTTTCAGTTGCCAACCCACCTTCAAAGCAAGCAAATGAGGAAGGAAGACTAGCTCATGAAGACTGAAAATATCAAACCTACAAGTTTCTCTCAAGGACATTGCAATTAGTAAAGAGGGAGATACAAATACGCAGATGCAAACATGGTCCTCTTAGCACCACTTACTCTAGTGGCAAAATTGGATATGAATTGCAAATTAAAAAAACAATATGGCTTTAGATTTCATTGAAAGCTGTAAAGGAGAAACTTAAGTCTCAATACACATAGGCAGGTGTTTGGCAGAGTAATGATTCAAATCGCCACTTGAGAGGCCAGCATCCTGCATTGGAGGGCCTGGTTTGCATCCCAGCTCCTCTGCTTCCAAGCCAGGTTTCTGCTAATGCGCAACCCAGGATGCACAGTTGACAGCTCAGGGACGCAGGTCCCTGGAACCCATGTGAGGGACTCAGACTGAGATCCAGGCTCCTGCCTTCAGCGTGGTGCAGCCTGGCTAACACAGGCACCTGCGGAGGGAACCCGCAGATGACAGGTCTTACTGTGTAGCTCTTTCTTCCTGTTCCTCTGCATTTAAAAAAAAAAAATGAAAACCAATACACAGACATTTAGGTAATGAATAAACTCAACTCACCACGGTTTGTCGATTAACTTGAATGACTTCGTCACCAGCATGAATCTTCTGAGACCTGTCTGCTGGAGACTATGGAAACAAAGAAACCGTCTTAATTTCCTACACCTTCTATTGCTTCTTTTGTTCTTCTGTAGGCAACTAGCAACAGAAATAAAGTCTTCTCTGTAAAAATAAAACGATGCATTTTGGTCCCCTGGGACTACACAGTCTACGGATCCTGACATAGATGCTGTTATCTATCTTATTAGTTTCTGTTATAATCCCTAATCTGTCAGCCAGAATAGTCAGCCTCATTGAACCCGTCAAGGAGGGTCAACAGAAATTCTATGTCTTTGAAGAATTTAATTTTTTTCACACTCAAAATGAAGGATCTTTTAGTATCAAAACAAAGTCCAGATTTTATTCCTCCCTACAAATAATATCTTGCTAACAACAAAAACATAACAAAAATAATAACAAAAGCATAAATGGATATCATCTATTTGTCAAATATTTTGTCCATAGTATTCCTGTACATATAAGTAACTCAGAATTCCCTATGCTTTAATCTCATATTGGCTTGGGCGTTTGGCCTAGCAGTTAAGATGCCAGTTCAGACACAAGCATCCGGCATCAAGCCAAGGGCAGAGAACTTGGGTTCTGCACTCGCTTTTTCTCCTGACTCCAGCTGTCTGCTAATGCAGACCTGGGAGGCCCCAGTGATGGCTCAAGCAGCTAGTTTTCTGCCACTCATGTGGAAATCCTGGATTGAATTCCAGCTCCAAGTTTTGACCCCAGCCAGGGGCTTTTATAGGCATTTGGGGAGTGAAACAGAAGATGAGCACTCACTCACTTGCTGTGTGTGTGTGTGTGTGTGTGTGTGTGTGTGTGTCTCGTACATTAACGAATTAAAAAAATCTTTGTTTGAATATCTCATATGACCAAGAAAGAAGATAGGATAAACCTTTTATTTCAAAACCCAACCAAATAGTACCTAGGCCAGAGTATTTATAATTTTGTAACTTAAGTAATCAGTTGAATTTTCAAATAATTTACCACTGCCCTTCAAGAAACTGCACCTTTGAACACGGGGAGGAGGGGTAACACTCAAGATATGCTTGCTGACTTTTCTCACTCCATTGTTGTAACAGGCTCAACAAGGAGCTGGGCAGCAGCTCTACGCTGTAGGAACAGGCTTTGTGCGTAAGGCACAGGTGACTGTGAGGGTTATTTTTAAGAGCATTTCACCTGCTGCCACAACCGGCATGCCTCACCTGAGGCACCAGCAAGCTAAGCACCACAGTGAGATGCGCTCTCTTGACTCTCTCTCAAGTCACTGTAAAAGAGTACGTTTACTGATGCTCCTTTCGGTCCCTGTCTATTGGATGCTTAACTCATAGTTAGAGACCTACTGGGCTAAGTATGCGCCTATCAGTAAAGTCTGGTCAATCTTCCCTGGCGAAGGATTCATTTTGGGTATGCTTCACTTCGTAAGCGATGGCCCAGAGGCTTGGAAGGTCCTCTTTATAGACTTGCAGTCGAAATAAATAAGCACCCATGTCCTGAATTGACTTCCCTTCCCAAGGATCCTGATGCAGTGACTTCTCAAATGTTCTACCCAGTGACTAAGAGTTGTGCCTGGCAGAACCCTGGTAAAAAGAGAGCTCGATACCAAAATTCTCCATCGGGCAGTAGCTCTCACCTAGCTTCATCCTGAGTTGGGCTACTGACAAAATGGTGCTTGTCTGGTTTGCTGCAGAAGGGTGATGACCTGGAGAATAATGTGCTCATTCTTCGGAGGCTAATCTAATACCCACCTCATCTTCGGGGTGGAAGATACAAGTACCAAGGGGCCTGTGTCAAGACTCCTGTCCAGATCAAGGAAATCAGATAGAGAATCAGCAGACACAGATAGCATGACCTGGGAATGAGCCTGACCTCTCAGGTGCATTCAAAGAAATGGGCTGGAGGCCTGAGAATGCCCTCCTGCCATTCTGACTCCAAGACACAGGAATATGGAGACAATTCACTGGGGAATGCAGTAGGCAGCTTCTACCCATCCACTCCCACTCACCATCCTGGGCTTCCATTAGAACATTCTGACTCTGAAGTCATAGCCTCTTTAAGTGACAGCCAGAAAGCTGACCCAGAGCTGGCAACTTCTCCTCTCATTCAAGTATAAAATGTCCAACACGAAGTGTAACATATCCCGATCAGGCTCTTGGGAAGTGGACTCTACCTACATCCCAATCTCAACTACAAGGCGCCCAGTGTCCCACACATGGCAGGTACTCAACAAATGTCAGCTAATGACTGAAGCAATGAGTGACATTCTACACTAGACTTTCAGATGGAATAGGACAAGTTTTCTTTTTTTTATCTTTAGAATATTTCTTTAAATTTTATTTATTTGTTTATCTGAGAGTAGAGAGAGAATAGACAGAGTTCCTGTCTGATGGTTTATTTCCCAAAGTGCCCAGGGGCCCTTCGTTGGGACAAGGCCAAAACTGAGAGCAGAGCACTCCGGCCAGATCTCCCATGTCAAGGACAGGAACAATTATTTGAGCCACCATCTGCTGCCTCCCAGGCTCTGCATGAGCAAGAAGCTAGAGTGAAGATCTAGAACCAGGCATCCAACCTAGGCACTCCCATGTGATCCGCAGGCTTCCTAAACAGCATCTTCTCTACACTAAAGAGTTGCCCTTTCAAATCCATCTTTAACAAATGGAACCACCTCTCTTTTGAGATATCTTCCATACAGTGCTCTGTGGGTGCATTAGGATAGATTATATCCAAGCAAACCCTGAGCCTGTCACCCAATGTCATGATTCTAGCAGGAATTGGAAGAGATACAGAGGATGTATCATTAACGACATCTGACATTCCATTCGATTCATAGTACATATGTTTAGTCTCTCATTTCAACTCTTTAAAAATGGAAATGACATCCACCATCCTTCTGAACTCATCCAACTCCAGAACAACATACTGACTGGTGTTAGGAGAGCATGCTTTTGCCATGTTGAGTAGGATCTTACCAGGTCTCCGACAAGGACCAATGGCAAATCTTACTATGCATCATGTGGCTTTTCTTCCTTTAGCCCCATCCCCAACATCAAAGTACCACTTCCTGTGCCGTTGCTACTGCCCACCAGGTGACACAATATAAAAATTCCTAGTTATTCTCACTGTGGCTCACCAGGGCATGCTTAGACACTACCATCTTCTACTCATTCATCTGCCAGAACCACACAATTGATTTATAATTCACTGACTGCCTTAAGCAATGTCATTTTCTTACTGCAGAAACCGTGCTTATCACACTCATCAAAGCCCATGCCATTTTCTTTTATCCGAGCAGCTCAAGTTCAAATTTAGACAAGTGTTCCCAACAAACAAATTAGCAAAGTAGCTACCCAAATATCCCTGCTTATCCCTTGCTGACTCTGAGTTGATTAAATAGATTAATACGCAGACACAGAGAAACCGTTCAAATGTTTGTAGCTTCAAATCAATGTCATTGAAACATAGACTACAAGAAGAAAGCATTCAACCAGCTCTACTTTTTAACAAATTTGTCTAGCTTAATTTTTATAAAAATGTTTGAGGGGCAAGAGAACACTGCATGTAGCAGAGTTCCCAGAAGGAAGTAAGCAGTACATAAAAGTCTCACACAATAGAAACAGACCTGTTTTTCTATTCAAAGGATTGGGAGGAAGGAGGGAACAAAATTTTAAATCATGCCAAATATCATGAAATACAACTCTCCAAAAAGAATCTGTCATGCAAAAATCCTAAAATAGTTGCTTTGGAGACACATAAAAATCCCATTAAACGAGCCAAAAAAATTACATTTTACACATATGGACACCAATCCCAGTTCTTTGTAAGAGTGAGTCTAACAACAAAGAGATCTTGGTTTTTCTATTTACGTCTTAACCCTTTTAGGGTCAAAAGGAATAGTTAACTCGATGGTGGGAGGTAAAAGTGGGCAAATGTGTGAACAATAAAGAGTAAGAAAGAACAATTTAAATAGTAAACTGACAATAGCTGGTAACAAGCAGTACTTTATCAATAGAAGTAAACAAAACAGGCCCTGGTGCTCTGAGTGCAGATAACAAAACACTATGCACACACTGAAAGGAAAATGCACAGCAATTCTGTTCACACATGTAACAGCTTTTACACTGAACGGACATACACTTACATTTTCTGTGGTTCCAGTAATCACATGCAGCCCGTCATAGGTCGACTTTATGTACATGCCCTAGAGTGAGTGAGTCACAAATATATTAAGTCATTTCAACTTTTAGAGGGGGAACTGTCACTGGGACTTGAACTGTAAAACATTACAGTCCCTGCAAATCAACACTCACCAAGAGGTTCCTGAGACACTGTGAAACAAGATCCAAAGGGCAGTGAAGAACTTAACAAACTGAAATACTAGTGAATGGATCCCACATGAGATCTCTTTGATACTCTAATTTGTGTAGCAGGCGTGTAGAATTTTGCCACAATTCTGAGGATGAGGGAGTTTTCTCAAACCTGCTACATGAGTGAAGCATTTCAGACAAAAGCTGCTCTTTCTTGATCATCCCTTTGTCCAGGGATATAATACATTCAGTTAAATTTAGTATTCATAGCAACTGTAGGATGATTTATGCAAGACATCAATAAGCCAGACCAGGATGCACCAACCCAGATCACTACATGACTTAACCTAAGAAGCTGATGACTAATAGACACCCATCCATGTAAGGGAAGCAGAGAGGTGAACAGGCTCCCTCTCAGCAGGCCCAGTAGGCAAGCTCAGAGGAGAATGCTGTCTTGTTGAGGAAGTATTTCTGCAAGGAGACAGATCATATACAAAATCTGTGTGTTAAACTGTTATAAAGGGCAGAGAGTGCAACCTAACAGAGCAGAAAGCAGGTGCTCATGCTGTTATCTAGCTATTAATGAGGAGCCTCCTCAGGAATCATTTTGACCCTGAACTTGGCCCGACTCAGCCACCTACACCACTCCATACTGACCATCTCAACTACTAAGGCCCCCAAGGTTCTCCACAGCCCCTCAGGGCCTGTGACTTTCATTCACTGAGTCTATCAGCTTCTCCAGGACACAGCCCCCCCCCCCCATCCCAGGGCACTGCCTGTCTAACTCTACCATGTGAAATGGCAACTCCAGTGCTGCCCACTCAGAGCCTACACCTGCTCCCACACTGGACTACAGACTCCAGGAAGTCCTCTCTGTTTAAACTGTTACAACCTGCCATTGACTTTGGAGGCAAGTAGTATCAGCAGGCACATTTCTACTCACTAAGAATGAAGGTTTGTGGACATTCAGTTGATTTTTGTTTGCCCGTCTAAAAGCAGAGGCTGCCTTAATCCTCCCCACAGCTACCTACACACTAGACCCCTGTTCCTCCTCCCTCCTTCTCTTCTCTCATCCCTCCCCCACCCACCAATACCACCAACAGCAGCTCCAGCCACCAACCAATGCCCACATCTGGTGAGCTCCACATAGGGCACAGGGCATCCACCAAGCAACGGAACACTTCCCACAGCCCTAGCAGGAAACTGACTCAAAGCCCCTGGGCTCATCAATGGGCCTCACAGCTTCTTCACACAAATTTTAGTCAATTAGTGTATAAGGACATGTGCTGGGAGCTGGGAGGTTCCCCTGTATGTAGTCTCTGGGTCTGTTATTATAAATATACATGATTTATAAAACACTTTCCAAATTTAAAAAAGTTCTCACACATATCCTTAACACCAACAGACTTTCAGAGTAGAAGTGAACCCAGATTTCATCTCTGCTTTGTATAAATGTCCTTTCTTTCCTTGCATCACTAAGTCTTAAATAAAGCTGTTAAATCATTGTCTTTGGAATAGAAGTACCATGTATTTATTTTTATACTTTGAAGATAAAAAAATATATACCAACAGAGTTCAAGGTAGTAAATTCTAAAGTACATAACAGAAGGCAGTTTACCTTTAATTCTACCTTTTCAGAATCACAGTGGAAGTAAGAAGGAATTCTGTAAAAACTTTAGTAAATGACAGCGTGTGGTGTTTGAAAATTAGAATTCTTACCAGGCCCTCCCCAGGCTTAATGTTTGGTAAGTGAACTTCCTCCAGGCACGCACACTGGCTCATAACAGGATCCCTCGTAGAGCGGATTGTTTTGTCACAGATGCCGTTTAAAACCTTGACCTAGAATTGGACAGGCAAATAGGCAGGGAAGTTCAATCATTAACAGGTTTCACCTCAAGCTGGTTTTGAAAGAAATGCACTTCACCTGTAAGCTTTTGCTCTGGCTGGCAATCATTCGGATACTTCTGCTCAATGAACGCATGGACTCGTGTCTGCAGTCGTGGGAATGCGCCACTGTTCCAGCTTTGTTTACAAAGTGCAGCTTTAACATTAACTCCTCAATGACCATGGAAGGGAACAGATGGAAAGAAATCCGCTCCCCCCATTAGGGAGACTCATCCACTGCCAGCCCCTGGTGTGGCTTTGTGTGGAGGGCACACGTTGTCTGAACACCAAATATCAACAAGACAAAAAAAATATCTTTTGGCCTATATCAGTTTTTTTAATAGATTTTGCTTTCTAGAGCAGTTTTTAGGTTTAAAGAAAAAGAGGAGCAAAAAGTGCATTGAATAGCCATTTCCCCTAGAATTAACATCTTGCATTGGCAGGGTACATTTGTTACAACAGATGAGCCAACTCTGAGAATTATTAACTGAAGTCTACGATTTAAGCTTCACCCATTGTGGTGGACACCACAGGCTTTGCCATATGCCCGCTATCAGGCATCCATCATTACAGTGTCATACAGAAAAGCTTCGCTGCCCTGCATATGCCCTGCACTTGACCTCATTATCATCTCCCCTACCCCACCATGAACCCTCAGCAGCCACTGATATTTTCAGTCTGCATGGTTTAGTTTTTTCCACAACGTCAAACACTTGGAATGATACAGCCTATCACCTTTCCAGTTTGGAATCAGTTTTTTCCACATTTTTTCAAACTTGATAACTCATTTATCTGTACTGCAGAATAATAATCTATTCTATGAACGTAATAACTGATTTATCTGTACTGCTACTCTATTCTATGAAAGTACCAGTTTGTTTATCCATTCACCTATCCAGAGACAATTGGTTGCTTCCAATTTGGGGCAATTATAAACAAAGCCGCTATAAAATTCTATGCAGATTTGCGTGGACATAATTTTTCAGCTCTTTTGGGTAAATGCCTCAGAGTGCAACTAGTGGGAGGAATAGTAAGAATGCATTTAGTTTGTAACGACCTGCCAGAGTGTCCTGGAAGCTGCAAGCCCTGTCTTGCATTTCCTCTAGGGAGATAGAAAAGCTCCCTTTGCTCCATGCCTCTGCGGTGGCGGGCGCTGGGTGCTGCCAGTATTCTGGATTCCAGCCACTCTATTAAGTGATATCTCCTTTGTTGTTTTCTTTTGCAACTCCCTAATTACAAATGCTGTAGAACATCTTTTCATATGCTTATTTGGCATTCGTATACCTTCTATGGTGTAGGGCAGTTCAGATCTTTTGTTCATGTCTAATTGGGTTGTTTGCTTTCTTACTACTGAGTTTTAAGAGTTCTTTGTGTATTTTGAATACAAAGCCTTCATCTCAGATGTGTTTTGAAAATATTTTTTCCAACTCTGCGGCTGGCTTATCTTTTCATTCTCTTGACAGTGCATTTCACAGAGCAGAGGTTTTAATTTTAATGAAGCTACATTATCAGTTTTTCCATCATGGATCATGCTTTGGGTGTGCTATCTAAACACTCATCACCAAACCCAAAGGCACCTGGATTCTTTTCCCATGTTATCTTCCATGAGCTTGAGAGTTTTGCATTGTACATTTAGGTTTATGAATGTCCTGGTGATGACTCACCTTCTCCAACTGACAGGGCAAAACTCTAAGGAGCCACTGTGAGGAGCCCTAAGCAGTCTCCATACAGAAGTCACAGGGGTTGCTATGTGCAGCACTTCCCCAGTCAGGTGCATCTAACCTTTCAAAATTAACCAACCAAAGGAATCCGGAAATTCCAAAGAGCGCTTTTTCTTTCCAAGGGGGAGAATCTTAGAAGTGACACTTTCTACACTCCTCAAATTTGTTTAGCCTTCCTATTTATGGAAAATATATTTATAGCAGTTTCATTGCTAAATTCCTCAACATTAGGAGGAGGAAGGCCTTATCAAAAGAGCACAGACTGGCTTGTGTCAAAAGCAGGAAGTGATGATGAATAGCAGCAAACTGCCCTTTCAACAGTCATGGGACATCCCCCTCCATCTAATGGTTTCTGCCAAGATTTTTTTTTTTTTTTTTTAGCCAGTTGGGTGGAGCATGAAATGTGCACATCAATTGTACCCAAATTTTATCTGGCTGGGCAGCAACTAATGTAGAAGGGTACACTGACTAAATGTTCAGAAGGAAAAAAAGCAAAACAGAGACCCCAGTATAGCAAATTTAAGCAAAGGAGTTCTCACGTTGGCTGATCTTATTACATAACTCTTCCTCCTCTCCTTCTTCCTTGATTAAAAGGACCAAGATCCCAAAAGCCAGTCTTTCAAGGTCTATCCTGAAGGAATCAGTCTGCATTTACTTCAATTAATGTGATTCTCATTACCTTCCAAAAAAGGGATTTTATAGTAACTTCTAGAACAAATCCTTACCACAGTTAAAACTTTGTCCTCCATTTCAGCTACAAGGCAATCCTAAAGAAGGGGAAGAAGAAAAAGACAACTAAGTACAAGAGTTAAAAAACTATGACAACCCGTTGGCTTGTCTTCTGGGTATCTCCTGGAGGCCACAAAGCCTCTGACTCCCACCCCTTCCACCCCAGTTCCTCAGCCTGGGCAGCAGAGAGAGGACGGGCTGACATTTATCTTGTCCTAAGGCCCTGCTCCCCACTGACCCAAGAAGTTTATCACCCAAGGAATCCATTTGACCAATTATTTAATTTGAAAGCCTGAAAAGTTCAAGAATTGAAGTCCACCCGCTGTCCACAAGATCCAGAGATCAGTAAATCAGAAGGCCAAGTCCAAGAAACCGGACAACGGCTCCCAATGTGACCCTAGGCTCAGCCAGCAGTGAGCCAATCAGCAATGTGCTAGCTCTGGGCCTGCCCATGAGAATAGCTTTCAAATAAGGGCCTGAGCAAACTTAGCCACAAAAGTTTATTTTAAGCACCACTGAGATTAAATCAGATATTTTAGTCCTTGATAGATGAAAAAAGCTTAACAAAACATTCATTAACACACTGCCAAAAAGTGGTCCTGAGGTATGCTATTGATGACATTAAAAAAAAACTGGAATGCAAAGCATTATTTACTCAGCTTAAGAACAAAAGACTTGGAACACTGTACGAAGAGGGTTAGCTGAGTACAGGACTCACCATTGTCCCATGGAAAAGCCACCACCGTGAAACGTTCACAGTTAACCTAGAACTGTCTACAGCAGAGAACTCCCGTATACACAGCGGGGTACATGCTGAAGAACAGTGAGAGGGACTGGATTCTTTACTGTTTATCCAGCACCGTTCAGTGTAATCCCTAACTGGGACGACCTTAAAGAAAATACTCATTACTTTACGCACGTGGAAAACATTCATCAACTCAGTTGGAAGTGCCAGGCAGAGATGTTCTTTTAAACCAAACCATCCCTTTACAACTCTCATTGGCACCGGCATGGCTGCTAATTTCTACCATATGTGATTTAATAATCATACTTTGTCTTCTTTAAAATATTTTTTATTTTCTCTACTAGATTAAAATAGGGGAAACAATTGTTACTCTACTGTCCCCAGAAATATACTGACTCTCAGGAAAAGAACAGCACAGGAGGAAAACACCTAAAAAGAAACTCAGAAATGTATTTTCACATGGGTGAATGTTATGGAAATTCAAATTAAAGAAGCAACTTCTCCAAACAACGAAGAATTACAACTCAGAGATGTGCTTTTCTGCCTTTATCTCGTGCATGAAACTTAACTACCAACTACTATTATGGCTCTTCCCTTCTTAGTACTGTCCAGTAGTACCAAATAGAGAATTCAGAAAAACAGACTTATGTAGCCTTGTACTAGAAACATAACTGATGACTTTTGCCTGTGATCTTTCATCACAAATCTCAGAACCATCTCAGTGCTGTCTTCCTGAGGTCACCGTCACTCAGAGACAGAGGCACCTCAGTGCACCAGGGCCCAAGAGAGAGCCAAGTTCAAGGTGTGGCCGCATGGTCCCCTAGAAAACAGGTTTCCTGCCTTGTGACTGAGCTCTCCTGCCTCCCACGCTATTCAAGTCCAAGTGGACATGTGAAAAGGCCCGTGTCTTACCTTCCCCACCACAGTGACCGTGGGGAAAGTTCCCACACCCATTCCCACTCAGAGGAAGCAGCTGCGGGCGTGACTTCACATTGTTTGGCACAAACGGAAAAAGAGGTACTGGGCCCATGTGACCCCTGGTGAGTCAGACAGGGAGGCTGCTCTTCGTTAGTCCACAGTCACCTGGACCAGCAGGAACAGCGCAGCCTAACTGGCAGAGGCCCAGCCTGGGACGTTAACCCTGCCTGCATCTCCTGCTCCCTCTTCTTACTGCACAGCCTGGGAAACGCGGTGAACTCCGCCGTAGAACGGGACGGTCACCAAGCCTCACCAATAGCTCACTCCCATGACACACGCCAAGCACGCAGTCACATGTGGGACACAGTCCACACTCAGGAATGGTCTTTTCCGCTTCTGCTTCCATGGGCATCGCTCCGCTCGGTCGTCTGGGGCTCACACACGGCTCATTCCCCTATTTCTTCCCAGGTTGCCACTCGGTGCCTGCCACTGCCACTTCCTCATGGCTCCTTCGGTCTACACGTCACCACAACAGGAAAACAGATTGGAAATACACTTCGCGATCCCTCCCTACCCTGATTTCCTTCATCTGAAATTACAGTCCAAGCCAGGCAGGAGGGGCCTGCGCCGTGGCTCACTTGGTTGATCCTCCGCCTGTGGTGCCAGCATACCATATGGGCACCAGGTTCTAGTCCCGGCTGCCCCTCTTCCAGGCCAGCTCTCTGCTGTGGCCCAGGAGTGCAGTGGAGGCTGGCCCAAGTGCTTGGGCTCTGCACCCCATGGGAGACCAGGAGAAAGCACCTGGCTCCTGGCTTCGGATTGGTGTGATGCCAGCCGTAGCAGCTATTTGAGGGGTGAACCAATGGAAGGAAGACCTTTCTCTCTGTCTCTACCTCTCACTGTCTAATTCTACCTGTCAAATAACTTAAAAAAAAAAAAAAAAAGACAGGTAGGAGGATCAATTGCTGTACTTGGAATGTAGCTCTTGCATTTTTCTTTTTTTCTTTTTTTTTTTTTTGACAGGCAGAGTGGACAGTGAGAGAGAGAGACAGAGAGAGAAAGGTCTTCCTTTGCCATTGGTTCACCCTCCAATGGCCGCGGCCGGTGCGCTGCGGCCGGCGCAGCGCGCTGATCCTATGGCAGGAGCCAGGTGCTTCTCCTGGTCTCCCATGGGGTGCAGGGCCCAAGCACTTGGGCCATCCTCCACTGCACTCCCGGGCCACAGCAGAGAGCTGGCCTGGAAGAGGGGCAACCGGGTCAGAATCTGGCACGCCGACCGGGACTAGAACCTGGTGTGCTGGCGCCGCAGGCAGAGGATTAGCCTATTGAGGATCGGTGCTAGCCAGCTCTTGCATTCTTAAAAGTATGCAGATTCCAAGTGTGTATGCTGGGGGGTGGTGAAGTGGTGATAGTTCTCCTTCTGATTTATAAATTACAGTTGAAAGGAGGGATGCAGAGAATTTGGCAAGAAAGGAGGAAATGTGGCAATAAGTAGGAGAGACAGGAGAAAAGGAAATGAGAAAACCCTCTCTTCGCAGACAGCAACACAAAGAACGAAGGCTCAGGAGAACACGTCCTTCCACACTGGGCAGAAACAGATAGCTTTTACTCCTTCAGCTCCCCAGGTAAAAGGAATAAATGAACAGAAGAGAGTCCTCTTCCCCAAAACACAACAGATCTTCCCAAGAGGCAGGAAGCCAGCATGAAGAGGCCTGGCACCCTGAACCCCACGTTCACCCGCCTGACATCCGACAGGTGCCTCCGTGTGTGCTCTCGTGCACAAACACTGGGATGAAGCACCGTGTTCTTCCATCGCCACAGAAAACAAATGCTCACCAACATCTAAACATCTTTCTTGGCCTTAGTCCAGGAAATGACATCCCCATGTACATTCACATATTGTCAACTTTAACCCTTAAAACCATTAACTTTGGGACCAGCATTGTGGTTCACTGAGCTAAGCTGTTGCTGCAACACTCCCATCCCTTATGAGCTCTGGTTCAAGGCTGTGTTACTGCACTTCTGACCCAGCTCCCTGCTAATGCACCTGGGAAGGCAGTGCATGATGGCCCTACTTCTTGAGTCCCAGACATTAACGTAGGAGACCCAGATGGAGTTCAAGACTCCTGGCTTCAGCCCGGCTCAGCCCTGGCTGTTGTAGCCATTTGGGGATTAAACCAGCAGACTGAAGGTTATCTATCTATCTATCTATCTATCTATCTATCTATCTATTTTTCTCTCTGCCTTTAAATAAAGCTTTTAAAAAAAATCATTAACTTTAAAATAAAAAAAAAAACACCAGAAATAAGAGCAACATATTTGTTTAATTCCTCTCCTCAATCTATCAACTATGTTTCCAGAAAACTGGTCCAAAGCAAGATTTTTATATTTTCTACTACAGTCTACTCTTTTAATACATTTTATCTTACCTCCCACCCAAGCACGAATCAGGCCCAACTCTGCTTAACTTCAGAGCAATTCTTTGAAGTAGGAATTACGCCATTGCCTGTGGTAACTGCATCCCATACAGGCACTGGCCTGAATCCTAATTGCTCTATTTCTAATCCAGCTCCCTGCCAATGTGCCTGGGAAAGCAGTGGAAGATGGCCCAAATACTTAGGTCCCTACCACCACGTGGGAGACTCAGATGCAGTTCAGCTCAGCCTAGCCCCAGAGAGTAATCCAGCAGGTGAAGATCTTTCTCTCCCTTACTCTCTGTATCTCTATCTTTCAAATAAATAAATCTTAAAAAAAAAAAAAAAACTCTCCTATTTGCTACTTACAATGTTTAACTCATACATTCATTCAACTGAGACAAGTAATCTTGGTTAGAAATTAAAATAGGACATTATGGAAAGAAGAAAGCAGGGAAGATAACGAATATCCATGGCAGGTTTTAGGGCAGTGCCTCCCACCACAAATGCCAGGCCTCCTCTACAGAATGACACACCACAATGGGTATCAAGCTACTTTCGTCAATGTTACCTTACACATCACTAAAAGGAGCCAAAACACTGGGCGACTGTAGTTGCTATGAGCACCTTCCCAAGGTCATGACCTTGCACATGCATGCCCCTTAAGTTCAATGGCCACAGGATCTGGCTCTCAAACACTGGCGCTGCACTTGCAAACCCAACTGCACACTCCACAGTCCAGAGACAAACAGGAAGCACAGAGCTTTTCCAACTGTGCCTCTGTCACTGCATGGTCAGGATGCAGGGAGAGACAGTCTATATTTTTGGTATAATCACCAGTGGAAGCAAACATGGAATCGTTGAATCTTAGACTCAAGTGAGGAACCAAAAAAAAAAAAAAAAATTTAGTAGCAGATATAGGAAAGTACTCAAAAAAAAAGTAGATTACTCTAGAATTTCTATTTTTAAAAATTGAGTTCTCAAACATTTTAAAGGCAGCAACCTTTGGTTCAAAGGTCACAGGTCATTTTTCACTGAATTCGGCTCTGCAAGACATCTCATTTAAAGCCTTTTACTTCTCCCCAGGTCTGATGGACACAAAGAAAGGCTGGGGATGGGGAATGGCGCATCATAGCTGCATGGAAACCCTGTGAAGAAGACACAGGAAACAGGAAGGAAAAAAGGCAGAACGCCGTAGCGGTGGCACTGACCTTCTGGACTGTGGTGGTCAGGTCCAGGCAAAGCTGGATGATCTTGTTCTTCGTGACTGAGAAGTCAGTGATGCCTGTAAACGGAGCCCTAAAAAGAATAAAAATTCTCTTTACAGAAAACCAGGATGGCAGAAATCTCCCAGAATCCTCTTCTGTGGCTGACAAGCCTCCACGCCAACCAAATAATCATTCATATTTAATCTCAGCAAAACACAACCTTGAGCAGAGCTGCACTCTTGAAGCTGAGGGTAATTTGTTCCTGCTATCAACCTCTGACGTCACTTGCTAAGGAATTCTAAAATCTACCATGGACTCCAGGTAGGTTCCAGTGCAAAGAACAGGACAGGGACAATGACTGGCTTTCCTAAGAAAAGAACAGGCTTCCCTGCATCTCAGTGCCTCCCGCTGCAGGACAGGAAGAGGTGCACCTGCCACTCACCGGTCCAGCCAAGCCAGCAGGGCCTTCGCAGCCCCGATGAGCTCCACCACCGAGGTCAGGAACTCGTTGGGGGGCTTGCGGGACGTGTTCCCATCGTACACGGAGCTTTTCCGCCGGCTACTTATGTAGTTCTGCAAGTTGTGGGACGACGCTCGCAGTTTCAAAACCAGGTTCTTCATATTATCAGTTTCCAGGCCATAATTCTGCCGCAAATAGAAGAGGGAAAAAACAATCAACAATGGCCAAAGTCACAGTAACGCAAAAGCCCGCTGAGTAACATAAATGACTCCTACAACCTGTGCAAAACCTGGTGGACGCCACGTACCCTGGCCCACCTCTGCCACCGCCCTCTCCCTCCTCGCTCAGGGCTCCTGCCAAGGGCTCTCTTCCCACTGCAGCCTCTGCCTGAAACTCTGCCCCCAGATCCCAGCAAGGACGGCTCATTCTCATCACTGGGGTCCTGGCCTGATGCCGCCTTCAAGGACTGCTATATCTGGACCGGGGTTTCTCGACCGCACCCCTACTGACACAGGAGGATGACTCTTTTATTCTGAGGTGGGATTCCTGTAGGATGTGAGAGCACCTCTGGTCTCTTGGCTGTCGGTGGCTCCCCCTCCCCAGTTGCGACAACCAAAAATGTCTCCCACCATTGCCACAGGTCCAGGGGGCAGAATTGCACCCTCAAGGCACCATAGCACAGCACTCACTGCTGCCCCCGTGTGGATCCCATGTTTATTGCTGCCTTCCTCCTGGACAGGCAGAGTCTGTGGAACAAGGCTCTGCTCCATTTGCAACACAACAGGCAAATATGAAAGTCACTTCCATCAGGTGAGACAAACAAGAAACAGCAGTCCTGACTTAATGCCAGCTCACCAGCAATGCCATTTCCCTCTCTTGAACTTCTAGCCTGTGTGCTGTTGGGATGACTTTCCACTTATTTGGATGCTTCACGGGAACGGATGTCATGTGACAGCAGTGCCCTGGGCTCCCTTTCAGATGAACAACCAACCCCGGAGTAGGTGTTGTGCGATGCCCACAGTCCATATCAGAGTGCCTGGGATGGAGTCCCACCTCCACTTCCCATCCACCTTCCTGCTAACACGCACCTTGGGAGGCAGCAGACAATAGCTCAAGTACTTGGATTCCTGCCACCCACTTGGGAAAACTGAATGGAGTTCCTGACTCCTGGCTTTGGCCTAGCCTAGCCCTAGCTTTTGCAGGTATCTGGGGAATGAATTAACAGATGGAAAAATCTGTCTCTCCCTCTCTCTTTGTTACTATGCCCTATAAATACATTCTTACATAAATAAATACCCAACCCCAGGAAATAACACTTGGATCTGAGATGACTTTGGAGGTGAGGTATGAATGTTTATATTCAATTGTACACATCCTAAATTGATGTTTTAGCATTTTAACAAAACATAAAGCTACTTCTAGGGGTATATTATAATGGTTCAATGGCATCCAAAAGGAAGAACTTGGTACCATTTAAAAACTGGGAATATAATGACTAAGACTATTGGATACTTACGCTATGCCAGAAAATGGGCTAAATATTTGACATGTTTTATCTCAGGCCATCCTTTAAGGATGGAAAGGTTAGTATCTCCCTTTTGCAGGCAAGCAACTGAGGCACAGAAACAGTGAATAAATTCTCAAAAGTTGCACAGCTAACAAATAGTAGGGCTGGGATTTCAACCAAGGCTTCTCACCAAGGGCTCAAGCTTCTGCTCCAGACGCTGTACACCCGTCTCAAACAGACCTTGCCCAGGAAAAGGTCATATGTTAAGACAGAAAACAGAGAGGCCAATGCCGAGGCACAACAGGTTAAGCTGCTGTCTGCAGTGCCAGCATCCCATGTGGGCACCAGTTTGAGTCCTGGCTGCTCCACTTCCAATCCAGCTCCCTGCTAATGCACCTGGGAAAGCAGCAGAGAGTGGCCCAAGTCTTCGGGCTCCTGCAACCATGTGGGAGACCTAGAAGAGGCTCCTGGCTCCTCACTCCTGGTTTTGGCCTGGCTTAGCCGCAGCCATTGCAGTCATTTGGTAAATGAACCAGCAGATGGATGATCTCTCTCTCTCTCTCTCTCTCTCTCTCTCTCTCTATATATATATATATATATATATATATACACACACACACACACACTAAATGGACATCAGACAAGAACAAACATCACACACACACACACACTAAATGGACATCAGACAAGAACAAACAAAACCAGCCAGGGATCCTTGATCTAGCACAGTTGCTTAATCTCCCCAAACCCTATCCTGCCCATTCCATTCCCTCTGAAGAGTTAGCTCCTGTCAGTTGGCTTCAGCCATCTGGGCCTTCTGCACCTGAGAGGGACAAGCCATGTTTCAGAGTCCAAACACCTCAAGCATAAATATACCTGCAGGTTAGGAGAACATCTTTTTGAAAATGAACAACAGTAAATCAATAACAATGAAAGGCTTTGACTTTAATGAAAACCATCCTAAGTTTAAATAGACTTTACTTGAAGTTTATATTTATGCTGCTTCCTAATAAAATAAAAATACTTTTAGAAAATTTAGATAGGAATTTAGATAGGGAGGCCAGCATTGCAGCACAGTTAGAGGAGCTGTCCCACATCGTAGCACAGGCCCAGGCCCTGGCTGCTCTGGTTCAGATCCAGCTCCGTGCTAATGCGCCTGGGAAGGCACTGTAAGATGACCCAAGTGCTTGGGCCTCCATCACCCAGTGAGAGACGTAGGCAGGCTCCAGGCTCCTGGTTTAGGCCTGGACCAACCCTGGCCATTGCAACCATTTGGGGACTGAACCAGCAGACAGAAGATCTCTTTCTCTCTCTGTCTAATATTCTTTCAAAAAATAAATAAATCAACTTTTTTTTTTTTGCTTTTATTTAAAGAATATAAATTTCCAAAGTATAGCTTATGGATTTCAATGGCTCCCCCCCCTCACAACTTCCCTCCCTCCCGCTACCCTCCCCTCTCCCGCTCCCTCTCCCCTTCTGTTCACATCAAGATTCATTTTCAATTCTCTTTATACACAGAAGATCAGTTTAGAACATATTATGTAAAGATTTCAACAGTTTGCCCTCACATTGAGACATAAACTGAAATTATTGTTGGAGTACTAGTTATAGTATTAATTCACGATGTACAGTACATTAAAGAAAGAGATCCTACATGATTTTTTTTAAAGAATTGATTAATTATCTATGCAATTTCCAATTTAACACCAAGATTTTTTAATCATTTGCAATTATCTTTATACACAGAAGATCAATTTAATATTATAGTATGTAAGGATTTCATCAGTTTGCACCCACACAGAAACACAAAGTGAAAAAAATACTGTTTCATTACTAGTAATAGCATTATTTCACATTGGATAACACATTAAGGACAGATCCCACATGAGACGTAAGTACACAGTGACTCCTGAAATTGATTTAACAATTTGACACTCTTGTTTATGGCGTCAGTAATCTCCCCAGGCTCTAGTCATGAGTTGCCGAGGCTATGGAAGCGTTTAGGGTTCGCCGACTTTGATCTTATTCCGACAGGGTCATAGTCAAAGTGGAGGTTCCCTCCTCCCTTCAGAGAAAGGTACCTCCTTCTTAAAAAAGAAAATGTAGATAGACATTTTCATAGGAGTTAAATACAAATTAACTTTAAAAAAACTATAAATTGAAAGATATAAGGCCGGCGCCACGGCTCACTAGGCTAATCCTCCACCTGCGGCGCTGGCACCCTGGGTTCTAGTCCCGCTTGGGGCACCGGATTCTGTCCCTCTTCCAGTCCAGCTCTCTGCTATGGCCTGGGAGTGCAGTGGAGGATGGCCCAGGTGCTTGGGCCCTGCACCCCATGGGAGACCAGGAGAAGCACCTGGCTCCTGGCTTCGGATCGGGGCAGCACACCAGCCGTAGCATCCATTTAGGAGGTGAACCAATGGAAGGAAGACCTTTCTCTCTGTCTCTCTCTCTCTCACTAACTCTGCCTGTCAAAAAAAAAAAAAAAAACAGAAAAAAGAAGGAAAGAAAGATACGTATGCTCTCTATTAACAGTCATGCTCTAAGCTTTATTATATCCATTATTTTGGTTTCTTGTTGTTTTCTGCACACTAAAATAGGGCATTGTCTTCCAATAGCAAAGGCAGAAGTAACAAGATGAGTTGTCATCATGGCTTTTTCAATTCAAAGAATCCAAGACTCACAACAGAGGAGACAGAGGCCACATGACACAGCTTGTTTTGGAGGACTTGGGACTGTGATTAAAGGGGATGCTCCTACCTCAATCACTCAGCCTGCCAACGTCTGTCAAGAGAAAAGCAGAAAAGGCCTGCTGCTATAGCCCGTGTCACCATAAATCACTCGGGACCTTTTATGACACATACATCTGCTTCTCGAACTCAAAGAGCATTACGTGCGTCTACTGCGGTGAGACACTGTAAATCCCAACCTTCCAAAAACCCGGCACTCCGATAATGACAACAAAGGGGCAGGCTGGTTTCTTACAACTGGTTCTCTTCGTTGTCCGCTCAATTGGCTCTGACTCTTTCTTACTTTCCCAAAAATATGATGGAACTGGAAAGAGAGAGTTGGCTAAAAGAGAATCCAATTTTTAAGAAGGAAGGGACGTGCCTTCCCCTTCGATCCCATCGCTCAGCAAGGAGAAAACAAGAAACCAATTATATCCGCTCAGAAGAAGCACAAGTGCGGAAACACAATCAGGAAAGAATGATCGACTCAAGTGTCCCACAGCAAAACACGGAAAACAAATAATTTCTCAGACGAGACCTGACGACTTTCACCAGTCTTTCCCCTAAATCTTGTCTCCTTCAGGAAGTGCTGTAAATAAGATCTCAAGAAGACACTGGCTACCCGACCAATGAAGCAATCCTCCGCTCCCCAGGGCTCCCACTTGAGGAGGAGCTGGCCATCAGCAACAGTCTCAGGCTGCATAGAGAAATCCCAGGAGAGCCGGGAGGAGGGAGGAGAGGAAAGAGGCCAGATCCGTACTCCTTGGGGGCTGTAACTATCGTACACATCGTAGCTACTGGGCAAGCCTTCCACCACTTCTCTACTTCTTCTCCATTCCTGCCAGCTCTGTCTGTGATCTTCTCTGCAATTAACGGACAGAAACACAAAATCAAAGCCATCCTACTGACTCGGGTTAATTAAAAGACAACCTAACGATAATACTTCAGAGTTTTCCTACAGGCATTTACTAAGCTACTAAGCACAATCAACTTAAGTATAAACTGCTAGTGAAAATCCTTCTGCCTGCATGATTTCTGCTCATTAAAAAAAAGTAACTTTTTAAAAATGACTTGCCTTGGATAAAAGATGAACAGTGCATCATTTCCGTATACCAGCATTCATAAGCATCTGAGACAGGTGGATTTGTTGCAGGTATTTTATATATTATATATATAATATTAGGTAACATCCCTTCACACATATACTCAGCCTGATTTTGTTCACTTCTCAGCCTGCTTCAACCATAAAAACACAGCTGTCACTGCCTCGGTCTTCGGGAACCCAGGGCCTCACTGATTTGGCAAAGAACACAGATTTCTGCTCTCAACGCACCCTCTCAGCCAGTGCTGGCCAACAGAACCTTCTGCAGCGATGAAAATAGCTTTTGTCTGTGCTGTCCAGTATGGTAGCCACTAGCCCCGTGTAGCTACTGAGCACTTGGAATGTCACCAGTGCAACCAAAGAACTGAAGTTTAGCTCATTTTCGTTTATAGTCAGGGGCTAATAATTTATTGTACCGGAAAGAGCAGCTCTAGAGAACAGCGCAGTTACCCTGTGCCCCAGACAAAAGGGGGGTGGGGGCACCGTTGCCTGTCACTTTTGGATTATTTTAGGTCCGTCCTATCTGTCCTTCTCGTTGCTCTGAAACTTTCCAGTGGTTTTGGTTTTTCCTCCTTCCTTCCTTCCTTCTAGCTCTGTTCATTTCCTGTCTATCCCTAAATCAACATCCATTAAACTAAGTTTACATAAAAACCTCTTATATGACACCAAGGCCAGCTGCAATTACACATTAACTGCCCAGGAGATGAACCGTTCAAAGCAAAAAGTTACCAACAGTTTATATATCCACAAATCCATGCCAGAGGTGGATTAAACAGATGCTATGGTTAGCACATGCATTACAATAAGGATGTGTTTAAAAGGAGATTCTATCAAGACTGAAGATACTCTAGTAAACCTCTACTAAAACTTTTCCCCAGCCCAGACTGGGGACACTGGTTTGCAAGCCCTCTGGGCCCCTCCTGCCCAGTGAAGTCAGGGGCACTCCAGGGCTCGGAGCTAACCCAGGATGAGTCTGAGGTCAAAGTGTGGTCTTCAGAGAGTGGAAGGGGACTGTGCAAGATAAAACCCAGCCCTGGCTCTGGCACTTGTCCAGCTCCACTTTCGCCTAATATTCTAAGGAGTAGGAAGAGGAACGAGCAGAAGAGAAAGCCCCGAGGCAGCCCTCTTCATACTCCCACACAGTGACCAGAACGTGCCTCCCCGCACACCATGGATTGTCCTCCAAGAGTCACTGCAAAGTGAAAGAAACAATTCAGGTCTGTAGAACGTTTCACAGGGGGGAAAAACCAGAAAGCCATGAACCCATAAAAGTAAACTCAAACATGTTTGCCCGAAAAACAGACACTTTTAATAATAAACTGGATGCCTAGACATTATCCAGCAATGCAAAGCACTGACGCGTTAGTGCCCGGCCGCACTGAGTGAGTGTTACTGGACAGACTACTTCCCCAGAGGTCACACCAGGAACAGCACGCGTGAGCCAGGGTCAGAATGCAAAATCCCTGCCTCCCAGGCTAATGTTCAGACCACTTGGCCACAGCGTCTCCCTTGTGACAGCTCATTTATCAGCCACAAATAATTTCCCTATTACTTTCCTAAACAAGAGCGGCGCATCTCAGCGCAGAACACAAGGCTCTGTCCATTTTAAGAAGAAGAACACGCACAGTGCAGCGAGTGTTATATAATCAAAGGAACGCAGCCCAGCCATGGCATTCTTTCCCACCATTCTCAGTGATGTAATTGTATAGACCCCTGGCTCGGGTTCATAGCATTACTAACCCAGCTTGAATGCTGCTGACTTTGTCCAAACCCTGACGCTTAAGGAAACTGCACAGTAACAGGACACCATGGCAGGCTCCTTAAATCCCATCCATGAGGGGCTGGTGCTGTAGCACAGTGGATAAAGCTGCCGCCTGCAGTGCTAGCATCCCATATGGGCACCAGTTTGAGACCCAGCTGCTTCACTTCTGATCCAGCTCTCTGCTATGGCCTGGGAAAGCAGTGGGAGATGGCCCAAGTGCTTGGGTTCCTGTACCCATATAGGAGACCCAGAAGAAGCCCCTAGCTCCTGGCTTAGGATCAGCACAGCTTCGGCCATTGCAGCCATTTGGAGAGTGAACCAGCGCATGGAAGACCTCTCTCTCTCTCTGCATCTGTAACTCTGCTTTTCAAATAAAAAAATAAAAATCTTAAAAAATAAAATCCCACCCATGCCAAGCAGCTGGTAAACAAAATGCTCTTACAGGTGCTTTTAGCCTACACCTAAGGGAGCTACATGGGCAGCCAGGCTGTTATGCAAGTAGCAGGACCTGGAAAGGTTTCACTCACTCACGTAACAGCCAAAGCTCAGCCATCTGTAAAGTGTAATGAAATTCACATTTTCACCCATGTAGCTGCCATTTCATAGGGTGATTATTTCAAGCTCAGACATTAGGTATTTAAACAAATATCTACAAAATTTAAAGTGTTTTTTATGGTAACAAAAACAGACATGCAAATCAGAACCCATTTCTTGTTTCAATTAAAAGATGATGTTCTCATTCTGCACCACCTCCATCTTTCTATTCTTTATAAAACATAAGAAAATAAAAGTAATACAGACACATTCTGTAAAGCAAAACAGGAAACATTCAGGCTTTGGAGAACCACATGGTCTCCATGAAAACTACTCAGCTCCTATCACTGTAGCTCAAAAGCAGCCACAGATGACATGTGAATGAATGGGCAATGACTGTATTCTGATAAAACTTTATTTGCAAAAATAGTGAGCCAGATTTAACTCATAGGCCACAGCCTGTCAACCATTAATCCAGAAAGTGAGTTATTTTCGTCAATGCTCATATCATCTTCAATTTATGCTTCACTTCAATGGATTAATAAAAAATGGATGAAGCTGAAGTTGTGGCATTGGGGATTAAGCCATGGCCTGCAACGCCAGTGTCCCACAGGGGCACAGGTTGGAGTTCTGGCTGTTCTGCTTCTGATCCAGCTGCCTGCTCATGTGCCTAGGAGAGCAGCAGAAGACAACCCAAATGCTTGGGCTCTGTCACTCACAAGGGAGACCCGAATGGAGTTCCAGACTCCTGACCTCCTCCTGGCCCAGCCCTAGCCTCAGAAGCCATTTGGGGAATGAACCAGTGGATGGAAAATTGATCTCTCTCCTCCTCTCTCCCTCTCTGTCTCTCTCCCACTCTCCCTCTCATTCTTGCTCTCTCTTATCAAATAAATAAACCTCTTTAAAACAATGATGATGCACTGCATCACAAACCATGAAGATTTAGCAGACCAAAGTTCTAAATACATCACCCCAGTACAGGTCACATTTTCTTGAACTGACCAGTGCACAGAGAAGGTCCACCGCCTCCAGCACCAGCTCCTGGTGTCCGATGCGCGTGACCCCCAGCTCCTCAAGGTCCTGGTGGGAAATCCGCAGCAGCTGCTCCCCATCAATCTTCTCCCGCTCAAACTTGTGGACGTACGGCTGCAGGCAGTCATCCAACCCTACCAGGAAAACAAAGAGGCCATGATCGTCACCCTGTACTTTAACCAGGAAGCTGGCACACAAATGTCAACGTCAGCAATCACTAATAGTGCTGTCACTAGTTCATTATCTATAGAACGTCTATTCCACCTGATAGGTGACATCTGCTTATCTCTAGCAGGTTTTAAACGGGCAGCACAAAATTCTCAAAGGGATCTGGCACAGAATTATCCAAGTTACTTTCCCATTCCTTGTAAACTAAGGGGACAGACACTTAACCCCCAATGGCAGGAAATGCTAGGTATGTGTACCAGACGTATGTTGTGTGTGCTAAGCAACCCTTCCTGTGGGTACCATCCCTCTCCCATTCATGGAATCCTGGCAAGCTTGACAACCAGGGCACTTTGCCACAGTGGCTGTATGTGGTCAAGCCATCCACAGTATCCCATACGCCAGCCAGTTGTGGGTCAGGGATGGCCACACCACTCAAGCTGCACCAAAGTCACCCTTCATATTTGATGCATGGACACAAGAAAGCAAAAGCTCTTCCTGTCCATGTGGGAGTCACAGGATACAACAATGCTGGCAGTCAGTTTTCAGAGACTAGATCCCAGAGAGAGAGAGAGAAAGACAGAAGGTCCCAATAGGATCCCATATGCCCCAGGATCTAATCCTGTTTAAAGACACTACTAGCCCTCAAAATTTTCACTTAAGTTGAAATAAATTTCCTTTCTAGCTTAAACTTGTGGGTGTTGAGTTTCAGTCCCTTGCAACTAAAACACTTCTGACAGATACAGCACTGAATGGGGAAGGTAACAGCGGCAATAGTGGTGACATTAAATGGGTCTGCTTATGGGAGTTTGTCCAGGTCAAGTGCTACTGCCAACAGTGTTGTGTTCCAGTGCTCTTACACAACGGCTAAAATGGGTAAGCCAACAGAACTTGGGAAGCTATTTCTGCACACAGAACTCTCTGGTCAACTTTTTAAAATGATTTTACTGAATAAAATTTTACTTTCAATCAATTAATCCCTTTAAGCCATATGATAAATGTTTTAAGGATGGATTTGTATATATATTTCATTCCAACGCAAAGGATGGGCACTTAATTTAACTAGAACAAAATGTGTGGAAGGCAGGCTGCTGTCTCTCACTCCCCAATGTGCATGCGCACATACACACACACAAACACACAAATGCACGGGTAGACACATATATGTATTTCACTTGATGTGGCGTTTAACTTATGTGGGTATCTCCCTGGGCTAGAAACAGTAGACACAAGGCCCAACCCTGGCTTCTGCAATACTAAAGTCTGTGGATCTTAAAGTCTGATGGGTGAAGTCAACTTACATCTCTGTCTCACAAACTTTCACTATTTGCCCTGATAAGACAGAGGAAGAAGACCAAGTTTCTGATAATAGTTTGAGGCTATCAAACACAGGAAGAAAGAGGAAATTTCTTTTAGGGTGACCATCTGGGAACAACACATGCTCCTTAAGTAACATCTGTCCAACCGGGGTCTCCAGCTCAGAGCATATGAGGCTGGACACGGACACATAACTCAGTGCACTCCAATGGTCTCCAGCCACAAGTAGGGCTGGCAGTGAGGGCCAAGCCAATCACAGGAGTTGAGACCCAGGCCCCGCCCGGGCTGCAGAGGCTCAGTATTGATCTGCTGCAGGCACCAGTGACAGGGACCACACTGGACAACAGCATCCTTCCTATCCGTCCCTGGTACACAGGTGAAGAAATGGGGGCTTGTGGAGGACTCAGAACCTGTCCACAGTCCCACAGCTGCTAAGAAGCCAAGAGAAGGATTATTATAGTCATTTTCTTCAGCTGGATACGGACCCCAAAAAAAAAAAAAAAAAAAAAAACAGCTCAAATTCAAACCAAGGTCTTTTGGACATAAGCCTGGCTCCTCTGTACCCCACCCAGCCAACGCAGGACTGCAACAAGGAATCATAAAAATTCTCTCAATGCATCTAAGTCAGCGGCAAGGTCTAATTACAAAACAGTATTAAAATAGAATCCCTGAATCTAGAGTTACTTGAAAAGTATTTCGGATCTGCATCCAAAATTGGGCAAGTTCAGCCAAAAAAGTCAATGACTGTGAATTTTACTTTCAGTCAGTTAGCCAGCTCCAGCTCAGACCACAACCAGACCCTGTATTCTCCTTTCTTGTAGGATTTTGTCTTCCCTAGCCCACTTTTCACCATTTCAAAGAATTTCTGATATAAACTGTCATGAAACTTTCAAACAACTCATGTCAGACATTTAAACTCTCTTAGAGCTGAACTTCATCCTCCCAAAAGTCAAAGGTCAAATTCCTAATCCGCAGTACTTCAGAATAAAGAGGTAATCAAATTAAAGTCGCACTATTAGGTTGCACTCAACCCCCATGAATGATGTCCTTATAAGAACAGAAGATGAAGACCCAAATACACGCGGCCGGAAGGCCCCATGAAAACACAGAAAAAGATGGTCATGTGCAAGCCCAGGTCAGAGGACAGGGGAGACACTGACACTGCTGGCACCAGGATCGCGGCATTCCCGCCTCCAGACCTGTGAGAAAACAAGAGTCTGAGGTCTGTGCTGGTAGGTTACGGCAGCCACTATAGCAACCAATGCACGTCCAGTAACATTTTAATCTATCAAAGTGTAGCGAACTTCTTAAACACAATAAATAAGGCCAGTGACCAGTGGAACTAAATTGATGATTACCGTGCTAAGCACGCTCACTGTTCAACCACAAGCATAAAACTGAAATCCATATTAATTTTCAGGTGTAGAATATATCAGTCCATCAAAATTAAAGAAATCAAGTATAGGGGCCAGTGTTGTAGGTTAATAAGCTGCAGCCTAGGATGCTGGCATTCCATACAGAGGCTGGTTGGTGTCCTGGCTGCTCCACTTCCAATCCAGCTCCCTGCTAATGTGCCTGAGAAAGCAACAGAGAATGGCCCAAGTGTTTGCCATCCTGTACCCACGTGAGAGACCCAGGTGGAGATCCTGGCTCTTGCCCCAGCCCTGACCAATGCAGCCATTAGGGAGTGAACCAATGGATAGAAGATCTCTCTCTCTCTCTCTCCCTTTTTCTCTTTCTCTCTCTCTATAACTCTGACTTTCAAGTAAATAAATAAATCGTTTTAAAAAAGAAAGAAAAAAGAAACCATGTATAATAGCTGTTCATTAAACTTCAGCCTGGAATAACAAGGAAGCCAGATTTTTTCCATTTTTAAAAAATTTATTTTCATTTTCTTTGAAAGGCAGAGAGGAGAGTTTTCCATCTGCCAGCTCTCTGCCTAAATGCCTACAATGGCTAGGGCTGGGTCAGGCCACGCCCAGGAGCCCAGAACTCAGTCTGGGTCTTTCATGTGAGTGACAGGGCCCTAAGTGCTGGGACCATCATTCGCTGTCTCCCAGGTGCACAATGGCAAGAAGTTGAATCAGAAGTGGAAGAGCTGGGACTAGAACCAGGCACCCTGATGTGGGACACAGGTGTCCAAGCAACGGCTCAACACAGAATGCCCACCCACTCCCCCAAGACTTCTCTTTCAGTTAACTGGAAAATCGACTGAAGAAATGAAATTTCAGAAACAACTTCAGAGAATTAAAACAATGGCTGAGGCACAGCAAAGAAGGTTAGATGGGAAATAAGGTGATGGCTATAGATAAGAGCACAGGGTGCAAATGAGACTGAGAACTAAACGCAGGACATGAAGAAACAGACCAGAGTCTCCTGGAGGATTCTCAGGGACCGTCAACAAGGTCAGCTCAAGAAATCCAAAGGACCCGGAGACATAAGAGATTACCAGGTAGAGACATCACGCTGCTGTTACCCAGAGAGCAGCACAGTCCATTGTGGCTCCAGGCCTCTGCCCTGCAATGCACTAGGCTTTAAATAGCACTGCCCCCGGAGTTTTATCATTCCAATACATTATGATCTATTGTGCAGTTACGCTATTGTTTAGGAGACAATTAAACATTTATAAACGGCTAAATTAAACTATTACACACTCCCACGAAGCAGGGGGACAGCCTCAATTCCTGCTAAACTGATCAGAAATTTTAGAACTGCAGAGCTTCAGCTGCTCATATTTACTTGTCAAATGCACCTACCCGCCCATTTGTTGCTTCAAGGAATTTACAGACATCTAAAGAAAATTAAACACATTCCGTTTACACAAATTAAATGAAACACATAATTAAATGTGACAGAAAACAGAATGGGAGCCACATTGGAGAGGGAACCCAGACTTCCTCAATCCTTTCTAAATCTGGCTATAAATAACCCTATGCTTTCAAAAAAAAAAAAAAAAACATCCAAATACAAGGGGACAAAGCCAGTCTCAGCCCGGGTGCAGAACTGGACAACACAGTGGGTAAGGGCCTGAGTTCCAACCCTAGTCCCCTTCTTACTGGCCTGGGGCGAGTTCCTCACTTGTCTCCTCTGTGAAGTGGGAACACTAACACTCCCCACTGCACAGAACTGTAATGAAAATTCGATATTAGTTTCTACAAAGCATTCAGCACACTATGGAGAACACAGTAAAAATCCTATAAATTTTGTTAAGGAAAAAGAAAAAGGTGATTTCCTCAAGTCCTCAATTTTCCCAGCGCTCAGAATAAAAGTTGCTAGAGGAACAGAGTTAATTGGAAATACAACACAACCTTAGCCTGTATTGTCACCTTCCCTAGGGAGTGTCTCCGAATTTGGGAGCCTATAATAATCATTGGTTTCACCTAAAAATAGTTTGTGGTTAATATCAGAATATAAGCACCACGCAAGTAGAAAATTCGCTTGGTTCAAGGCATATTCCACCAGCAGGCAGAGCATCGCTAATGCCCAGTAAGTCTTTGTGAAATAAACAAATGAGTGCACAAAGACAGACCAGAAACTTCACATAAACAGTAGGGCCACATGGATGCGCAAATCACTTGCTTTTATTTTCTCAAGCAAGTAAGTAACTAAAGAAAGATACAGAAATCCTTGATTGTGCTACCAGCCATAGACAGTTGCTGCAGGTTTCAATGTTCCCAAATTAAAAGAGGTTATTTCCGCATGACAGGAAACGTCATAAACAAAACCCCAAACCTTTCAGGCTGGGTCTTTGAAAAGATCCTTGCCTTGTACTGAGAATTTGCTTTCAGGAATTCATCTCCCCCAAAACCTGGAAAGAATCACGTACATGAAGAGGAAGAAGTTCGAGTAAATGCTTCAGTGAGAAGGAAAACCTAGTGCTGTTCTCTTCTGCTTTTCTGTACCAGACTAAAATCACTAACTAGGCCCCAGAAAACAAATCACCCATCTGACTCGGGACAGGCCACACACATCACCCTGGAGCCATGCTGTCAGCCTGCCAGCCTCAAGTCAGCAACATCCAGAGGGCACAAATGCACCATGCTTCTTTTTTAAAAACAAAGGTTATTTGTTTATTTGAAAGGAAGAGTTACAGAGAGCAAGGGGAGAGAGGGAAAGAGGGAGAGAGGGAGGGAGGGAGAGAGAGAGAGAGAGAGAGAGGCAGGCAGGCAGGCAGGCAGAGAGAGGTCTTCCATCTGCTGGTTCACTCCCCAATTGGCCACGACGGCCAGAGCTGTGCCAATCCAAAGGCAGGAGCCAGGAGCTCCCTCCAGGTCTCCCACGTCTTACACATTTCATATTGAGTATCTGGACTATGAAAGCATGTTTGTTTTAATGTGACAGATAACACAGTATGTACTAGGATATGTCACAGAAATTAAAATTAAAAGATATGTTTACTTGGCAGGAAAAAGCTTTGAGATCCATGCATAACTTTTTCATGTGTACTGTGTCCATTAACTTTTTAAAGTCCCAGTGTATTTAACATGCACAGCATATTTTGTGGAATGGTTGACTCTGCATAATTAACACTTGCATAGTTATCATTTTTGTTATCAGAGCAAATAACATCCTCTCTCTGCATTTTTCAAGAATACAACAAATTGTCCTTAACTACAGTTGTCTTGCTGTATAGTCCAGCTCTTCAACTAGGCCTCTGATCTAACTGTATTTATGTGACTTTGAACAACCTTCCCCTCTCCAGCCTCTGGTAACCACTGTTCTCAGAAATCAGTTTAGCTAAGGCTTCTGGATGCTCATCTCACCCCAGATTTTCAAGGGTCCCAAGTGACAGATGATGCAGAGGATTTTCTCCAACAGGACTGAGTAGATTGTGTTCCTCCACTAGGGGAATTGTCACAGCCTCACACAACTCAATTTCACCCCACAAAATTTATGGAGCAATCCCACACACAGGCACCACCGAGCACCGCACACCTTGGTAGGGACGAAGGGCTTACACGCAGATCCGATCTGGTGGTTTGGACCAGAAGAGAGGAAGAAGCCTGGGCACTTGGCTTAGCCCTCATGACAATGCCCTCGGAATTCCCAACAGGTGCCTAACCCTTACACAGTAACGGCCTGCCATGAGTCTGCAGACCCTACGTGCTGACATCCTGGTCCGGGTGGGCATTTCACCTGGCACTGAAGTCTCCACTCGGGAAGCCCACGTCTCATTTCAGAGTGCTTGGGTTTGAGTCCCCACTCAGCTTCCTGCTCATGGACACCCTGGGAGGCAGCGGGTAATGGCGCAAGCCCCTGGACCCTGCCCTCATTGTGTGAGACCCGGATTGAGCCCCAGGCTCCCAGCTCTGGCGTGCCCCAACCCTGGATGTTGTGGGCACTGGGGAGTGAACCCCAGAGAGATTTCTGTCTGTCTCCCCCGACCCCACCCCTGGTCTGACTTCCAAATAGTGTGAAAATCAAACTAAAACAAAGGCCTGATGAATTCTCTTTGCCTGGTTAGGTCACCCACTGACTGACCTCTCCCAGTGAATAAAAACTCCCAGTAGCATGTCCAGGAAAGGAGATGGGGGATGCCCAAGCAAGGGTCCCTCTGAGACAGAAGGGCACCCACCCTTATAACACAAGGTCCTACAGAGACTCTCGCGACACAAATGACATGGTGAGGAAAATCCAAGCGCAAGCTATCAAAAATGGTAGAACCGGTATTCCTGATCAGTTATGCCAGATCCACCAAGAACTGCTCCAAACATTGTGTCGCATCCTCTAGATGCAAATCTGGACTCCTTCCTCTTCTCCTGATCATGGCCAGTGCCTCCTGAGTTTACAGTGTTCCCCCAGCCACACACCTGGGGGTCCTTTCCTCCACGTTCTTCATCCCCAAGGACTGGACTTCAAGTTCTGTCAGCTGTACCCAGAGCACCCCAACACCACATCCCCTCCCTCCCACCTGCACCGCCCCAGCATCTAGAAGCTGCCTGCCACACTCCGTCCCTTCTTTCTCCTCACTCACCCTTTTTAATTCCATCTGAAGAAACCCATCCCATCCTTGCAGTTCCAAGTCCATTAGCTCAGCGTGACCCTCTATGCCCCGAGGGCTTGTCCTCCTCTGAACTTCCCCACGGTCCCGGCTCCCACTAACACTCATCCTGCTGGTGAGGACGAAGAAAATGCTTGATTTGCTGATTCTCTCCCAAAGTAGCTAAGGTGTCACTCACAGTCTGGCAAACACAGTTCCCAGACCAAACTCAGCCCTGCTACCTGTCTCTGTAACGATAACCGCATTGGCACACATGTTCCCTCTGCACAGCTGTACAGGCTGCTTGTACTACAATGACGTGGTTGAGTAGCTGTCATGGAGACCTAGGTCCATCAATTCTAAAATACGAGGAGTCTTTCAAAGCCATAAAAATGGATATTGTGGGAAAAAAAACTACACATGGATTTCAAAAAAATTTTTACACCAAAATGAACTTATCTTTTAATTCCATTTTCACACAAACTTTTTGAAGTCCCATGGCATTTACTCTCTGACCTCTTTTTTTTTTTTAAAGATGTATTTATCTATTCAAAAGTCAGAGTTACACCGAGAGAGAAGGAGAGGCAGAGACAGAGGTCTTCCATCTGCTGGTTCACTCCCCAGTGGGCTGCAATGGCCGGAGCTGTGCCAATCCAAAGCCAGGAGTCAGGAGCTTCTTCCAGGTCTCCCATGTGGGTGCAGGGGCCCAATGATTTGGGCCCTCCTCCACTGCTTTCCCAGGCCACAGCAGAGAGTTGGAAAAGAAGTGGAGCAGCAGGGACTCAAACTCGCGCCCATATGGGATGCCGGCACTGCAGGCAGCAGCTTTACCCGCTATGCCACAGCACCAGCCTCTCTCTGGCCTCACTGAGAAGGTCCACAGGAGTCCTGGTGTAATCGATGGTCATGAAGATTAATCCTGCAACCTTTGAAACAGACGAGACCAGGGGCCAGTGCTGTGGCATAGCAGGCAAAGCCGCTGTCTGAAGCGTCCACATCCCATACGGGTGCTGGTTTGAGTCCCGGCCATTCCACCTTCTATCCAGCTCCCTGCTAATGTGCCTGGGAAAGCAGTGGAAGATGGCCGAAGTCCTTGGGCCCCTGCACTGATGTGGGAGGAGCTCCTGGCTCCCAGCCTTGGTCTAGCCCAGCTCTGGCCATTGTATTGTGGTCATTTGGGGAATGAATTAGCAGGTGAAAGATTCTCTCTCTCTCTCTCTCTCTCTCTGTGTGTGTGTGTGTGTGTGTGTGTAACTCTGCTTTTCAAATAAATAAATCTTAAAAAAAAATAGATGGAACCAGTCTAGGCTGGAATTCAATGACCCTGATGATTTGTTTTCTCTATTTTTTGAACAAATACTTAACCTAATTGCACTGAATTTAAAGGCAGAGAAGACTTTACTTTCTCTTCCCACAATAAAAGACCTGAATGTTTGGGAAGATCCCATAGCATTTTACTCACTCTAATATTTCTTTTGATCAGTTTTGGGGACTATAATTTACACACAGTAAGATCTGCCTCTTCTCAGTGAGCTGTGATGGTCATGTAAGCACACCAACATCATGATGCAACAATGCTGTCACCACCAAAATGCTCCCTGGTGCCTCTGTGCTGTCTGGTCCTTCCCCACAGCCCTGACCCCAGCAGCCACTAATCTGCTTTCCATGGAAATAAACCTGACCTCTCATCCTGGCTGTTCTCCATGGACCACCTGGGGACAGGCCAAGCCCCTGGGCCCCCTCGGGCTCTGAGTTTGGATAAACGAGGCTTCCACTAGAGCCCACACCCACCCCTACTCATTGCAGCCGATTTGATCACTCAGCCTCCCAGTCTTCTGATTAAATTGAACGTAAAGAAGGGGTGCCACAACCACACATGATGTCTGAAAACTACATCAGAAATCTGCTTGGGTTTCATTGGGCCTAAAAACCTATACTTCCACATTAGCCTGAGCTTTACAGCTATCTTTACTTACAAGAGCAGAACATGAAAAAGGAAATAAACTGCCAAGAAATGTATATTCCAAATGTCCTCAGAGATAAACATAGCCAGCAGAAATGAGTTTGGTCTAGAGAAAAACCACGTGAGAATTGTCTATCTATGTCAGGTTTTGCACCTTGATTGAATCTGTGAGCACAGGAAACCCATTGCTGGAGCTGTTGCTCCCTTCCAATCAGAGACTACACGAAATCCAAACCCGTAACAAAGATGAGCCCCTGCCACTATGTGGGAGAACTAGATGAAGTTTCTGGCCCCCGGCTTCAGCCTGGCCATCTAGGGAAGATCTCTACCTCCCTCCTTCTCTCTCTCTCTGTCACTCTGCCTTTCTATTAAATAAAAGTAAATATTTCAAAAAGTAATAAAAAGAGCCCAGGGAAGCCCAACCAGAGCCAATCAAGCTCCTTCATTTGAGAAGCAGCAACTGGCTTTGCAAACGAGGACATACCACTGGCATTTTTTAAGGTGCCAGGATGAAAGAATAAGAATGCTGAAGACAAAATAAAGGTCTAGGTTCCTAACCATATGGGGAAAGCTGGTCTACACATCACTCACGAGCTACCAAATATGTAGTAATAAATCCACCGCGTAAATTTCTTGCAAGAAGCAACTAGGGAGTAGGACATTCGAAAAAGCCTGCATGTTGCTGGTGCAAACTCGACTTTCATGCTAGTAACCAACGTCCCCTAAGGCTTAGATCCCTCTGAAGACTTCAGAGGATGTAACCAAGAAACAACCACCCTCAGGTTCTCCACACGAGGAGGAGATTATTAAGCAACCCTTGGGACCAGCAAACAGATCCATGCCTGGATAACTGAAGGAAGTAAAAATAGAAGGAATACCTAAGCTCAGGGATTCAAGTTATGCAGAAAACAAGAATGAGATGGATTGCTCTCGTCTGAGGCTTTTGAAGTGGGAAAAAAATGTGCCCCAGCTGAAATCGTCAACCAAGAAACTAACTGCAACGATGCAGGCCTCCCAAGCCCACCAGCCCCAGCCCCCAGCTACCCCCCCCCCCAGGGCGCAAAGCATCAGAAGTCACAGCAGAAGGTACCCATCCTGCACTCCCAGAATGCACAGCTAGGCCTGGTACGCATGGGAAAGTGCCCAGCACAGGGGCAGGGTAGAAGACAGATGTCAGTACCATCTGAAACCGCTGGTGGGCAGGGGATTTATTGCTGACCTGAATTACTCAAAATGACTGATGCACAAATCATAATAAACAAGAGTCAGAGGTCTAAAGAGAGTATTCAAGTTAGAAACAGGGGCTGGCACAGACTAAGCTGCCGCCTGCAATGCCAGCATTCCATACTGGGGCACCGGTTGGAATCCTGGCTGCTCTGCTTCCAATCCAGCTCCTTGCTAATACGCTGGAAAGCCGCAGAAAATAACCCAAGTGGGAGATGCTGATGGAGCTCCAGGCTCCTGGCTTCAACCTGGAGCAGTTCTGCTGCAGCCATATGGAACATGAACCAGTGAATGAAGATCTCTCAATCTCAATCTCTCTCTCTCTCTCTCTCTGTCTCCCTCTTTCCCTCTCTCCCTCCCCCCTCCCTTTCAAATAAATAAATAAATCTTTAAATTAAAAAAAAAATTCAGAATATAAAAGCAGCCCTTGATGCTCAGCACCTTTCTCCCTTGTCCCTGCCACCCCGGCAAATGTATGATGAACTTAAAGATAATACTGATGGCAGGGAGGAAGTACAACATGCACTTACATACAAGTCCTAAAGTGTGAATGTGTGTAGGGTGCATGTGCACATGCACATATACGTAGATCTCGTGGTACATGTTTCTAAAAGGGCAAAGAGAGATTCTAAAAACAAAAAGAGGATTGTGGAGGGGAACAAAAAGCACACAAGACTGTGGAGAAAGCAAGCAGCACTCTCCAAGGCTATGCGGTGGGAAACTCAGCAACCAAACCACTGGGCCTCATTGTGCAATCTTTGGACCAACGGGGGCAAGGAGCAGCATGCGAAACAACAGAAGAATGTACTTTTCCCCAATAAGGTGTACTTTTTCCCCTGTAGCACAGCTTATTTTGCCAAAACTATAAATTAGATTTGGCCTAAAAAAAATGAATGCTGGCTACAACCATTGTCACTGGCACGCATGCTCTGAATCAAGGGAAGAATTAGCAAGTCTCCTGCATACACAGCAAGTTCAAGTTTATAGCATTAGGCAGAATCAACTCAGGGCTTGGTGCAGGCATTGGCCACAGCCGTGAGCCCAGAACCTGGCTCCAGCTTCAATTGCTGCTTAGATGTCAACACTGCCTGGTGGAAAGTTCTACCATGTGAAGTGGAATACACATCAATTACTTGCACTCCACCTGAGCTGTCGGGATTTCCATGGAAAAACCACGTTGGATAGCCTTCACCACCACTGCCATCATCACTTCAAAGTGCACAGTCCAAGCAGCCAGGCTGCATAGTAAACTAACCCCTGGCATTTGCAGGGAGCAGCCCGGGTTACAGAACACCTGCACACACAGTGAGCCACTGATCCTTGTGCTGACCCAGGGAGGATGATGCCCAGTTATTAGCATCTCCAGTTTACTGCTGAGCAAATCGAGATCCAGGGAGTTAACAGTAGAAAGGCACAGTTCAAGACAGAAGCAAAACCCCAATGGGACACCCAAATCCTTGCAGGACCTGTGAGAGTCAATGAAGAAATGAATGAAGAGAAGAAAGGACTTGGCCTCAGCGCGTGCATTCATTTACAGCCCAGCCAACACCGAATACTCACCAGGATGCACTATGCCGAGCACTGCAGAAATGGTACACAAGATATAACTGCTGTTCAAGTAACTGAAGATTAAAGGGTTGTGAATAAAGCAAGAAAGCAGCTATTAAACCCATTTTATTGCCACCAGAGGCAGCACGACCTTTGGAGCCACAGTGCCTGGATTCAGCTGTACCACCTCCTTTGCGGTGTGACCGTGTATAATCACTTAACTTCTCTGTGCCTTATGTTTCTCTTATACAAAATGGGAGAGGATAATAATACCTACCTCATGAGGTTAGCTGGACAATTAAACGTGTTAACATTTGCCAATGAGTTAATATGGTTGATTATTTGAAAATCAGAGGGAGATGGAGCTAGACAGAAAGAAACAAAGAGACAGAGAGAAAGATCTTCCACCTGCTGGTTCACTCTCCAAATGCCCTCAATAGTCAGGGCTGCACCAGGCCAAAGCCAGAAACCTGGAACTCCATCGGGGCTGCCCACATGAGTGACAGGGGCCCAGGTACTTGAGTCACGCCTTCCAGGTGCATTAGCAGGAAACTGGATTAGAAGTGCAGGCAGGACTCTATCCTAGCCACTCCCATATGGGACGTGGACATCTCCAGTGGCAGCTTAACCCACTGAGCCATAACTCCAGCGCCAGTGAGTTAACATTCTTAAAGCGTTTACAAAAATTGCCCGGTATTTAGCAAGTGCTATGTGTTTGTGGAAATATAAAGCTGTAAAAGAGGTTTAAACAGGACCCAAGGAGCTTTTAAGCAACTGGCCTAAAGTCACTCAACCACTGAGAGGCAGAGTCAGGACTGCAGAGGGAGAGCCAGAAGCCTGCGTGGGCTGGGGAGATTTGCAGGTTGGATGGGAAGAAAGGGGCAGCACGCACAGCTGCTGGTGCCTTGCAGGTAATGAAGTAGCGAGAGACAGAGGCAGAGGAGGGGGCGCTCTGATGCAAGGGGGATGCAGAAGGCTGGTGCAGCTGCCAGACTGAGGACAGCTGCCTGGGTCAATGGAGCAGGTCCGTCAAGCAGCATCAAAGCCCTTCTCAATATTTTCAATACCAGTTTTATTGGGACATACTGCATACATCACACAAGTCATCTATGTGAAGTACATAATTCAGTAGATACAGTATATGAGACTTGTGCTGCCATACCATAACCACAATTGATTTTAGAGCACCTTAACATTCCCACCACCACCAAATAAAGCCAAATGCCCACGAGCAGTCCCCCTTTCCTCACCCACCCCTTCATCCCTGGGCAACCACTCGTCTACTTCCCATGTCTACAGACTGACCTGGGTAATCCACATAATAGATCTTGCACATTTCTCATCAATGGAATCACACAATGCTTCCATGCGTTTTTTTGTGAATGGCTTCTTTCTCTCACAGTGTAGGGTTCTCAAAGTGTATGAAAGCCTAAGTAACACACAGCTGGAAGGTCATTCCCTTGGCCCACATCCTGCTGGCTTCCCACTGCCCTTGGGAGAAAATCCACAGCCAGCAAAGCCCAGAGGGATCCGTCTGGCTGCTGCCTGCCTCTCCCACCTCGTCACCCCCAAGCACTGCGCTGGACACTGGCCAAGCACAAAGAACTCTCTTCCTAGAGATCTTTCCCCATAAGGGTCCTCCCCTTTCTCTCAGCTCACTCTGAAGACCCCCCCTGTTCACTGAGTATCTTGCTGCCTTCATGGGACTTAGAATTTGACAGTGTTCACTTGTTCACTACCCTGCACTCACCTCTCTCTCTAAGACACAGAGGCCAGGATTGCTATGCCTGCATCTCTCACCATGAGACTTGGGCATGCTCCCTGGTACAACAATGGCACTTAACTATGGTTGACTAAAAGAGAAACACAGAAGGAAGAGTGTGGAAGAGGTGAAGGCCACAGTTTTATTGCTGTTTGCTTTTCACAGATTCATCTATTTATTTTAAAGGTTGAGCAGCAGAGAGAGACAGAGAGAAACAGAGACTTCCATCTATTGGTTCACTCCCCAAATGGCTGCGACAGACAGCTCTGGGACAAGCTGAAGACAGGGACCAGAAACTCCATCTGGGTCTCCCACGTGGGTGGCAGGGGCCTCACTACTAGAGGCACATTAGCAAGAAGCTGGATTGGAAGCAGAGCAGCTGAGACTCAAACTGGCACTCCTATATGCAACAGCTTAGTCCACTGCTGCACAATGCCAGCGCCAGTTTTTCAGGTTTGGTTTGGTTTTGATTTTTCTTTATTTCTTTCATAAGCAGAGAGACACAGAAAGAGCATGCATGTGCACTCCCATCTACTGGTTCACGCCCCAAATGCCAGCCAAAGTCAGGGGGCTCCAGCCAGGAGTCAGGAATTCAATGCAAATCTCCTATGTGGGGTAGCAGGAAGCCATGGACCTGAGCTACCACCTCCTCCACTTCCTGGGCTCTGCAGCAGTAGGAAGCTGCAATCAGGAACTGAGCTAGCAATCAAACCCAGGAGCTCAAACAGGGCACATGGGCATCTTAACAGCGCTAAACTCCTGCCCAATACCTCAGTTTGAGAGGTCTAAATGGATGAAGCTGAATGACTGCCCCCAAGCTGTGAGTACTCTACGTGAACCTGCCCACCTCCCTCCTTGCACTTTTCTTAGATTCACTCAAGGACAAAGTCCCAATCTGGCAGTGCACGGCACAGTAGCCAGCAGCGGAAGACTTTGGGATCCTCAGCACAAAACTCCCACAGCTTTGCCACAATTGTATCCTGCTGGGATCAGCGCCAGTTACAGAATGACCCAACTGAAGCCTTCTCTTTGTCTCCTGAAAACCCAGTTTTTACTACACTTTGCAGGCCCACGGGACTCTCACCTTACACAGCCACCTTTGAAGAGACCCACCCTGTAGCTCTAACTCTGACCTGCTGAGTGACCTTGCACAGAGCACCTGGCCTTGGCACCAACGTATAAAACGCAGGAGCTGGGTGACCATGCCACATCCCCCCAAGCCCTGCACTTGCACGATTCTAAACCTGTTCGGGGAACACTCTCTTCTTCCCATCTGTGAATGCATAAGGTACTACCTTCTTCCCAAACCCCTGTGAAGAGAAAGGTTACGTCCTCTACTGTCAAAGCCAGCGCCCATCAATAGAGCAAGCAATTGGCACTAGCTGTATACAGTTAACTGACATGTAAGAAAGCCACACTTTTCAGGTAATCACTGAAAATACACTCTGTACAACCATACACGCCCAGGAGAGCAAGACTGTAAAGGAATTGTTGGACTTCTTCATTTTCTATCATATTTAATAAGCCACAGTTGTGTGCACAGCATGAGCAATTACAGAACACTGGCTCAGCTGGGACAGTCAGGACACAGGGCAGCCAGCCTCCCCGTGACAGCCCATCACTGTGGCAACAGGGACAGCAAGGCCCCCCTGACATCCCGCTCTCAGCACACAAGACCACGTCCCTGAGCTTCTCAAGAAATAATATATATATATCCTATACCAGCAAACTTCACCCTGACACACAGACACAGGTGTGTGAAGAAGGCTGAAAGCCAGAGGGAGCCACAGGCCTAGGCTTCAGCACCCTCAGGAGAGTGATGTCACAGCGCGGGAGGGGCATGAACAAGGAGTGTCCATCTGAGAGCTGCAAAACGATGAGAAGGGAAACGCAGATGAAAACACAAGGAGGTTTCGCCTCCCTCCACGCAGGATGGCTGTTATCCAAAAATCAAAAACCAAAAAAAATCAAAAAAACAAACAAAAAATGCTGGCAAAGCAGTGGAGAAAAAGACACCCTAATACACGGCTTGTAAGGATGCAAACTGGTGCAACCACTATGGAAAACAGAGTGAGATGCCTCAGAAAACTAAAAATAGATCTACCGTATGACCCACTTACCCCATTATGAAAAGATCTAAAAGAGAGGAAATCAGCGTGTGAAAGAGACACCTGCATACCATGTTTATAGACACTCAATTCACAACAGCAATGATATGGAATCAACCTAGATTTCCACCAACTGATGACTGGATAAAGAAAATGTGGCAAACATACACAATGGAATTATTACTGAACCGTAAAAAAGAAGGAAAACCTGACATCTACTACATAATGGATGAAACTGGACACCATTATGCTATGTGAAATAAGCCAGACTCAGAAAGACAAATATATTTTCTCTTATCTGTGAAAGTTAATATATAAAGTTTAAGAATTGTGTAGCTCACAATTATTCTTAGGTGTTTAAATTTTAATTGAAAAATGATCCCTGTGAAATATAAGAGTGGGAATAAGAGAGGGATGAGATGCACAAGTTGGGACATGCTCAATCGGACTTGCCCAAATGATGGAGTTAGAAATGTGCCAGGGGATCCCAATACAATCCCATCAAGGTGGCATATACCAATGCCATCTCACTAGTCCAAGTGATCAATTTCAGTTCACAACTGATCACACTGATAGGTCTAAGAGTCAAAGGGATCACACAAAAAAGACTAGTGTCTGCTAATACTAACTGACAGAATAAAAAAGGGAGAGAACAATCCAACATGGCAAGCGAGATACACAGCAGACTCATAGAATGGCAGATGTCCTAAATAGCACTCTGGCCTCAGAATCAGCCCTTAAGGCATTTGGATCTGGCTCAAGAGCCCATGAGAATACTTTAGGCATGGAAAGCCAAGACACTCTGGGAAAAAAAAAAAAAAGAAGAAGAAGACCTAAATGAAAGATCTCTGTGAGATCTCAGTGGAAAGAACGGGGCCATCAAAGAAGGAGGTACCTTTCTCTGAAGGGAGGAGAGAACTTCCACTTTGACTATGACCATGTCGGAATAAGATTGAAGTCGGCGAACCCTAAAGGCTTCCATAGCCTCGGCAACTCATGACTAGACCCTAGGGAGATTACTGACGCCATAAACAAGAGTGTCAAATTGTTAAATCAACATCAGGAGTCACTGTGTACTTATGTCTCATGAGGGATCTGTCCTTTATGTGTTGTCCAATGTGAAGTAATGCTATAACTAGCACTGAAACAGTATTTTACTCTTTGTGTTTCTGTGTGGGTGCAAACTGATGAAATCTTTACTTAGTATATACTGAATCGATCTTCTGTATATAAAGATAATTGAAAATGAAAAAAAAAAAAAACCTTGGTGTTAAACTGGAAATTGCATAGAAAATTAATCAATTTTTAAAAAAAAATCATGTAGGATCTCTGTCCTTAATGTGCTGTATATTGTGAATTAATACTATAACTAGTACTCCAACACTATTTTTCACTTTGTGTTGCTATGTGAGGGCAAACTGTTGAAATCTTTACCTAACATATACTAAACTGATCTTCTGTATATAAAGAGAATTGAAAATGAATCTTAATGTGAAGCAAGGGGAGAGGGAGCAGGAAAGGGGAGGGTTGTGGGTGGGAGGGAAGTTATGGGGGGAGGGGGGAAGCCATTGTAATCCATACGCTGTACTTTGAAAATTTATATTCTTTAAATAAAAGCTTTAAAAAAATTTTTTTAAAAATTGTGTAGCTGTCATATCCTTTGATATTTAGTTACAAATCTTGCTTTACTCAATCACCATGTACATGACAATATACTCTTCTTTCCCCACATTAAAAAAAAATCTGCAAAATAAATGGCTTAAATTAAATTCTAAAGTCTTTAATGTAAAATAAGATTGGATTGGTATCTCTTACCAAATACTACAATTAAAAGGAACTCAAGTTACAAGTGAACACATAAAATTCCACATATAATAACAGCAAACAGTTCAGCATCAATGCCCACATGGCAGGTGCTTTTCCAAGCATACACACACACACACACACACACACACACACACTCCTTCCCTCTCTCTCCTTTGGAGGCAAAGAGCTGAAGGTCCCAGAGGGGAAGTGAGATACCCCCCTCCCTGGCCACACAGAGCCAGGGCTCATCCCAGGGGCTGGGCGCCCTCCCTGAAGATGCCTCCCCTCCAGCCTTCAACGGCGAACAATCATGGACATCCTGTGGCTGAAGTAAGGAGAGTGCAGTTCTACAGGACAGGAAACCACACAGGTCATTTGAAAGCGGCTTGGTTTGCCATCTGTGACAACCACTGGAAATCTTCCTGGCCACGCCAAGACAAATGGCTCTGCCCCAAGATGGGTCAGATGAGAAAATACTTCAGGGCAAAGATGCCAGCAAAACCAGTCTGTGACCAGCTGGAAATCTCGTTTTTAACAGCATTCCACAGTACAAGTGGGGTGTGTTCCCTCTATCCTTTCCAGGAAATCTAGGTAGAATTGTTGTCTAGCTGTCTCCCTCTTGTATGTGGATCTAGAGACTGGCCCTTCAGGTGGGAGGTGACCTGTGTGGATTTGCAAACTCTACACCCGCAATTCCCAAACTCATGGTTCAGATCTTTAATCTACGAAAAGGCAAGTTGCACCTTTCTGGGACCAAATAAAAATAAGTATGCTGAGTTGTGCACTTGGTCTTTAAGTGTGCCATTAGCTCCCATGAAAAGACAAAAGCAGATAGAGAGACAATACTAAGAAAAAGGAGAAAATGACGAGCAGCCAGCACAGCACGGCAGGTCAGCATCCACCTGCTTGTAGGAGATATCTCCAGGGCTGCAGAGACAAAACACCTGTCTGTGGAGGCGCTACGTGAGCAGAGCCCAGGTCACCCAGCTCATGCGCTGACCTGCCTCTCCCCACGCAAATAAAACAAAGGAAGCACCTGCCCTACAGGCACACACACAGGGTGCAATGACGCTGGCAGAAAGCTGGAGATTCTGTAAAACCTGGGAGTCCCCTGGATCCGGGCTGGACTCCAGGCTGGAATCTCAGGGAATCAACAGAGCAGCCCCTGGAGGAACAGCTAGGGGGCAAGGAGCAGGGAGGAAGAAGGAGCGAAGAAAGACACACACTTTTTTTTTTTTTTACAAAAGGAAGAAAATGTGGGAGCAGAGCTCCATGGAAAGAGGTGAGCACAGAGAACAGAAGGACAGAAATGCAGGCGGCAGCCATGAGGGAGGCCAGAAAGGGAAGGCAGATTAGACGGCTACTCTGTTTCCAGGAGGAGCTCCAAGCAGCCTTGACAGCCATGGGCAGGGGGGTCCTCAAGGGAAGCGCCAGGAACGTCCCAGCCATCCTCCTCATTCACACCCAAACTCACAGACATCGCACTGACGTCACCGCTGCGCTGCACCTGCCTGCTTCAATAGCGTTGGAAATGGGGCACCACCCACAAAACCGCCTCTGCTCAGGGGTCCTGAAACCCTGACGTTTCCCCAGAGAGCTGCCTCCGCGGAGCCACCTGAGATGCACTGACCGGCGCAGGGAGGCATTGGCCGCGTGCCGCTACGGAACACAGGGGCCTCGGGAATCAGCTGGCCCTGCAGAGCAGCAACATCTGCAGATGTCATCGTCCCCTTTCGGCCATCACAGCCATTGTTCGGCCACCCAAGAAAAAGCCACAGGTCACATACTGGAGAAGTAACGTTACCCCCACTACGAGCTTGCATAGGGCATATGCCTTGGTAGGCAAGGCCCTAAAAGGATAATCGTCTACTGAAAAAGAAGTATCTGATTTGAAATTCATTTTAAGATATATTTATAACTTACTGAAATAACTATGTAAGTACTGTAGACTTATACCATCTCATATAGATACATACATAACCGTATATTACACACACACACACACACACACCCTGACCATTCAGTCTGAAACAAGTCATCCTTGTATCAAAGTCCCTTCTATCCTACTGCCTTCTTAAATTTTCCTTCCAAAGTCACCACTGTGAAATCACTTATTAAGTTAATGGCTTCCTGTCTGTCCTCAGTAAAGTCACATAGTCAGACCCCCAGCGTTGGGGTCATCTGCCTTCTGATTTAGACCCTCAGGTTCCCAGAAGAGACTCGCTCAGAGGAAGCGCTCAGAAGGTAACCACTGAAGGAATGAAAGATGAGTGGACCACACCACCAAACAACAGAAGGGCATGACACAAAAATAAGACAGAGTGGACGCACAAGGGTTCTTCCAAAGGTCGCTGCAGAATACATATTATGGATTTCAAAAATGTTTGTAACAAAATTAACTTACCTTTGAATTCCATTTTCCTACAAGTTTTTGAAGTACCTTCACAGAATCAGACACCCAAGCTAAGAACCAGCTTGACGCCTCAGTCTCCCACGCGTCCAGAGACAGTTACTCTCCAGAATTCAGTTCCTCAGCTTTAAACTAAGATAACCTGAAGTGATGTGCTTATGAATTCTCAGTAAATTATTAAAAATCACTCTACTGTTAAGAGGTCGAGTTACAGAGAGTAGAGACAGAGAGAGAGGTCTTCCATTCTCTGGTTCACTCCCCATATGGCCCCAATGGCTGAAGCCAGGCTGATCTGAAGCCAGGAGCCAGCAGCTTCCTCCTGGTCTCTCAGGTAGGTGCAGGGGCCCAAGTGCTTGGGCCATCATCTATTGCTTTCCCAGGACATTGCAGAGAGCTGAATTGGAAGAGGGGCAGCCCAGACAGGAACCAGCGCCATAAGGAATGCAGGCACTGAAGGCGGAGGCTTAGCCTACTAAGACACAGCATCGGCCCCCTGCATCAGAGTTCCGGAGGGACAGCTCTCTGGTCAGCTGTCCTATTTTCCAACCCATTACACTTGACTGAGAGGGGTCCCTTCTTCTTAACAAACTCTGTTCAGCAAATCCCCAGTAAGTCTGCCCATACTGTAGCTGCAAACATCTGGCTTTTCAAGTCTCAGCAGAAACAACTTTCAGAGTAAATACACGTAATACAAATTAAAATAAAGAGCACCTGCCCTGGGCAGGCAAGCTCAGACAATGCTGTCGACAAGGCAGCAAAGTCCCTGGATGGGCTTCACCGACAGAACTGGCCCCGAGTGTCATAAAAACACCATGTGCTGGCTGTGCTCAACTCGGCCACCCTTACCCAGACCGACACACGCTTTATTTATTCACAAGTGAGATAAAAACAGCCAGCGACAGCAGATCTGAGCACCTCCAGATCTCAGGACTAATTATCATCTGTCATCATCGAAGCTGCATGAAATGCTAAATAGCATATTACATTAAAAGAAAAGGAGTGTCTATGAAATTAGAAGGTATTCCATTCCCTGTGTTACCCAGGCACTCCTACTCCTCAGGTCTCAGCTCAGTCATCCTGTGCACTGGAAGAGTTCCCCAGTCCACAATGCTGAGTCCCCTGACCAGGCACCTCAGGGCTCCCTTGCCTTCCCTTCACAGTTGCTCTGAGACTGACCATTTGCATAGCTGGTATCTGCCTCTCCAATTCGACAAAGCTCCGTGGAAACAAGAACCGGATCTCTGTTCACCATCGTTTGCCCAACAGCTAGGAGAGGTCCAGGGAGGGACGGAGTATAGGTACTCAAGATTTGTCTGCTGAATGAATGAGTTCAAAAGATGTCAAAATTTTTGCTAGACTTGGCTAAGACCTGGCTAGTGTTATGGTTTGAATATGCTTTTTCCCTTCTGAAACGCACATGAAAATTTGACTGCCAATGTGGCAACATTGGGAGGTGGGACCTTTAAGAAGCAATTATGAAGTGAAGACAGATGAACGCAGTTCTCACGGGTCTGGATCAGTTACTACAAAGCCAGGGTTCTCTGAGTCTTTTCTCTTTCCACACATGCCCACTTGCTCTTTGGCTTTTCACCATATTATGATGCAGCTCAGGGCTCTCGACAACCACCTTGGCTTTCCAGGCTCCAGCCTCCAGAACCATGACCCAAACAGCTTTCTTTCTTCATAAATTACCCAGTGTCAGGTATTCTGTTACAGCAACTGAAAACGAACTATGACAGTCTCTATAACGCTTGGCCATTCTAGAACCACCACGAAATACACACTGAAAACAGCAGAAGGGCTCAGTGCAAGGGCTCCACCACTTCCTGTATGTTCCTGCTCATGGCTGCACCCAGTGCATTGCATACAGGAGCCTCCCTTGCCTCTGCTGGAACTTCCAAACAACTGAGTCAGGCCCTTGAGTCTCCCAATGAGGTCCTTCAGAGGGTCTGCCACTGGGGAGGTAGAGAGGCAGGTGTTAGAGGAAGGAAAAGGCAAGAAAACTAAAATATCCCAGGTGCTTACCATGGTACACATATTCATTATTGAATCCACTAAGGATCCTTTATTATCACCATGACACTACTGAGACTTACAAAATTTAGTAACTTGCTCCAAGCAGTGCAGCTAATCAATGATCCAACAGGAACAGGTTTCTAATTCTTTATGTGCAAAGGAATTAGACAAAAATCAGAGAGCACAGACAAGTTGCAAATGGCATTAGAGAATGGAGAAAAGTTAAACACCGAATCACAGAGGGCAACATCATGAAAGCACTTAGCAAAGCGAACATTGACTGATCATTGTCCCTGTGCTAGAAAAGGACCAAACCATTTGACTCATGCTATTTTATTTACTCTTTATAAATGCTGTGAGGGAGGCACTACTATTATCACCAAATTATACAGTAAACTGCGGCTTAAGAGAGGAGACCTGAGCGAGGAAACTGATGGCAGTGTCTGAAATCTGCACCCTAAGTGTATGGCTCTCATGCACAGAGTGTACCCCTTCCCCCACCTCCCGCCATGATGCTGGAGAGAACAGCATGAGCAAGGAGACAACAAAGTCACGCTGTGCGTGCATTCAGTGGTGCCTACTATATGTCAGGATGACATACAGTATAGTGAGTAGAGGTAACACAGACACCACTCTCTAGAAGCTTATGTGCACAGATAGAAGGCAGGGAAGACTGAGCAGGTCTTAGGAGTATGGGGACTGGGGCCAGGTGTCTAGGCAACCTCCGTCATTCACATAAGTTCCCTGTACCTCAGTTTCCTGCTCTCCAGAATGGCACTGATGGCACTACCTACCTTCCAGGACTGTCACAAAGCTAATGGGCTAATAAAAATTCCTTGGTATATACCTGTTACACAAAAGGCACAAATAAATAGTAGCTATAATTAATCTCAGAACTAATGAAAACAAACTTAGATGGAAAGACGTGATGAAAGCAAAGAACCAGAGAGGGAGAGAGTTGGTGGCCATCTGAAGAGGACAGCAGGTGGAGGGAGCCGGCCACAGGAGAGATGTGCTCAGAAACACGAGTGAGCAACCCACCGAGCACGTGAAGGGACGTGAGCCCAGCGCAGACGTGGACTGTGGCCTCCCGAGAGGAGGAAATGGTCGGATTAGATGGCGGACTAGAAAACAGCACACGGAGCAGAAATTAACCAAAGATGATGCAAAGTTTGGACCAGTTTCAAAAATCTACGCCTGACAGGAAAATGGCAACGCGAAGGAGAGAAGCAGAGGAAAAGGATGAGGTAATGCATTTCCTGCTGCACCTGCTGAGGGGACAGTGGCTTCTAAGCAGTCAGAGAAGCGGGCTGAGCCCAGCCGGCTCAGGAGGCTGCGGCCCAAGGCCCAAGGAAAGGCTGGCCCGAGGGAGTGACCACTGACAGGGCAGACTGTGTGTAGCAACTGCCTTCCCACTGGAAGGCTGAGACGCCAGAACACACACACACTCTTCTGAGCACATAGCACATCCGGGAAGCAACACACGCCTGGCCTCCTTCCACTGCCCCTTCCTGGGCAGCCCTCCCACCTTCTCTAACTCAGCACCTGCACTCCCAGGTAAGACTCAGCAATCTTCCTCCCCCATCCATGAGTTCCAGGCCCCCTCTCCAAGGGGAAGTGGGCGCCTCTGACTCCCATAACCTTTGCCTTCCATCCTGCCCACTGGGCGTGCACAGACAGCTTTCACTCAGGTGTGGTGATGGGCCACCACTACTGACCGACAGGGCTGTTGGGGTACCTCCCTTAGGGCCTGTTCCTCCTCACAGCTTCCCCAAAGTCACCTTGGCAGCTGCACCCTCAATCGCAGGCCAACCTTCTATCAGAGGCAGCCTCACGCAGACAAGGGTATCCGGGGGCTGGGCCACTTCACTGCACTCTCTCACAAATTCCAAGTACTGTATCTCTCTCCTCTACTACTTCCTCTTCAGACCACAACTGAAGTTTCTAGAATGAAGTGTTTTCCTTGTATCGCTTGCAGTGCCTTATACATAGGAGATGACCAACAAATGATCACTGTTGTCAAAACGATGAAAGAAACTTGTTGTCCAGTGACAGCTCCAGCAACCCCCTATACCTGGAACCAACAGGTAAGCCAGGAGGCCTCCAGGCAAGCAGTATTCGAGGGCTTGGACATCTGGGTTTTTGTTTTCTTTTAATAGATTTATTTATCTGTTTGAAAGGCAGAGTTATAGAGGGAGGGGGAGAGACAGAGAGAGAGATCTTCCATCCACTGGCTGGCTCACTCCACAAATGGCCACAATAGCCAGGGCTGGGCAAGGATGAAGCCAGGGACCAGGAGCTTCCTCAGGTCTCCCATATGGGTGCAGGGGCCCTCACTCTTGGACCATCTTTCATTGCTTTCCCAGGTGTAGTAGCAGGGAGCTGGATCAGAAATGGAGCAGCTAGGACTCGAACCGGTGCCCACATGGGATGCTGGCATTGCAGGTGGAGGCTTAACCTGCTAGGCCACAACACTGGCCCCTGGACATTTGTCTTTTACCTCTGCAAACCCAGCAGCACTGCCAGTAAAAGCAATGACACTATAATTGGTTTTCAGTTTCCAGACGTGGATGATTCAATGTCAGAGAGACTTGAAGAATATAAAATAATGAGTCCTCCTTTGAAATGTTAGAGGTATAACAAAACCTATGCAATAAAGTACTTCCAGGTGACTCAATACAAGGACTTTATTGGGAAAAAAAAGATTTTCTTATTTATTTGAAAAGCAGAGAGAGAGAGAAAGAGAGAAAGAGAGAGGTTATCTTCCACCCGGTGGCTCACTTCCCAAATGGCTTCAATGGCCAGGGCTGGGCCAGATGGAATCCAGGAGCCAGGAGCTTCTCTGGGTCTCCCACATGGGTGGCAGAGGACCAAGGACTTGGGCCATCTTCCACTGCTTTCCCAGGCACATTAGCAGGGAGCTGGATCAGAAGTAGAGCAGCCAGGATGCAAATCGGCACCCATATGGGATGCCAGCCTCACAGCTTAACCAGCTATCCAAAATGCCAGCCCCAACACAGGGGCTTCTGATTCAGACCCTCATGCAAACCTACTTCTCATTTTAGAAAGCTAATAAGTTATCAGTTTCCCAGCCTTCAAGAGAGACATACTGTTTATGCTTAAGAGAGAATCAGATGGATGCACTGCTAGGAGTTATCATACACCTAAAAATCAAGAAGAGTAACAGTGACATGGCTTTCTGAGGTCACTCAGAAAGGCCCTAGGGTTATGGTCAACACACTCTCCAGTCCTTGTGAATCACTCCCTCTTTCTTAAAAGAATAAAGAAATTAACTCGTGTAGAAGGCACTCTGTGAGCACAAGAAAACTGGTTTCTGAAAGTTTCCAACCAAAATCAGAGGGGAAAATTTGTTTAAAAATAGGTCTCAGAGTGATAAGGCTCACTTATCGCAAGACCCATTTCTATGGAACATGAGCAGCTCATTGCTTCCTCAAGCCAGTCAACAGGATGACACCTCACACCACTCCTCCCGGGAGAACTGCTCACTGCTCACTTTCTTATCGTTCTCAACTTTGCAAACAACCCAAATGCAGGACACAAGCGGCTAGGAAGTCAGCTGCCTGCAGACCAATTTCAGAGCTGCATAAAATCTACTTTTACCTAAAGAACACACTTTAAAAGAAGCCAATGAGCTTCAAAGAAAGACAATTCAGCGATCTATCAAAAAAAAATTATAATGGGGCCAACACTGTGGCCTGAAGCGCCAGCATCCTATATGGGCGCCGGTTCGAGACCCAGCTGCTCCACTTCGATCCAGCTCTTTTCTATGGCCTGACAAAGCAGTGGAGGATGGCCCAAGTCCCTGGACCCCTGCACCCACATGGGAGACCCAGAAGAAGCTCCTGGCTCCTGGCTTCGGATCGGCACAGCTCCAGCCGTTATGGCCAACTGGGGAGTGAACTAGTGGATGGAAGACCTCTCTCTCTCTCTCTCTCTCTCTCTCTCTCTCTCTCTACCTCTCTCTGTGTAACCCTGACTTTTAAAAAAAGAAGCCACCCAGAAGCTGGCAGCATGCCCATGCTCTCGAGCTCCCACAACTGTGAGCTCAATAACCTCTTTTCTTTATAAAGTTATTCAGCCTTGGGTTTCTCATTTCAGTAACAACAACAAAAATTGACTCATACACCACTGAGCGCGCAGAACCTCAAAGGCTGGCCCTAGGCCTCCTGGCCAAACTGTCTCCTGTATCCTGCACACCAGCCGCCCTCAGTCAGGATCCTTCTCCCGACACACCTTGCACTCCACATTCACACCCTGTGGGCCTGTGCCTGTGATGCTGCCTATACTCCCACCTGACCTGGCAAACTGCTTCTTCTCCATGATCAGGCCCTCTCCAGGCACCCACCACAACCCAGCTCTCTCCCCGGCAAAGCCCCTCACTTCTCCCTTCTGCCAACGCTGGCCCAGACACTGCTTCTGCCTGTGTCTGACTCCCTAGCAAGCAGAATGACTTCTGGGCTGGAGCTGTGGCACTCTTCACACACCCACCGCACCTGGTCCTTCCAGACAGCTGCACCTGGAGAGACTCCATGAACAAACAAATGGAATGCTCGTCCTCTTGTTTTTAAACAGCGCTCTCTTTGGAAAGAGCTACCTGGGCAGAAAGCACCAATCCATGAATGCCCTTCTATGTAAAACCGCCTTTGTGAAAAAATCACTCTCCTTTTTTTCCTGAAAGCTACACGTTATAAAAATCCCATGGGGTTCTTCCCCCTATAAAATGATCTTGACACCTCGCCATGTATCACGGCCCGTGCAGCAGCTATAACTCTGCAGTTGGAAAAACATGACACTGGGAGGGAAGAAACTCTATCTGCCAAGGCGCTGCAAGCCTTGCTAAAGATAGAATGGGAATGTGGTGCTGGACGCACGCGAGCCGCTGGCACTTGACTGCCTAAAAACACACCGCATTTCCTCAGTCCCACCGACTAAAACCTGCCTTCGTAGGAGGGCGTGTTCTTGGAAAGGGGGCGGAGAAATGCTCTTCTTTCAGCTTCTCTTTGTAGCTACACTCTGGGTCTTGAACAAGTTGGCCTTCACCAGCCCCATGCTCCTGACACTAAGCAGAAGGTCAGCTGGAAGGGGAAAAAAAAAAGAAGGCAGCAGCCACGACCCAAGACACGCAGCTCCCAGGAAAGGAGACAGATTTAGAGCAAGGCTCCTCCATCATGATTTCTGTCTCCACTTGGTTTCCGAAGCTGCGCAAAGGAGAGCTGCTCAAGTGCGAGTCTCCCATTTCCGGGGAGGGCTGCAGGATGCGGAGTCAGGTTCTCACTGCAGAAAGATGACCCCGGCCGCCAGCTGTCCCCTCTCAAGCCTCAAGGTTGGCTCCAGGCCGGAAGACCCTCTTAAAAATAACAAAGAAAGGGAGTTCAGTATCCGAACTCCAACACGAAACAGAGTGGGGGAAGACAGTCCCCATATTTCACAGAAACACACACCTTACTGCGACAGCGAGGGTCGCGAGAGCAGCCCAGGGCGGGACCATGACCACACACGTGGAGCCCTGCCAAAGTCAAGGGCAGGAATGTGCCACCCAGAACCCAACCGTCATGTCCCCATGGGGAAGTGCGTGTGGTCATGTATTTCAAACTTGCTTTTTCCAACCTAACGTGCCTTTTACATGGAATTTTAACTTTTTTTATTCGAGAGGATGCACCTGGAAGAGACTAAAATCTGAAACTTTGTGCCAAAGTAATCTGAGTGTTTACACTTGTAATTTACTGTAACTGTATCCTGCTGGTTCCCCCAGCCCAGACCCCTCTTACCACAGTTCAGACTCATTCTGTTCTGCAGATTCTGGGTTCACCGTGCTGCAGCCACCGCGGTGGGGGAGGCACCGAAGCAAATAAATCACAGTCCGACTGCAAGTCCTGATGGGTAAAGGGGGGCGGGAAGGAGCAAACGTTCTCTCTGTCAGCAACGAAAGTCATCCGTGAGCAGGGAAGATCCTAGGAAACAAAACTGTCTCCCTGGCTCCTCCATGCAGTCAGTGTGGTCAGTGCTCGATAATGCAGAGTTTAAGTCTAACACCTGAAGAACCCATACTAATCACAGCGTGAGCACGTCCCCCGTCGCCACCACTGAACCGCAGATAGCCCAAGATGCGCCATGTTCTCGACATCCTTGTATCCCACAAACCCCCGTCCTTCTGACAGCCAAGCAAACAGAGCTGTGTATGCCCGGAAAGGTGTGACAGTCCCACATCTTGCAGCACCCACAGGCCCCTTGTAATGTGTATTTGATGGAAGTAGTTCTAATAAAATATCTGTAGCACTGTCACAAAGTCAGCTGTCCTCAAAAAGTTCCTTTTAAGGTTGCAACTGGTGATGGGAACCTAACAGACTCGATACCTGGGAGAGCAGAGATGAGGAACAAGGCACACAGGGAGCAGCTCATCACCCTCTCACACTCGACAACTGCATGCATGTCTGCGTCTGGTTATTTTTAAAGGAGACCTGACAACATGGATCTGGTCACCTTCAAAGCAAAGAAGAAAAAGGGTGACAGCAGGTGGCTGGCAAACTGTCAAGCCAAGAAGGCATCTCCCCATTGCATGAACAGCATGGATTGGGGTCAGAGTGACAGCATTCTGATGGCAATTGTCACTCCCAGGACAGTTGCTGCTGCACTTCCGGGAGTAGCCAAAAAATGCCACCTCCAGTTCAGGGAGGAAGAGGGTGGGGGGTGGGCAGGCTCAAATGTCCAATAAGATCTTAGCAATTTATCCTCCAGTGCTTCCCACGATGTCACCGGCTCATGAAGGCATCTCCCTTCTCAGTCCTGGGTCCCTACTCCTCACACCAAAATTCAAACAAGTTACTTCACCCTTTGGATCAAAAAATGGACCAACTGCTCATAAACAGGCCTTGTAAAACTGAGAACCAAGGTTTGAACAAAGAGTCTTTCCTTGTCTTGTCAGACATCCCTAAAACTGTATCTGCCCATCTCACTTTAATATGATCCTGGCATAAAAAATAGATTCACTGTTTGTTTGAAGCAGAAGTGGTGCCACAGTAATAAACTCTCAGCAGATCTGTGTTCCCTTGTCAGAATGACCCCAGCAAGATATTCTGCCAGGTGCCAGCCCACCTGCCATGAATCGTCCCACACCCACAGTACAGCCCCTGGCTGGGCCATGACACCCTCCCGCTCCTACGAGGAGCCCGGATTTCCACACAACCGCTCCTAAATACTAATAAAGTTAGTTCTGCTTGATTGTAGAGAAATTACTTCTAAAAAGGATAAGGTTTAGCTACATATGGTGATGTAGAAAGATCTTTAAGACAGTATGAAAAGTAAGAAGAAACTATGGATCAGATTCAATAATTCAGAATCCATTCCTGTAAGCAGGAAATAACATGTGGTGGAATGTATAAAGGTATATGCATGCAGTGTCTAGGAAAAGTTCTAGAAGGCACTGACACCCAACTCTGGAGAAGGAGAAGGTTTGGGGAGGGGAAGAGCCTGTCTTTTCCAGACTATCTGGAATTAGGCTGGTTTAAGATTTTTACAGAAAGTATTTCTGTATTACTTGACAAAAATAAAATCTGCAGGCAACAGGAAGCCAACAGGGGAGGGGTAACATATGAGAACAAGTCACATTCCACAGCCCCCAAATGCTTAGCCAGAAAGGATTTTCCATGAATATTCCTGGGCTCGCCACGCGGCTCCGTGAGGCTGCGTCTCGGCCTGCCACGTTAGCAGCAGCTGTTTCCGATCGCGCATTATCTGCTTCCTCCACGGCCACGGAAACTGAAAGGCGGCCCGTCGGGTGCCAGAAGCTGAGCATGCAAAGCGGCACCCACACCTTCACCCCAAAGGATCTTCCACAGGACAGGAAGCTCCAGGCAGAGGCCTCCGCCTTCGCACATTCCTGAGCCTTCCTCCCGGATCAGAGCTAAGCCACCGAGCCTCCAGGCAGGCACCTGACAGCGCACACCAGCCGGGACCTCTGTCCAGCCACCCTGGCCACCACGCTCAAACACAGGCAACCCCCTTCAGCCCAAAGGACAGCAGGGGCAGCACGAGGAACGTGCCACGAAGCCTTTCCATCCTGCAGCAGGATGGAGGCGACAAAGGACAGGAGCGTGACCTGCCACCGGCCTTCCTGCCACAGCCCACTCTGCACCGCCAGCACCCTGACTTCTCACTTCCACAGGGTCCCCGCTATCTTCAGCTACAAGGCCCCCATCCCAACCCCTCACCTGGCTGGCCAACTCTTCCTCCTCCTTTAAAAACATCCTCATGTGTCCTAAACACACACACACACACTTCATTCTGTGCCAATCTAACAGCTCCTAACCCACTGCTAAAACACAAGACCACACTGTGTAATGACTCACGGTGGCGTTGCTCTCCCCTGTGGGCCCAAGGCTAAGCAGCAGTGGGTCCCCGAGCCTGGCCGAGCGCAGCGCAGGTGCTTACTGACAGACAACGGGGGAAAGGCTCTAGGGATGGAACCCACAAAGCTGTAAGTCCGATGGGATTTGGGAGAGCAGCACCACCTAGAAGAAGCCTAGGGAAATAACACCATCAGAAACATTCTGTGCTGGAAGTCTGGAGGAGTCAGTTCTAATCTCGGCTTGGTCACCACATCCCGGCCACGTGAACTCTCTAGGGCACAGTGCTTTTAACTACAAAGCGCAACAATTTTTATTCACCCAAAAGAACATGTACTTGGATGGGATCATCTAAGGTCATCATCAACCCTCAAAATTATAGTCAGTGATGGGAAAAAAAGATGGAAATCACAGAGCTGGAACCACAGCCCCAGGACAAACACCCTCTCTTATTATATTCCCAGAAGTCAAGCAGTGCCCCAGTTTCCCTCACCCACGGATCGTCTGCAGGCCCAGCACCCTGACTGACCAGTGTCCAGCACTGCTTCACTGCTGATACTGCGTCACCGCGTGGTCCTCCTGTCTTCCTCCCCTTCCCCCAAATAAAGTGGATAAAGATTGGGAAACGAAAGCCAATTCCTACCATCTTCATCAAGCTAAGATCCCTCTGCAGATGTGGCCAGCACAGAAGCGCTCACAGCCAACCCCAGGGCTGTCACTGTAACCAGACAGGAAATCGGCCAGGCCGGGCTGGGGGCTGCTCCTGGCCAGCCAGGCCTGTGGAGATGAGGGCTTCAGTCCACTTCCCCACCCCTGCTCTCTCAGACAGCAAGAGAGACAACTCCACTGAAGGCAGGACTACCAGTCAGCTTGGACTGTAACTCTATGTGAATTTTTTGTGAAATTTTTCACTATGTATTTTAAAAAATATTTGAGGAGTCAGCATTGTGGCATAGTGGGCTAAGCCTCCACCTGCCAGCTTCCCATGTGGGCGCCGGTTTGAGACCTGGCTGCTCTCCCTCCGATCCAGCTCTCTGCTATGGCCTGGGAAAGTAGCAGAGGATGGCCCAAGTCCTTGGGCCCCTGCACCCAAGTAGGAAACCCGGAAGAAGCTCCTGGCTCCTGGCTTCAGATTGGCCCAGCTCCAGCCATTGCAGCCATCTGGGGAGTGAAGCAGCAGATGGAAGACCTCTCTCTCTCCCTCTCTCTACCACTCTGTAACTCTGCCTTTCAAATATAAATAAATTTTTTTAAAACAATACAATTTTTATTTTATTTGTGAGGTAATGTTACAGACAGAGAGAGGAAGAGAAAGAGAGAGAGAGAGAGCTCCCATCCGTTGGTTCACTCCCCAAATGATCACAACAGCCAGGAGCCAGGAGCTTCGTCCAGGTCTCCCACGTGGGTGCAGGGGCCCAAACACTCGGGCCACCTTCAACTGCTTTCCCAGGCCATAGCAGAGAGCTGGATCAGAAGTGGAGCAGCTGGGACTGGAACCGGTGCCCATAAGGGATGCAGGTGCCACAGGCAGAGGCTTAGCCTACTACGCCACAATACTGGCCACTGGCCCCACAAATACTATTATTTTTTTGACAGGCAGAGTGGATGGACAGTGAGAGAGAGAGAGACAGAGAGAAAGGTCTTCCTTTGCTGTTGGTTCACTCTCCAATGGCCGCTGCGGCCAGCACACCGTGCTGATCCAATGGCAGGAGCCAGGTGCTTACTACTCAAGGCACACACACACACAGATACATTTAAGTTAGAAACTGACATAGAAGAAACTATGTGCCAGTTTCTTCAGCTCATGCCCCTTTCTTGGGTTTTAAGAGAATTTCTCTACATCACTGCAGAAGTCCTGCTCCAGAATCAGGCACACACTAAGATACAAAATGTCTACTTCATCTATAGACAGGCAACAACTCGGCTCCTAAGCTTCTTAACACCCCACGCCTCCCAAAACAAACAGTGTCACTCATCCTAAGCCACTAAGATCACACTTGACGGAACAGCCTGTTTCAATCACTCTGGGTTCACCTGTCAAACTGCCTCTTTCTTAAAACCTTTTGTAAACTCAAAGTCCTTCGAGAAGTCTTTAACTGTCTGTGATCTGGGAACTGGGGAAGCCACTCTGGTGCCTAAAGAACACGGGTCACCCCCACTATGACAACTCTCCCCGTAGTGCTATAACTTTGTGGCTCCCAAGAAGACACTGGGCTGGTTTTCTTAAATGGGCTTGGCGAGACGGAGTGCCTTCCATGTGCAGCTGTTCTGCGAGGCTGATGACTCAGTGCTGTACACACTACACCATGGACACACCTATATATGACTGTCACACCCACCAGTTACCACATGCTACAGCAAAGCAGGAAAGGGAGTAAGTAGTGGGCACGACAAGTATGATCAAATGTGAAACATGGCCTCAAAGGGCCTGCCTTTGTGGTGGTCTCCCCTCCGTCACTTTATGACTATGCTATACACATCACTGTTGTCAGGTGCACTAGGGTAATAGAATAACCAAATTTAAGACACTGAATAAATCATTTACCATGACAGGAGGTATCACTGGCTTCTCTTTTTTTTTTTAAGATTTATTCATTTATTTGAAAGCAGAGTTATAGAGAGGCAGAGAGAGAGAGAGAGAGAGGTCTTCCATCCACTGGTTCACTCCCCAGGTGGCTGTCAAGAGGCGGTGCTGGGCCCATCCAAAGCCAGGAACCTGGAGCTTCTTCCAGTCTCCCACGTGGGTGCAGGGGCCCAAACACTCAGGCCACCTTCTACTGCTTTCCCAGGCCACAGCAGAGAGCTTGATTGGAAGTGGAGCAGCCAGGACTTGAACCAGCATCCATATGGGATGCCGGCACTGAAGGCAGCAGCTTTACCCACTACACCACAGCGCCAGCCCCTGGCTTCTCTTTTCAACGGCATTTTCCATCAACACAGTCCACAAAGGACATGAGTTCCAATTTTCCCCTTTATCATTCCTCTCACTGATGTGCAATTTGCTATTTGTAACAGGGAGGGAGTATCCCTGTTTAACCTGACGTTGACACTACCCTGCTAGAGGTGTGAATTTTGTTTTCCAGGATACACCTGTAGTCTAGGCAACAAAAATAGCACCGAGCATTTTATTAAGCGCTGACAATATGGCAGATACTGTGATAAACGCTTCACCTGCATTATCTCATCTAACCTTCAGCATACACCCTGAAGTTTAATAATACAGATAAGGTAGCGACTAAGCCATGAATATGACTTGCCAACATCACACAGATAAGAGATAGCACAGGAAGCAAAGTGGAGCAGGTGCTCCTTGGCCCTGGCGCACTCTCTCCCCACCACCATGCACCACGTCATACTACAGCAACCACAAAATGTATGGAAATGGGGAATGGCCCACACTCACACACACACACAGCAGAGAAAATAAGACTGTGAATGAAAAAAATAAACACATTTCCTTTCCAGACAAAACCCTTAAGACAGTTATTCTTCTCCCGCAGGCAACTCACCTACAGGCAGGTGCTGCTTTCCACCTTCCAGGGAAGGCCGTATGACTTTTAAAGGCTGGTCCTAACCACTGAAGAGACTCCTGGGTTTCACCTTCCTTTCAAGTGTTTATCAAAGGCCTTGATTGCCAGGCCACAGCTACCCTCCGTGACATCTCAAGAACAGATACTAATACTGCCACTTCGTTTTGTGATGCAAATCACTGTAGAAGAGAAAAAGAGGGGCTGGTGTTGTGACACTGCAGGTTAAGCTACTGCCTGTGATGGCGTATGATCCCAGATGAGCAGCAGTTTGAGTCCCAGCTGCTCTACTTGAGATCCAGCTCCCTGCTAATGCACCTGGTAAAGCAGCAGAAGATGGCCCAAGTGCTTGGGCCCCTGCCACCCATGTGGAGTTCCAGGCTCCTGACTTAGTCCTGGCCCAGCTCTGGCCACTGTGGCCATTTGGGAAGTGAACCAGCAGGTGGAAGATTTCTCTCTCTCTCTCTCTCTCTCTCTCTCTCTGTATCTCTGCCTTTCAAATACATAAATAAATCTTGAAAACAAAGAAAAGAGAAAGCTAACTACATGGGGAAAAAACTAATGCACCTGTATTCCTTACATCTCTCTGCAACAGTGTGGCACTTCCACTATGATTTGAGTCTGTAAAGAGCAAATAAAACCAACAGGATTGATACAGTTCAACCTGCTTTTATAAGGAAAATAAGAACATCTTACTTTTTATAACATTATAGTTATAGGAGTACAGTTACCACCAAGGATGATAATTGCCTACCTTAACCCACAAAATCATTCTGAGATATTTTACTGATAATTAAGTCATTAGAAAACATTGATTCTTCCTCATCTATCACTTCCAGGAAATCTACCACAATTGCATTTAATAAGGCAGATTATTCTTAGATTTCTCCCTCAATTCCCAAGGTTGCTTATAGGCACTTACACTTTTTATTCCTTTGTTATTAGTTTCCTAGAAAATCTTTATTTCCTTGATTCATGAAGCCTTGATCCTAAAATATGGAATTTCTACACTAGGGCTGGAATATCACACCTGGTCTCATTGTTAAAGTTCATTTTAAAATGAGAATATGAAAAAGGTATCAATATGCAAGCTTCCTTAATAATATTTTTGCAGTATCCATTCTAGGGATTTTGTTTTTAAAATAGATGAGAGGGGGCCGGCACTGTGGCTCACTAGGCTAATCCTCTGCCTGTGGCACCAGCACCCCAGGTTCTAGTCCCGGTTGGGTCGCCGGATTCTGTCCCGGTTGCTCCTCTTCCAGTCCAGCTCTCTGCTGTGGCCCAGGAAGGCAGTGGAGGATGGCCCAAGTCCTTGGGCCCTGCACCCGCATGGGAGACCAGGAGAAGCACCTGGCTCCTGGCTTCAGATCGGCACAGCGTGCCTACCATAGTGGCCATTTAGGAGGTGAACTAACAGCAAAGGAAGACCTCTCTCTCTCTCTCTCTCTCTCTCATTGTCTAATTCTGCCCATCAAAAATAAATAAATAAATGAGAGGGAAGAAACAAAAACACCTTCAGGATGTGAAAACAAAAAGGTACAAAACCAAACTTCAAATGCTAAAATATACAAGTAAGGTTGTTAAATTAGAAGTTAACAAGTAACAGCTACCCATGGTCTACAAGGGACCACATATGCAAAAATCATGGGATGAGGGAATAGAGGCAGAAACCTGGGGGCTGGTTTCTTTCAGTGCTTGCTCTTAAAAACTAAAAATTCACCTTGTTAAGCTATTTTAAAACCACAGTCCACTGAATTACAACCCTGGACTGTTGACAATGGAAGCCTTCCCAGCATTGAGTATACATGCCTTACCCTGGGAAAGAGGCGACAGTGTCAACCCCCAGAGCAATCTGGAAGCAGGGAAAGCAAGAGGGCAGGCAGCCACGCCGTTCAGAGGTGGCGCCCTGCGGTTTGGTCTTCTCCTCCTGCCACAAGCAAGCTCATGTTTTAAGTATAACCGATGCATTCTTAACAGAGTTCAGGAACTCAGAAATGGATGCCCGCGTGGCGACTCCGGGAGCTGGTAGAGCAAGTGCATGATTCATGTGAGCCTAGATCCAAAAACGTCCACATGACGTGCATGCAGAGCCGGCTCATGGATAGGGGGGGTTGAAGACTCCCTCCAGTGTGCACCAAGTGGGAGGAGGAGGGAGGGCACGCTGGGAAGGCTTGGAGAGCAGTGCTCATCTCCAGGTCCAGTGCCCTTCGGGTTGGGGGGCCCTCCTAACCCTCAGGTAGTCTGATCACGCTGGGGAATGAAGGCTAGCAAACCTATGCTCTGGCTGACCCCACAGAGCCAGGTCTCTGAACAAAGACTGTATCACATACGGAGCTGGAATCCATTATTAATCATTAATCAGCAGCGGGCAGCAGATCCCAGGTGATAACCCACAAAACGCCCACGGCCAGCCATCCAACCTCTGAGACAAACCCCTCAAAACCCCTGAGCCTGGGCCTCTCGGCTTCCCCAGCCCCCTCCACTCCTCGGCGGCCTCCCTTTGCTCCTCTCCAACCCTTGTCAACTCCACCTCCAGTCTCCCCTCAGCTCAAGTCAATGTTTTAGTGGATCCTTCTCTTTGTAACAAAGACTTTCTATGTCTCCTTACTCTCAGTTTTACATTTCACAGATCAAAGGAAATAAATACCCACTGAGCCAAGTTCCTTTGTCCCAGAGCCTTTGAGAGATACTTCCCTGGGACTCAGGGGCACCCCTCAAACAAGGTGAGCAGGCCACTCTGGGTCTGAAACCCAGTTACTGCCAAGCTCATACAAAAGAGCCAGTGGAGCCAGCATTGTGGAGGAGTGGGTAAAGCTGCAGTCTGCAGCGCCGGCATCCCATATGGGCGCAGGTTCGAGACCCAGCTGCTCCTCTTTCGATCCAGCTCCCTGGGAAAGCAGCAGCAGATGGCCCATGGGTGCTTGGGCCCCTGCACTCAGGTAGGACACTGGGATGAAGCTACTGGCTCCTAGCTCCTGGCTTCAGTCTGCCCCAGCCCTGGCCATTACGGCCATTTGGGGAATTAACCAGTGGATGGAGGATCTCTCTCTTATCTCTCCTTCTCCCCACTCCACTCTCCCCTCTCCCTCTCTGCAACTCTACCTTTCAAATAAATGAAAATAAACAACAACAACAACAACAACAAAAAAAGGGTGGCACTGTGGCATAGCGGGTAAAGCTGCCGCCTACAGTGCCAGCATCCCATACGGGTGCCAGTTCAAGTCCTGGCTGCTCCACTTCCAATCCAGCTCTCTGCTATGGCCTGGGATAGCAGAAGACGGCCCAAGACCACGAAGGAGACCCAGAGGAAGCTCCTGGCTCTGGATCCAGACAGCTCAGGCAGTTGCAGCCACCTGGGGAGTGAACCAGTAGATGGAAGACCTCTCTCTCTGTTTCTTTCTTTCTCTTTCTTTCTCTCTTTTTCTCTCTGTCTCTCTCTCTCTCCCTGCCTCTGCTTCTTTATAACTCTGCCTTTCAAATAACTAATCTTTAAAAAAAAAAAAAAGTAACTAAGGAAACAGGACCTGTGTTGTTCATTGTACTTAGAAAAGAACATTATAAATGACAGATGCTCAAAAAATATTTGATAGGGTATACTTAAAACTGATTGGTCTATCTAAGTTGTGTTTATTTTCCTGCTAACAAATGGCTTCTACCCTCAGGCTATAACAGACATTACCAATGTAACAGTATAATTTCATGGCATTCTGAGTGTTTACTAAAAGATATTAAGCTAAATCTCTAGCAACAAGGAATTCTTCCAAGGTTTTAGATCCGTCCACTACGCATCTTTTCCACCTAACCAGGTAAGCTGTAGAATAATACAGAACTTGGGTAGACAGTTATTTACTCGCATTTCCAAATTTATGTCCAAAACATTGAACAAATGGAGAGATTTCATTTCTGCTGAACAAGGCTTGTCTGGAGAAGCTACCAATACACAGCCATTCACTAAGGAATGGCTTCGTTAGCATCAGAATACAGCATTGCACAGTTTTAGAGTTCTGTTACCAAGCTCCCAGTTATCTATTCCAAAAGCTGGTAACAGATTTTAAAAGAATTAAAATAAAAGGCATGCAGTGCTTCAGTCATCCTGAGAACCCAACAGAGCTGTGTCCATCCGTGGGGCAGGGTCGTCAATTTCTCTCCTCCCATTTGTCCTTGAACTGACTCTAATCTCACCTTTGCCCCACCAGCCCAGCAGAACTACCCAGAGCTCCCCAGGGCTAACACACTGGTCAGTGCTTGGTCCTCCTTCACAGACCCAGCGCTACCCGCCCCAGGGGCTCACTCCCACTTCCTCCCTGACAAGCTTCCAGGACCCCACGGGCAGCGACTGCACAGCAGTCTTGGCTGGCCGCTCACCTCCCTGACTCCTCAAATGTAAATCTGATATCCGTTTCTGGTTCAAAACCTACAATGGCTCCCCATAACCCTGACTTAAAGCCACTATCTCTAAGGCTCTTCAATCTCAGTTCCCTCACTCCTAGCGCTCTCGGCCTCCTTGCTCCTTCAACATGTGAAGCACCACCTGCCTCAGGGCCTTTGCACTTGCTATTCCCACTGCCACTGCTCACGGAAATCGTACCCAGGTCACCTCGGTGAAAACCGCATCCCTGCATCCTGCCCACATATACCGCTGTCCTTCCCTTAGCATGCATGACACTACGTGTGATGACTTGCAATGACTGACAACCCCCACTAGAGGATCAGCTCTGGGAAGACAGGAACCACGGTTTATTTGATTCACTGAGGCAACCTCAGCTATCGAAACTGCACGGGCACACAGTAGGCACTCAGTAATTTGTTGAACGAGCATAGAGTAAACAGCAACCATTATGAGAGCCGGTGGGAATGCCAGTTAAGAGGGGATTCTAGTGAGCAGGAAATGCGTGAAGAGAATGAGTTACCCATGGGGCTGGTGCTGCAGCATAGCGGGTAAAGCTGCCACTTGCAGTGCCCGCATCCCATATGGGCGCTGGTTCAAGTCCTGGCTGCTCCACTTCCTATCCAGCTCTCTGCTGTGGCCTGGGAAAGCAGTAGAAGATGGTCCAAGTCTTTGGGTCCCTGCACCCACGTGGGAGACCCAGAGGAAGCTTTCCCTCTCCCTCTTCCTTTCCCCCTCCCCCTCCCCCTCTCCCTCTCCTTTTCTGTGTGTAACTCTTTCAAATAAATAAACACATCTCTAAAGGAGAGAGAATGAGTTATCCAGCTCCTGATGTGTCCCTGGGACCCAGCACATAAGCAGACGCTCCATTCCCAGAGCCAGAGTTCATGTGACGAGTGGCATCTTGTCAGGATACCAGGTACACGGGGCTGGTTTTAATTTAAACATCTGAGATGAGAGATCAGCAAGTTTTAGAAATGTCAACCAGGTAGAGCACTGGGAAAGACGTTACAGGAAAAGCAGTAAATCATTTTACAGCTGGAACCACTAATAAGCAGAGGAGCTGAGAGAAATCTCAGAGGCCACATCGGCTGTGCCAATGATGAATAAGAAAAGGGGCCACGGGCCGCCTACTGGAAGACCTCCCGCCCCTGCCCGGAGCGCCAAGCCCCTAGCACTGCTCCACGCCCTTGGTTCTCGCTAGGCCGGTCCTGTGTTCACTCGCTGACTTGGCAACCTCGAGCAGACACTCCGCTCAGGGAACTGGCTCACCCACCCACACAGCAACCACAGCCAACTGTGTTAGCCAGCAGCGCCGAGCGCACCCAGCGTGGGCAAGGTCTCGGGGATGGCTCCGGGAGGCGTTCCGCACTCCTCAGCATTGCTTTTGTCTCTGCACTGACAGACGCTAATCCTCTGTATTGTGTGTTGGAGCCCACGATTTCAGATGCACTACACAGAAAAAAAACTGGGTGTCACCTTCGTGCAGATTACATCATTTCACACTCAAGGCTGAAGACCTGGATTTCAACTAACACTAGCTATTTTAACACATTTCCTGTGCCAAGTCACACAATATTTTCACTTCATTAAAACATGAGACAATCAGAGCGCTGCAGTAAGCGAGGCCACTGTGTTTTCCCAAGTGTTTGAATCACACAGGATGATGGGAGCATGAGGGATAAGCAGTCTACAAACTAGAACCACTTCTGAGGTTGGTGCTCACTCTTTAAAAAAAAAAAAAAAGACTTATTTGGAGGGCGGGGGGAGATCTTCCGTTTGCTGGTTCACTCCCCACATGGCTGCAACAACCAGGGCTGGGCCAGGACGAAGGCAGGAGCCTGGAACTCCATGGGTGGCAGGGACCCAAGTACTGACCATCTTCTGCTTTCAAAAGTGCGTGAGGGCCAGTGCCGCGGCTCAATAGGCTAATCCTCCACCTTGCGGCGCCGGCACACTGGGTTCTAGTCCCGGTCGGGGCGCCGGATTCTGTCCCGGTTGCCCCTCTTCCAGGCCAGCTCTCTGCTGTGGCCCGGGAGTGCAGTGGAGGATGGCCCAAGTGCTTGGGCCCTGCACCCCATGGGAGACCAGGAGAAGCACCTGGCTCCTGTCTTCGGATCAGCGCGGCAGCGTGCTGGCCGCGGCAGCCATTGGAGGGTGAACCAACAGCAAAGGAAGACCTTTCTCTCTGTCTCTCTCTCTCACTGTCCACTCTGCCTGTCAAAAAAATAAGTAAATAAAAATTTTAAAAATTTTTTTAAAAAGTGCATGAGAAGGGAGGTGGACTAGAAGCAGAACACCCAGGACATGAACCAGTGCCCATATGGGAGCCTGGCATCGCAGATGGTACCTTAACCCGCTGCGCCACAGCGCCGACCCCTGGGCTCACTCTTAAACACGCACCGCAGCTCCCTATCCAAACAACCCATCTGTAAAGGTCCCAGCACCCCAAGCCGCTGAGACACTACATCTCGGCCACTCCCACATTCAGACCCTGCCCAGGCCCACAGGGTGCTCTCTGCTTCTCTTCCCGTTGCTTGCCTCAGCTCTGCTCTCAGCCCCACACAGCACCTCTACAGTGTCCTTGGCAAGAACATCGAGCAAACTTCCCACAGGGGAGCGGGCCACGCCCACCCCTGCACCCACCCCTGGGCAGCTGGTGAACAAGTGGCCCTCAGGGCCCCACGAACACCACGTTACCAGAATCTCCAGGAGGCAGCGCCAGGAACCCTTTGGCCCTGACCAGACGCTATTAAGTCCCACTGAAATCTGAGCTCTACTTGCATTCAAGCAACGCGGCCAGACACATCTGGCTATGATGGCTTGGCACGAACGAAGCCGACCCAGACAAAACCAAAAAAAGAAGTTCAAGATGGGCCAGCTGTTTTGAAGGTGACAGCCAGCACTTGGCGGTCACAATCCTGGAGAGGACACCAGGAAAGACAGGCCAGCATTCTCTCCCACGATTCCCTTCAAGGCTTCTCTGATTCCATAGCAGCCTGGAAGAGAGGCCCCGCAGAAAGTAGCCAGGGCTCTGGGACAAGGCCGTACCTACTTGACGGCCTGAACGTGGACAAAAAAGAGAGTAAAAGCCACCTGTCATTGTACCATCTGCAGCATTTTGATGGACTTCTTTCCAGTCCTGTTTTTAAATATACAGCCAAGACACCCCAGAACTTTTGCCTATGAGAGCTAGAACCTGAAAATATTAAGTAACTGAGGCTAATGCTGTGGGGTAGTAGGTTAAGCCTCTGCCTCAGTGCCGGCATCCCATATGGGCGCCTGTTCAAGTCCCAGATGCTCTGCTTCTGACCCAGCTCCCTGCTAATGCACCTGGAAAGCAGTGGAGGATGGATCAAGACTTCGGCCCCTGCACCCATGTGGGAGACCCAGAGGAAGCTCCTGGCTCCTTGGCTTCTGATGGGCCTGACTCCAGCTGTTGCGGCCATTTGGGGAGGGAACCAGCAGGTGGAGGATCTCTCTTTATCTCCCTCCTTCTATGTATCTCTGCCTTTCAAATAAATTAATAAATCTTCAAAAAAATTAACTGGCTATCCATAGGCTACATAAGCCCTATATAAATACCTTTTCCCACTTACAATAGCCAATCAGATACTAAAAAGAGAAAAGAAACAGTCTCTAGAATTGTTTATTGAAGGGTAAAACCAGGTTACTCTGAAGCAGATCAATGCAAAACATTCTGTGAATCGTGTCAGTGACTTTCTCTTGCTCTCTAAACTTCTTACCAGCCAGCCTCTCACTGATCCCTGCTGAGGAGCAGACAGGAAGAAGTCAGGCTCTGGACTCAAAGGCCTCTTGATCCAAACCTCATTAACTAATTCTAAAACCTCAGATATGCAGGGTGATCAATAATATAGACATGACCAAAGGGCTGGCGCCAATGAGTGTCATGAGGACTCAGTGAGATCATTCATAAAAAGCTTAGCAAGGGCCAGACACAAATCACAACAAAGCACACTGTATGTGAGCACAAACATCACACTGCACCCCAGGATACGTACTATTGTCCATCAAAAAGAATTTTAATGCTTTTAAAAATAAACAAATTTATTAATTTTTAAAAACAGAGGGGCAGGCATTTGGCCTAGTAGTTAAGATGCTACTTAGGATAATCAGGTCCCAAATGGGAGTACTTGGATTCAAGCCCTGGCTCTGTCCAACTCCAGCTTCCTGCTGATGGGCACCCGGTGATGGATCAAGGAGCTGGGCTCCTGCCACCCACACAGGAGACCCAGATGGGATTCCCGGCTCCTGGCTTCAGCCTGGCCTAATTCTGCTGCTGCTAAGATTTGAGGAGTGAACCAGCAGATGGAAGATCTCTTTCTGTCTGCTCTCATTCTCTCTCTGTCTCTGTCTCTCTCTCTCTCTCCTGACTCTCTCACTACCTTTCGAGCACATGATTTTCTATAATTGAAAAAGCAAAATTGAAAGATCTCAATGCCAGCTGCTAACTGGAGCCCCCTACTGAACGCTGAGGCTCTCGGCGGCAGGACTCATTTCCATGGAGCTCACCTTCCTGGCCCTGGCATAAAGCAGGGTAAGTCAGCAAAGAAAAGAGCATCCACATACATTTTTGATTTTATACTTTTAAGAAGGAATTCATGGTTGAAATTAAAACCTGATGAATGTTTAGCAACATGAAGAATGAATAATCTTTTATACGCAGGTGTAGGTGTACATGCTTATGTGGGTACACACATGTGCACGCAGTCACAAAGCAATGAAAAGTTAAAGCATCACATAGTTTTCGTTGAAGAGGTTTGTAAACTGTATTCTGAGATAATGCCCCAGTTTAAATACTGAAGCTAGTGTTTTTCTTGTTTGTCTTGTTTTGTTTCCCTATTTAGAGAACTGTAAAGAAAAAAGAGGACTTGAGTCAACTCGTAATTTACTAATTCAAACCGGAGCCCACAAGCCAGCATAGAAACTTGGAACACACACCCATTTTAAGCTGCACATGAAGTTTTTCTGGACAAACAGAAACAGCCTCTGTCTGGGCCAACACCACTCAGCCAGTGCTATGTAGATGAAGTCCATCAAGAGAAGCCAAGGGGCTGGCATTGTGGTACAGCAGGCTGAGCCACCACCTGCCATGCAGCGTCCCACAGAGGCATCAGTTCAAGTCCTGGCTGCTCCACTTCCAATTCAGCTCCCCGCTAACATACCTGGGAAGGCAGCAGAACATGGCCCAAGTGCCTGGGTCCCTGTCACCAGTGGAGACCTGGATGGAGCTCCTGGTCCTGGCTTCAGCCTAGCCCAGAACTGGCCCTTGCAGCCATTTGGGAAATGAATCAGCAGAAGGAAGATCTGTCTCTCTCTCCCTCCTCCATCCCTCCCCCCTCCCTCTCTCTTTGTAACTCTGCCTTTCAGATAAATACACACATCTTTATCCAAGGGGGGTGGGGGGGCCAAGGGGCAAGCACTGTCCCCAGGGGGTTAAGCTGCCACCTGGAACTCCCACATCACATACAAATTCCAGCTCCAATCCTGACTACTCTGCTTCCAGTCCAGCTTCCTGCTAGTACAGCCTGGGAGGCAGCAAGTGATGACTCAAGTACCTGGGTCCCTGGCACCCAGATGGGGTACCAGGTTCCCAGGTTCTGCCTGGCCCAGTCCCAGTGTAGCAGGTGTCTGGGGAGTGAACCAGCAGATGGATGATCGCTCTCTCTGCGTGTCTCTCTCTAACTCTCTGCCTCTCAATTATTTGAAAATAAATAAATATACTTTAAAAAGACAAAAAGCAGATTCCTGTTTTCACACTGCACAGTAACTGGAGGTCTGTGGGACCTCCTGGCATGAGAATTTTTGACTTAACTAAATACAATTGTGTGTTACAATTTTAGAAATAATGGAATTAGGTAAACAGCAAAGTGAAATTACAGGCTACAAAAGACCTACTAAATAGATGGCAAATTACTATAAAGCCAATTTTATCCACATAGGTGTATTTTGTAATGGGACAATTAATACCTGACAATGGCTGTCCACAGAGGAAATTGAAAACTGGTTCACAGAAATATCATTTGCTCGAAGCCTAAAAGAACTATAGAGTGCCTAAAACTGGGAAACGTCACACAGAAACCCAGATTTCCAGAAAAATCCAAATATCTGGAAATTTTCAGTCCACAGTCTGCAGAAACAATAATACACGTGTCTCTGGGTTTGCCACAATCTCTACCACTCTGTATTGTCTCACACACACCCTCACACTTCAATTCCTGACACTGTGTGCCTGGCATTTCTAGGTCTCTGAGTTTGCAGCTCCTGATGCAAGTCTCAATACTTCTCCCAGTCTTCGGCGTTGACTTCTGTAGCGTCTTTTTTTTTTTTTTTTTTTTTGTAGGTGATTATGGCTTTTGCCACTGTAGGGCTCCGAAGCTTTATAGACACTTAATTCACTGTCCATGTAGTAAGGCAAATGAGCATCCCCCCACCGAAGTGTAACCTATTTCCCACTCTGAGTTCCCGCCCCATACTTCTCTGCACATCCAAGCTTTGTTCAAAGCTAAAACCTCAGGGAAAAGAACTATCCACTCTCTTCTACACTGGAGTCAGACGAGGGTGTCAGATTCTGCTCCTCTATCGGAGCAGGGCCTGAAAACTCCACGCAAAACCCAAACAGGCCCCTGAGACCTCATGGAACAGTCCCTGCTCCTGTGTTCCCCAGGGCTGAGTGCTCACAGGCAACACAACAAAAGGATGCCCTGGGCAGGACCCAGCCCCTGGCTGGGAGCCCATGGGGACACCAGCCTTAACTCTTCCCTGCCCATCCTGGGGAAAGAGCGTTCACAGACTCAGGTGCACCAGCTCGTCCACTGAACACATCACACCTGTCCCCACTGGATAAGTTCTCCTTCCTAATCAGTCATCACGTATCAGCTAAACACCACCTGTCAGCAGGAGTCATGGGGCAGTCTGACTTGGATCATTCACTCCCATAAGCTCCACGCCACTGGCCAGAACCACACAGCTCCCTGGATCCCACTTCCAGAGTTTCTGATGTTGCAGGTCTAGGTTGAGGCTGAAGAACATTCCCAGGGGATGTTGAGGCTGAAAAACTGGGTTCAAGAACAGGGATGACACGATGATTGGAGCCACATATTTGTTGCAGAGACAGGACCTCCTGAAAAAGCTGGGTTGGAAACCTTCAGGGGTCAGAAACAAGCGTCAAAAACTCACAGGTGATGAAGCTTCTCTATACCAGATAATCTCCATTGCAATCCAAACAAGAACTTCGCAGCCTCCAAGAATGGTCTCTCTTTCCAGCTCACTTTTATACAAAATCCTTCAGCTTGACCTCAGGGTGTTTAGAATCCAACCATTTTTATACCATGAGTCTCTCTCAGGGTCTTACTAGCAAGGAGTATTTATATTTTCTTACATACTTATTATTAGCAATTTTAAGACTTAGAGTAGACAGAGCTATTTGCATAAAAGCAACTCAGTCATGCCATCTGTTCATGGTTAGTTTAAGACGCTGTCGGAATCCATGCTAAGATGGTGCTGACAACTTTAACAGGCGTTACTCCAAGTCAGGTCCACCCTCCATACTAAGCTACTTTTCGTCTCTTTCCGAAGTATATCCAGCTAGCGTTTGACCTGAAGAATCAAGTCGACAGTAATGCTAGCAGAAAATTACTCTGAAAGCAGGCAAGACCGTGCAGCGGACACATATTTGACTCAAGCTGGAAACACCAAAGCACACGCACATTCACTCCCAAGGCCGAAGCTCGGAACTTCCTCTCTGCAGGTCTCTGAAAATCGGAAATAGAATGCTGCCTTCCCCTACGAGGTTTTCCTCAGGAGAGCGGGATTCAGAGGACCATAAGCACAGCCTTTTCTGACAGATAACACGTAGGGGTTTCCTGCAATGGGGCTGACACGTGCGCTCCTTAGAAGCAGCCCTGAAGCTGGGTGTGGGGGGTGCGATCAAGCTTCCAGGGTATCCCAGCATAAGGCTACCCACCTTCCACTTCCTCCCCACCAGCCCTTCCCTTGCTGCAAGGGGATGCATTCAGTGTTTAAGAATGCATCCAGTGTTGGAAACTTTCCCAAAATGCTATCTGTTCAACCAACAGGATGGTGGCTCAGGCAAAAATGAAAACAGTGTGTCAGCAGAGAATATTTTAAACTAGATCCACCAGTTCCTTTACTCAAATACCATAGGAATTTCCCGTAACAAGCCCTCTCATTTTTATAATTTACTGACCTGAGACCTGAGGAACAGCTTTGATCCCACAAATACAACTGCCTTTGCCTGTGTGATCCCAGGTTAAAAATATCAATTAGACATTTGATGTCAAAGCAAACAAACTAGGCTAAGTCCACTCTCACAAAAACCCTATTCAGGGATGAATAAGCAGCTTCAGAAACTGGAGCTCCAGCAAAATGTGCCAGAAAAGAACAATGATGCGGACCCAGTGGTGAACACACAGAGACAGAGTGAGCTCTCCATTCTAAACACATGGCAAGAGAGAGACCAAGACTGGCCTAGCCCGGATAGCAGCGAGAAACGAATACACACTCCAATTCCAAATACAAGTTGTTGCATGTTTTGTTTTGTTTTGAGAAGCAGAGACTCACACATAGAAAAACCGGATGAGATATACCTCCCATCTGCTGGTTCACTCCCTAAATGCCCATATGGTTGCTACTGTATATGCCAGTACTGAAGGCAGAAGCCAGGTCGTCAATCCAGGTTTCTCACGAGAACTCAATTTCTTGAGCCATCACCTCTGCCTCCCAGGGTCTGCGTTTACCAGGAAGCTGATAATCACAGCCACAGCGGAGAATCAAACCCCAGCTATCCGATGTGGGACTCAGGCATCCTAACAATGGCTTAGCTGCGAGGCCAAACACCCAGCACAAATATAATCATTTTACTGCTGGGGATTTGAAGCCATCAGTGAACAAATGGTACCTAGAACTTTGCTTCACAAAGGCTAGAATGACCAACACCTTAGTCGACGATACCATCGTCTCCTAAATACAGCAGGGCCTTCCTGCCAGACTCCCTGAGGTCACGTCTGTCCCACGAAGCCACAGATCAGATCATTTAACCCCTGCTGTTCATCGGAATTAGAAAAACTGCCAACACACAGCCATGACTTAGAAGACCTTACACAATCTGTCTCTCTCACCTCCTCTCCACCCACAAACCTCCCTCTTCCTAACTCCACCACACTTCCCTTCCTCAAACACTCCAAGCTCATTCACACCTCAGGGTCTTTGCACTGGCTGTTCCCTCTCCCACAGTGCTCTTCCCTATAGCTCTCCAGAGGTGGATTCCTTCCTGCCTCTCACACCTAAATGTCACCCCCTCAGTCTGGCTGCCCTGATGCCTGGACCCAGTCGCTCTCCTCATCTCGGCTTGTCTTCCTTACACGCATCAGTAGTAGATATTTCCCCAACCATCTGTTTTGTTGTTGTAATTTGTGACCCCCCCAATATCAGCCACACTAAAGCAGGGACTCGGCTGGACCCCTGCCTCTGGAACAGTGTCTAGCTCTTAGCAGGTCCTCAGGCCTGACAGTGGATCTCTGTAGCCAAGGGCTCTGCCTCTGGAGACTCTACCAACAGCAGCTGGAAAATACTGTTAACTGCATCTATACTGAACACGCACAGACCTTTGTGTCATTACCCCTTCAATGTAACAACCACACCATATTTTACACTGTAGTAGACATTACAGGCACCTAGAAATAATTTAAAGTATGCAGGGGGATATGCACAGGTCACGTGCAAATACTACACCGTGTTACTCAAGTACCTTGAACACCAAATACTACACCATGTTATACAAGCGACTTGAGCACCACAGATTTTTATATCCATGGGGATCCTGGAACCAACACCTTGCAAATACCAAGGGACAACTAACTGCATTTGTAGATTGAATGAAATTCTTGTTGACTACAGGGTGGAACCTGTCATCAGGGCGAGTGTTCCTATGGTCCTTTCCATAAGAGCTACTGCTAAGCTTTTCCATGACACCATCTTCACCTAGACTTGAAAGCTCTCAGAAGAGTGAAAAGAGTTGTCAGTGTTGTGGCCCAGGGGTTTAGGCCACAGCCTATGACTCAGCATCCCATATGGGTGCCACTTTGTGTCCTGGCTGCTCTGCTTCCAATCCAGCTCCCTGCTAATGTGCCTGGGAAAGAAGCAGAAGATGACCCAAGTATTTGTGCCCCTGCCACCCACATGGGAGACCCAGATGGAATTCCATGCTCATGGCTTCAGCCTGGCCCAGATCTGGCTACTGAGGCCATTTGGGGAATGAACCAGTAGACGGAAGATCTCTTTCTCTCAATCTCAATTATCAGGCTCTGTCTCTCTCTCTCACTCTGCCTTTCAAATAAATAAATCTTTTAAAAAAGAAAAGGGGCCAGCACTGTGGCACAGTAGGTAAAGCTGCCGCCTGCAGTGCTGGCATCCCATATGGACACTGGTTCAAGTCCTGGCTGCTCCTCTTCCGATCCTGCTCCCTGCTGTGGCCTGAGAAAGCAGTAGATGGTCCCAGTCCTTGGGCCCCTGCACCCACATGGGAGCCCCAGAAGAAGCTCCTTGCTCCTGGCTTCAGATCTGCCCAGCTCCAGCCATTGCAGCCATTTGGGGAATGAACCAAATAGTTCACTCTCTGCCTCTGTCTCTCTGAAACTCTGCCTTTCAAATAAACAAATAAATCTTTAAAAATAAATAAATAAAATTTAAAAATAAACAAACAGTGAGGGGAAAGCATCGAAGGAAAAAAATGGTGTTGATTTAACTTATCTCCTACTGCTACACACAAACAAAAAGGAGGGTAGAATTGCCATAAATTATTAGCAATCATGAGAAAGACATTTACTGTCAACCACAACAGTGTTAAATATTTAAATAAAAAGCATCTATTATGCCGCCAGATCACCCAGAGTCATTATGAATTAATCATTAATACACAAACACACTTTTATGTCATATATTAGGCAAAGTGCTTTCTGTATAATACCTCTTATTTATTTTACTGTTATTATTATTAATTTGAGAAAGCGAGAAGGAGAGCTCCCACTCACTGGTTTGCTCCCTAAATGCTCGCCACAGCCAGGGCTGGCATAGGACTGGAGCCAGGAGCCAGGATCTCCCAAGGTGGGGCAGAGACACCCAATCACTGGAGCCATCACCAGGGCCTGGGTTGGCAGCAGGCTGGAGTCAGGAGTAGGAGGGGGAACAAAGCCAGACCATGGATGGGGGATTCCGGCATCGTAACCACTAAGCTAATTGCCCACTCCTCTACTCCTTTCAGTTCTAACTGAAACCCTGCGAGCTGGTTATGATCAGTTCCATTTTACAGAGCAGAAACTGTACAGGTGGGTTGGAGAAGTCTGAAGTGTCTTACCCAAGCATTCAAATCAGCCAGAACCGTACACAGGATCCAAATCTAGTTCTGTTTCATACCAAAGCCTGTGCATCACTCGCCACAGCTCCCGACCTTCTCTCAACAATGCAGTTAAAATGAAAAAGCTGTGAAGAATCAAAGGCACGGAGGAGGAAATGGGGCCATAAAACTGAGTTGTCCAAGAAAGTATGTGTGTGTGTGTGTGTGTGTGTGTAAGCCTACCAAACTGAGATGTTAACTGTCACACAGACAAGCAATCTGCATGAAAGTCAACATAAAAAAACAAAAATTAGATTAAGCAAGTCAAAAATGCAAAGACTGGTTCCACTACAGAGCCACATCCTGACGCAACACAACACAAGCAACAAACTCTAAGAAAATAAATAACTGGTAGCAAAGTATCCCAACTGCTAGAAGGTCAAGGTCAAACTATCCAGGCCCTTGCATTACCTGAAAAAGAATGTGTCCAGGGACTGTGAATCCTAAAGAGATGAACAGAAAAGCCAAAGTTCCTGGAATCTGCCCCTCCCCACATCGGCTGATGAGACCGGAAAGACAAGGCACCATGTTGGTTACAGGCTAGAAGTCTGCTCCCAGCTGCTCACCTGTGGGCCTTAACTTCCCAAAGCCTCATTCTGCTCCTCTGCAGTGGACACAGGCCTTCAGGGAGACACCTCGAGGCTTGGAAGAGTCAAGTGAGAACACTGCAGAGTTCATGTAGATAAAACTTGTCTTCCTCCCTTAAAGCCTAGGTAATGACTCAGGCAGGGACAAAGCTCCAAGCAGAGCACAAACGAGTGTAAGAAGGGGACACCAGGCAAGGACATGACACACGACAGGCTGAGGATGGCCACGGGCAGGGTGGGGGGAGACACAGGCCTGGAGACAAACAGAGGGGCCCTACAGTTCTGTGCAATCAGGTGGACCCAGAAAGGAAGGGTGACCCAGGAGGCCCAGGCAGGAAGAGCTCGCCTCCCAGTCTCCATGGCTACAGGACTGAGACACACCGGCCTCAACAATGCACACACTTCCAGATTTTGAGAACAGCCCTAGTTACTCATCTCTGAAATGACATTCAGGGTCACTTCCTACAACAACAGAAGCTTCCTCCAAAGTTCACAGGACAGTATGACTGGCCAAAACCATCTCGCCCTCCCCAAATCCAGCTGAGGATCCTGAGAACAAGCTTCAACCAATGGTGACCACTGACCACGCCTCAACTCCCTCCATACTACTTGTCTTAAAGAATAAAGCTTTAAAATAGATGTGCATGTGTGGTGTGCATATGTGTGTGTATGCACATGTGTGTGTGTGTGTGTGCGCACGCAGGTTGTTATGAGAACTCTCCAAGTCCCCAGAAATTGGTAACAAAACTCAGGGGAAATGTGTCCTTTCATTTGCAAAGAATTATTACCTGATGCTGTTGCTAGGCAGGTGCTGATAAACACAGCACACACCCTAAAACTGTTTCTTTGTTTTAATCAGTGGCCAAGCCATGCATCCTCAATTAAGTATCACTGCAAACCTTAAAACAGACTGAACCCATGTCCTATCAGATGTCCCAGCACTACAGTAGCAGGACCTAGCAGCAAAGTTTGGAAACCTGTTCATAGCTCTGTGCTACAGCAGTGCTTCTGGCACTGTAATGAATGCCCAAATCGCCAGGGGATCTTGCTAAACATGCAGATTCTGACTTAGCAGCCCTGAGTTTCTACATCCCAAGCCCCAGGTTGATGCATGAAGCAGGGGCCAGACAAGAGTCAGCAATGGACAGTGAAAGCCATCCCAGTGCCGTGCTCACTGGACGTCCAGTTCCTACCAAAGAAAAGTTGAAGAAATGTGGCTTAAATTAATTTCCCAAAGGAGGATCATGATATTAGCAAGAGGTATTTCTCACTCAACCAATCAAGGACATTCCCAATCGGCTCCAAGTTCTGCCACGGATACTGACTGGTTGGCAAATGGCAGAGAAACCTCTGTGGCACTGACAGGCACCCCTGGATGGTCAGAAACCACCTGATGGCAGAGCTGATGCTCAGAGGAAGAGTCCGTGTCCTGCAGCTACAGGATGAGAGAAAGGAGGAAGCAGTAAAAACAAGGAGTAGTCATTTATGGAGACCTTGCACACGAACACAGAGGTGGAACCCTCCACTCCTGAGCCCACGCTCCCAACCACGGAGCTCCCCGGCTGGCGTAAAGCATAGCAAAGAGGCATGCTGTGGTCAGCCTGCAGCACCCCAATGCTGGGAGCAAATCCTCACTCTCTGCCTCAGTTTCTTTTCCATGGGCTCCTCACGATCCACTTGCCTCGCTGGGTTTTCAGAGGACATAATGAAGAAATCCAAAGAAAGCACTTAGGACAGCACCTGCTACAAAACCAGTACTTCTCTATCCTTAGGATTAAGGAAACTTCAAGTTGCAGGAGAGAGAAAAGAACCAGGGAGAGAGTGAAATGAGAAGAGTTTTTGGCGCTACAGCCAACCTGTGCATTTGCAGCTAAGAGAAAAAATCTCCCTTTTCCAGTGACCCTGGAAGCTAACAGAATATACAACCCAAACCACAATCAGGACTACAAAGAGAACCAACCTCCAGACTGGCAAAGGCAGGAAGAAGGTGTGACAGCCGAAGGTCACACATGATAACTGGCCTACAATTTACCAGAGCTCTATAGAGACCAAATAATGAGGTAGGTCAAGACCGCCGATCTGCCACATACTAGCAGACATTACAGGGGTGCAGCAGTGCCCACGGAGAGGTAACAGAGGATGGACAAATGCCCCGATTCCCAGAGGCTTGGACTCTGAACAAAATCAGCCCCCTTTACTCTCGGTTGGTGATGAGAAATGTAACCTCTGCTAGCAACACCCGAAGCTGGCAAGAGGGACTTGTGTTCCGGGACCAAAGTTGGGGTGCATAGATGTGCTCGCTCAACAACCCACTGGAACTGCCCGTTCCAGGCCAAGTGTAAAACAGGGCTGCCGGGACAAGCCGCCCCCCCCCCCCCCCCGAAGACACTCGCCAGGGGCTTGAAAGCAGAAACATAGCTCAAGGTAGCCACATTTCAGAACAAAACTTCTAACACGTAAACCTAGCATAGAGACAAAAACTTCATGTAAGTTAAGGTTATGACCCAGGAAATCGTAGTAAAAAGGCTACACCATCCCTACAACCCAGCTGAGCCATGGGCTCCGTGTACGTGGCAAACTGGAACAGTGGCCCGTGTTCTAAGAATTGACTGTGACATTGGTACATGTCAGTTCCTGTGTGGCTGCCACTTCTAGCCAACTACAAATACCCATTCTCCCCTTCCTCCTTACTGATCAAAATTCAATGTTTTTCAAGGACACAAGGTACCCAACTTTAAATAAAAAACTATAGTGACCAGCCTCCCTTGCAGCATGAGTTGGCCAACTGACACTTCTGGCTTCTGAGTCGTAACCCAGGTCAGTGGATGGAGGTCCTCAGAAAACTCTGTAAAAGAGAAGACACAGGGTCCGTGCTGTGGCACAGCAGGTTAAGCCTCCATCTACAGCGCCAGCATCCCATATGGGCACCAGTTCAAGTCCTGGATGCTCCACTTCCAATACTGCTCCCTGCTAATGGCCTGGGAAAGCAGTGGGAGATGGACCAAGTATTTGGGTCTCTGCACCCAAGTAGGAGATCCAGAAGAAGCTCCTGGCTCCTGGCTTTGGCCTGTCCCAGCCCCAGGGCTGTTGGGGCCATGTGGGGAGTGAACCAGCAGATGGAGGATTCCCTCTCTCGCTCTCTCTCTCCCCTTCTCTGTTATCTTTGCCTTTCAAATAAATAAATAAATCTTCAGAAAAAGAAGACACAGCTGCCGCCTCTTCCACAGGTTTCCTCTCTTCTACAGGCTTTCTTACTCCAGGTTCTTCTCCCCTGCCTGGTACGGAAACACCCAGTGGGCACCTTGCCTGGAAACATCACGTTTGCAAATGAATGGTGCATGCTGGGAACAGCTGAGCAGGATGGGAAGCCTGGGCCCTGACTGCACCGAGGCTTCTTCCTAAGAGAAAATGCAAACTCCCACTTGGTTAATCCACAGACCCTGGGGAATGCAGCTGACCCTACATGTTGTCAAAGAACTTCTGTTTTGCAAAACCCTTTAATGAGTTATTTGACTGGCAAGGTGCCATGAACTATGAACTAATTGGATTACACAGAGCTTCTGAGGCACACAGAACAGGTAGACGAAGGCACATGTGTTCTGGATGCGTCTCCTCGGCCAACATCTGATCTTAGGAACCTGTATCGTGGGAATCATCAAGATGTAGTCCTGAGCATGGTGCAGATTTCTGAGCGTGGTCAAGGTGTAGCCTTGAGAAGAACCGGCTATGAAGAAGTGCAGAAAATCTAAACACCTGGAGTCAAACTCTGCTCTGACCCCTCCCTCCTGGCTGACTCAGTTTCCTCTGCAGCCAAAGAGAAACAGCAGTTCCTACCGCAAAGGATGTCTGTGCAGATAAATGAACTGATCTCTGTGTGATGCTTAGGGCTATGCCTGCACATTGCTAATGCTTACTGAGGATCTGCTAGTGTTACGGTAAAATTGGAGTCCGTATAACCAAAGCCAAATAATACAGACACATGAATTCGTTTATTCCTTCCTGACATATGAATCCTGCTGCACTGCCACGGTTGCAAGCTGTTAATGATGGCCAGGTTTAGAGAGCTGTCAATCAAGAGCCTTCCACACTGCTCAAAAGCACTATACTGCTATCCACGCAACACCCAGACTAGGAAAGTCTCCATGAAGAGCTGCTTATCAGTGGGATGTATTTATAAAATGGGGTTGGGTAGAGAGATTAGCAAGGACAGCTAAAAATAGTCCTATATGCAAACAAGTTTGCATAAGTCAGTACTTTTTATTCAAAAGTTCCTATCTGCACAGGCTCTGTCACCCGATTTCAGAGAATGTGGCCTCCTGTCATCCATGAGTTAGCCGTACACTTGCTCCTTTTAGATTCTGACACAGAAAGCATCCAAGCCTTTCTGGCAGGCTGTACCCAAGGGTCCCAGAGGGCACTCGCATTTTGTGTGAAGCTGCGGAGCACTAGCCACAGGGATGTAACCCAAGAAGCATCAAAGGTACTGAGCCACCAGGAGCTGCTCTTTGAGGTCAGCTAAAAACATCGCCCAGATGAAGGCGACCTCAGCTAAGTCACAAAGTCAAGGCAGGTGGACGCCAAAAACACATTTTAATCAGCTCTCCCTTTCAAATGCTAAGCAAACATAACACGATGTGAATTTATACCTCTCCTCTCTCAATCCCAAGGGGGATGGGGAAAAAAAAAAAAAAGACACAAATTTAGAGAGTGTGAAGATCTCACTCCATAATCTTCCCGAGTGCCCAGTACCAGTTTTCTGGTTGTACATGATCAAGTAAGGCTGGCAGAGACAGGAGAACCAGGGCATGAACTGTAAACTTTTCTTTACTCCAGAGCAGTATTATTCAACAGAAATACAGTCTATACCTCAAATGTGAGCATGTGTCCCCCCAAATTCCCTAGCAGCCACACTCGAGAAGCTAAGAATACGCAGACAAAGTCAGATTTAGTAATCCATTGAATTCAACCCAATATATCCACAACACTATCATTTTAACAAGTGACAAATACAAAAATTATTAATGAGATTTTACATTCTTCTTTCACATCTACTCTTCAAATGCCATCTGTATTTTCCACTTACAGCCCATGGTTAACTCTGGTCAGCTCCATGTATAGAGTCCCACAGCCACCTGTGGCAACTGGCCGCTGTATGGGGCAGAACAGCTCAAGATGGCAACCTTTGCGAAAGCTGTCAGTTTCCCAAGTCGGTGCTGCGATGGACACACAGGTGAAACAGATGGCGTCCATCTGGACAAGCTGCGAGGGCTGGAATCCGGCAGTTTCCTGAAAGAGGACTCGCCCTCATTTTAAACTGCAGTGTGGGCACGTCTAGCTCTTAAGTTAAGGTTTGCTGCCAAGCACTGGCGACGCCATCGGCTCTTTTCACCCAGCCAAACCTAGTCACCCCTGTCCCAGGGTACCCCTCCTCTTGATGTGTCCGCGTCCAGGGAATCGTGTCCACTTCACAAACCCCTTCTCGCGAAGCAGCAGGGAATGGTCAGACATGCGCACTGCCACGCCCCGCAGCCCAGTGGTTTACGTGAAAGTAGCAGGCATGAGAAATGAGGAGTGGAGATGATCCGTTTCCCTCGTGCTGCGGCCATGGGTGAGACAGGTGGGAATGACCTGATCTTACCAGCTTTACCTACCTCACGGGCCTACCGAGGTGCCCAAGCGCAACAACACAGAGCTCCTGGCACACTGTGAAGCGCTACACAATTCTAGTTAGTATTATTGGGAAAGGACACCACTCCTCACCTGAAAGAGCAGATAGAAGGGGGGAAAAATAGTAACTTGAAGCCGAGAGGCGCCCAGGGGACTGGGGCACCCGTGAAAATGCGCCGGCCGCCCTTGGTGTACTTTGTTCTCCAAGGGGATGAGCAGGCTTCAGTGCCTCCCCCGGAGCGCCGGGCGCACCGAGCAGAGCAGCGGCCGCGCCTGGGGTTCGCCCATCACCGCCCACCCTCAGCTTCTCCCCGTCCCAAATACTCAAGACAAAGGCTCACAGCACTGAGCTTTCTCCGTCCCAGTGCCCAAATGTGGCCTGAAAAGGCGGCGCCGCCGGGCGTGCTGGAACCTTCCCGGAGCAAAAGCCACTGACTCCCGGGGAGTCTGGCGGTGCACTTCTCGCCCGCGCAAGTGCCACAGGGCTGGCGCCCGGGCTGCGCCGCGCCTTCTCCAACAAAAACAGACCGGCCCGGCTGGCCGCCGCGTCTCCCGCGTACCTGTCCAACCGCCCCGTCGCGCCGGCGGGCTGCTCCGGGCAGGCGGCGTTTACGAGGGCCAGCGCGAGTCGCCCACACAAAGGCGCCTTGTGCCACTTCGATGGGGACGTGCAGCCAGGTCCCGGGGCACCCACCGCACCCGGGCGGAACAGGGGAGGGCGCCGCCCCGCCCGAGCCCCGAGCGTGACATCCCCAGTCCTCACCCTGCACGGAAAGACCAGCCCCGCCCCTGACTTAACGATGGGGCTCCCCTCGGCTCGCCTAGCAACCTGTACCCCCAAAAGGATCCGTCAGCCTGGACAAGGCGCAGAGACAGGGGAGCGCAGGCCACTCGGCAGAAGTTTGCATTGTCACCGCGCTGCGCTCGCCGCGCACCCTCCTACCCAGGTCCCCGGCGCCCCCTCTTGGGGGCTCCCCGAGGCCCGCTCACCTCTGGTCCAGTCCACCACTTGTTTGGGGCTCCACTTGGTCACGGGTTCCATGGTGGCCGGCCTCGCTCCCGCTGGAGAGTCCGCGGTTAAGTGCTGCCGCCTGCGCCCCGCGGCCGGTGCTCTGCGCGCCGCAGCGCCCGGTCAAGCCTGCATGGCCGAGCTCAGCGGGTCATCCCGCGCGGTTCTGCCCAAGGAGCTCGGTCCTCTCGCCGGCGCACGGGACAGCTGTGCGCCCCTCCTCCAGCTGCCACCGTGCAGCTGCGGCGCCTGCTCCTCCTCCTCCTTCCCCTGCCGCCGCCGGGATCCGGGGCACAGCTGCGGCTCCTGGGCGACGGCAGCTGCAGGCACGAGCGGCTAAGACCCCAGGGTCCCGGCCTCGCCGCGGGCCTCTCCTGGAAGGGACCAAGTCCTGAGCTCCGTTCCGCGCTCCCCGCGGGCGGCGAGCTCTGTCGGATCGCCCTCCGCGTGCGCCGGCGTGCGAGCCTTCCCGCCCGCCGGGCCCACCCCCGGCACCGCCCTCCGGGCCGCCCCGGCGGGGAGGAGCGCAGGGGAGCGCGCTCGGGTTACAAAGTTTCGGCGCAGGTCGTGGCTCACCGGATAAAAGGCGGGGCGGGGCCGCGGGCCCCGGGGAGCCCGTGGGAGGGGAGGAGTCCGGTTACTTCCCTCGCCCAGCCAGTCCCGCGCGCTCCCGGGCGCCCCGGCCGACTTTCCGCGCCGGCGGGGCGGGCTGGGGAGGGGGCGTGCGTCCCACTGGCGGCGCGGCTCGGGGTGAGCGACCCTACACCCTACGAAGGCATCTGGGCGAGTCCTGTTCCCTTTACTGAGTGCTTTGCGTCTCAATTCCGCCCAACCACGGGTCCCGTACTCATGTTAAGTTTATTAAAGTGGAATGATTTCATTTTCTTTGTATTTTGGATGAAATGGTGGAGATGTAACTCGCTTCTCTTTCAAGTGCGACCGCAGCGATATGTCCACTTCGCCATTAAAACGAATCACAATAGGTCGATAGCTTTTGCCATATTATAATATTCATATTTTCAAAGTGAGCTAATGCTCATTTGGATTAGTCAGTAACCTTGAGGGGAAAGTTGTTTGCCAGCCAAAAAAACTTAAAAAAAAAAAAAAAAAAAAAACAAACTCCAAACAGCAGCAGCGTGCGCAGTTTCAGACCAGTGGGGGGGAGGGGGGGTTCCACGTTCCTGGGACTGGATCTGCACCCAGAGTGAACCCCAATTCGAACAACGTGCTCTCCACGCTCAAGCCCTCCTGCACGCCCTCTCCCAGTAGTGAATCTTTCAAGTGAGATTGATTTGATTGATTTGCTCCTTGCCTTCAGGGGCTGTTAACCCCTTGAGGGCAGAACCTGTTGGAAATTATATGGAGCTTCCTGCCCCTCCTCCTCCTACCCACTAACCAACCGGAGGCGTCTAGCGCAGAGTCAGGGGGTGGCTGTGAAGGTCTCTCGTGTGCCAGCCAGTGCACAATGGCATTGCTTGAGTTAGGATGAGGGGGAAGGTGCCCTCGGCAAGCCTATGCACCTGTTCTGTAGCGAGAGGAGCTGGAGTAAGCACACAGAAGAATCACACTAAGGAAGCAAAACAACTTCAGACCCGCCTCCCCTGCAGCCTGCCCATAGGGCTGGGAAACTCCAGCCATGCAGCAGAGTTGGCATGGCTCTCAGACACCCGGTGGTTGGCTGGTTGTTGAGTCAGAGTGATTGGCAGACCAGAAAAGTAGGCGAAATAATGACAAAATTCCTGGAAGAGTAGTTGTCCTTTAAAGAAAAAAAAAAAAACCCTCTTAAACCTACTAGCATCCATTGTTAACCATCTTTATGGCAGTGAGCAGGGGAGAGAACCAAAGAACCTTGACATTTGGTCAGGGAAAATGTAACCAACCTTATCCACGCCCTTAGTTACTGCAATCTTTGTTGTATGCTGTGTCATCATTGGCTGTGACTAAGGTGACCTCAGTTTATCTCCAAACCAAAATACTCCCGAGTATGAAATGGGGTGCTATCGATACTTGTGTGGGAATAGCGTAGATAAACCGGGCTGCATGGTCTCTGAGGTTATGAAGCAAAGTTCAATGGTAATGATTTTGTCACAGGATTTTGCTTGATGTTTTCACAGTATTTGCAGATGCATTTTCGTTACCTTTCCTGGGGAGTTCAAAGCTAAAACTCAGGGGTCAAGCCACAGTTTGCAAAATTTCATCCCACTGAGTCAATACACCCCTCTGTACTCAGTACATAACACGGCATAGCTAAAGAGGAAGGCTCTTTAACTTTCTCAATTAATTAGCATTCTGTTTCTGTAATTACTGTTTCAAGCAGGCCTCCTTCCTTAATTGTGGCTGTTAGCATGTGGAAGTTTTGGGGAGGTCTGGCTTACTATCTTGAGAATGTACAGCCACTAGTGATGGAATAAATACAGATAATACAGGCAGACTCTGGGACAAATAGCTTTGGAAATTAAAATGTATACAAAATGGTCATTTGTAAATTGGCCCTTTTCCTTCTCTGCTAGCTGGAATCTGTGCTTTCAGAATGACGTTGGATACGCGCATGCATGCCCACATTGCCTTTAGAGCAGCCCTGTTCACTTGCACCTTGTTATCTCCCACAGTCCTTTGTGTAGGACAAGGAACTAAGCACACCTTTTTGAATTGAAAGAGCAAAAGAACTGATCCTAGAACGCAGATTTCCTGATTTCTCATTCCAGCGCCTTCATTTTTCTGACTTTGGGTCTTGTTGGGTCTTTCATTCAACCAATGAAACAAAAATCCATGTTCTTAAGGCACTAACCTAGGCAGAAGGAAGATCCAGAAATGAAGGCCCGGTGGCCTTGTGGATCAAAGACATCGCGTGCTGTGTGAGGGGGTATTTTTCTTCTGTGGTCTTTAATCCCAGCGGAGTGCTCTGGGAAACCCCAGCAAGGGAGTTGGCGGAGCTACGTGATCCTAGTATTTTGAGCCAGTTCAGATTTCTTTTATTTGACAACAAGGAATGGAGCATTTTGGATTAGTGGTTTAGCTGTAATTCACTTGATAAACACAGGAAGACCAAAATAGCAAACTTTTAAACAAATTGTTCCTCTGTGAAGACAGTCTCCTTGCCTGGTTCAAAACAGTTTCCAGAATGAAAGATAAAAATAATAACACAAGCTGCTCCAAATATCTCAGTTTTTCTTCCAATCCAAAGTCCTTCTAATGATTGTTTTCTTCTCATCACTTTACTACTTGCTTTTTTACTATTCCCAGAGCAACCAAAATTATATCCTTTTTTATGCATAGTTGTTGTTGTTGTGTGTGTGTGTGTGTGTGTGTGTGTCTTATGTTATCTTTTAACTTGAGAGACACAAAACAGCTCTACAAATCGCCCTTGGGAAACACCCGGCCATCAGTGAGGGGCATTCTTAGCTACCACATTACCTCACTGCCAAGTCTTCAGTTAACCGAATTATCCAGGCTGCTAATGTTCTTGTTTTGTCTCTCATTCTATTCCATCTCCTCTGGATTCCTCACAGACTGGTAATGTAGTTATCTCTCTAAATATACCAGGTTCCCATCAGATAATTTTGGTAGGAAGGGCCTCAAACTTTTTTAAAATCGAATAAGTGCTGCCCTACTTATTGTAATTCTTGTGGTCATTCAGGAATCTTAAGGAATTCATCCTACAGTGGAGAAGCTGATTCTTGGCTTTCTTTGGCTGAGCCCTGTCTCTAATTCAAAGGTTGATGTCAAAGGGATAAATATCCAAAAAACCTCACCTGTCTGAAATCCTGTAAGAAGAGAAATCGATTAAGCTTTTCTAATAAAAAGAAAACTTGACACCGTTATGTCCAATTTTCAAGGATCCATAGGTGTGTCTTCAGAGTTGTTCCATGGGGCAGCGCCTACAGTCAGGTTTCCTTAGTTCTGACTTGGCTAACAAAGGAGAATGCTATGCGAAGAACAACCAATCCTACACCTTCCCTGTGGGTTTCTGCGGCTTCTCTTCCTACTCTTGAGTTACAGAGTGGCCCTGAAGAACGTATGTCCTGCCCGCCAGTTGTTCTCCTGGTTCCAGTTTAGTTTGTGAGACTCCTACTGCCTGAACAGCTAAACACTATACCAAGAGTTTCAAACTCAGTGATTTTTTCGTTTCAAACATAAGCTCTATGTTGATCATAAGGAAACTCTTCAAGGTGTAAAAAGGATTCATGAAAGTCATTCTAAACAAAAAATAAAGCCATAATTAGAAATAAAACACAGATTTGAGTTTATAAATGCAGTAACCTCAGTTTTTAAATTCCCTACAGTATTAATAAGGACATAAAAAATAATCACATGTACTATTTTACATTTTTCTCATGAGTTTAGCGTTACTTATTTTTCAATGCCACTTCAAATCAAATCTACAAATGAAGGGATTTCTATAAGTTCATAGAAAATAAAATTAAGATAAGTTTTAGTGCAAAAATTTTTGGTAACCAGGCATAAGAAACATCATCAAAAAGTTCATAGAAATTGCATGTTATTTAAAAAAAAATCTATGCACGGCTACATATCGCCAAATGCTCCAGAGTATAATTAGACAGCTCTAATGAACTTGAGTTCACTGTAAAAGTTGGTTGTCCTTCAATTGCTTAGCAACAACGGCACACAAGGAGGAACATTACTTCTAGTTTCAGCCCATCAAGGGGATCCACATTCTGCAGCCACAACTGATCAACATGTCCAGGTTTTCACTGGGAGCCGTTAAGTTTCCCAGTTGGAATTCTTAGACACGGGAGCCTGGCCTGTCGCAGGACCATGCTCCTTAATTTTCCAAATTAGTCCCTCGTATTTGCAAACCCTATAATCACTTGGGGGTGGGGGAAAGTGGAAAGGAAAAAAAAACCTGAGGAAAGAAGCAAGTGTTTCAGTCTGCTTTGACATCAAAAGGGAAAGATGTGAATGAATACCAGTCAGCGTTTTCCTGTCAGGAGTCAGATGATTGCATAGGATTCTGGGAGCGCTCCCCAAGGTCTCACCCAGCAGGAAAACTCGAACTTGCTGCCAGTCAGCAGTGTGATTGTCCCAGCCCACGACCAGCTCACAAATGACAACAATGGTAACTGTTTTAGAGTAACAGCTTTCATACATATGTATTCCATCTGGAAAAACTTTCAGATCAGATTTCTTTTTCCACTTGAGTTCCATTAAATGTTGCCTTTGGTGACAGAGGAATGGAGTTGCATCCATGCCTGTTCCAATGTTTCCCTTTCTCCTGGGCTTAGTTGTCAAGAAGCAGCTGGGATGGGGGTGGGGTAGGGGGACGGTGACTCCAGGATCCGGAGAAGACACCCCCACCCCCATTTAGAAACCAACAGAAAGCCCTTTTGGTGGTTCATCCCACAAATTTCTTAGTCCCAGGAAATCCATGCTGCTTTATGGGGAAAAAAACAAAGGAGTCTGTGGATAACACCAGGGAGGTGAAGCCCCCAGGCCTCACTTTTGTCCTGCTCCCAGTTATGTCGCCTGTGGATGCCACACTCCAGCCTGCCAAGGAGAATGGGGACAAGAAGAGCAATCCAAGCGAGGATGCTGGAAACACATCCGAGGAGGTCATGTTTGTCACTGGGTCACCTCCTCTCCCGGAGCCACTCCTTCCCCTTTTGGGTCTGCCCACTCTTGGAACTTGTTCTCTACCAAAGTGCTGGCCTTCAGATGCCCCTTGTTTCAGAAAAGCAATGTTTTAAAGAGGAACTGTTCAAGATCCTGGCTAACTATTACTCCAGCCTCTTACCTAGTCTATAACAAGCCATGTAACCTGGAGAGTTCATCTGTTTGGACCTGCATATCAAGGATCCTTCTAGATTTAAATTTCTCTTTTCTAACAGTGAGGCACCAATGTCTGGAGTCTAGCTGTGGAGAAGCGCTTTTTTTTTTTTTTTTTTGGGACAGTCAGAGTTAGACAGTGAGAGAGAGAGAAAAACAGAGTGAAAGATCTTCCTTCCATTGGTTCACCCCCCAAATGGCCGCTACGGCCAGCGCGCTGCACTGATCTGAAGCCAGGAGCCAGGTGCTTCTCCTGGTCTCCCATGTGGGTGCAGGGCCCAAGCACTTGGGCCATCCTCCACTGCCTTCCCAGGCCACAGCAGAGAGCAGGACTAGAAGAATAGCAACCGGGACAGAATCCGGTGCCCCAACCGGGACTAGAACCTGGGGTGCTGGTGCCACAGGCGGAGGATTAGCCTAGTGAGCTGCAGCCAGAGCAAGGCATTTTTGAAGGAGGCACTTAACCTATCTAAGTCCACAGGGCTTACCAGGGTTGTGTAAATGCACTTGCAGAATAGCTGTTGGAGACACTGGCTTTGAGAACACCATTGTGAGTGATAGGGAGAGAGAAACAAGAAAATCAGGATCCTGTGTGTTTCTGCAGATTTTAACACAGATTGACAATATACAATTTTATCAGACAGTCTTCCAGTGGGAGTTCTGGAGTCTCTGTAGTAGAAGCAGTGGCAGGGGGAGCCTGTGGCTGCAGTCACTCAGGTCTGTGTCCCCGCCCTGAGACACGTGGCAGCTGCTTCTTTTTGCTAGATTCCATAGGAACACAGCTCATTCTATTGCAGCTTCTCACCTCTGCTGGGTCACAGTTTCCCTCCCCTCCCCCCCTTCCCCTTCCCATCCCCCTCTGCCTCCCCCTCCCTCTCCCTAGATTTATTGAGCTATTTGAAGTTACAAAGAGAGAGGGAGAGAGAGATCTTCCATTCATTGGTTCATTCTCCAGAAAGCTACAATGGTGAGAGCTGGGCCAGGCCAAAGCTAGAAGCCAGGAGCTTCACCTGGATCTCCCCTATGGGTGCAGGGGCCCGAGCACTTGAGCCGTCTTCCACTGCTTTTCCCAGGCCATTAGCAGGGCGCTGGATGTCAGGTAGAACTGGGATGCCATTGTCACAGGAGGCAGCTTTAGCTGCTACACCACAACGCCAGCCCCACAGCTTCTGTTCTCCGTTGGATCCATAAGCGGTGCTGCTATCTCCTGGATTGATGCTTCTCTTCTCTGCCAGGTTCTTTGTCTTGTGACCACAAAGAACGAGGCACACGGAGAAGGAAGGAGTGAAGGCCTGCCTCACAGAGGGCTGCCTGCCCTGGAGGGCTTCTTGCCTGGTTCTGGGGCTAGCGCTGTGGCGTAGTGGGCTAAGTGACTGCCTGCAGTGCCAGCATCCCATATGGGTCCCAGTTTGAGTCCTGGCTGCTCCTCTTCCTATCCAGCTCTCTACTACGGCCTGGGAGAGCAGTGAAAGATGACTCAAGTGCTTGGGCCCCTGCACCCATGTGGGAAACCCGAAAGAAGCTCCTGGCTCCTGGCTTCAGATCAGCCCAGCACCAGCTGTTGAGACCATTTGGGGAGTGAACCAACTGATGGAAGAACTTTCTTTCTGTCTCTCCTTCTGTCTGTCTGTAACTCTACCTCTGAAATAAATAAATAAAATCTAAAAAAAAAAACAAAAACCACTTCCTGGTTTGGACTTTTATGTGTTTCTAACGCAGGAAGTTCTCCCTGATTGGTCAAGCTGTACGCTAATGAGGTAGTATATGTGAACCAATCCGGGAACTGACATTGTAGAAGTGCGTTTTGCACAGGAGTTTACAGAGTACTCAGGTCAGTTTGGTAGAAGCAACAACAGCTGAAGATTACATTGTATTTGTTTCTCCCTTCTCCCTCTCCCACAGGGCTCCTGGAGGTTACATCATGCATGTTTCTTCTTTCCTGTTTTTTTCTTTCCCTTTCTTTTCCAGGGCAGGGCAGGGAAGGGAGAGCGGTGTTCCCTAGAGTTCCTACCAACACCTTGGTGGTCAAATTGAAGATTTGGCATCTGTCCCTCTGGGTTAAAATCAGCAAAAGCATTAAATGAACAGAAGAACATATATTACTATTAAAGGTCAGAAGTCGCCAGTCCTGGCCTTTCCTGAGGGTCCTGGCTCCCCAAGAAAGAAATGGCATCTGCTTACCAGCCCATTCCAGTGAAACTGCTCCTGGGTGTGTCTGGGAGGGTGTCTGGAAGAAGTGAGCATTTGAGTCAGTGGACAGGGGAAAGGTCTGCCCAAAGAGGAAGCCCCATCCAGAGGAGAAATCCAGCTTGAAGAACTCCAGTTTACCATTTCATTAAGAGTTAAGCCCTGTGGCCGTCTTCACATCTGGGCCACAAAAGAGTCTCCCATCTATGCCAGCCACATAAGCAAATATTATTGCCATGTAGCCAAAGAATGAGTCCCTGGCCCATATTCCCTTTTATGTTATGTTTATCCTCTGAACAACCATGCAGACTCCTCCCAGGTTTCCAGACTACAATGTAGCTGACCCAAATTTTAAATTTTCATTGCATCTACAGCATTCATGTAATAGCACTCCTGAGCAGCACTTCCACAGGGAAGCTGAACTTTTGTAAAACACAGTTGCCCACACATGCACTACCAAAGTTAACTTATTTGGAAACCAGAGGCAACTTTTTAAATTTGAGAGACAAGGAGAAAGAAACAGACAGATAGGTTTCCTGTCCACTGATTCACTCCCCAAATGCCCACAACTACCAGGACTGAGCCAAGATGCAGCCAAGAGCCAGGAACTCCGACTAGGTCTTCCATGTGAGTGGCAGAGACTTGAGTACGTGAGCTATCACTTGCCGTCTCCCAGAGCGAACATTAGCAGGAAGTTGGAATTTGGAGCACAGCCAGGACTCAAACCAAGGAATTTGGATCCAGGATGCAGGTGTCCTGAGCAGTGTCCTAAAGGCTGTGCCAAACACCTGCCCTAAGGAAGAGGATTTCTTTTAACTGACAGACTAATACTAATACATGTATAGATTTATGTCCAACACCATGATGTTTTCATGTATGTGTTGTACATATTGTAATGGTTCAATCAAGCTAAGAGGGGATTTTATTTTACCCCTGGACCATGTAATTTCAACATCTCAGTCATTTGAGCAAATAGTATTCAATACAATGTGAAGTAATGTGTGATCTTTACCAACTAATATCAGAAATGGAAAAGAAAAAGCTCAAATGTTTTCAGTAAGGGAATTTTAAAGAGTGGTGGCAGCTTAGTTAACAACTAAAGTAATAGGAAGAGCAAAGCTTAAGAGATCCAAGTTTTCAATCATTCTTTGTTCACCAATATTAGTAAATAGGAAATAGAAGACACAACAAAGGCATAATAAGGAATTAAATACCAACAAAGGAAAGGAATATTAATTTTTATTTTTTTATTTTTATGGACACATAATGATTATGCATGTTTGTGGGATACAGTGTGATGTTTTACTGCCTGTACACATTGTAAGCATTCTGCTTTGAACACTATTCAACACAGACAAAATAAATTTAAAGGTATCATAGTAACTATGCAGGTTTTCAACCATGTCCACAAATGCATTGAGATCTCACCTCCAAGAGGTAGAACCCAACCTCCCTTGTCTTGGGGTTGTGACTCATTTCTAACAGATTAGGGACAAAGGGGAGATGTGTGGTCGTCAAGAACGATGCGGCTTCTATTCACCCTTCTCTGGACGACTGCCCTGCAGGGCACACCATCCTCCATGCTGTGTGGACTCTGAAGAGCCATGCAGCGAGATCCACGGGTGAGGAACCGAGCCTCCTGCCGACGACAAGCCCTGACTCCACGCCACGGCGATCAGTCGCATGGCAAGCCTCCTTCACCCTCAGACGAGACTTCAGGTGACTGTGGCCAGGGCCACTCTTGACTGCAACCTACGGAAGACGCTGAGCCAGGCTCTCCAGCTAAGCACTCCTGGCTCACAGAACTGACGGATGAGGCTACAGGTAACTCACACAGACTGTCTCACCCCTTTCTCCACCAGGCTGTCTCCGAAATAAACATACCACGTGTCACCGCTATCCATTGTCAATCCCATCCGTTAGAATGTAAGCTACACAAAAGCAGAATCTCTGTTTTGCTTAGACCTGTACACTACAGAGAAAAATAGCACATGGGCCACAGTGGGTCCTCGATAAATATTTTCAAATGTATGACTCATTTAATGAGTTTGTCAGAATCTCTATCAGAGTTGAGTTTCAAAAACATTTTTATAAAACAATGTATTTAGTTGGGATACACACACACACACACAGAAAGAGAGAAAGAGACAGAGACAGAGTTCCCATCTGTTTGTTCACACCTCCAAATGCCCACAAAGGCCAGAGCTGGGCGAGGCCAAAGCTGGAAACTAGGAATTCAATCCAGGTCTCTCAACGAATGGCAGCAACCCAATTCCTTGAACCACCATCACTGGTTACCAGAGTCTGGGCTGGAACCAAGAGCTGGAGAAGCGTATCAAACTCAGGCATCTGATATGGGCACAGGCTTCTGATTTTCATTTTAAGTGCTCGGCCAAACCACCATCCCTAAGACTTTTCTGACCAATGTTTCGTCAATGGTAAGTTGCTAAATGATAACAATATTTATGGTAAAGTAGGAATACCCTTCCAAATGTAAAGATCATTTTACATTGTAAATAAAGTATCTGTGAAATCAATTTGCTGAAAAAAGGAAAAAGTTCAATGTAGATAAAATTCGATGATTTCTCTCCGTAGTGAACAAAGAACAAATTGGAGGAGAAAGTATTTTAGGAAAAAAAAAATGAACACACACCCACCCAGAATCTGTTGTGAAAGATGAACTAAAATATCTCTACACATACAGCTGCACTGGTAACTTGCAGAGGCTGAGGGACCGTGACAAGGGTACAATGCAGCCGTCTTCGAGGGCGACAATAAGCAGTGCGGTGCCCGTTTTCGGCGAGTACAATGCTGGTGTTTTCCCGTGTGTGCGGCAGAGCAGACAGGTCAGTGTGTTTCTTTGTTTCAGCAGCTTCCTATTAGCATCTAAAGACTCCTCTAATCAATCTAATTATTTTCTACCATGTCCAACTGAATCCTTCTCTGCTAAATTGATTCTTTCTTCAAGTAATACAATTTCCTCTGTGTTCTTCCATGGGAGTCCTTGTGTCTTTTTACTTTCCTTGGACATTAAAGAGATGCTTAGTAAATGGCTGTACTGTGTTTTGTCATTCAGGTCTAAAACAGCTTCAAAAAGCCTGGGGCTATCTCACTACCAATCCAACAAGGAGTTGAGTGTGTCCACCAGCCCCTAGCGTTGAAATGATAGAAATGAAATTTCGTTTTTAAAAATAAGATCACCTTTTCTCAGAGAAAATATGACCCGCTTTTATTTTGGTAAACAAGACTATCACACTCACCTTACATTAAGCAGTTGGGAGAATTATGTATTTGTTCAGCTTCCTGGCTGAATCGTGTCTCAGAGACAGAAATGATAGAAATGCTGTGAAATCAGAGCAGGTAAGCAAACCAGAAGGAGAAAAGTTAATACCAGGACTTGTATAACCTAAACAGATTGGCTGGCATGTTCTGAAGGAAGCCATCCTGGAAAATAGAGAGAAACAGAGCAAGAACAAAGAAAAATGATATAGCATGGACAATCAGGGACATAAAAACCGAATAGTAATAACAGAGCTCCAACGTTAATAGGAAAATAATGACTGATGGCTTTATCTGGCGCGGGGCGGGGCAATGAAGAACCACAGTTGTTGGCAATCTCGGATTTGCAAGAGGATACAGCTGTGAGGAGACCGTAGCGTGAGTACGACGAGCCTGTTGGGGTGACAACCGCTTTTGCCTCTTGGTCAGTTGTTTTGGAAATTTAAATGAGGGGCAACAGCGTGAGCCAGGTCTGAAATAATCATAATGGTAAGGGGAAGGCCAAACATGGTAGAAACAATGTAAGATGATGAATCCAGCACATCGTTTCAGTCAGGGTTCTCTAGAGAAGCAGAATTGATAGGCTATGCATGTAAGAATAGGAAGAGGAATTTATTAAGGGGTTGGCTCACGCGAAAGTGACAGCAGAGAAAGCTGTTGGCAGCTGGAGACGCTGGTATACCAGTAGTGTGTTTTGGTCCTAGTCCAAGAGCCTGGTGCCAGGAAAGCTGAGGATTTGCCTCTCCGTTCAAGGTCTGATGTACTGGAGTCCACAGGCCAGCAAGTGGCATCCAAGACAGGAGTCCAGCGTGTTCCAGCTCAGAGAGACGCCGAATCCGCTTTCTCACTCCAGAACCCCAGTGCATGGAAGACGGAGTCGCCCCAACCTCAGACTCACAGGTTTATCTCATTTGGAAACACCTTCATAGACACACCCAAAACAGCGCTTTCCCAGGTTTCTACAAACTCCTTGATCCAGTCAAGTTGACACAGTAATTTTTTTAAAAATATGTATTTATTTATTTGAAAGACAACGTTACAGAGAGGGGAAGAGAGAGAGAGAGACAGAGACAGAGGGAGATCCATCCTCTGGTTCACTACCCAGCTAGCCACAGCAGCCAGAGTTGGGCCAGGCCAAAGCCAGGAGCCAGGAGCCTCTTCCAGGTCTCCCATGGGGGTGCGGGGCCCAGGCACTTGGGCCATCTTCTTTGCTTTCCTAGGTGCGTTGGCAGGGATCTGGACTGGAAGTGGAGCAGCCAGGACTGGAATGGTGCTCGTGCAGATTGCTGGCATCGCTGGCAGTAGTTTGATCGGCCACACAACACCAGCCCCGACACAGTGAAGTTGACTATCACAAGCGTCGTGAGCTTCTGAACTCTGCCACTTCGTCCCTCCTCCTCCTCTCCTCTGCTGCAGGCACCATGCCTAGGAGATACAGCAGTGAGCAAAACAGATGAAGAATGGCGGTCCTCTTGGAGTTTGCTTTACTGTTTAATTAATTAGTTATTAAGAGACAGAGAGCTCCCATTCCTGGTTTACTCCCCAGTTGCCCACAACAACTGATGCTGGGCTGAGCCAAAGCTACAAGCCAGGAATCCAACTGAGGTGTCCTAGTGGGTGGCAGGAACCCAATCACTTCCAATCACTTAAGCCATCATCACCACCTCCCAGGGCCAGGGATCAAACCCAGGGTCTCCAATATGAGTTGTGGACATCTTAACTGGTATCTTAAATTCTAAGCTAAATATCCATCCCAGGGAGCATGCTTTTTTTAATATGGACGAGACCATCAGTAAGTAAAACTTGTGAAGAAAACATTTATGTATTTGTATATTACAACTCAAGGTTAATTTTTTCACACTAAATATATCTTTGGATGAAATGTTTAAATGAGAAAGAAAAATCTTTGATATTCACCTACATAGCTGCCTTTTCTTAGACTTATCCTCCGTCCGAGTGGTGAAGGAACTGGGGTATTTTCGAGGGAGCTTCCAAAGTCTCATGGAAAATGGGCCTGAAAGACACTGCACATTTTCCACGAACTTTTTGAAGCACCCTTGTGGGCGCCAGCTCTCCTCAGTGCCACTGGAGGGTGGCTTCCAGGGACTGTCCATTCCTTGCCCCAGAAAGGCTACTTCAGCCAGAAGCAGCCTTCAGGCAAAGGATGTAGCTGCTGGCAATAGGTCACAGAGCCAGCTTGCTCTGCAATGGTAAGGACCAAAGAGACAGGGCGGGCAGAGTTCCTGCAGCTTGTAATTACGTGTGCCAGGTTATAGATTGCATTGTTAACACAGGAGGGCCACAGGGGCTCTCCCTGCAGGGGGGACCATGGACAGAGCTAAGAGGGCATGTCAACCTTGAACCCATGAAACCCCCTGCAGACTGTGCTCCACATAGCTGGGATGTGGGAATTCCTGCCTGTTTAGTGTTTAGTCAGCTTGTTGTTCCTGCAACTCAAATACCTGAACGCACGTCTTAAAAAGCTCACGGTTTTGGAGGTTCCCAGTCCAAGATCCGGCAGTCCCATTAGTCTGGTGCCTGATGAGGGTGACAGGTGGCTGAATGCGTGCTGAGGGTGAATGTGTGCTGAGAGATTTCATGTGGCAATCCAGCAGGCAGAGAGGTCTACCTCAACTCTCTCCTGAGACCTCCCTTCTTCTGGACTCTCCCCAGTGACCTAAAAATGTCCCACCAGGCCCACCTCCTAGGTGGCAAAATTGAATCAAGTCTCCACCCAAAGTCCACTAAATTAATCCTTTAACCAGTAACATAAGACTTTGGAGACCAAGCCCCAGTACAGAGGCCTTTGGGGAATACCTAAACTGTAACCCAAATCATGACAGATTGTAGCCGATGTCCGAACCCCTGGTACCCCCACAGTAGGGCTTTTCTTGGGAATAAGATTATTAGGGTGTTTTCTAACCCAGTATGACTCCTGTCCTTATTAGGAAAACAAAAAAAGAGAAAATTTGGACACAGGGACAGACAAAGGCAGAGGGAAGACGATGTGAAGAACTCCAGGAGAAAAATGACCATCCACAAGCCAGGGAGGGAGGCCCCAGTGTTCTTGGAAGGAGCCAAGTCTGCCAACATCTGGATTCGACTTCTGGCCTCCTGCACCGGGAGACAGTCAGTCTGTGTTGGTTAAGTCACCCAGTGGGAGTGCTTTGTCCTGGCAGACCTAACAGAGTGCTCAAAGAGCCCCCACGCCTGTCACCACCACCTGCTGGGCTCCCTCAGCTCCCAGAGCCATTCCACCAAAGATGAGCAGACTGCAGAGTGTACAATGCTACTCCCAGGATGTGGCTATTTGTGGTGGGATGCAATTGAAGCTTGAGTGTCCTCGGGATTTCTACTAGCCCTCACGTCTGGGCTGGAGCTAGGTGAACTAACTCTCCAAGGCCACATGGGGCCAGAATGGAACTCTGAAGACTCCAGGAATTCTGCATCCGAATCTTGTGTCCCAGGCTGTGCGAATCTGTCGAGGCTGGAAACCAGAAGGTACTCAAAATATATGTGAGGCTTACTGAGTGAATACAAACTGAAAGAAACCACCCAGGACAAGGAACTTCACCCAGCCGTCCCCAGAGCCCTGTCTTTTTGCCTCACATAGTCATAGCCACCTCCCCAAAAGTAGGTGTTGTCTTGAGTTGTACCAGGCAACTTCAAATGTTTGTGGAAAACAGAATTAAAAGATAAGTTTATTGCAGTGCAAAAGATCTTGAAACCCATGCACAGTTTTTTCATAATATGCATTTTCTATGAACTTTTTGAAAACTCTTCCCATAGAAATCCTTCCCTCATTTTTGTATGTTTAGCACCCAAACCTTCTCTAGATACTAACGTTTGATGTTCTCTAGACATTATGCATTTTTTTCAATTCTGAGTCTTCTAATCTGTAACTGATATTTTCCCCTGCGAGTAGGCTGGGAAGCATGCAGTAAATAATCACTTGGACTTAGGATAAAGAGGAAGTGAGTACAGGCATTCGGGGCAAGAACATAGATAAAATCAAAACCAGAGGCATCGGAACTTGCATATTTATTCCAACTGAGCAAAGTAATCAAGAGACCAGAAGGATTCCAAATCCAATATAGGAATGATAGGAAAGAATGACGCACATTCAAGGATAAAAAAATTTAGGGCATGTAGACGATTCAGACTGTTTGAACTTGAGCAAAGGATTCTTTATGGCTAAGGAATTGTGGACCAATGAAACCGAGCCTTGGTTAAAGCTTGCTGTGGACAGGTGTGAGGTGTGGGGGTATGATTACAGAAGTCTAGCAAAAATGATATTAGGCAGAAAAAAAACAGAAATTACTAGAATAAGCTAGACTTTATGAACTACCCCCAATAAGTAGATCATGCCTGTAATTGCATATTGTAGCTAATGAACATTCTGAATTGACAATAAAAGGCACGTTTCAAAATGATTGTTGAGTTTCAAAAGAAGTCTGGTTTATAAAGTTATAATTACAATTAATATTATTATTACCAGCAATAATAATGAGTATTATGCTTCTATTGGTCAGAAATAGCATATTATTTTCTCATTTTTATGCACACTAATTTTATGGGGTAGGTGCTATAAATAGTTTCATTTTTTAGATGAGGAAAAATGAGTATTAAAGAGGTCAGGGATGAGGGGCCAGTGCTGTGACGTTGCGGGTAAAGCCGTCTCCTGCAGTGCCAGCATCCCATATGAGTGTTGGTTCAAGTCCTGGCTGCTCCACTTCTGGTCTAGCTCTCTGCTTTGGCCTGGGAAAGCAGCAGAAGATGGCCCAAGTCCTTGGGGCCCTACACCCGCATGGGAGACCTAGAGGAAGCTCCTGGCTCCTGGCTTTGGATTGGCTCAGTTCCAGCCACTTCAGCCAATTGGGGAGTGAACCAGCGGATAGAATCCCTCCCCTTGTCCCTCTCCCTCTCCCTCTCCCTCTCCCTCTCCCTCTCCCTCTCCCTCTCCCTCTCCCTCTCCCTCTCCCTCTCCCTCTCCCTCTCTTTCTCTCTCTCTCTAACTTTTTCAAATAAATAAATAAATCTTTTTTTTAAAAAAATAGAGGTCAGATATGGGGCCGGCGCTGTGGTACAACAGGCTAAAGCTCTGGCCTGCAGTGCCGGCATCGACATCCCATATGGGCACAGGTTCAAGTCCCAACTGCTCCTCTTCCGATCCAGCTCTCTGCTATGACCTGGGAAAGCAGTAGAAGGTGGCCCGAGTGCTTGGGCCCTTGCACGCACATGGGAGACCCAGAAGAAGGTTAGAAGTTCTTCTAACCAAGAGTGCTCCTCCTCCCAGACCCCCTCTGCCCGTCCCTCCCCTACAACCCGGAAAACTCCTCTCCCCCTACTGTGGGGCCAGCACTGTGGTACAGTAGGCTAAGCCTCTGCCTGTAGCATTGGCATTCCATATGGGCACCAGTTTGAGACCCAGCTGCTCCATTTCCAATCCAGCTCTCTGCTTTGGCCTAGGAAAGCAGTGGAAGTTGATGGCCCAAGTCCTTGGGCCCCTGCACCTGCGTGAGAGACCTAGAAGAAGCTCCTGACTCCTGGCTTCAGCTCAGCTCAATGGCTGTTGTGGCCATTTGGGGAGTGAACCAGCAGATGGAAAATGTCTCTCTCTCTCTGGCTCTATATCTCTCTGTAACTCTGTCTTTCAAATAAATAAAATAAAATCTTTTTTTTTAAGAGGTCAGGTAATTAGGTGATTTTGTAGCTAAAACGTGACAGGATAATGTTCTCATTTAATTTTCTAAAGTCTTTGTTTTTTATTATAAACTACATATTCTAACTGAGAAACTAATACATGCACTTGGTTAAAAAATAGTCATGAGTTATAAATGCGTACTTTGCCACAAGCGTACTTTGCCACGCCAGATTTTCTGTCCCTCAGCCCTCACCCTAGAAGGAGCCATTATTACCCATCTTTCACATGTTCTATAAAGTCTGTAGACCATCTCTTGCTCATACGTTCTATTGTCAACACATGTGAGAGCACACAGGCACAAATATTCTGTGCTTCATAGAGCTTTTCTTCTTAGCCACTACACTATTATTGTTTCCTTCTAGTGATCTATAGATGATTGAATTTACAAAAAATTCACAGGAAAATGCTCAGTGGTAGAGTCAGAAAAAGGCAATATACAAGTATATTTGAAGATAACCAACACTTTGGAGTGATTTACATGTACCATGACTGTTAGCAAAGATGCCTTCAGGTTCGGCTAAGCCATCCTCCACTGCCTTCCCAGGCCACAGCAGAGAGCTGGACTGGAAGAGGAGCAACCGGCACAGAATCCGGTGCCCCAACCGGGACTAGAACCTGGGGTGCCAGTGCCGTAGGTGGAGGATTAGCCTAGTGAGCTGTGGCGCCAGCCACAATGCAATATTTCAACACATGCCAACAGTATCAACTGTTCAAATTTGATATTTTGTCCCATTTTTAAAAAGATTTATTTTATTACTTGAGAATCAGAGTTACAGACAAAGAGAGGAGGAGACAGAGAGAGAGAGAGAAGTCTTCCATCTATTGGTACAGCAATTATCAAAACGAGGTTTGGGAATGCATTGGGGTTCCAAGGAGCCTCCCCGGAATCTTCAAGGTCAAACTTATTTCCATATCAATAGTAAGGTAGTGTTTGTCTTTTCACAATGCAGTTTTCCAGAGGCTGTGTAATGTGTGCTATCCCAAAAGACAGAAGGTAGAAGCCAATGCGAAACTTGCAAAACTGTGAAACAATGCCATTCTTCTCGTAAATATTTTATTTGTATAGTTGCTCTTATTTTAAAATGTTATTTCAGTTAACTTACTATTTCTCTTTTAAGTGAATTCTAAATAAATATTTTACGATTTTCTCATTTTAATTCTTATTATGGATGAATATTGACAGATATAACCCATATAAACACACCTAAGAATTCTTTGGGGTTCTTGATGATTTTATTATTATTATTTATTTGGAAGTCAGAATTACACAGAGAGAGGAGAGGCAGAGAAAGAGAGAGAGGTCTTCCATCTGCTGGTTCACTCCCCAATTGGCTGCAATGGCTGAAGCTGTGCTGATCCAAAGCCAGGAGCCAAGACCCAGGAGATTCTTCCAGGTCTCCCATGCGGGTGCAGGGGCCCAAGGACTTGGGCCATTTTTTATTGCTTTCCCAGGCCATAGCAGAGAGCTGGAATCGGAAGTGGAGCAGCTGGGACTTGAACCAACACTCATATGGGATGCTGGCACTGCAGGCGGTGGCTTTACCCACTACACCACAGCACTAGCCCTGGGTTCTTGATGATTTTTTAAGAGGGTGAAGAAGAGTCAGCATAGGGACATAGTGGATTAAGACTCTGTCCATGACATCAGCATCACATATAAGTGCTGGTTGGTGTCCTGGCTCCTCCACTGCCAATCCACTGCCTGCTAATGTGCCTGGGAAAGCAGCAGAAGATGGCCCACATACTTGGGCCCCTGCCACCTACATGGGAGACAGAGATGGAGTTCCAGGCTCTTGGCTTCTGCCTGGCACATCTCTGGGCATTGCAACTATTTGAGGAGTGAACCAGTATATCAAATATCTGTCTCTCTCTTCTCTCTCTCTCCCTAGTTCTCTCCTTCCCCCCCATCTCTCTCTTTGTACCTCTGCCTTTCAAATAAATAAGTCTGAAAAACAAAACAAAAAAATATGGTATAAACAGATTCTAAGACCAAAACGTTTGAAAAATTCTGACTTAGTGAATTAAATGCCTACTTATCATATTAAAGTTACATAATCTTAGCTTTATTTAAAGGAAAATGTCTGAATATGGAAGCCTCAAGGCAAGAGTAAGAAACAAGAGAGCAGCTTCTAAAAGCTAACCAACAAAACTTTATCACCTTAAAACATCTTTTTTTTCATTATTTTACTTTTTTTTTACCTTGTCAACTAACATGTAACATTTGTGTACTAATATGGTCACAATGCAATATTTTTTTGACAGGCTGAGTTAGACAGTGAGAGAGAAAGAGACAGAGAGAAAAGTCTTCCTTTTTCCGTTGGTTCACCCCCCAGGTGGCCACTATGGCTGGCACATTGAGGCTGGTGCTCTGTGCTGATCCGAAGCCAGGAGCCAGGTGCTTCCTCCTGGTCTCCCATGCAGGTGCAGGGCCCAAGGACCTGGGCCATCCTCCACTGCCTTCCCAGGCCACAGCAGAGAGCTGGCCTGGAAGAGGAGCAACTGGCACAGAATCCAGTGCCCCAACCGGGACTAGAACCTGGGGTGCCAGTGCCGTAGGTGGAGGATTAGCCTAGTGAGCTGTGGCGCCAGCCACAATGCAATATTTCAACACATACCAACAGTATCAACTGTTCAAATTTGATATTTTGTCCCATTTTTAAAAAGATTTATTTTATTACTTGAGAATCAGAGTTACAGACAAAGAGAGGAGGAGACAGAGAGAGAGAGAGAGAGAGAGAGAGAGAGAGAGAGAGAGAAAGTCTTCCATCTATTGGTTCACTCCCCAAATGGCTACAATGGCCAGAGCTGGGCCAGTCCAAAGCCAGGAGCCAGGAGCTTCTTCCAAGTCTCTCATATGCATCAGGGGCCCATGCATTTGGGGCATCTTCCACTGTTTTCCCAGGCCATCAGCAGGGAACTGGATCAGAAGTGGAGCAGCCAGGACTCGAATCAGTTCCCATATGGGATGCCAGCACCATGGGAGGAGGCTTAACCTACTGCACCACACTGCTGGCCCCATCCCATTTTTCAAAGCAAATTCTTATTTAAAAATGACATTAGGATTAACAGAGAAAGAGTTCAATATTTAATCATCTATGGTGACATATTTCCAGATGACATTGAGAGAAAAACAACAGGACTCAGCTATTCCAGGAGAAAGGACGTCTCCCAGGATTCCACAGAGAGGCAAAGCCGAATGTCCAGTGTAGGGAAGGTGAGGCCTTTCCAGGTCCCCTCGATGTTACGCCTGGAGGAAAAATGAAGGAAAAGAGCTCCAAAACTGGGAAGGATGTTCTCCAAGTTTCCAAAATCACAGCTAGTAAATTTTGCTGAGATGAAAAAGGTAGCCCCTCAAAGAACACAAATTACCTTTGTGCCTAGGTTTTAACTAACTGCACAGAGGCTGGTGCTGTGGCCTCACAGGTTAAGTCACTGCCTGCAGCACCAGCATCCCATATGGGCACCAGTTTGATTCTTGGCTGCTCCACTTCTGATCCAGCTCCCTGCTAATGTGCCTGAGAAAGCAATGGAAAATGGCCCGAGTGCCTGGACCCCTGCCACCCATGTGGGAGACCCAGAAGAAGCTCCTGGCTCTTGGCTTCAGCCTGGCATAGCCTTGGCCATTGCAGCCATCTGGGAAGTAAGCCAGCGAATGGAAGATATCTCTCTCTCTCTGTAACCCTGCCTTTCAAATAAATGAATAAATCTTTTTTTAAAAAAACTGCACGGAGAAGAAGGTCAGTTGAGCTCAGCATAGCAGATGGAAGGACACAGGTTGAACACTTCTGGGGCTCCTGTCTGCCCTTCGCTTTCACTTTTAGCAGCTTGGCTTCTCCACTCTCCTCCCACTGCCTTCCCACCCCCTAGCATTCTCTGCCTTCGTGGCCTGAGTCCAGGTCCCGGATTGATCACTAGCCAGGTCACACCTCTTCTCCAAGCCTCAATATATTTGTTCTGGAAGTGGAGGTGATAATATGCCTGCCATACAGGGTTCCTAGGATTAAAGGAGAATTCTCTTTATATTATGTAGCTCCAGAAAAAAAGAGGCATAGTATTGACTGCTACAATGGAATCGAAGTAGACTATACAAGGCAGAGCCTCAACTAGGCAGGGGTTTCAGAGGTGCGGCTGACAACCTGTGTGTCCAGCACGTGAGCCGGTTAGAAATCCAGAAGCGTTGGGTTGCAAACTGGACATGCTGGGCCAGAGGTCATTATGGTGCTTGTGACAGGTCCTCTCCCCTCTTCCTCGTTCCTCTCCTTCAGCCTTGCTGATCGCAGCTCAAGGAGTCAGGGGAGCCAAAGCGGAACCTTAATGGATCCTTGGATTCCCATATAACTGTCTCTGAACCTCAGCCTCCCTTCCCGTTTTCAACACTGAGTTGTGGGCGTCTTATCTAACCACGGTTGGGATCCACAGCCCACTGCTTAGAACTGACAGAGTTCTGGACTAGGGGCCAGGAGGATGGAGGAGGCAGACTGCGGGGCACAGGTGTACTTGGACTTGGGCGTGGAAGGAGAGCCACGGAAGGCAAGGGAATCCCAGATCCTCTGTGAGTAACACAGCTGGAGCAGTGGGAGGCAATGCAACAGGCGATGATGCTGTGGACAGAAAGGAACTGGAGGCTTCCTGGGGAACATTCCGAACCGCTTAAAATGTGTGTGTTCAGTAACATTATCCTAATGACAGTGATTTATATGGAATGCTAAACATTTATGCCTGATCATTGTGCGTCTCTGTGACGCTTCTGTCACTTATTAGATAGCTGTGACCTCACCTGTGTTATTTTCTTTGATGATAACAGCAAACAGATGCATCTGGGTGTCCACACTGCCCAGGCAACGTGATCATCAGTGTCCTGTCCCTAGGATGACCAGCACAGGCCACGACACACCACCTGAGCCTTAAGGCAGTCACGGAGGCAGCACAGCCCTTGCTAACGTGTGTGTGTGTGTGAGAGTGTGTGTGAGAGTGTGTGTGTGTGAGAGTGTGTGTGTGTGTGAGAGTGTGAGTATGTGAGTGTGCGTGAGTGTATATGTGAGTGCATGAGTCTGTGAGTGTGTGTGTGTGAGTGTGAGTGTGTGTGTGTATAAGAGAGCATGTGTGAATGTATGAATGTGTGTGTGTGAGTGTGTGTGAGTGTATGAGTGTGTGTGTGTGTGTGAGAGAGAGAGAGTGTGTGTGTGTGAGAGAGTGTGTGTGAGTGTGAGTGTGTGTGAGAGTGTGTGAGTGTGTGTGAGTGAGAGTGTGTGTGTGTGAGTGTGAGTATGTGAGTGTGCGTGAGTGTATATGTGAGTGTATGAGTCTGTGAGTGTGTGTGAGTGTGAGTGAGTGTGTGTGTGTATAAGAGTGAGAGCATGTGTGAATGTATGAATGTGTGAGTATGTGTGAGTGTGTGAGTGTATGAGTGTGTGTGTGTGTGTGTGTGTGTGTGAGAGAGAGAGAGTGTGTGTGTGTGTGTGGGTGGGTGGGACCTCGGTGCCGCCCCCTCTCCCTTTCATGGAGCCGCTTCAGTTTAAGGAGAGCGAAGGTTGGCAGGTCTTGTGTACTCGCCCGCAGTAACTGATTCCGGAGCAGTGACTGAAGAGTTCTCTAACAGCAGCCGCAAACTGAAAACACTCAGACAATAGCGGCCTTGTGCTGATTTTTTTTTAGCTTAAAGGAATCTAAGGAGACGGTCTTGATCTTACATTTATTTTTTTCCAACCTTTCATGTTGTTGAAATAACCGACAGCAGCACAAGCAAACGGTCTTTCTGTCGGGAGGGAGCACTCAGTGACCTTAGTACTCTTTGCAAATCGTCTTCCGGGGGTTACTGGGAGAAAGCGGTGAAGAGAGACATTTTTCCCTTAGTAATTTATGTGACAAGTTAAGAGCCAGAGGGAATACAAAAATAAATAAAATTCAGCTCTGATTTCAAAGGCATCACAACGTAGTACGGAGTTCAGACAACTGTAGCTGTGATGCAAGGAGCTGTTAGGGCCTCCGCGCTTTTAACAGTGCACTAGGAAAGTGTAGAACAAAAGGTTTTGTATTTTCATTAAAGCTTTAGTGTTTAAAAAAGAAGAGGAAGACAAATAATGCTGCTATCACAATGTTATAAAAATGTGCTGCGGGCAGGCACCTCGCACAGCAGTTGACACGCCCCGAGGCCCACTGCACCCGCTATCAGACAGCCTGCTTCAGGGCCCAGCTTTGTTACTGCTGCTGCTTCTCCTTCTTCTTCCTCTTTTTTTTTTTAAACATTTATTCTGTTTATTTGAAAGACAGAGTTACAGAGAGAGGTAGAGACAGAGAGAGAGAGAGAGAGGCCTTCCATCCACTGGTTTACTTCCCAAATGGCTGCAACAACTGGAGCTGAGCCTATCCAAAGCCAGGAGCCAGGAGCTTTCTCCAGGTCTCCCACATGGGTGCAGGGGCCTGAGGACTTGGGCCATGCTCTGAGGCTTTCCCAGGCACTTTAGCAGGGAGCTGGCTGGGAAGTGGCAATGCCCATACAGGATGCTGGCACTGCAGGCCAGGGCTCTAACCAGCTGTGCCACAGCATCAGCCCCCAGCTGTGCATCTGATTTGGGCTTCCAGACAACACACATTCCAGAGAGTAGCAGATAACAGCTCAAATATTTGAGTCCCTGACACCCATGTCAGAGACCTGGATTGAGTTTCCATCTCCTGGCTTCAGCCTGTCCCAGCCCCAGCCATCACAACTAGTGCCCGTATGGGATGCTGGCACTGCAGGCTGCGGCTTTACCCACTATGCCACCATGCCGGCCCCTCTTTAAGCTTTTAAATATAGAATTCCTCCCCATTCATGAGTTACCTTACACCAAATTCTGGTGCAGTGGATCTGCTTTTGACCCATAGCAAAACATGGGTACAGGGTACACGAATTATTAAACATTTTCAGGGACTGATCTGAACAATGGATTCTGTGAGTTAGAAACAGGAAAGGCAGCAGCACCATAAAGCCCTGCACAGACCATGGAAGGAGCATGAGCAAAGGTGGGAACGCAGAGCTGACTCCGGACAGACTTCCCCGGTGTTATGGGAGCAGGAGGTGAGCCAGGCTCCAGACATGTCAGTGTGAGGTTATCACCGGCAGAGCTAACGCTGCAGCGCCTTGAGTCCCTGTAGCAACCGAGCTTTGGGCAACTGAGAAAGGCTCTGGTGTATCTGCTAACGTAGGGAACGCTTTCTCTGAGCTTTTGCAACCTCAGTCCCTGGTCTGTGCCTTCGGGGACCGAGCTGGAACTCAGCTCTGGATCAGAAAGTCAGAGAGACACACACAAAAAAGAGAGGATAGAGGGTCAGAAAGGGAAAGTTACTCTAGGATCTGCTTTTTTTTTCTTTAATGAAGTGAAATGAATGTATGTAAGATCTGAAAGAAAGAAGAGAAAGTACTTACAGGTTTGAAGAGTGTAGGGCAAGGAATGGTTCAATACTTGTTATTAGTTTAATATGTGTCAGAAGGCACAAATGTTTTTTCGTATACTCTCATTAAATGTGAAGATATGTGTAAGGAATTTAATAAATGCTAAATAGATTTTTATCATGCAAAGACTTTTACTTAATTGAATCCTTGTTTTGCACAGAACCAGTCATGTTTTATACAAAAAATCTACTTCTGGGCCTCTCAGGAGCCCAGATTTAACAGAATTGTCGTGAAAATACCTCCACTAATTAAGTTGAGAGCAGAATATTTATACATGGCTCCTTTGCAAGGTATTTACTGAGCAAAATAAATATAAACACCCATATACACATTTCCAAAATTTTTTTGGAAAATGCCTGTGAAGGGTCTTTAAAAAGTTCATGAAGATGTGTAGTATGGAAAAGCTATGCATGGATTTCAAAAAGGTTTTGCATCAAAATAAGCATTTTTAAATTCCACTTTTCCTCCATGAGCTGTTCTTTGGAAATTTATATTCTTTAAATAAAAGCTTTATTAAAAAAAATTCCACTTTTCCATCAACTTTTTGAAGTACCTCCATCCAACACATACCATCTTTAGGTAAGATAATGACAACAGTAAACTATTTACAAATTCTATGGCTATACTGACTTTCTCAGCAACAGCCAGTTTTTGCTTTAACTGTTTCTTACAACGGATTTTTAAAACGTGTTGGTAAAGATACAGTTGCTATTTCTTTATGTTGGTAAAGATGCAGTTGCTATTTCTTTATAAAAGTTTCTAATATGTTCTAAGAGTTGGAATGTACTGCCTCCCCCAGGCCCCCTCCCCCCTGTCTTCCAGGGATATGGGTGATGGCAGTGGGAGCTCCCTCACTAGCACATCCTTGAACAGTTTGATTTCTCCCTCCTCTCCACATTGCAAAACTGATCTGAAAACCCTAGAAAAATGTCCAACCATTGTCACCCAGCGCTAAGCGATCTCCCAGCTCCTGAAGAAACTTGGAGGACTTGTGTGCCAACTACTTTTCCTAATTTGATTGTCATCAGCTAGAATGGGTGAGTCTGAGAATAGATAACACCCAACAGAGCCTCAATCCCCAATCTATATTTCATTTTTCCTTAAGGTAGGCACATTTCTTAACCAAGAGTTCTTCACTACAGTGTTCCTGGAACTTAAAGCTGGAGGAGACTTGAGTCAAGATAGGCACAACCTGATAGGACTACAATGATCCCAGTCTACTAGTTACAATCCAGTAGTCTCACCGCCCCATCAACATGGCCCTGCCCAGTATGACCCAGGAAGGGGGAAACAGTCCATCATTGAATGCATTGTGAAACAAGAGTGGGAGGCAATGCATCCTGAAAGTTAGATTCAGTGTGCTAACTTTCATTGTTTAGTTCAGTGTGTCCTTATCAGCACTATTACTTAGTCATTCTATTTTATTGCCGGTACACACTTAGATCATCCAGCACAACTTTTCTATTTTACAAATAAGGAGTCTAAAGTGTAGACAGGATATATATCACCTTTACAAGGTCATTTATCTATTGTCAAACACCATAATACACCTGTTCACCTAACTTCCAGTTCACAATGTTGTATCTAATGACTGCTTAGGGGAACACAGGTAACCATTAATAAATATTTTGCTGAATGAAAAATAAAAAATTAACAGGGTTTAATTAATTAATAAAGTTTTCTCCTACTGAAGTTTATCCACTTGAAATATATAGGAATTAACATTTTCACAAACAGCACAACATTTTAAAGAAAGAAATTCATTTCATAATCACTGTGTCTCCCTCATGTGAATTACTGAGAACATTTACAGTTACACTAATCTGTGATTCCTGATGTGTTTGGCCAACATGGTCCTTTCTTCTCAGTGTATTCTTCAAAGACTAGGCCACTTCCTTAGCTTTTTCTTCCCTGCAAGGGTGAAATTTCCTTATAACCTTGAGGTCAAGAACCACACCTTATTTTTCTTATAGCAGTGATGGCCCATATTACTCAGTATGAACTAATGTGTAGTCAGTTCTTAACAAAAGTTTGTTAGATGAATTTTCTTTACTTTTACTGTGTTTTGCTGACAGTTTGCCCCTCGGAAATTTCAAAAGGGCTTTTATTATCTCATTTCACAGATGGGCAAAACGAGCCTGAGTGCCTAGTTAAGACTTGAGCTGAAATTCACACCAAGGCAGGTCAGCTCCAGAGCCCCATTCTCTTAATGAGTTCACTGCATGCCTGTGCCTCGCAGATTTATCCCATCTGAAAATTCACTGGGCAGCTGCTGTTCCAGATATTAGATGCAGAGCAGCCACCAGACAGACCAGATCTTGATGGACTCTGGAGCAATTTGCACTCCACTGTAAAGGGTCGAAAAGCACAAGAGGAGAGGGAGTGAGAAACAAGAGTGGCATTGCCCATGGCTCTACAGCAGTTCTGGGGTTAACTCTTCCAGAGTGACTGCAGCGTGCTACCGTCTAGGAACAAAGCATATGGGTTCCGATTTCTTTACACCCTCACCTACTCACACTATCTGACTTTTTAATGATACCTGCGATGTGTCTCTTTTTATGACATCATTGCTTCTAAAACAAAACCATCAGATAATGCCACAAATCACCAATACTAAGGAAAACAGAAAGTCCCACCCTTTGGAGCCCTGATCATCCGGGACACCAGCTGCAGAGCTCTGCTTTATGTTGATGTGCTGACGATAATTGCACCCTGCCCAGCACTGGGTGTCCTGGACATCCACCAGCTCTTTGGAGAGGAGTTTCCCAGATGGTCTCTAACTGATCAATCAGGCTCCTTGTCATTGCAAGACCCTTCCCCCGTGTCTTCCTCCCTGCTGTGCCAGTGAAAAACAAGGTAAGACACTAACTCTGCTATGTGGCCAACAGAGAACCACCAGAAAGGCCAGTGTTCATTTGCTTTCTTTTCTGTAAAATTTACATTTTACAAGGGTCATATCTCATGAAGACAAAAGTAGATCACTAATGCATTCGATTGTTACCAGAAAAGCAAAGCCACTTCTTTCTAAGTGGTTTAAATCAGATTTGGGTCATTTTTAAAGAAACATAAAATAATAAATGATGATGTTGTAAGAGCAAATCTTTACATTTTAAGTGCCATTTTAAAAAATATATGACCCAACTCTTGGGTATATTTGCTTTAAAAAGCTGGCCTAAAACAAATCAATAGTATGTAAAAACTAAGTGCTACTTCAATGAAGTGATTAGAACGCTTACTGTAGATAGAGTAGCTATGATATTTAAAACCTTTGGCACAGCTCTGCCTAAAACGGGAGAGCTATGGGCAAAACTGTCATCTGCAATAGGATCTAGCCACCCATTTGGAATTCCCCACTTCTTTGTTCTGATTAAAATGGAAACTTCAGCTGAAAACAACCAAGCACACACACATTTGAGATCAAGAAAAGAGGAGAGCAGAATAAAAACCCTTGCTTCATGCCATTTGACTATGAGAAAATGTCAATAGGATGTAACCAGAGAAATTCTTCACGGAAGAATTCCTTAGATAGTCGTTATATAAAATTCTTTTTTCTTGTTTTTTCATTTAGTGCTTTGATCTTACAACTTTTGTTTCCCTGTTGGGAACTCCCACTGACCCCAATTCAAATAAGTAAAGTTTGAGATCGGCTTCCACAGAAAGACACTACTGAAAAACCTGTCATCTAATCAGGGTGACATGGTTCTTCCACGTTTTCTTTTTGCCAGATATGTGGACTATCTCATATTCTCTTGCAACAATTTTGGGACTTTCAGCACAGCATTATATTAAAATAATATTAAAAGCAATTTTTGTTTTCATTTGCAGATCTTACAAAAATCTCTTTTGACAGTCCCTCATTGTCCCACTCCTTCCAAGCCCCAGTAAGTACCAACTCCCCTTTGCTGAGAGGGTTCAGCTAAGATTAAGGTTTTCTCCAACAGGAACAGACCTTGATGAACTAAATCATTAGTTCTAAAATATGATTCCTGGACAGCTTGCAAATGCATTACAAATGTAAATTCTCAGACCATATCTGCACTTATAAAACCAGAAACTTGGGGGTCAGGCCCAGTACCCCAGGTTTTTTTTTTTCCATCAATTTGAGTTAAGGTATACAAATTTCATTCATTTCATAGATACAGATTTAGGAATGTTGTGATTCTTTCCACCCCACCCTCCCTCCTGCCCATGTTCCCACCCTTCTTCCTCCTCTCTCTCCTATTCCCACTCTTAATTTTTACAAAGATCTATTTTCAGTTTACTTTATACCCCTAAGATTAACACTGCACTAAGTAAAGAGCTCAACAAGTAGTATGGGGGTGGGGAACACTGCTCCTCCACAGTAGAGACAAGGGCTGTAGACTACTCTAGTTTTTTGCAAGCCAATCTGATGCATGGCAAAGTTTGAGAACCACTGATTTAGGCCAAACCACCCATTTCACAATGGAAATACCCAAGCGGCAGACAAGTTAGTGATTTGCCTAAAACTGCACGTCACCACTGGCATTAGATTCCCACTCTCTCCACTGCAAGCACTTCCAGTTTGCAGACTTTAGAGCTGTGGAACACATCGAGGAAAATTTCCATTCCTTTTTCCCCTTAGTCCCACTTGACTGGCTGAACCTGGTTCCAAGTTTCATGTTGTTCCAAACAAGAATGGAATCAGCAGAGTGATGTCTGTTTATAAAATTCCATCCCAATACCTTAGGTTCCCCCACCTCAGCCCAGGTGACCTGTTGTATGGTAAACAGAGAACTGAGTTTGGGCACCATATGGTTCAGTTCTAGTCCTGTCTTGAACTAGAAAATGCCACCAGACACATCACTTCCCCTCAATATTCCCACAGTTTATGGATGTGACTGCTTTCCAAAGAACAGTAAGAAAATTTTTCTACTTACTTAGAGCAAATACAATTATAATGTAGGTTAAAACATTAGCAATTGGAAAAGTCAGCCGTATCCCAGTTGGCTCATATGTTATCTGTATACCCTATGCAATAAGTAGGTGCCATTGTGTATCTGCAACTTGAAAAGAACAGGAACAGCCTGCACAGTGGGACACCTGTGCCAAAGAGTCACAGCAACAGAGAGGACATGGCATTCCAGAGACTGTAACATTAACATACTGTTCCTAATTCCATTTACAAACCGGGGATCTGGGTAGGACCCCAGCATCTAGAGTATGAATGCACTTCCTGCATCTCCCATGAATAAACTCAGGTCAGGTTATCTTTGCATCTCATCTTAGGAGTCTCCTAATAATGGCTACTAACAGAAGAAGTCAATTTCCAAGACTAGCCAACAAGAGCTGCCTTGGTGAAGGACTTGTTTCACAACCCATCAGCAACATTCATTTCCATTTTGAGCAGAAGTCTAAAGTCCCCTAAGTTCATGCTGGATTTTTAAATTATGTGTAAAGCAGGCTTCTTAAAGGATAAGAACCTTAACAGATACAGAAATAAGGTAAGCATGTCTCCAGCTTCTAAATTAAATTCGAAAGTATGTGTGGAAAGGGAAGGGGAGGGAAAAGCACAGGACGTCAGGAAATCTCACAGGTGGTTTCATTAAACCACAGCAATCTACAGGAAAGAAAACCAGAGGAATCGTGTCACGGAGAATTCAATGTGCCCAACTCACAGAACAGCTTCTTCTGTTAATGGCAGAATGAAAGTGCTGTACATTTTGCTTTATTTTCTTATATTAATAAACTAAGATGTACCCAACTAGCTTCATTCACTAATGACACCATCTGAATACAGCGGACATTGAGAAAATAAAAGATGTGATATTTCAAAGGTCCTATTATGTAAACTAATTGAACACAGAAAACCACGTGGAAGGAAAATACTGTTTTAAAGCAGTTTTTAGGGTACGAATGTTATATGCATCTTATATCGTGTCAATATATGTTTTTGGAATGGATTAAAAAAATGGAATGAGGCCGGCGCAGTAGCTCAACAGGCTAATCCTCCGCCTTGCGGCGCCGGCACACTGGGTTCTAGTCCTGGTTGGGGCGCCGGATTCTGTCCTGGTTGCCCCTCTTCCAGGCCAGCTCTCTGCTGTGGCCTGGGAGTACAGTGGAGGATGGCCCAGGTAATTGGGCCCTGCACCCCATGGGAGACCAGGAAAAGCACCTGGCACCTGGCTCCTGCCATCGGATGAGCGCGGTGCACCGGCCGCAGCGGCCATTGGAGGGTGAACCAACGGCAAAGGAAGACCTTTCTCTCTGTCTCTCTGTCTCTCTCTCTCTCACTGTCCACTCTGCCTGTCAAAAATAAAATAATAATAAAAAATAAAATTAAAATTAAAAAATGGAATGAACTGATTCTTTATCAGAATATATCCCAATATTAATATATTCTGGGCCATATAAAATCTCTATCAAAATATGCATGAGGGATGTACTCCTCACTTCTTCTTAATGGAGGTAACCCAATGCTGAGACACTATGTGACGGAAACACACACTGAGATTGGCCTGGATGCAAATCGGCACAGGGACCCCACGTGTCTCTCGTGAAGGCGCGGTCAGTGCAGGGCCCTCAGCCTGGACCGGGCTCAGAGAAGTCTTGGGATGAATGCACACTCTCCCCGGAGATGCCCCCCTGCAAGCGAGTCGCTGACACTTCCTTCGAGTGCTCTTGTCATAATCACAATCAGGATGACTTTTGTTTTATGGGTGTGGCTACTGTTGTTCTTGGGCTCAGTACAGAAACTTCAGTTTTGGATGAAACCGTTGACTTCAGAAAGTATCTTTGGGGGAAAAAACTCACTGGCTCTCATTCTCGGCCTCTCTCTGTCAATGGCGTGGCTCCCCTGCCTCTGGGCCCTCTCCTACTGTTGGCCCTGCGCTCCCATCGTGTCGCCTCTTGGTTTGCCAGGGAAGTAGCATCCACAGGGAGATGTCCCTTCAGATTCTGTGTCCCCATCTCCCCATATGACAATTGCCTGGCTCCCTGCCGGTTATGGTGCCAAGTGTTCTTATAGGGCCCTCAGACTGACTTAATCCCAGTGACAATCCTGCATTATGAATGAGGCTCAGAAAAGTTTGGGAATCTATCAGCGTCTCAGAATGCTTCTTCCTTGATATAAAGAGAAGTACCGGACACAGCCCCCCTGCCACTACACGTACATCTCTGTCTGTTCAACCTCCCAGCCTTCTGGAGATTTCTTAATCAGTCACTGCATCCTCCTACGACTTCCTTTTGTTCTGATTCATCTCTCCTTTAACACACATCCAAACCCATCCTTAGGTCCCAATGGAATTACACACACACACAAAGTTCTCTGATCCTCACTGCCAAAACCCTGGGCTAGTGCCATGGCCAGCAGCCCCTGCTCTGCCCCCAGCACAGCCCTCCCGGCTCCTCTCCTTGTGTCCATCTCTTCTTGTCCCCAACAGTAACCATCATGCCTCAAAGAAAAAACTCAAGTTTGATCAATCCTTTTAAAGTCTTCAGCTGTTTCCCTCTGTGATTAAAACAGAACCTGGGAAGGGCTTTGTGGCACGGCAGGCTACGCCACTAACTGGGATGCCCTTCCATTTGAGAGTGCCTGTTTTCAGAGCTGGCCACTCTGCTTCCTGCTAATTCACACTCCAGGAGGCACCAGATGGTGGCCTAGGTACTTGGCTTCCCAATGTCCATGTGAGAGAGCAGATGCATTCCTAGCATCCGGCTTTCACCTGGTCCAGCAGCAGCTCTTGTGAGCCTTTGGGGGAGGGATCCCACGGAAGGAAGATCTCTCTGTCTCTCTTTCTTTCTCTGTCATACTGCCTTTGAAATAAATAAACCTTAAAAAAAAAAAAGCAAAACCAAAAGCCTACTCTTGGCCATGACCAGCAAAGCCCTGTGGAGCTGACCACTGATTGTTCTGCAACGTCTCCCCCTTCTCCCCGCCTGTCTCACCCTCCAGCAGCAGGTTCACCCCTGCTTCTGTGTGCACATGTGTGTGTGCACACACGCACATGCACAAGAGTGTGTGTTCATCCCTGCTCCAGCTCAGCAGCCACCACAGAGGCTCTGGCCTCCCAATCACGTACACCTCTCCCCTGCATCACCCTACATTTATGTCGCCTGTAGTCTTTGCCAAATTCCTGTGTATGTGCTTAGTTTGCTGTGTGTCCATCTTCCCCCCACTAGAGTGGCAGCCTCCTGAGGGCAGGGCTAATGCTACTTCTCCAACTGCTGATCATGTTTGCTACGAAGAGCTATTTCATAAGTTTTTGCTGAAATGATGTGTAAGGGAACTTCCAAAAAGTCATGGAAAATGGAATTGAAAGGTAAACTTATTTTGGTGCAAAAAAAAATTGAAGTCCATGCAGACTTTATTTTTTTATTTTTTTATTTTTTTATTTTTTGACAGGCAGAGTGGACAGTGAGAGAGAGAGACAGAGAGAAAGGTCTTCCTTTTCCATTGGTTCACCCCCCAATGGCCGCTGCAGCCAGCGCACCGTGCTGATCCGAAGCCAGGAGCCAGGTGCTTCTCCTGGTCTCCCATGGGGTGCAGGGCCCAAGCACTTGAGCCATCCTCCACTGCCCTCCCGGGCACAGCAGAGAGCTGGACTGGAAGAGGAGCAACCGGGACAGAATCCAGCACCCCGACCAGGACTAGAACCTGGTGTGCTGGCGCCGCAGGCAGAGGATTAGCCTAGTGAGCCATGGTGCCGGCCCCATGCAGACTTCTTATAAAATGTACTTTATCATCGTCTTTTCCCACAGCTCAAACTTCTTGCTCCCTGAGACATCTTTCGATACAAATTCCTGTCCCTCATTGCTTTTCTTTCACCTCAAGTTATCCTGAAAGAAGTTCTCCACTCCAGCCACTGAACTTCACGTCTGACCCCACCACTTTGTTAAAACAACAGGCATAACTTCCTCTTGGCAGAATCCCGCGGCTTCCTCCCAGGACCCTCCCACTCAGCTACTTCGATTTGTGTGTGTGTGTGTGTGTGTGTGTGTGCCTTTTCTTCTTTGTATCCCCAGAACCTAACACCGCATCAGATACGTGTGCTTCACGTTTGTTGAGTGGATTAATGCTAATTAACAAATCTGATCCATTATCATAGATTCTTTCCCACAACCCTCTCTTGTTTTGCCTCCCGAAACACTGTCTTCTGTTTCCCAAGTTGATCATTTCACTAACATTCTCTGTCTTTCTCATTGGCTCTCCCCTCCATCAGTGATATCTGTTGGTCCTGCTATTCATTGGAGAAGATCTTTCCTACCTTAACAGCCCCCCTCCTTTGGGGCCAGTGCTGTGGCCTGGTGGGCTATGCCTTGCCCAACTGGCGCCAGCATCCCATGTGGGCACCAGTTCGAGTCCTGGCTGCTGCTCTTCTGAGCCAGCTCTCTGCTGTGGCCTGGGAGAGTGGTGGAAGATGGCCTAAGTGCTTGGGCCCCTGCACCCAAATGGGAGACCCAGAGGAAGCTCTTGGCTCCTGGCTTCGGATTAGCTCAGCTCTGGCTGTTGCAGCCATTTGGGTAGTGGACCAGTGGATGGAGGAGCTTCTCTCTTTTTCTCTGCCTGTAGCTCTACCTCGCCAACAAATAAATAAAATATTTAAAAAATAGTTGCCCTTATCACTCACAGATCAAAGAATCTCTAACCATACATCTATACATACATACATACATCTAACTATACAACTATACATCTCTAACTATACATCTTGTTCCAATCTGTTGCTGGAGCTCCAAGTAAATACCACCAACTTTCCAGACATATCTGGAGGTTGATGATGCATCAGCTTGAGTTCGCCCAAAACCCAGCTCATAGTTATATCCCAGTGTGAAATCCACCACAGTCCTACCAGTAGTGCAAATGTCAACACTCAGTTTGTTGCCTTCCATTCCTCACAGTCTCTGAGAAACACTAGAAGAAAATGGGGAGATGAGAAAAGGGAGCTGAGACTCCTATAGATTACCTTATACCATTCCTCTTCTCTCAAGCTTTATAAATGGAGTGGTTTTGGCCAGCGCCGTGGCTCAATAGGCTAATCCTCTGCCTTGCGGCGCCGGGTTCTAGTCCTGGTCGGGGCACTGGATTCTGTCCCGGTTGCCCCTCTTCCAGGCCAGCTCTCTGCTGTGGCCTGGGAGTGCAGTGGAGGATGGCCCAGGTGCTTGGGCCCTGCACCCCATGGGAGACCAGGAGAAGCACCTGGCTCCTGGCTTGGGATCAGCGCAGTGCGCTGGCGGCAGCGTGCCGGCCGCAGTGGCCATTGGAAGGTGAACCAATGGTGAAGGAAGACCTTTCTCTCTGTCTCTATCTTTCTCACTGTCCACTCTGCCTGTCAAAAAAAAACAAACACACAAATTATAAATGGGGTGGTTTTATAAAACATGCCAGCTGAATGTACAGGAAAATGTAATCTCTATATTTTGATCTCTTTCCTAAGTCTTCAAGTGCTTAATAATAAGAAACACAAAACAAAGAAATCTTTGTATGTCAGCATTGCTGCAAATACAATGTTTTGTCAAACAAGTTGTTAAGAATGATATTTTACCATGGTTGTAATGATCTGTGATTATTTTTTAAGGAATTATTTATTTGCAAGTCAGAATTACAGAGAGAGCGAGAGAGGAAGATCTTCCATGTGCTGATTCACTCTCCAGTGGCCACAACAGCCGGGGACTGGGCCATGCTGAAGCTAGGAGCCAGGCGCCAAGAGTTTCCTCTGGGTTTCCCAGGTGGGCTCAGGAGCCCAACCACTTGAGCTGACCTCCACTGCTTTCCCAAGAACATTAACATGGAGCTGGCTGGGAAGCGGGACAGCCGCTACTGAAACTGGTGCCCATATGGGATGTCAGTGATGCAGACCACAGCTTCATCTGCTATGCCACGGTGCCAGCCCTGAAAGGTTGTGCACCTGCACAGGAGGAGGAGTTTGTGATGGATGTGCCTGGGATCTGGGGTTGGGGGAAGCTGCTGATGTTCTCAGATCCCACAGACTGCCTGCTCATGCGAGTCGTTGATGAAACTTGTGATCTGCTCCTCTCAGCTTGTCACGACCAGAAGGGCTCCATGGCTAAGTTTATGTCACTGGGCTCCTCCTGCTGCCTGTTCTCTGTGAGCTTGGAGTCCTGGCCTCCCTTGAGTCCCTGCCTCGGGGTTACCTTACCAAACCTGGCTTCTGTTCTATAGACCCCAGGGCTGGCTTGGCTTCTGTTCCAAACAGAAACTGAGACTGGACCTTAGAAAGTAACCAGGCTGGGGCCAGCACTATGGTACAGTGGGCTAAGCCTCTGCCTTTGGCACCAGCAGTCCACATGGGTGCCGATACGTGTCCTGGCTGCTCCTCTTCCAATCCAGCTCTTTGCTTTAGGCCTGGGAAAGCAGTGAAAGATGGCCCAAGTGCTTGGGCCCCTGCACTCGTGTGGGAGACCCAGAAGAAGCTCCTGGCTCCTAGCTTCAGATCAGCTGAGCTACAGCTGTTGCAGCCATTTGGGGAATGAGCCAGCATACCCAAGACCTTTCTCTCTGCCTCTCCCACTCTCTGTCTGTAACTCTGCCTCTCAAGTAAATAAATAAGATCTTTTTAAAAAAGGAAAAGAAAAGTAACCATGCTGCTGTGCATTTCTGGGCAGTGGACTGATTCTCCTTCGCTCTTGGTGTAACGGGTTGCTGAACATGCCCCCGCCCAGGCAGCACTTAGCACTGACTGCTGACTCTCCTCCTCCATTCACTCAGCATAATCACAGTCTTGATCCTTTCCCCTCCTCACAACCCCGGGCCAGAAACTGGGTGGACTTTTCTTTCCCCCACATCCTGCCCTCTTCTTTTCTGACTGCATTTAGAACTGGAGACACGTGTGTCTCCTCTGCACTTGAGAGAATTCTCTAAGCTCACTACTCCAAGCTAAGGTGTTGATTTGCTAAAAGGGAATTAAAGGGATTTGGAAACTATTTTCTCAAGATAGCCTGGTGAGCCAGATATAAAGGAAAGCTGATAAAGTGAAGTACGTCTATCAGAGTAAGTAATTCTGATTGACCCTAAAGGGAGTGCAAATTGCCACTGATTGTTATTAATGTGATCCAACTTTTACTTTTGAAGATCACTTTGGTTGCAATGTAAAGAGTACATTAGACACTAATGCGTTCCAGAATTTGCACCCATGACACCACAGAAAATGGAGATTATTATACAGCACAATAGGGGAGCAGAAATAGGTGACCCTGGGCCCTGCCCAGGGGCCATCAGGACTGAGAGAATGAGCACACCTGAGATCCATTCATGATTACGCATTGACAACATTGGAAGTACAAGTCTGGAAGGCAGGAATTTAGTACAAGACAAGTAGATTAATTCATGCCAGGGATGATCACTGTTTATAGTAGTTCTTCATGGCAAGAAATATGGTGAGAAATGAGGGGGTCTGGGGATATCAAGTAGAAGAAAAAGGATGCTATATTTGACCGAATGGTTGGATAAAAGCTGATGCCACTTCACAGAGGTGGAAGGAGTTTCCAAGGCAGTGGAAAAAGAGGATGACCTTGCAAAGTCAGAAGCAAGGGAGCTATCAGAAGTTTGGCTTTTTCTCTAATTTTTACAAGTAAGAATAATTACTGTTTACTGAGTACTTCCTATTTGTTAGGTGTGGTGGACTGAATGTGTCCCCCTGAAATTCATGCATTGAAGCCATAACTCCCTAATATGATGGTGTTTGCAGGTAGGATGCTTGGGAGGTAATTAGGTCTAGATGAGGTCATCAGGTAGGACCCCCATGATGAGATAGTACTGTTGGAAGAGGAAGACAGAGAGCTTGCTCTCTCCACCAGCACACATTGCACAGTCCAGTGAGAAGGTAGCTGTCTATAAACCAGGAAGAGAGCCCTCACCAGAAACAGATTCTGCAGAATCTGCCGGCTCTTTGGTCTTGGCTTCCAGCCTCCAGAACTGTGAGAAGCAGGTGTCTATTGTCTAAGCCACCAGGTCTACATGATTGTGTTACAGCAGTCCAAGCAGAGTTGGACCACAGATACCACATCATTAATTCACAGGGAACTCTAGGAGTTGGCCGTCATTGTTGAAGAGTGAGGAGATGGAATCTCTAAGAGCTAAGTAACTTGCCTGGGCAATTCAGAAATTTCATCATGGAGCCAAGACTCAGATCCTGATCTGTTCCCAGAACCTGTTGTTTTCCAATTATACTATGCCTCTGTAAAGACAGTACTTCATGATTTATCTCTCAAAGTTGCTAATCTATGGATGCTTGGCAACTTCCCAAATGCTTCTATTCCATGCCCATAGCCATAGAGCCAAAGTCACAGCAGCAGTTAATAGTGAGCCAGGATGCGACTCACAGTTCTGCTTCACCTTCCTCTCCCTTCGCAGGTCTCTTGCCCCTCCCTGCCTGAGCAGAGTGCGTATGGGAGAGAATGAGGCTACAGTGTTTGTGCTCTGGGGATGCTCAGTGTTTTGACTCTGCAGCTACATATGCACCTGTAGAAGCCTCCTTGCTTCCATTATATGATGATCCCGAACACTCTGCAGAGGCTTTGGGGATCTCAGTCCATCTCAGCCACTTAAGCTCCACATTTCACGATCTGTAGTGTCATGTGTAGCTGAAGGATTAGGGAAAAGCCAGACAACTTTGAGTCTTCTCTGTACCAGTTCAGACATGGACTCTATGAGGCAGTTTTAAGGTTTTCAAAATGATTTGCACTTAATTCACTTTAATCCTGATCTATGTTCTTTCTCATGGTGGAAGATACAAGATAATTCTCCTCATTATTAAAGCAATGTACATTACACATGAGTTCAAATACCCAAGCAAAGGCAAGATGATGTCATTTCTGCATTCAACGTAACCATGCCCTTGCCCGAGGGAAATGACTCCTTTTACTTGTGATTAAAAAAAAATCATACCTTTGTACCTGGGTTAAGATATGCTTGGTGATATGATTTCATTTTTGATCCATGACATTGCTAATGCGTTAGGTTTCGTCTAACTTAAGCTTCTTCTTGGTGTGTGTTGTTGGTATAAACAAGTGCCAAGCTTACTACAGCACTGACAAATTCCTTAGATGCCTCAGCACAATTAAAAGAACTAAGTTGTTGCAGGGTAATTACCCAGGATGGATTAATGTGTAATCCAGAAAGGCAGTAACACTCCTGGCAAGCATGAACCCTGGTTTATTACTAAGAGACAGAGAAGGCAGGCGGGTAGGGGAATGCCAGAGCGTGGGCATTCACCTCTCCGAACAGGCTCAGGGGATGAGCTAGTGTTTTTGAAACTGAGGATCTCTTTCCCACCCGAATGCTTCAGCTACTGCTGGAGCACCCTGGGAAACCCACACCTTGAATGTTTTCCTGAATACTCAGCTAGGAGACAGCGTCCTTGTGAAATTTCTCCTAGGATCTAAAGTAGCAAATGTTCCTTCCATTACCATTGTTTATTCTCTGAGAAAGAGACAAAAACTGTCCTATTTGTCTTTATTTTCTATGACCAAAACCCACTCAATAAATATTCTGACCACTTACATAGTTGGCACATACAAGTAAGAGTTTAATTACCGTTCCAACTGAAATGTTTTCTACTTTTTACTACAGTGGAAGGATTCTCTACCAGGCAGTAAACTCTGTGTTTTTTAAAAATTCCCACATTTAAAGGCAGGGTTAACGTGAGAGCAAAAACAAGGACCAGTGTGTAAAACAGATTATCAGTCATCCAGAAATAACAGAGAATTTTCATCTCTGTGCCCCATTAGAAACTTCTAGAAAACCATGCATGAAAATGCCAACAGAATGGCAAGCCGGACTTACGGCTCAAATGGGTTTACTATTTCTTCTCTACTCTTTGAAAGTCCTTGGGTGATAAATATTGTTCAGAAAGACAGGAATATACTTCAGAGGCGTAAAGTTGAGAGGAAAAGAAGCCGTGGAATCTTCACACAACGCGAATTCTTGGGCAGCGTTGTGCACAGCAGGCTGAGCTGGTGCTTAGGACTCGTACGTCTCATTTCAAAGTGCCCGGGATCAAGTCCCCTCCACTTCCGATCCAACTTCCTATTAATGTGCCTGGGGAGCAACAGATGACCGCACAAGCAGGTGGTTTCCTGCCACCCACGTGGGAGACACAGATGGAGTTCCTCGCTCCCGGCCCAGCCCCAGCTGTTGGGGAGAGCACCAGCAGATAGAAGATCTGCTGCTTCACTCCCCAATTGGCCACAACGGCCAGAGCTGTGCCGATCCGAAGCCAGGAGCCAGAAACTTCTTCCGGGTCTCCCATGTGGGTGCAGGGGCCCAAGGACTTGGACCATCTTTCACTGCTTTCCCAGGCCATAGCAGAGAGCTGGATCGGAAGTGGAGCAGCCAAGTCTTGAACCGGCGCCCATAGGGGATGCTAGGCTTCAGGCCAGGGCACTGCACCACAGTGCCAGCCCCGAAAAGAAAAATTTAACATTAAATTTCCAAAGAGAAAAATTGTTAAAGAAATAAATCTTTTTTGGCTAAAGTTTCTACAAGGCAAGTTGAACGATATTTTGCCTAGAGATACAGACTTAATAAGTGAACTAAGTTACGAGGTGAAGAGTAGCGAGGAGATACACCAGGGAATTTCAGGGGCATTGGTAAAGGTCAGTTCTTACGTTAGGCAGCAGCTTTGTAGATGTCTGTTCTGCTACATCAGAATAGCTGGGTGTGGGCCCCAGCATTGGCATTTGTAAACCGAGACATAAACAACCCCCAGTGTGTCTAAAGCACTGTCAGGTTTGAGAGTCACTGAGCTAAACTATTCACATCTGGCCTCTGTCGGTGAGCTTCACCATCTGGGAAGTGGAGGGGAACACTCACACTGCAGGCTCCAGGCACTGAGTGCACAGCCTATTTCAGACCCCCGTGGAAAGAGTCCCAGCTCCTGAGGTTTTCAGAGGCAGGAAGTGCCCGCCTGGGGCAAAGGCACAGACATGAGCCTGTCTTGCTGTTTCTTCCCATTGTGTGGCTACAGTCAAGTATTTATTAGAGGCAGGGCATGGGCTCCTGAGGGTTAGACGGTCTATAGGGGGGAAGTCGGCCAAAGTAGGCCCCCAGGACCGTGACGATAATTTTGTGAGAGCACATTCTCTGTGTCCTCATGGGGACCAGCAGTAAACCCATGGCCCTGTCTTCATGCTAGCAGGAGTTAGGCTGGGCTCCTTATTTTGCGCTTAGCCGTTCATCTTAGAAGGAGAAGAAAGTCCAGGCAGTGGAGGGAGGGTCACATTAAAGAGACGTGGAGTTGCTCAAGCTTGTTGTGTGGATTAAAGACCTAAGCATAAGGCTTGAACTTGCAAAAAAAAAAAAATCCTAGGAGAAGACATAGGGGCGAATTCCTTTATTTGCCCTTGTCAACAATTTTATGAATATGACCCCCCCAAGGCACAGGCAACAAAGTTCAGTTCAACACTCACCACAACCAAACCACTGCCGAGTATGCAGGAAGCATTTAAGTAAAGTGATTTTATCCTTTAGTGATTTCCTTACTTAATAGCTGCACCGCAATGATATTTGCATTGATTTGTTCCGGCTTACCTCTTGTTCCCAACTTTGGGGACACAGAAGAGCTTGGATGTTCCCAAAGACGCCAGTCTTGTCTCTCCATCCTGTCTCCCTGGCTGACACTTGCTCAGTGAGGCTCAACTCCGGCAAAACATCTCCCAAGAAGCCCAGTGAGCGGCCCCGCCTACGCCTTCCTTTAGTGCTCCGTGCTTGCTGTGTGAGCCACGCGAAATGAACTGGTTTTCTGCCTTCACTAGCGGGCCTTTTGACAAACGCTCCTTAAAAGGTAGCAGTTGACTCTTGCTCACTACATCCGTGGTACACAGCACAGTGCCTGCGACATGGTGTGTGAGGATCTTTGCTTTCATGAGTGATTAAATGAAGTCGTTTCTTGTGAGCAAACACTTTGTGGATGAGGACTACAGCCTGTGTAGAGGGGGGAGGAGACAGGCTTGACATGATGGGAGCAGTGATGAGCACTTGCAGATATTTAAATAATCTCCGTCCACCTTGTTTTCTCTGTGCTGTCACTCTGGTACAACTATTGGTTGAACCTCTAATTTGCTTATCTTTTTTTGTTGCTATTTCCTATCCCAGTGTCCCTTTTTTCTATTTTGGGAAAGACTTTTAATCTATTTCACCCTTCATGTCTTCTATTTTGTTTTTTAGTTGTTTGTTTTTTAGTTATCTATTTATTTGAAATTCAGAGTCACAGAGAGAAGGAGAGACAGAGAAAGAGGATTTCCATCTGCTAGTTCACTCCCCAGATGTCCACAAAGGCTGGGACTGGGCCAGGCCAAAGCCAGGAGCCAGGAGTTTCAACAAGGTCTCCCATATGGTTGCAGGGGCCCAAACACTTGGGCCATCCTCTCCTGCTTTTTCAGGCCTTTAGCAGGGAATCAGATCAGAAGTGGACAGCTGGTACACAAACTGGTGGCCATATGGGATGCCAGCATCGCTGAAGTTCTCTTTAGCTGTTAAGCTGCATCCAGGAGGCTCTTTCTTAATCTCTGAATATTTTTTTTACTGCTCTGACTTTAACATTCATCTTGTCTTCTATATTTCTGAGATATTAACCAAAAATGTTTGCTTGTTTGTTTCGTATAATTTCTTCTGTTTCCTTCAAGTTGCTCTTTTTTAGGCCCTGTCTTTCATCTTTGAAGACTGTCCTCAGATGCCTGTCATTGCCCTCCTTAGAGCGAGTGGACTTCATACGATCAGTTGAAGACCTGAACAGAACCCAAAGACTAACCTTCCCATGAGTAAAAGAGATTTTTCTTGCCTGACTGCATTCAAACTGAACATTGGTCTTCTCTTGCCTTCAGACTCAAATTGAAGTATTGGGTTTTCCTGGGTCTTGAGCTGGCTGAGGACTGGCAGGCTCCCATTGGTACTCCTGGTTCTCAATCTTTCCTACTTGGGCCAGAACTATACCATGGCTCTCCTGGGTCTCCAGCTTACAGACTAGGGATCTTAGGAATTTCCAGCTTCCATGACAGAATGAGCCAATTTCTTATGGTAGATAGGTAGATTTAGGTAAATCAATCTTGTAGGTTTTATTTCTCTGGAGAATTGAGACTAATACAGATTTTGGTACTATGCTTAGTTCTAGAGGACCAGTGTTTTAAGATGGAGTTTTCTGAATTGGTTCTAGGGTTTTGGGAATTGACTCTTTAATCTAATTAGATTTAAAGATTATAATGACTCTATTTCCAGTAGTAAAGAGTGCACTGGTAATCCACGGCAGGTTACAGTAATAGAGATATGCAGGCTATTACCAGTGAATAATCAATTACTTACAAGAAGCAAGATATACATATCTGTCTATATGACACTTTAAATATTTTTTCAAAATTATAAATATTATGAGACTGATCAATTGCTCCTAAAGTTTCTATACAAAGCAAAGGAAAAAGGATGAGCTCAGGTATTCAAATTTCTAGTTCCAGGACCAAATTTTATGATCTGGAATATTCTATGTGTATCGTGAAAAAGACCCTTAACTTCTGTAACAGCAGAGCTGAGACTGCTGAAAATTAAACTCAGAATCTCATCCTGCAACTCACTGAATTACAACAAAGGTTCAACTTGCAGCCCACAGGGTGTCTATTGTTAAAATGAAAATGTTAATTTGGAAGGAATGGAATTTTGCAATTAGGATAGGGAATTGTGGGAAACCCTTGAGGGTTAGTGAACCCCCAAATTCAGATAAGTCCTCTTTGCCAGTGGTAACAGCCTCTTTACCTCCAGCAGAAACCATTTCCAAATTGCTTTCTAAGGAAATTATCCCTACATAGCCTGAGGAAATCATAATAGCCTCCCCAAGGAAGTTGCCATGCAAGACAATTCTGGTTCTCCTAAGCATGTACCACCATCATCTCTCTTTGATTTTAAACCAATAACTAGATTCAAGACCCAGCAGGCCCCTAAAGATGAGATTCAAAGTATAACTCATGAGTTGGTTTGCTACACTCCAAGATACACTCCTTGAGTTTTTAAATTTAAACAGTGAGAAATCTGGGAACATGTGTGGAAGTGGATATTAAGGATGTGGAAAATGGTAGAAGCAACAAAAAGTTGGATCAAGCCAAATGTACTTCTATGGGCTCACAAAGCAGAGATTCTATATTGACTGTTGCAGCATAGGAAATCAGAAAGGGCTCTTTTGTTTGTAGGCTGAAATATGGACCAATAGGTGACCCTCAGCAACAATTTGGATGCCAGACCTGTCCTAGTTTAATGTAGAAGAAAGGTTTCAAAGACTTGAGGAGAATGGAATGTTAGAATTGATTTGTGAGTTAAAATCTGCTTACACACAACTGGGAGGGCCCAAGAACATAACTTTTACCACTCCTGTGGGAAACAAATTTGTCAGGGGAGTCCAGCATTCCTGAACAGCCTTGTGATGCTGTTCTCTGGAGGGAAAATCCTACTGTGACAGCCACAGTCACTCAATTGGAAAAGCCTAACTATAATGGGGATAATTAGGTCTGGGAGTGGTAGAAGCCAAGTGGCAGCACTTAACTGTGAATGGTGAGGGGACATGTCTACCATAATGGACAGCAAGGTCCAGGCAGCAATCAGAATGGTCCATCCAACTTGCACAGATCTGCGGCATTGGCCAGTTGATGATGATATCCTGGACGTGAAATACATAGTAGGCCTACGCAGTTCTTATTTGATCTATTTAAATAGAAAAGTTCTCGGTCAAATGAACAAAAATCTAACCTGAATCAAAATAACAAAGAGTCATGTCCCATTTTTCAGACTTGAGCCAATTTACAGACCCAGATGCCTTGAATGGCCAGGTTTCCTTAAACAAAGATGGGGGCAGATGATTCATGGAGTTTTAGGTTAAGTCTGTCTCACAGTGGCCCTTGTAGCTCCCTGAGCTGATGCTATGGTTAATTCCTGGTTCCAGAATGCATAATTGGGACACACACACACACATTCATTAGCTGGCAGAATTCTCACAGTAGTTCCATTTGCTTGTGCAGTGAGGACTCAAGTGATGAGAAAGGCCAAGTGAATGTCGCTAAAACTGCCTCTACTTAGGAACATCATAAACCAAAAGCAGTACTGTGTTCTGGAAGGAGTTCAGAGATTAGTGACACTCAAGGAGTTGAAAGACATAGAGGGGGTGATTCCTACCACATCCTCATTCAACTCACCTATTTGGCCTAAGGAAAACACAGGTGGATCTTAGAGAATGTCAGTGGGTGATCATAGCTTACCTTGATGTGGACTCATTGCTTCCACAGTTCAGCACATATCCTGGGATCTGTACACAATTACTGATCTGGCAAATACTTTTTTTCTCATTATCTATCAACAAGGACCATTCAAGGCAGTGGGCATTCAGAGAGCAAGACCAGCAATACACTTGCACTGCCCTATTCCAGAGGTATCTCAAACCTGTCTAGTCCTTCATCATAACACAGTTTCTAAGACTTTTGATTGTCTTTCCCTTACACAGGGTATCACACTTGTCCTAATCAGCTCAGGTTGCCATAGCAATATACCATAGTCGCATAAATGGTGGAAACATTTCTCAGAGTTAGAGACAAGGAAGCCCAAGATCATGGCACCAGCTGATTTGATTCCTGCTAAGGGCTCTTTTCCTGGCTTGTTGGTAGGCTTACTACGTCTTCACATGGCCTTTTAATTAATTAGCTAATTAATTTTTGATATATGCATAAGGAGAGAAAGAATGACTGTTCCTCTTCTCATAAAGCCACTAATCCCATCAGGAAATCACCACCCTTATAATTTCATCCAACCCTAATTAACTCCCAAACTCCCCATCTCCAAATACTATTAAATTAGGCATTAGGCTTCCAACATATGAACTCGGGAAGGACATAAACATCCAGTCCATAATAATACTGGTTATTTGCATTGATGGCATTATACCAATTGTGTCTAATAACCAAGAAATTGCAATGACTCTAGAATTATCAGTAAGATACGAGCCTGGCAGAGGGTAGGACACAAATGTGACAAAATTCAGGGGGCCGTCTATCTCAGTGAAACTTCTAGGGATCCAGTGGTGTGGGATGTGTAGAGATGTCCTTTCTGAGGTAAAAGATAAGTTGTTGCATCCCAGCAAGTTGCAAGCCAGTTTTACAATGAAAAAAAAAAAAAGGCACAGTGCCTCATGGGTCTCTTTGGATTTCAGAGGCAACATATTCCTATTTACCAAGTGACCTGAGAAGCTGCCAGCTTAGAGTGGCATGCAGGACATGACAAGGCGCCACAGCAGGTCCAGACAGCTGTGTGAGCTGCTCTGCTACCTGGGCCGTCGGACCCAACAGGACCAATGGTGCCTAGAGGGCAGTGGCAGGTAGGGGTGGTGTTTGGAGACTTTGTCAAGTTACAGTGCAGCCTTTGGGATTTGGAGCAAAAACCCTGCCATCCTATGCCATTGTTGCCTTTTGCAAAAAAGCTCTTGACCTGCTGGGGGGCCTTCATAGATACCGAAGCTTAACTTTGGACCAGGCGGTTACCATGCAGTCTGGACAGTCTATTGTGTCATGGTGTCATTTGACCCACCAAGCCAGAAAGTTGACCACGCACAGCCACATCCTTCAGCAAAGGAAAGTGGCACATCACAAAGTTGTAGCCAATGAGGAGCTACATATACAATGATGGTCCCGTAAGATTGCGATGGAGCTGAAAAACTGGTGACATCAAAGCCATCATAAAGTTCCAACTCAATGCATTACCCATGCATTTGTGCTGATGCTGCATATGCAAACATACAGCCCTGTCAGACATATAAAACTATAGCACATACAATTATGCACAGAACATAATACTCGATAATGATAATTAATGATCATGTTACTGGTTTATATATTTACTATACTGTGCTTTCAATTGTCGTTTTAGTGTGCACTCCTTCTACTCATAACAAGGAAAGTTTACTGTGAAACAGTGCACTGGGTTCTGCCAGTAGCAGCCTCATACATCTTGAGTTTCCCTTGCCTCTTGATTGTGTCAAGGGACTGCAATGAGTAATTGACCTACACCACCTAGGTGTAAGTCAGTGCAGGTGGTGGTGCTCACACAGTGATGAAACAGCCTGGAAATGCATCTCTCAGAATATACACCTGTTGTTCTGAGATTGGACGTGTGATTGGACCCAACAGGCTCTGAAGGCCTAAGGAAGTCGCATGAAGAAGTGGCCCAAATGCCAGTGGTCCCCTCTCCTGCTGCACTTCCTACATGTGGCCTTCACTTATGGCCACATAGAGAATCCTCATTGATTGGTGACATGAGAAGACTCAGGCCTGGCTTATAGATGGTTCTGTATGACAAGCAGGCGCTACCTGAAAGTGGACAGCTACTGCACCACAGTGCCTTTCTGGGACATCCCCTAAGGATAGTGGTGAAAAGAAATCCCCTCTGTGGGCAGAATTTCAAGCAGTGACTTGCTATGCACTTACCTTGGAAGGAGAAATAGTCAGATATTTGATTACTTTTTGATTCTGAGCTGTGATCAGTGATTTGGCCAAATGTTAAGAGAGACTTGGGGGTGTATGATTGGAAAATTGAAGAGAACAGGTATGCAGATAAACCTTTCTGAGCAAATACTGTGAAGGTAACTATGTTCCATGTGAATGCGCACACAAGGGTGACTCCAGCAAAGGAAGGAAGGATGACCGTTCTGTGAATACAACGTCTTTGCCCAGCCACCTGTCATCACCCAGTGAGGTCAGGAAAAAAGATGAGCTCAACAAAATACACTTCCTCTCATCAGGGCCAAGCTGGATATGCCACTGCTGAGTGCCCAATCTGCTAGCCACAGGGATCAGCACTGAGCCCCTGCTACTGCACCATTCCCAAGGACAACCAGCCAGCTACCTGCTGGCAGGTTGATTACACTGGGCCACTTCCATCATGGAAAGGGCAACACTTTGTTCTTACTGTAATAGACACTCTGGGTACAGATATGCCATCCCTGAAATGCTTCTGCCAAGTCTGCCAACCATGAGCTTGCAGAATGGCCTTTTCACCATCATGGTATTCCACACAGTATTATTTCTGGTCAAGGAATTCACTTCACAGCCAAAGGAGTGGTCTTTGTTGTTCCTTGCCATCCTGAAGCAGCTGACCTTTTAAAGACTTGGCTACAGTGCCAGCTAAGGGCTGTATATGCTCTGAATCAGCACCCACTAAATGGTGCTGTTTCTCCAGAACCAAGATGCATGCGCCCAGAATCAAGGGTGTGTGGAAATGGCAGTGGCCCTACTCATGACAACCCCTAGGGATCTACAAACAAAATTTTTATTTTCTCTTCCCAAAGCCTCATGCTATATAGGCCTAGAAATCTTAGTTCCAAAGAGAGGAATGCTTCTACTAAGAAAAACAATGATTGCATGGTATTAGAAGTGAAGACTGTCATCTGGCCATTTTGGACTTCTCTGATCCAATAGGCAAAGAAAGGACCCAGTGTGCTGGCTGGAATCACCGATCTTCTCTTCCAAAGGGAATTAATCAGGCTACTGCTCTCCAGTGGAGGAAGTGCAGTGAGTCTGAAATACAGCCATCCCCTTAGGGCATCTCGTCGTATCTCCATGCCCTGTGATTAAGATCAACAGAAAATGACAACCATCCAATACAGGAAGTTCTAGTAATGGCCCAGACTCTTCAGGACAGAAGGCCTGGGTCACCCCACCAGTTAAAGAACTAAGGTCAGGAGCCGGCGCTGTGACACAGCGGGTTAAGCCACCACTTGCAGTGCCAGCGTCCTATAAGGGCACTTGTTCAAATCACAGGTGCTCCTCTTCTGATCCAGCTCTCTGCTAATGCTCCTGGAAAACCAGTGTGGAAGATGGCCCAAGTCTCTGGGCCTCTGCCACCCACATGGGAGACCCAAAAATACATTCTTAGCTCCTGGCTTTGGCCTGGCCCAGCCCGGGTCATTGCGGCCATTTTCGGAGTGATCCCGCAGATGGCTGATCTCTTTCTTCCCCCTCTCTCCTCCTTCTTTCTATAACTCTGCCTTTCAAATATATGAATAAATCTTAAGAAAGAAAAGAATTATGGTCATCTGAGGTGCTTGCTGAGGGTGCAGACTGGGTAATGGGAAAAGGTAGTTACAAACACCAGCTACAACCACATGAGGGCTGACATTGGTAACAGTATTCCTTGTTATCAACATGAGTGTATATAAAGCAAATATCTTAGTTTTCTTCCTTCTGTCATTTCCTTATCATGCAACATAAGATGTGTTGACTTTGTATCATTGTATTTATATGCAAAATGATTTCTATGACAGTTCAACTTACAATTTTTGACCTCATGAAAGTACCATAATATGCCCACACAACCAATCTGCTTTTCACCTTGAGTATTCAATAGATTACATGAAGTAGTCAACACTTTTTAATAAATGGCTGTTCATGATCTTACCCAGTGTATGCTAAGGCAAATGTTCTGAGCACGTTTAACTAAGGCCAGGCTAAGCTGTGGCATCCAGAGGGCTAGGTATATTCAGTGCATTTTTTATTTAGGACAGTTTCAAGTTAGAACCGGTTTATTTTGACATAACCCGATTGCAAGTCAAGGAATATCTGTATTGTTAGTTTTATGTCATAGTATTTTAGTTGTGGGATATCAAGGAGAATAAACATGACTTGAGGACTTGTGCTCATCTTCCAGGCAAGGAATTAGTGAGTTTTCAGTTACAGGTAGGATAGTGCATCATGTTAGGCAGAATTATGATTTTGTGATTGTCCTCATTTGGAGACCAAGTATGATTTAATGAGATACAAATGGGTGGCCAGTTAACAAGGGACAGACTTGTGATGGTTAGTTTTATCAATTTGACCAGGATACAGAGTGCACAGATATTTGGCAAATAAATTTTAAAAATTACCCCAAGTATTTCTGTGAAGATGTTTTTGGATAAGTTTCACATTTAAATTAAAAACTGAGTAAAGCAGACTGCCCTTCCTAATGTGGGTGAGCCTTGTCCAATCAATCAGCCAAAGGTCTGCATTGAAATAATACACTGGCCCTCCCCAAATAAGAGGGAATCCCTCCTGCCTGACTGCCTTTGAATCATGGCATTAGCATCATTTTTCTTCCTTTGGATTCCAACTAAAACATCAGCTCCCCTGGGTCTCGACTTGCCAAACTTCAGGCCGGAGAAATACCACAGGCTCCCCTGAGTCTCAGTCCACTGGACAGGGCCTGGGACTACACCTTCTGCTCCGTGGGGTCTCTGGCTTGTGGATGGCACCTCTTAGGACTAGTCAGTCCCCATGATTGCATGAGCCAGCTCCTTACAATTAATGAATCAGTTCTATTCATTCTCTTCGGAGGCCCCTGACTCCTACAGTGGCTAAGAGGACACACAGCCTTTTCTCTGTAGCATCCGCAAATGTCAGCGCCTGCAGGTGGGTCTTTCACTGTGGGTGCTCAGTCTCCCAGGGCAGTCTCCTTAGTGCAGGGTAAACCTGATACTCAGAGATGGTGGAGGAGGATCCAAGTCTCATCTTTCATAGGAAGTTGTGTTTTTTTTTTTAATATTTATTTATTTATTTATTTGAAAGGTGGAGTTACAGAGAGAGGCAGAGAGAGGGAGAGAGAAAGATCTTCCATTCATTGGTTCACTCTCCAAATGGCCACAATGGAAGGAGCCGGGCCAATCTGAAGCCAAGAGTCAGGAGTTTCCTCTGGGTCTCCCATATGGGTGCCAGGGGCCCAGGCACTTGATCCATCTTCCACTGCTTTTCCAGGCCATAGCAGAGATCCAGATGGGAAGTGGAGCAGCCAGGACTCTAACCGGCGCCCATATGGGATGCCGGCACTGCAGGTGATGGCTTTACCAGCTCTGCCACAGCGCTGACCCCAGTAGGAAATTTTATATGGAAACCCATGTTTTCAATACAGCACCTCATTCACTCCCACTCTTGGCTGTGGCTGGAATCTCTTGCAGCTGGGAAAACAAAACCATCTTCCTTCCAAGAGGGATGTTGGTCTTAAGTTGGGGGTGAGTTTGCCTGGCCGGGGAAGTAACCTCAGGAATTACCTTTTCCTTAAATTTTTTTCAACCAATTCCCTGATATTTGGCTTCCTCCTTGCAGCCTCATTCAACACCTATGCTTTCAAGGTGTAGATGCCTCAAATCTCTGGGCTTTTCTGGGGTTCTGCCATACAGGTCAGCCCGGGGCTGACTGCCACATGATGCTACAACCCCCGCAGGCACATAACCTTTTCCATTCCCTGGTTTTAAGTCAGATGCAACTTGTTCATGCAACGTTCAGCTATTGGCATCATTTGCTATCTCCTCTCTTCCTTTTCCCTTGTGAGTCTTAGTCCATGCAGGTCACTGTAACAATATTGTAATGGGTGGCTTAGAAACAACAAACATATTTCTCACAGTTCTGGAGCGTACAAAGTCCAAGGGGAAGGCAGATCTGATGTCTAGTAACGGCCACTCCCTCATACACAGCTGTCTTCTCCTTTGAACATCACACGGAGAATGGAGCAAGGGCTTCTATTTCTGGACTCTTTGAGAAGAGCACAAATCCCATTGGTGAGGGATGGAACCCTCAAGACCTAATCACCTCCCAAACCCGGGCTTCCTACTACCATCACCTCAGGGGTTAGAACTTAGCAACCTGGGAAGGACACAAAAAGTAAACTGATGAATTCCTCAGGCCACAGCACTGGGTTTGATGCTTTTTATTTACAAAAAAAAATATTTTAGTGCTGTTTTAGTGGGGCTTTGGGAAGGAGCAGAGACTAAACCTATGTTGGGTCTGAGCAGAATGTGCAGGGCCATTGTGACACACATGGACTATCAACCTCCAAGTAAGTAGGAGGCCCCTTGTCCTTGTTTGGTAGTTGAGAACTGGGTAAATAAAACGTCTTCTGCCGTATTTTCTGTAATATGACTTTCGTGTATGGCTGGGATTGAACAGTAGCAAGTGTTTTCCTGTGGACTACGAATCAAATTCCACTGGGAAAACCATTTTAGGGTGTGTGTGTGTAACAGGGTGGGAGAGACAGCATTGATAGATATAAAATACAGAAACTGGCTCCAACAGAGTCTTCCTAGTAGATAATACCCAAGTCTTTTGTCTTAAAATCGTTAGAATTATCTGGTGTTCTACTGCACAGCAGGATGACCATAAATAAAATGAAGGGCTGTATATTTCAGGAAAACTAAAAGAAAGTATACAAAATGTTGTCATCGCAAAGCAATGGTGAGTATTTGAGGAGCTAGATGTGTGTATCCTGATTGGAACACTGCACCGTGCATACATGTATTGAAACATCGTATTGTACAACATAAATTTGTGTAATTTTATGTGTCAACGTAGGAACATGTTAGAATTAGAGGCAAACATTTCTTTCCTTGGGCACATCCCACTTCTTATGTCTGCTCCCTCTCTTTCCCTACCCCTTGGAATGTTAACTTGCACGTCTAGTAGTTTGTAGTTGAGTAGTCACATTCCCACATGCATCTTCTTGCACTTTGCCCTGTGAGTCACGGGAGACTGACATTTCTAGATCTCTTTAACAAGTGAGGAAGCTGGAGGTCACAGACCTTGTGGGCAGATTAAGTTCACACATGTGGCCAATGTGCCGTCATTTGGAAGCCAGGACACGTGAGCCTGCCTTGGTTGGCTTTTCCACCGGACACAGAGCCAGCTGGTCGGTTTATTGCTGGGCTTGGTTTTATTTTGTTTTGCTTCTTTGGGGTTGAGGTTTTGGAACACAAGTTAGAACATGGTATCAGACAGTCAGAAAAACACAACCCAAAAAACAAATACTATTTCCAGGGTATCAGGAGTGCGAATGTCCCATGCCACCCAGAATCACAGTTTCCAACTTTCCTTGGCACTCCCGCTGCAGCATATTTTAAAATAATGGTCTCATCATTCTCCTGACATGAACACTGACCACTTCTGCAGTCATGACTTGGCTACCGCTCTATGTTGTCCTCCCAGTGGGTCACTTCCCCTCATTGTGTCCACAAAGTGGTTACTGAGACAAAAAAAAAAAATGATCCCTGTAGATTTCTGGTACCTGATTGAAATTTCCTGGATGCTCGTCTACTTCTTGGCAGCAATTTAATTGATGTGGAAATATGAGCTGAACATGCCTCTTGGTTTTGATGTGTTCTCAAATTACAAGTTGCCGTTCCCCTAAACCTAACAGCTGGCGTGCACAGAAAGACATGAAAATACCATTCAATAAAGTTTACTTGAATAAAAAAAAAACCATGTCCTCCACAAAATGCTATTTTGACAGCTGTTTCAGCCATAAGCAGTGAAAATGAACTCATTTAAGTTCCTGAAATTCTCTATTTTTAAATTGGTGATTGTATGAGTTTGAAATTGCCTTACCTGATTTGATTTATTGTTTAGGAGTTCATGCTTTCAAACCTAAACATTTATCCTGAATTACATGACAAAAGTCTCCAAAAATGTTTGCCTGTGCTTTTCCTTGGGAGTTATGATGAATTTTAGGAGATTTCAAATTCTTTTTTTTTTTCTGGCAATTTTGTTAATCCACCCACCCATCCACGGTCCTTGTTTGAACTTGATATAGCTATGGATCTTGGTGTTGTTAAAGGCTTCAGCTCCATAGACTGACTTTTTTGTTTTATTTTTTCTTAACTAACAACTTTGTTTATATGCAATTTAGTTACCATACAATTCACCTGTTGAAAGCATACAACTCAATGGTTTTTGTATGTTCACAGATTGTACAACTGTAACCATAGAGATTTTAGAATATTTCATCACCCCTAGAAGAGACCTCATACTCACAAGCAGTCCATGAAAGACTTTGTACAGTAGTAGAGAAAAAGGATTGCATGTTTTCAAGTCTTCCTTCCTTGTGTCCGTGTACACATGGACGATTCTGAGCAAGTCACTTAACCTCATGAAACCTCCTTATAACAGTCTACAAACAACAGTACCTGAAAGGTATCGGAGGGGGATATTAAATAAGATCATGCACGATGAACTGTGGATCATGGACCATGAATAAGGCAAATACACCCTACATGTTAAGGATTACTATTTTTTCTTTTTTAAATTTTATTTATTATATACATTTCATGTATTTCATGGATACAAATTTAGGAACATAGTGATACTTCCCTCCTGCCCAGCTCCAACCCTTATTCTTCCTCCCTCTCCCTTTCCCATTCTTAATTTTTACAAAGATCTACTTTCAGCTTATTTAATGATTGCAAGTTTAACCCTACACCAAGTAAAAGAGTTCAACAAATAATACAAAGGAAAAACCACTGATCCTCAACAGAAGAGAAAAGGGCTGTGAACAATAATTGACTCAATCTTAGATTTACTAATAGGCCTTATATTAGATTTTTTTCAGAAAAAAAAATCAAGTAGGGTTTTGAGAACAGGTTACAGCGTTCATAACTTCAAGAGGAGTTTCTTTAAGAGAAGCATAAATGAATGTTAGTTTTGTCAAGAGAGTTCTGGTTCATCAAGTTAAATAAAAGCACATGAAATCCTAGAGACCTAATAATAATTAAAAATAGTCACAGGTTTCTTCCCAAAGCTCCTTTTAATCATCAATTAAATATTTGGGTGGCCCTACAATTACTGCTTTTGTAGCTATATATCTTTCTTAATCTTGGAAAAATGGGGGAAAACTTCTGAATTACAACACTTGCTACGATAGTTGTCCTCTCGTGCTCTCATTTTACAAACGAGGCACAGTTACTCTAGGGAGACCGCTCATAAAATCTGCTTGTTTCCATGTCTCACGGGACGCTCTGTGGTCCAGCGTGTTGGTAGGAAACGTCTGTCTTCACAGTGACAACCACAGCCATGACCTCAGGTGGACACGCGTGCACTCATTTGCCCAGAACCTGCCGAGCTGTGGTCCCGGGGAGAATGCACCTGAGGTTCCAAGCAAAGTGTGTACGCATGGCAAGAAACAAGCCATTGCTAGAACAGTCTTCAGTACGGAAGCAACATTGTGACGCTGGGTGCTCAGGTCCTCTGAAGAGAAGGTAATTGGGAAATTCTAATTAATTAGAAATACCAACATCCATGTGAGATGCGTGGCTAAAGTCCTTCCTGTGTTATTTGCAAGACAACCAAAAGCTGGCATTCGTAGATCAGGTTAGCTAGATGCTCTGGGGCATCTCGCAGGGGTTTGGACAAAAGGAAAAATACAAAGACCACTGTTCCTAAAGCCATAAAGGAAATCTTCCTGGATACTATAGACTGATACTCATGAGGTAGTTTTCATATGGGTATGTTGTTAGCTTTGAAATGTTAGTTAACAAAAACACTATGATCAAGTTGTTCAGATTTCTAATAAACTAAGAGAAGCACTTGTTAAGAAAATAAAGTGACCCTGTCCACTTTTCAAATTATGTTCCTAGTGGAGACGGACTGGAACTACCCCCATACGTCACTGAGAACCAACTGTGGGTATCAACTCCATTCGCAGTGGAGCCGTTCACTGTACTGGCGCCTAGAAATCAGCCATCACAGAGCTGATTGCAGCATAGCGATACGGAATTGCTACAAATTGTGGCTCGTTTTCCCCAGTCAGCTGAGTGTTGAGCATTTATAGGCACACCTCTTGGTCATAGGCTTTACAAAGATGATGTCATGTGAAGCATGTTGGCGACAGTGAAGCTATCCGCGTAGCTCAGATCCAGGCTGGACATTTGCTTTCCTGCTGCAACATAGTCATGTGTAAGGAATCGGAGTTCAGGGCCCACGCTGTGGCATAGCAGGTAAAGCTGCTGCCTGCAGTGCCGGCATCCCATATGGACACCGGTTCAAGTCCCAGCTGCTCCACTTCTGATCCAGCTCTCTGCTATGGCCTGGGAAAGCAGTAGCAGGTGGCCCAAGTCCTTGGGACCCTGCACCTGCGTGGGAAGACCTGGAGGAAGCTCCTGGCTTCTAGCTTCAGATCGGCCCAACTCTTGTCATTGTGACCATTTGGGGAGGGAACAAGTGGTTGGAAATTCTCTTTCTCTGCCTCTGCCTCTGCCTCTCTGTAACTCTGCCTGGCAAATCAATCAATCAATCAATCTTAAAAAAAAAAAAAAAAAAAGAACCAGAGTCCAGGTGGGTGTTTTGGCACAGCAGCTTAAGCTGCCACCTGGGAGGCCCACATCCCGTATTAGAGTGGTGGCCTCTCCATGCTTCCGACCCAGCTTTCTGCGACTGCTCCTGGGAAGCAAGAGATGATGCCCCCAATGCTTGTTTCCTGCCACCCTCATGTGTGGTCTACACAGAGTTGGCGCCTAGCTTCGGTCTGATGGAGTCCTGGTTATTATGGGCACTTGAAGATTGAACCAGCAAATGAATCATTTCCTCTCTCTCTCTTTCTCTCTCTCTCTCTCTCTCTCTCTCTCTCTCCCCTTCTTCTGTTGCTCCACCTTTTAAATACGTAAATAAATAAGTAAACCCATTTTTAAAATGAAAATGTCAAAGGAGACTTAGGACACAGGAGTCACCAAGTCTTAGAGTTGGAATGATCACCAAGTCTGCTGAATGAAGAAAAACTACCAGTGAGAGTTGGGCCATTTCATTCTGTGCTATGTACATGTTTTGGTTTGGTTTTTTAACCCATAGCTTGGCTTTTATAGTTTTTCCTATTAGATTTCATTTCTTGTGTTCAAATCATTTTTCCAGATAATTTCTCTTTGTTACACAATTATCTCTACTTTATTTATTTCTTCCCTTACTTATATTTTGGACTTTTGAAAAAAAAAAAGATTTATTTATTTTGAAAGGCAGAGTGACAGAGGGAAGGAGAGAGAGAAATCTTCCATCTGCAGGTTCATTCCCAAAATGACTGCGACATCCAAGATTGGGCCAGGTTGAACCCAAGAGCCAGGAACTCCATCTAAGTTTTCCACATGGGTGGGTGGCAAGATCCCAAGCACCATCTGCTCAGAAACTGAGCAGCCAGGACTTGACCTGGCACTCCAATGTGGGATACCAGAATCACAAGCAGTAGTGTAACCTAGTGTAGCAAAACACCACTCTCTTTCTGATATTATCAGTGTCTTATTTGGATTGTGTTTCTGTTAGAACATATATTAATCAGCACTTGACAAATTACAAATCCCAATATAAATATCAATGGTCATGAGTATTTTCATGAAAATTCGACACATTGCCATCCATACTGACACCAGAGTTACTGATGTAACAACAAAGTGTTTTGGTTTGTGCTGAAAAGGACAATGTCTTAGTTTGGTTTTCCCCAAGGCAAAGACTTAGAGGCAAATAGTGTATTGAGAGCTGACCCCAGAAAGCCAGAAGCAGGTAGAGTGAGGGGGCAGGTGGGAGAGATGGTGAAGAGTGCTCAGTGGGGCTCCTTGCTGCTGGGGCGCAGTCCTGCTGGAGACTGCTCTAGTCTCTATAGCAGGTGCACAGGTGTCTCTGAAACAGATGACCCTGCAGCCTTTATCCACTGACAGCCCCCTCTACTGGTTGAGGCTTGTCCCTGAACACAAAAGCTCCCTTGCACTGGGAGTTGTGACAACTCCCCAGGCAACACCTGAGAAAGCCTGATACCAAACACCAGGCGGCTGCCCCTGCCTGAGAATGAAGGGCCCAACATCGTTACCCACAGAAATTGCCCACCACAGCCAGAGCTGAAGCAGAGGCGGCCAAAGGCATGTGGTCCAGGGCCCCAAGAGCATTGGCTACCAACAGAACAGCGAAATGAGTTTGGAGAATCATTCATTGATTTAGTATGTCTATTTATTAATTGATTAGATCAACACGTATCTACTCAGCATGGATTATTTATTTCAAGGCACGATTATAAGTTCTGCAAAATCCATGCCCTTGATGAGCTCATATTCTAGCGGAAGCAGACACATTTTTAAGTAAGTAATAATGTAACACCCATCAGTGACACTTTTTTAATAATAAAAGTAAAAGGTTAGGTGGCAATGCATCCAGGGGCAGGAAGTGTTAGTTCAGAAAGAGTGGTGAAGAAGGACCTTTCAGATGGGGGCTGTGTGAGCAGAATCTTGCATGAAGTGACGAACAGGCAAGCAGGTGTCCAGGGGATGGCTCTCTGGGCAAAGGACTTAAACAGACATTTTTCAAAAGATGAAATCCAAATGGCCAACAGACACGTGAAAAAATGCTCAGGATCACCAGCCGTCAGAGAAATACTGATCAAAACCACAAAGAGGCTTTACCTCTCCCCCATTAGAATAACTTTCATACAGAAATCAATGAACAAATGCTGGTGAGAATTCAGGGTAAAAGGTACCCTAATCCACTGTTGGTGGGAATGTAAACTGGTAACGCCACTATGGAAGACAGTGTGGAGATACCTCTGAGGTCTATATATAGATCTATCATATGACCCAGCCATCCTACTCTTCAGAATCTACGCAAAGGAAATGAAATCTACGTACAAAAGAGCTATCTGTACCTCCATGTTTATTGCAGCTCAATTCACAATAGCAAAGACATAGAATCAACACAAATGCCCATCAACTGGATAAAGAAATTATGGGATATATACACCACGGAATACTATACAGCATTAAAAAAACGAAGTTTGATCATTTGCAACAAAATGGATGAAACTGGAAAACAGCATACCTAGAGAAATAATCCAGTCCCAAAGTGACAAATTCTCTATGTTCTTCCTGACCTGTGATAACTAATAAAGCACCTAAAAGGCAACATGTGGAAATGAAATTGACACTTCGAGAAGCTATGATTTTGAATAGCCCTTCTCTTGACTGTTGAGGAAAAGCTTTATATTCTATATTTATGTTTATCTTTTGCTTTATAATATTTTCCTTTTATTTTTCTCTTTCATATGATTCATTGAACTCTATACTTAACATAGAGTTAATCATACATATACAAAGTTAATTGAAAATAGATCTTAACAAAGAATATGAGGGAGAATAAGAAAGGGAAGGAGAAGAGGGATGGGAGTGTGGGTGAGAGGGTGGGCACAGTGGGAAGAATTACTAAGATTCTAAAGCTGTCATTGTGAAATGTATGAAGTTCATAACTGCAAACAGTATAGCCCTACATACAATCCTATGGCCTTACTTCTAAGAGTATAGCTTAACAACTAGCCATAGGACCTAAAATCCCATATGCTGATAAAAATAGCAGCTTAAGTGTTATAAAGATCAAATGGATAGGAATAAGTGGTAAAGTGACCATATAGATAGAATCAAGTGTTAAAATGATCATATAAATAGGACTCAGTGCTTGGGAACAATAATAGAATTTTAAAAGAATGAAGGCTCCAACATGGGAAGCAGTCCATACAGCAGACTCATAGAATGGCAATCACTTTAAGTAGCACTCTGACCTCAGAATCAGCCCTTAAGGCATTACAGTCTGTCTGGAAAGCCCATGGGGAGCATTTCAGGCATAGAAAGCCAAGAATCTCTGGCCAAAAAATGTCCTACATAAAAGACCCCTGTGGGTGAGACCCCAATGGAAAGAAGTAGCCACCAAAGAAGAATGTACTTTTCTCTGAAGGGAGGAGAGAACTTCCACTTTGCTAATGGCCTTGTAGTGGATCCAAAAGGCTTCCATAGCTGAGGCAGCTCGTGTCAACAGCCTTGGGTGATCACTGATGTCATACATAAGAGTGTACGTTAAATAAGCAAGAGTCACTGTGCCTTGATTCCCATGCAGGACCTCTGTCCCCAAAGAGTCATACCATGAGACTTAATAGTAAAACTTGTTCTCAAGAATCACTTCCTTTTAGTGTATTAAATGGAGGATATTATTATGTCTCTTAAGTTATAGTTACATCTAAGAGCTCACAAAAGATGCATCATCCTTGGGTTCTTCTTTATAGACAAGTTTCTAAAAGGAAAGAAGGGGGAGTAATGAAGGGAAATGAGGAAAAGGGGAAAAACAAAAGCAAAATCACCTTTGAGAAGCAATAAAGTGGAACAACCCTTGTAGCCCTGTCTAGACTGTTGAGGAACAATTTTCTTAGTTTTGTATTCCATTCTTTGTTTTTCTTTCTTTGTTTTTCTTTCTTGGACAAACAAGAGAGGGAGGAGTAAGGGGAGGAGTTGGTGGGAGGACAGGTACGGTGGGAAGAATGGCTATGTTCCTAATGTTGTATATATGAGATACACACAAATAAAAAATTATATATATTTATTTATTATTTATTTATTTGAAAATGAGAGATAGAGACAAAGTGGATTGTCATCTGATGGTTCATTCCCCAAATGGGCTTATTGCACTACACCAAAATGCTGGCCATCTACCACCGCCACCCCGAGCATGCTTTCTGGGAACATGGTGCTTCATAAAAGTTGGAACCACCTGTATGCTACTTTCCATTCCTGCCCAGAGAAGCAGGAGGAATTCTACATAAAACAAGTACTAAATACTGATTTCCAATGCCAGGCCAAAGATCACTAAAGATTCCAGAGCTGATGTGTTGGAGTGGAAAGAATACAGAATTGGGCATGCCAGTGTTGTAGAGCAGCAGGTTAAGCTGTGTTTGCAACACTGGTGTCCCAACTGCTCCACTTCCAAACCAGTTCCCTACCAATGCACCTGGAAAAGCAGCAGATGATGGCCCAAATATTTGAACTCCTAGTTGAAGTTCCTGGTTCCTGGTTTCAGTGTGGCCCAGTCCCATCCACTGAAGCCATTTGGGAACTGAATCAGAGAATGAAAGCTATTTCTCTCATTTGCTCTTTCTCTCTCCCCACATCTTTACTGCTCTGCCTTTCAAATAAATAAATCTTAAAGAAAGAAAGAACATAGAACTGGGCTTAAATCTGTTGAAATTTCAGCTCTAATAATAGGTAAGAAGGTGGCTTCAGAAAATGATTTTACCCTTGCTGAGCCTCACCCATAAAGGTTGGATGACACCACTGCCTACCCTGGGGCATTGGGAAGACTAAATCAGACACCACATATCAAACATCAGATCCATACCAGGGGCCAAAAATGGATTATTCTCAGACTGATAACATCACAGAAACACTGATTGTGTGGTTTTTGTCTTACAACAACAACAAAAAATAGAATAGCCCATGCAAAATTGAAGCTAAGTAAACAAATAAACTGAAAGGAGCTTGTAAACAGATCTGACAACCCATTTAAGTCCAATTATCCCAAGACACACATTTAGTGTCCGTGAGAAACTGCTGGGGCCGGTAAGAAAGCAAGAAAGTAAGAAAGTGAAAGTCAACAGCCCACCAATGGTCTCCTGCAAACTTTCTTTGCTTATCTCTGGTTTGGAGAGAAGGAAAACTGATAATGCAACACAGTTGCTGATGACTCAAATGTAGGAAGAGACCCCACCCCTAGATGGGAGATATATTTTGATGATCCAGCAAAGAGCACAGGAATGCATGACTGCCATTTGTCAAGAGAAGACATAATCACCTCATTGACGCCCACGTAGCTGGCAGGGCCGTAATCATCTTTTAGTAGGACTCAGAGACCACAGGAGCAGGCAGGCCCTCTGAGTCCCAGGATGCAAGGGAAGTAGCTCACAGGTGTGTTCAAGTCTACGTCAGATCCATCAGTCTGAGACGACTACACAGGGATCCCTCCCTGCCCAGACTCCCCACCCACACAGCAGCTCCCATGCTAATGCGATGCAACCGAACACCGTGTGTCCCCGTCTCACTGTCTCTTGTACAGCAAACAAAATCACTTGGGGACTGGACTGGAAGTAATGATTCTACAAATCCAAAAGGGAAATGAGAATCAGAAATAGTGTTAGTAGACTGAAGAAAGAGCTTATGGTGTCTGCACAGAGCATGCATGGCGTTCAGGGAGCCGTGCAAGCCAGTGGTCTACAGATTTTTTAGATGTTGGATCTTTTCAACAGGCTTCCTCTTTTCCTCCTTTTCACTTACCACAACAGCAATGTGCATTCTGATTCCATTATAATCCTTATAGCAACAGCATGAACAAGACCACGCTTGTCTGTGTTTCAGAGTTGAAGCCATTAAGCCTTAATCTTTTCACTCTGGGGCCCACATAATAGGGGCAGGGATCTGAACCCTGGGCTCCTGACACCAAGGTTTATTTTTGTGTCTACATATTTCATACAGTTCCAAATCCCCAATTTCTAAAAGTGAGCCTGGTATTGTAGCTTTCCAGTGGAAGTGGAAGAAGAAAATTTCACCTATGGCTCTAGGCTGAGGCCACATTAATGCATCTGAGACCAGGTAGCCCGGAAAATAAGTCCAAACAGGTGACACGGCCGTCCGTCTAGAACTCAAGTTGCCAAGTCTAAGGAATGCAGGACTTCAATCAAACCAATAATTTCTCAAAAGTCAAGGTGATCCTGAATAACAGTAAGAGAGGTTGCCTTCTCTCTCAGTAACACAAAGAAGTGTGGTTAGGCAGTATTATTTCAAAATCTTTTGAACCTATCATAGGGTTGAGGCAAATCACCCAAACTTTTCCTGAAGGTCTCATCATCTCATCTTCAACTTTGTTCAGGCACATCCACAAAGGGAAGCCTCTCTCTCTCTCTCTCTCTCTCTCTCTCTCTCTCTCTCTCCTCTGTTAAAAGTTTATTTATTGTATTTTAAATTCAGAGTTACAGAGAGAGAGAGAGAGAGAGAGAGAGAGAGAGAGAGATCTTGTGTCTGCTGGTTTACTCCCTAGATGGCTGCAATGGCCAGGGCTGGGTAAGGCCGAAGCCGGGAGCTAGGATTTCTTCCAGGTCTCCCATGTGCATAGCAGGAGCCCAAACACTTGGACCATCGCCCACTGCTTTCCCAGGCCATTAGCAGGGAGCTGGATCAGAAGTGGAGCAGCCAGGACACGAACTGGCACCCGTAGGGGACGGCAGCTTTACCCAATACACCACAACACTGGCCCCCAAAGTAAAGTCTTTAAATAGAAAATTTTGACCAAAAGATTTAGATAGAGGCTTTTTCTTCCATTTTATGTACTCTAAATTTTTCATAACCTATTTTACTAGTTAGCAGAAATCTATGATGTGGCCACTGTCTGTATTCATAATTTAAGGGATGTGTGGTTATATCCTTTTTTGATCATAGGTTTTCTGCCATAAATCATAATGAACATATAAACTCACTGAGAACACAGATCATTACCTGTTACATCACTCATGTATCCTTAATTCCCTGTACATATTGGAAGCTTAATAAATATTTGTCAAATAGATTAGCTATGATGATCATGGGGCAATTTTACATTGCCTTTGTAGAAAAAGTTGGTTGCTTGGAGGATTAACTAAAAATAGCTTCTCTCATAATGAAATACAATGATTATCTTGATAAAGTAAAGTATCTCCCCCATTCTCTGATATTAGTAGCTGCAGCTAAGATATAACTTATTGTTTTTCCAACAGCATGTAGGCTTCAAAATTACTACATGGTTATGCTTACAACAGATATAAAAGACATAAATATATAAAATATGTGTGTAAACATATTATATAAATATATTAAATAAATAAATAAATATAAAATATATGAAAGGTATAATTAGTAGCCAGTGGTTTTCAATTAGGGCCAAAAGCCACACCAAAGTCCTACACAAGGGATTGTTGGTATCACATGATTTTTTCCTGAGCCCAGAACCTGACTCTATTCTACATATAAGCATACTATATGTATACTCCATTTTAATATATGGACTTTTCAGGAATGCAGATGTCATGCAACCTGAGGAAGGATTGAGAAATTTATCAGAAATCATTGTTGAAGAAAGGCAACAAATGCTCCTAGTATTGGAGGCATTAATAAGACAGCACCTGCAGTACTGTTTTTGTGGCTATTGCATCCACAGTAATAACACATTAATCTTCTAATTTACCCATCACACTTCCGCTTCCACTCGTGGCCCATCCATTCCTCCAAGAATTGTCCTCCTTCCATGTACAAACTGAAAGCATGATGAAATATATGACAGAATGGTTCTCAGACATTGGACCACCGGCAGTGCTGAACTGTGAACCCTGGAAGGAGGAGATCAGTGAGCTGACTGCTGTGACTGCCCAGCTCCTACCCACAGTACGGAGCTGGTGAAGGAGACAGAGACACTGTTAAGGAGGACAAGCTGGCTGGACCTGGGGAGCGGAGAACTGGGAATGAGAAAGCCAGAAGTCAGAAAGAGAGAGCGACAAAGCTCTCTCCAGATCTGCAACAGGCTTCTCTCAAATCTTTGACTCAGTATTAATAATCAGTAGATCTGGTAGGAAAAAGCAAGCAGATTAGACACCATGGTATAACAGATGAGTAAATCTATAAACAAAGCAATGGTATCTCCCCAAAATGAAAAACAAAGAGAAAAAAAGACTTGAAAAAAGTTATCAGAGGATCAGTGACATATGGGACATCATCAAGTGGTAAGTGGTCTAAAACATGCATAACGGAAGTGCTAGGAAGAATGATTAAGAGAGACAGGAAGGCCGGCGCCGTGGCTCAACAGGCTAATCCTCCGCCTTGCGGCGCCGGCACACCAGGTTCTAGTCCCAGTCGGGGCGCCGGATTCTGTCCCGGTTGCCCCTCTTCCAGGCCAGCCCTCTGCTGTGGCCCAAGAGTGCAGTGGAGGATGGCCCAAGTGCTTGGGCCCTGCACCCCATGGGAGACCAGGAAAAGCACCTGGCTCCTGCCATCAGATGAGCGCGGTGCGCCAGCTGCAGCGCGCCGGCCGTGGCGGCCATTGGAGGGTGAACCAACGGCAAAGGAAGACCTTTCTCTCTGTCTCTCTCTCTCACTGTCCACTCTGCCTGTCAAAAAATAAAAATTAAAAAAAAAAAAAAAGAGAGACAGAAAAAACATTTAAATAAATACTGACTCAAGTTGTCCATCTTTTATTAAAGCTATAAACTCTCAGGTTCAGGAAGTTACAAGAAGAATAAACAAAGAAAAGCAAACTAAGAAGTCATAAAATTAGTGATTGGCAGAAAATCATAAAGGTTCTTGGGGAGGGAAAGTAGGAACACACTACATACAAAAGAACAAAGATGAAAATAGGAACCGTTTTGTTTTTTGTTTTGTTTTATCAAAAACTTTGGGGGCTGGCATTGTAGCACAGTAGGTTAAGCCACCACCAACAATGCTGGCATCCCCTGTGGGCACTGATTCAAGTCCTGGGGGCTCCACTTCTGACCCAGCTCCCCACTGATGCGCCTAGGAAAGCACAAGATGGTCCAGGTATTTGGGCTCCTGCACCCATGTGGGAGACCTGGATGGAGTTTCAGCCTCCTGGGTTTGGCCTGGCCCAGCCCCAGCAGTTGGGACAGTCTGGGGAGTGAGAGCCAGCAAATGGAAGATCTCTCTCTTTCCCTCTCTCTCTGCAACTCTGCCTAACAAATCAATATTTTAAAAAGAAAGAAAAAAAAAAAGGAAGGAAGAAGAAAGAACAAAAGAAAACTCTGCAAGCCAGATATACCAATGGAACAAAATAGAGAACCCAGAAATAAATCCATGAATCTACAACCAATTGACTTTTTTGACAAAGGCAGAAAGACCACACATTGGAGAAAGCATAGTTTCTTCAATAAATGGTCTTGGGGAAAGTGTGTATGCATATGCAGAAGAAAACCAGACCCCTCTCACCACATACAAAAATGGACTCAAAATGTATCAAAGACTTTTAAACCTAAGACCTGAAACTATGAAACTATTAGAAGAAAACATATTTTGGAATAAACTCATGGGGAGATTTTCTAAAGAATTTTTAGAAAACATACTAAGATCTATTCATTTATATGTATGCATATGGTGTTGGCAGAGCTTTCTTTCCATAAGGAGAGATTTTCATTAATGCCATCCACAATGTGCACGCTTGTGCAGTAAAATCAAATGTCTCCAGACTACCTCTATCATAGGTGCACACAAATTAACAACAAAACTATCAGCCACCTCTTGGACTGCAATTTATCCATATCTTATCTATCTGAATGGCTTGATTTTGTCTGGGGCATATTTGAAAATGGAGCATAGAGAGTCTCTTTTGCTACTTACAGAATTCAAATACTAAGAAGCAATTGAGGCCGGCGCCGTGGCTCAACAGGCTAATCCTCCGCCTTGCGGCGCCGGCACACCGGGTTCTAGTCCCGGTCGGGGCGCCGGATTCTGTCCCAGTTGCCCCTCTTCCAGGCCAGCCCTCTGCTGTGGCCCGGGAGTGCAGTGGAGGATGGCCCAAGTGCTTGGGCCCTGCACCCCATGGGGAGACCAGGAAAAGCACCTGGCTCCTGGCTCCTGCCATCGGAGGAGCGCGGTGCGCCGGCCACAGCGCGCCGACGGCGGCGGCCATTGGAGGGTGAACCAACGGCAAAAAGGAAGACCTTTCTGTCTGTCTCTCTCTCTCACTGTCCACTCTGCCTGTCAAAAATTAAAAAAAAAAAAAGAAGCAATTGAAAGTATGGCAATAGGATAAAAGACTTATTTTTACTACAGTATTTTCTAAAATAAGGAAGATTTTCCACTTGGTTATAAATCCTTCAGAACAGGATCTCCATTCATTCACAGATTTTTTTAAAATCTTTATTTATTTATTTTCATTTTATGTGAGAGGTTGAGAGACAATGACACAAACAGAGAAAGAGAGAGATCTTCCACCTGCTACTTCAATTCCCAAATGCCTTCAACTGCTGGGACTGAGCCAGCCTGAAGTTAGGATCCAGGAACTCAGTCTGGGTCTCCCATCTGCTGACAGGGACTGAAGTACTTGAGCCATCACCTGCTACCTCCCAGGGTGCACATTACAAGGAAGTTAGAATTGGAAGTAAAGCCGGGACTCGGGACTCGAACCAAGCACTCCAACATGGGACCCCAGGGGACATCTTAACAGCTGCGTCAGATGCCTCAACAGATATTTTTAAGAGCTATCTCATGCCAGACCCATGCAGGAGTATTATGGTATGTTAATTCTCCTCAGAATGGAATAATATAGTTCTAAAATGATTCAGGAACCTCACATCTATTTCTAAAATTTTACTTATGTGAAAGGCAGAGAGACAGAAACAGGGAGAGAAAGACAGACACACAGAGATCTCCCATTCCCAGGCCACTCCCCAGATGCCTGCAACAGCCAGGTGTGGGTCAGCCTAAAGCCAAAAACCAAGAACTCAGTCTAGGTCTCCCACATGGGTGGCTGGGAACCACATACCCAGTTACCACCTGTTGCCTTCACGGTGAGCATCAGCAGGACGCTGGGATTGGGATCTGAGCCAGGACCCAAAAACCTGGTGCTCCAATATGCCAAATTCCTGTCCCAGGAATGTTTAATCTAGTCTAGTCGCTTGCAAACCACTATTCTACTCTTCCTTTCAACAGGGAGAAGGGGCCTTACATATTTTTCATCAAATGGAAGGGTATTTAGAATTCCAACACATCCAGCAGATGCGAGTACAGCTGCTCTATTTAAGCAGGTTCTCCGGGGAGTCCAGAGCCCCAGAAGCTGTGCCCACTGCCTCTACCCTGCCCAGTTGTTCCCCAAGAGTACCCATGGACACATAGAGGCTTTCTAGAGCAGGGTTTTCAAAGCCACCTCTCTACTCAACCCCTCATTCTACAGATGAAAAACTGAGAAGTGAAGTGACATAAAGCCGCCCAAGCCCCACGGCTGATGAGTAGTGAACCCACCTGCCTGACTCCACAGTGATGGGGTTCAGACACTCACAGAATCTAACAGATCCTAAATCTGAAAGGATTCATGTTCAAGCCTGACCAAAAAGAACACTAGTTCTATAAAAGAAGGTAAGAATTTTTTAAACCGAAAATAGGAGATCCTAAGGTCATCTGTCATGTCACAATGCTTATACTCATATGTATGCTTTTGTTATATTCACAGATGTGAGAAGAGCTCATGAAATTTTAAGGCAAGAACTAAGTTAGAAAATCCAAGTTGGGACCAGTGCTGTGACATAGTGGGTAAAGCCACTGCCTACAGTGCGGGCATCCCATATGGGTGCTGGTTTGAGTCCCAGTTGCTCCACTTCAGATCCAGCTCTATGCTGTGGCCTGGGAAAACAGTAGACAGCCCAAGTCCTTGAGCCCCTACACCCATAAGGGAGACCCAGAGGAAGCTCCTGACTCCTGGCTTCGGTTTGTTGCAGCTCCGGCCATTGCAGCCAACTGGGGAGTGAACCAGTAGATGGAGGACTCTCTCTCCGCCTCTCTTTCTCTCTCTGTATAACTTTGATTTTCAAATAAATAAATAAATCTTTAAAAAACAGGTTAGTATTGCATCCTGATGAAATACTGATTTTGGTGATTAAATAGACCATTGCTGGTTCATTTTAGAAAAACTTTACCAAGTTTGGGGATTATAAAGACAACTTGATCAAAATTAAAAAAAAAAAAAGACAATTGGTCACATCTTCTATTTGGAAGTAGAGAAAATGGCTTCAAAATGTAAGCACAATTCTAACTTTTTATTTTTTAGGGATTTACTTTAAAATTATTTCCATGTGCTAAAACTTGTTCCATGTGTAAAGCTGCAGTGAAATTTAAATTATGCAAGCATATGAACCAGAAATGCAATTATATATAATTGACTTTGCCAATGTAATTGAAGGGCATGGCCTTATTATATAATTTACAAATCTGAACACAATTAATTTTGTGTGATCTTTCTGTTCTCTCTTTGCAATGCTTTCCTTCTGTATGCTATGTGAAATCCAAGAACCTATTACTAAGAACCTTTGTACATTAGTGCACATCACTGACACCCTTAATGAAATGTCCATTCCCTGGGCTTTCTGGCTCTGGCTTAATTGGTTAGGCAACAGCTCTAGAGAAGAGGGCCAAATTAGTTCTCCCCTTAGAAGAGAGAAATTATGTTTTTCTTCAGAATTACCTGAATTCTCTTATTTATTTATTTATTTATTTATTTATTTATTTTGACAGGCAAATGGATAGTGAGAGAGAGAGAGACAGAGAGAAAGGTCTTCTTTTTTCCGTTAGTTCACCCCACAATGGCCGCTGCAGCCGGCGCACCACGCTGATCCGAAGCCAGGAGCCAGGTGCTTCTTCCTGGTCTCCCATGCAGGTGCAGGGCCCACGCACTTGGGCCATCCTCCCCTGCCTTCCCAGGCCACAGCAGAGAGCTGGACAGGAAGAGAAGCAACCGGGACAAAATCCGGCGCCCCAACCGGGCTAGAACCCGGGGTGCTGGCACCGCAGGCGGAGGATTAGCCTATTGAGCCGCGGTGCCGGCCTGAACGGTTTCTTGCAGCTGTCTTCTATACACCAAACACAGTCATTAGACCCTGTGTTACCAGGAAGAGAGATTTGCTTAGGTCCCCTTAAGAAAAATGGGGACATGTCATTAAAGATGTATGGGTGCCAGAGCGTACAGTTATGAGAAGTGTTTTTAAGGAATTTATTAATACATTAGCTTCACAGGTCACAGCAACTGCACGATGATTACTACAACACAATTGGGCCATCTTTCACTGCTTTCCCAGGCCATTGCAGAGAGCTGGATCAGAAGTGCAGCAGCTGGTGTTCAAACCGGCACCCATATGGGATGCTGGCACTGTAGGCTGCGGCTTTACTCACTCTGCCACAGCGCTGGCCTGAGACTCACTTTTAAGTATAGGCTAGTTAGTCCCTTGACTCCTGGAGGTTCATTCTAGAAGGAACACTCTTCCACTCACTTGGGCAGCCTGGATTGAGTTCCCAGCTCCCAGCTTCAGCCTGGCCTGAGGCATTTGTGGAGAAAACTAGCAGATGGGATCTCTCTCTCTCTTTCTCCCTCTCTGTCTCCTCTCTTTCTCTCTCTCTGTTCCTACCTATCTTTCTGTGTATCTCTTTGCCTCTCAAATAAATAAATGCAGTTTTTGAAAATTATTTACCCTCTGATTGAACTTACACTCAAAAAATGGGGGAATTGGGGAATAGAAGGGACTGTAATCAACCTGCCAAGTACATCTGTAACCAGATTTAGCTGGGAAAGGCCCTTGTAGAAACCCTTCTTGTGGCCAGCGCTGTGGCGCAGTGGGTTAAAGCCCCAGCCTGCAGCACCGGCATCCCATATGGGCACCGGTTCCAGTCCCGGCTGCTCCTCTTGTGATCCAGCTCTCTGCTATGGCCTGGGAAAGCAGTGGAAGATGGCCCCAAGACCTTGGGCCCCTGCACTCACGTGGGAGACCTGGAAGAAGTTCCTGGCTCCTGGCTTTGGATCAGCTCAGCTCTGACCATTGTGGTCATTTGAGGAATGAACCAACAGAAGGAAGACATTTTTCTCTGTCTCTCCCTCTCACTGTCCATAACTCTATCTCTCAAATAAATAAATAAAATCCTTAAAAAAAAAAACTCTAAAAAAAAAAAAGAAGCCCTTCTTACTGTTCATTTAACTGGTCATGCCTAAGCTTCTGGTCTTTGACACAGAAAAACTTTGACAAAACAAAACAAAAAAACCCCTTATATTTTAATGCATATATGCAGAGTCACCTTCCTTTGTTCAGTTAACCATTTATGTTTTGAACACTTCACTTGGAATCCTATTGTGAATATCCTAGTCATCTCAAATCCCACTGGTTTAACAGTATAGCTAAAAATAGTCACACCCATGTGCAGTTAATAAATAAGTCAGACTGTTTAATATTTTCTCCTACATTCAGAAATGCAAAAGGTGGACTACCCTGTTTTTTGCTAACTCTCTAGAGACACTAATGCTAAGAACAGATTCTACAAACTTTAAGTATTGATTCTTGGATTTTAGAATTTAAATTTTTTTTTAAATGTACCACTTAAGGGACTGGCACTGTGGCACAACAGTTTAAGCTGCTGCTTGAGATATGAGTTCAGGTGTTGAGACCCAGCTGCTCCACTTCCAATCCAACTTCCTGCAAATGTACTGAGGAGGCTACAGATGATGGTACAAGTTCTTGCCCCCTTGCTGCCCACATGGGAGACCTGCACGGAGATCCTGGCTCCTGGCTTCAGCCTGGCTCAGAGCTGAAGCTGGCGGCTGTGGCCATTTGAGAGGTCACCTAGTGGATCAGTGGGTGGAAGATATTCTCTCTCTCTCTCTCTCTCTCTCTCTCTCTCTTCCCTTTCTCCCTCTCCCTCTCTTTTTCACTGTGCCCTTCAAATAAATAAATAAATCTTAAAGAAACAAAGTTTACCACTTGGACATTTAATTATTACCCAAGTTTTAGAAGATTAAGAAATAAAATATGTTTAAGTTTTTCTAATCATCTTGCCGCTTAATATATCCCAATCTCTGCTAATTGGAATGGTGTGCTTCCTCAGGAATAAAAATGCGGTTTGCTCAGTTAAAAGGGACATTGGAAAAATCGACCTCGTATGCCCATGGACGGCGCTTTGGAAGTGATTCTATTCATGATATCATCACCACTTTCTTTAAGAATAAGCAGTTCACTGTGAGGCATACCTCGGTTTCAGGAAAAGCAAAACTGACATGCAATAAACTAAGACCTAAAAGTGGGTCCAGCGTTGTGGGGTCAACAAAGCCTTCATTATCCCCACCTGCTGGTGACAGGGCCCAGGCATCCGCGTCCAGCTAATGTGCACACATTGACTCTGAGGAAATGGAAAAGCAAAGCTGGGCTCAAGAGCAGTCGTGTAAACAGCCTTGCACCTACGCGCGGCTGGCATCGTTTGCACACCTGTCTTTCTTGGAAAGGTTTCAACCGCCTGTTTTCACAGGTTCATGGACAATTTCACTGCGCCCTGGAAACACCCACTCCATGTCAACTGTGCCAGCCATGGCAGCCCTGTTCATGGCTGAGTGAGAAGTGCGACGGGGCTGGTGGGAGAGCCAAGACTGGGACTACTCAGACGACACCAGGCAGATCCCAAAGGCTGATTACCACCACCAAGGACAGAGCACTCTCCTAAACCTCTCCCGCTTGCTCAGAGATCTGGGGCTTGATTTTAGAAAAGAAGGGACAGAAGGAACTAGAAAAAAGGGACCACACAGAGAAAACTGTAACGAAACTTTTTTTTTTATTCACAAACACCTGTTTTGTGAGGGCTACGTTGGTCTCCAGGGAGACGGCAGTAAGAAACTCCTACTTTGCTTTCTAGAGCACGAAGAGCAGACACACAGGAAAGATTCCAAAGAATGTAGTCAGGTCTACCGCCACACCACCCTGAACGCGCCCGATCTCGTCTGATCTCAGAAGATAAGCAGGGTCGGGCCTGGTTAGTACTTGGATGGGAGTACAGTCAATAAGGAAATGGAGAAATTACAGTATTAGGGAAGGGATGCTTTTTCCCCCACAGGTTGACTATCTACAGATAATATCACTTTCTAATTAATTTAATTTAATTCACTTATTTGAGAGATAGAGTTACAGACAGAGGGAGAGACAGACAGACAGTTCTTCCATCTGCTGGTTCATTCCCCAAATGGCTACAACGGTCAGACCTGGGCCAATCCAGAGTCAGGAGCCAGGAGCCAGGAGCCAGGAGCTTCTTCCAGGTCTCCCACATGGGTGCAGGGACCCAGGCATTTGGGCTATCTTTTACTGATCTCCCAGGCCACAGCAGCGAGCTGGATCAGAAGAGGAGCAGCCAGGACTCAAACCAGCACAAATGGGATATCAGTGCCACAGGCAGAGGCTTAACCTACTAAGCCACAGCACCAGCCCCACTTTCTAAGTTCTTAATGTCATATAGGTAATCTGTTACTTCGTAAAGTATACTTAAAGTTTGGACGAAATGTATACATTATGAAATTTGATTTTGGGCTGGCATTGTGACATAGCAGGTTAAGCCACCACTTGCAACTCTGGTATCCATGTGAGTGCCAGATTGAGTGCTGGCTGCTCCCATTCCTAATCCAGCCCCTGCTAATGCACCTGGGAAAGCAGCAGAGGATGGCCTAAGTCCTTGGGCCCCTGCACCCATATCATGTGGGAGATCTGGATGGAGTTCCTGGCTCCTGGCTTCTGCCTGGCCCAGCAGAGCTGTTGTGGCCATTTGTGGAGTGAACCAACATATGGAAGATATCTCTCTTCCTCTCTCCCTCTCTCCCTATCTCTCTCTAACTCTGCCTTTCAAATAAGAAAAAAAATTTTTTTCAAAAAAGATTTGTTAACCCAATAGTGGAAAATGTTGGGTCATCCACCCACCTTATAACAAAGCATTAATGCTACATGCCTATTAAAAGGCAAAGAAGGGGCCAGCACTGTGGTGCAGTAGATTAGTCCTCCACCTGCTGCACTGGCATCCATATGGGTAGTTGGTTCGAGTCCCAGCTGCTCCTCTTCTGATCCAGCTCTTCACTGTGGCCTGGGAAAGCAGTCAAAGATGGCCCAAGAGCTTGGGCCTCTGAACTCCCATGAGAGACGTGGAAGAAGCTGGCTTTGGTATGACACAGCTTTGCCCGTTATGCCCATTTGGGGAATGAACCAGTGGATGGAAGACCTTTCTCTATGTCTCTCCCTCTCACTGTCTGTAACTCTACCTCTCAAATAAACAAATAAAATCTTAAAAAAAAAAAAGTAAAGAAAGTGAATCCTAACCCAGCCTGGGGGTGGGGGTGGGGGAGTCAAGAAAGGAGTTAGAGGAGGCTTCTTGGAGGCAGTGACCACAGATTGTTAATAGAAGAAAAGGAGTTAGCAACAAGGGAGAACATTTTTGACAGAGAACGTAGCAATAAAAAGGACTTAAAGAACTATTCTTAACGTTTTAACATCCTCTATGGAGGGTGTTGGGGGTGGAGTATGACAAAAAGTCTAAAGTTGCCAGGACATGATCTACGAGTCCAGCACGGGATGGAGATGAGGCTGCAGAGATAAGCAGGAATAAAATCAGAGAGCCTTGTGCACCACCATGTTAGGAAAAGGCTGCCGTGGTGGGAACCGCCATTCAACCCAATGTCATAAAACCCAATTATGGTGGACTCGAGAGAGCTTAGCCAAGAAACGTCCTGTCCCCTTCCTATCCTGGCCGGATGTTAAAGAGAGCTTCTTATTAAAAACCTTTTCCTAACTCTCATCTCTATAACGCTGCCACCAACGCTCATTTGCAAAGTCTGGCTCCTTAGGCCTAGTGGCAGTTCTGTAACAGAGCAGAACAAGACATAAGAACGATTTTAAAAAATTATAAGTTTTTTACATCTTTAAAAATAACTGCTGGATTTTGCTTTCTGTGCTGCGATGATTGTGACAGTTAGGAAATTGAAGTGTAGAAAAACCCTATTTGTCTTAGTGAACTTTTTCTTCAAATTCTAGAGACTGGCTCTGTTGCCATGGTGCAGAGATTTGCTTATATGATGATCAGATGTTTCATCGGCCCAAACTTCCTGTTACACAGAGAGAGGTGGGGCTCACCCAAAGGCAGCCTAGGGAGAATCCATTGGTGTCCAGAGAGAGGGGCTGTGTCTTCTGGGTCCTTTTGACTGAGTCTCCCAGTTCTCTCCAACTCTGTGTAAGGTGAACTAAGCAGGCAAACTCAGACTCGGCTCCCTTTGACCTTGAGAACATTCTCACACTCTGTAACACACACCACAAAAGGGTGAACTGGGTACATTCCTTTCTACTTCTATAAAGGTCAAAGAGTTTATAACTAGGTTGACCAGATGTCTTGTGTTAGTGGGCACTAGTGCTACTTAACGTCTGTACTGTCAACATAAATATCCACTTCTATCCAGTCTCTGCTGGGGCTCTACCTCTGCTTCCAAGCTCTCTCCCATTTGTTCCAGACTCCAGCCAATAGGATCAAATTCCAGGGAAATATCAGAATTTGAGCAGCACATTTGAGATCATGCTTATGAGTTTGACCTATGACATACATGTTCCAGGAAGCTTCAGATACATTATAGACTCACATTTAACAAATATAAGATCCCTGCTAAGCCTACTAAAAACTGAATAGGTAATTTTTTTAAAGCACAAGGACTGCCCATCTCCCACCTGAAGCAAAGATGATCAAGGGACTCAGGAAACCTGGGTCAAAGAGGTTAGTGGAAGCAGAGCTGGGGAGAGGTGTCAGACGCACCTCTCCTAGGAAGTGTTGTGAGGTCATGGTACAGGTCACCAGATCTGGTTCACCTGAGAGTGTTGTCTAATGATGGCTTCCCCACCTGCTCTGGCCCTTCTGAGAGATACAGTCAGTTGTCCCCAGTCCTTTGGCCCTCTCTGCTTCTCTAAGTCTTTTACAGAGGACTTTGAGCTATTGTTTCACTGATTTAATGTTTAAAAAACAACCAGGCGTGATGAACAGAAAAGGCTGCACATACCAAAAGTGTACAGTTTAACCCATTTTGAGGAGTACTTACTCCTATGAAACTGTGGCCACAATCAATCAGGAAAATGAACACGTCCATCGCCCCCAAAACTTTCTTATGATGCCTGGTAGTTCCTCCTTTCCATCCCTCCTGCACCTCAACTCCCACCCCCAACCATCTTTCCTTTGGCTTAAAACTAGACAAAACAAACCAACAGAAACTTTCAGATACCTTTGTGATTGCCTAATTTAAACCACCCAAGGCTCTAAGGTTTCTTGCTAATCCATGAAAGCATACAGAGCAATCTGCTCAGCTGTCTGGCACACTTTTCACGTGAAAATGAATAAATAAAATACAAGAAAATTCCAAGACAGAAGAGTATATTTGGCTTCTTTTACAAGTGTAAGGAAAAGAAGTATTTGCTTTAGCTTAAAGCCACGAGGAGCATTCTTTCCTATGGAAAAGGGAACGCCAGAACAGCTAGACAGGAGACAGTCCAATTTCTTATTGAAAGACGAGAGATGGCACTGCTAACGGAAATAGCCTCTCAGAGAGCAGAAATAAATCCTACCTCACCTGTGTGGAATGCCCTCCATTCCCCTGGAGGGATCAGTTACACAGCAACTCAGTACTTGGTTCCTCAAAACTTGAGCCAACCAAATGGAAGCGTTAACTTGGAAAACGATGTTCAAAGTTTATTCTTGGTTTGGATTCCATCTGCTGAAGGGAAACTCAATCTCTCTCTCTTTTTTTTAATGAAGGGAAACTTTGGGCAAAGCACAGTTCTGAGTATCTAAAGATTCTTCCACTGACCAACCACAGGGGCTACATACAAGCTATTTCACTTTGGCTTCTAATCGGTATAGTGAGAAGACTGAACTAGAAGAATCTTCAAAGTTTCTTCATGCTCTAAGTTTTTGTTTTTTAAAGATATATTTATTTATTTGAAATGCAGTTACAGAGAGGCAGAGGCAGAGAGAAAGAAAGAGAGGTCTTCCATCCACTGGTTCACTCCCCAAATATCCGCAACGGCCAGAGCTGAGCTGACCCAAAGCCAGGAGCCAGGAGCCTTGAGCCTCCTCCAGGTCTCCCATGTAGGTGCAAGCTCTTTCACCATCTTCTACTCCTTTCCCAGGCCATAACAGAGAGCTGGATAGGAAGTGGAGCTGCTGGGATTTGAACCAGCACCCATGTGGGATGCTGGCACTGCAGGAGTTGGCTTTACCTGCTACACCACAGCACCAGCCCCCATGCTCTAAGTTTTATAGGATGTGACCACCAAGGAGCTCTGCTGGGTTTGGATTTACTCTAATGTGGAAAGAAGAGAAGTGCCACCCCAGCAACCAGCTTCACTGCTCATAGCGCCTCTCTGTATTAGCTACAGTAAGGTTAGCTGCTGATTAGCTATTATACAACTCCGACTTCAACAGAAGATAGATCTATTAAAATTTTAATATTGTCAGAAAGAAAAAACTTTCCAGAGAACTAGTCTAATGAGAAACCCTTTGTCCCAGCTGCCATAGATTCACCCAGGACAGTCTGTAACACGTCACTGGTGGCAACCCCCTTTGTGCCAGAGACACGCTTCTCAGATTCTCATGTCTGTGTGGTGCCAGCTCCAAGTTCAGTTCTGAGTCCAGTTGCTTCCCAGACTTTTTTATGCCATGGTACTGCAGAAAGCCTAATTTAAAAAAAAAAAAAAAAGGTTTATTTTATTTATTTGAAAGAGAGTTATAGAGCGAGTTAGAGCCAGAGAGAAAGAAAAGTCTTCCATCCGCTGGTTCACTCCCCAAATGGTGCAACAGCCAGAGCTGGGCTGATCCAAAGCCAGGATCCAGGAGCTTCTTCTAGGTCTCCCATGCAGGTACAGGGACCCAAGCACTTGGGCCATCCTCTACTGCTTTCCCAGCCCACAGCACGGACCTGAATCGGAAGTGCAGTAGCCAGGACTTGAACTGGCACCCATATGGGATCCCAACACTGCAGGCCAAGGCTTTAACCACTGCACCACAGCACTGCCCCCAGAAAATCTTGTTTTTCACAGTACAGGTGCTTATGGTCAGAGGTGACACATGTGGCCATCAGGACCCATCAGACCTTTCTAGGGCAGTAGAATTCTGTATCTGGATGTTTCTATAACCATTTGGGCCCGACCAGTTTGTTGCAGCACACTGATAGCAATGCCCTAAGCTAAGTAGCTGTGTTGCTTGGTTGAGTCTAAATCACATACCTTAGCTACAAGGGAGGCTGGGAAAGAATGCATCCATTTTTACCTTTTACTTTTATATGAAGGGAGCAGGTCCTCCTATACTGGAGAATTCTCCAAACAGATGCAGGCAGTTGGGTAAAAATATAAAAAATAGTTACCAAGAGCTTATACTTGTATAGATACCAACAGATCTTACCAAAACCACTGGTACCATGTGATAGCAAGAACCCTGTTTGGGCTTAGAGACGTGATGTCAAGAGAGCCTGATATGTCACGACCATAAGATCAGTCTCTCTGCAGCTTCTCAAAATGTCAGTTAGGTTCAGCGAGCCCATGCTTATAATTCCAGGTATGACACAGGCCTGGACACTGGGGCACCTGCCTAGAGGGTCTTGTTTGAACCCCTTTTTGGCCAAACCCCTCTTCATGAAGTGAGACCAGAAGCCCAGGGAACTGTTCCCACTCTGAATCTACATCCCCCACCCCTTGTAAACTGTTTTTAGAGCATCCAGGACCCAGAATTGGTGGTCCAAATGATGCTAAGCCCATGTCTAGGACCCATGTAGGCCTTGATTCAAGAAGAAAACATTCAAGACCCTCAGGACTGGGTGGTGGCCAGTGGCTGACTGGAAAAGTCAGTGTGTAAGTCTGGGGCCTATGGGTTGGAGGGTCCTGACCCATAGTGGTATAAAAAGGGGAGTGGCTGTTAGCAGAGGGTCACTACCTTTGTTCCTGCCCTAGCTCTTGTGTCTACAACATCCTTCCAAACGCCAAGCCTTTCAGGCCATTACTTATCTCAAAGGCAGAGTCTGCTACCTGGCCCTTCACAGCTTCTTCTCTACAGAACTGCAAATAATCAGGCTGCAAAGTTGGAGAGAATCAAAATCCTGCGTGTTAGAGCTGTAGCAAACACATTTCATAGCAAACTTAGAAATCCCATCAGACACAGCGTTCCACGAACTCACCTCTCAAGCATAAGCTGTCACAATGGAGTTCACAGGAGCATCAGTCCAGGGCACGTGTCATCATCGGCAGCTGACGGCCTTAATCGGACTGGGCAGCGAGTGAAATTATCCCCCAAGAGGAATTCCCCAGAGGAGGCTGCGCGTGACCTGGGTCGAGCAATCAAGGAGATTTTTTTTTTTCTGGAGGAGAAGTTAAATATAAAAAGTCAATCACTGACAAAAGGCAGTAGAACAGGTGGTTAAGGCTTGATGTAGTCCAACCAACTGCCTCCCCACACCATTATTTCTCTTTGGCTGTTCGACTTAGTTCTTTAGAAAGCTGCCAGTCACTCTTATCTGGGAACTCAAACTGTATAACAGCACAATGACTGCCTGAAAGCAATGGAGGCTTTTGCCAAGTCAATCAAGGTGCAGCTCTTTGAAGTTTTCCGGTCAAGGTTACCTCCTCACCCCTCTGTCTTTGTTCAGACCATCAGCCCTGCCTTGTGACGGTTCCCCTTCTCCCTTCCTATTGAAACCCCAACTTTTCTTCAAGCCCCAGCTCAAATTCCACCCCATTTGCTAGAGATCTTTCTCACAGTCCTGAATTCTGATAGTGCCCACTACTGAGGTCATAAATCTGCTGTCTATCAAGTACAGTGTTATGTTGCTGATTTTCCTAGGACGTCAGCTTTCTTTTTAGCCTTCTTGGAACTCTGGTATCTCCCAGGATTTACCCTCTTCATTCTGTGACAGTAGTTTAAATACATTCATTTGATTTATAAAGTTCACACATTAATTAGTACTTGATTGAAGCATAGGCTGCTTTCTAAACATAACAGTTAATGTGAATATGTTGTAATGTATGAGAGCAAATATTTAGGGCTTGACCCTGTGGCATAGTGCGTAAAGCTGCGCCAGAGGTGCTGGCATCCCATATGAGCACTAGTTTGAGTCCCAGCTGCTCCACTTCCAATCCAGCTCCCTGCTAATGTACCTGAGAAAGCAGTAGAAGATGGCCCAATTGCTTGGGCCCCTGGACCCACTTGGGAGGCCTGGAAGAAGCTCCTGGATCCTGGCTTCAGCCTGGCCCCGTCCTAGCTCTTGTGGCCATTTGGGGAGTGAACCAGAGGGTATAAGGTCTGTCTGTCTGTCTGTCTGTCTCTCTCTCTCCCTTTCAAATAAAATTAAAATAAACAATATATATTTTGACAAAAGAAAAAAAGTCATGGCTAATCTAGAAATTGGAGAACCAAAAGAAGCAAAGAATGCATTGTGTTAAACAAATCAAAGCTGGGAGCTGAAAGTTATAAATTACTGGAAAATTCTGCAGAAAGTTACTGGTACTTGTGGTGTGACCTGGGGATGTAAGTGGAGGCTTACAAGACAAAGTTAGGCAATGATTCTTCCAAGTAGCACACAAGAAATCAGAACACAAATACCCATTTTCCTTCCACGTGTTGATCTGTTCCATTAGGCACTTATTATTTATTCCCCGTGCATGTCTTTAATCATTGCACTATTTTTTTAAAAAATTTTCTGTGCATATTTTTGTCTTCTCTCAGTATACTGTAAACTTCCTGAGAGCAGGAATTCTCTCATTTTCTCTTGGTGTATCTACAGTGCAGCAAAGGGCCAGGAGCATGGTAAGCACTCAGCAATAACACAGATAACTCCAACGTCTAAACTTAGCTGCCTTCTTCACAATTACATGCTGAGCACTGAAGGCAGTGCCCGACAGTCTGCAGACTCAAAACATATTTGTTGAATGAACACAAGAGTGAATTAATGAATGGGTGTCTGTCGGTGTGCCAGGCACTCACTAGGTATTGGGGAACATAGGCTTCCCTGGACTAGGGTAAAGGAATTCAAGTGTTATCATGTATTTCATTCAGGGCCAAGCAGTGGCTTAACCTGCTGTGTCATAACAGCAACCCAAGCATTTCTTGAATCTGTTCACTTGCCAAGTATTTTTTCTAGGTGGAAGATTCAAAGATTAAAACAAGACAGGCTCCTTATTGTCAAGGAGCCTGCAATGAATTGATGAAAAGAGACCATCAGGATGCTAGTGTGGTTTATGTTAAAGAGAGACAGCAAGACAGCACTGGTCACCTTGAGGGCGAGAATGTATGTTTCCTGTGCCTGCTCTGTGAAAGCTGTTTTCAGCAGGAATCTCACTCTTTACGACAGTGCTATGAAACAGGTATTCTTATAGACACTTTATGAATTAAGAAAAGAAAAATGAGGAGTTCATGAGTCTGTTGCAAGTCACTTCAGGATTATAACAGTTATATATTCCTTACAAGTCAGTTATCCACTGTACTAGGCCAAGGTTTCCCCATGGAGATGAAATTTGAAGTATTGAAAAGTTAGGGGGCGGGCATTCTGGCATAGTGGGTAAAGCTGCCACCTGCAGTACCAGCATCCCATATGGGAGCCAGTTCGAGTCCCGGTTGCTCCACTTCCAATCCAGCTCTCTGCCTGGGAAAGCAGTAGAAGATGGCCCAAGTCCTTGGGCCCCTGCACTCCTGTGGGAGACCCAGAAGAAGCTCCCGGCTCTCGGCTTCAGTTCAGTGCAGCTCCAGCTGTTGCAGCCATTTGGGGAGTGAACCAGTGGATGGAAGACTTCTCTTTCTGCCTCTCCTTCTCTCTCTATGTAACTATGACTTTCCAATAAACAAACAAATCTTTAAAAAGAAAAAGAAGGCTAGGTGCTATTTGCCAGGCAGAGTGGACTTTTGGGTGAGAGGACATTCTGGGCAATAGCACCTGCAGGTCTGGTGGCTTCCTGGAGGAGGTATATTTAAGGAATGGCAAGTAGGCCAGTACAGCTGAGCCAAGGATAATGCTAAGGAAAAAAGACCGTGTTTCACTCCTGCTATAGCTTGGATGTAGCTTGAGCATCCCCCAAAGCCTCCATGTGTTAACATTTCATCCCCACTGGGAGGTACTGAGAGGGAGGAACTTAATCCACTCCAGTGTTTAGAGGTGGGGCCTTGGGGAGAGAATAAGATTAGATGAGGGCAGAGCTGGTGCTGTGGCTTAGTAGGCTAAGCCTTCCTCCTGCAGCACAAGAATCCCATGCAGGTGTCAGTATCCCAGCTGTTCTTCCAGTCCAGCTCCCTGCTAATGTGCCTGGAAAAGCAGCAGAAAATGGCCCAAGTCCTTGGGCCCCTGCACTCCTGGGAGAGACCAGGAAGGAGCTCCTGGCTCCTGGATTCCGAGCAGCCCGACTCCGGCCATTGCGGCCATTTGGGGAGTGAACCTGTGGATGGAAGACCTTTCTTTCTGTCTCTCCCTCGCTCTCTCTATAACTCTACCTCTCAAATAAATAAATAAATAATCTAAAATAAAAAAACGATTAGCTGAGGGCATTAGAGTAGACCCCCCAAGATTGAGTCCTGGTGGCTTTGTAAGCAGGGGGAGATAGACACATACACACGTGCACACCCTGTCTCACCCTGGGAAGCTCTTTACCACCCAGCTAACAAGAAGGCCATGCCCAGATGGGGGCCCTGGACTTTGCACCTCCAGAGCCATGAACAAAACAAACCTCTTTTCTTATATTCTATCTGCCTCAGGTGGTTCATCACAGTAACAGAATGAACTAAGGGACTATGACAACTTCCCTTTGTCTCCTGATTTCTTTCTCTAGACCAAAGATATCATCTCTCCTCCGTGACTGATCTGAGTTCAGACGTGTGTCTCTTGCTAGCCATAGGGATTCTGTCACCATCCCTTTGCTGTCAGCTAAGATCTGTTTGTTTTTCATTATTGCATCTAGCTCATTAACCTCCCCGTGAGGAATTCAGGCTTATCAAAGCAGCATTACCAATATTTACGTCAGTTTTCAAACTTAATTTCTTGGCATGGAAGAGAAACAACATAGTTGACAACGTTTTTATTTCACAAGCACAGACTTCCTATAATTGCTTTTTATTTGGGTTGTGATTAAAGATAACTCCCTATTTTTCCACACAGTAAACACTCACTTTGACTCCCTAAATAATAGGAATACTAACAAGGACTCTTACAAATTGCATTATCATCAACTCTGCTTTTGATTTCATTGTGGACACTGTGTAATGCACCCTGAGTAAAATCAGGTGTGATTAGGAGAATGAGCCATTCCAATCTCATTCCTCCACCCCCACCCCGGAGATTGGCGCAGATCCAGTCACTTTCTAGGAGTACATATGGGGCCTAGGTGAGACCTGCACTGGCCTAAGTCATCCTCGTGTCTTTGCTCAGCTTGCTCTCCTCACGCCCCTGAAGCCCCCTCCCTCACCAGCACCCACCATAATATGCTAGGCATATTTTTATTAATGACTAAATACATTATCCCCAAATGGGGATACAGTTTGTTGTGTTTTTCAAAAGGTTATCTGTGACTAACACATCGATAGAGCCTAAGAAGGTAATTAATGTGAGGCAATCTACAGGAATAAGGTAGATTGTGATCAAGGGAGGATGAAAGAGAATTGTGCTTGGGCAAATTATAGCACATGACTGCTCCCGATTCTTACCTCATCCCTAGTGTTTCAATTCTGTCCACAGACATCCACGTGTTGGTGCAGTGTTTTTCTCACCTCCGAAGTACCCGGGCTTCCCTTCACGGTCCCAGAAACACCATGCATGGATGTAATGTCCTGGTCACAGCTAGATAGCTTTCTAGAAGAGGACATTGAGATCCCTGTGGACTGGACTCAGGAACATGAGAAGACTCCATGCTGTCAGTAGGGAATGCTCCCGTCACTACTTACAAGGGACACTGACTCTCAGCAGCAAATAAGCATTATCCTACCTGTTCTAGAGACTGAGTGATTGAAACAGGTCATCCAAATGGTGCCTGGTTACTGCTCACTCACTCCCCCTTCAGGCAGATAAAGAGATTGTTCTCATAACATGGTAGGGAAAGCCCATGATGGCCCAGATGAGAGGCTGTGTGGCTATAATCACTGAGGCAAGGAGTCAAAACTGAAAACATGACGTTAGCAGTGAGAACCTTACTATTCATGAGAGAGCTTTGGGTGAGCTAAAAACATTAGAAGTTTGTTTTTCCAAGCCACAAGCAAGCTGATCAAAACCAAACGTGGATGCCTAGTCTTGCCAAGAGCACAAAGCTAGCCATATTCACACGCCTAGACCCTGCCTTAGAGCAACTTAGCCAAGGACAAGGATGGTGTACTGGCTGCCATGGTGGCCAAAGGTTACCAATGACTGTGGCCTCCTATACAGGCACCAAAAAAATGGGGTTTTTAAGCTCAAAGATACATCAAATACCAAAAGCTACTTGGGAGAGGAAGTAGTACCAGCACTCAGCCACTAACCTTGGAGTAAAGACTCATGGGAGAAAAGAGCCACTCTGTATGTCATGCGGGCTGGCCTCCCTTGTGCCCTGCCCTCCTTGTGTTCTTGCCTGAGGCTGGTGGCCATCCGCAGGCAGCTGTTACTGTAGCCCCTGACTCATGGGTGCATTAGGCTCTTTTGTCTAAATTCTGGTAGGGAAAACAATGCCCAACTTGAATTGATGAGGTCTGAACAGAGCTCACAGTGAGGAAGTAAAATTGAAGTGAGTTTTGTGAGTGAGGTCCCTTGGGTTGATTCAATGCCTTGCTGTGGCTGCCACATCTGAATGCATGTGGAAGGGTTGAGCTACGTGTGTGCATTTCCCCATCCCCCAAGTGTCAGAGGCAGTGGAAGATGGCCCAAGTACTAGGCTCCTACCACCCATCTGGGGGACCCAGATGGAATTCTGGACTCCCGGCTTCTGCCTAGCCCAGCCCTGGCTGATACGACCCTTTGATGAGTGAACCAGCAGATGGGAGATTCTCTCTCTCTCTCTCTCTCTCTCTCTCTCTCTCTCTTTTATTCACTCTACTTCTTCTGTCACCCTGCCTTTAAAATAAATGAATAAATAATCTTTCAAAAGCATATATTTAATGAACATTCTCTACTCTCTCCCATCCATAAACATTAGGGATTGCTGAGCACTGGAACAGCCTCCTCAAAAATCATTTCAAAAAACTTCTGACTCAAAAAGGTTGCTGTCAACACTTCCTGGTCCATCTAACCCAGCAAGGCAGTTTGGCCATTGAATGCAGCTATCCCCCAAAAGGATGCATCCTGGAAAGTGGTCAGGATGAGAGTAGCAAAAGGCTATATACACCTGTTCTGAAAATTTGATTTTCCACCCTCAGAGTTCCTAAACATGATGTGTCTTTCTCTCTCCTAATAGCAACCTCCCACGCCAGTCATTGACACCAAAAGGGGCCTGAGACATTCAGGCTAAATTCTGGTTCAGCTACCTGGATTCTCACATTGGATTGACATTGACAACAATGACTACTCATTTGGGTTCATTATTCCCCGAGTTCCCACCCAGGTCAGAAAGAGGAAAGGTCTCTGTACATCTATAAGAATATTCTTGCCAACTTGCACTTGAGTTTTCTAGACAAAAGAATTTTTGAACTCAGGGGATGATTAGAAGAAAAAAGTTGCTGTGATAGCTACTGGGATAGAACACACTGATTTCAGGGCCAAGGATGAAAAGCAGCAACCCTGATACCTGTGGACGGACTGTAGTCACAACTTAGACTCTAAAAACAGAGAGAGAAGAAAAATAATGAATGCTCTCTTATTCTGCTGTATCCAGCACTGTGGCCTGAAAAAGAATCACATGATCAACCTGAGTCAACCATGAGAAGCAGCAGACGATCTGAGCCTGACAGAAAGACTCATGTGGACATGGCTAGTCCTAAACTATTATCCTGGGCCCGATGTTGCAAATGGCAGCTCTCAATATGAACCACCTTCATATATGTATAATTACATAGACCAGCACATCTGAATGTGAACCACCTTCATATATGTACAATTACATAGACCAGCACATCTGAATGTGAACCACCTTCATATATGTACAATTACATAGACCAGCACATCTGAATGTGAACCACCTTCATATATGTACAATTACATAGACCAGCACATCTAAATATGAACCACCTTCATATATGTACATTTACATAGACCAGCACATCCAGTCTGAGCAGTATAGACTCACATGCTTTATCTGAATCTTGAATGGCCTTGAGTTATATACCCTGTGTGCAAAGTGAAGCTGCAACTACTCATCTGTCTAGGTGGTTTAACCAAACCCAGGTAATAGTGGCCCAAGTGAGGTTGAGCAACTAATACCAAACTGGAGTTGCCTGTGCTCCTATGTGTTACATGTTCATGTATGGCAGAGGCAGTACTCTGCAGGATATCCATGCACTGAGAAGGTAAGCTACTCTTTAGCCCTTCTGTTGCCACCAGTAATTATTGTCAGTGATATCAAAGGTCAATGGATCAGGGGCCGGTGCCGTGGCTCACTTGGTTAATCCTCCACCTGTGGTGCAGGCATCCCATATGGGCGCCAGGTTCTAGTCCCAGTTGCTCCTCTTCCAGTCCAGCTCTCTGCTGTGGCCCAGGAGGGCAATGGAGGATGGCCCAAGTGTTTGGGCTCCCCCTGCACCCACATAGGAGACCAGAAAGAAGCACCTGGCTCCTGGCTTTGGATTGGCACAGCGCCAGCCATAGTGGCCATTTGGGGAGTGAAACAACAGAAGGAAGATCTTTCCCTCTGTCTCTTTCACTGTCTATAACTCTACCTGTCAAATAAAAAAAAAAAAAGATCAATAGGTCAGGCTAGACTCCCTTGTATAAATCATAGTGGGTAATAGAGTGGTCTTAGATTATATCCTGACCACCTGGGAAAGCATCTGTGGTTCCGCTTAGTTCCCATACATTCATGTAGTTGGCTGAATGCAGAGTACTGGGGAGCATGCTTAAAGTCAATACAACAGGGGCTGGCTCTCTGGCGCAGTGGGTTAACGCCCTGGCCTGAAGTGCCAGCATCCCATATGGGTGCCGGTTCTAGTCCCGCCTGTTTATTTTCTGATCCAGCTGTCTGCTATGCCCTGGGAAAGCAGTAGAAGATGGCCCAAGTCCTTGGGCACCTGCACCCACGTGGGAGATCTGGAAGAAGCTCCTGGTTCCTGTTTTCGAATTGGCACAGCTCCGGCCATTGAGGCCATCTGGGGAGTGAACCAGCAGATGGAAGATCTCTCTCTGTGTCTCTACCTCTCTCTGTAACTCTTTCAAATAAATAAAATAAATCTTTTTTAAAAAAGTCAATACAACAAATATCACGGTCCTGTTTGTAATGACTATCATTTGAAGTTGTGTGAGACAAATTGAATGGAATTGGCCCTAGCATCTATCAGATTAATGAGAGTGTCAAATGAAATGGCATACCTAGATGAAACTTTCCAAGATTTCAAGACAGCATAGGACCAGAGGGATGTGTATTAGGAGAGGGTGTTCTAAGACCTCTCACCTTGTTGGGAACACCAAGATGGCAAGATTCTGACTTCTCTTTACCTCAATCTTTTCACAAAGTTGTAATTTGCAGTGAATACTAATAAGGGGTAAAGTAAAACCAGTCTCTCTCTAAGTCAATTAAAATTAGAGTTTTGCTTACTTCTTGGTAAAAAGAAAAAAATGCATTCTTCAGTTGGACACTACACCCACTAGGACCCTCCGCATTGCTCCCGAGGGTCTGGCGGGGAAGAGCACTGATACATATGTGCTGATGTGTTTGCTGTCGACTGTGCCATGAGTCATCATCTCTGATGGAATTTCACATCTCCTGCCATCACTCAAAACTGTAACGGATAAACTTACCAATTATAGGAAGGGTAAAACCCCAACACCATCACAATACGTCATACAAGTTGGGACCAGAGGTGGAAGGAAATTGTTGATCATCAATGAAGTGAACGATCGTTTTGACACACAGTTCCCCGAGGAGGTTTTGGGGTTTGGGCTGCTGCTCTTGTTTCACAGTCCCGTGCTTTCACAGCCAGCCATTTGCTGTCATTCACATTAACCGTCTACTTTTGAAAGTGGCGACGTGTACCTTGGTAGCCTGTGTATAGAGCTTGTTTGATGAGTCTTCATTCCCAGGATGTTCTCTGGACAACTGCACAGTGTGGGACATTCCTTAGCAGCGTGACCCAGACAGCTTTGCTGAGCTGAGTATCTGTATCCATGTTGGGAGTTTCTTTCTCCTTTAGATCTCTTTTGAGAGCTTGAAGGGCTGGCTTCTTGAGACCCAGCCTACAAAGGTGCTTGTGGAGACTGATGGCGTGGTCCCTGTTCACCTTCTCCTTGACAGCAGAGGGCTCTTCTTCCAGGGAGCCACCCTGCAGAGCCCAGGCTGGAAAGAAAGGGCTCAAGGGATTGTGGGAGAGCAAAAGCCCCGCTCAGAAGTACAACGTCCGGGTCATCTAGAGGCAGAAGAGCAGCAGGTCTGTGCATTTCACAAAGGGGCTGCCTGAAGAGAGATCATTCTTTTTATCCTTAAAAATAGACTTCAAATAATGGGATTTCAGGAAGACAGACGAGAGACATTCCCCCACCTGTCCTCGCCTTTCCAAGAGAGAAGAATTTTAAAGCACCCCTCAAATAATATGGAGCAGATCATCACAGAAGGCAATGGGGAACGACTGTAAAGGCTTGGGCGCTGGATTGGACAGGTCTTTCTTTAAACCCCAGCTTTGCCTTTAACTCTGGGAACTAAAATAAATGATGTAAGACCTCAGACCTTCATGTTTCTGCATCAGTACAATGGAAATGTTAACACCAACTTCACAAGGATTAAACAAATTAGCTAAGCCCTGTAAATCACTTAGCCTGGAGCTGGAAGCTGTGTGCTGGAGTCTCCCCACGCCCCTCACCTACGCTCCCCAGTGAAAACATGCACCTGCCTCGGGGTGAGTCTCAGTTCGCTCACAGCCACCTGCCCTTCATGCAGGTTCCTGGGGCCCACGCCACAGCGGCACAGAAGGTCTTTTCTTCGCCTGCCTTTGGATTTTGGACCCACTCATTTGCAGGCTCTGCCCGAGAGAGGCTGGTGCTCTTGATAACGGCTGGCATGCCAGGGACTTTCCTCACCTTTGGCCCGGAGGCTGCCAGACAGGAAAACAGGGCTGACAAAAGCTGGATTGCCCCTTCCTAGTCCCATGGTGGGGGGCTGGACTCACCTTTCTGGGATCCCCAAAACCACTGCCAGCTGGAAGAGCATGCATCGCTCAGCGCTCCCTCAGCTCATCTTCCCTTCCTTCCTCTCTCCCTGCCCCCTCTCCGCCCCACCTCCACCCCCAGCAAGGCAGCGGGGCCTGCAGGGGAGGGACAGAAGAGCTTTTCCAGCTCCCTCCTTGCTTAGCCTCCTGCCACAGCCCTCATCCAGGCTGCTTTGTATTACAGTTTTGTTGTTCCCATAAGAATCAGGACTTTCTTGGAAACTCTGACTCGCCGTAGAGCACTCTGCGTGTGTAGGTGCCCTCGGAACACGGGACCCCAACTTCCACTGCCTGGGATCTGCTGCCCCAGGAAACACAGGCTTGCAAGAAACCCCAAGAGGTCAAATGCATCATTCGTTTTGGAAGAGGCAGCTAAAGTGTTAGAGCAGAGGTGGCTACAGCTTGGGGAGGGTGACCTGCCCTGCCCGACGTGGTGGGGCTGCAACAGAAAGGGGGCATGTAGACGAGAACTGGCATGGCAGCCTCTGCTGGGTGAATTATAGTAAACTGTAATTTGTCTCGACAACTCTTGAGTTTACCGGAATCAATCTTCCCAGAAAACACTGGAAAGAACACCCACTAAGTGTCATTTGCAAGAAATGCATTAAAAGACATTCATCAGTGAAAAGACTCCAGCTGCCCAGAAAAGCGCTATTCAGTTTGCAAAGGGCAGAAGTGGAAAGAACTGCTTTGCCGTCTTCTCCCTTCAATGAAGCCAAGAGCCAGTCAGCACCCCACACTGGACCCCTTCATGGCCTCCTTCCTTTAGGTCAAAGAGGAACATTGCAAGAAACAAGCAGTGAATGTCTGTATCTTTTTTCCACTTGCATCTAAACAACACTTTTTATCCCCAGGTTTCATCTTTTTTCTTCATGTTTTTCTTGCATTTCTTTTTTCAACAGAGAATACAGTAAGGAAGCGTCTACACTGCCTTGTCGTGACTGCATGCTTCATCCGGGATGAGGATAGATCCCGAATTCCTTTGCTTTGCGCTTACTCTGGGTTACTTTCTCCACACGTAGTGGTTTCTATGTGATCCATAAAACTGTCCTTTGCAGATGGTCTGAAATTTTTCTAGGTCATAAAAAATCCATCCTACGACCAAGGTTAACTCCAGCCACCTGATATTTTCCTTGAGTAGCCGTATTTTAGCTCTGAGTCGGGGGGAAACAACATAGCAGACAAAAGATGCAATCCCTGAGGCAAGTGACAAGGAAGATTTCAAACACAGATTGCACTGAACTGGGCTAATCCACTGCAGATATTAATAATTCCCTTTGGTAGACAATTTGAAGCCTAATTCTATGAGCGTACTATTTGATCCCACCATCTTGAACCTGGGAGAAATGTTGGAATTAATCCCTTTCCACCATCTAATTTTCCAGAAGAGGAAACTGAAGCAACTGAGACTTGGATGTGAACATTTTTTGGCCTGAAGCCTCCCAGCAGGATTGTATTGGGAAATCAGAGTTCCCCCCTTTGAAGTGAGTTATTTCTGGAAAAAAAGTGAGTTATTTCTGGAAAAAAAAATATTGTTCTAAAGTAATGGAGTACTACCACCTTCCATACAATAAGCCCTCCATAAATACCTCTTTACTGAATACTTGATTCATAATTATTTTCAAAACCACTGGTGATAAATAAGTAAAGTTCCAGGTAATGTAATACAGATACTCCACCTCAAGGCGCTTGCTGTACTTCTAACGTCCCCTCCACATTGACGCTCAGTTGCTGCTATGACCCTATTGGGAGGTAAGAACTGTAACAGGTGTCGGTCATGAGAGGTCCACCTCATGAATGGATTAATACCGTTATTGTGGGACTGGGTGAGTTATCACTGGGGTGGCTTTGTTCTAAGAGTGCTCTCGCTCCTATCTGCTTGGCCTTTGGCCACCTGCTACAGGCTGACCACTACCAGACCCTCGCCAGACGCCACTGCCACACTCTTAGACTTTTCAGAACCATGAGAAATAAATTTCTTTATAAATTACCTATCTGTGATATTTTGATAGATGCAAAAACTGGAGTAAAACAGAGATGTTTTATTTACCCTTCAGTGTGGGACACTCGCAGTGACTTCCTTGGCAGAGTACGAGCACGGGGAAGGGGAGGGATGGGGTGCAGAGTAACTATAGAGCAGAAACCTGAGTACCACCGGTTACCCGGTGATCAGGGTTAACAGCAGGTCATGTAGGTAACCTGTGCCCCTGATTCAACATGATGAGAACGGAACCTCACGTCTAGGGTCTTCTTCCTGAGAAATTGTAACCTCAGTTCATCACAAGAAAAACATCAGGCTGAAGGCCATTCCGCAACATACCCCATCAGCTCTCCTCCTGGCTCCCCAAGATAAGCAAAGGCCCAGAGAACATCCCAGCCAAGATGAGTTCTAGAGACAGCAACTAAGAGTAAGGCAGTATCCTGGATGGGAACTTGGGACAGAAAAAGGAAAGCAGTCAAACTTCATGAAATCTGAATAAAGGTGTGGATTTTAGTCAATAGAATGTATAGCTATTTCCATTAATTGAGGCTATGGCCTGGAGAATCAGTGGAAGATGGCCCAAGTCTTTAGGCCCCTGCTCCCACGTAGGGACCCTAAAGAAGCACCTGGCTCCTGGCTTCAGATCGACACAGCTCCAGCCATTGTGGCCATCTAGGGAGTGAACCAGCAGATGGAAGACCTCTCTGCGTCTGTCTCTCACTCTGCCTCTCTGCAAAACTGCATTTCAAATAAATAAATAAATCTTTAAAAAATGAAATAAAAAAGAGGCCAGTGGTGCGGCTCACTTGGCTAGTCCTCCGCCTGCGGTGCTGGCACCCCGGGTTCTAGTCCCGGTTGGGGCGCCAGATTCTGACCCAGTTGCTCCTCTTCCAGGCCAGCTCTCTGCTGTGGCCCGGGAGTGCAGTGGAGGATGGCCCAAGCGCTTGGGTCCTGCACCCGCATGGGAGACCAGGAGGAAGCACCTGGCTCCTGGCTTTGGATCGGCGCAGCGTGCTGGCCATAGCGGCCATTTGGCGAGTGAACCAATGGAAGGAAGACCTTTCTATCTCTCTCTCTCTCTCACTAACTCTGCCTATCAAAAAAAAAAAAAAAAAAAAAGAAAGAAAAAAAGAAAAGAAAAGAAAGAAAAAAAGAAATCACAAAAGATGTGTGCTAGAAAATTTGAGTTTACCCATTGCCCTATATGTTACATGCTGTAATGTTTATATTGTATATATACTGGAAAAAGTATATTATTATAAATTATATAAAAATGTGTATACATTGGGAAAAAGTCCTAATTTTATAATACCTAGTCTCTAGATATTAAAAGGTTGCCAGTGTATGACAAAAGTAGAGTTAGCGAACACATTGAATATGCTTTGTATTAAAATTCAAAGTGAAGACTGCTCTTAAAACCGTTTATGGAAGTAAAATGGTTAAAATTTCCCCTTAAGCATTACGGGTGCTTATACCTGTCCACTGGGTTGGTAGAGATGGGAAGGGAAAGGTCCCTGAGCCAGCATGTTCTTATTGAGAAGATACTTTCACATTAGAACCTGTGTTACCTATGTGAGCTTTTTAGGGGCTACTATGTAGACAGTGGGCAACTGAAGTCCTTCAAGCCAGCATCTGGTCTCTAGATGTTTTAAACTAACACCTGTGTAATTTTTGCTATTTCATAGGAGTGGATGTATTTTGGGAATGGCATTAAACTTGATGCTTTGGGGAGAATGCTGATGTCACTGGGTGGTGGGCGGGGGAGAGGAGGAAGTATTCATAGAAGGGTTACCTTCCGGTGAGATTGTTCAGATTGTCTGCACATTGTTCTATATCTTCATAAATAAGTCCTAATGCCCAAAGTATGTTAAAAGTAGAGGTAGTAAAATAATCCCTATATAAGTGCCCCTTTTGGTGGTTTTTAGGAAGGACTATTCTGGGAGTGACCCTTGCTAATCCTCCTCCTGGGCTTGGTCACTGGAATGTGGGAGGGGAGAGAGAGGTAAGGCCTCATTACTAGTATCTCCATATCTAGAAGATAGCTTTAGATCAGACCAGCAGGTGTATGTGTTTTTTGGTAAAGTGTGTTTATTTTGGACAAAGTTCATGCTTTATAACATCTACGTTTTATAGATATCCTAGAGTGGCAATGTTATAAAAAGTAGAGTCGGTGAATTAGAAAATTTGTATGTATCTTTTTGCTATAATTGAGAGAAAAGATGCATCTTTCACTTGGAATTGTTAAACCACCTCTGGGCAGTTTATATAAGAAAATCCTTAGCAGGCTGGCAGCAGAGGGGTGAAAGCATAAAAGGGGAGGTGTGTATAGTTATGTCATATCTACATTCTGATGCTAACCATTGGTATTTGTGCATTGCTTTTGGCTGGGCTATAGGAGTACATTAAGTAAATGAATGTAAACTACCTTCATGCTAATGTTTCAATAATACCAACCTGGGCTGGTGCCGTGGCTCAATAGGCTAATCCTCCACCTGCGGCGCCAGCACACCAGGTTCTAGTCCCAGCTGGATTCTGTCCCGGTTGCCCCTCTTCCAGTCCAGCTCTCTGCTGTGGCCTGGGAGGGCAGTGGAGGATGGCCCAAGTGCTTGGGCCCTGCACCCACATGGGAGACCAGGAGAAGCACCTGGCTCCTGGCTTTGGATCAGCATGGTGCGCCAGCCGCGGGGGCCATTGGAGGGTGAACCAATGGCAAAGGAAGACCTTTCTCTCTGTCTTTCTCTCTCACTGTCCACTCTGCCTGTCAAGAAAAGAAAAAAAGAAAAATAATACCAATCTGACCATGAATTCTCTTAGAAGCAATACACTTAGTATGCATCATTGTTGTGCATATCACTTTAAATCAAGCAGTAAGGGAATGTATCTTAATTGTAACTTGGCCAAAATTTGTAGTTAGAGGCCTGTTGCTATTTTTGTCTTTTATGAAATTTTTGTTCTCAGGAAAATCAGAATTACATATTTTCCTAACAGATTGAGTTGCTGTGGTGTATTCTTGGTTATCACTATATTCATACAGCTTTAGGATTTTGAACTGGTAAATATTCATGAAGTTTGAAAAAGCATGCTCCATGGATTCCCTATGATCTCGGTCACACCAAGGTGGCCGTTGTGTGTGCACGCCTGGGACCCAGAAGGACATATTGAACTCAACTTCTTATGATTGTGGATGATTTTGTCCTTTGCTTGTGTTTTTCAGTGTCCTGTAATGCACTTATTCCCTTTGAGAAAATAAAAGTTATTTTAATCACATGCATACATACCCAAAAATAAAAAAAGAATAAGAGTAAAAGGAAACTAGTATTTTACTATTACCATGAGAGTACTTTTACCTCCCAGAGCCTGTGAAAGGGTTTGGGAATCTCAGCCACCCTGGGTACATACTGTGAGAACCACTGGTCTAGGGAAAGTACCATCCCCGCTTCAGAGGTGGTCTGAGCAGGACTGGACACAGGTTGAATCAGTGACAGGTCTGGGTGCAGTGGTATAGGAGCAGATGAAGGAAAACAAAAATCTAAAATGACTGAGGTCTTTATTTGGACAAACTGATTTTTTTTCCTATCCCCTCCATCATTTATGTTCATGGTTAATAAAAATAAATTTTTCACCTAAAAATTTCAAATGGCTGCTTAATTTTTCATTTTTTTTGGTTTTGTTTTGATTGTTTGGTCTTCATTTTCATCTTTCTGATAAGATTCTTAGATAAAGGGTTAATAACCAGAATCTACAAAGAGATAAAAAAAACTCCACAACAACAAAACAAACAACCACTTAAGAGATGGGCCAAGGACCTCAATAGACATTTTTCAAAAGAGGAAATCCAAATGGCCAACAGGCACATGAAAAAATGTTCAAGATCACTAGCCATCAGGGAAATGCAAATCAAAACCACAATGAGGTTTCACCTCACCCGGGTAAGAATGGCTCACATACAGAAATCTACCAATAACAGATGCTGGAGAGGATGTGGGGAAAAAGGAACACTAACCCACTGTTGGTGGGAACTCAAATTGGTAAAGCCACTATGGAAGACAGTTCGGAGATTGCTCAGAAACCTGAATATAGCCCTACCACGTGACCCAGCCATCCCACTCCTCAGAATTTACCCAAAGGAAATTAAATTGGCAAACAAAAGAGCTATCTGCACCTCCATGTTTATTGCAGCTCAATTCACAATAGCTAAGACCTGGAATCAACCCAAATGCCCATCAACAGTAGACTGGATAAAGAAATTATGGGACGGGTAGACTGGATAAAGAAATTATGGGACGGGACATGTATTCTATAGAATACTATACAGCAGTAAAAAAAAAAAATGAAATCTGGTCATTTGCAACAAAATGGAGGAATTTGGAAAACATCATGCTGAGTGAATTAAGCCAGTCCCAGAGGGACAAATATTTTATGTTCTCCCTGATCAGTGACAACTAATGAGCACCAAAGGGGAAACCTGTTGAAGTGAAACTGACACTATGAGAAGCAATGACTTGATCAGCCCTTGTCCTGACTGAGGAACAGTTTACCATTTTATCCCTTTTAGTATTTTTTGTTCTACTTAATACCATTGGTTGAACTCTTTACTTAACACAGAATTATTCCTATGTGTTTAAATTCAATTGAAAATTGATCCTTGTTAAAAATAAAAGTGGGAACAAGAGAGGAAGGAGATGTACAGTTCAACACATGTTCCCTCAGATTTACCTCTAAGGATAAAGCTAAAAACTTGCCATGGGACTCCAAATCCCACCAAGGTGGCATGTACCAATGCCATCTTACTAAAGTGATCAGTTTAAGTTCATAACTGATCATAAAGATAGGAATAAGTGTCATAGAGATCACATAAATAAGACCAAGTTGTCTGCTAGTAATAATAGATAAAATTAAAAAGGAGAGAACAATCCAACATGGGTAGCAGGCCACACAGCAGACTCATAGAATGACAAACGTCCTAAATAGCACTCTGGCCTCAGAATCAGCCCTTAAGGCATTCAGATCTAGCTAGAAAGCCCTTTGGAAAGCCAAGACACTGTAGCAAAAAATGACCTACGTGGAAGATCTCTGTGAGTGAGATTCCAGTAGAAAGAAGGGGCCTTCAAAGAAGGAGGTACATTTCTCCGAAGGGAGGAGAGAACTTCCACTTTGATTATGGCCCTGTCTAAATAATGTTGGAGTTTATGGACTCAAGGCTTCCATAGCCTTGGCAGCTCATGACAAGAGCCTCGGGTGATCACTGACATCATAAGTAAGAATGTCAATTGTTAAATTAACAACAGGAGTCACTGTGTACTTGCTCCCCACGTAGGACCTCTGTCTTTAATGAGTTGTACTATGAGAATTAACAGCAAAACTTGTCTTCAAACAGTACTTCATACTTTGTGTGTCTGTGTGGGTGCAAACTGTTAAAATCTTTACTTAGTATAGAGTTGATCTTCTGTGTATAAAGATAATTAAAAATGAATCTTAATGAAGAATGGAATGGGAGAGGGAGTAGGAGGTGGGACGGTTTGGCAGTGGGAGGGCGGGTATGGAGGGAAGAACCGCTATAATCCAGAAGTTCTACCTATAAAATTTATATTTATTAAATAAAAGCTTTCTATAAAATAAAAAAAAGATTCTTAAACAACCCCTACTTGTGACTTCTGCAAACAAAGCACCAAGGATAGTACTAACTCAGTGTAAACCCTAATGAATGAATGTTGACCAACCTTGCAGAGTCTGATAAATAATTTTCTGAATCTTCTGATTAAATACATATAAGTGTGATCTTCCACTTTTAAACAACAAATCTTTTAACTACATATTGAAATTATTTTCAGTAGAGTGCAGCCTACCCACCACACGTCCAAGAACAATATAGTATTAAATTGAATTTCCTTTTAAGAAACTCGCGTCACTTAACCAAGCCTTGAAGTACCGTGTGTTCATTTAATTACTTGTTATTTAAAGTGCAATTAACATGATTTCAACATACAACAGTATAATAAGCGTTGATTTTTTATTTCCTGAACTGCTGAGCCCTCTGTGATGATTCTAATTGAATTTGAATTTATTTTTATAGCATAATTTTAGTTTTTAAAGTTTTATTATGTGTATGTGTTTGAAAGGCATAGTGGCACCAAGAGACAGAAATGTTCCATTTGCTGATTCACTCTCCAAATGGCTGCAACAGCTGGGGTTGGGCCAGTCCAAAACCAGGGGCATGAACTCAGTCCACTCTCCCACGTGGGTGACAGGGACCCAAGTATTTGAACAATCATCTGTTGCCTTCTTCTTCTTCTTCTTCTTCTTCTTCTTCTTCTTCTTCTTCTTCTTTCTTCTTCTTCTTCTTCTTCTTCTTCTTCTTCTTCTTCTTCTTCTTCTTCTTTCTTCTTCTTCTTCTTCTTCTTCTTTCTTCTTCTTCTTCTTCTTCTTCTTCTTCTTCTTCTTCTTCTTCTTCTTCTTCTTCTTCTTCTTCTTCTTCTTCTTCTTCTTCTTCTTCTTCTTCTTCTTCTTCTTCTTCTTCTTCTTCTTCTTCTTCTTCTTCTTCTTCTTCTTCTTCTTCTTCTTCTTCTTCTTCTTCTTCTTCTTCTTCTTCTTCTTCTTCTTCTTCTTCTTCTTCTTCTTCTTCTTCTTCTTCTTCTTCTTCTTCTTCTTCTTCTTCTTCTTCTTCTTCTTCTTCTTCTTCTTCTTCTTCTTCTTCTTCTTCTTCTTCTTCTTCTTCTTCTTCTTCTTCTTCTTCTTCTTCTTCTTCTTCTTCTTCTTCTTCTTCTTCTTCTTCTTTCTTTTTTTTGCCAGAGTGTCTTGGCTTTCCATGCCTAAAATACTCTCATGGTCTCTTCAGCCATATCCGAATGCCTTAAGGGCTGATTCTGAAGCCAGAGTGCTGTTTAGGACATCTGCCATTCTATGAGTCTGCTGTGTGGCCTGCTTCCCATGTTGGATTGTTCTCTCCCTTTTTTATTCTGTCAGTTAGTATTAGCAGACACTAGTCTTGTTTGTGTGATCTCTTTCACTCTTCAACCTATCAGTGTGATCAATTTTGAACTGAAATTGATCACTTGGACTAGTGAGATGGCATTGCTACATGCCACCTTGATGGGATTGTATTGGAATCCCCTGGCACATTTCTAACTCCATCATTTGGGGCAAGTCTGATTGAGCAATGTACATCTCCTCCATCTCTTATTCCCACTGTCATATTTCACAGGGATCACTTTTCAGTTAAATTTAAACACCTAAGAATAATTTTTGTGTTAATTACAGAGTTCAACCAATAGTATTAACTAGAACAAAAAAAATACAAAAAGGGATAAAGTATTACATTGTACATCAACAGTCAGGACAAGGGCTGATCAAGTCACTGTTTCTCATAGTGTCCATTTCACTTCAACAGGTTTCCTTTTTTGTGCTTGGTAAGTTGTCACTGATCAGGGAGAACATATGATATTTGTCCCTCTGGGACTGGCTTAATTCAATCAGCATGATGTTTTCCAAATTCCTCCATTTTTGTTGCAAATGACCAGATTTCATTGTTTTTGACTGCAGTATATATTCTATAGAGTACATGTCCCATAATTTCTTTATCTAGTCTACTGTTGATGGGCATTTGGGTTGGTTCCATGTCTTAGCTATTGTGAATTGAGCTGCAATAAGCATTAATGTGCAGACAGCTTTTTTGTTTGCCAAATTAATTTCCCTTGGGTAAATTCTGAGGAGTGGGATGGCTGGGTCACGTGGTAGGGTTATATTCAGGTTTCTGAGGAATATCCAGACTGGCTTCCATAGTAGCTTTACCGGTTTGCATTCCCACCAATAGTGGGTTAGTGTCCCTTTTTCCCCACATCCTCACCAGCATCTGTTATTGGTAGATTTCTGTATGTGAGCCATTCTCACCCGGGTGAGGTGAAACCTCATTGTGGTTTTGATTTGCATTTCCCTGATGGCTAGTGATCTTGAACATTTTTTCATGTGTCTGTTGACCATTTGGATTTCCTCTTTTGAAAAATGTCTATTGAGGTGCTTGGCCCATCTCTTAAGTGGGTTGCTTGTTTTGATGTTGTGGAGTTTCTTGATCTCTTTGTAGATTCTGGTTATTAATCCTTTATCTGCTGCATAGTTTGCAAATATTTTTTCCCATTCTGTCGGTTGCCTCTTCACTTTCCTGTTTCTTTTGCAGTACAGAAACTTCTCAATTTGTTGCAATCCCAAATGTTAATTTTGGCTTTGACTGCCCGTGCTTCTGGGGTCTTTTCCAAGAAGTCTTTGCCGGTACCTATATCTGCAGGGTTTCTCCAATGTTCTTTAATAATTTGATGGTGTCGGGTCATAGATTTAAGTCTTTAATCCATGTTGAGTGGATTTTTGTGTAAGGTGAAAGGTAGGGGTCTTGCTTCATGCTTCTGCACGTAGAAATCCAATTTTCCCAGCACCATTTATTGAATAGACTGAATCCTAGTAGCTTTGAAAAAAGGTACTCCCTTTTATTAGAAAATAGAGGAGGAAGCCTACAAATGCTACATTTCTTGCATGTTTATATTCACATAGTGAATTGATAATGATACCCTTAAGCATATGACTGGAATTGAAATGATTGTCTCTTTCTTTAAATGCCTCTCATTACTCTGATGGTACCAATGAGCATGTATTTGGCTTTAAATTCTATAATTAAAATCATGTTTAAAAAGACATTCCTTTCAGGGTCTAATAAAACAGGTGTTAGCTGTTAATTTTATTGCCAGCTAGCCTATATTTCCTCCTAAAATCACCAAAAGCAGTATAGAAGATAATGGATAGTTTGCTCTCACATTTATAAAATTAGCAAAAAAATTTTTTTACCTTCTCAAAAGGCTGATTGTAAAACTACTCAGTTTCCCCTTTCCTTCAGATTTATAAGCACAGGTTTGTGAGAATCACCTTCCCTGATGAATAGACAGAGAGTAAGTAAATGGGATAATTCCAAAACTCAGCAGGCAGCAAAATCGAAGTTTCTAACTTCTTGATATTGCAGTTGATTTCTCTCTCTCCCCAGTTTCCTTGGGGCCCACTGTGGACACTGCTGTACCTTCCTTTGGCTGCAGTGGAGATGGGCTGCTGCAGGCTCCCAGTTGCCCTCTCTCTCAGGTACCATCGTCCACGCACAGGAGTTGTCTAGCCAGCAACTGCCCGAGAGGCCACGTACCTCCTGCATGTCACTGGGGCATCCAAAACGCTCAAAGGTGACGTGAGCCCTACAGTCCCTACAGAGCTTCCTGTGGGCTTCATCTCAAGTCAAGTCCTTGCTTATTTCCTTATCATTTCCTCACTTGCTTTTAGGTTTTTTTTTCCCAATAAATCGCTTGCAGAAGATAAGTAGATCAATCTTTTCAGGTCCAAAGTAGTGCCTTTGGTTACCCTAACAAGAGTCACCTTCATATAACCAGAGTAGATTGAACTTAAATTTTAAAACAACAAAACTTTCAAATTAATACCCAAACAAAACAAGGTCCTTCCCACACCATCCCCATTCAGATATGAGGATATCTGAAATGTTTTCCAGATTAACTGCACGATCCAATGCTCCAAGGCAAGAAATCAGGACACAGTGCATTTCTGATGCCCAGCACAGTAACATAGTCCTGTGGCACCTGTCGATGGGGGTGTGCTCTGAGAACTGCGTCACTTGGTGATTTCATCATTGTTCAAACATAGCAGAGTGCACGTAGACTACAGGGTACAATATCACCAGGTGATCTTCTGAAACCATTGCTGTCCATCACTGGCTGAAATGTTACACAGCACGTGCCTGTCCTTAGCAACTAAAGTAGTTTTTTTGCCAAAAACGTCCTTGAAAGTAACCATCAACTGCTTAAAATGTTTTTGAGATTTTATGTAATTATTTGAATCCCAGAATAGCCACTTGATATGTAGATTAACTCTACAGATTTGGGGAACAGAAGGAAGGGAGCTTGGACGCTCCTCGGTGCCCATTATAAATTCTGGTGTGGCCCCATCTCCATTATGCTGTCTTGGATCTCAGAGGGAAGATGTATCCCCCACTGAGTACCAAAAGGGTACAGTGAGTCTATGAATGCACCCGGAGCCCAGTGTTAGCAGCTCTGCAAAATAATGACAACAGTCCACAAAAGCCTAGTAACATTCTTGAAATCTGGTTGCTAGATCAAGAGGGTAATAAAGTGAGACAAGAAGTAAAGGGAAAGTGATGGCATGTTGCTCAACTGTTCAGATCTATTTTTCATTCACAGACTAAGTGGGAACCCTCCTTTTTCCAGGAAAATTTGTTTTATAGCACGATCTTGATTCAGAATAATTTTATATATATTATAAAACTTAAAAAAGCAAATGATGTCCCTACCAATTATGGATTCAGAGACATAGTGCTAAAAACCAAAGGGAACATACATGACATCACTTTCCATGAAAAACACAAGCAAAGGTCAGGAATGCAGTGTAATCGTCTCTGCAAAGCATAAGACGTCTAATCCAATTGCAAGTAACCTGTGAACCATAACCATAAAATAAACCAAAGTAAATATCTGTGATTTCACCATCTGAAGAACAGGCCCACATTTATAGAAATCAGCCCAGGAGAACATGAACTTTTTCCAGTGAGCTTTCCATTGTTTCAACAATTTAGGAAAGATTCTTTTAGAATACTCACAGACCACGGCATATTCTCTACAGTTTTTCAGTGGTGAGAAATCTTTGCCTTTTGAGGTTAGATTCAACTTTGAAAAACAGCCGACACCTATGTTTCAGAGGACTACTGAATAGCAGAGTTCAGTAGTTAAGGCAATGACACATGTGTGGTAGCTTACAGAAGCACAGAAGCACAGGGAAGCTAAAACAAAAGTGGTCGCTACATCCCGGCCTCTTATGCTGTGGCCCAGTTGTCTGTCTCTAGATATCTCCACAGGAGTTTTTTTCAGCTGAACACTAGAATCCATTGAGTTTGTCTTGTAGCTCTGAAGATCAGACCTCAGAACCTAAATTGAATCATAGATAACGTGATAAAAATATAACAGCCATCTCGCTTTGTGATATTAGCTTGAGGTTTGACCCCCTGCAGCCTATGGGCTTATCAATTTCATTATTGTAAATCTTTACATGGTGATGATAAGACCGGGGCCCTGGAGGTACAATGCTTGGTTACAAATCCCTGCTCCAAAACTTATTATTAAGCTCAATTCTTAACTCCCCTAGATTTCAATTTAATCATCTATGTCAATAATAGTACCTTCCTCAAGATGTTGTGCAGACGAAGTGATGGTATATTTTAAATGCCGAGAATGGTGCCTGCTGCACAGTCAAGACTTAATACAAATATTAACTACCATTGCTTTGTGTGGTAGCTGCTACAGGCAAAGAGCAGCAAGTCAGCCTTCAGAAACAAATAACAAACCAACAAACAACCTCCACTGATTCAAATGACACACTGTCCTAACCTTTCCTTAAAAGATGTTTTTATTTACTTCAGTGGTAGAGCTGCAGACAGAGAGAAGAGACAGAAAGAAAGGTCTTCCATCCATTTATTAACTCCCTAAAAATGGCAGCAACGTCCAGAGCTGGGCCAATCTGGAGTCAGGAGCCTGGAGATTATTCCAGGTCTCCCATGGCGATGCAGGGGCCCAAGGACTTGGGCCATCTTCCACTGCTTTTCCAGGCCATGGCAGAGAGTTTGCTTGGAAGAGGAGCAGCCTGGATGAGAACTGGCGCCCTATAGGATGCCAGCACTGCAGGCAGTTTAGCAGCTATGCCACAGCCCTGGCCCTTGTCCTAACCTTAAAAGGACTTTAAGAGGACTGAAAGCTGTATAGTGATTCGCAGGATTCTGAAAGTAAACGGCACCTATTGCTATGGAGGATGGTGTGACTAGATCCCAGTGGGATTGTAGGAACCTCCAGAGAGGGCAGTGCTGCCGTTTCAAGAAGTACTGGTCGTTACGCTGTGTTTTCTTGAATATACGATTCTGCAGATGGAAACAAAGCTCCTTGCTTCAGAAATAATAACGTGAAAGGAGGTGTGCCCGGGAATCAATGAAGCCCAGCGTGGAAGCTCCTGAGAGAACACCCGGCTGGCTGACTCTGGAACATTCTTCTACTTTCCACGTGGAACCTCCATCCGGAAAAGGGAAACTGTCCCCAGATCCAGATACAAGGAAGACAACTCAGCTTTAAGATTTGTCCACCAAGAAAGGGAAAGCCCCAAGGGAGAGCTGTCTTATACATGAAATGAAGAAATGTAGAAGAAAGTGGACAATTTTGAGCGAATGTAAATGTTTCCTAGCGCAAGCACTAAAAAATTACCCAAGTGAATTCTAAAATCCAGAACTGTTTTTCCATTTGTGGGACAAGAATATTGTTCTAGTCCAAAGCTAAACAACCAGGCAACAGGCAAGAACCCTCAGTGCTTTTCTTCCCGTGTTACTGTTTGTGTTTCTGGAAGCTCCAGGTTTGGACTGCTACAGCAGCCACGGTAACCTGCGCCACTAGCCATCTTCTACCAGTACTAGAGTCGAGACAGGCTGCAAATAGGCTAATGAGCATAGTGTCTTGGACCATCCTAAGAAGAACTTTGCACAGAAGCGTAGGGGAGCCTGCTTTCTGGCTGTCCATTGAAATCCACCATCCCTACATTCGAAAGAAAGTGGTCCTCAGGATCCCTGCACTCTCACGTGCCCCACCTCCACCAGCAGCAGCCAATGTCTAACTTACACACTCGTAAAACATTGCCCATATTAAAAATGTGGCTCAGGGATCTACCTGCTCAGCTAGATTTGGGGACACGTTTGCATTAAGTTTAGTTTTTGAGCAAGCCCCTGAGTGAGTTTGCTATTTTATAGCTAATAGCATAGTTTCAAGACCAATCCTTTTCTTGGGATAAAGTCTGTAAGATGAGCAACAGCACAATTTATCGTTAAATAGTACATCAAGTTATAGTATATGTATTTTATTTTTATTCAACAAAAATAACATGTTTAGAAAAATAATATTGTCTCAGTACTTTCATAATTATTTAATAATAATGCTTAGACCCTATTACAAGTAATTCTAGATTGTCTAATGTCTTCCATTTATGACTTGGATCAAATATTACTTAAATTAGATCACTGAACATCTGGGACTTAGAAATCGCCTGTTTAAGTGGGCATTGTCATGCAATGGGTTAAGCTATATCTTGGGAAGCCTGCATCCCCTATCAGAGGGATAAGGGAAGGTTCAAGTCCAAGCTACTCTCCTTCTGACCCAGCTTCCTGCTAATACATCCTAGGAGGTGGCAGATGATGGCTCGAGTATTGGGCCCCACTGCCACCCACATGGAGTTCCAGGTCCTGGCTTTGGCATGGCCCAGTCTTGGCTGCTGCAGGCATTTAGGGAGTGAACCAGAGGATAGGAGATCTCTCTCTCTCTGTGCCTCCTCTTTCTCTCATTCTCTCTTTCTGTCTCCCCCTGCCTTTCAAGTAAGATAAAAATAAAAAGATTTATATTTATACAAGGATTTTTAGAAAATAGTATAGGCATTTATTACAGCAGGAATTGGCCAAATTCTATGCAAGATGTATTAGATCACTAACCTAGCTTAAATTTTCCTGTGGATTTTTAGCATACACACACATATATACATAAATATATACAGAGATAGAGCTAGAAAGAGAGAGTTTCTGTACACTAGTCATTCCCCAAATGCCTGCAACTGCCAGGGGACTGAAACAGGGAGCCAGGCATTCAGTGTAGGTCTTCCCTGTGAGTGGTAGAAGCCCAGTTACTTGAGGTATCCTTGCTGCCTCCTAGGTTCTGGGTGGCCAGAAGCTGGAGTCAGGAGCTGGAGCCAGGAATTGAACCCAGGTACTCTGATAGGCAACGTGGGTGTCTTAACTTCTAAGCTAAATATCCACCCCTGATGTTATATATATATCATCAAAAGGCAACTGTCCTGGGGCTGGCACCATGGCAGAGCAGGTAAAGCCACCACCTGCAGTGCCAGCATCCCATATGGGCACAGGTTTGAGTCCCTGCTGCTCCACTTCTGACTCAGGGTATGGCCTGAGAAAGCAGAAGATGGGCTGAGTTCTTGGGCCTCTGCATTGCATGGACGACCCAGAAGAAGCTCCTGGTTTCAGATCAGCCCAGCTCCAGCCACTGTGGCCATTTGGGGAGTGAGCCAGTGGCTGGAAGACTTTCTTTCTCTCTTTCTTTCTCTCTCTCCCTCTCTCCTTCTCTCTGTATCTCTGCCATTCAAGCAAATAAATACATCTTTAAAAAAAAAAAAAGGCAACTATAAAGCTGTAAAAAATGACTAGATTTTATTAAATTATCTATAACCTCTTTTATAACCGACCTATCAGTGTCATTATTAGTTTCTATATCCTATCATGTTCCTTAGCAAACTCAGGGTCGGTAACTTAATCAAAGCCTGTCGGCTCTAACTCATGGTCGTTAAAGCCTGATGACCTGGCGATGAATTTGAAATCTTCTGCCCCTCCCCCACCCTTCTAGCATTTTTCTGAAATTCCAGAGTTGTCGCCATTATGTCTGAGTATCTAAAAGATGGCAACGATAAAGCCCATGACATCACGTTAGGTATGTTATTTTGACTTTTAAATTTTCCTTAAATATAAACCTCAGTGAAGGCTGCCAAGAAGTTGGGCAAAGGTCAGGCTGGATTTCTTCTAAGTAGGTGAAACCAAAATTCCTTGGCCTTGGACATTCTTGTGGTCTCCGTGAACAGCCCCTCCGTGCTAGCGTCAAGTTCCCCTTCAGTGTTTACTCGAATGTGCTTGGCCCACTAACGCTTCTTCTAATGAGAATGCAGCTCCCCGGCCAGAAATCCCATTTGGATAATTTACTTTTTCTTTGTTGATCGTATCAAGCAAATCATGACAAACAATAATAATACTGCAATAACGTAGTTCTTTCCAGGAAATATCATCTGTCGATGGCATCTAAGACTGGATGTTATTAAAATCTGACGTTTTTCATCCTGGCTGGACTGCAATGTAACACCCCTTGAAGAGAGACAATGTAGAGAGAAGTTCTGGCTTGTGAGCAGCATTTCAGGTTGGTGGTCAGATCAAAGCGCTGACTGAACTCCTTCCAAGGATTTGTTGTACACAAATCCCTCATTCTGTATCCACTCAAGCTGCTTATTATAAAATAGGCCATTGAGGCAACTCAAAATTGAATACAAAAATTTGTTCCATTTATTTTCTTTTTTATGGTTTATTTTATTTATTTGAAAGGCAGAGTGACGTAAAGAGAGATCTTCCATCCACTGGTTCACTCCCCCAGAGGCCACAAAAGCCAGGAGCCAGGAATTCCATCCTGGTCTCCCCTGTGGGTAGCAGGGGCAGGCCCCCGCACTGGGGCCATCTGTTACTGTTCTCCCTGGTGCATTAGCAGGAGCAGGATTGGAAGCAGTGCAGCCAGGACTCAAACTGGCACTCTGATCGGGAATGCCTGTGTCTCAGGTAGGCAGCGGCTTAACCTGCTGCACCGCAGTACCAGCTCCTGTTTTCTATTTTCTGAATGTGTATAATCCAGAGTACCTTATTATTCCTCAACTAATGTGGTAATTGACCAGTGTGAAATTGAATACGAAACGTTTTTAAAAGTTCCAGTTAGAACAAAAGTATTTGCTTCCATCTTAATAACGTGTAGTCTTACTCTTTCTGTTCTGATGTCCAACCAACACACACAAGAGTCTACTGAATTAGAGAAAATGGTGCTGGTTTCGATGAAAAATCTTTGAAGATTAGTATTTGTTTCCAAGAGAATTTTTAGCAGAACACTTAGCACTTCTCCAAAAAAGGCAAAAACGACTTCTTTGGCAGTGGATGTCTAACCAGAAAAAAGTCAGAGTCTAGGGGAAAATGTTTCATCTTAATGTTAAACATTTGTCTGTATTTGGCTACAAGGGATATTCAGTTAAAAATAGTTCATAGGAGCTGCGGTTGTAGTGTAGCAGGTAAAGCTTCCATCTGCAACACTGGCATCCCAAAGAGATGCTGGTTCTAGTCCTGGCTGCTCCACTTCCAGTCCAGCTCTCTGCTATGGCCTGGGAAAGCAGTGGAAGATGGCCCAAGTCCTTGGGCCCCTGCATCCACATGGGAGACCTGGAGGAAGCTCCTGGCTCCTGACTTTGGCCTGGCCAAGCACTAGCCATTGCAGCCATTTGGGAAGTGAACCACCAGGTAGAAGATTCTCATTCATTCAGTCATATTCTCTCTCTCTCTCTCTCTCTCTCTCTCTCTCTCTCTCTCTCTCCCCTTTCAAAATAAACTTTTTTAAAACAGTTAATAATACAGAAATTTATACCTCATTAAAATAACTAAAAAGGTAGTTGATAACATAGCTCAACAATATCAGCTAATATCCACTGACTATTTCATTCATTGATTCCTCACCCAGTGTGCCTTTAACTATTCCGTTGGGCCTTCAAGGAAGAGTGACAGAGTGCTGTTTGGAGAGCCCAATGCAACCCAAGCTCTGTGGCTGAAACAAACTAACGTAGGGTCTCTGTTGTTGAAAAGTTAACTCTCTTGACACCAGGAAAAGGCTCATATAATGGAAACCAAATTGAAATAGCATGTCACAATAGCAAGGCGTTTGTTTGTCACAGGCTGTACCCCTGTGGGTATGAACTCTGGCAAACGCAAGGCAGAGAAGGAATTTTCTAGAAGGTGACAGACTTCCAGGATCCACTATCAGGGCCACAGAAAAGGAACTGCTCGCTTGCGGGGCCACGAACAGACTTGAGTTACAAGGCGCTGTCAGGGCCAGACGTCCTGAAGTGTTCCTGTTTCGCCGCGTGGCTGGCCCAGCACGCTGACGGCGCACGTCTATCAAGCCTGCTTCCAAGCAAGTCCACTCACATCACGTAGCCTTCAAGCCAACCCTCTGAAGAAAGTTGCGGTCCCATCTTACAGGTGAGGGCCGTGAAGGGCACAGGGACTGAGCGCTTTGCCTGACGCCGTGGACTTGGAGCGTGGGGGAGCTGCTAATTCACAATTGCTGGCCAGGCTTCACCCCAGCAACCGCCTCTTAGAAACCTCCGACTTTCTAAGCCTGCAGCCCGCACCATGACTTCCACAAGGCAGGAAAACCCACACATCACTGTTACGGTTTCCAAAACCCACATGTGGCTGACTCTCTAATTTGAGAAAGGAGCTCAAACATTGGCATGGAAAAATTTACAAATATCATTCCAAGGCAACAAAAAGAACCAGGTGAGAGGGGCCGGCGCTGTGGCGTAGCAGGTAAAGCCACCACCTGCAGTGCCGGCATCCCATATGGGCGACGGTTACAGTCCTGGCTGCTCCACTTCTGATCAGTCTCTCAGCTATGTCCTGGGAAAGCAGTGGAAGATGGCCCAAGTCTTTGGGTCCCTGCACCCACGTGGGAGATCCAGAGGATGCTCCTGGCTTCTGGCTTCGGATCAGCACAGCTCCAGCCATTGCGGCCAATTGGAGAGTGAACCAGTGGATGGAAGACAGAGGTCTCTCTCTCTCTCTCTCTCTCTCTCTCTCTCTCTCAGACTTTCAAATAAATAAATAAATCTTTTTAAAAAAGAAAAAGAAACAAGAACCAAGTAAGAAGTAAAATCAGCAGAAGACCCAAACTTGAGACAAAGAAACGAGCAATACAGTTAAGAAAAGGCGAAGGACATGAACAGGCACTTTGCAAGAGATGAAATCCACATGGCCAACAGGCGTGTGAAAAAGGCTCAGGATCACCAGCCATCAGGGAAATGCAAATAAAAACCACAGTGAGGTTTCAGCTCCCCCTAGTTAGAATGGCTATCATCCAAAAATCAAAAAATAATAAATGCTGCCAGGATTGTACAGAAAAAGATATCCTAACACACTGTTGGTGGAAATGTAAACTAGTACAACTATTATGGAAAACAGTACGGGGGCCGGTGTTGTGTTTTAGTGGGGGAAAGCTGGGACCTGCATTGCTGGCATCCCATATGGGCTCCAGTTCGAGACCCGGCTGCTCTGCTTCCCATCCAGCTATGGCCTGGGAAAGCAATGGAGGATGGCCCTGCTCCTGCATGGGAGACCTGGAAGAAGCTCCTGACTCCTGGCTTTGGATCAGCCCAGCCATACCCATTGCAGCCATTTGGGGAGTGAACCAACAGATGGAAGATATGTCTGTCTCTCTCTTTCTGTTTGTCTCTCTCTGCCTCTGTCTCTCTGTAACTCCATCTTTCAAATAAATAAATGAATCTTAAAAAAAAAAACAGTATGGAGATTCCTCAGAAATCTGAAAGTAGATCATGTGATCCATCCATCTCACTCTTGGGAATTTATCCAAAGGAAGTGAAATCAGCATATGAAAGAGTTATCTGCATATAGCAGCTCAACTCACAATAGCTAAGATATGGAATCAACTCATGTCCATCAACTGATGACTAGAGAAAATGTGGCATATATACATGATGGAACACTACTCAGTCACAAAAAAGAATGAAATCCTATCTTTTGCAACAAAATGGATGCAATTATAAACCATTATGCTTAGTGAAATAAGCCAGTCCAAGAAAGACAAATATATGTTTCCTTTGATATGAGGTAGTTAATATAGAATTTAAAAAGTATAAGAATGAAGCTGACATCTTATGATTTGGTTGTTTATAGCCCTTAACTATATTCTTGTGCACAGTGGTTTTTCTGCTTTTTATTTGTTGAACAATATGGTTAGTGATGTATTAAGCCTGTGATTATGAAGTAATTGAAAATATGTTACTATGACTCCCTGCATCTCCGATGGTTGGCAGAGTATTGATGACCCTGATAAAGTTTTGGGTTTGCCCAGCTGGACAGACTTAAATAAATTGGGTGGGCGTCAGACCCTCTTATTTCTGTGATGAGCAGGTCCTACAAGGAGACTCTCATTCACTTTCTGGGTGTTGCATTGTTTAGCAAGCACCTGATGTTTCTGTCATGTAACAAATGCAGAAAATTACTATTTGCTGAAATGTTTCCCAGCTTCAATTTACGCAGAGATGTAAGACAATTTCTTGAGTCTGGAATATTTCTGATTACAAGAGAGGGAATCTGGATATGTTTGATGTCAACTCAACCCTGCACATTTTTAACCTTTTTTTTCCATTTTGTCACTTAATGTATTGACCCAACTATATGAGTCAGGAAAATAAGGTTAAAATTATTTTTTTTTTCACATGGAGAAACTTAGTCTGATGATCCAAGTGATCTGTTTGGAACTAGAGAGGAGTCAAGACAGACCTTGGAGGATAATCATGGATTGAGAAAAGCTGCAAAGATGGATTTTTCTGTACATTTGTTGCTTTCTTGCTAATTCAGTATAAAAATAATTTTGCAGATTAGACAACTGTCCTTTAACTGTATTGACTTAAATCTGTACACATCCTCTTTTATAGTGAACAAAAATGAGCAAATCTCTGTGCTTCTGTTATTCTTTTTTGTGTTGCTCCCATAGTACATTCTTGCTGTTTTTGTATTCTGTGACCCCCCATCCTGAGTTTACTGGTAGGGTTGCAGAATAAAATGCAACCCACTCTGCTGAATTTAAATTTCAGATAAGTGATGAATACATTTTAGCAAAAGCATGTCCCAAAAATTTCATGGGAGATACTCAAACTGTTTGAAATTTAAATTTATCTAAGCGTTCTGTATTTTTATTTGCTAAATGTAGCCAATATATTTACTGAGAGAGTTATAATTTCTTATTTTCTTATTTCAGTAAATTCAGCTCAAGAAATATATATATTTAGCTGTTTTGTAAGTTTTTGTGCAAAAAGATAAACAAATTTAGGAAACTCTTCTCTTAGACTATATTTTCCAATTTGGGATTTTTGACAATATGACCATTGTAATTAAAACTCCTTCTAAAACACACATACACAGAAAGAAAGAACGTTACTGCAAAAAACTAAAGGGGGAGCAAAAGGAAGGAAGAAAGGAGGAGGAAGCATGGTTATCTTAGAATTGTATCTACGAAACACATGAAATCTGTTCTTATAGTAATAAATTTCTAAAGATTTATTTATTGGAAAGACAGAGTCACAGAGAGAAGTAGAGACAGAGAAAGAGGTTTTCCATCCACTGGTTCACTCCCCAAATGGCCGCAATGGCCCAGAACTGAGGCAATCCACAGCCAGGAGCCAGAAGCTTCTTCCCGGTCTCCATGTGGGTGCAGGGGCCCAAGGACTTGGGCCATCTTTCACTGCTTTCCCAGGCCACAGCAGGGAGCTGGATCGGAAGAGGAGCAGCTGGGACTAGAACTGTGGCCCACATGGGATGCCAGCGCTGCAGGTGGGGCTATAACCCACTGTGCCACTGTGTGGGTCCCAATATATTGATAAGTGTTTTAAAAGACCTAAACTTGAGAAGAAATAGTTTAACTATTTTCAGAGTATAATTTCCCATTACAGCTGAGTTATGAATATTTGTTTTAGCCTGTGAATTTCTCAATACTTTTTTCAAATTTACAGAAAGACAAATTAAAATCCAGTATTATATTTCCTCTTTTCAGTCTCTTTAAATTATGCCAACATAAAAGGCCAGCATTGTGGTATAGTGGGTAAAGCCATGGCCTACAATGTTGGCATCTGGTATGGGCACTGGGTCAAGCCCCAATTGCTCCATTTCTGGTCCACTTCTCTGCTAATGGCCTGGGAAAACAGCAGATGGTTCAAATGCTTGGGCCCCTGCACCCATCAGAGAGACCCAGAAGAAGCTCCTGGCTTCAGCCTGGCCCAGTCCTGGCCATTGCAGCCAGCTAGGCAGTGAACCAGCAGATGTAAAATCTTTCTCTCTCTCTCTCTCTCTCTCTCTCTCTCTCTAATTCTGACTTTCAAATAAATATTAAAAATAATTAAATAAAAAATTAAAACAACACAATTTAAAGTTGTCTGGCTTTAGTCCTTAAGTCAATGAAGAGAAAAATGTTCTTACTCTACCCTACTCCTCAAATAACCAAAGATTTTCAAGAAATAATACATTCAAAAATGAAGTCAGAAAGGGTTTAATCAAACACTAAAAAACATTGTTAAAAGTTTTGTATTTTTATTCTCCCCTGTATCTTTTACTATGGTGTAGTAATGACCATGTTATAGGCACAAGGTTAAACCAGCCAAGTTGGGGTTGTCTTTTCCTTCATAGAGATATGGATCTGCACTCAGAGGACCACTGTCTTTGTCTCTCCACAGAGCTTTGCCCTAAATCTGTAGTCATTTTAGCCTGTACTCCAACAGTGGCGCTAACCAGTAAGGAGAGACCAAACATCCAAAGCCCATGTTGACCAACCCTAAGGAACAGTGACTAGTCCCAAACATAGAGAAAGCAAAATTACATTATTCCCAAATTGCTTCTTAGATTTATGCAGCCAATATCCACTATTCAATATTCAATACCATATACACAATACTGATGTATTCTGAGAACAGGGCTGGGAATGCTAAGGAGGGGAAAGGAAAAGTTTAAACTCCTTAGAAATGGAAACTCATTCCATTTACTCTGGACTTCAAACCATTAGAATGGAATTTTGAAGCAATCTCTAATATCTTCTTTGATCAATGGAAATAAATACGTATATAAGGTCTTTAAAGAGGCATTCTCAAGAAGAAAAGTCTGGTGTGGTAAAATCCAGAATTTCCATTTGAGCAACATATGCCACAGGAGCTGGCTCCACTTAGTTAGAAATCAGAAGGAAAACTAGGAACGCATCATGGAAGCTTCCTGTTCTCACGCATCCTTTCTCATGTTTTGCACGTAATCTATTCTCAATTTCCCGAAGTGTCATCACTCTCCCTTTAATAAACAAACGATAAAGAAAACTTAAGTTATGAAAACAGTGGTTTAATAAGCTTCCCTTGCCCTTTTTTTAATCTCACAGTGAACTCCAGAGTCTGTATGAAGTTAAGGCCGATGACTTGCAGAGAAGTTTCCTGCCTTTTTTAAGAAGAAAAGTAACAGGATTTTGTGAAATATTCTAAACAAATTCCTTTGCATTTAAATATTTTCACCAGTTTTAGCTCTCATCCGGGGGTCCTGGCTCTCAAAATTGATTATAATTCCACAAATACAAATTTCCCTAAATTAACTTATCAATGGCTTTCAGTAGGCAAAATGGGCGAATTGGTTTTATGGATTTCCTAATAATGTGGGCAGTTAGGGCAAAATGATCTAATTCATTTCTGAGTGTTCCTAATTCTTGTCTTTCATTTCTAGGGGCCAACTTCTGAAAGGAAGTGTCTGGTGACTGGGAGGAACGGAACAAGCGAAGCTGGTTTTTCATTAGGAAAGCGTCCTGCTGAATGGAGCCTGCCTTTCGTGCTACCCTGACCGGAATGTGTTCTGGAAAGCTATGGCTGACTTCCACGAAGTCAGACTCAACCTGTCCAAACGTACTCAGAAAACCTCTGGTTTTTCCCGGTAGTAAGAATCACCCATAAGTTTAATCTCCTTGTCATTTAACAGGGAGTACTTTTTTTTTTTCCACAAAGAAACCTTTTATTTTAATGAGTACAAATTTCGTAAGTACAGCTTTAGGAATATAGTGATTCTTCCCACCATACCCATCCTCCGGTCCCCACTCCCACCACACCTCCTCTTCTCTCATTCCCTGTCCTATTCTACATTAAGGTTCATTTTCAATTAACTTTATACACAGAAGAACAACTCTATACTAAGTAAATATTTCAGTAATTTTCATGCACACACACACACACACACACACACAAACTGAGAACAAGTTTTACAGTTAATTCCATAATACAACTCACTGAGGACAGAGATTCTACATGGGAAGTAAGTGTACAGTGACTCCTGTTCTTAATTTAACAATTAACATTCTTATGTATGGCATCAGTGATTACCCAGGGCTCTTGAAATTAACTGCCAGGGCTATGGAAGTCTTTTGAATCCACATCTATCAGAATTTAGACAAGGTCATAAGCAAAGTGGAAGTTATCTCTTCCCTTCAGAGAAAAGTACCATCTTCTTTGATGGCCACTTCTTTCCACTGGATCTCACTCACAGAGATCCTTCATGAAAGACTTTTTCTTTTTTTTTGCCACAGTGTCTTGGATTTCTATGCCTGAAATACTTTCATGGGCTTTTCAGCCAGACCGGAATGCCTTAAGGGCTAATTCTGAGGTCAGAGCACTATTTAGAATGATTGTCATTCCATGAGTCTGCTGTGTGAACTACTTCCCATGTTGAAACATTCTTTCCTTTTTAATTCTATCTGTTATTATTATTACCAGGTCCTTGATCTTATTTATATGACCCCTTTAGCACATAATCCTATCTATATGAACAATTACTACTTAATATGATCACGTTAACACTTAAGATGGCATTATTACCACCCAGCTTAATGAGATCCCATGGCAAGTCCCATGGCAAATTTTTTTATAACGCTTTTATTTAAAGAATATAAATTTCCAAAATACAGCTTATAGATTACAATGGCTTCCCCCCACCCATAACTTCCCTCCCACCCCCAACCCTCCCCTTTCCCACTCCCTCTCCCCTTGCTTCACATCAAGATTCATTTTCAATTCTCTTTATATACAGAAGATCAGTTTACTATATATTAAGTAAAGATTTCAACAGTTTGCCCTAACATAACAACACAAAGTGAAAAATACTGTTGGAGTACTAGTTATAGTATTAATTCACAATATATAGCACATTAAGGACAGAGATCCTACATGATATATTTTTTTAAAATTTCCAATTTAACAACAAGATTTTTTTTCATTTTTAATTATCTATATACAGAAGATTGATTCAGTATATACTAAGTAAAGATTTCATCAGTTTGCACCCACACAGAAACACAAAGTGTAAAATACTGTTTCAGTGCTAGTTAAAGAATTACTTCACATTGGACAACACATTAAGGACAGATCCCTCATGAGACATAAGTACACAGTGACTCCTGAAGTTGATTTAACAATTTGACACTCTTGTTTATGGTGTCAGTAATCTCCCTAGGCTCTAGTCATGAGTTGCTGAGGCTATGGAAGCCTTTAGGGTTCGCCGACTTCAATCTTATTCTGACAGGGTCATAGTCAAAGTGGAGGTTCTCTCCTCCCTTCAGAGAAAGGTACCTCCTTCTTTGATGGCCCCGTTCTTTCCACTGGGATCTCACTCACAGAGATCTTTCATTTAGGTCTTCTTTTTTTTTTTTTCAGAGTGTCTTGGCTTTCCATGCCTGAAATATTCTCATGGGCTCTTGAGCCAGATCTGAATGCCTTAAGGGCTGATTCTGAGGCCAGAGTGCTATTTAGGACATCTGCCATTCTATGAGTCTGCTGTGTATCTCGCTTCCCATGTTGGATCATTCTCTCCCTTTTTCATTCTATCAGTTAGTATTAGCAGACACTAGTCTTGTTTGTGTGATCCCTTTGACTCTTAGACCTATCAGTGTGATCAATTGTGAACTGAAATTGATCACTTGGACTAGTGAGATGGCCTTGGTACATGCCACCTTGATGGGATTGTATTGGAATCCCCTGGCATGATTCTAACTCCATCATTTGGGGCACGACTGATTGAGCATGTCCCAAATTGTACATCTCCTCCCTCTCTTATTCCCACTCTTATATTTCACAGGGATCACTTTTCAGTTAAAATTTAAACACCTAAGAATAATTGTTTGTTAATTACAGAGTTCAACCAATAGTACTAGAATAAAAAATTACTAAAATGGATAAAGTATTACATTGTACAACAACAGTCAGCACAAGAGCTGATCAAGTTACTGTTTCTCATAGTGTCCATTTCACTTCAATAGGTTTCCCCTTTGGTGCTCAATTAGTTGTCACCGATCAGGGAGAACATATGATATTTGTCCCTTTGGGACTGGCTTAATTCACTCAGAATGATGTTTTCCAGATTCCTCCATCTTGTTGCAAATGACCAGATTTCACTGTTTTTGACTGCTGTATAGTATTCTATAGAGTACATGTCCCATAATTTCTTTATCCAAATGTATGCTTTGAATTCCCTGTGATCTTTTGCTGTGAGGTTCCCTTCGTTTACCTTCTTTCATGTTGATGGCCGTGTTTCTGTGTTTCTGTGTGTAACACATCTTTAAGCATCTTTTGCAGGGCTGGACGAGTGGCAACAAATTCTTTCAATTTCTGTTTGCAATGAAAGATCTTTATTTTACCTTCATTCACAAATGAGAGCTTTGCAGGATATAATATTCTGGGCTGGCAGTTTTTCTCTCTTAGTACCTGGGCTATGTCTCGCCATTCCCTTCTAGCTTGTAGGGTTTCTGATGAGAAGTCTGCTGTGAGTCTAATTGGAGATCCTCTGAGAGTAATCTGACGTTTCTCTCTTGCACATTTTAGGATCTTTTCTTTCTGTTTCATTGTGGTGAGTTTAATTACAATGTGTCGTGATGAGGATCTCTTTTGGTCATGTTTCCTAGGGGTTCTATGAGCTTCCTGTACTAGGATGTCTCTGTCCTTCTCCAAAACTGGGAAATTTTCTGCTATTATCTCACTAAAAAGGCCTTCTAATCCTTTCTCCCTCTCCATGCCTTCAGGAACTCCTAGAACTCGAATGTTGGGTTTTTTAATAGTATCCTGTAGATTCCCAACAATATTTTTTAGATTTCTAATTTCCTCTTCTTGTCTTTGGTTTGACTGTATATTTTCCTGTGCTCTGTCTTCTAAGTCCAATATTCTCTCTTCTGCCTCACCCATTCTGTTTGTAAGGCTCTCTAATGTGTTTTTCATTTGATCTATTGGATTCTTCACTTCATTATGATTTCTCGTCACTATCACAGTTTCATGTTCTACTAGTTGTTTCATTTCAGCTTGATTCCTCCTTAATATTTCATTTTCACGAGAGAGATTTTCTACCTTGTCCATTAAGGATTTCTGTAGTTCAAGAATTTGTTTTTGAGTACTTCTTAGTATTCTTATCAACTTTTTGAGATCTGCTTCTTGCATTTCTTCTATCTCATCATCTTCGTAATCTTGAATTGGGGTGTCTTTTTCATTTGGGGACGCCATAGTGTCTTCCTTGTTCTTATTACCTCAGTTTTTGCGTTTGTTGTTTGGCATATTGGTTTCTTCACTGTGGTGTTTTTTCTTGTTATACTATGACTCTAGATTAAGTGGACTGTCTGCTTTCAATGGAGCCTTAGAGGCTTGAGATGGGTGTGGCCTGAGAGCTCTGTTTGGTTCCTCAGGGTTGAGGGTGTGTCAAAGGAGACACTCCCAGGTTAGGCGTGGTAAATCTCTCTCTGTTACTTTTTTTTTTTTGGTTCAAAAGGGAAGTAATTCCACACAGCTGAATGGAATTGGGGGTGGTTAGCAGGCGAATGATATACCCACAGGAGCCAGAGATTGGAAGCTCTTTCCCAAGGACCAGAGAGGGAATCTTTGCGGCCCTTTGTGTGGGCTGAGATTCTCCTGTAGTCTCCCACTGGGCTGCCAAGGCTACTGAACTGTAGCGTCTCTGGAGAGTACTCACATGAATTCGTGATTCCCGTGAGTTCTCTCCCCCACCGTCTCTCTTTTCACAGTCTCAGTTCATTAGCACCACACATTCATTAGGTTCTAATCTCCTGTTATTTCACCCCCATGCCCAGAGTCAGGTTTTTCTGCTAGGCTCAGGGCCGGTGCAGACCTGAGGTCGCCCTGCTTATGACATATTCCAAAATGGCGCCTGCTCTTTGTCTTGCTCACTTTTGAGAGGTGAGCGGAGAGAGAGAAACTCGTGTCCGTATGGGTCACTTTTTTTTTTCCCTCTCTCTCTCTCTCTCTCTCTCTCTTCTAGTTAGCCTGGTGAACTTTTCCCCAGAGCGTTTCAAGCCTTGTTCTTTCCGCTTCCCTCCTGGTATCTCGGGCTATTGAGATTCTGCTCACCTTGCGTTCCAGTGCTGGTGTGCTGAATCTGCTGCTGGTGTCCCAAACTGTGGGCTCCCACGCTCTCCACGCAGGTCCACTGTGAATCACCAGTTCCGGAAGGGTTTCCTCTGCTGTTTCTTCCCCTACTCTTCCTTGAACCTGCAGTATCTCCACTTTTATTAAACTGTCTCTCCCCAGACTATCGGTGTGCTCCCTTCCTATTCCGCCATCTTGCCGCTCTCAGGGAGTACTTTATAAAGGTAACACATTTCACCCTCCCATAGGAAAAAGAATTGATTAAATTTTATTTTCTCTTTGCTACCTGTTTATATGCATTTATTTTATTTTATTTTATTTTATTTTGACAGGCAGAGTTAGACAGAGAGAGACAGGGAGAAAGGTCTTCCTTTTTCCGTTGGTTCACCCCCTCCAAGTGGCCACTACAGCTGGCATGCTACGCCGATCCAAAGCCAGGAGCCAGGTGCTTCCTCCTGGTCTCCCATGTGGGTGCAGGGCCCAAGGACCTGGGCCTTCCTCCACTGCACTCCCAGGCCACAGCAGAGAGCTGGCCTGGAAGAGGAGCAACCAGGACAGAATCCGGTGCCCCGACTGGGACTAGAACCTGGGGTGCTGGTGCCACAGGCGGAGGATTAGCCTAGTGAGCCACGGCGCCAGGCTGTTACCATGCATTTCTATAAGTGCAAAGTACTGCATTGATATTATTAAGTCTGCAGTCATGTCACCTGATGTTTTCATCCTTGATTTTTTTAATCTACAAGACAAGAAGTCTGGCTCAAGATGAGCTCTAAGTCAAGTTCTGTAATTCAATTGAACTTCCAGTGAAAATCCCATTTAGGAAAACTTCCACTTGGTTGCCATATGTGTCCCCTTTAAGCCCCACACTGCACTTTAGCAAACAACACTGTAAATATCAAGATCACTCTTCAGTGGGCACAAATCCAAAATGCCATGTTCAGTTGAATCATTAGTTGACTTCAAGTTCCATAATTAGGCTAAGTGAAAGTTATCAAAATGACAGAGAAAAATAATTTTTCTTCTGACTTGCATCCTGAAATCTACATATTGAGCTTTTCTGTCTTCCCTCTGTGGCACTCTTTCAATGTTCCCATGTTGGTGGGGTTAAAAGTTACAAAGAGCTTCTGTGTGGTCTGAACTCATAAAATGACCTTTTACACATGGAAAAGCATCCCAAAATCCATCAAGAATCACTCCAGCCACTATGTTAAACACTGGGTCCTTTGCAAAAGGCTTACTTTTGGGAGGTTCAATTAAGTTCAGCTTCAAATTATGCAAAATAAATGTTTCAAGCGGTGACATTAAGATTTCCTCTAATGATATTATGGAGATTGTGTACTTTGTAAAGCAATGTTTATACAATTAACAGTCTGTTAGGGATTATTTTCAATGTTTCGTGATCTTGTGCACAGTTGATTTGTTTTTAGGTTAATAGGCTCAATTTCCTTTTTCTCCTAAGAGCCACTGTTGGTTCTATACAGAACACTTATGTCTATGACTCCTAACTTCATGCTATGGGCACAGTGGCAAGATAGTCATTTAATATTGTGTGTGTGTGTGTGTGTGTGTGTGTGTGTGTGTGAGAGAGAGAGAGAGAGAGAGAGAAGAGAGAGAGAATCTCAAATGCGAGACAATTTTTCAAAAGATTCATTGTGAAAGGGGACCTTTGATTCTCAAAAATGTTTATTGTTTTTATTTAAGGTACACACGATTGTCATATGCTTACATACTGTGAAGAATAAATTTATATATCCATAATCTCACATATTATCTTTACATTTTGTGTATGTGTGGGGAGATCTCCCCAAGATATACTCTGTTAGGATCAGTGGGCTGGCCGGGAGGCAGCAAGGGTCAGGTACTGGAGTCCCAACCAGCTGCTACCAGCCTTGCAGCACGCATTCCAGGTCGGTTTAATAATGCCTTGTATCAGGCCGGCGCCGTGGCTCAACAGGCTAATCCTCCGCCTTGCGGCGCCGGCACACCGGGTTCTAGTCCCGGTCGGGGCGCCGGATTCTGTCCCGGTTGCCCCTCTTCCAGGCCAGCCCTCTGCTGTGGCCCAGGAGTGCAGTGGAGGATGGCCCAAGTGCTTGGGCCCTGCACCCCATGGGAGACCAGGAGAAGCACCTGGCTCCTGCCATCGGATGAGCGTGGTGCGCCGGCTGCAGCGCACCATCCGCGGCAGCCATTGGAGGGTGAACCAATGGCAAAGGAAGACCTTTCTCTCTGTCTCTCTCTCTCACTGTCCACTCTGCCTGTCACAAAAAAAAAAAAAATAAAATAAATAATGCCTTGTATCAGTACATCTTTAATATCAATAATGAAAATAGAATCACTGCCCTGTAGAAGCATTTGACAATAACTACCAAAATTTAAAATGTACATTTAAAAAAAGATTTATTTATTTAAAAGACACAGTTAGAGAGGGAGGGAGGGAGGGAGAGAGGGAGGGAGGGAGAAAGAGAGAGGGAGGGAGAAAGAGAGAGAGAGAGAGAGAGAGAGAGAGAGAGAGAGATCTTTTATCCCCTGATTCACTCCCTAAATGGCTGCAATGGCCAGGACTGGACCAGACTGAAGCCAAGAGCCAGGAGCTTCTTCTGGGTCTTCCACAAGGGTGCAGGACTTGGGCCACCTTCCATTGTTTTCCCAGGGGCATTAGCAGAGAATTGGATCAGAAGAGGAGCAGCCAGGACTTGAACCGTTGCCCACATGGGATGCCAGCACCACTGGCGGAGACTTTACCTGCTATGCCACAGGGTTGGCCCTGTACACGCCTTTCAATCTAGCCAATTACACATAAACACACACACATGCTTACGTGTCTTAAAAATGATATCTTTTGGGGCCGGCACTGTGGCACAGTGGGTTGGCACCCTGGCCTGGGCACCAGTTTGAGACCCGGCTGCTCCACTTCCAATCCAGCTCTCTGCTATGGCCTGCAGAAGCAGTAGAAGATGGCCCAGATCCTTGGGCCCCCACACCCATATGGAAGACCTGGACGAAGCTCCTGGCTCCTGGCTTCGTATCGGCACAGCTCCGGCCATTGCGGCCAATTGAGGAGTGAACCAGCAAATGGAAGACCTATCTCTCTCTTTCTGTCTCTCTGTCTCTCTCTGACTCTCCTCTCTCTCTGTAACTCTGACTTTCAAATAAATAAATAAATCTTTAAAAAATGATATCTTTTTAAGGTTATCCACTCATTGCAGTATAAAATAAAGTAACAAAACAGCAGGAGTACCTGAAACATCAATCAAGAGTGGACTGGTTACATAAATTTGGGCACTCCATACAATAGAATGGAATGAAGAAGTGTTTAAAAAAATTAAAAAATGAGGAATCTCCTTATATTTTAATGTGCAACAAAAGACAAGTTATATTTGCAAGCGCCAGTGTGGCAGCAAAGTGAGTAAAACCAACACCTGGGACGCTAGCATCCCACATGGGTGCTGGTTCACTTCCTGGCTGCTCCACTTCTGATCCAGCTCCTCATTGGCCTGGGAAAAGCAGTGGAGGATGCCCTGAGTGTGTGGGCCCCTGCCACCCGTGTGGGAGACCTGGATGAAGCCCCTGGCTCCTGGCTTTGGGTTGCCAAGCTATGGAGGCCATCTGGGGAGTGAGCTAATAGAAGATTCTCTCTTTCTCTCTCTCTTTTTCTCTCTGGCTCTTCCTCTTTCTGTAACTTTCAAGTAAGTGAATTAATCTCAAAAAGAAAAAGATATTTTCAGAAGAGGAAAAAAACAGAAGATGTAAATGCTATCTGAATAACATTGGAAAAGGAGGAAATTATACACTCATGTGTAATGACTTCACTAGGCAGAGTCTCTCTCCACGCAGATACACAGGAAATTGGTCACAGTTGCCTCAGACGAACAGCACAGAGTGCCTGGGGAAAAACAAAGTGTAGCTTTTCCAAAGTCATGAATCAGTGTTTTAGCTCCTTTTCTGTTGCTATTGGAGGCTGGATGATTTGTAAAGAGAAGAGGTTGATCTTGAGCTGGGAAGCTCACGGGCATGGTACCAGCTCCACGTGAAGGCCTGGTGTGGCATCATCGCAGGGGAGGACGTGCAAGGGCACGTGGGCACATAGAAGAGACTCACTGTTTAGCAGCCCACTGTCACGGTCACTAGTCCAGGCCTGGCAGAGCTGCATGAAGACCCCCTAACAAAGCCACCTCTTGAAGCTCCAACCTCCTCTCAGCACTGTTACATTGAAGAACCAAGTTCAACATGAGCTTCGGAGGGGACAAACCACATTCAGGCCACAGATCAGTCAAGTCCTCGTTGCTTACATTTGTATTGCCAGGCTCCGTGATAAACAGGAAGAATTCCTTGGCCTTAGGGAGCACAGTCGATGAGAAAGAGAAAGCTAACAGATGTAATGGAAAACATGTATGTACTAAGTTGCTTGGCCCTGACTGTAAGTGCAACAGATACACACAGCAACTACAGGCAGAGTGGAAATGTTTGCAAGGAAGGGGACACCTGAGCTAGCTTTGAATAAGACACAGGGGAGTGGGGGTCAGACTACCTGTTCCAGGAGTTCCGTTTAAGGGACGTTTTATTTCGTCTTTTTTCCTCTTTCTTCCTCCCACTCTCCTCGTTTCTTCTTTTTTTCCTGTGCATTTTCCCTTCCTTCCTCCTTTTTCTTCTTGACACTTGTCATGATCAGGAGTCTCTCCAGCACGTTACCGACAGGTGACAACACTCCACCGTGAGTGACCGCGCCAGCATATTCCTGGGTAGAGAAAGAGGTCGTCCTTTTTCCTGTGTTTTCGTCAAGTATTTACCCAGTAGGCATGGTATCTTTCTTACACACCTAAAACACTGGGTATGCCCACCTGCTGCATTCTGGTGAGAACCAAGAGATTAGAAAGCAAATATTAGCAAGTGTCCATATTTAATAATATCAAAATTACTTCCGCAGCAATAGAGGTCTTTATATTTCTCTCTCTCCACCCCCCCCCCCCCCGATAAGCTGTTGCGAGCAACACATTTAATTAAAACGTGTGTGTTTCATAGGCAACACTGAAAGCAACAGAGTGAAAACTTCCGTGTCACTGGGCTGGACTTAGTAGGCTGGAACTGCACACTTCTGTGTTGTGCTTGCTTTGTTCATCCTAAGACTTCTCCCATCTGCCCACACAGCTCTGAGTTAAAAATTCCTAATAAACGTCCAAGTTTGCAACAGACACACAGCTTCGCTTCCTACCCTGGAAGTCATTCCTATGCCTCTGGCTGGAAAGAATGCAGGACTCAAAGCATTTCCTTAAACAATGGAAGCCAAGATAAATTCACTTATTCTAAGAAACAATAGAAATGAAATTTCCACTGGGATCATATTCAACAGAGCTGATTAGCATTTCTTTCATGCTAAGTATCTGGCTTAGATGTCAGGTTAGGGGTTAGGAAATGAGAACCCATTAACTGTTGTATTAAACATGAATGTTCACCAAAGAGTAATGAACTTGTGTTTTACTTCTTCAAATGCTTTTCTGATTCTTAACGATCAGTAGTAAGCATCTTATCTTGGACCACAATTTTTGTTTGGTTTTCACATTGTTCCAGTCTGACAGTAACAAACCAGGCCACCCACCAACTGCTGTTAAGTCTTAGGGTAATATTTTGCAGTATTTTATGTTGTGTTTTTAATCTATCTTCAGTAGCACATACATCCTGTTCATGAAAAGACTCGAGTTTCAAATTGCTTCCTTTTAATTCATAACCTGAGTGGACAGTGGTAGGACCTAGGAAAATACCAGAAGATACAGCATTTCTTTGAAGGAATGACCAACCTTCTTGCGTGTCCACTACTCAGTCACTAAACTTTCTATCTTATCATTAGTAGCTCTGGTACTTCAAACAGAACTAAGTGCAGTTTCTCTGGGTCTGCTGTTATGACACAGTTGGGCCTCAGTGAGTCCCTGTCGGTTCCAGAGGTATAGTCACATCTCTTGTGCATACTTTTTATCTTGGGTGTCAACTCTGTTTGCATTCCCAGCCATTCAGCCTAACATCCTCACTCTGAGTATCAAACCTGAGGAGCCAGCGGTTATCTCTGCTTCACCCACACCCTCCGTCCTTCCTGCTCTTGCATGATGTTAACTCCCCATCACATTATGCTCCAGAGATTCTTCTGTTTGGTGCCCAGGACCCAAGTTTCTGGTTTCAAAGCTTGGCTGCCGGCTGCCGGCTGCCTTCACCTTGTACCAACCTCCAAATGTCTCTGCAGGTGTGAGGACGTCTGATGCCCTGTCCTCTTTCTCCCTCTACCCGTGTCCTTCATTCTGGGCATCCTCAGTGAGATTTCCATGGGGCAGCCATCACCCTCGGGAAAACAAGAAATTGTCTTAGGAAGTTGTCCCAAAGGGAGCAGCTCTAGTGGACTGTGCTCACCAGAACCCAGTGTGGATGTCAAACCTGCGACTGGATCCCAGCTTCCGACACAATGTGTCACATACTAGATTCTCCAACAAGTATCCATGCATGCACTTCTAGCAAATCTGCTTCTGCCATTTGCCCACAGAATTAAATACCCACTTAATTAGACCAACAGTTTTGATTTGTTGACAAGACTCCAGTTATCTTCTCTGATCTTTATTTTCCTGTTTTGTGCTTTGTGAGCATATGAGTAGCTACATTGTGCAGAACAGAATATGCACACAATGAACTCCATGGATTTATCCAGACCTCATTAAATGGCCCTTTCAGTTAGAAAACAATCTGATGGAAACTGTGACACTACCCTCTGAGATTATTGTGAAATTCTAAGTTTCCCAAATTAGTAGCAAGTCAGCTAAATTACAGAAAGTCCGGAAGTTTCCTTAAAAATAATTAAAGAGAAGGGGCTGGCATTGTGGTGTAGCAGATAAAACTGCTGCCTATTAGGCCAGCATCCCATATGGCTGCTGGTTCATGTCCTGACTGGTCCACTTCTGATCCAGCTCACTGCTAATGTTCCCACAAAACAGCAGAAGATGGCCCAAGGGCTTGGGCCCTTGCTGCACAAGTGGGAGACCTAGAATAAGCTCCTGGCTCCTGATTTTGGGCTGGCCCAGCCCTGGCTGTTGTGGCCAACTGGGGAGTGAACCAACAGAAGGTAGAACTCTACCTCTCTCTTTCTCTCTCTCTCTCTGTATGTGTGTGTGTCCACCTGTATAACTCTTTCAAATAAATAAATAAATCTTTTTTAAAAAATTAAAAGGGGCCAGTGCTGTGGTGTAGGGGATAAAGCTGCCACCTGCAATGCAGGCATCCCATACGGGCACTGGTTCAAGTCCTGGCTGCTCCACTTCTGATCCAGCTCTCTGCTATAGCCTGGGAAAGCAGTAGGAGATGGCCCACGTTCTTGGGCCCCTGTACCCACGTGGGAGACCCAGAAGAAGCTTCTGGCTCCTGGATTCAGATAGGCCCAGAGCCAGCTATTGTGGCCATTTGGGGAGTGAACCAGCAGATGGAAAACCTCTCTCTCTCTCTCTCTCTGCGACTGCCTCTCTGTAACTCTGCCTTTCAAATAAATAAATACCTTAAAATTAAAGAGTTAAAAATAAGAACTATAATTGGACTGGGATGCTGTAAGAATGCCTGTTATATTTAACACCCTTGTTTTCTTAACCTAGCTTCCAAGAGCCTATTCAGGCTGTTATAACACAATGCCACAGACGGAACACAAACAACAGAAATGTGTTTCTTGTCACTCTAGAGGGTGGAACGTCTAAGGTGAAGGAAACAGCACATGTGGTGTCTGGTGAGGATCTACTTTCTCTTGCGTGGTGCCTCTCTCTCAGGCCTCCCATGGCAAAAACGGCAACTAACCTCCCTCAGCCTTTTTTTTTAAAAAGCACTAATCTCTTTCAGGAGGGCTCTGGGCCCAAGATTAATCACCTCCCACAGTTTTTACCACCCAGGACCATCACTGAATCCCTTGGAGCTTATGATTTCGACATCAGTTTGGGGATGATACAAATACTCAGACCATAGCATGGCTTTCATAAGGTTCCAAAGCTTGCCACCAAATGCCCCCAAGACTAAAGTGCGTGAGTAAATGCATTGCTAAGGGAAAAGTCTGTAACATATGGTTCCTTGTAGAAGCACTCAGCAGAGCAGCATGGATTCTAGTTCTGTAAACGTCCATGATGAATGGTTCCTGAACCATTTAGAAGGTATACCATGAGGAAGACTGGGTGATTTTTAACTTTCTTCTCTCTACTATTCTGTTGCTTGCGTTTTCTACATTAGTATTACCTGCATAATCAGGAAAATCACAGTTATCTCCCTTGTAGACTTTTTGAGTAGCAAAACTGCTAATGAACCCATCTCAGGGAAAAGGATTGTAGGCATCTAAATTCATGAGCCCAGCGTCTGGGAGCTTAACTAACTCTACTATGGTCTCAATGTTTGTGTCCCTGCAACATTCAGATGTTGAACTCCTAAATGCCAATGTGTTGCTATTAGGAGGTGGAGACTTTGGTCACGAGGGTGAAGTCCTCATGAATGGGACTAGATCCTTATAAAAGATGACATAATGGGAAGTTAGTCTGTAACCCAGAGGAGGACCTCCCGGAACCAGTAATACTGACATCCTCATCCCAGACCTCCCAGCCCTTAGAATATTGAGAAAATAACTCCTATTGTTTATAAGGCACCCAGTCTGTTTGCTTTGTTAAGGAGCTGGAACTAAGACAAATTCCTTTATAATTCCTATTTTTTTCTTTGTGTATTTCATGCTTTCCTCCCTCCCTCCTCCTCCTCCTAATACTTAGCTAAGTTCTTCTCCTTTCAACTACGCAAGGCAATAGGTCCCTGCTTCCTGAGCCTTCTGGGACTGGGCACTGTGATCCGAAAACAGAGTGGGATGAGCCTGATCCAGAAAGAGCCACAGAGGCCCATGTTGTGGCACAGAGGTTGAGCCTCCACCTGCGATACGGGCATCCCCAATGAGCGCTGGTTTGATTCCCAGCTGCTGTACTTCTGATCCAGTCCCAGCCATTTGGGGAGTGAACCAGCAGACGGAAGATCAGTCTGTCTCTCCCTCTTTCTCTCTCTGTAACTCTTCAAATAAATAAGTAAATATTTTATAAAGAGAGAGAGAAAAACACACACAGGTCGGAGAAAATAAATCAAAATATAAGGCTTATTACTGACAAAGACCTCTTAGGTCTGTTTCCCCTGACCCTGCATTCAACCAAAACCTGTGAGGTCCCCCTCACTGCAGACAGCGCCCTCTGCAGGAGGTGCTCCACCGCCCACAGCTTCAGGACCAGTGCTCCAGGAGCAAGGGAACCCTGGGGGCTCAGGGCTTTCTGCTGATTTCTGCAAGGAGGGTGGATGAAGAACAGATGTTCTCTTCCTCGTGTTCCTAAGATTCCCTTCAAGGAACCGAAGCGGAGCTTTTCTTCACACAGACATGAAGGTGCGGAAAGATCCCCTTCCCCCAACACTCTGGATACCTGGTCAGCTACACGGCCCTCGGGGTCTGCACAAGGCCAGTTTCATTGCTGTCAAAGGGAAGGAACTTGACTTTCCTCCTCTTTTCTAGGCTTCGCCACAGGGTTTCTGGAAGCAGATTTATAAACAAATAGGCAGGCAAACAAATACATGCAGAGAGTAAAAGCAGTTTTCCTGTAGGCTGTGGAAGCTTGCCATCAGAGAACGTCTTTGGTCCTGCATGGACTGGAGACCCACTGGGACTCTCTGCATTATTGAAAAGCCACAACAATTAGAAACCGGCTCACTAGTAACTGATCCCTTTTGTGCTTGGACTTCCAGACTCCGCTAATCTCATTGTCATGACCTGAGAGGATGAGTCAGTCAAGAGGAGTAGACTGTAGATTAAATGATGAAATTGAAATTCCCACCAAGCCTGTTTTTGTGACCTGTGAAGCGCATTCAAACAATTCAGGACCCATTTCCTGAAAGGATAGTCTCGACTCCCCAGCTGCTCTGCACACTGCAAACCAGACTCAGACTCCCACAGGAGGGCAGGAGGACCCTGAGAGGGGAGCAAACTTTTTCTTCCATAAAATCTTCAGGGAGCGGTGGGAAGAGACCAAGTGTACATGATAATGACTTACTTTCCTTTCAGATTTTTCCCAAAGAGACCCCATGCATATTTATGAGCTTATTTTGTATTTTTCAAGTAAACTTCCTTTTCCCAAAGTATGCCATGTATGTGGAAGAGCGCAGAGAGATCATGAGATCATATTCAGGCAGCTGAATATTTTAGAATGAACACACCTGTGTGACCAGTCGCAAACAAGGTAGAAAACATTACCAGCATTGTCAAAACCTTCCATCGCTCCCTCCTACTCCTCACCATGCTCAAAAGGGGCTGCTATCTTGGGTTCCAACACCATACACATCCTGAGGGTGTTAGGACTTCAACAAATGAACGGGGCTGGGGCGGGGGGGATACAATTCAGCCTACTACATTGATTTAAAAAGAAAAATCTGCAATTATTCTTGGACTATGTGATTGTTTAATGGCAGCTCAAACGGCTGCAGGATTAATCTACAGAAATAATAAGTGGATTTATTAAGTGGCTGGATGTAAGATCAGCATACAAGTATACCACACACTCTCCCCCTTCCCCCTCCCAACCACACTCATTATACAGACCTATCTCTGGACCAGACTTTTTTGTTGCTGTTATTTATTTATTTGAGAGGTAGAATTACAGACAGTGAGAGGGAGAGACAGAAAGAAAGGTCTTCCATTCACTGGTTCACTCCCCAAAGGAACGCAATGGCCAGAAGCCAGGAGCTTCCTCCAGGTCTCCCACAAGGGTCTCCCACAAGGACTTGGGCCATCTTCTACTGCTTTCTCAGGCCATAGCAGAGAGCTGGACTGTAAGTGGAGCAGCCAGGACTCTGCCCCCATGTAGGAGACCCGGAAGAAGCTCCTGATCAGCGCACCTCTGGCCATTGTGGCCATTTTGGGAGTGAACCAGTAGCAGATGGAAGACCTCTCTCTCTCTGTCTCTCCCTTTCTCTCTCTGCAACTCTGTCTCACAAATAAATAAATAAATGCTTAAAATTAATATATATATATATATATATATATATATAAGCTATCCCAGAGTAAAGTATCAAACAAGATGCACATTTCTGAAAGGTTTCACAAAAAAGTCAGGCATTTAACTCTGGAGCCTCTCCCCTTCCTGAGTTTTAATGGGTGAGCGCGGAATGAGAGGCCTTCGATGTGGGTCTTTCACATGCCTTTCCCCAGGCTCTGCTGAGTGGAAGCCCTGGCGATGCCGGTGCTGCTCACCAAGACAACTATTAGGGACCCCAGTGAGATCTCTGTTTGGGGTGACAGTGGATTATTCTGCTCGCTGACTCTCAGTTGAGAAATCTACAGCCGTACCACACTGAAGGTGCCAAATCTCATCTGATCTCAAAGCTAAGCAGAGTCGGGCCTGGTTAGTTGGATGGGAGAGAGAACAAAAACTCAACTAACAGTGCATAGGCGTAGGAGTGATGAGAATGCTGTCATCAGCACTTGCAGAATGTGAGGGACCAAGGTGAACCATTGTTCCCTAAGGCTTGGACATTGGCCTCATAGGATGGGGATATTTTAGGCCCCATTCATAAGGCCAAACTACAGGTGTAAAATGAGCTCAGCCAAGAGGGCGAGATGCTGTGGGCACAGCAGGTCAAGCTACTGGTTGAGAAGGGAAGGGAAGGGAAGGGAAGGGAAGGGAAGGGAAGGGAAGGGGAGGGGAGGGGAGGGGAGGGGAGGGAGGGAGGGAGGGGAGGGGAGGGAGGGAGGGAGGGGAGGGGAGGGGAGGGGAGGGGAGGGGAGGGAGGGAGGGAGGGGAGGGGAGGGAGGGAGGGAGGGAGGGGAGGGGAGGGGAGGGGAGGGGAGGGGAGGGGAGGGGAGGGAAGGGACAACCAGAGGGGGTTCCTGGCTCCTGGCTTCAGTGTGGCCAAGCCCCAGCTGTGTGGGCATGGGGAAGTGAACCAGCAGATGGAAGATACCCACCCAAACCCTCTGCACCTTTATTATTGTGCCTTTCAAATTAATTAATTAATCTTTAAAAAAGGAAAGACAAGTAGAAGTGATCATCAGAGTTCAAGCAGCTACACTAACGCTGCATTCCCTACATGTTGGGGAGACGAGTGGGTATTGTAGGCAGCCAGAACACCCGCCGGGTTCAGGAATTGCTGCTTCATCTGACGATGGAACCAGAAAACAAAGGACTTTCCTGATCTCTCTTGCCTTCCTCGTGCTTGCTCATAAAAACAAATTAAGGTGGTGCGGGGTACTTTTTAAATAGTGATTTGGGCATCGATGCTGTGGTATAGTAAGTTAAGTCTCCACTTGTGGCACTGGCATCCCATAAGGGCACTGTTTGAGTCCCTGCTGCTACACCTCTGTTCCAGCTCCCCGGAAATGCAGTGGAGGGTGGCCCAATTGCTTGGGCCCCTGTGCTCATATGCCAGACCCAGAGGAAGCACCGGGCTCCTGCCTCCTGGCTATGGATCGGCCCAACTCCAGCTGTTGTGGCCATCTGGGGAGTGAACCAGTAGATGGAAGACCTCTCTCTGTCTCTGTCCCTCTCTATCTCTTTCTCTCTCTCTGTAACACTGCCTCTCAAATAAATAATCTTTAAAAAATAAAATAAAAAGTGTATTAGTCAGCTTTTTATTTCTGCAATGAAATACCTAAGTGAAGCTACTTATGAAGGAAGGAGGTCACAGTTTGGGAGGTTCAAGGTCAGGAGTAGGCAGTTCTATTGGTGAGGCTTCAGGTAAGGCCAGTGAAGCATTAGTAGAGTGTGTGTACCCTGCAAGGTATGTGAGGAAGCAGAGAACAGCTTGGCCCCAACTCGGGCTTTGTGAACAATCCTCTCTCAGGAACTACCTTCCAAGTCATCCCCTGATGGCCTGAGGACCTCCCACCAGGCTCACCTCCTAGGCCCCATAACTGGAATGAGTTTCTACCTTCTTAGTACCATCAGCCAACAGCTCTGGGCCTTAACATCTGCATAAGTTCAGGAGCCATATCCTATCCAAAGTATAGCAGAAAGTGAGGAGGAAAAGCAAAAACACGCTCAGCCAACCAGAGGCTTCCCCAGGCCTCAGTCCTCAGCTGTGTGTGTGCAGTCAGGGTAAAAGGGGGAACAGAGATCACTCACCTTTAACTCAGCTGGGAAATTTAGACTAATACATTAATCACGTTAATTAGTAAACCAAGATTCATTGAAACACTAAAGAACGATTAGAAAATTCATCTGGGGCAAAAGGAAACTAACTTCATTCAGTACATTTAATAGATGTTTAAAAGATAATTAGGCACTGTAACAACACTACACACACATCAGAACCTCTGTCATGGGGGTGGACATGTGGTGCGGTGGTGGAGCCACCACCCGGGGTGCCTGCGTCCCATTTCAGAGTGCCTGGGTTTGAGTTCCAACTCTACTCCTAATTCCAATTTCCGCTAATGCACATCCTGGTGGGTGGCAGGTGCCCAAGTATTTGCATCCCTGTCACCCATGTGGGAGATCCAGATTGATTTCCTGGCTGCTGGCTTCAGCCTGGCCCAGCCACAACTGTTGCGGAGATGAATCAACACATAGAAGATCTCTCTCTGTCTCTCTCTTTCCCTCCCTCTCTCTCTCTCTCTTTCTCACTCTCTCTCTCTCTCTCCATCTGCCTTTCAAATAAATAATTTTTAAATGAACCCTATCATAAAAAGAGAGATAATATCAAATGCTGGTAAGGATGTAGAGACACAGGAATATTAACACATCACTGGTAGTAATGTAAGATAGAACTAACATTTGGAAAACAGTTTGGCAGTTTCTTAAAAAAGGTAAATATTCCTTTACCAGGCAACTGAGTAATTCCACAACAAGGTGCCTACAAAGAATGATGAAAATATGAGAGTGTATTTTAAAGTCCATGGGAAAGTTGCATTAAAGGGTAAGCTTAAGGGAAGCATGGGGGCACAGTGGGTTAAGCCACCGCTTGCAATGCCAGTGTTCCATTATGAGTGTCGGTTCCAGTCCCCGCTGTTCACTTCCAATCCAGCTCCCTGCTGATGTGCCTGCAAAAGAAGTGGAAGACGGCCCAGGTGCTCGGGCTCCTGCACCTGAATGGAGTTCCAGTCTCCTAGCTTCAAACTGGAGCAGCCTCAGCATCGCAGCCATTTGGGGAATGAACCAGTAGATGGAAGATCTCTTTCTGTCTCTCCTTCCCAACTGTCACTCTGTCTTCCAAATTAAAAAAAAAAAAAAAGACAAGATTCTATTCACATGTCACAGAAGTACATAAAGTGTAATGTAAACATCTGGTGTCATATTTTAAAAATAAATAAAAATGTCATATCCATACATAAGAGGAGCCTTCAAAGTATCATGAAAATGTGTAGTATGAAAAAACGATGCATGGATTTCGAGATAGTCTTTACAAAAATAATCTTATCCTCTGATTCCATTTTCTTCAAACTTTCTGAAGTTCCCTCGTACATGCTCACTCTGAAGTATACATGAATGAATGGTCATAGTAGCAATATACCTAGCACAACACTCCAAAACTGGAAACAATCCCAATATCAGTCAAGTGATGAGCGGACAATGGAAATGTAATACACCCCTATCACGAAACACAAGTGAGCATTGAAACGAATGAACTACTGTTCCATGTGGTTGCATAGCTCAACATAACATCCAAAACATCACGCTAAGTAAGGGAAGTCAGGTGCAAAAGGCTAAATATCAGATGATTACATTTACATGAAATGTCCAGAAAAGGAAATTTGTAGATTTGCTGATTAATGAATACTTGTTCTGGGAGTGGGAGTGGGCACTGCAGAGAGGCACGGGGGAAGTTACTGAAACGATGGAAATACCATAAAACTGGAAGGCAGGGTCATTTCACAACTCTGTAAGTTAACTTAAAGCAACTGAATTGTATAGTTACAATGGGAAATTTTATGGAGTGTAAAATTATATTTCAACAAGGCTATAAAAAACAACCAGGATGGGATCAAAGGTAGGGAGATAGAGATAAAACAAGTTGATGGTAGATTGGTGATTATTAAAGCCAGATGGTGGGTAATAGAGTTTCATCATAGTATCTCTTCTATTTTTATTATTTGAAATTTTTCATAGTAAAAAGCTAAAAAAATGAGAAATGGAATTAAAATCACTTTATAAAGACACACTCTGTTAAATATTCAATATAATTTAATACAATCATTAAACCACATTTAATTTTAAGGCCATTCCACTAAATGTGGCAGTTTTCAATAGAAAATTGGCCAAAGAGACGTGAGTGACTTACATATTCTCTAGATCTGTATTTGCAGGGGATTTTAAATTATTCATGGAAAAATGGAATTAAAGATGTGCATTTTCCATGAAGGTTTTTAAAACCCTTTATATGTTTTGTCTGAAAACTTTCACAGGCCTAATACAACCGAAACGTCCATGACGTCAAGAAATCTAAAGCTACAAGAGGCTTAGAGAGGTTACCAGATGACCTCTGCTTCTGAAAGGGCCTCTTACAATAAAGCTGCCTTTTCCTTTTTTAAATATTTAAAGCCAAACATGAGAGAGTTATTTAAAATCCCTTTGGTATTTTAGGTCAACACAATCTGACTGTATTAATGAATGCCTTCCTTTAATCTGCTGAAACCCAAGTCAAACAAAGTATATTAAAAGCCAGAAGTAAGGTCTGCATCCCCTCTATGTCTGGCTTTCAATAAACAGATGGAGCTAGTGAAGGAGAGTTTTTGAGGAATTAAATACATGTTATAGTTTTATTTTTTTAAGACTTGGTTTAGGATACAAGATGCCCAGTTGGCTCCCGGGTCAGGTGGACCTGTACACCTGTAGTTGATAACTGGAGGAAAGGGCTTTTCTGGAGGGTTTGCCGTGGAGCCGGCGGCAGCAAGATAGCACCATCTGTTAGAAGAAATGTCAGTCACCAGGCTGGTACTCGGGAAAAGATTTTAAATCTTTCTAAAGGAACTGACAGAAACCACAAGCCTAACGGAACAGTACCAAACTGTGTTTATGCATCACATCACCCATGAAAATAATCCACTTAAATAGGCTGGACTGCTCACACACACACACACACATACACACACATGCACCACAATGTTCAAAGTGTCCCAAACTTAGTCTTGACAGCTATTACACTGCTCGAAATGGCCCCAGATTGGATGGGACTGCCACTCATCTTTGCATTGTATATTAAAATTCCCTTTCAAAAACAAATATATGAACACACAAATAGACATTCCCATGGTAATATCAATCCCTGGAAAGAGGCATGTTTGTTTTGTATCTTGAATCAAATTCCTAGCCTACCGCAGCATGTAAGCATCTAAATACCAGAACTCCTGGGCCTCCTGGGGTTCTACAAGTTTCAGAGGTGAGAAAAGGCACGGTCATTACTCACTAGGATCCAGAGGTCAGACTTTGATATCCAAATTCCTTTCCTCAACCTTTCAAGTACCTAAATCTCAGTGCTTCTAAAAATCATGTTCCAAGCTAAAAATAGAGAAAATATTGGCAGTTCCAACCATGAACCCAGTCTCCGGTCCTTTTCTAGAAGCTATCAGCTATTACACCAAACAGGCATTTTTCAAATCTGTCTAACATGCAGCCTTTAAAACTGGTAATTCTTGACCTTCTAATGTTGAGCTCTACAGTCTTAGTTTTGAAAGAAAATTTCTGTAACAAAGTAAATATACTACAAAAACACTGCAGGCCTATCTAACATTAAAGAAGTATTCCATGTGAAATCCTCCCCAAGTTCTATCTGTCATCTCTGGACCCAGCTTGCTAACTGTTTTGTCTAATTGCTCGCATCTGTGAGCCTTCAGAGGCGTTGCTGACCTCTCTGTCCCATTAGCCACTCAGTCCGACTCCGGAAGAACCCATTGGGAAGAGTTGATGGAAAAGTTATTAGGGAGTGTAACTTCCCATCATTTAAAACTGGAGATCTGAGACGGAATGTTTTATGACAATAGGAACGAAGCAAAAACGGTTGTAGAATAGCAACTCTTGGGAGAAAATCCTAACTCCAGAGTTGGCAAACATCTGGACCATAGGGCATTCTTCTCCTTTCTCTTGGCAGTCACTGCTTTTCAGCAGGAACCGACCTTGATCTGACCTCAAAATCCAGTTCAACAGATGCTCATGCAAAATCATCTGCAAAGTGGGGAGATGAGACAATTTTTTGTGGGCTGGGATCAGAGTATCTAGTTTTTGTCTATTTTTACAAGTGTTTTCTAATCCCCATATAGTCATTTATCACTAAATGGCTACATATATAGAAACATGAATGGGGGCCAGTGCTGTGGGGTAACAGATAAAGCTGCCACCTGCAGTGCCCACATCCCATATGGGCGCCAATTCTATTCTTGGCTGCTCCACTTCCCATCAAGCTCTCTGCCATGGCCTGAAAAAGCAATAGAAAATGGCCCAAGTCCCTGAGTCCCTGCACCTGCATGGGAAACCTGAAAAAAATTCCTGGCTGCTGGCTTCAGATTGGCCCAGTTCTGGCCACTGCAGCCATTTGGAGAGTGAACCAGCGGATGGAAAACCTATCTCTCTCTCTCTCTCTCTCTCTCTCTTTCTCTCTGCCTCTCTGGCTTTCAAATAAATAACTTTTACATATATATATATATATATATATATATATATATATGGAGGTGAAAATAAATAAATCATGTTTTAACCAATAGATGTAAGAAATCAAAGATTATAATCTTGTTTTAAGATATAGCCAATAAATTTAATTGATACCAGCACTAATATGAAACAGCATCTTTCACTAAAATTCAAAAAAGAAAAGAAATTGATCCACTACTTTATTTCTGATCAAAAAGTTATCAAGTTGGATCCAGATACTGTATATAGCATGGGGGTGGGAAAGAGTGGAGATTTCATATGGTATATTTCTTTAATATTAAAGATAACTAGGAGCCGGCACCATGGCGTACTTGGTTAATCCTCCGCCTGCGGTACTGGCATCCCATATGGGCGCCGGTTCTAGTCCTGGTTGCTCCTCTTCCAGTCCAGCTCTCTGCTATGGCCTGGAATAGCAGTAGAATATGGCCCAAGTGCTTGGGCCCCTGCACCCACGTGGGAGACCAGAAAGAAGCACCTGGCTCCTGGCTTCAGATCAGCGCAGCTCCAGCCATTGCAGCCATTTGGGGGGTGAACCAACGGAAGGAAGACCTTTCTCTCTGTCTCTCTCTCTCACTGTCCACTCTGCCTGTCAAAAAAATTAAAAAATAAAATAAAAAAATTCTAGTTTTCTCCCAAGCTTAAATTACACTTTGATTTTGTGACTATAGCTGTAAACAGGCATCTTTGAACCTTTCATTTTTTTCTGATGATCATATGACCAACATCACCAGGAAGAGGTCTAATTGGCAGGATTTCCCTTAGCATGGATTATGATAGCCATTAGCGCTGGTCACAGACTATTTCCAGTTCTCCGGCTTCTAAGCACAAGGTAGGACTGTACTTCCTGTTACAGGAAACAAGATCTGGCCAGTGGATTGGGAGCAACTACTCTGGAGGTTTTCATTGTCAGTGCAAGATCTTCCGGAGTTCTCCTTTTTGTTCTCTGGCTTGGTGACCAGAGTCTCTATCAGCCTGAATAGTTAAATAGCTCCTTTGAGCAAAGCTGCTCCAAGGCCCACCTGCCAGGACAGATAAGCCTGAGTAAGAAATAAACCTGTGGTTTTAAGCCACTGTGATCAGACCGGGAGGGTTGGTTGTTAGCAGAGCCAGTCTGTTCTGTCCAAATGATACCTCGAGGGAAGTCTGAAATTTCATTCAAAACCCAACAAGTCATAACTCTCCACACAAAGTCTTGGTTAATAAGTTACTACATTTTGCAAGAAATCAACCATATTATAAAAACCACGGGAAGTTCTTTTTACTAAACTCTCCAGAGACAGATTGACCTTATAAATCCCTACAGATCTGAAAGGGAAAGTTCTCCCTTCAAAATTCCAAAAAGAAGTCTTTGGTGTGGGGCACTAACCTGACCTGCTCAGAGGGCAGAGCCTTCCTGCAGGGCCCTTCCTTGGAATTATCTAATCTTGAGATCATGCCTCTTAAGATGAAAGCTGGTAAAATTTGCAGGACCAAAACCAACTCTTCTTTCAACTTTTCCTTATCTCCTTTAAAGTGAAGAGAGACTTAAACAGGTATAAAAGAAACTCTAAGCTGAATCTTAACTTTGGCAAGGGATTTGTGTGCAAATGTATTCTCACGCTGATTTATCTTCTATACTTTCACCCCACTAGACTACGGAAGAAGAGATCTGCTCTAAGCTATTCCTAGGAAAGGAAGTGTGCCTCCCCCAACACATATGTTGAGGTCCTAACCCCCAGTGCCTCGGAATGCGAGTATATTTGGAAACATGGTCTTTATAGAGGTGATTAAATTACAGTGAGGTCACTGGGGTGAGTCCTAACCCACTGTGATGGATGTCCTTATAGGAAGAGGAAATGTGCACAGACACCCACAGAGGGCAGATGATGTGAAGATCCAGACATGAGACAACCAGTGGCAAGTCAAAGGAGGGAGGCCGGGAATACAGTCTCCTTCCCTCGGTCTAAGAAGGAGCCAACCATACCCAGAGCAGATAAAGACACTACACCACCACCAACAAAGGCCACAGGCCAACATCCTCCAGGAACGTAGATGCAAAAACACACAACGAAATACTAGCAAACGAAATCCGCTTTTTTGGATTCCACACATAAATGAGATCGAGCAGTACTTGTCTTTGTGGACCTGGATTATTTCACTTAACATGATGTCCTCAGGTTCCATCTATGTTGCCACCAAGATTTCTCTTTTTTTTTTTGTAAGATTTATTTATTTACTTACTTATTGGAAAAGCAAAATGATAGAAAGAGAGGGAGAGAGAGATTGATCTCCCATCTGCTGGTTCACTCCTCACATGGCAGCGACGGTTGTTGTGCGTCATAATTACATACAATTTTTGCTCATCAATTAAAACAGTGAATTTTTAAAAAGTCCAAGAAGCTATTTCGTGGATGAGATGATGGAGGTTGATGGGTAAGTGAAGCATAAAGTCACACAGCTGATCGGTGGCAGCTGTGACTGGGACATAGATGTTCTGAGTTGAGGTCTCGCCTCCCACTGCACCTTGTACCACCTGTGTAAGTGGGAGCTGCTGCCTTGTTCTGCTAGGGCTGCTGAAACAAAGTGCCTCAGTCTGGGTGGCTCAGACAAGGGGAACTTGCTGTTTAACAGTTCTGGAGGGCAGAAGTCCAAGATCAAGGAGTCAGTAGGATCAGTTCTTCTTTTTTATTTAAAAAAATAATTTAGGGGCCTACGCTGTGGCTAAATGGGTAGAGCTGCCACCTGCAGTACCGGCATCCCATATGGGCACTGGTTCTCATCCCGGCTGCTCCACTTCCCATCCATCTCTCTGCTGTGGCCTGGGAAAGCAGAAGAAGAGGGCCCAGGTTCTTGGTCTCCTGCACCTCAGTGGGAGACCTAGAAGAGGCTCCTGGCTTTGGATTGACACAGCTCCAGCAACAGTGGGGCTGGGCCAGGCTGAGTCCATCAGCTGCTTCCCAAGTGCATTAGCAAAGAGCTGGACAGGAAGTAGAGTAGAAACTCCAACCAGCACTCCGATACGATGTGGGCATCCCAAGTAGTGGCTTACTTCCTGTACCACAACACTCAGCCCAATCTGCTCCTTTTTGTAGTTGCATAAAATTCCACTGTGTATATCTATATGACTTTTTTATCCATTCATCCATTGATGGACACTCAGATTGATTACATATATTGATTATTATGAATAGTGCTACAATGAACATGGGAGTATAGGTATCTCCTCAATACGCTGATTTTATTTCTGTTGGGTATGTATCCAGTAGTGGGATAGCTGGGTCATATGGTAGATCTACTGTCAGTTTGTTTTCTATAATGACTGAACTAATTTACATTCCCAATAACTATGCAAAGTTTCCCTTTTTTCCCATATTCTCTCCAACACTTGTCATCTTTTGTCTTTTTGATAGTACTCATTTATAACAGGTGTAAGGTGATATCTCAAGTGAATTCAATTTGCATTTCTCTGGCCATTGGTAATATTGAGAATTTTCATACATATGCTAGCCATTTGTATGTCTTCATTTGAAAAATGCCTATTCAGCTCCTTGGCCCAGTCTTAATCAGGTTACAGAATTTCTTACTACTGAGATACTCGAATTCCTTATATTTTTCAGATATTAGCTCCTTAGTAGACACAGTTTGGAAATATTTGCTTCTATTCTGTAGGTTGTCTTCACTGCGTGACTGTGTCCTGGGCTGTGCAGAGCTTTTTAGTCTGATGGAATCCAATGTGTCTGTTTTTGCATTTGTTGCCTGGCTTTGAGTACACACCCAGAAAATTATTGTTGCCCAGACCAGTGTCATACACCTTTTCCCATGTTTTCTTCCAGAATTTTAGGTCTAACACTTGGGTCTTTAATTCATTTTGAGTCAATTGCTGTACATGGTGAGAGGGAAGGGTCTAATTCATTCTTCTGCACAAGGCCATCCTGTTGTCCCAAGACCATTTTTTTGGAGCAACTCTTAATTCCCATTGTGTGTACCTCCGTCAGAAATCAATTGACCATCAATGTGTGGATTGGAAAATGTTCGTACGAGTTGCTTTGCCTGACTCTGATGCTTGTCAGTTTCCAAAGAGACATTATATCTGAAAACAATTCATCAGTATTGGAGGGATCGTATGTGGATATTTGTCATGAGTCAGCACAGATGGCCCTGTCTCACAATGTTTTAGTCAACTTGTTTTCGAACTATAGTTTCCTTTTTAAAAAATATTTATTTGAGGGACCAGCGCTGTGGCACACTAGGTTAATCCTCCACCTGCAGCGCCGGCATCCCATATGGGCACCAGTTCTAGTCCTGGTTGCTCCTCTTCCAGTCCAGCTCTCTGCTGTGGCCCAGGAGTGCAGTGGAGGAGGCCCAAGTGCTTGGGCCCCTGCACCCACATGGGAGACCAGGAGGAAACACCTGGCTCCTGGCTTCCGATTGGTGCAGTTCCAGCCATTGCAGCCACTTGGGGAGTGAACCAGCGGAAGGAAGACTTCTCTCTGCCTCTCTCTTTCTGTCTGTAGCTCTGCCTTTCAAACAAATAAATAAAATCTTAATAAAAATTTATTTGAAAAGGAGAATTACAGAGAGGGAGAAGGAAAGATACAGAGGCCTTCCATCCTTTGGTTCACTCCTGAACTGGCCACAATAGCCAGGACTCTACCAGGCCAAAGTCAGGAGCCAGGAGCTTCATCCAGGTCTCCCTAGTGGGTGCAGGGAACCAAGCACCTGGGCCATCTTCCACTGCTTTCCCAAGTGCACTATCAGAGAGCTGGATTGGAAGTGGGAGCAGCCGGGATTTGAACCAGGGCCCACACGGGACACTGGCGTTGCAGGTGGCAGCTTTACCCATTATGCTACAACAGCAGCCCTGAAATTCATTTCTAATTTGTTTTTTTCCCTCTGTTATTTTTTTCATCTCTGTTTAAAGAACCAGAAAATCTGCTTGGCACGACAACACAGAAAGGGCCAGGCCATGACATGACTGTAGGCTTCTTCTCACCTCGGAATCTCCATCTTCCTCCAGTGCTTGTCTCTTCTTTGATTCCACTTGAGGTGCCAAAGTCACCTGACAATTTTTTAAAAGATTTATTTATTTGAAAGGCAGAGTCACAAGAGAGAGAGAGAGAGAGAGAGAGAGAGAGAGAGAGAGAGAGGTCTTCCATCTGCTGGTTCACTCCCCCAAATGGCCACAACAGCCAGGACTGGACAAAGAGAAAGCCAGGAGCCAGGATTTAAAATCCAGGTCTCTCGTGTGGGTGCAGGGGCCCAAGCACTTGGGCCATCTTCTGCTGTTTTCCCAGACCATTAACAGAGAGCTGGATTGGAAGAGGAGCAGCTGGGACTTGAACCAGCACCCATTGGGGATGTTGGTGCTGCAGGCAGAGACTTACCCTGCTACACCACAGTGCTGGCCACTTGATGATTTTTGTTGCTTCCTCTACTGTCCATTGTACCTTCACACTACAGGACGTGACTCTGTGTGTTCACCAGCTTAGTCAAATGGCCTGGAAAGATACACATGCAAGGCCTGACCTGCCTCCCTTGGTGGCCTTCTGTCCCTACCTGCATCATCACGAAACAGAAATCAAATATCTCAGGTGTGGGAACAGACAGGAAGGCAAATAGTATTTGGGAAAGCAGAGCTTGGGTTACTTCTGCAAACCACTACTTTTATAGGCCCACAACAAGGGACTCTGTACTAGCAGCCAGTGAGAGACAGGAAGTGGAAACCTGACCCTGAACCAGGAAGCACAGCAAGAACAAAGGTCTTCAGAAAGAATAATCCCAAACCAGCACTGAGGCGCGGTGGGTTAAGCCGCCTCCTGAGACACGGGCATCCCTCATGGGCACCAGTTCAAGCCCCAGCTGCTCCACTTCCAACCCAGCTCCCTGCTAATGCACCTGGGAAAGCAGCAGAGGACGGCCCAAGTCCTTGAGCCCCTGTCACCCACATGGGAGACCCGGATGGAGTTCCAGACTTCAGCCTGGTCCAGCCCTGGCCATTGTGGCCATTTGGCTAGTGAACCAGCAGGTGGAAGATTCTCTTATTCTTTCTCTTCCTCTCTGTCACTCTGCATTTTAAAAAAATAAATCTTGTTTTTAAATAGACCCTCAACAGTGAACAAGGAAAAGAAAAATTTGACTTTTTTTCTCTCAGGAATAGAAAATAAATGTTTTGGGGGGCTGGTGTTTTGGTGTAATGGATTAAACAGCCACCTGAGATGTCAGCATCCCTCATGGTGCCAGTTCAAGTTCCAGCTGTTCCACTTCTGATCCAGCTCTCTGCTAATGCTCCTGGGGAAGCAGCAGAGGATGGCCCAAGTCCTTGGGCCCCTGCACCCATGTGGGAGACCTGGAAGAAGCTCCTGGCTCCCAATATCAGCCTGGCCCAGCCCTGAATATTCTGGCCATTTGGGGGAGTTGTGGAAGTTCGTTCTCTCTCTCTCTCTCTCTCTCTCTCTCTCTCTCTCTCTTTCTCTCTCTCCCTCTTTCCCTGTAACTCTGACTTTCAAATAAATTAATAAATCTTTAAGAAAGGAAGAAGGGGGCCGGTGCTGTAGTGTAGTGGGCTAAGCCTCCACTGAGGCACCGGTATCCCATATGGGAGCAAGTTCTAGTCCCAGCAGTTCCTCTGCTGATCCAGCTCTCTGCTATGGCCTGGGAAAGCAGTGGAAGAAGACCGAAGTCCTTGGGCCCCTGCACCTGCATAGGAGACACAGAAGAAGCTCCTGGCTCCTGGCTTTGGAACAAACCAGCGAATGGAAGACCTTTCTCTCACTCTCTCTCTCAACTCTGCCTCTCAAATAAATAAAATCTTAAAAAAAAAAAAAAGAAATCAAGAAGGACATGTTTGGTGTCTGCTTGCCAAAGAAAGCTGGATTCACATGGCCGAGCTGAAGTATCAAACTCACAAAGGATGTGAAGGGAAGTTATGTGGCGTGAGGATGCCTGTGTATGTGGTTGTAAATGTTTTTACTGTAGACTCCTTAGGACTTTCTGGTCATGTGATGTGTTTTCATTTTGTTAATTATGTGGAGACATGCCATTTGCAGGAAGGACAGTGTCAGTAGGAGGGGGATTCAGGGAAGAGAAATGAAAACAATCCTGGGAACTACCCCAACGTTCCAGCATCCCAGCACACACAGCCGCGCAGGGGTTGGCTTCCACGGAAGTGGCGGATCCTGTGTTTCCTTGTTGTCACACAGCGCTTCCTGTCCGAGCTGCAGTCCACGCCGGCCGACACCTGACTCGGTCATGAAATACCAGCTTTCACATGTGTAACACGGCCAGGCTAAGCCAGAATGTGACAGTGCTTTGAGTCATTTATTACCGCTGAGTTTATCTTCCATCAAGGTGCAATTCACATGTTGTTTGTGTTTCATTGTCCATCATAAACAACATGGCTCTGAGTGTGAGCTGAATAAAATAAATATTAACTTATTCCTCCGGTTTGTTTGCTTTTTAAGGCACTCAGGGAATAGACCTGCTGTGGAGAAACCACTCCCACTGTTTCAACAGACCCCAGCCATGGTTTCAATGACCCAGGGATATCAGCTTCCTCCCCGTTCCTCTCCTCTGACCTCCTGAAAATGCAGAACGGGTTGTAAAAGGATGCACGGGAAACATCTTGAGCTCATTCGTTCAGGTAGCCCATAAAGTTCCTGACTCACTGTGGTGGACAGCTGCCCCGAGGCACCAGAGCTCAGGAGTGAGAATAAACCGTGCTGCATGGAGCTCCCCAGACCTCAGCGTCCATTCCTTTGACCCCGAAGCGTCTTCTCTGCAGTCCTGCCTCGCAGCACTGGAGTTGCCTAAGAGAACTGGTGGCCAAGTTCAAGGTCTCACCCATAGCGCTCATCCACGAGACAGCCAAAAACTGCCAGGTCCACAGGTGGCTGATGTGGAGCACAGATAAAAATAATTCTGAGAAGTGGTCATTGCTGTGGCCCGGGAGGGCAGTGGAGGATGGCCCAGGTGCTTGGGCCCTGCACCCGCACGGGAGACCAGGAGGAGGCACCTGGCTCCTGGCTTTGGATCGGCCCAGCGCCAGTAGAGGCCGTTTGGGGGGGTGAACCAAAGGAAGGAAGACCTTTATCTCTGTCTCTCTCTCTCTCACTGTCTAACTCTGCCTGTCCAAAAAAAAAAAAAAAATGGTCATCAAAGAACGAGGTACTTTTCTCTGAAGGGAGGGGAGAACTTGTACTTTGCTAATGGCCTTGTCTAAATATGGATGGAGTTTGTGGATTCAAAAGACTTCCATAGCCTAGGCAGCTCCTGTCAATAGTCTTGGGTGATCGTTGATTTCATACATAAGAGTGTTAATTGTTAAATTAACAACAGGAGTCACTGTGCACTAACTTCCCATGCAGGACCTCTGTCCTCAAACAGTGGTATTATAACTATGTCTAAGTGCTCCCAAAAGATGTATCATTCTTGGGTGCTTCTTCAAAGTTAAGTTTCAAAAACAAAAAAGAAAAGAAGTGATATTAACTTCAAGATGCAATGATTTTGAACAGCCCTTTTCTTGACTGTTGAGGAACATTTTTTTTTTTGACAGGCAGAGTTAAACAGTGAGAGAGAGAGACAGAGAGAAGGGTCTTCGTTTTCCATTGGTTCACCCCCAAAATGGCCACTACAGCCGGCACGCTGAGCCGATCCGAAGCCAGGAGCCAGGTGCTTCCTCCTGGTCTCTCATGCGGGTGCAGGACCCAAGCACTTGGACCATCCTCCACTGCCCTCCCGGGCCACAGCAGAGAGCTGGACAGGAAGAGGAGCAACCGGGACAGAATCCGGTGCCCCAACCGGGACTAGAACCTGGGGTGCCGGTGCCACAGGCCAAGTAAGCCACAGTGCCACCCGAGGAACAATTTTTTCTTTTCCCATACAAACTGTTGAATTCTTTACTTAATACAGAGTTGATCTTCTGTGTATAAAGTTAATCAAAAATGGATCTTGTGGGGAATGGGACTGGGAATGGGAGAAGGAGGAGGAGGGGTGGGAGTGTGGGTGGGCGGGAGGTTATGGTGGAAGTATCACTATATTCCTAAAGTTGTACTTACAAAATGCATGAAGTTTGTACCCATAAATAAAAGGTTTCTTTGGGGGAAAAATAAATTAAAAAAATAATTCTGGTGGCAAATGGGAAGCAACTGTTTTGTGTTATAAATCAGCTCTTCATTAAAGTTCTATATTTAAAAAATCTGAGTAGACACTCTCATATAAAGGTTAAAGTTGGATTTGGTAAGAAACAGGAGGTAGAATAACAACAGAGTGAATCCACTTATAACTTGGCATAAAATCCTTTTTCCCCCTGTTTTCTATTTATGACACCTTACACTTTGGGAATGGCAAAACAACAAATGTGAAATTCAGTCTCTACTTGCCACATAAAATATGCTCACAACTGAGTGACACTCTCCCTCCACAGAATATATGAGACTTAACAGAGGCCCTTGTCACCCCATCAGCACCACCATCACCCCATCTCACCGGTCCAACGGGGCTCATTGGGGTGATCAGCAATGAATGCTTTTATCCATAATGAGGAACCATTGACCTGTGGAAGGAAATCGCGGCATGACTGGGTTTCCCGAACAAAGTGATACAACCCAAGGTGCTGTTATCAACAGCTAGTAAATGTGGCATAAATGCCTGCCATGACCTTTTGCGCTTTGGAGCTCCTTCAGCTAGAGTAACATCAGAGACGATGACCAAAAGCCACTGCTATAAATGCAAACGTTTTCCCGTTGATGTAAATCAAAGTATGTAAAGATATATTCAGAAACGCCATACACAGGCACACACAAATAAGAAATAGATGCCCTCATCACCTCATTTGCTTTATAAAATGTTGTATTGAGAATACTAGCAAACACGTGTCATTAACGAGGAAAAAGAAGACTCCATTAGGCAGTTATAAAATGCAAGACCCCAAATTAGAATTCCTAAATCATCCAAGTTGGAATGACTTCACCAAGTCACTAACAAGTCAAACACTTTTTTTTCCTTAAGACTTGAGGATTTTCCAACATTAAATAATTATCTCATTGCTTTATTAAAATTCATGGATCTGTTAGGTATATGCACATGCATATGAAATGTTTTCATCCTAAACTATTTAGCTCTGAGAAATAGGGGAAATAATATTAATCCATCCTGATTCCCAAAAGGCTTTTTTTTTTCTTTTTTGTATCACTTTGAACACTTGATTACTAGCAAGGGAAGCAGTTTCCTCTAAAGGATTATTCTACTGGAAAAAGCTTTCCTGTCCCTTAGAGCATAAGCATAAGGTCATGATGTTGCCTCAACACCACTCTGGGACCTCGGACAGGCAAGACAATGGTGAGAGAGGCGAGAACGGAGCAAGAGAAAGTTCTAGGAACTCTAGGCTTCGGGAAGAACACACATTGGAATGCTCTGTTTCACAACACACCTCTGGAGCCCCTCCCCGGAGGTCTACTCCTCCACTAACCGCGTTAGTGGCCCCTGCGTCTACTTTACCGTGGCCATCAGAACACTGTGGGAGAGGGCCCCTCCATCACACACGTCCATGCTGCTCCACCCTGTGGTCCACCTGTAGTCAATGCTATTTATTTTTTTTTACATTTTGCCTGTATTGCTTGGAGAAAAAAAATTAAAAAGAACAATCAGAAATGCCTCCACAGCAACCCAACCCGGGTTGGACGTCCCGAGCTGGGGCGTGCAGTTTCTGGGGAGAACAGGAGTAGCTGACTCCCTGCTGCCCCACGGCTCCTCCCGCTCTGCACAGGGTGAGCAGGAGCTCCGAGCAGCATCCGTGTCCGTCCTCGCCACGCCCTCCCGGATTTGCTCCAAAGCCAGTGCTTTGTGAATGCCCCACACAATGTCCCCCTTGTTGGCTGCTCAGGCGGCAGCTACGTTATCAGGGGCTTGCAGGGTTTGTGTCCAAACAAGGGGCATCGTGGGCACCTGAAGCTCTCCTCCAGTGCCAGACAACAGCCAGCGACTACACACATTTTACCCTGAGCTTTACTACCTCCTCCCACCGCCCCATCTTCTTCCCCTACCACTGTCCTCATGTCTGCACATGTGCTCACAAAAGCCACTGTCAGACAGCCGCCACTTGCCCATACTCATGGCTGGGGCATCTCTGGCTCTGTGGGTGCTTCGTCCAGATTGTTTGAAGGCTGAGCACCGGATCGTACCCTCCTTGGCAGCACCTGGCCCCCATCCTTGGAGCAAGTCATTTGTCTTCAGTTTTCTGCTAACAAAAACATGGCCCAGAGACTGATGCAACCCCAGAGCAACATTAATCTTAGGAATTTTACTTATTTTTCCTTTAATAAAAATCAGCTGTCCAGAGTTTTGCGTTGAAGCAAGCATTATTTTGATCTGTACCACATAGAGATTATTTAAGGCAAGGAAACCGAGGCACAGAGAGTCCAGGAATCTGCTCAAGTCAATGACAGTTTGTGTTTTAACCCAGCTCTGTCTCCAGAACCTACTACTAAATCCCGTAGTATTTCAACATAAAAGAACACATGGATGCCAAATGGTAACATCCATACAACGGGCTAAAATGGCCCAAACCCAATCCTATTACGTCTGTCTCTGCAGTGAATAGACGAACGTCGTTGACAGGCTTGAATAGTGCTATGCTAACACTCAGATCCCTCCCACCGCCTGCAGGAATGATCCAAATGGCATTCGCAGCCTTTTTAAGTGCATTTAAAAAGAAAACTTCCGAGGCTTGTTCGCTAGAGGTCGCTCTCCTAACTGTGGCGTCCCGTTTGCCTTTTGTTACAGGGTTAGCTAAGTGACGCCAGCAGTCATCAAAGTGACCGGCAGGTGGCAGTAGAACCCCGCAGATCCTGAGTCCTTGGCCAACTCTCACAAGCGTCTCACATCTGTCAAGGCAGCCTATGCTAAGTTGATTACATTAATGTTTAAATATAGCACTGTTTGGTTGTCAAGATAGTCTACCCAAAACTCACACAGAATTCAATTATCGTCTGAGAAAACAATGCAGAATAAGATATGTGGCTTAAAATAAAGAGAATTGGTTGATAGGAATGACATCTCAGACTAGATTTGGAGGATATTTTGTCCATGGTTTTCACCAAAAACTGCAGCTACATCTAAGATCAGGAGCGTGTGCCACACAGCTGCCAAGGTGTCCCATACACTTAGTGATCAGTGCAGCCCTGGTGGCGTGAGGACTTGTCTATGTGCAAGGAACCCGTGGTGGCGTGAGGACTCGTCTATGTGCAAGGAACCCGTGGTGGCGTGAGGACTCGTCTATGTGCAAGGAACCCAGAGCACAGGCTCGTGCTATTTCATCAAGGGCCCACCCTACAGCAGCACTGAATGCACGTTACAGAGCACTAGTATCTATGCCATTAGTCCCTGTGCCTTGCCCACACCATCCCTCCAGGACTTTGCTTGATTGATCACGTCACATGAGGCTATACCCCTATGTGAGCCTGTTGTATATGGTGCCATTCTACTTAGTGCTCATTTCAAAAATAGGATCTTTCCGGGCTGGCACTGTGGCATAGTGGGTAAAGCCACCACCTGCAGTGCTGGCCATATGGGAGCCAATTCTAGTCCTAGCTGTTCCATTTCCAATCCAGCTCTCTTCTATGGCCTGGGAGAGCAGTAGAAGATGGCCCAAGTCCTTGGGCCCCTGCACCCACATGGGGGACCTGGAAGAATCTCCGGATTGGCCCAGCTCTGGCCATTGCAGCCATCTGGGGAATGAACCAGCAGGTGGAAAACCTCTCTCTCTTTCTCTCTGCTTCTGCCTCTCTGTAACTCTGCCTTTCAAATAAATCTCTAAAAAAAAATGGGATATTCCAGGAGCAAAAGTCTACCCAGTTAGGATGGGCATAGAGATAAACACTAACATCTTTCTTATCATGTTGAGTGAGCTAATTAAATCCTGTGGTTCCAGTTGTGAAGATTCCAAGTACCTAGCACTTCACCAACACTGCAGAGGCTAAGAGATGGTCCTGCCGTAAAAGATGGCAGCCAAGTGCTTGATGGCATGAGCAAGACAATCAACAAGGACCTCTCTGACTCACTCAGGTGTATAAAAAAAGTATCTAGATATAGAGTGGAAAGTTGAAAGCACTAAGCAAAAGGGTACTGATAGGGGAACAGACTATTGATAGAGAGAACTTAGTCTGAAAGAGAGAGAGCATGATTCCGGAACATTCCCTCAACACCTTCTGGGTGTCTTTGTGGAGAACAACTCTTCTCTGAACTGTGCCCCCCTGTTCTGCACATAAATCCTCTTCTTCATTTAAAGTTAAGTTCACAAATTTCCTCCACTGTAAAATATCCTCCGGTGTTCTCAACTGTGTTTAGAATCAACAACTTGGGGCAGGGTGGGAGGAGGGGCTGGGTGGATGTTGTGGCATAATTAGTGAGGCCAGTGCCTACATGCTATATGGGCACCGGTTCAAGTCCTGGCTGCTCCACTTCTGATCCAGCTCTCTGCTGATGGTCTGGGAAGGGCAGTGGAGGAGGCCCAAGTGCTTGGACCCCTGCACCCACCTGGGAGACCTGGAGAAAGCTCCTGGCTCCTGACTCTGGCCTCGCCCAGCCTCAGTCGTTGTAGTCACCTGGGGGATGAACAGCAGATGGAAGATCTCTTTCCCTCTTTCTCTTACAAATAAATAATCCATGCTTTAAAAAGGAGATAATTGCAATTGCATTTTCCATGAAATATTTGAGGTTTCCTCGTGTATATATGAACAAATTCTATTAGTAGAACTTTAAGGAAAGAGGAAAAATATTGCATTCAGTGTTTCTGCGGAAAATGTTTCCAATCCCATAATCAATGATGCTTGATTTGAGACATTCTGAAATACCCTTGTGGCTAAGCCAGAGAAATTGCTAAATGCTAGATAGTAAGCATGTTATCTCTGTTCTCTCAGGTTCTGAGATAATAGTTGAACCATTTTGAAGCACAATTATTGGAATTATGAACCTTTGAGTGCTTGTATAGACCAAGTATCTGGGCCATCTTCCACTGTCTTCCCAGGTGCCTTAGCAGGAAGCTGGATCAGAGGCAGAGCAGCTGGGACCCAACTCAGAGCTCCAATATGGGATGCCGGTGCCACAGGCGGTAGTTTAACCCTTCCTGCCACAGTGCCCACTAGGCACACATTGCCTCTTAATTCCTTTTTCTGCGAATTTTTTTAAGTACCCCAAGTGCATCAGATATTTATAAAGATTTATTTCTAATAAGTTGGAGTAGAACTGACACAGGATTATGGCAAATGTCAGCAATAAAATCAAGGCCCCAGCTCTGTGATCCTCCGTCCTAAGCCTCCCACCACCTGCCCTTCCCACTCCTCTGGTGTCTTGTTGCAGGCTTCTCCACCCGCTTTCCAAAACCCCCAGCCGGAGTCGGAAGCTCACACTCACTTTTTCGAAAGTGAGAAGGAGGAAGTGAAACTACTGCTACTTTCTTTCTTCAGTGTCTCTCTGCCTTCTGCTAGGTGAGAGCTGCTAGGCTCTGGGGGTCTTAGACGGGCAGGATTCCCTCACTTGTCATGGACATGGATTTCAGAGGCAGGACAGAGGGCCCGCGTTGCACCCACACAGCACTGAGTCATTCTTTCAAACCTAAACCAAACTCACCAGGCGTCATCGCTCTGACTTGCTTTAGTGCTTACAGCGCGGGGAAGCCCCTGTCTCATCTCCTCCCGCAACCTATGGTTCCTCTTTCTTTCAGCCTCAGCTTCAAACCATGCTGAAACAACTAGCGGACACTTGGAGATCTGTGTGTGTTCAAGCTCAGCAAATCCTTCCTGCGGATTTAATGCAGCCACAACCTCAGCTTTCATGCAGACAACCGTCCTGTAGCCTCTTTATTTTTCTAGGGGGTTTTGACCCATTTTCCATCTCCCCCATTTGTAAGTTTCTTGCCCTTGTCTGCCACTTCTTTTCTTCCTCTAATTTTTTTAAAGATTTATTTATTTGAAAGGCAGAATTACAGAGAGGCAGAGGCAGAGAGAGAGAGAGAGAGAAAGGTCTTCCATCCACTGGCTCACTCCTCAGGTGGCCGCAATGGCAGGAGCTGTGCCGACCCAAAGCCAGGAGCCAGGAGCCTCTCCAGGTCTCCTACGTGGGTGCAGGGGGCCAAGAACTTGAGTGATCTTCTACTGCTTTGCCAGGCCACAGCAGAGCGCTAAATTGAAAGTAGAGCACCAGGACTTGAACCGGCACCCATATGGGATGCCAGCGCTGCAGACGGCAGTTTTACCTGCTATGCCACAGCACCAACCCCTTTCCTCTTTTTATGAGATACTCAATTGTAATTTAATAAATAAGTCCAAGTGTATTTGCATGTACTTATGACCACTTGTGATTAATTCACAGATTATTTTATGAGAAAACATTTCCATTATACTAGTAGTCTTTCAACATACATGAGCACTATAATGATCAACCCACAAACTGTTTTATAAGAAAACATTGTCATTTACACTTTCGGCACACACACACAATCAGTGGAGAGAGAAAATCTAGGTCAAACTTTTCCCACACTTTTCACCATTCACAAAAATTAATTCCAGGTGAACTATAGTATAAGTATGAAACCATAGGCAGTAAAGCTACTGGAAGATAGTATAGAAAAACACTCATGACTTAGGGATACGAAAATGTATCTCACAGAAAGCACTCTCAATAAAGCAAGCAACCGACACATTGTATTCCATTACCTTATGCTTTTCAACAACATCACTAAAGCCTCAAAATGGTAAATCAAAGTAAGTAGGACAGGAACTGAAAAGAGGGATCTGTAGTGTATAAAGAATCTCTACAAATGTGATATTAACAGCCTAATAGAAAAATGAGCCCCAGGGGCCGGTGCTGTGGCTCACTTGGCTAATCCTCTGGCTGTGGCTCCGGCATCCCATCTGGGTGCCAGTTCTAGTCCCGGCTGCTCCTCTTCCAGTCCAGCTCTCTGCTGTGGCCCGGGAAGGCAGTGGAGGATGGCCCAGGTGCTTGGGTGCCTGCACCCCCTGGGAGACCAGGAAGAAGCACTTGGCTCCTGGCTTCGGATCAGCGTGGCTCCAGCCATAGCGTCCATTTGGGGAGTGAACCAACAGAAGGAAGACCTTCCTCTCTGTCTCTCTCTCTCTCTCTTTCACTGTGTAACTGTACCTGTCAAATAAGTAGAAAGAAAGAAAGAAAGAAAGAAAGAAAGAAAGAAAGAAAGAAAGAAAGAAAGAAAGAAAGAAAGGAGGGAGGGAGGGAGGGAGGGAGGGAGGGAGGGAAGGGAAGGGAAGGAAGGAAGGAAGGAAGAAGGAAGAAAGGAAGAGAGAAAAGAAAAATGGGCCCCCAAAAAAGTGGACAAGAGATTTAAGAAGATACTTTATTAGATGATAAGTTAGTAAACAATAAATATGTGAAGAGATGCCCAATTTCATTAGTCACCAGGATTACACAAATTACAATGATAATGAGGTATGGCATGCACAAAGGATAAAATCAGAAGATGGATAAGTATATTTATGTAGCATTTACATTGTCTTACTATAAGTAATCTAGTTAAGGTGTGAAGTATAGAAGATATGAAGGTGATAGACTGCACCACTGTATATGAGAGACTTGAACATCTGTATCTGTCAGAGTGCTGAAACTACCTCCCCCACAGATATCAAGGAACAAGTTTATTCACACAACGACACTACACAGCAATGAACGCTGCACTGCTATGTCAACAGCTCGCTTAGACATCACAAACCCAATGTGCAACATCGGAGACTAGCCGTGGAATAGCATGATTTTCTTTATATGAAATTCAAAGATAGGCATCGGAAGACAAAATAATGCACTCTTTGGGAGGAAGGGAGCAGGAAGTTATCGGTGGGGAGCAAAAGAAGGCTTTGGGGTGCTGCTCGTGTTCTATTTCTTAACTGGGGGTAGTGGTTGAGTGTGTTCAGTCTGAGACAGTTCACTGAACACTTGTCATGGTGTACTTTAAGTGTGTCATCACAGGGATGGTATAGGAAATAAAGCTATGTCCCAGAGAAAAGAGAGCGGTCTAAACATTAGAGCAGGAAATAAGGTGAGAACTGGGTCATTGGCAAGGAAAGGCAGATCTGCTGGAGTCTGGATGTGCTATAACACACACGACTCAAGGACAGGATGGGTCCTAACAGTAGTGACCTGAGCTTGTGACAAGGATCAGATAGTCAGAGCTGTGGCAAGATGCAGGCTATAGAAACCAGAGGGTCTAAATCACTCCGGAACCTAACGTGGCCCGTGAGAGTTTAACAACATTCCAAAGAAGTTAACTAAAGGTATTAAGGAGTTAACTAAAAGTATTAAGGATCATGGCTTATTGCAAATAATTTCGATGCTATAATTTGATGTTTTACCTTAAAATTAGATAGAGTTCTATTTTACCTGATCCTTTCATACAAGCAAAGTAAAATGGGAAAATTGGGGCCGGCACCATCGTGTAGTGGATGAAGCACGTCCTATATGGGTGCCTGTTCATGTCTGCCTGCTCCACTTCCTATCCTGCTCCCTGCTAATGCGCCTGGGCAAGCAGCAGAAAATGGCCCAAGTGTTTGGGCCCTGCCACCCACATGCATCTCAAAAAGAAGCTCCTGGCTGCAGCCCGGCCCAGCCCCAGCTGTTGAAGACATTTCGGGGAATAAACCAGCAGACAGAAGATCGACCTCTCTCTTTCCCTCCCTCTCTCTGTAATTCTGCCTTTCAAATAAATAAATAAAACTTTTTTAAAACAGGAAAAACTGTGAGTAGATATTTTACCAAAGAAGCTATGTAAATGCTAGTAAGCAACTGAAAAGATGTTCCAAATCATTAGTCGTTAGGAAAATGCAATTAAAGTCACTGAGATACTACTCCACATGGCTATCGACACAAAGACACAATAGCAAATGTTGGTGAAGATGTGGAAAAAATGAAAACCTTGTATATTGCTGATAAGACTGCAAAATAGTACAGCCATGCTTAAAAACAGCTTGGCAGCTTCTTAAAAGAATAAACCTAAGCTTACTGTACAACTCAGCGATTCGCTGCTTGCTGACTACCTGAGAGAAATGAAAACATGTGTCCATACAAATACTGGTACATGGGGGCAGGCAGTTAAGATGCTACGTGGGGGGACCGGCACTGTGGCATAGTGTTTAGAGTCACCGCCTGCAGTGCCAGCATCTCATATGGGTCCCAGTTCTAGTCCTGGCTGCTCCACTTCTGATCCAGCTCTCTGCCATGGCTTGGGAAAGCAGTAGAAGCTGTCCCAAGTCCTTGGGCCCCTGCACCCATGTGGGAGACCCAGAAGAATCTCCTGGCTCCTGACTTTGGATTAGCACAGCTCCTGACATTTCAGCAATCTGGGAAGGGAACCAGCAGATGGAAGACCTCTCTCTGTGTCTGTCTCTGTCTCTCTGGAACTCTGTCTTTCAAGTAAATAAATAAGTCTTAAAAAAAAAAAAAAAGATGCTGCATGGGATACCTGCATCCAGTAGAGGAGTGTCTGTTACACATCTGGGAGGCAGAGGTGATGGTTCAAGTAGTTGGGTCCCCACTAGCTATGTGGCAACCAAGCGTTCCAGCTCCTGGCATTGGCCTGGTTCAGACCCAGTAGTTTTGAGCATTGAGGGAGTGAATCAGCAGCTGAGCGGTCTCCCTCTCCCTCTCGCTCTCGCTCTCTCCTTGATAGAAGTAGGTAGGTAGATAGATCTAGATCTATCTCTCTGTCTTTCAAGTAAATAAAAGATTTACTACTATTCTCGGGCTGGCAAAGTGGCTCACTTGGCTAATCCTCCACCTGCGGCGCCAGCATCCCATATGTGCACCAGGTCCTAGTCCCGGTTGCTCCTCTTCCAGTCCAGCTTTCTGCTGTGGTCCAGGAGGGCAGTGGAGGATGACCCAAGTCCTTGGGCACCTGCACCTGCATGGGAGACCAGGAAGAAGCACCTGGCTCCTGGCTTCAGATCGGTGCAGCGCCGGCTGAGGAGGCCAGTTGGGGAGTGAACCAACATAGGAATACCTTTCTCTCCATCTCTCTCTCTCACTGTCTATAACTCTGTCAAATAAAAAAAAAACTTACTACTATTCTCATGATGTTATAATACTATTCTCTGATACATGCTATGGCATGGATTAACCTCAAGTACACCAAGCTAGGTCAAAGAACGAAATGCAAAAGGCTGCAAGCAGTATGCTTCCATCAGTGTACAGAAAAGGACAATTTATAGATAGAAACTGACCGGTAGTTACCTAGAACTGAGGCTGGGAATGAGAGCTTTCTAGCGATCAGCAATCTTTATGGAGTATTGAAAATGTTCCAAAACTGAATTGTTGGTGATAGTTTCACAGCTTTGTACACTTGCTAAATTTACTGAAAATCTATCATTTAAAGTGAGTGAGCTTTATGATAAATTGTATCTTCTTAAAGCTGCTTGTAAAGTCATATAGCATTAGCATTTTTAATGTATCAGCTGGTATTTTTAAGTAGTATTGCTCTGAGAAGTGTATGCTAAGCCAGTTTGATTCATGTGCTTTCTGGTTGATACAAACTGTTTCTTTGCTTTCTTTTTTATCTCTAGAATATTTTTATCTGCTTTCACTATCAAAAAATGTACAGCAGTGCTAAGAACATTCGCTGGAGAAGGGCAGTTTTTCCAATAAATGGTGCAAGAAAAAATGTTACACAGAAGAACATAACGAAACCCTTATCTGTCACTGTGTACAAAAATCAACTCAAAATTGTTTAAAGACATAAAGATAAGATCTGCAACTTTGAAACTACTAGATTCTTTAGGACATGGGAATGGACCAGGGATTTTTAGATCAGGGCCCCTAAGTCCAGGAAACAAAAGCAAAAATAGACAAATGGAATGCCATCAAACCAAAGAGCTTCCACAGCAGAGGGAGCACTCAACAGAGTGAAGAGACAACTGGAAGAACGGGAGAAACGTTTGCAAGTTACACAATTAAGGAGCTAATAACCAGAATATATCTGGAACTCACTAACAAAACAAAACAAAATGTTATTTGTTAAACAGCAGATTTAACCAGACATTTCTCAGAGGAAGACATACAAATGCCCAATAGGTACAGAAAAAGATGTTAACATCACCAAATTATTAAACAGCAATGAGACATCACCTGCCTCCCGTTAGAATCACTGTTATCAGAAAGTAACAAATTCTGGTAAGGATGTGGAGAAAAGGGAACCCTTGCACACTGTTAGTACAGCTATTGTGGAAAACAGTATGGAGGTTTGCCCAGGAAACTAAAATTAAATCTGCTGCATAATCCACCAGTCCCAAGGGAAATGAAATCCTTCTTTCTAAGAGACATCTACACTTCCATATTTTTGCAGTACTATCCTCAATAGCCAGGAAATGGAGATATTGTAAGTCCCTCCACTAATACACACACACCACACAAACACACATATGCAAAACAGAGGAGTTTTCAGCCATAAAAATGAATGAGGCTGGTGCCGCGGCTCAACAGGCCAATCCTCCGCCTGCGGCGCTGGCACACCGGGTTCTAGTCCCGGTCAGGGTGCCAGATTCTGTCCCGGTTGTCCCTCTTCCAGGCCAGCTCTCTGCTGTGACCCAGGAGTTCAGTGGAGGATGGCCCAAGTGCTTGAATCCTGCACCCCATGGGAGACCAGGAGAAGCACCTGGCTCCTGCCTTTGGATCAGCGCAATGTGCCGGCCTTAGTGCGCCGGACACAGTGGCCATTGGAGGGTGAACCAATGGCAAAGGAAGACCTTTCTCTCTGTCTCTCTCTCTCTCTGTCCACTCTGCCTGTCCAAAAAAAAAAAAAAAAAGAATGAAATCTCGGCATTTGCAAGAACATGAGTAAAACTGGAAGAAATTAAATTAATGAAGGAGAGAAAATGAGTACCATGTGATCTCACTCATACATGCAATATTTTAAAAGTTCATTTCATGGAAATTAAGAATTTACCAATGATTTCCAGAGGGGTAGGTAGAGTAGCAGGGAGGGACAGATGGGCAAGGTTGATTAACAGGTACTAAATTATGATTAAAAAGGAGTAAGGGCCGGCGCCGTGGCTCAACAGGCTAATCCTCCGCCTTGCGGCGCCGGCACACCGGGTTCTAGTCCCGGTCGGGGCGCCGGATTCTGTCCCGGTTGCCCCTCTTCCAGGCCAGCCCTCTGCTGTGGCCCGGGAGTGCAGTGGAGGATGGCCCAAGTGCTTGGGCCCTGCACCCCATGGGAGACCAGGATAAGCACCTAGCACCTGGCTCCTGCCATCGGATGAGCGCGGTGCGCCGGCCGCAGCGCACCGACCGCGGCAGCCATTGGAGGGAGAACCAACGGCAAAGGAAGACCTTTCTCTCTGTCTCTCTCTCTCACTGTCCACTCTGCCTGTCAAAAAAAAAAAAAAAAGGAGTAAGAAGTTCTGGTCTTCTACCACACAGTAGAAGGACTATAGATAACGATAATGTGACATACATTGCTCATTGAAAAAAGAACTGGAAGAAAGGGGTTTATGCTTCATCATAAATAAATGTTAAATGTTTAGAGGTGATAGATATGTTTAACTTCTTTAGACAATATCCAGTATATACACAGATAGATACATTGCTTGATATCACATAAAGATGTGCAATTTTTGTGTTCCAGTTAAAGAAATACTTTTAGGAGCCAGCACTGTGGCTCAGTTGGTTAATCCTCCGCCATGCAGCACCAGCATCCCAAATGGGCACCAGGTTCTAGTCCCAGCTGCTCCTCTTCCAGTCCAGCTCTCTGCTGTGGCCCAGGAGGGCAGCGGAAGATGGCCCAAGTCCTTGGGCTCCTGCACCTGCATGGAAGACCAAGAAGAAGCACCTGGCTCCTGGCTTTGGATTAGCACAGTGCCGGCCATAGCAGCCATTTAGGGAGTGAACCAATGGAAGGAAGACCTTTCTCTCTCTCTCTCTGTAACTCTACCTGTCAAATTAAAAAAAGACTTATTTATTTATTTGAAAGTCAGAGTTCCAGAGAGGCAGAGACAGATACAGAGAGAGGTCTTCCATCTGCTGGTTCCCTTCCCAGATCGCTGAAATGTCAGGAGCTGTGCTAATCCAAAGTCAGGAGCCAGGAGATTCTTCTGGATCTCCCACATGGGTGCAAGTCCTTGGTGCAGGGGCCCAAGGACTTGGGACAGCTTCTACTCATTTCCCAGGCCATGGCAGAGAGCTGGATCAGAAGTGGAGCAGCCAGGACTAGAACTGGGGCCCAAATGGGATGCTGGCGCTGCGGGTGGTGACTTTAGGCACTATGCCACAGTGCTGGTCCCCCCACACAGCATCTTAACTGCCTGCCCCCATGTACCAGTATTTGTATGGACACATGTTTTCATTTCTCTCAGGTAGTTAGCAAGCAGCGAATCGCTGAGTTGTACAGTAAGCTTAGGTTTATTCTTTTAGGAAGCTGCCAAGCTGTTTTTAAGCATGGCTGTATTATTTTGCAGTCTTATCAGCAATATACAAGGTTTTCATTTTTTTCCACATCTTCACCAACATTTGTTATTGTGTCTTTTTGTGTTGGTAGTCATGTGGAGTAGTACTTGGACTCCTGCACCCGTATGGGAGACCAGGAAGAGGCACCTGGCTCCTGGCTTCGGATAAGTGCAGCACAGGCCATAGCAGCCATTTGGGGGGTGATCTGAAGCAGATCCAAAGTCAGGAGCTATCTGCTTCCTCCTGGTCTCCCATGCGGGTGCAGGGGCCCAAGCACCTGGGCCATCCTCCACTGCCTTCCCAGGCCACAGCAGAGAGCTGGACTGGAAAAGGAGCAACCAGGACTAGAATCCGGCGCCCATATAGGAGGCCGGCACCACAGGTGGAGGATTAACCAAGTGAGCCACAGCGCCAGCCCCAAAAAAAGAAATAATTTTAAAATTTATTACCACCCATATTTTACCCTCACTCTTACAGATCTTGAACAGCTTATGCTATTAAAGTGGTTTCCTATTTTAAAAATTACAGTATATTCTTTGTGTTTTAAAATATATAAATTATATCATCCAAATGTATCACCTTACTCTGATTTTTTGTACAATATTGTCTTTTTAAATAAGTTTATTTTTAGCTTTAAAATTTAACAATTTTTAACTTTTTCCACATTCAGTTAATATGTAGATACCATATACATATAATACTTTTTCTTGAAAACAGAGATATTAATATCACAAAGTGAGGGATTCATGACAATGATCGCACCTTGGGGGAAGCAGGTTAATTGTCATGTACATAGTATGATTCAGTAAAACAATATTGACAATGTTACACAAATGAAATGACACCCCTACAATTTTTATACTATGTTTAACTTCTACAATAAAAAAAGAAAATGTGGTATATGTCTGTGGTTGATCTGCCTTCAGTTTTCTGAAGAATCTCCATACTGTTTTCCGTAATGGTTGTGCCAGGTTTCAATCCCGACAATAGTGTATTACGGAGTTCTTTTCTCTGCAACCTTGCCACAGTCGTTATTTTTTTATTTTTGGATGATAATAATTCTACCTGGGGTGAGATGAAACCTCACTGTGGTCTTCATCTACACTTCCCTGAAGGCTAGCGGTCTTGAGCATTTTTTCACGCATCTGTTGACCATTTGTATTTCATCCTATAAAAAATGCCGATTTGTGTCCTTCCCCCACTTCTTAACTGGATTCTTCATTTTGTTGTTGCTAAGTTTCTTGAGCTCCTTACATGTCCTGGGTATCAATCCTTTATCAGTGCAGAGTTTGCAAATATTTTCTCCCATTCTATTGGTCGCTCTTCACTTTGTTAATTGTTTCGTTTGCGCTGCAGAAGCTTCTTAGCTCAATGTAATCCCATTTGCCCATTTTCACTTCTATTGCCTGTGCTTCTGGGGTCTTATCCAAGAAGTCTTTGCTCATGCCAATGTCCTGCAGTTGCCCTTATGCTTCCCTCTAGTAGTTTCATGGTTTCAGATCTTAATCCTTGATCAATTGTGAGTTGATTTTTGTATTGCATATAATGTAGGGTGTTGTTTCAAACTTCTGCATGTGGAAATCCAATTTTGCCAATACCATTTGCTAAAGAAACTGTGTTCTTTCCAGGAATGAATTTAGCTCCTTTGTCAAAGGTTAGTTGATTGTAGATGTGTGGTTGATTTCTGGGGTTCTGTTCTGGTACATTTGTCTACATGTCTGTTTTTATGCCAGTACCATGCTGTTTTGATTATAACAGCCCTGTAGTGTGTCTTGATATCTGGTATTGTGTTGCCTCCAACTTTTGTTTTTACTGTTTAAGATTGCTTTGGCTATTATGGGTATTTTTTGTTGCCATATGAATTTTAGGATTTTTTTTTCATTTCTATGAAGAATGTCCTTACAATTTTAATTGGGATTGCAATGAATCTGTAAATTTGTGGGGTCATTATAGACATTTTGATTATATTAATTATTATTATCCATTACTTTGGGAAAATTTTCCTTTTTTTTTTTTTTTTATAAAGCTTTTATTTAAAGAATATAAATTTCCAAAGAACAGCTCATGGACCACAATGGCTCCCCCCCCACAATTTCCCTCCCTCCCCCCACCCTCCCCTTTCCCGCTCCCTCTCCCCTTCTGTTCACATCAAGATTCATTTTCAATTCTCTTTATACACAGAAGATCAATTTAGTACATATTACATAAAGATTTCAACGGTTTGCCCTCGCATAGAGACACAAAATGATAATACTGTTGGAGTACTAGTTATAGTATTAATTCACAATGTACAGCACATTAAGGACAGAGATCCTACATGATTTTTTTAAAAAAAAAAATTGATTGTCTATGCAATTTCCAGTTTAACACCAAGATTTTTTAATCATTTGCAATTATCTTTATATAAAGATCGATTCAATATATACTATGTATATATATATTTTTATATCTTTTTCTACTTCTTTATGTTTTATAATTTTCGCTGTAGAGACCTTTCACATCTTGGCTAAATGTATCCCAAGGTATTTAAATTTTTGTAGCTATTGTGAATGGTACTGATCTAACAAATCCTTTCTGAGACACAACTTTATTGTTATATAAGAACGCCATTGATTTTTTTTTTTTTTGACAGGCAGAGTGGACAGTGAGAGAGAGAGAGACAGAGAGAAAGGTCTTCCTTTTGCTGTTGGTTCACCCTCCAATGGCTGCCGCGGATGGTGCACTGCGGCCGGCGCACCGCGCTCATCCAATGGCAGGAGCCAGGTGCTAGGTGCTTTTACCTGGTTTCCCATGGGGTGCAGGGCCCAAGCACTTGGGCCATCCTCCACTGCACTCCCGGGCCACAGCAGAGGGCTGGCCTGGAAGAGGGGCAACCGGGACAGAATCCGGCGCCCCGACCGGGACTAGAACCTGGTGTGCCGGCGCCGCAAGGCGGAGGATTAGCCTGTTGAGCCATGGCATCGGCCAGATTTTTTAAGAAGATTTATTTATCTATTGAAAGGCAGAGTTATAGAGAGGCAGAGGGAGAGAAAGAGAGATCTTCCACCCACTGGTTCACTCCCCAAATGGTCGCAATGGCCAGAGCTGAGCTGACCCAAAGCCAGGAGCCAAGAGCTTCATCTAGGTCTCCCACATGAGTACAGGGGCCCAAGGATTTGGGCCATCTTCCACTGCTTTCTCAGGCCATAGTAGAGAACTGGCTGTGGTTTGCTATATATCGCCTGAATCGTGCTGAGGCATGTTCCTTCTAAATCCAATCTTTTAAAGGTTTTTATCATGAAAGGATGGTGTATTTTATGCAATGCTTTCTCTGCATCTGTTGAGATAAGCATATGGGTTTTAGCCTTCATTATTAAATGTGATGTATCATATTTATTGATTTACATATGGTGAACCATCCCTGCATCCCTGGGATAAATCCGACCTGGTTAGGGTGGATGATCTTTTTAACGTGTTGTTAGATTTCATTTGCTAGGATTTTGTGCAGGATTTTTGCATCTATGTTCACTAGAGATATTGTTCTATAGTTCTTTATGCTGTCTCTTTCTATGGTTTTGGAATTAAGGTAATGCTGGTCTCATAGATTGAGTTTGAAAGGCTCCTCTCTCTTTCAATTATTTTGAATAATTTGAATAGAGTTAGTGTTAGTTTTCCTTAAAAGTTTAGTGGAATTCAGCAAGGAAACCATCTGGTTCTGGGATTTTCTTTGTTGGGTGGTTCTTTATTTACTGATTTAATCTCAGCCTTGGTTATTGGTCTATTCAGGTAAATTATATATGTCTGGAAATGTATCCATTTATTCTTCTAGATTTTCCAATTTGTTGGTATTTAACTCTTCATAATAATTCTTAATGATTCTTTGTATTTCTGAGGTATTGTTTGTAATGTATCCTTTTTCACCTCTGATTTTAGTAATCTGAATCTTCCTTTTTTCTTGGTTAGTTGGGCAATGGTTTATCAAATTTATTTTTTGAAACAGTTCTTCATTTAATTGATCTTTTGTGTGTTTTTAATTCACATTTTTGTTTATTTCTTCTCTAATTTTAATTATTTCTTTACTTCCACTAATCTGGGGTTTGATTGGTTTTTATTTTTCTAGTTCCTTGAGATGCACTGTCAATCATTTATTTGATATCCTTCCTTTTTTGTAGGGCACTAATGGGCATCAGTTCAAGTCCCTGCTGCTCCATTTCCAATATAGCTCCCTGCTAATATGCCTGGGAAAGCAGTGAAACATAGCCAAATGCCTAGGTCCCTACCTCCCATGTGGACGACCCAGATAGAGTTCTGGCTTGAGGCTCACCCAGTCCTGTCTTTTGAGGCCATTTCAGGAGTGAATCTGAAGATGGAAGATCTCTCCGCTTCTCTCCTTCTCTGTAACTCTGTTTTTCAAATAAATATTTTAAAAAAAGATCACTATTGTTTGTTTTGAATCTCCTTTGTTCTTTTTCTAGGAGGTGTTCTAACTTCACAATCTTTCATCATGCTGGTTGCCTTTCACTGCTTCTGTATGTAGTACATTCTTAAGCATCTTTTCTTAAAAGGTTTATTTTTTTAGCTGAAAGGTAGAGTTACGGGGGGAGGGGAGAAAGAGAGTAAGAGAGAGAGAGGGCTAGCGCCGCAGCTCAACAGGCTAATCCTTCGCCTGTGGTGCTAGCACACCAGGTTCTAGTCCCGGTCAGGGCGCTGGATTCTGTCCCGGTTGTCCCTCTTCCAGGCCAGCTCTCTGCTGTGGCCCGGGAGTGCAGTGGAGGATGGCCCAAGTGCTTGGGCCCTGCACCCCATGGGAGACCAGGAGAAGCACCTGGCTCCTGCCTTTGGATCATCGTGGTGCACCAGCCACAGTGGCCAATGGAGGGTGAACCAATGGCAAAGGAAGACCTTTCTCTCTGTCTCTCTCTCTCTCTCTGTCCACTCTGCCTGTCAAAAAATTAAATAAATTAAATAAATTTTAAAAAGAGAGAGAGAGGTATCTTCCATCCACTGTTTCACTGCCCAAATAGCCACAATGGCAGGGCTGAGTCAGGCTGAAGCCAGGAGCTTCTTCTGGGTCTCCCATGTGGGTGGCAGGGGCCCAAGCACTTGGATCATCTTTCATGGCTTTCTCAGGTGCATTAGCAGACAACTGGTTTGGGAGTGGAGCAGCTGGGACACAAACTAGCCCCCATATCAGATGCCAGCCTTGCAGGCAGTGGCTTAATGCACTATGCCACAGTGCCAGGCCCCTTAAGTATCATTTTTAAGCTTGGTTGGGTGATCACAAATTCTTTCAAATTTTCCTTATCTTGGAAAGTCTTTATTACACCTTTCCTGGATAAAGTACTCGAGTTTGCAGGTTTTTTAAGAACTTTGACTCTGTCTCTCCATTCTCCCCTGGCCTATACAGCTTCTGTTGAGAAATCACCTGTCAGTCTGATAAGAGCTCCTGTGAAAGTGACCGCACGTTTCTCTCCTGTAAGGTTCAGGATGTTTTACTTCTGAAACTTTGTGTGTCATGGTGAGGATACCGCAGATGATGCCTATTTGGAGTTGTACAAGTTTCCTGTATTTGGATACCCATATCTTTCTCTAAATAGGGGACATTTTCTATTTCACTGAATAGGTTTTCTAAGTCATTTTCCCCCCATCTTTCAAATATTCCTAATACTCATATATTTGGTGGTTTTATGGTATCCCATAGTTCCTACAAAGCTTTTTTTTTGTCTAACAGTTGTTTAAATAGACCAGTTTTCTAGACAGGGTATTCTTCTTCTGCCTCACCAAGACTGTTGTCAAGCTTTCCACTTCTTATTTGACTCATTGAGCACTTCATTTCTAATATTTCTGATTCTTTTTCAGTATCTCTACATCTTTGCTGAATTTCTCATCCATGACTTGTGCTGACTTCCTAATTTTGTTTAACCATTTCTCTATTTTTGTGTAACTTTACAATAATTCTTTTAAGTTCTTTTTCAAGCATTTAATCAGTCTCCTTCACATTCTAACATTAATGTATTATTGTGTTCTTTCTGGACAATTGTTTTACCTTCCTTGTTAATATTTCTTGTGTTTCAATGTTGACTTTTGTGCATTCGGGGGAATCTCTTAAATCTATCACTTCTAGAGAATGAATTTTATTGATTGAAGACTTTATTCCTGCAGATGTACTCTGGGTATTGGCTTGGTAGAGCGCTTCATCTCTAGTTCCAGTTAGATTTTTTAGTATCGTCTCCTCTGCCTTGATTTGCTGGATCTGGGTTCCTCCTGTCGCTCAGTATGGCCCCCGAGAGTCCTGAAACTCAGGCCTCCATCCCTCTCTTGAGGGAGGGACTGTTGCGATGAGCTTCTTGAGTGTTGGGAACAGGCCTTGCTGGTGTTGCGGGTGTTCCTGTCACATAGATTCCCAGCCAGTATACAAGTCAGAAACTGGAGTTGCAAGGTCAGTGCTGGCTCTAGGAGCTGGGTAGACTGAGAGATTCCTAGCCACTGCCCAGATTTGGAGCTCCAAGATTTGCACTAATGCTGGCTAGAGGACCCACAGCTGTCTGAGAGGATAACTAGACAAGTGAGGGTGAGAGTGCCTTTGGCTCTGTAAGAGCAGGACTAGCTGCCTTGGGCTACTCTCTGTGTGCTGTTACTTGTTTTGGGGTGTAAGCAGCTGCCTCAGGGCTGAGCATTGAGTAAGAAGCAGTACCCAAACTCTGGCAGCTTCCATGAGCGGGGCTAGAGTCCACAACCCTGAGCCCGGTGATGGGCCTTGGGGGTCTCAGCAAGCCGTAGTATCACACTGTATTGAGCTCAGCATAAAAAGCCTGGTGAGGAAGGTGTCGCTGGGCTTGGTAGAGAACCTAAGGCTTACACCTGGACTCCAGGGCATGTGTGCTAGGTGAGCAAGAGTCCAGAGTGATACCCAAGATGGGCCTTGTGGAGCACCTCTGGCTTTGTTGGGGTTAGGGATGTTGGAGCCACCTTGTGTGTTTGGAGTCCCTTCATCCACCTCAATCAGTATTATGTCCTCCAACCACACGCAAGAGACATTCTCAGTGTGCAGACAGCTCTGAGCCTCTTTGGCAAGCCTGAGCAGGTGCAGGGAACCCAGCCACAATCTGCAGTTTTTCAAGTGACTGGGGGAGGGGAGGCAGTGGGGAAAGAGTAGAGTCCCCAGTGCTGACAGGCAGGCCTCCTTTTTCCTGAGTCCTAGGGGCTGTCTCTCCCAGTTACCCTGTCCCACTGTCCGCTGCACAGTGGAGAATGCTGCCTGAACCTGAGTCTAGGGCCACCGCTGTCTTGTTCGACCCAGCTGCAAACGTGGGGCTCAGTCTGCCCTGCTAGGATGCACGAAAGCTAGGATGCTGGATTTAAAGCCAGCGAGGATTGTGGAATTGTGCAGCCAGGGCTGCTGGCTTTTGACCTCCCCTGCCCCAGGAAGGTGGTGTTTCTGATCAGGAGCAGGTGAGGTAGGAGCTGCTTTACTGGCTTCTTTAACTCTCGTGAAGGTGGCTTAGTGCGTGAATAGCTGTTCAAAGTGATGTCTCCAGGGAGAGGATCGCTGGAGCGTCTTACTCAGCCAGTCTTTTCGCAGACCTCCAACACGCTTTTGAGAGTCACCTGCGTTGACTCGCAGTAGTTTTAACTATCATACAATCGTTTGTCTGTTGTAAACAGCAAGAATATCCTTGCTCCTGTTTCCTTAAGCAAAGACAGCAGTTTCTCCAGGGAATGTATCTTTCTATGGACTCATTGAGTACTTGTCTGTGCAACACTCCCACCTTACTAGATGTTGGCAAAGCCTCTCCAACCGAATTGTTCCCATTTATACTCTCACCATGGTGGGTGAGAGTTCCCATTCCTCACATGCAAATTGACACCTTCAGATATTTAATTGGGGAGGCCAACTAAGCTAGCTCAATGATAGAAGTGAAAATAATCTGTCTTCAAGGTTCTTAAATTTCACAGTGGTGTATTTCAGTTCGTTTTTGCTGTCCGTTGGGCTTGTTTTCCCCTGCTGTGTGTGTGTGTGTGTGTGTGTATGTCTCTCTCTCAATTCAAAAAATAAACAAACATGGGTTCTGTTCACCAGTTTGAACCAGAAATTGCAAAATTTAAAAGGACATTGATATACCCAATTAATGAATTATATTATTTGTAACATATTTAAGGTAACATTGAAATTTAATGAACCAGAATCCAATATGTAGAAGAAAAGGAGAGTAGGGCCTTAAGAAAGGGAACAAAGATATTGAGGAATTGCCCAGAAAATCAGAGTTGGAGAGGGAAAAAAGATCACTTTCCTTCAATTTGGCCTCATTTGTTTTCAATTTTATAATGAGGGCATACCTAGGAAATATGGTTTTATGAAATCTGAGAAGTTTCTTTCTAAATAGGGAAGGTGTTGTAGAGGACTTTTGGCCACTGTTGACTTTCTAACCTCCACTTATTCACCATCTGTTTAGGGACCAAGTCTTGTAGGACAGCAGGTGCAACAGCTCCAGGCACAGGAGAGTGGGATAAAATACACATTCTCATGTTCTTGACCTGAAATTATTCAGTCTCACGGCGAATCAGGGAGCTAGAGGTGCCATGTGAGACACCACGGTACCACGGAGGAGGGAGCTCTCCAGTTTATTTTGAGACACAGGAGTAATTGTGGAAACGATGATGTTTAAGCCTAAAGGTAGAAGAGTAGGAGTTTGAGATGTATACAGTCATTCCAATCAGCATTTGAAAAACGCGAAGTGTTCAGCGAGCACAGCACATGTGGGCACTGGGCACCGATAGGACAGAATAATCCTAAATTGGCACCACATACAGCAAATGCAAACTGGTGTGACACGGGCCATTGCTGTCGCTCAAGTATTTATAAAGAAGGTTGTTATCAACATGCAAAACACTCTGAAAATAGTACAGAAACCTGTTGTCCCCGCTAAGCCAAATTCACACTTCAGCTCCTTTGAACTCCGGTTAGATGATCTCGGTTCATTCTAATAAGTTACTTTAATCAGGTTTTCTTCCTAAGGAAGGAAGTGGAAGTTAAAACTGACTTTCACAAACGCTCCCTTTGCCAGTTATGAGCCTGTTTTTATGAAACTGTAACAGCCATTTACTTTATCATTTCAGTCAGACAATGGGCTACAGAGTAGTGGAACAGAAAACTTCATTCTGTTTCAAGTTTGAAAGCAACAGTTACTCTTCACACTGTGAGGCGCTGGAAGGACTTCCAGTTTCCCAACACGCTATACAAGGCACCTAAGACATCACAAGATGAACAAATTCACTAAAACACCCAGTAGTAAACACTTCCAAGATGAAATCAATTACTGGTACATCTCAAATTGAGGGAAACACTGCAGTATCAAATCAGGGCCTCTTCCACAACTTTAAAAAGAAAAAACAAGAAAAATTGATCATGGAATTTAAGATCTTAGGACTCCTCTCTCAAAGGCCTCACTTTTATTTCACACTCGTAGCTCACTTAAACATTCACACAGGATTTTTTTCTTGAATTTGTTTCAACATCAGTGCTTAAATATAGATTATTGAATGACTAAGAACTCAACTAAAGTTTGCTCCTAAAGAACTCCACATGCCCCTTTTCACTTCTAACGTTAAAGTTGTATAATGTATTGTTTTGTTTCTTCCTGACCAAACAAAGCAAAACATTCTCAATTAGAGGACCTTGTGCATCATAAATACTTCTATCAGGGACTATGCTGCCAATCACGTTTTTAAAAAGGCTTTGCCCAACCAAAATTTTTACCATCTGATCCATATACGAAGGGACTTCAAAAAGGTTGGGGAAAAACAATTAAAAGATCAGATTATTTTTGTGTAGAAAAAGTTGAAATCCACACATCATTTTTTCATAATATGTATTTTCCATGATCTTTTTGAAGATACCTCATATAGACAATTTCAAATATCTTTTACACCAAATATTTATCTTTTAGGTGCACTTTTTCATGAGCTTTTAGAAGGACCCTTAAATATAGTGGGAATTTTAAGAGCATCTACTATCAGCATAATGTCAGGTGTGGAGTAGAAAAGAGAATAAATACGAATACAACAGTACACAGAACACATCCGGGGACTTTACCTGAGTGCAGAGAAATTGCAGAATTCAGTGACAGAGGAGAGCCTGATGAATCAGCGTCCTTCACTTCCCCATTCCTAAAAGAGACCCCCAGTCTTCTCTGGAGAGCTATTGATTATGTCTGGGAGGAGCCAGGGAGGCACATCTACAAGAGCCCTGCGCTGATGATCATTAAGATAAAGGCAAAGGTCGGGTGGGCTGGAGGGGCCCCAGGAAGGTTCCATTAATGAAAAGAGCAGCCAGCTGAACTGAATAGAACCGAGAGGGCTTCCTGAGAGGTTAAGAGGCAGAAGTTTTTCAGAAGTGAGCTAAACTGCCTTTGGCTGGGGAGGAGGATAATTCCATTGCAGCAGCAAGCCTTAAAAGTGAAAGGAAAATGTATCAAGGTCTTACTCAGGCCTGCAGCGATTTTTCTTTGTAGGCAAAGCAAAGTTATTTGAGCTGAGGAACAACACTAGAAATCAACTCTTGATCCACAGTGAACAAGCACAGGCATTCAGGATAAAGGCCTGGGGAAAGCCAGGTGACCAAAATGACTCATTCCCTCGGCAGGTGCTAGTACGCGTTGAGCGCTCAGGTTTTCTGAAACGCCCTGTGCTAGGTTGGAAGAACACAGAGCTGTAAACTCTAGCAACCGGAAGAACGTCCGCCAATTCTGTGAGTTGTCTGTGTTGAACCTGTTTTGTTAACTAACATTCCTTCTTGTAGCCAGACTTAATTAAGGACTATCCTAACAGCTTTCAGTTTGGTATTGATGCTAGTTTTCCTAGCTATTTGGAGTCACTGCACTGGCAATTAAAATGTTCTCTTGATCTCTTATTGTTATAAATCTCTTCTGTGAGATGAAAAATAGTTTTATTCTATCCAAAATATACTTAAAAGTCTTGGGGTGGGGAGATTAAAGCCACGTTGTTGGGTAGCCAGATCCTGATATTCTATAGTTAGTGAAATTGGCTTGATGTTAATGCATTTGAGAGGAATCAATCAGAATGCAAAATGCTGCAAGAGATTTCAGTTGAGTAGTACAATGTTCATCACATCCTGTTAGGCTTGGTCCCGGGCTGGTGCTTGGTGTGTGTCAGAGTTCACTACAGAATTTTTGAACTCTTACTAAGAGGAGGCACAGCCAGATACCAAGTCATTAGTTATGTTGTGGCCGATTGTGAGAGCCACATATGCCAGCTGGTTAGAGCAAGTGCATTTATCCATTGTCCTTATATCTCTCACTGGGATCCACACCCTCCCCAGTATGACGGTCATCAGTGCTGAGAGCCGGGAGTCATGGATGTCCACAGTCACAAACCAGTTTCTCAGTGTTTTATTAGCCCCTTAAGTATATGCTATAAATAAGTAGAATTTATTAACCATTAAAAGGTTTCTAAGGAGTTGCCTGAATGAATGTGAGGAGCTTTCATGTGAGATTTGCATTTGAGGCTTCTACTACAAAAACAATCTGGTGATACTTGGTTTACATTAATACCCAGCAGCAATTAACTAGAACTGTATGGCCCCTATTTTTAAAGGGGTCTTTTCTTGTAGTTTGCCACTGCCCCCAAGTCAAAGTCTTTAAAGGGCTCTGAAAACAGGGTCACCATATCATGAGGACTGTTTTCAAATCTATTGTGAGGGAACTTCAAAAATCTGTGGAAGGGGGCCAGTGCTGTGTCATAGCTAGTAAACACCCCATTTGAGCACTGGTTCAAGTCCTGACTGTTCCACTTCTGATCCAGCTCCCTGCTGATCTGCCACAGAAAGCAGAAGAAGATGGCCCAAGTGCTCGGGCCCCTGCCACACATGTGGGAGAATCAGCTGAAGCTTCTGGCTTTGGCCTGGCTCAGCTGCAGATTTTGTGGCCATCTGGGGAGTGAGCTAGAGAAAGGATGATATATTTCTCTGCCTCTCTCCCCTCTCCCCTCTCTCTCTCCTTTTCTACCTGTCTTTCCCCCAGCTCTGTAACTCTGACTTTCAAGTAAATAAGTAAATCTCTTTAAAAAAAAAAGTTTATAGAAAACAGAATTATAAGTTTATTTTGGTGGAAAAAATGAAATCCATGCATACAAGGGGTCTTTAAGAAGCTCATGGAAATGTGTTTATAAGAAGTACTCATGAATGGATTTCAGAGTTTTTACACCCACATGAAGCTATCTTACATTTCCCATGACCTTTTGAAAATATCCTCATATTTTGTCAAAACTTTGAAGTAATGAGAAATGTCAGAACTGTATTGGATTTTATTTCTTTTTATTTTAAGATTTATTTTATTTATTTGAAAGGCAAAGTGACAGAGAGAAAGAGATCTTCCGTCTGCTGATTCGCTCCCCAAATGGTCACACTGGCTGCGGCCGGGCCAGGCCAAACCCAGGAGCCTGGGACTCCATCAGGGTCTGACACATAGGTAGCAAGGAGTCAAGCACTTGGGCCATCTTCCACTGCCTTCTTGGGTGCGTTAGCCAGAAGCTGGATCACAAGTTGAGCAGCCAGGACTCAAACGGGCGCTCTGAACCAAGATGCCTGCCTTGCAGGCGGCAACTTAACCTGCTGTGCCGTAACACTGGCCCCTGTACTGGATTTTCTAACATCTTTTTCACAGTTTACATGCTTTAATTTTTTTTAATTAAATGGGGAAGATGGTACATTTGGCATATACATAGTTTTTTAGTGGTAGAGACTATAAAGATAATTACAGGGACCCTAAGTTGAGATTCAAGAACAATTTTCTGCCTCCGATTTTCGGTTATGTGGCATATCAGAAGTTGTTGCATCAGGAGTTGGCATTACTTGGAGTCCTTGTTCAGAGATCATGAGTAAAATCAGTACTGTAGCCAGTGAAGCATCTCCTGTGGTGAGGGTGTAAAAATACCCAGCGGTACGTAAACAGAAGCTCCTCACTTCCTTCCTCATTAATGGGGCCAAATGAAAGCTTATTTGGAATACATATGAAACACACAAAACCGTGCCAGCTCCCCTTGACCCAGTCTGGAGTCGCTACTTTCCTCATACTTCAGTAAGGAATTAAGTTGTTGTTTTATTTTGTTTTGTTTTGTTTTGTTTTTTGCTTCATGCCCAGACAAGACAGACGTAAGGGCTCAGTAAGAAATCGTGAGAATGGGAACAAGAAACAATAACCAAAACCATGACTTTGAAATTTATTATGAAACAAAGCAAGTGTGTGAAAGATCCTTCTCAAATTGAGATTACATAATGTGAAGAGTTATTTAAGAGTTATCCAAATTAGTTTCAGATATTAAGACAGGAAAAGAATGAGGAAGGGAGGGAGGGCAAAATGATCAAGCAGTATACACTCAAACAGCTTGCCAAGGATGAGAGGGGTTAAGAAGATTCTCATTGTTGATGTTGACCATTAAAGGTTAAAGACAGCTTTTTAAAAAAAATGAATGGTCAACACTACTAAATTTCAAAATGAGACAGACACACATTCCAATAATAACTGCTCAAGAAGCTATTATGACCCGCTACCCAAGCATTGTTTGAAGGTCTGGGTTGCATGCATTATCTATTTTTAGTGCCCATAACTGTTTGAAGCAGGAGCTATTACTATGCCATTTTTACAGATGTGGAAACTAAAACTTCAGCAGCATATGACACATACACAAGTCAGTACAGCAAGTCATCTGTAGACAGGAATTAAAAGCAAGATCTTCCTGATTCCAGAGCAGAAGCTATGAATAGTCACAATCCTACTTCTTCCCAACACATCAGAGAAGAGGGGCTAAGAAAGCATACTCCTTATACAAAATTATAGGGAACAGAGGACAATGGCAAAAAGAAACAGATACTATGCCTTTTCTTTTAATGAATAAGAGGGCACTCCAAAAAGATCATGGAAGAATAGAATTAAAAGGTAAGGTTGGCCGGCACCATGGTGTAGCAGGTTAATCTTCTGCCTGCGCGCCAACATCCCATATGGGTGCCGGTTCTAGTCCTGGCTGCTCTTCTTGCAGTCCAGCTCTCTGCTGTGGCCTGGGAAGGCAGTGGAAGATGGCCCGGGTGGCTTGAGTTCCTGCACCCACGTGGGAGACTGGGAGAAAGCACCTGGCCCCTGGCTTCAGATCAGTGCAGCTCCAGCCATTGTGGCCATTTGGGGAGTGAACCAACAAAAGGAAGACCTTTCTCATCATCTCTCCCTCTCACTATCTATAACCCTACCTCTCAAATAAATAAAAATCTTTAAAAAAATAAAAATAAAACATGAGGTCATTTTGATGCAAAAAAATTTGAAATTCACAAATAGTGTTTCATACTACTAATTTTCCATGAGTTTTTTAAAGACAAGTCATAGATTTGGGTAAAATTCCCAAGTTAAGGAAGTCTCATACTAAGTTCTTTATTTTTTTAATTTTTTTTATTTAATAGGTAGAGATACAGGCAATGAGAGAGAGAGAGAGACAGAGAGAAAGGTCTTCCTTCTGCTGGTTCACTCCCTAAATGGCCACCATGGCCAGTGCTGCGCTGATCCAAAGCCAGGAGCCAGGTGTTTCTTCCTGGTCTCCCATGCAGGTGCAGGAGCCCAAGCACTTAGGCCATCCTCCACTGCCCTCCCGGGCCACAGCAGAGAGCTGGACTGGAAAAGGAGCAACTGAGACTAGAGCCTGGCGCCCATATGGGATGCTGGTGCCGCAGGCAGAGGATTAACCAAGTGAGCCACTGCACTGGCCCCTCATACTAAGTTCTAAAACAGACTCAAACCATATGCAATTTATTAAGTAAAAAAAAGATGACACAAAATGACTAAAAGACTAAGAAAATATTAGTCAAGTACAAAGGTAAAATTGTTACCATTACATTCATTCAGACAGCATATTCTCAAAGCAGGAGCATCAAAAACTGAGAATTTTTTCTAAATTGATATATTGAGTAATATTATGAAATGGGGATTTCAAGAAAAAAGTAAACAAGAACTCTTTTTACAAATGAAGTTATATTTCATAATTGTGATTTTCATGGACATTTACTAAGTGGATTGAACACAACACTTAAATGGTTAGAAAGTAGAAAAGACTGGCATGTACAGTAGTGGTGGGAGAAATAGACCACTCTCCTATATCTGATGGGTGAAAAATGGACATCCGTGGACATCTGTCCTCCCTCCACCCTACGTGTCCAGTGCTCTCACACATGTGTGCTCCACAGGGTTATGATCAGGGAGAAATAAACTAGACAGGGCAATGCCTTTGATCACAATCAGATAGTTTCTGAGCAAGTAAAGGGGAGGCGAGGGGGTCCAGCATCGGCTTTGGCACCAGGAGCTCTCCAACCTGAGATACAATCACACGTGGATACATGTACACACACACAGACCCACACAAACACAGACCCACACACAAGGATTCACACACCACACAGATACACACACACACACACAAACCCAGATCCACACACATGCACTGCACCACACAGATCTACACGCATGCATGCACACACACAGAGAGATACATGCACACACAGATCCACACACATGTACACACATCGCACAGATCCACACATATGCATGCACACAGAGATATGCACACAGATCTACACATATACACAGACACACAGACAAATGCACATACAAACCCAGATCCACATACATGCACGCACACACACAGATACATGTACACACGGATTCGTTAAACTCACTCAGAGGGGCAGCAAGTCAAGATTGGGTTTATGCTCACTGCCCTGGAGTGCATTTCCAGAGAAAGTAGCTGAGGTCCTTATCCCCATAACTAAACATATGGGGCAGAGGCACCGCGCAATTAAGGGCAGGCAACACTATCATAAATCAGAATTGATGGACGGTGGATCACTATTTCAAAATAAACTCTCAAAGAGAGAATGAAGGATTTTGCAATATGAAGCAAGGCCAGTTGTAAACCAGAACAAATGGAGAGATAGGCTATGAAATCTAAGAATTGAAATCAGGAACTCTGTGGGTGACAAAAGTCACAGAATGCATTCAGCCCATCTTATCTGGGAGAAAGGTGATTGACCGCTCTGGTTTTCCTACAATGAGGAATTTCCTGGAATATAGGACTTACTGTGCTAAAACCAGGAAATCTTGGGAAAACTCAGACTTGATCACTCTGTTAGAGAAATAAAAAAATCTTTGAGAAGATGTCAAGAAGAAAAAACGAACTACTGTCAACACTTGTATAACAAGAAATCCAGGAGGAGGAAATAGTTTAAGAAATAATAGCTAAGTAATTTTCTAGAATTAAAGAAAGCCGAAAGATCTCAGTTCAGAATTCTAAACTGCTGAAGGTGACATTTTATTTTAATCTCTGCAACAGAAAAATATAAAATAAATCCAGAAAAGCAGAAAACATCTACAAGTGAACAAGTACAAAATTAGTGTTAGGCTTCTCAAAGATATTATTGGATACAAAAAAGATAGTGGACACAGGCCAGCGCCGTGGCTCAACAGGCTAATCCTCCGCCTTGCGGTGCCGGCACACCAGATTCTAGTCCTGGTCGGGGCGCCGGATTCTGTCCCAGTTGCCCCTCTTCCAGGCCAGCTCTCTGCTGTGGCCCGGGAGTGCAGTGGAGGATGGCCCAAGTGCTTGGGCCCTGCACCCCATGGGAGACCAGGAAAAGCACCTAGCACCTGGCTCCTGCCATCGGACGAGCGCGGTGCGCCGGCCGCAGCGCGCCGACCGCGGCAGCCATTGGAGGGTGAACCAACGGCAAAAGGAAGACCTTTCTCTCTGTCTCTCTCTCTCACACTGTCCACTCTGCCTGTCAAAAAAAAAAAAAAAAAAGATAGTGGACACATATTTTCTAAGCATTACAAAGAAACAAAGTATAGAATTATAGATACAGAAAAAGATGGTGGACACATATTTTCTAAACATTACAAAGAAACAAACCCCAAATATAGAAATATAGTTGAGCATGCAGCTAAACTGTCATAGGTATCTAAATACACGATGAAGATTCACTTGAGTGTAGAAGGTCTCAGAAGGTTTGCCACACAAAGGTCTCTCTGGGTACACTCTAGTAGCAAGTGCTTCTGTAAGAAGAAAGATAAATACAGGAGGATATCAGCCATGTGCATGGAAGTCCAAGTAGAAAAATAGTAATAGATTTTGCAGTCTAGAGAAAGGAAGGGGCTGGGATTGTAGTACAGTGGATTAAACCGCCACTTGTCACTCGGGCATCTCATATCAAAGTGCCAGTTAGAGTCATGGCTCCTTTACTTTTTTTTTTATTATTATTATTATTTGACAGGTAGAGTTATATAGACAGTGAGAGAGAGAGAGAAAGTCTTCCTTCCATTGGTTCACTCCCCAAATGGCCGCTAAGGCCAGTGCTGTGCCGATCCCAAGCCAGGAGCCAGGTGTTTCTTTCTGGTCTCCCATGTGGGTGCAGGGGCCCAAAAACCTGGGCCATCCTCCACTGCCCTCCCAGGCCTTAGCAGAGAGCTGGACTGGAAAAGGAGCAACCAGGACCAGAACCCAGCACCCATATGGGATGCCAGCACCACAAGCAGAGGATTAACCAAGTGAGCCATGGCTCCTTTACTTTTGAGCCAGCTCCCTACTAATGTACCTGGGAAGGTAGCAGATGATGGCCCAAGTACCTGGGTCCCAGACACCCATGTAGGAGACCCAGATGTAGTTCCTAGTCCTTGGCTTTGGATGGCCAAGAAATGGCTATTAAAAGCATTTGGAGGGGCTGGCACGGTGGTGTAGTGGGTAAAGCCGCCACCTGCAGTGCCAGCATCCCATACAGGCACCGGTTGGAGTCCTGGCTGCTCCGCTTCTGATCCAGCTCTCTATTGTGGGCTGGGAAAGCAGTGGAAGATGGCCCAAGTCCTTGGGCCCCTGTACTCATGTGTGAGACCCAGAAGAAGCTCTTGGCTCCAAGCTTTAGATCAGCACAGCTGCATCCATAGTGGCCAACTGGGGAGTGAACCAGCAGATGGAAGACCTCTCTCTCTCTCTCTGCCTCTGTCTCTTTGTAACTCTGCCTTTCAAATAAAATAAATAAATCTTTAAAAAAAAAAAAAAAGGAAAAAGTGTGCAGGGCCCAGTGTCATATCACTGAGGGCTAAGCCACGATTTGCAATATTGGACTCCTATGTTAGAACAGAGGTTCAGGTCCTAGTTGTTCTGCTTCCCATGCAGCTCCCCACTAATGCACGTGGAAAAGCAGCTGAAGATTGCCCAAGGACTTGTGTTCCTGCCCTCGATATGGGAGACAAGAAAGGAGTTCCTGGCTCCTGGCTTTAGCCTAGATCAGCCCTGGCCAACTGTTGCTGCTATTTAGAGTACAAAGCAGTAGGGGGAAGGATCTGTCTATCTCTGTCTCTCCCTCTCTGTGTCACTCTGCCTTTCAAGTCAATAAAATAAATCTTTTAAAAAAAATGTAGAAAGTTGAAAAGACTCCTGAAAGGATGGAAATAGATACACATTAGATATTAAAGACCCAGGATGAAGCCAGGAGAGTGACTTTAAGTAACAAAATCTATTCTTTTTCACCTTCTTAAAGAAAGGAGAGCGTTAGCAGGAACAGCAATCAGTGTGCCATGGAATGCCTTAGGAGATAGAAAGCAGTTAACTGGTAAAACCCTAAGGGGAGAGAAACTGGCAAATGTAACCAGGGATCATTATAGACCTTCTCAGAAACGTATGGATACAGCCTACTAAAATTAAACTAACATACAGATGGTTCAAGTAACATGATTCATTAACTCAAATAAATACTGTATTACCAACAAACAGAAATATATAATGTTTCAGATGCGATTGGGCACGTTCAGGGTGGTATGGTCATAGACCATATTCTTTTAAAAGATACTTGGACTTGAACAGAAATTTCCCAGAAATGCCTACATCTGATTTTTGCTTACATCTCACTGGACAGTATTGTATCTAATGGACACTCGTAGTTGTAAAATCCTTTTAAGTAAATATTTAGATTTCCAGTCTCTATCTGAGAGGCAGACAAGAGAGAAAGGTATTCGGAATGGTTTTGTATTAGTCAGTCTTCAATGTCTGCTACATCTTGGCTGTGTCATTAGCGTGCCCTTATTTGAACAATTAAGAGTTACTGAATCTAAAATTTTAAGTTCCTGGGTTTGGGCATTTGGTGCAGTGGTTAAGACATCATTTGAGGGGCCAGTGCTGTGGTGTAGTGGATGGTGTCACCACCTGCAGTGCGGGCATCTCATATGGGCACTCGTTCAGGTCCCGGCTGCTCCACTTCCAATCCAGCTTTTTACTATGGCCTGGGAAAGCAGTAGAAGATGGCCCAAGTCCTTGGGCCCCTGCACCCTTGTGGGAGACCTGGAGAAAGCTCCTGGCTTCTGGCTTCAGATAGGCATAGCTCTGACTGTTGTGGCCACCTGGCGAATGAACCGGCAAATGGAATACTCTCTCTCTCTCACCCCCCTCCCATCTCTCTGTCTCTGCCTCTGCTTTTCTATAACTCTGCCTTTCAAATAAATAAGTAAATCTTAAAAAAAGACATCATTTGAGACACCCACATTCCTTATCTGATTTCCTGGATTTGAGTATCAGCTGCACTTCCAATTCCAGCTTTCTGGGATCGTGAGCCCTGGGAGGCAGCAGATGATGGCCCAAGTACATGAGTTCCTTGCCACCCATGTTGTAAACCCAGATTAACTTCCAGGCTCCTAGCTTTAGCTTGGCCCAGTCTGGCTAATGCAGACATTTGGAGAGTGAGCCAACAGATAGGAAATTCTCTCTCTCTCTCTCTCTCTCTCTCTCTCTGTCTCTTCCTTTCAAATATAAAAATAATTACAACAATAAATAATTTGGAATGTGGAAGGCAATGCCTTCATTTATTCTAAGAGAAGTTTTATACTGATCTCTAATAAATTCCCTTATAGCTCTCCTAGCATTTATTCTCTGGACGCTTTTAAGACTTTGTGGTAACTCATGTTCTGAAGTTGCATAAGAGTGATTTTAGAGCTGGTTCTTTTTCACACCCATCCTACCTGGCACTCAATGACCCTTTTATTCTAAACACTTGAAAATCCCTTTCTATTTCTAGGATGTTTTCTGTTCTAAAATTTTTTTAAAAATTTTATTTGTTATACAAGTTTAATATATTTCAGATATACAGATTTAGGAACATAATGACACTCCTCCCCAACCTCCCTCCCACTCACACTCCAACACTCCCCCCCTTCACATTACCACTCTTAATTTTTACAAAGATCGATTTTCAGTATACTTAATTATCCTATAGTTAACCCTACTTTAAGTAAAAGAGTTCAACAAATAGTATGAAGAAAAAAAGAAAAAAAAAAAACCACAGTTCCTCAATGGAAGAGACAGGGCTATAAACAATCATCACATCTCAAAATATCTATTTTACTCCAATAAATTATATTTCAGGTACTCGGTTAGTTACCTCAGATCAGGGAAAACATATGATATCTGTATATTTGGGACTGGCTTATTTCACTAAATATAATGGTTTCCAGCTGTGTCTATCTAGTTGCAAAAGACAGGATTTCATTTTTTTACATCTGAGTGGTACTTCATAGAGTATATATACCATAATTTCTTTGTCCAGTCAACAGTTGAATGACATCTGTGTTGATAAAATTGTGCTGCAATGAACATGGGGATACAAATAACTCTTTCATGTGCTGATTTCTTTTGGTTTGGGGAAATTCTCAGGAGTGGGTTGGCTGGGTCATATGATAGGTCTGTATTCAGATTCTGAAATATCTCTACACTGTCTTCTACAGTGGCTGCACCAGCTTACATTCCCATCAACAGTGAACCGGTTTACCTTTTTCCCATATCCTCGCCAGCATTTGTAGTTTGTTGATTACTGTATGAGAGCCATTCTAACTAGAGTGAGGTGAAACCTCACTGAGGCTTTGATTTGCATTTCCCTGATAGCCAGTGATACTGAGCATTTTCTTAAGCGTCTGTTGGCCATTTGGATTTCCTCTCTTGAAAAATGCCTGTTCAAGTCCTTTGCTCATAGTTTGTTTTGCTGTTGTTTAACTTCTTGAGCTCTTTATGGATTCCGGATGTTAACTCTTTATCAGTTGTGTAGTTTGCAAATATTGTCTCCCATTCTGTCAATAGTCCTCTCTTTACCGAGTGCTTCTTTTGCTGTGCAGAAGCTTCTCAGCTTGATGTAATCCCATTTGTCAATTTTGGCTTTGATTGTCTGCACGTCTGGGATCTTTTCCAAGAAATTTTGCCTAACACAATGTTTTTTTTTTTTTTTTTTTTTTTTTTTTTTTTTTTTTTATAAAGCTTTTATTTAAAGAATATAAATTTCCAAAGAACAGCTCATGGACCACAATGGCTCCCCCCACACACAACTTCCCTCCCTCCCCCCACCCTCCCCTTTTCCCGCTCCCTCTCCCCTTCCATTCACATCAAGATTCATTTTCAATTCTTTTTATACACAGGAGATCAATTTAGTACGTATTACGTAAAGATTTCAACGGTTTGCCCTCGCATAGAGACACAAAATGATAATACTGTTGGAGTACTAGTTATAGTATTAATTCACAATGTACAGCACATTAAGGACAGAGATCCTACATGATTTTTTTTTTTTTAAAAATTGATTAATTGTCTATGCAATTTCCAGTTTAACACCAAGTTTTTTTTTTCATTTGCAATTATCTTTATATAAAGAAGATCGATTCAATATATACTATGTAAGGATTTCATCAGTTTGCACCCACACAGAAACACAAAGTGTAAAAATACTGTTTCAGTACTAGTAATAGCATCACTTCACATTGGATAACACACTAAGGACAGATCCCCCATGAGACGCAAGTACACAGTGACTCCTGATGTTGATTTAACAATTTGACACTCTTGTTTATGGCGTCAGTAATCTCCCTAGGCTCTGGTCATGAGTTGCCGAGGCTATGGAAGCCTTTAGGGTTAGCCGACTTCGATCTTATTCCCACAGGGCCATAGTCAAAGTGGAAGTTCTCTCCTCCCTTCAGAGAAAGGTACCTCCTTCTTTGATGGCCCCGTTCTTTCCACTGGGATCTCACTCGCAGAGATCTTTCATTTAGGTCTTCTGTTTTTTCCAGAGTGTCTTAGCTTTCCATGCCTAAAATATTCTCATGGGCTCTTGAGCCAGATCCGAATGCCTTAAGGGCTGATTCTGAGGCCAGAGTGCTATTTAGGACATCTGCCATTCTATGAGTCTGCTGTGTATCCTGCTTCCCATGTTGGATCATTCTCTCCCTTTTTCATTCTATCAGTTAGTATTAGCAGACACTAGTCTTGTTTGCTAACACAATGTTTTAAAGAGTTTACCCAATGTTCTCTAGTTATTTGATGGTATCAGGTCATAGATTTAGGCCTTTGATCCATTTGGAGTGGATTTTTGTGTAAGATGTAAGGTAGGGGTTCAGTTTCATACTTCTGCACATGGAGATCCAGTTTTCCCAGCACCAGGTGTTAAAGAGACTTTCCTTGCTCCAGGGATTGATTTTAGCTCCTTTGTCAAAGACAAGTTGGTTGTCAATGTATGGATTGATTTCTAGAGTTTCTATTCTATTCCATTGGTCTACAAGTCTGTTTTGTGCTACTACAAGGCTGTTTTGATTATAATTGACCCATATTATGTCTTGAAATCATGTATTTTTAAGCCTCTGGATTTGTTTTTGTTGTATAAGATTGTTTTAGCTATTTGGGGTCCCTTGTTTTTCCATATGAATTTTAGCATATTTTTTTTGATCTGCAAAGAATCTCATTGGTATTTGATTAGAATCCCATTGAAACTATAAATTGCTTTTGGTATCAGGGACATTTTGATTATGTTGATTCTTTCAATCCATGAACATGGAAGGTTTTCTCATTTTTTAATTGCTTATATTTCTTTCTTTAGTGTTTTGTAATTTTCATTACAGAAATCTTTGACATACTTGGTTAAATTTATTCCAAAGTATTTAATTCTTTTTGGTGCTTTAGTGAATAGGACTAATCTTAAAAGTTCTTTTTCAGCTAGAGCGTTGTCTGTGTATACAAAGGCTATTGATTTTTTCTATGTTGGTTTTATATCTTGCCACTTGACCAAACTCTTTTATGAGTTCCAATAGTCTCACAGTGGAGTCTTTTGGATCCCTATATATAGGATCATTTCATCTGCAAATAGGGTTGGTTTGATTTCCTCCTTTCCGATTTGCATCCGTTTGATTTCTTTTTCTTGCCCAATGGCTCCGGCTAAAACTTCCAGGGCTATATTAAATAGCAATGGTGAGAGTGGACATCCTTGTCTCATTTGTTATTTTAGAGGGAATATTTCTAGCTGTTCCCCATTCAATAAGATGCTGGCCATGGGTTTGTCATAAATTGCTTTTATTTTGATGAGGAATATTCTTTTTACACCCAATTTGTCTAAGGTTTTCATCATGAAAGGATGTTGTATTTTATCAAATACTTTCTCTGCTTCTATTTAGATAACCATATGGATTTTATTTTTTCAGTTTGTTAATTTATAGATTTGCAAGTGGTGAACCATCACTGCATACAAGGAATAAATCCTGCTTGGTCAAGGTGAAGGTCTTTCTCATGTATTGTTGGATTCAATGAGCCAATATTTTGTTGAGAATTTTCGCAACTATGTTCATCAGGGATATTGGTCTACAGTTCTCTTTCTCTGTTGTATCTTTTTCTGGCTTAGGAATTAAGGTGATGCAGGCTTCATAGAAGGATTTTGGGAGAATTTCCTCCCTTTCAATTGTTTTTAATAGCTTGAGAACAATTGGAATTAGTTCTTTAAATGTCTGGTAGAATTCAGCAGTGAAGCCATCTGGTCCTGGGCTTTTTGTTGTTGTTGTTGAGAGGGAGGGCCTTTATTACTGATTCAATTTCCATCTTGGTTATTGGACTGTTTAGATTTTTCTATATATTCATGACTCAGTTTTGGTAAATTGTATGTGTCAAGGAACCAATCCATTTCATCTACATTTCCAATTTGTCAGCATACAGCTCTTTATAGTAATTTCTGATGATTCTTTTTATTTCTGTGATATATTTCTGTGTTTTCTTTTTCATCTCTGATTTTATTGATTTGGGTCTCCTTCCCTTTTTATGACTAGTTGTGCCAATGGTTTATCTATTTTGTTTATTTTTTCAAAAAACCAGCTCTTTTTTTCACTGATTTTTCATATTTTTTGCTTCTTTCTTCTCTAATTTTAATTATTTCTTTTCTCCTTCTAATTTTGGGTTTGATTTGTTGTTGTTTTTCTAGGTCTTTGAGATGCACTGATGGCTCATTTTTTGTTACCTTTCCAATTTATTCCTGTAGGCACTCATTACTGTAAACTTCCCTCTTAACACCACTTTTGCTGTATCCCATAACTTTTTTATCCCATAACTTTTGATTTGTTGTATTGTCATCTTTATTTGTTTCCAGAAATTACTTGATTTCTCTTTTGATTTCTTCTATGACCTACTATTCATTTAAGACCACGTGGTTCAGCCTCCATGTATCTGCATATGATCTAGAGATTCTTGAGTTGTTGAATTCCAGCTCTATTCCATTGTGGTCAGAGAAGATGCTTGGTATGATTTCAATTTTTTTTTAATTTGCTGAGATTTGCTTTATGGCCTACCATATTGCTATCCTAGAGAAAGTTCCATGCACTGATGAGAAGAGTGTGTGGAGTGAAAAGTTTTGAAGATATCCATTAGGTCCATTTGCTTTATGGTGTCAATTAATTCTGTTGTTCACTTGCTGATTGTCTATCTGATTGATCCATCCATTGCTGAAAGTTGAGTATTGAAGTCCCCCATTACTATTATATTGAAGTCTATGTCTCCCTTTAGATCCATTAATATTTCTTTTAAATAGCCAGGTGTCCTGTAATTAGATGCATATATGTTTGTTACAGTCACATCTTCCTGATGAATTGATCCCTTAATCATCACATAATGCCCTTCTTTGTCTCTTTTAACAGTTTTTATGTTAAGGTCTATTTTGTCTGAATGCAGGGTGGCAACATTAGCTCTTTTTTTGTTTCTGTTGGTATGGAATATTGTTTTCCATCCTTTCACGTTCAGTCTGTATATATCTTTGTTGGTGAGATGTATTTCTTATAGGCAGCAAATAGATGGATCTTGTCTTTTAATCCATTCATCCAGTCTGTATCTTTTAACTGGAGAGTTGAAGCTATTTACATTCAAGGTGGCTATTCATAGGTAACAACTTGGCCCTGCCGTTTTCCATAAATATTTCTATTGTTACTTTGGATTTCTTTTGTACTTTTACTGGTAGATTTTTATGCCTTCTCATTCTTTCATAATCATGGCTATCTTTCTGTGTTTCTGTGTGTAGCACATCTTTTTTAAGACTGGATGAGTGGCAACAAATTCATTCAATTTCTGTATGTTAGGGAAGGTCTTTATTTCACCTTCATTCATAAATGAAAGCTTTGCGGGATACAATATTCTGGATTGACAGGTTTTTTTTTTCTTTTAAGACTTGAACTATATCTCGCCATTCTCATTTAGTCTGTTGGATTCCTGATGTGAAGTCAGCTGTGGGTCTAATTGGAGATTCTCTGAAAGTAATCTGGCATTTCTCTCATGCACATTTTAGAATATTTTCTTTATATTTTACTGTGGAGAGTCTGACTACAGTGTGTCGTGGAGGATATCTTTTCTGGTCATGTTTATTAGGAGTTCCATGTACTTCCTGTACTTAGATGTCCCTTTGTCAAATCAGTGAAGTTTTCTGTAATTATTTCACTAAAAAGGCCTCTCATTCCATACCTTCAGGAACTCCTAAGACCTGTATGTTGGGTCATTTGATAGTATCCCATAAATCTAATACTGTTTTAAAGTTTTATATTTACTACTTCTTTGTTGTTGGTGGTGGTGGTGGTGTTGTGTGTGTGTTTGGTCTTACTCTAAGATTTCCAAAGATTTGTCTTGAAGTTTGAATAGTCTTTCTCACCAAATCTGTTACTAAGGCTTTCCACTGCATTTTTTATTTTATCTATTGAATTCTTCATTTCCAATATTTCATCTTGATTTTTCTTTAAAATCTCAACTTCATGGGAAAGATTTTCATTCATGTAATGTAGGGTTTTCTTTAGTTCATGGATTTGCTTCTGATTGTTTTTGAATAATCCTATGATTAACTTTTTGAATTCTGCTTCTGGCATTTCTTCAATCTCTTCATCTTCACATCCTAATATTGAAATGTTGTTGTGTTCCTTTGGGGGCATCTGGTGTCTTTTTCATTCTTATTTCTTGAATTTCTGCATTTGCTTTTGCATTTGTGGAGTTGATTTTTGTTTTTTTCCTCCGATGGCTTTTATCTTTGAGCTATGTCTCTGTGGCTTAGTGGAATGTCTGTACTTTGAGTGAATACCAAGACGTGTGTGGTGCGTGTGGTCTTGGAACTCTGGTCAGTGCTCCAGAATGGGGCAAGTGTCCTGGGTAACACCCAAGTTGGATATGGTAGATCTCAATACCCAGGTACACCCTGCACCTTCTCATAGAACCACCAAGTCCCATGGCTGGCGCTGTGGCTCAATAGGCTAATCCGCCACCTAGCGGCACTGGCACACTGGGTTCTAGTCCTGGTCAGGGCGCCGGATTCTGTCCCGGTTGCCCCTCTTCCAGGCCAGCTCTCTGCTGTCGCCAGGGAGTGCAGTGGAGGATGGCCCAAGCACTTGGGCCCCGCACCCCATGGGAGACCAGGAGAAGCACCTGGCTCCTGCCTTCGGATCAGCGCAGTGCGCTGGCCACAGCACACCGGCCATGGTGGCCGTTGGAGGATGAACCAACGGCAAAGGAAGACCTTTCTCTCTGTCTCTCTCTCTCACCGTCCACTCTGCCTGTCAAAAAAAAAAAAAAAAAAAAACCGCCAAGTCCCCACAATCTCAGCATACAAGGATCACACAGTTGCTTGGGCCAGAGGCTTCTCTGCCCTTCTAGCTTGTCCAGTCAACAGAGAGGCAAATGTTCCTGGAAATAGCTCTACCTAGGCATCTTGATCTGGGGAGGATTCAGGCACTTCACCGTCCCACATGGTTGCCCGGACACCTCCCAGCTAGGCTCACAATCAGTGAGGATTGTGGATTATGCTCTCTGCTAGAATCTCTGGATCACACGCATAGATAAGAGCCACTAGCTGTATGCTGCTCTCTGCTTGCCACTCCCACTGGTACTGCCAAGAAGGTGTCCTGTCTCAACTAGTTGCTGTGTGCACACACAAAGATTCCCACAGCTGCTGCCCAAGCCAAAGTTGGTGCCCGCCCTTTCTCAGCCAGGTAGTGGATGCTGTTGGGAAGTTGGGGCAAGATAAACAGGCCCCCTCTACTTCCACTTGGTCTACAGGCAGCTGCTAGCAACCGCCAGCCCCCAGGGCTCCAGCTGGGAGTTGTGCCTTGCTCTCCCTTCAGCTGTCTCACCCCAGGTTGCTACAATCTGGCCTCATCTCCATCTCCAAACTGTCGCCCACTGGGGCCTCACCTGCTGCAGCTGTGGTCATGTCCTGCCGTACATCCACACCCTCCACAGAGGTCCACAGCACTCCTCTTCCTCTTGAAGGACACGCAGTATGGTTTTCTCTCCAATTCTACCAAGAGTGCACTTCCTACAGTTCTTCCCTTACTGTTTATCCCTAGCCTAGTGCAGCATGTCACTCCCTAGTCTGCCATCCTGAAATCTCCCCCCACCAAAACAAAAAAAAAAACAAAAAAACCTCTAGGACATTTTCTCCTGTTTCTTTGACAATATTTTCTCCATGATCCCTGTTTTCTTGAGGCTTCCATCAGTTCCATATAGTTCCATTAGTTCTATATACTGCCTTCCCTGGATTGTCTGTCTCTCCTATTTTCTGTTTTACAGGTTGGGACTCTCTCTTGTTCTCTGATGTCTATGGCTGGTCATTCAAAGTGCCTCCATGGACCAGGGGTGTTGACACCTCCTGAGATGTAGAACTTCTGGCCTTACCTCAGACCCACTGAATTAGAACCTTGAGTTTAGCAAGATCCCCATGATTCTTGTGATGTTAAAGGTTAAAATCTGTGCCTGGTGCCATGGCTTAGCTGGCAAAGCTACCACCTGAAGCGCTGGCATCCCCTATAGGTTCTGGTTCATGTCCCAGCTGCTCCTCTTCTGACCCAGCTCTCTGCTATGGCCTGGGAAAGCAGTAGGAGATGGCCCAAGTGGTTGGGTACCTGTACCCACATAGGAGACCTGGAAGAAGCTCCTCGCTCCTGGATTCAGATCAGCTCAGCTCCGCCATTACAGCCAACTGGGGAGTCAACCAGTGGGTGGAGGATCTCTCTCTCTTTCTCTCTGCCTCTATGTAACTCTGCCTTTCAAATAAATAAGTAAATCTTTTTTAAAAAAGGTTAAGACCCAAGGTGAAGATGCTGGCATCAGGGCAGGTGTTTGCTGCAGCAGTTAAGACCCCAACCCTTGCATCCCATATTGGAGTGCATCGGTTCACGTGTCAGCTCTGCTTCTGAATCAGCTCCCTTTGATGCAAGCACTTGGAGGCAGCAGGTGATGGCTCAAGTGCTTTCGTCTCTGCCACCCACATGGGCTTTGACCTGGCCCAGTCTAAGCTGTTGTGGTCATTTGGAGAGTGAACCAGCAAATGAAACCTTTTCTCTGCCTCTGTCTTGCTGTCTCTGACCTTCATATAAAATGAAAATAGGTAGGTAGGTAGGTAGATAGATAGATAGATACAGCAGAAAAGGTTGCAGCATCTAATGAGGGCCTTCTTGCTGTGTCTTCCTATGGCGGCATGCAGAAGGGCAAGAGAGCACACGCTCCACTCTGAAACCTCTCACAATGACATCACTCTATTTGTGACTGTTCCACCCCCGTGACCTAAACACCTCCCATTAGGATGTACCTTCCATCACTGTTGCATTAGGGATTAAGTTTCCAAAGCGTGCATTTGGCAGAAACACATTCAAACTACAGGTTGTATGTGAGGGTACTTCAGAAAGTTTGTGGAAATTGGAATGAAGATAATGTACATTTTCTATGAATTTTTGAAGATCCTATTGCGTAAGAGTTTCCTGAGACTCATTAGTTTTATTTTAAGCTCTTTCTTGTCTGCTGATAAAGCCCCTCATTAACTCCATTCCTGCGGTGTTTATGTAACTTTTTAGATTTCTACAGAGTCATTTCAGTGGAGTCTCAGAGATTTATGCAGCAGGCACATGTGCTCAGCCGTTGGCCTTGAGCAGAGGCCTCTGAGGCATATTTGAAGCACTGTATTTAAATCATACGTGGAATGGTCCTTAACTGGAAGGTTAAAGCTATGACATCCACCAAGGAGTCCTACTTAAAGCTAATTTATGTAGCATTTAAAAGGAATGTGTCTGCATTGCAAGATGCTTTTGTAGACAAGATAATCTAATGTGGGTGGATTTGTATTCAAACGGCATCATCAGAAAAGAATAAAATAGCGCTGTTTAATGTCAGGATGCAAGGAGGCTGTGAAGTTGAAGAAGAGAGTCCTTAATGACCAGACTTTTCTGGCAGTAGCATCGAAAGTGTGCTAATGGAATCTTCAGAGGAGGTGAAACTGGAAGGCTAATAGATTTAACAGTCAGAATTTTTTTAAAAAAGATTTTATTTATTTATGTGAGAGGTAGTGTTACAGAGAAGGAGAGACTGAGAGAAAGATCTTCCATCCACTGGTTTATTCCCCCAAATGGCCGCAATGGCTGGAGGCTGGACTAACCCAAAGCCAGGAGCCAGGAACTTCTTCCAGGTCTCCCACATGGGTCAGGGGCCCAAGCACATGGATCATCTTCTACTGCTTTCCCAGGCCATGGCAGAAAGCTGGATCAGAAAAGGAGCAGCTGGGACATGAACCCGCAATCCATATGGCATGCTGGCATTGCAGGCGGAGGCTTAGCTTACTATGCCATAGCACTGGCCCCAGAGTCAGATTGATTGATTGATTTCAAGGTGAACAAACTTCATGTATTTCATACACAGATTTAGGAACATAGTGATACTTTCCACCCTGTTCTTCCCACCCATGCTACCACCCTCTCTCCTCTTTCCTTTCTTATTCTTCCTTTTAAGTTTTACTCATAAGGTTAACCCTACACTAAGTAAATAATTTTTTAAAGATTGTAATTTTGGAATGATGGAGTTAATCTAAAAGAACAAAGTTTAATATAAAACAGTGTAACAACTGTAAAACTTTGTCAAAAGACCAGGTACAAAGGAGTATAGCATTAAAGAGACAAATATAATATACAATAAATGCTCAAGATAATTGTCCACATAGAAGTACAAAGACAATTCAAAATTTCATGGACAATGTATATTATGAAAAAAAAAACTATGTATGGAATCCAAAATTCTCTTAACCAAAACAAACATATCTTTTAATTCTACTTTTCCATGAACTCTTTGACGTTCCCTTCAGAATAGGTCTGCTCCTGCCTGAGTTTAGTCAGTGTTTGTAGTGCCACATTCCGTTCTGGACGCAAGTAGCTGAGGACAATGACATTCTGGACGAAACTGGAAGACAGTCGTTGGGCCAGTGTGGTGATCATGTGAAGGACTTACTGAGAAGGCTGAACAGATAACATGATGGTTTTAAAAGTTGTTTCTAAATGAAAGATTATGCTGCAGAAGTGGAATTAAACACTCACTATGTGGCTCAAGAACACAAAACTAAGACACATAGAAGAAAGGTATGTGACAGTAGATTGTGGTTCATTTTGACATAGAATTTAATAGTAAACAGAGTTAAAAATAAATTGGATTCCTGGAAAAGCACTAACTTCCTTATCTCTGGTACTATAAAAGCAGGCTCTGAATGACCACTTGTCCAAAACTCCCACAAGCATCCAAACACAGGTGTATGCTGAAATTCTTTCAACTCTGAGACTTAATGAAATAAGTAGGCTGGAAGAAAACACAGATTTGTTGCTAGTTCTATTACGAGTGTTACAAAGTTACTCTAGTTTCAATAACTAAATAAGGAAGGTCTCAGTCTGCAACTCCCTCCTGTCCTCACTTTTCTTGCCCAGAATCAATCTGTGGTCAATCAGTGCTGTGGCTCTCAAGCAGGTCCTCCCGGTTCCCCTTGCCCTGCTCTTGTTTCGTGGTTCCTGCTTTGTTACATGCAGCCCCAAGCCACTGACTGGGTGGCTTAAACATCAGCAATTTTTTTTAAAGCTTTTAATTAATGAATATAAATTTCCAAAGTACAGCTTATGGATTACAATGGCTTTCCCCCACCGTAACTTCCCTCCCACCTGCAACCCTCCCCTTTCCCGCTCCCTCTCCCTTTCCATTCATATCAAGATTCATTTTCGGGCTGGTGCCATGGCTCAATAGGCTAATCCTCTGCCTAGCGGCGCCGGCACACCAGGTTCTAGTCCCGGTAGGGGCACCGGGTTCTGTCCTGGTTGCCCCTCTTCCAGTCCAGCTCTCTGCTATGACCCAGAGTGCAGTGGAGGATGGCTCAGGTCCTTGGGCCCTGCACCCCATGGGAGACCAGGAGAAGCACCTGGCTCCTGCCTTCGGTTCAGCGTGGTGCGCCGGCCACAGCGCACCAGCCGCAGTGGCCATTGGGGGGTGAACCAATGGCAAAGGAAGACCTTTCTTTCTGTCTCTCTCTCACACTGTCCACTCTGCCTGTAAAAAAAAAAGAAAAAGATTCATTTTCAATTCTCTTTATATACAGAAGATCAGTTTAGTATATATTATGTAAAGATTTCAACAGTTTGCCCCCACATAGCAACACAAAGTGAAAAATACTGTTGGAGTACTAGTTATAGTATTAATTCACACTGTACTGCACATTAAGGACAGAGATCCTACATGATATTTTTTTTAAAAATTGATTAATTTTCTATGCAATTTCCAATTTAACACCAAGGGTTTTTTTTTTCATTTTCAATTATCTTTATATACAGAAGATCGATTCAGTATATACTAAGTAAAGATTTCATCAGTTTGCACCCACACAGAAACACAGTGTAAAAATACTGTTTCAGTACTAGTTATAGCATTACTTCACATTGGACAACACATTAAGGACAGATCCCTCATGAGACGTAAGTACACAGTGACTCCTGATGTTGATTTAACAATTTGACACTCTTGTTTATGGCGTCAGTAATCTCCCTAGGCTCTTGTCATGAGTTGCCGAGGCTATGGAAGTCTTTAGGGTTCTCCAACTTCGATCTTATTCCAACAGGGTCATAGTCAAAGTGGAAGTTCTCTCCTCCCTTCAGAGAAAGGAACCTCCTTCTTTGATGGCCCCGTTCTTTCCACTGGGATCTCACTTGCAGAGATCTTTCATTTAGGTCTTCTTTTTTTTTTTTTTTTCCAGAGTGTCTTGGCTTTCCATGCCTAAAATATTCTCATGGGCTCTTGAGCCAGATCTGAATGCCTTAAGGGCTGATTCTGAGGCCAGAGTGCTATTTAGGACATCTGCCATTCTATGAGTCTGCTGTGTCTCCCACTTCCCGTGTACCAATGCCATCTCACTAGTCCAAGTGATCAATTTCAATTCACAATTGATCACACTGATAGGTCTAAGAGTCAAAGGGATCACACAAACAAGACTAGTGTCTGCTAATACTAACTGATAGACTCAAAAAGGGAGAGAATGATCCAACATCAGCAATTTTTTTTCTCACAGTCCTGAAGGCTTGAAGTCCTAGACTGAGGTACCAACAGAGTGGCTTCTCTTCTTGGCAAATCCCATCAATAAAATAATTAAGGCTCAAAGCAGAAGATGGTTTAAGATAACACTTTGCAAATGAGATTATTTATTTTCATGACTTTTCCCATCTAGTTCCTTATTGGTTTCTAGAAATACTACTGATTTGTGTATATCGATCTTATATCCTGCAACTTCACTGAATTTGTTGACCAATTCTAAACACTTTTTTGGTGGAGTCTTTAGGTTTTTCTATATATAAGATCATGTGGTCTACAAACAGGGATCATTTTACTTCCTCCTTTCCAAAGTGAGTACTATTAAAAAAAAAGATTAATTTATTTGTTTGAAAGTCAGAGTTTGAAGGAGAGATTAAGAGAATAGGAGGTAGGGGGAAGGGGAGAGAGAGGGATAGAGTTCACCCACTGGTTTACTCCCCATATGGTCTCAACAGCCAGGGCTGGGCCAAGCTGAAGACAGGAACCAGGAGCTTCATCCAGGTCTCCTATGTGGATGACAGGAGCCCAAACACTTGGGCCATCTTCTGCTACTTTCCCAGGCCATTAGCAGGGAGCTGGATTGGAAGTGGAGAAGCCAGGACTTAAACCAGCACCCACATGGGATGCTGGTATCTCAAACTGAGGCTTTACCATCTGTGCCACAACGCCAGGCCCAAAAAGTGGATACCTTTTATTTCTTTGTCTTGTTTAATTGACCTGTCTATGAATAAACATGCATTTAATACAGTGGGACTTGAGGAATGGAAAGAGGGTGATATAAGCACAAAATGCAGCATGAAGTGGTAGAACCCTCACTAAACACAGCAGGAGTTTTAACTGGAAGAGAGCTTGCGCTGAGGTCCCAGCCTGCAAGCACCAGGTAAAGGTGTTGTTCACGCTGTCATTGATCTGCTCCACTTTTACCCAGAACCTCACAACCTCAGCCTCCATGCTTAGATGGTATGGAAATGAAGCAAATCAATAGCATGCCTCTGCCCAGGCTGCTGATTATTATTATCATTATTTAAATGTTGAGAGGCAGAAAGAGAGAGCGTGTGTGTGTTCCCATCCATGGGCTCACTCCCCAGATGCCCACAATAACTGAGCTAGGAGCTGGGATTCAGTCGGGTCTCCCATGTGGCTGGCGGGAACCTGCTGTTGCCGCTACCTCCCAGGATCTACATCAACAGGAAGTTGGAAGCAGGAGCCAGAACCAGGGATCAAACCGGAGCACTCCCATGTCAGATGCGAATGTCCTAACTGGTACAGCTTAATTCTTAACGTGCACCCAGGGCCAGGCCTCTGACCTGGTCGTGCACCGTCTCCATTCTCAGAAGCCACTGCACTTGGCTTCCCTAAAGAATGAAGATCTGTTCCTGGAGGAACCCCAGAAGGAACTGGAGGCAGCAGAGGAAAAAGGAACATCTCAGGAGGCCCAGGTACTAAAATAATTAGCAAAGAAGAGGTAACACCACCAAGAAGTCCTTCCAAAGTCTTTGCAGGAGAATGCCAGCTTCAGTATGATCAAAGAGGAAAGGCTGATGCTGAAAATGAACCAAATTAGGAAAACCCGCAAGACGAATCTAGCCAATATTATTGAGTGTCTACAGGCCAAGGAGACATGCCGTGGAAGCACACAGGAACAGGGACTTCAGTTTGAGTGGTTTGGCTTACACCATGAGCAATATGGCATGCCCCACCATTAGTAATTCCCCTAGGGTCAGCATTGCGGCATGGCAAGATTAGCCAGCGTCTGCAACACCAGCATTCCATATGGCTGCTGATGTGAGTCCTGGCTGCCCCACTTCTGATCCAGCTCTCTGCTATAGCCCAGGAAAGCAGTGAAAGATGTCCCAAGTGTTTGGGCTCCTGCACCAGTGTGAGAGACCCAGAAGGAGCTCCTGGCTCCTGGCTACAGATTGGTGCAGCTCTAGCCATTGTGGCCATCTGAGAGAGTATACCAGTGGATGGAAGATTCTCTCTCTCTCTCTGCCTCTGCCTCTCAGTAACTCTGCCTTTCAAATAAATAAATAAATCTTAAAAAAAAAAAAAAAAAGACTCCAGCCGGCGCCGTGGCTCAACAGGCTAATCCTCCGCCTTGCGGCGCCGGCACACCGGGTTCTAGTCCCAGTCGGGGCGCCGGATTCTGTCCTGGTTGCCCCTCTTCCAGGCCAGCCCTCTGCTGTGGCCCGGGAGTGCAGTGGAGGATGGCCCAAGTGCTTGGGCCCTGCACCCCATGGGAGACCAGGAGGAAGCACCTAGCACCTGGCTCCTGCCATCGGATGAGCGCGGTGTGCCGGCCGCAGTGCGCTGTCTGCAGCAGCCATTGGAGGATGAACCAATGGCAAAGGAAGACCTTTCTCTCTGTCTCTCTCTCTCACACTGTCCATTCTGCCTGTCAAAAAAAAAAAAAAAAAAGACTCCATGTATGATCTACTTACTGCCTAGATATCACAAGACCAATCATAGAATTTATTTCTCCTTCTACTGGACTATGTGTTACAAGTGTTCTTTAGAACTTAATGGATGATGGGGCCTGTGTGTGGATTTTAGAGGGTTAGGTTGCCACCTTCAGTGCCAGCATCCCATAAGGGTACCAATTCAAGTCTTGGCTGCTCCACTTCAGATTCAGCTCCCTGCTAATGTGCTTGGGAAAGCAGCAGAGGGTGGCCCAAGTCCATGGGCCCCTGCCACCCATGTGGGAGGCCCAGAAGAAGCTCTTAGCTTCAGCCTGACACAGCCCTGGCCATTGGGGCCATTTGAGGAGTGAACCAGTGGATGGAAGACTCTCTCCCTCTCTCCCCCCTTCTCTCCCTCCCTCGCTCCCTTGCTCCCTCTCCCCTACCCCTCTCTCTGTATCTCTGCCTTTCAAATAAATAAATCTTTAAAAAAAAGAGAGAAATGAATGAATGAGGGCCGACAATGAGGTGTAGTAAGTTAAGCTGCTGCCTACAATATTGGCATCCCAATACCGGCATTACATATGAGTGCAGGCTGAAGTCCTGGCCACTCCACTTCTGATCCAGGTCTTTGCTAATGCACTTGGGAAAGCAACAGAAGATGGCCCAAGTACTTGGATCCTGCCACCCACGTAGGGGATCAAGACAGAATTCCTGACTCCGGGCTCTGACCTGGCCCAGCCCTAGTTGTTTAGCCACTTGGGGAGTTAACCAGCAGATAGAAGATTTCTCTCTCTCTCTCTCTCTCTCTCTCCCCCTCCCTCCCTCCCTCCCTCTTCCTCTCTCCCTTTCTCTCACTCCCTCTCCATTTCTAACTTTCAAATAAATAAATATTTTTTAAAAAATGAAATGAATGGATGAAAAGACAGATCTGAGATCAATTTGGGAAGAACAAAAAGTCAAACACTTTAAAGAACTGAACACAAGTCCAAATCCAAATATTTCAAGCAGCCATGAAATCATTCTTCATATAAAGTTGTCACCATTCTCTAATCTTTACAGCGTGAATTAATGTGTCAGGTAGCTTACTTTTGTATCCCATGATGGATAACGTTTATTTTGATCTCTCATCTGTATAGTACAAGTACGTGGTACCTACTGAATGTTTCTGCACTTAGAAACTGGGAACTGGTTGTGGCATTAAAACACACCTAAGGGGTAGCATTTGGCCTAGACACCAGTTCGGACACCCATGTCCCACATAAGAGTTCTTGGGTTGAGTCCTGCCCCAGCTCTGACTCTAGTTTCCTGCCAGGACAGGCTCTGGGGGGCAGTGGTAATGGCTCAAGTTGTTGGATGTCTGGTTCCAGGCTTGGGTTTTGGCCTGGTCTTGGCCATTGTGGATGTTAAGGGAGTACACTAGTGGATGGGAGGTCTCTCCCCATCAGTCTCTTTCTGTGTGTGTCTCTCAAAAAGAAATCACCACCACCAAAAAATGAAATGGGAAACTCTGCAGATTTTCACTGAATCTGGTATTTCTTTCCCAGTTTGATGCATCCTATTAAAAAAAAAAAAAAACACTTCATCTGTGAGGGCCGATGCAGTGAGGGGCAAGATAGGGTGTTTATTAGATGCCCACCATAAGTGCCTACTGCAGTTCTGAAGTCATTTCTCCCCCAGCTCCTGTCGGCTGCTGCCTGTGTATGTATTCCATGTTCGAGTTATTTTCCCATATGTTGTTGTGAGCATGAATTGGAGTTCTGTGAGCTTAAAAACAAAACGGAAACAGTGATGTCTAGAATCAAACAGCAAAATCACATGCAAGAAGTCAATGAAACGAACAGGGGGTGAGAGGGAACGGGAAGGCTGGAGAAACCACAGGAGCAGCTGTGGCTGTGGTCTCCGTGAGATGGGGTTTGGCTTCCCCACCTCCTCCCCCCTCCCTGTGCTGCTGCTGCTTCTGTTAACATTGGTCTGCAGTGCATTGTAAGAACTGAAGTGCATTTTTTTCTATTGCCATTTATTAGCAAGACTGTCCTTCCACCATTGGAGAATGAATTAACCTTATTTGCATAGATACCTATGGAAATGGAAATATATCTATATATTTCTGGATAGCTACATAGATATAGAAATATATAGATATGTACATGTAGATATTTCTGGATTTTCTAGTCTCTTCCTTTTATGTGTGGATTTATTTATATGATAATACAACACTGTTTCCTTTTCTTATGTATATATAGTATGTATATATAGTTTCTCCTTTTGTCCATTATTTTCATTTTCTCTTTAAAGCCATGCATTTCCTATAACCATTGTTATAACTATTTCGATCACTTTCTAAGCTTGATTGATTTATATTTATGTGTGTGCAGTAAAAGCCTGGCTCTTGATAGGCTCCTGGAAGATAACCTTTAAGCCCTTGGAATACCCTACCTGATAAGAGAGGCTTTGTTTACCTAGACCCTTGGGTCATCCCGGATAGTTTATGCTAACAAAGGGATTATAATGTATGTGTTAGGCCATGCTGCATTGGTTTGACTTCTAGAGGCCTCAGAGACTGAATAGCAAAGTTCAACCACCAAGCACTGGACGCTCTCATGGCCAGCTCCCCCCAAAAACCCTGGATGTCAAGGCTCAAGCAGGCTTGTGTGGTTCACAACGCTCTGTGCTTGTTGTGAGACCTCATTGCTGGGAAGCTGGACCTCTGCCCACTTGTCTCTGATGGGAGAGAGCTACTAGAAACCTATGCCAGACTTTCCTGGGTTCTTCCCTGCGTGCCTTTTCCTTTGATGCTGTTACTCTGTGTATTTTCACTGCAAGAAGCCATAATCATGAGAATAGCAGCTTTCCTGAATTCTGTGAGTCTGTTCAGCTCGTGGTGGTTTGGGGGAACTTGTGACAACAATCACATATTCCTAATTTTTCATGTTTGGTAATTTTTTTATTTATTGAATATTGGTCCTTTTGAATGTTGCATTGATAAGTGCCTGGATTTTGTAGTCTTTTAAAAATTGTTGAGTTCTGTTTTGGCAGACAGTAGAGTTCCTTGCTTTGTCAGAGTGGGTCTACTTGCTTGAGAGCTAGGTGTGATCCTGAGTTGAAGGCAGTTTCTGCATGGAAACCAAGCAGAATCCCACAGTGATCGCAGCTCTGGGAATGGCTCAGCTTTCAGTCCTCAAATACGTAGTTTCTTTGCCTGACCTTGTTGTGCTTCAAACTATGTGTGTGCTGCTTTGTATGCAGTCAAATCCGTAGATTTCTAGAGTCCTTTCTCTTCATAGCCTGCTCCTCTCTGGTACTCTGCCTGCAGATTCCAGCCACTCAACGTTTGCAGAATGTGAGCTCTGTCTCCTCAACTCAGCTAAGGTTCCCGCCCTCTGTGTAGGTCCACTTCCCACACTGTGGTCCAGAAAGAGCCACCACGTAGAAAGCAGAGGTGTTGTTGATAGCACACCTTTGCTTCCTTTCTCTGTTGTCCGATGTCTGAAAACAGATGGTGCACACATTTTGTATATATTCCAGTTTTTTTCTTAAACTTGGGAGGGCATTATGTATTGAATGCCCCCACCAAAACCCATTGTTGAATTTTAATCTGCATTATGAGGTAGAGTAGTAAGAGATGAGACCAGGTAGAAGCTTCTAGAGGTAGTGAGGTGAGGAGGGCTCTGCCCTCATGAATGGATTAACCCACTTGGAGTTAATGGACTCATGAGCGATGCTGAGAGCGGGCCTATTACAAAAGCCAGTGTGGCTGTGTTTCATCTCTCTGGCCACGTGATACCTTCACCACCTGGGGACCCTGCAGAGTCCCCACCAGCAAGAAGAGCCTCACCAGATGTGGCCTCTCGAGCTTAGACTATCCAGGCTCTGGACTATGAGATGAGAAAACCACTAGTCTTTAGAAATTACAGTTTTTGGTATTCAGTTACAGCATCAGAAAAATGACTATGGTATGAGGTATTCTGTCATGGTTGGAAGTGGTTGTCATTTCTTTCTTCCTTTTTTTAAAATTTTGTTTAAGGAATGCAACTTCGTGCATTTAATATATACAGATTTGGGAACATGATGCTTCTTCCCCCTCATACTCCTGTCATTCCTCCTCCTCTGTTTTTCTTTCCCATCCTTATTTTTTACAAGGATTAATTTTCAGTTAATTTTTATACTCATAAGATTAACCTGACACCAAGTAGAGAGTTCACCGATTAGTATGAAGAAAAAAAAAAGAATAAAAACAAGCAAACAAGAAAAACATTGAGTGGTCATCATTTTAAAGATTAATTTTACTTTCTGGTACAACTTTTATCTGCAGACATATGGAAAAGTAAGTGTCTTGAAGTCTTATTAATTCTGTAATTTGCCTTTAGATATTTTATAAGTTTTCTACATAGATATTTATATCAAAATTAATATTCTGTGTATCTTTTCTGTTTTTGGAATTTTTATTTCTTTCTCTTGCTACCTGGGCCTGAGTTTCCAGGATATTACCGAGCAAAGTCACAGTAATGGGCATTTTTTCTTATTCTGGTGTGTTTTTTTCCCCAAAGATTTATTTGTTTGAAAGGCAGAGTTATAGAGAGAAGGAGAGAGAGAGAGAGAGAGAGAGAGAGAGAGAGAGAGAGAGAAAGAGAGATCTTCCATCTGTTGGTTTACTCCCAAATGGCTGCAATGGCCAGGGCTGGGCCAGGCTGAATCCAGGAGCTTCATCTGGGTCTCTCATATGGGTGCAGTGGTCCAAGTACGTGGCCATATTCTGCTTTCCCAGGTGCATTAGCAGGGAGTGGATAAGAAGTGGAGCAGCAAGGACTTGAACCAGTAGTCATTTGGGATGCCAGTTTAAACAGTGCCACAACACTGGCCCCATTATTCCTGGTTTCAAAAGGAATTATTTAAGTATCAGTATCAAGTATGATGTTTGCTATAACTGCTTTTAGATCCTGATTACAATACAGATCAAAGAACTTGTCTTTTTTAATTGCTTTGGGGACTCTCTGTGTAGTAAACTGAAAATGCACCCCCCCCATTTATGTTTACTTTCTGATCGGTGGATCCAGTGAACATTACCTTCTATAGCAGAAGAGAGGGAGTATGTAATCTCTATGATGAACGGTGTGATCAGGGTGAAGATCTGGAGAGGAAGCGCTTCTCCTGCTTTACTTGAGTGAACCTTAAATACGATCACATGGGTCCTTGTAGGAGAGGTCGGGGGAGACTACACACTGGGGTAGAAGAGAAGACCATGTGCAGAGAGAGGCAGACACTGGAGGTAGGTGGCCACCAGTCAAGGAAGCTGGCAGAAGCTGGAAATGCAGGGGACAAATTCTCCCCTGGAGCCTCTGTGGGAGTCTGCCTACACCTTGATTTTGGACTTTAACCTTTGGGTCTGTGAGAAAAGAAATTTCTTTGGTTTTAAACCACCAAATTTACAGTAATTTGTTGTCACAGTCATTATAAACCAATATAATTTTGATCTAGTAAGTTATATTGTATCACATGAGATGCATATTTGTGTCTACTGAAATAATCATGTTTTTTTCTCTCTGAACCTCTTAATATATGAATTTTTTTTTAAATTTATTTGACCAATAGAGTTAGATAGTGAGAGAGAGAGAGACAGAGAGAAAGGTCTTCCTTCCATTGGTTCACCCCCCAAATGGCCGCTATGGCCGGAGCTACACCGATCAGAAGCCAGGAGCCAGGTGCCTCCTCCTGGTCTTCCATGTGGGTGCAGAGGCCCAAGCACTTGGGCCATCCTCCACTGCCCTCCCGGGCCACAGTAGAGAGCTGGCCTGGAAGAGGGACAACTGGGATTAGAACCTGGTACACATATGTGATGCCAGCGCCACAGGCAGAGGATTAACCAAGTGAGCCATGGTGCCGGCCCCAATATATGAATTGTTAAGAAGAGCATATCATTGCTATGATAAGCCCAACTTGTCCATGATGCATATGTGTATGTAGCAGGAGTCTAAAAATTTCATAGGAAATGCATATTACCAAAAAGTGCATAAATGGAGTGTGTTATGGTATAGCACTTTAAGCCACTGCCCGGGACACCTGCATCTCATATGGAAGTGCCAGTTCGAGTTCCCTCTGTTCCACTTTCTTTGCACTTTCTTACCAATGCATTCTGAGAGGCAGTAAATGATAGCACAAATGTTTGGGCCCCTGCATGCTATTTAGTTGACCTGGATAGATTTCTGGGCTCTTGTTTTCAGCCTGGCCCAATCCTGGCTGTTGCAGGTATTTGAGGAATGAAGGAGCGCTTTCTCTCTCTCTCTCTCTCTCTCTCTCTCTCTCTCTCTCTCTCTCTCTCTCTCTCTGTTTTTCCCCCCTCCATTGTACCTTCCCCCTTTCTCTTCCTTTCCTGCTCTGCCTTTTAAGTAGATGAAAATAGACAAACAGTAAGAAGAAACTGCTTGGATTGTGAAATGGTTTGCAGCAACATAAGTTTATCTTTGAATTCCCTTTTCCATGACATTTTTGAAGTACCATTGTGTATCTGTATTTCTGCTGATTTGCATTCATGATATAGGGTTTCCTCTCGAGCTTAATTATTTTTTACTATGTGATACTCATTTTGGAAGGCAGAAGAATGGCTCCCCACAAGGTGTCCACATGCTACTCGGCATGAATGGCAAAAGAGACTTTGCAGATGTAATTAAACTGAGTCTTGGAATGGGGCGATTACCAGGATTATCTCAGTTGTCTCAGTGTAGTCACACAGGACCTCATAAATGAAAAGCAGATGCCAGAAATGGGAGGGAAGGAGATGAGATGAGCGAAACCTTTTAGAGTGATCTGTAACTTTTTAAATTTATATTTTCATTTGATTTGAAAGGCAGAAAGACAGACAGAAACAAGTAGAGATCCTCCATTTGCTGGTTCACTCCCCAAATACGTGTAACAGCCAGAGCTGAGCCAGGCCAAAGCCAGAGCCAGGAACTCAGTCTGTGTCTCCCACATGAGTGGCAGAGACTCAAGCCATTGAGCCCATCACAGCTGCCTTCCTGGGTGTGCGTTAGCAGGAAGCCGAGCGGCTGGGACTTGAACCAGACACTCTGATATGGGATGCAGGCATCCCAAGCAGCAACCCAACTGCTGCACCAAATCCAGGTCCCCGTTAGGATGATTGCATGTGAGGAGGACTGTCCATGCTGGCTTTAAAGGCAGAGAAGCTAAGAAATGCATTAGAAAGGAAGGCAGCCTGCTGACTCCTGGATTTTTTAGCCCAGAGACCCATTTTGGACTCCTGGCCTCCAGGATTGTAAGATTAAAAAATTAGTATTGTGTTAAGCCACCCATCAGAAACTAAAGCATCAATCAGAAACACACCCAGCATGTCTGCGATTTTATCTGTGGGCTTTCTTTATGGCCTTAGGTGGAGGCTCAGTCTTCCAGAGAGGACTAGTACTTCTCCCTGGAGTCTGTAGGCACTCTTATTCCACAACACCTTAAACTACACCAACAACTTCAGGTAACGTACTTTTGAGCTGCAAATCCACAAAGAGGCTAGGTTGTGTTCACTTTTCAGCATTTCCCCTTCTCTGTTTGGACAAGGACATTTTTCTCGTAATCCCCTGGGCTTCTCCAGGAGAGAGGAATGAGTTTACTTTTATTTCAGTCTAATCCTGGGGTGCAACCCTATGACACTCCGCTTTAGTATGAGCGGATTCTCAGGTTTGTCTGAAATGGATAATGCTCTCAGGCAAAAGCGATCTCAGGGTCGTGCTCACCTCTCTGAGTGCTCATGTTCTTTGGGCTTTGTCCTGCTTTTAGTCTTTTGGCTGCTTTCAGGAATGGGGCTGGTTTGCCCACCAGAGTCATCACATGCTGGGAAACCCGGTGCAGTCTTTGTGTTCTGGTCTTGTCAGTTCCACTATGTGAACGTTGTGCCGTCGGGATTTTTGCTGCCTTTGGTGTCTGTTGCCTTCCACTCAACAGATGCTCCGTTTGTTTGATTATTATCTTATTTGCAACATTTATTTGTCCAACTTTCCTCCAGGAGACTTTGCAGGTGCTCTTAGAGGCACACCAACCCAGTAGCGATGTAAAACACTTTCTTTGCTTCAGTTCTTCCGTGTCATCCAGGTATTATGAATTAGTCCACAAACTTATTTGGGATTCCAAATTTGCAGAGGAAGTTGTTCTCCCCCTCCTCACTCAGTTCCCTTTCAGGCGAATTTCCTTGTGGACCCCTCGGGCTCCCCCGCCCCACCTGTAGGCCAGGTTTTGTGCCCCCCATCCCTACCCACCCTTTATACCTCAATTACTTTACTGCAAATGTTGCATTTAGCTTTGTGCAAAATTCTCTTACAAGGCTCCCTAGGGGCCTGCACTGTGGTGCAGTGGGTCAGGGCCCTAGCATCCCATTTGGCTTCAGTTTGAGTCCTGGCTGCTCCTCTTCCAATCCAGGTCTCTGCTATGGCCTGGGAAAGAAGTAGAAGATGGCCCAAGTCCTTGGGCCCCTGCACTCACGTGGGAGACCAGGAAGAAGTTCCTGTCTCCTGCTTTGGATCGGCCCCATTCCAGCCATTGTGGACATCTGGGGAGTGAACCAGTGGATGGAAGACTCTCTCTGCCTCTTCCTCTCTGTTAAATCTGTCTTTCAGATAAATATATTAATTGATTTATAAACAGGCTCCCTAATGTTCTCATCTCGTGTCCTGCGTACTTATCCAAGCATGGTGACATCAGGGGCTGGCAGATACTCACAGTGCTCACCATTCAGAGCTTTCTTATTCCTTGGATTCCTGCTGCTACATATTTTGGCCAATGAGGTTTGCTTTTTAATTTCTACCAATTCAGTGAGGATTTTTTTAAAAAAATGTAAGAATATATACTGGTATTGGTATTTGCTATATAATAGAACTCTCGAAGGAATCAGGCCGCCATCCTGCCCCAGTCCATCACTTTGAAGTGTCAGCTGTCCCCAGGCATTAAGGGTACAAGAGGAAATGACGGTGGTTCCTGAACTACACTCTGACCTCCCGAAACCCCTGCCTGGCTGCGCAGATGAGATGAGATCCACTTCATCACCATTTTAGCCCATGGACACCGATTCTTTCACCCTCCATCTTCAATTCTCTCTTAACCTTCTTGCTGACTACTAATCTATTCTTCTATACACATCTTTTATGAGAAACAAGTCAAAACAGAATGGCAAGATCCATGCATCTTAACAACCACTTTTTAAAGTCTTTTCATTTTAAGAGCAAAACAAAATAGTGAAACGAAATCTTAACCCAGAGCGGGGCCATAGTTTCTGAGTTCAAGTTGCCCTTACTATTTATGTCTACATCCATGGGGGTTGGCTCCCATGGGGGTTTATCCCACAGATAAAATCAGAAGGGGCTCAAGGTCTTTACATAAAATGGTGCAATATTTTCATATAACCTACTCCTATCTTCTTGTATACTGTGAATCATCTCTAGATACTTGTAATACCTAATATAATGTAAATGCTATGTAAGCAAATGTTATGCTTTAGGGAATAAATGACAAGCAAAGAGTCTACACACAAAATTCAGGACAGAAAAAATTATGCAAACACTTTTGATCTGTGGTGGAGTGAATCTGAAGATGGATATGGACTATGTTGGTAGAGGGGGGAAACTGTGTCTCAATTTTTTTTGTGGTTTGGTCCCCTAGGCCAAAATAAAGTCCCAATAGTTCCATTATTAAGCAGTTAGGTCCAAATAATTTCACAAGTACTTGTGTCCTAACAACTAATAACCGTTAAAAAAATACACAAATAGAATAAAGAAATATATTTTTTGCACTTCAATAAGCACAACTGGTTAACAATGAATGTATCTGTTGGGCATTCAGTAACTTCTCAAACCCTGAGATCACATCGATGACTCCACCTATATTTCCTGTCCCTGTTGATTTGTGCTGGGAACTGCCTTTATATCCCAACAACTTTAGGAAACCTGACTTCATGCTGTGGCTTCACTGAAAGGAACCCCACATGATCTGAAGCTGGAACTGCGTGAGTTCCAGCTAGTACTTCCTCTGGTGTTGAAAGCATCAGCATGTTTCCCTGCACACGCTCTACACCCACCTGACAGCACCCTTGGAGTTTATCGCTATGCCCCCGGACAGTAACCATGTCCTTAGCCCTTATTCCCTTTAACTCCCATTTTATCCCTCCGCTCTCAGTACAATAAACCTCTTGATAAAGTTGTTTATAAATCATTCCTTATCCCACTGCAATCTAATCTCTGTTCCTACTACTCCATTGAAGTAGTTTTCATGAAAGCTACCAGTAAAACTGATTTACTAATCTGGGCACTCCCAGATCTTAAACCTCCTAATGCTAGGGAAATGGTTTATCCTTTGACTGCCATCTCTTTAACAGCCTTCCTGGTAAATACTTGGCTCTTTCGCCCTTTCTCTCTCTCTCTCTCTCTCTCTCTCTCTCTAAGTCACTATTGTTACATCTTACTTATCTTTGCATGTCCAGAATACAGGGCCATGCAAAGTAAGAAGGTGGTGATAGTTGAGCATTTTACAGGCATGAAAGGAAAATTCTGGAAGAAAACCTCCGCAACTTAAAGCACATATATAGAAGGAATGGAATGTATCATTGATGGACATAAAAGTTAATTCAGGACAATTGCCATGCAACCAGGAAGCACTAAACTTCCTGTAAGGTATAAATAACTATTCTAAATCTCTGTCTTACTTACCTGCAGAACTTTGTCTTTTATTATGCCAAACTAACCTAAAGTGAGAAAATCCTTCTTGTTCCGCAGCCTACTACTGTATTACACAGTTCCAGTTACTTCTGGGGACTATGGGAACGCATTGACCATATCTTTTTTTAAAAGATGTATTTATTTTGTAATAATTTATTCATATGCGAGGCAGAGATACAGAGAGAGGAAGAGACAGAGAGAAAGGTCTTCCATCCGCTGGTTCACCCCCCAAATGGATGCAGTGGCCAGGGCTGTGCCACTCTGAAGCCTGGAGCCAGGAACTTCCAGGTCTCCCACATGCGTGCAGAGGTTCAAGCACTAAGGCCGTCCTCCACTGCTTTCTGAGCCTTTAGCAGAGACCTGGATTGGAAGTAGAGCAGCCAGGACATGAACTGGTACCCAAATGGGATGTGGGCACCTCATGTGGAAGCTTAACCTACTATGCCACAATGTTGCTCCCTGTTTGCATTTATTTGAAAGGCAGAGTTAGAAGGAGAGACAGAGACAGAGAGAGAGAGAAATCTTCCATCTGTTGGTTCAACCCCCAGATGGCCATAAAGGCTGGGGCTGGGCCGGGCAGAAGTCAGGAACCAGACGCTTCGTCTGGGTCTATCAAATGGGTTGTAGAGACCCAGGCACGTGGGCCATCTTCCATTGCTTTCCCAGACCATTAGCAGGGAGCTGGATTAGAAGTGGGGCAGCCAGGACACCAACTGGCACCCATATGGGATGCCACTGTTGCAGGCAGCAGCTGAACCCACTATGTCACAGCGCTGGCCCCGACCATACCTTCCCAATACTGCATCAAGGCACTGCCACCTGTCCATGCCCAGTAAGTGGTTAAAATCTATTTCTTCCTTACGCCACAGCTTGAGCCCAACTCTAAGTCAGCTTAGCGACTTTGCCGACAACACTGGCACACGTCTGCAGCATCATACAGAGCTGTGGGGCAGCGCTTCACTTTCCTGCACCTTGTTTCTGATGAACGATAGCAGAGCTCTCCCCTCAAAGAAAAGAGTAATTTAGAAGAAAAAATCATGAGTTTTACGTGTCACCTCGTTACTTTTTGAGGCTACCAACAAAACACCTCATAATAACTGGTTTAAACAAGTGGGCATTGTGGCATAAGCTAAGCCTTCGTTTTGAGCCCCGGCTGCTCCTCTTCCAATCCAACTCTCTGCTATGGCCTGCGAAAGCAGTGGAAGATAGCCCAAGTGCTTGGGTCCCTGCACCTGCGTGGGAGATCTGGAGGAGGCTCCTGGCTTTGGATCAGCTCAGTGGCCATTGCAGCCATCTGGAATGCACCAGTGGATGGAAGACCCTTCTCTCTGTCTCTCCCTCTCTCTGTAACTCTGAGTGGGGGAGGAGTAAGCATTTAGACTGGTGGCTGATGTCCTTGCCTCGCATCAGAAGGCTTGGGTTCTGGGCCAGTGCTGTGGTGTAGCAGGTAAAGCTGCCACTTACAGTGCCAGCATCCCATATGTATACTGGTTCAGGTCCTGGCTGCTCCCCTTCTGATCCAGTTCTCGGCTATGACCTGGGAAAACAGTAGAAGATGTCCTAAGTCCTTGGGCCCCTGCACCTGCGTGGGAGACCTAGAAGAAGCTCCCGGCTCCTGGCTTTGGATCAGTGTAGCTCTGGCTATTGCAGCCATCTGGGGAGTTAACCAATGGATAGAAGACCTCTCTCTCTGCCTCTGCCTCTCTATAACTTTGCCTTACAAATAAATAAATCTTTAAAAAAAAAAAAGGGAAGAAGGCTTGGGTTCAGTACCTGGCTCCAGCCTCCTGCTAATGCAGGCTCTGGGAGGCAGCAGTGATGGCTCAACATGGGAGACCTGGGTTGTATTCTTGGCTCCTGGTTCAGCCATTTCAGACATTCGGGACCTGGACCAGTGGATGGGAGGTATCCCTCTCTCCTCTTCTCCCTCTCTCTCCCTCTCCCACCCTCTCTCTCTTTCTCTCTTTCTCTCTCTCCCCATTGCTCTATCTCTCAGGGGGAGAAGCACCTTGGGAATCTTCATATTCCAAGTACAAATATTTGCATAAAATCAGGTTTTCTGAGGACTATTTTACTGAAGTCTTACAGATTTTAAATGTGGCCAAAGGGCAGCAGCCTGTAGGCATAACAGGTGTCAGTGATGCTTGTAGGGTTTATCCAGTAGAGTCTCAGAGGTTTGTCAAGGGGGGAAGATCTGAAAATTCCTTTTTACCACTCAATAATTCAAAGTTATCTTTGGATGATTATTTGTTATACTGATAACACTACAAGGGGAATTCCAGTCTCTTGGAAGAGAATTTCATATGATAACTGAGTAGTCTTGCATTCTAAGAGGCGTTGCTGTGGTATGAAGGTGGTTGTTTCCACCAAAACTCATGCTGAGGCCTGGTCCCCAACGTAACAGGGTTGTGGGGTGCAGGGGCTTTTAAAGACGGGTTACTGCCTTGTTGAGGGAGTGACTTCTCACACTCACAGGAGTGGATTGGTTACTGTGAAGGGTGAGCATCTCCTCTCCATACCTGTCATACGGTGCTTCCAGGTTTTGGCCCAGTTTAACAAAACCAAGTCATATACACATATCTTTCCTCCTATAGCCGATGATCACTAAGTTGTTCTTGCTTACTCCTTTCTCTAGGATGTGCCCTATCAATGTGAAAGAATAAAAGTGAAGCAAGAACTATTTCTCTCTGTTGCAATAGTCACTTTCACGTGTGCAACAGCTACGTGGGGCCAGGACTCCATCTGGGCGGCTGAGATATAGGACATTTCCACATCCCCAGGAAGTCCTATTGTGAGCTCTGCTCCAGACTATTTTTGACTCTGACCTCTTGGCCATTGCTAAATTAGATCCCATGAGTTATTCCCAGAAATGATTTAGTCCCGAGGGACAGGCCAGTGATAACCCCATCACGGGAGAATGCCAAAAACTCTAAGATGTGCGTGTTGTAATTTACAACCTGGAATACTTCTTCCAGTGACTGGAATGCTCCTGCCCACTAGTTCCTACTCTAACATTCAGGATATGGGGTGGTGGTCTTAAGTTTCTGGGTGACCATCACCTAATAACCCAAGAGAGGTCCATGAAATTGCTTCTTCCCTTGGAAATTTGGATCTGGGCAAAGGGTGTTTCATAAAGGTGCTCCGGGTGTCGCCAGGAGCAGCAGTCTTACTTCTTTGTGTAAACCTGGCAGCAACAGTCTTGCTCCTCTAGAGACAACCAGGAGTTGGGGAAAGCTACAAAGAAAAGCCAAACAGGCACAGAGACTGGGCTGCTCCTTGGGTTTTCTGTATTTTGCTTCCTTTCCCTCCCCTGGGCTTAGCTGCATTCCTGACTTCCGGTTTCTTGAGAACAACATATTAATAGTGAATTCCTCCTCGATGCTCAAGTTAGCTCAAATCGGTGTTCTATTGGGATTCAGAACCTCAGCTAACAGACATACCCCGTGTGTGTGTGTGTGTGTGTGTGTGTGTGTGTGTGCTTGTGCGTGTGCAGATGTGCACAGAGCGCTGATAACAGGTACTGAGTTCTTCACTTTCCAGAGGTGTATGTAGTTGTGCGCTGGCCCCCTACGACCTCTCTGGACTTTTCCTTATCCTCTTGTTCTGTCTCCGTCTCATCTTAACAGTGCACTTAGGCTGCTGCTTCTCTCTCTACACGCAAACGTACCCTTTGCGGTCTTTCTGGGTGTGGCCACTTCATTAACTCATGTAATAGCAACTTTTGGTTTGCATTGCATTGTAACCTCTCAGCCCTAAGTAATTCAGTCAACCTACATCCCACATAGAACTGTAAACAGGATCCCTTCTAGTGCCTTCTGAAATGAAAACCTGGTGCAAACCCCAACTGAACGTGAGCGCGATGCCTCTTGTGAGGTCAGGAACCGGCTGTGCAAAGGCCCGGAGCGAGTGAGCGACAGCAGCAGGGGGGGACTGGTCTGAGCTGCGGCTGGCTGGCAGGCCCGTTAGTGCAGGGTTGAGAGTCTCTATTAACACCTTTAGTGCAACGGTACCTATTAAGGAATCCAAGCAAGGGAGTGACCGGATTGCGCGTGTTTGAAAATAAACCGAGCAGCCCCTTTGCTACCTTCGGGGCAACGGAAGGTGGGGGCAGTGCTGCAGCGGCTGGCGAGGACTGGAGGGCGAGAGCTTAGCCGCCGCGTCTGGGATCCTGCCGGGGAACTGCACAGCTCGGCCCCTTGCACCCGCCCTCCCATCCAAGCTGTCCGCGTCGTGGTCCCTGGGCCCCAGCCCTCACTTTGTTTCCTGCAGCTCTGCCCTCCGCTCTAGGACTTGCCTCGACGCCAGCCACCCCCCAACACGCGATTCTGCCATCACTTGTGTGTGTCTGTGGCCCAGGGGTGACTGCTGGAAAAACCGCCTGGAGAGGTCCGCAGTCCGCGGCGCGCTGCACCCCCAACTTCTTCTTGTCCGTAGACGGCTGGCTCTCAGGTCGGCGCCGCTATTTCACACCGCATCTCCTCGCTCCGCGTTCTCTCTGCCAACCACCTAGGGCGCAATTCCTTCTGCACAACTCGCGCTTCTGAAACCCCGGGTTCCGGGGCGCCGCGCGTCGGGACCCCGGCCTCCGACCACAGCAAGCCGGACCGGGCTGCGGCGCGCGTTTCCTGCACGGTCGGCCTCCTCGGGGGCCCCGAGTTTTGCTCCCTAAGGTTCCCCTCCCGCACGCCACCCAAAACGCCGGGGCACGCGGTTACGGAGCAGGTGGACGGCTGCCAACTTTTCCCCGGCCGTCACCCTCCAGGCCAGCACCGTCCGGTAAAGTTCTGAAAAGCAGCGCAGCCCAGCCCCTCGTGCAGAGAGGCCAATGCAGCTGGGGGGGACGGACACGAGGCGCTGTTGCTGCCCCCCATCAACCGCTCCGTGGGCACACTCGGGGCTTCCTCGGAGCTGCGCTTCAGATCGGCCTCCCGGGAGGGACCCACGGGCCGAGGGGGTCCCAGCGCGCCGCAGCGCTCGCGCGCTCCCGCCTCGGCCGGGTGCGGCCGACCCCCGGCGCCCGCCGAGCCGAGCCCAGCCGAGCCGGGCCTCCCGGCGGCGACGCTCTGGCCCGCGCGCTCGATGGTGTCTGCGCCGCGGCCGGGCCCGCGCGGTCCTGTCGCCAGGGGGCGCGCTGGCCGGCGCCGCCGAGCTCCGAACTGCGCGGCCCGACTCGTGTCCGCCATATTGGATGCCGCAGCCGCGGCTGCCAGCGCTTCCTCCTCTGTCTTCGCCGTGCGCGGCTGGTTCCTGCGGCCCGAGCGGCGGGGAGGTGACGCGGGAGCCTGTCGGAGGGGAACCAAGAAGCGGGTGGGCAGCGTAGGGGCGCGGGGCCGGCGGGCCGGGGAGCGCGACCGCGCGGGGCGGAGAAGAGCAGGCGCCGCGGCCCAGCCCCTCCCCCGCCCGCCGCCGACCCGCCCCGGCTGCGCCTCTGTCCCCCGGGCCGGCGCTGCGCCCGCCGCGCGGCCATGCCGGGGCCCCGCCGCCCCTGAGCGAGCGCGGCCCGGCCCGTGCCCCCGCCCCGGTCGCGGCGGCCGCTCTCCGGCCCGCTCTGCCCTCCCCGCGCAGTGGCCGCCGCCTCTTCCGCCGCCGGGCCCGGGGCCTCCGCAGCGACAACATGGAGGCCGTGAAAACCTTCAACAGCGAGGTTGGTATCGCGGCCGGCCGCCCCCCGCCCCCGCCGCCCCGGCCGCGGCGCGAGCCCCGCGCGAGGAGGGTGGGCGCGGGCCCGCGGGCGGCCCGGGTGGGGCGGCGGCCTCGCGGGCCGTGGGGGAGGGGTGTCGCGCCCCGGCGCCCCTCCCCCGGGCCGGCGGCGGGCGGGGTCTGCGGCGCGGCCGCGGGCTGCGCCCCGAGGCTGCGGCGGGTCCCCCGGGTCGCCGCCGCCGCCGCCGCGCCCTCCGGCTCCGGGGCCCCGCGGGGTTCCCTGGGCGCGGGCCTCGCCGGGCGCCCGCGGGGTGGTGCGCTGCGGTCCCGCTCCTCGTGCCGTCGGCCGCGGAGCCGGGGACTCGAGCTAGTTGGACCGGCGGGGATGTTCTGTCCCACCTCTCCCTCCTCTCTCTGTCCCTCTCTCCCTCTCTCTGTCCCTCTCCTTCTTCTGTCTCTCCCTCTCCTTCTTCTGTCTCTCCCTCTCCTTCTGTCTCTCCCTCTCTTCTCTCTCTCTCTTCTCTCTCCCCCTATCTGTCTTCTCCCTCTCTCCTCTCTCCCTTTTCCCTCTCCCTTCTCCCCTCCTCTCTCTCCCTCCCTCTCTTCTCTCTCCTCTCTCCCTCTCTTTTCTCCCTCCTCTCTCTCCCTCCCTCTCTTCTCCCTCCCTCTCCCTCTTCTCTCTCCCTTCTCCTCTCTCCCTCCCTCTCTTCTCTCCCTCCCTCTCCTTCTTCTCTCTCCTTCTCTCTTTCCCTCCCCCTCTCCCTCTCTTCTCTCCCTCCTTCCCTCTCCCTCTCTTCTCTCCCTCCTCTCTCTCCCTTCTCCCCTCTCCTCTCTCCCTCCCTCTCTTCTCTCTCCTCTCTCCCTCTTTTCTCCCTCCTCTCTCTCCCTCCCTCTCTTCTCCCTCCCTCTCCCTCTTCTCTCTCCCTTCTCCCCTCTCTCCTCTCTCCCTCCCTCTCTTCTCTCCCTCCCTCTCCTTCTTCTCTCTCCTTCTCTCTTTCCCTCCCCCTCTCCCTCTCTTCTCTCCCTCCTTCCCTCTCCCTCTCTTCTCTCCCTCCTCTCTCTCCCTCTCCTCTCTCCCTCCCTCCCTCTCCCTCCCTCCCTCTCCCTCTCCCTCTCCTCTCTTCTCTCTCCTCTCTCCCTCCCTCTCTTCTCTCTCCTCTCTCCCTCTCTTCTCTCTCCTCTCTCCCTCTCTTCTCTCCCTCCCTCCCTCTCTCCCTCTCTCTGTCCCTCTCCTTCCGTCTCTCCCTCTCCTTCTCTCTCTTCTCTCTCCCTCTCCTCCTATCTCTCTTCTCCCTCTCTCCTCTCTCCCTCTCCCTTTTCTCTCTCCCCTCTCCCCTCTCCCCCTCCTCTCTCCTCTCTCCCTCTCTTCTCTCCCTCCCTCCCTCTCCTCTCTCCCTCCCTCTCTTCTCTCCCCCTCTCCCTCTCTTCTCTCCCTCTCCTCTCTCCCTCCCTCTCTTCTCTCTCCTCTCTCCCTCTCTTCTCTCCCTCCCTCCCTCTCTTCTCTCCCTCCCTCCCTCTCTCTCTCCTCTCTCCCTCTTCCCCTCTTCTGTCTGTCTGTCTCTCCCTCCCTCTCTCTCCTCCCCCATCCCCGCGGGAAGACCCGAGGGCAGGGTAGGGGCAGGTCCGTGCCTAGGGACGGGAGATGCTGACCGAAGCATCGCCCACGGAGGCAGGTGTCCGCAGGTGTCCGCTGTTCACAGTGGAACCTGAAATGGTCTTGGGAAAGAAGACGGGATTTCGGAAAAAAATACTCGAGTTCTTTTCAAACTCCCGACTTGTTTGTAGACCTCATCACAAACAGCGAGTGCACAAGCGGCATTCTCACCTGAGTGAGCCTTAGAATATTTGAATTTGGTAACGAGTGTAAATTTTACGAAATTTTGATTTGGAAGTATAACACTATAGACGATAGTGTAGTTACTCATTTGTTAAATACCAGACTTACTGCTGTCTTTACCCAAATAGAACAGCACTTTCAAACACTGAGTGGTTTTCATTAAAACTTTTTTTAATTTAAGAATTAACATTTGGGAAGCTTAGCAAAGAAGGTGAAGGCTAACGCGTGGAGTGGACTGTCCCAGTTAGAGAAAGCAGTGGATTTTTTTTGGGGGGGTGAAGGATTTTCTTTCATGTACTGGAGGGTTTTTTAAAGCATTTAAGCAACTTGGTAAATAAATTAGCAATATATGGGAGCCCTTTTCATTTTATCAATTCATAGCTGGTAATTTGGGGGAGATTTTCTTCCATTTATAAAGTTTGGTTCCACCACTCGATACTCTGTATACTGCTTGAAATATGGACTGAAGAGTATTTGGTGATAACATGTGTTCAACTTACTTTTTTTTAAAAAAAAGTTTATTTGAATGTCAGAGTTACAGGAGAGCCAGAGACAGATCTGTCTTCCATCCACTGATTCATTTCCCCGAGTGGCCACAATGGCCAGCGGAAACCAGGAGCTGCTTCCAGGTCTCCCACGTGGGTGCAGGGGCCCAAGGACTGGGCCCATCACCTACTGCTGTCCTAGGCGCTGGAACAGGGAGCTCTATTAGAAGTGAGGCAGCGGACCCATGTGGCAACAGTGTCTGGTGCTGGCACTGCAGGCAGAAGCTTACCCCTCTATGCCACAGCTCCATCTCCTCAGTTTATTGTTAATAGTTTGACAACTCTGTAGCTTTTCTACTTGTTACATGTAGTGCTGTAGCACTAGTGTTAAAATCAAAATTGTTTTTAAAGATTTATTTATTTGAAAGGCAGAGTTCCACAAGAGAGGGAGAGACAGAGATCTTGTATCTGCTGCTTAGCTCCCCAAGCACCCGGAATAGCCCCAGGCAGAGTCTGCAGCTTCATTCAGGTCTCTGAGCTTGGGGGCAGGTGCCCAAGCACTGGGCACTTCCACTCTTCCCAGGCACGTTAGCAAGGAGCTGTATTGGAGGTGGAGCAGCTGGGATGTGCTCCAGGTGACCCTTAACTCACTGTGCTACAAAGCATGCCCCTAAAATAAGGTTTTTAAATCAAAAGTTTATTTTCAGTGCGATTGTTGGATTTCAAAGTCCCGCCCTCATTCTGATGGGTCTCTGTCTAGTGGGTTTCTAATGTGTGTCTTGCACCCCCCATCCCCTCAACTTTTTACATGGGAGACTCTAGTGGAAGATGTAAACAGGTAGATACTGCTTTTTATGTTAGGATTGATGAAAGTTAAGGGGCATAACATCTGCATGCCTTGCTAGCCTTTTCCCCTCTTCTCATCTTTGTGGGAACTTGGGGTTCCTGACAGTCCCTTTTTAATACATGTGGTGCTGTTACCTTTCCCAAATGGATTTCAGAAAACTCAGAAGTCTTTTAACTTCCCTTTTCACTAATATTCTTTAATTTCACCATCTTCAAAAGTTACCTTAAAAATAACAGTAGTACACAGGTACACAGAGAGTTGAGAGAGGGGCATATATCTGATTCAGAAAAAGACATTTTTGTTTAAACACCTAGCTGTGAATGATAAATGCTGATGGGGTAAATGTTTTAAGTAGCCGTATGCTACGAAGTAGTTCAATAATTACTAATTTCCATTAAGTCATGTGTTGCAGACTATTAAAAAAAAAAGGAATCTTCAGTTATAGGATTAGGAGAAAAGGATATTTTTAGGATACTTATAATGAATTTGGCTTTTAAAGATGTTTTTCCTTGGGTTGAATCTAACAACTTGCAGTGTTGTCAAGAAATTGTGTTTGCTCATAAGGCATCGGCATTTAGCTCTAGGAATAATCATTAATGTTTGTCAGATATTTTTCATTAACTGTAGGGAAGGATTTTCTTTTTGGCTTGTGAATTCTCATGTTTTTAAGACTGAACTCTTCCCCCACTCCCACTTTTTAATTTAGCAAAGAACATTGACTTGAAAACAGGAACGTGCCTGATTTTTAACTTAAGAAAACAGATTTTTAGTCTGCGAAGGGTGGATGAGTTTCAGCTTGTTAAGGCCCTGATTGTTTGCAGGATATACCTTCCCTCCCCCAGCAGCAACCTTTTCCAAGAGTTCTATGTCTACTCACCCCTTTAAAAATTACTATTAGAAGATCCTTTAATTGAGCAGAAATTGTTTTTTAGATTCCTTTTTTAATCGGCACAAGTTAAATGAGATTTAGACTTAAGAATTGACCTTCAAATGCCTGTCGTGCTAGTTTTCTGGGGAAACCTTAATTCTGTTTTAGTATCCTGTGAAGAAGAGTTAATCCCAGGACTACTACTGTGAGGACACATTGTCCAGATTATAGTACAGGGCTGGTCCTTTCCTGGAGCTGAGAACTGTAGGGAATCAGTGGTCACAGGGTGTGGTTGGTGCTGCTGCTCCAGTACAGCTTAAATTTGTGGAGCACTTGAGCACTGCAGTTGGTTGCTGGAGTATGACTCTTTTATGTAAATTGTGTTTCCATACAGTGCTTAAGAATGACCACTGTTTGGGGTGAGTGTTTGACAAAGTGCTTCTTGGGATGCCCACAAACCATATTGGAGTGCCTGGGTTCAAGTCCTGGCTCCACTTCCAACTCTGCATCCTGCTGACATGCACCCTGGGCAGCAGCAGTGATGGGTGAAGTAGTTGGGTCTCTGCCCCCAACATGAAAGGTCTGGATTGAGTTCTTGCTTTCTGACTTAGGCCTGGCTCAGCCCAGCTTTATGTGGGCATCTGGAAAGTGATCCAATAGATAGGAGTGTGCTCTCTGTCTTTCAAATGAATAGAAGTAAGTAGAAGTAAGAAGAAAAAAACAGGAGAGCGATCACACTTATATGGAGGTCATTCTGGTAGGGTCTCTGTCTTCCTTTCTTCCCCTCCCTCAAATGGTGTAGGGGATGACAATGGCAGTGTAGGATCCTTTCCTTTAGAAAATGTCAGCTCAGGAGGCATTTCACAACAGAGAAACTCTAGTATACGGGAATATAAGAATCTATTAATCTTAGTTATGTGTTTAGACATAGTAACTGGAAGTTAGACATAGTAACTGGAAGAGGTAAATTCTGCTTTTGTATCGAATTCTTTTTAATTTTTTAGGCCTTAACAAGACATGTTGTCTCAATACAGTTATCACACTTCAAAAAGATAATAAATTTTTTTTTATTTTATTTTTGACAGGCAGAGTGGACAGTGAGAGACAGACAGAGAGAAAGGTCTTCCTTTTGCTGTTGGTTCACTCTCCAATGGCCGCCGCGGTCGGTGCGCTGCGGCCGGCGCACCGCGCTCATCTGATGGCAGGAGCCAGGTGCCAGGTGCTTCTCCTGGTCTCCCATGCGGGTGCAGGGCCCAAGCACTTGGGCCATCCTCCACTGCACTCCCGGGCCACAGCAGAGAGCTGGCCTGGAAGAGGGGCAACCGGGACAGAATCCGGCGCCCCAACCGGGACTAGAACCCGTTGTGCCGGCACCGCAAGGCAGAGGATTAGCCTGTTGAGCCACGGCGCCGGCCAAAGATAATAAATTTTTAACACAATCGAATAGCAGTCAGTGATTTTGTAAATAGTTATAGTCTCCCTCCCACCCCCCAATCCATTCCTCTTGACGCTTTCAGTAAGCTGAGTGGAAAGAAGTAGGAACAGAAATGTAGACTTGAGATGTGTCAGAAAAAATAATTTTAGCTTCATTTGGGAATTTACTTTGGTTCGTAAATTGAGAGGATCCCGTTCCCTTTTACCTTCTAAGTATATCTAAATCCTTAGTGATTTGTTTGTTTTGCTTTAAGATACTCTAATTAGCTTACTTTTTTAAAGTAAGGATGAAGACTGTCCAGTTAGTTCAACATCTAGTACATGTTTCCAATTTTGTATCAGGAGAGGGTATTTTGTCTAACTACAGGACTTTTTGTAATCTTCCACCAATATCTAGTAGTAGTCAGGGATTGCAGAGAAAGTGGAGATGGTAGAGAGATTGAAAAAACATGTGAAATTGGTTTCAGGATGTGTGTTTTCCCTTTTATCTGTGGTTCCAAAAGAATTTATTTGAAGCAGCTATGAAACATTACACTTTCATTTTCATCTGCCAGGGAATCTATCTTTTTCTTTCCTGTTTTTGTTTTCTAGGAGTTCTGAGTTGTATCAGCTAGGCCATATTTTTTTTTTCCACCTTGTGAAACTCCTTTAAAGGTGAAGCATACTTGATGCCATAAGGCAAGAAAGCGCTCAGGAACCTCTCCCTGCCCCACTGGCTTGGATCATGGTTTCTCAACTCTGCACTGTTTATCTTATTTTTTTTTAAAATTGTATTTACTTATTTAGAGTTAGAGACAGAGGGAGAGACAAGAGAGAAGGGTCTTGAGAAAGGTCTTCCATCCACTGGCCTGCTCCCCAAATGGCTGCAATGGCTGGAGCTGAGCTGATCTGAAGCCAGAAGCTTCCTCTGAGTCTTCCTAAGTGGGTGCGGGGACCCAGACACTTGGACTGTCTTCTACTGTATTCCCAGGCCATAGCAGAGAGCAGCCCAGACTAGAACAGGTGCCCATATGGGATGCCAATGCTGCAGGCTGAGGCTTAGCCCACTGTTGATATTTTAGGCTGGATACTTTTTTTTTTTAATTTTTTAATTTTTTTATTTATTTGACAGGTAGCGTTAGAGACAGAAAGATCTTCCTTCTGTTGGTTCACTCCCCAAATGACCGCTCTTCCTTCTGTTGGTTCACTCCCCAAATGACCGCTACGGTTGGCTCTGCGCTGATCCAAAGCCAGGAGCCAGGTGCTTCTTACTTGTCTCCCATGCGGGTGCAGGGGCCCAAGGACTTGGGCCATCCTCCACTGCCCTCCTGGGCCACAGCAGAGAGCTGGACTGGAAGAGGAGCAACAGACTAGAACCCGGTGCCCATATGGGATGCCAGCGCCGCAGGCGGAGGATTAACCTAGTGAGCCACAGGCTGGCCCCCTGGATACTTACTTGTTGTAGGGAATGGTACTTTGCATTGTGGGGTGTGTAGTAGCACCCCTGACTTACATGCACTGGATGTCTGTACCACCCTCCACAATTGTGACAACCAGGACCAGCATTGTGGGGTAGCAAGTTAAGCTTTTGCCTGCAATGTCCACATCCCATTTGACACCAATTCGAGACCTGGTTGCCCCTCTAACATTCCAGCTCCTTGCTAACATGCCTGGGAATGCATTGGAAGATGGCCCAAGTCCTTGGGCCCCTGCACCCAAGTGGGAGACCTAGAGGAAGCTTCAGGCTCCTGGCTTCAGCCTAGCCCGTCCCGACCATTGCAGCCATTTGGAGAATGAATCAGTGGATGGAAGACCTTGCTCTTTCTGTCTCTCCTCCTCTCTCTCTAACTCTGCCTTTCAAAAAAGAAAAATCTTAAAAATTGTGCCAACTAAAAAGGCCTCCAGGCATTACCAGATGTCCCTTTGTGGTAGTAAAGTGTGACCTTAGTTGATATCATTGACTTGGGCCCCCCATTAAACTGTCTTAAAACACTTTCCTGTCTAGTGATTACTATAATTTTTAGTAATTAGTAATAGTCTTTACCACTATAAGCTGGGTGAGGATGGTGATTGTGTATCCTCAGTTCTTCATATCCTTGGTACATAGCACAGTATCTTCATACATAATATAAATACCAAATAAAGACTTCCTGAGTGAGTGGATAGGTGATATAGTAGATAGTGGAATGGCCTTGGCCAAAAGAGTTAGCATTCCAGGACATTTGGTTTTAAAATAAATGACCAACTTAGATATTTGGGCTCCCTGTTAGTGGAACTGTGGTTAATTTGGTGTAAAGTTAGGGTTTTTTTTTTTTTTTTTTGAGAACTTTGTAGGTCTAAGCATTATTTTAAAGATCGTTTTATGGCACTGTAACGGTATAGGAGATTAGGCAGAAATTTTAAACAGGACTCTGATCTGTTTATGATTTTCACTTCTTAATATGAGGGAAGTAGGTGAGAAGGGGCTACAATGTTGAAGATTCCAGTTAGGTTCAATTCATTCTGAATTTTATGTTGTATAGTAAGTATGGTTTTTATTTGCAAATCCACTTTTGTTTTTCAGTTTAAGATGGTATATAGTAAAATTATTTCTCTTACATTAAATATTTAAGGATACAAACAAAATTGGGATTGTTGATAAATATTTTCAAATTTTGTTTGACTTGAGTACTACAGTCTTAATCATTAAGAATTAAAATATTTTGGCATTATTGAAATTCATATCATCTTATTCTAGACTTACTTGCACGGAGTTTGTTATAGACATTTTGATTCCCCCATCTCCCAAATAGTCATTTCATGTTCTTTGGCTGTGTTTTTAAAAGGGATATGGGTAACTTAGAGTTAGTGGTATTACTGCTTGCATATGCAATTTCAGATATCTCTTTCTAGGGCCAGTTTTGCTGTTATTGGAGAACTTCTAACTCATATTGGTATGAGAATGTAATCAACTTTGACCTTGAACACTGCCTGAGCTCCTGCACACTCAAGTGAGCTCATTGTATCTGGTTTGGTTTTCTCAACATCTTTCTCTACTCCTCTCTCTCAGGATTGTGCCTCTACTCCTGCTTGTACAGACTGCTTTTCCAGCAGCATGGACACAAGAAGCATAGTAAGATGATTATAACCACGTAAGGCAGGCCCTTTGGAAACCTTTAGGCTTAAATTGGTAGTGAAATGATGTATTGATTATATGGTCGTACTTGGGAAGCAGAATGAAATTTGTCACTTAGAATATATTACTAATCTTCAAGAGCATTTAGGGATTAAGTTGAATTTCTACACAAAAAATTTTGGAATTTCTTCCCAAGAAAAACTATTAATGCACTTAATAGTAAGCATAAATCATATGTAAGATCTTGTTACATTTACTTATATTCTGCTCCACAGAGTTTTACTGTATTTTTTTTTTTTTTTTGGTAAAAGAAAACATAATTTGAGTGAGATGTGTAGACCCCATTATTTAATGGCTGAAAATTAAATACATCTTATCTTTTGAGGAAGTTCTTCAAACTATAAGATGGCAAATTATTGGCACACATGTTATAGAAATGGAGAAGAAAAGGCTAAAGCAAATTTTAATTTTCTAATTAGAGAGGAGCAGATTGTAGTAGAGGGTACTGTTATGTGAAATAAATGTGGATTAGAAATAATTCTATAGCCTGGATTTCTTACCTGAATTAATTTTGCCTTAAGTTTAGTTGTAAACATGATGCATTTATTCTTTCTGAGTTTGATTTGTGCATTTATTTTGTCTAATTCTATTTTATGAGCATTTGATACAGCTGTATTATAAACTTAGGAAGGAGTATGTAAATGTGTTAAAATACATGTTGGAGGTCAAGAAATATTTCAAGAACATGAACATTACCTCAATCAGGAATGAGGAATTGAATTTTCATGTTCTTTGATGACAGTTATTAGGGTAATGCATGCCAAATGTGTTTCTAAAATAATTTTGCAACTTAATGTAATATATGTAAATTGTCTTGAAAGACCTGGAGTTTCATGTCTTTTATTCATTCATTCATTTAATTAATACTTAGTGAATGCTGATTTTGTGTCAGGTTTTTTTTCCTTTTTATTTTGCCTCCTGGGATACAGTGGTAAACCAGATAGGCAAAAACCATAGCCTGTTAGACCTGACATTCTTGGGATCCCTCTCCTTTTGCCTCCTCAGCACCATGCCTAATGAACTTGCTCCAGAGCTTGGCCATCTCCACTGGCCCTTGGATGGCTGCTTTGCTAGGAACTGGGCTGATGTAGCGCTTCTCTTGCCTCAGTCCTGCCTGGTCCATTCTCATCATTCTGTCCCCAGAGTCCAGGTGGTTCATCTGCTCGAAATAGAGTCTTAAGAGCAGACTTATTTAAACAAAAGTGTTAACTCTTAATATTTTTCTAACAACTGAAAAATATGACTAGCTACATCCTTACTTTATACCAAACTAGGATCATATATTTAACAAAAATGTTGGATATTTTGGAATGCACATTTGGGATTTCTTTTAAACTATAGTTTTAAGGATGTTTTCTTTTGTCAATCAACTAGATCCCACATGTACCTTTTGTTAAGTGATGACCAAAGCTTTATGAATTTAGAAAACTGATAAGCAGTTTTGTTTTAAAAACAAACTTTCCCTGATTAAGGATGTGAAAAAAATTGGTGTTTCTGGGTTTGTTTGGATAGCTATCAAGTGGAGGATGAAAGTTTTGAGTCATGTACTTTAATGTGTAGAACTTGGGAAATCATATAAAGATTTTGGTGTAGTGATAGTGAGTTGTAGTATCTCAAAAGATTTACCAAAAATCCCTAACTAATGGCTTTTATTTAGTAATGATTTTGATGTTAAATTTTGATGGTAAAAAATTAGATATAAGTGTTTTGAATTAGATTTAGGTGTTTATTGAGATACTTGAAGTATAAGAGTAAAAAATTGTTTGGAGTAAAAGATTTTAGTCTTTTTTCCTCTTCAGAATGAGTATTGAGTAAGTAAAATTTCTGCAAACTAAAACATCTGATTGAGCAGATGTCTGCTTTATATAACAGTCGCTCCCTGGGATGGAAAAACGTCTGGCTTATGTGCTTTTCAAATACTTTTACTTTACCCAGCGTTTGTTTAAAAACCACTTCATAAGACAGTTGTCCCTCCATATCCATGGGGAATTGGTGCTGGAATCTCCCGTGCATACCAAAATCTGTGGATGCTCAAGTCCTTTATAGAAAATGGTGTAGTATTTACATGCAACCTGTGAACATTCTCGTGTATACTTTAAATAAACCTCTACGTAAGATACCTAATACAGTATAAGTGCTGTGCAAATGGTTATTATATACCATATTATTTGGAGAATAATGACAAGAAAATAGTCTGTACATATTCAGTATAGATATAGATTCTTTGTTTCTGATCTGTGGTTGGCTTACTGCCAGTGGAACCCATGGGTACAGAGAGTTGACTGTGTCTGGTGTTTTAGGTTCTGCTGTATTTTCCCCTCAGCCATTGTAAATCTTTAGGATAACTTTGTGAGAACAGTTAGGTAGGTGCTACCCCATTTTACAAATTAGGAAACTGAGGCCCATTATTGGGATCTTTGGTTTTTTTTTTTTAGACCCAAGAAATGCAGGTTGTAAATATCAGGGTTAGGGCACAGATGAGCAGTGCTAAGTTTTCAACCCCTGGTGCAGATGTTTTTCTTAACTCTTTTGTGTAAAAGAGAACCATAACTGAGACTTTGATTTTCATCATTTTTTTTTACTGCCATGATGTTCAAAAATGAATTGACTTCCTTTTTCCCCATTCTTCTAAGTTTTATTTTTCTAGCTCCACACTTTCAGAAAAATTGCAAGAATGATACAGTTTTAGTGTATATATCTTGCAGATTCCTCTGTTTTATGTTAACTTCACTTTCTTACTGTCTTACTTTGTACACATATAAACACACAAACCATTTTTCCTGAACATTTTGAAATTAAACTCAACTCCTGGTAACATTTACTTCTAAAGGTTATGCTTTCTAAAAACAAGCATGTCTTACATAACCATACCACAGTGATCAAAATCAGAAAAGTAACATTGATGTGTCTGTTGTGAGCATTATCTTACTCTGATTTCACTAATTGTACCAGTGGCATCTTGAATCTAGTTTGTCCTGTGTCACACATTCACTTGTCTGTAGTCTTTAGTCTGGAACAGTTGGTTGCTCTTTCCTTTTATGACCTTTGAGATGATATTTGATAAGAATAGCCCAGTTAATTTTAGAATTCCTTAATGCTGTCTACTATTTATGATTACATTTATGTTATGTGTTTGGCGAGACTGCTGAAGTGGTATTAGTCATTCTCAGTGCATCACATCAGAAAGCATGTGATGTCCATTTGTCCCACTAATAAGGATATTAGCTACCATGTTTCTCCACTGTAAAGTTAACCTTTTCGTTTTTGTAACATGTATCTTAGGGGGAGATATTTTCATGTAAATACTGTGTTACTCATCAAATTTTCACCAGCTTGTTTTAGTGTGTATTCAATTCTTGAGTGAATCACTTAGTACAAGATGATTGCCAACTGGCAATTTTCTGTCTCCTATATTTGTTATTTGATATTCTCTAAGAGCTTTACTTTCTTCGTATTTATGATGTGTACGTCCTTTTCATTCATTTTTTTTTAATACCTTGTCTCAGTTTTGGCTCATCAGAGCCTCTTCATGCTCTTTGCCCTTTAGTCAAGTGCTCATCATTTTTTTTGAGTACTTATTTTCTCGTATAATAAAGATGCTCCCACTTCAGCCCTGGAGTTGGTCATTTCTCCAAGAAGCTGTACTTTCTTTTAATGGATATTTCTTTTTTTTTTTTTTTTATAACGCTTTTATTTAAAGAATATAAATTTCCAAAATACAGCTTATAGATTACAATGGCTTCACCCCCCATAACTTTCCCCCCACCCGCAACCCTCCCCTTTCCCACTCCCTCTCCCCTTGTCCTTAATGTGCTGTACATTGTGAATTAATACTATAACTAGTACTCCAACAGTATTTTTCACTTTGTGTTGCTATGTGAGGGCAAACTGTTGAAATCTTTACTTAATATATAGTAAACTGATCTTCTGTATATAAAGAGAATTGAAAATGAATCTTAATGGATATTTCTTTATTAACAGAGCTAGACATTATATATTTAAATATATTATGTAAATACACATACATGCCCCAAATGTATCTGTAGTATATCTGTCTAAAAACCCGTGAGTTAAGTGTCCAGTTCCAGGTTAATACTATAGGGCCCTTTCTCAATCTAATTCCTTTCTCTGACAGTGAAAAACCTGGCCTCTGTTATCTGTATTTATTTACTGTTACTTACTGTTTGCTCATTCCTAAAATACAGAGAGTAGTTTCACAATTGCTATGCATGTGTCTGTGAAAACAGACCTATGGACTAGAGTTTTAATGTTTGTTTATAATTCATCTTTTGTTTAGCCTGAGGTTATTTATATATTAAAATACTGTGTGTAAACATTGCTTAGTTTTCTTTTAATATTTTTCAGCTATTTGAGATATAATTAAACTCAATTCTTTTCTTGTATTTCATTTTGAATTTTTTCCTATTTTAGCCTTTTTTTTTTTTTAAGTATATGAGACATTAAGGATAATTTGACTTCAGTCCGCTCAACTTTTTCCTTCCTTCATCATTGTAACCACTTAGGCTCTGGTTTAAAAAGGAGAGCGATAACAGACTATTAAAGTTTTTCAAGTAGCATCCCGAAATTCAGAGGCTCAGATGTAGAGAGGAGCTCAAGTGAAAGGTCTTTTTCTAATAGTGCAGATTCTGCTGGTGGTTTTTAAGAGCATATGCTCATAGAACATTCATTCTCTGTGAGTGGACTCTCCAGGAGTCAGCAGACTTTCTGCAGAGTATCAGATAGTAATATTTGTGGCCCACAAAACCTATAATTTTTACTTTGGCCTGTGTGACTGGGTCGATATAATGGTATGGTGCCAGTCACCAAGATGGGTAAATCAGGGACCTTAAGAAGCTTGAGGAGAAAAATAGTTTGAAGTTGAGGATGGATGAAGGATCATTTTCCCCCCCACCAAGAATAAAACAAAGAGTCTCTCTGTGGAACAGTGATTAAAATTACCTAAAAGACTATTATTGTTGCCATTTTGTTGAAAATAGTAGTTTTGCACATCTTGAATATTGTATCTGTGGAATGTTAAGATGGAGATGCCAGCTGTATATATGGATCAAGAGAGTAGACTAGAAATGAAGACATAAAAGATACTGTGATTTTCTAGGGAGATGATGTATAGGGTTATAGCAAAATCTTGGAATGTTTCATCTTCCTCAGATGGGTCAGTCGGAGGATATTTCTTTCTCTTAGTTGAACTTAGACTCTTTCATTCTGTCCTACTCTTTGCGAGTCTAAGGACATTTAAAAGTACTGTGCTTGATTTTAAATTGTACAGCCAGATGTTTTTGCATGTGATTAAAGCTTCAGTGCATTGCAAGTCCTTGAATAAAATTGAGGTACATTTTGTTTCATTTCTTAACATCAGTCTAGTGATATCACTTGACATTTTATTTACTCTCTTAATCACATGGTCCTTTACCTTTACTCTTATTTTTTTTTAAGATTTGTTTTTTTGAGCGAGTAAAAAGGGGAGGATGGAAGAGGAGAAGTGGGAGGGATACCGATGAATCTGCTATTTACCATCAACTGGTTCACTCCCCAGATAGCTCAGATAGCTGTCCCAGCCAGGAGCGCGGCTCCCACGTGAGTGTCAGGGGCTCGTGCTTGAGCTGTCGGCTGTTGCTTCCGAGCTGCTTTATCAGGGAACTGGATTGGAAGCTGACGCGAGATTTGGGATGTAGGTGTCCCAAGTGGTGACTTGAACCTACTTTGCCACAGTGCCCTTCCCATCCTTAGCTCTGTTGTAACCAATGTATTTTGAATATGGAATTGTGAATTTAATTACTGAATCATTAGACAAATCCCTTATTACCAGTTAATACCATTTTGGGTACTTGTTAGGAAGAAGCTTTCAAATAAATTATTTTCATTTAACATTTCACCATTACTATTTTTAACTTAATTAATTTATTTTTTGACAGGCAGAGTTAGAGAGAGAGAGAGAGAGAGAGAGAGAGAGAGAGAGAGAGAGAAAGAAAGGTCTTCCTTTTTCCATTGATTCACCCCTCAGTGGTCGCTATGGCCAGCATACTGCAGCCTGTGTGCCGCGCTGATCCGAAGCCAGGAGCCAGGTGCTTCCTCTTGGTCTCCCATGCGGGTGCAGGGCCCAAGCATTTGGGCCATCCCCCACTGCCTTCCCAGGCCACAGCAGAGAGCTGGACTGGAAGAGGAGCAACTGGGACAGAATCCTGCGCCCCAACCAGGACTAGAACCCGGGGTGCTGGCAGGTGGAGGATTAGGCAAGTGAGCCACGGCGTGAGCCCATTACTAGTTCTAAAACTTAGAGGAGACAACATTTGTGTTTTTATTTGGGTGTTTAAAAAAACACATGAGAAAGAACTGAAATGAAAGTAGATTGAATTCTAGAGAAAATATAGCTGAAGTTATTTTCCCATATGTGAGTGTTTATTATATAGCATGTTTTTATTTTTTGTTTTATTTATTTATTTGAAAGTCCGAGTTATAGAGAGAGATCTTTCATCTGCTGGTTCACTCCCCAGATGGCTACAATGACTAGGGCTGGGCAGTGCTGAAGCCAGGAGCTAAGAACTTGATCTGGGTGTCCTGTGTGGGTGGCAGGCATGGAAACACTTGGGCCATCTTCTGCTGCTTTTCCCAAGCCATTATCAGGGAGCTGGATTGGAAATAGAACAACAAGGACACAAACCAGCACCCATATGGGATGCTGGTGTTATAGGTGGCAGCTTTACCTGCTATAGCACAATGCTGGTCTTTGTATTTTATTTTCTTTAGTGGAGAATCATTTCTGTAATCTTGTTTTAGAGTTGAGTAGCTAAAAAACCATTACAGTCAAGTTACATGTTTACAAGCTGCCGGTATAACTAAAGTTTGTGGTTCTGTAATTGGACTCCTTGTTTATTCTTATGCTTAAAAAAATTACAGAATTTTAGTTCTGAAAGACTTATTGTCATTAAGTAGATTTATTTTATAGCTAGGAATCAAGATCCCAGAAGTGATGAAACTTGTTATCACAGCTTATTGGGAGCACATGGTTAGTGGCCAAATTAGAACAAATTTATAATCTTTGTGTCTCAGTTCACCGTTTTCATTTTTTTTCCTTCATAGGTTATTTTTTAAAAGATTGATTTATTTATTTGAAAGTCAAAGTTACACAGAGAAAAAGGAGAGGCAGAAAGAGAGAGGTCTTCCATCCGCTGATTCACTCCCCAATTGGCTGCAACGGCCGATGCTACGCTGATCTGAAGCCAGGAGCTTCATCTGGGTCTCCCATGTGGGTGCAGGGGCCCAAGGTCCTGGACTATCTTCTACTACTTTCCCAGGCCATAGAAGAGCTGGATCAGAAGTGGAACAGCTGAGTCTCAAACTGGCACCCGTATAGGATGCCAGCACCACAGGTGGTGGCTTTACCTGCTATGCCACAGCGCTGGCTTTCCTCATAGGTTATTTTAAATGTGATTTTTGATAATTTTTGTTTGGTACAGGATGAATAGGAATTTCTGGGTTTTAGTAGATGATTATCATTTCATTCCCCCTTTTAAAAAAAGAAAACAACATTTATTTGTTTATTTGAAAGGCATAGTAGAGAGAGGGAGGGACAGAGAGATCTTCATTTGTTGGTTCACTCCCCAAATGGCTGCAGTGGCTGGGGCAGTGCCAGGCTGAAGCCAGGAGCCCAGAGCTGCTGCTGGGTCTCTTGTGCAGGGTCCCAAGCACTTGGGCCATCTTCAGCTGCTTTCCCAGGCACATTAGCAAGGAACTGGATCGGGACTGAAGAGCTGGGACATGAACGATTGCCTCCATCATGGGCAGCAGCTGCTCTACCTACTATGCTGGAATGCTGGGCCCCTCTTCATGCTCACCCTGGGGCAGAATAAGGAACAAACCATGGTGCTGCTACTCTCCTGCTTCTCGAATAGGGTGCCATGGAAGAAGCTTTCCTTGGCAGGGAGGTGCTGCCCTGCAGCTCTTGGTCGTTTTCCAGTAGCTCACTCTACAATGCTGAGTTTATGAGCCCAAGTACAAAGCTCAGGTGGCCTGAGCTGTACTTTGTAAGAAAGGAATGCAGTGGCTCTATTTGCCACCTTTCTGGTTTTCACATTTTAATAATGATGGCTACTTTGTAACTATTTCGTTCAGTTAACTACAAACTAATCTTTAGAAGGCTCCTGCTACTAGTGTTTTAAACCATGGATAGGCTGTAATACTGTTGCTGTCAAAGACGTGATAGAAAACATTTGGCTGCAAGGAAGGAGATGGTGGTTTTCTCATTCGTGAAATGGGAGTAGACAAGATAACCTGTAGGATCCCTTAAACAGTAGTCCTAATGAAAAGGGTTCCTAATTGTTTTCTTAGCTTCAGGTGTTCATTTTTTTTATTTATTTTAAAGATCATCCATTAATTTGCAGAGTTGCAGAGAGAAGGAGAGAGAGAGGTCTTCCATCTGCTGGTTAACTCCCCAGATTGTTGCAATGGCCGAAGCTAAGCAAGTCCAGAGCCAGGAGCTTCAAATGGGTCTCCTACATGGGTGCAGGGGCCCAAGGACTTGGGCCATCTTCCACTGCTTTTCTAGGCCATAGCAGAGAGCTGGATCGCAAGTGGAGCAGCTGGGACTTGAACCAGCATCCATATTGGATGCAGGCACTGCTGGCAGTGGCTTCACCCGCTGCACCACAGTGCCAGCCCCTCAGTTATTCATTTTAAAAAGTCCTACTGGTGACTTCCCTGTTTTCCAGCGTTGGTTTGAATATTTAAAAATCTAATAATTTTTTGAGTATTTGGATGGCCACAGAATGCTAGGAAAAGCAGTTTTTTAAAAGAAAAACCTGGGGTTGGACGTTTGGTGTGGTATAATGTCTGAAATCAGAGTGCCTATTTGAGTTGCAGCTCTATCCAGTTCCAGCTTCCTGCTGGTTTATACTCTGGCAGGCAGCAGGTGATGGCTCTCACCCTTGCACCATGTGGCTGGGTGAATCTGGATTGAGTTCCAGGCTCTTTGCTTTGGCCTGACCCATCCCCAGCTGTTCAGGGCATTTGGAAAAGGAGCTGGTATATGGGAGTTTTCTTTATTTCCTTGTCTCTTCCTGCCTATCAGAAAAATGAACCAGGAGAATCCCTGGAATTGGAGCATTGCAGCATCGTTAGGGGTATTTTTGTTACTCTGGGAAATAGCTTCATGTTATAACATATTTTAGAAACAAACTTTAGGGGCCAGAACTGTGGTACAGCAGTTATGCCACCACCTGCGATGTTGGCTGGCATCTTATATAAGCCATCAGTTCAAGTCACGGGTGCTCCACTTCCTTCCTAGCTCTCTCCTATTGCACCTGGGAAGGCAGCTGAAGGCCACCTTGTAGGAGACCCAGGTGGAGTTTCAGGCTCCTAGTTTTCAGTGTGGCTCAACCCCAGTTGTTGGAGACATTTGGGGGAGTTAACCAGTGGATACTGCCTCCCCACTTTCCCCATAACTGCCTTTCAGATAAATAAGTGTCTTTTATTTTTTTAAAAAAGGTCATTTTATTATGCCTTTTGTTTGGCAAGATATCAGGGTTTTTAAAAATTAAAAAAAGATAAGCTTCATTGGTTAGAGAGATACAGAGAGCTTCCATTCTCTGGTTCACTACTAAGTGCTTGCTTTGCCTTGGGCTAGGCTAGAGTGAAAGGCAGGAGTTAAGTATACAATCCACGTCTCCCATGCTTGTGGCAGAAACCCAATTAATTACTGCAGCCTCCCAGAATCTGCATTGGTGAAAAGCTGGAGTGGACAGTCTAACCCCTCAGAATCTGTGGAATGTGGGCTTCTCAACAGTTATGCTAAATGCCTATTCTCTTATACTTTAAATTGTACTTATTTTCATTTTATTTGAAAGCATCGAGACAACTGAGTCCAGGTTCTCCCATGTACTGGAGCATCCCCTGCTGCCTTCCCAGGATGCACGTTAGCAGGAAGCTGGATTGGAAGGAGCCAGGACTGGAACAGGTGCTCCAGTGTTACCTGCAAGTGCCCCAAACAGCATCTTAACTGCTGTGCTCCTTTGAGATGCCGGCCTTGCAGGCAGCAGCCCTGTTTTCTGTAGTAAATCTCATTTCTCTTGTTTCCAACTGAGTGTAAATTCATTTAGAGTCTGAAGACATCCTCTTGTAGAACTTCTTATTTTGGCACTGACGTACATTGTGTGCCTGTGTTTTCATGAAGCAAAATCAGAAGCGCTTTTGGATTCCCCAGACTTTTAAATACCTCTTAAGTATGTTCTACCTGTTAAATGCAGATATGAAGGTGAGGAGGGAATGAACACCAAAGATGCCAAGTCACTAACAGTTAGATTAATGTACATATTATAAATAGTGTGTAACGTGCACATGGATGTATCCACAAAGTACCTGTGTTATGTTTTGGAAACTTTTATGATTACTAGTGATTGTCAAAGCTGACAGTCGTAAATCAGAATTAGGAATCTATATTATAACTGTACGTGTGTGACTGTCTTCTTCAACCTCAGTGGATTGTTAGACATTTGAGATATGGATCTTGGTAGTATTTTTTGTTTGCTTTCTTAAGGGCTTAGTGCTGTGCCTTTCTTCAATAGCTAGTCAGTGGATGTTGGCTTCATTGGACTTAAGTCACCATTTAGCTTGAATTTGGTTTTGCATTCCCCAATTCTTTGTTTTTAGTTGATTTTACCTTGGTGATGACACTTTATTGTGTCTTCATATCTGCATTTAACAGTTAAGAGTGTCATGATCAAAACAAATTTGGAAATTGTATGCAAGGATCGTTGTAAAGGTGATATAGGAATTATTTCAGAGTGAAATAAATTGTTTATATCTATGATTATTTATGTAGGATTATAGGTATAGGGGGGAGAAATTAATGTCTTCGACCATGGTTTTGACATTCCACTTCCTTGGTTAAAATTTTGTCATCTAGATTTGAGTAAATTTAGTATTGTGGCAGTTACACAAATTTGTTTTGCTTGCTTGTATTTGGTCATCTGATTGCCTTTAGAACCTAGTAAGCCACTTCATTTATTTGTTTAAAGATTTATTTTTATTTTATTTGAAAGAGTTACAGATAGAGAGGGCGAGAGAGAGAGAGAAACCTTCCATCTGGTGATTCACTCCGCAGATGGCTAGGACTGGGCCAGGCTGAAGTCTGGAGTCAGGAACTTCATCCAGGTCTCGCATGTGGGTGGCAGGTGGCAGGGGCTCAAACACTTGGGCCATCCTCTGCTGCTTTTCCAGGCCGTCAGTCAGGAGCTAAATCAGAAGTGGAGCAGCTGGGACATGAACTGGTGCCCATATGGGATGCTGGCGTCGTCGTGGGCATTGGTTTTACCAGCTATGCCATAATGCCAACTCCCTCAGTAAGCTACTTTATCAAAGTCAAATCATTATATATCTGAACACCTAATATGTGTAACTGGTTTAGATACTGTAGATATTAAAAAAATTCTATTGGCCGCTGTTTGAAGAATTTATAGTTTGCAAGACCAAAGTTTTCCTAAATGCACAGATGGGTAGAGATAGAGTGATTGGAAAGATTGATCAATCAGTTGATGATCCATGTGTGTTTTCATGTACATGCACATATACACCTGTGCATGTACATATATCACTGGTAGCAGGATTTGACTTTAGATACAAAAGCCAATCCTTTTTTCTATTGTTTTTGACTATAACAAGAGAAAAACCCTACTTTAGTAGCACTGTATTTTGCATGTCTGGATATTTGCTATCTGGTAGATAACTGTGGTACAGAGGGTTAGCCTGCCACGTGAAATGCCTGTGTCCTATAACAGAGTGCCTGGGTGTGAGTCTTGTCCCCACTTCCCATCCAGCTACTGCTAATGAGCCTGTGGGGAGGCAGAAGTTGATGGCTCAGGTGCTTGGGGCCCTGCCACCCAGGTGGAATACTCAGATTGCTGGCTTCAGCCTGGCTCAGCCCTGGCTGTTGAGGGCATTTAGGAAGTGAACCAGAGGATGGAAGATCACTCCTTCCTCCCTTTTCATGTTGCTCTGCCTTTAAAGTAAAAATAAATAAAAGGTAAGAAAGCTAAAAAGGCAGAGCCTCTGATGTTAAAAAAGAGAGAGAGATTGAACTTTAGATTCAGTCTTTGGCCCGCAGTATTATTTAGAGAGAATTTATTAGTGTTCTCCTTTTCCTTGTAATTTATTTTATTTTTTTAAAGATTTATTTTATTTATTTGAAAGGCAGAGTTACACAGAGAGAGAAAGGTACAAAGAGATATTTTCCTTCCATCCACACTGGCTCACTCCCCAGATGGTCACAACAGCCAGAGCTGGGCCAGGCTGAAACCATGAGTTTCATCTGGGTCTCCCATGTGAGTGGCAGGATCCCAAGCACTTGAACCATCTTCTGCTTTTCCCGGGACATTAGCGGGGAGCTGGATCAGAAGTAGAGCAACCAGGACTTAAACCGGTGCCCATGTGGCATGTTGGCATTGTAGGTGGTGGCTTTACCTTCCCCCTGTAATTAATTTTAATACTATCAGTTAAGAGCTGTAGGCTACAGCAGTATCTTTCAAAAAATATGAATACATTTTTTACCACAACCCGTAGAAAGAAATATAGTTTGTGTCATGATCCGGTAGTCACATATGTAGACAGGAAGAAAGGTATCAGGGGCCCGTGCTGTGGTGTAGCGGGTAAAACCACTGCCTGCAGTGCCAGCATCCCATATGGGCACCAATTCTAGTCCCGGCTGCTCCACTTCTGATCAAGCTCTCTGCTATGGCCTCGGAAAGCAGTATAAGATGACCCAAGTCCTTGCACCCATATGGGAGACCCGAAGAAGCTCCTGGCTTCAAATGGGCACAGCTCTGGCCATTGTGGTTACTTGGGTAGTGAACCAGTGGATAGAAGACCTCTCTCCCTCCCTCCTCCTCTCTGTGTGTAACTCTGCCTTTCAAATAAATAAATCTTTAAAAAAATGATATCATATAAGATTGGTCAGTCTTTTCATTATTTTTTGTTTTAACTGGGTGAGAATTGCCTTGAAAAAGTGTTTATCAAGATGTTGACTAGATTATGCTTTGAAAACCATCTGAGTGGAACAAATGGCCTGAAATAAAATGTACTAGGCCTTTAAAACTATTCATTTGAAAGGTAGAGTGACAAAGGGAGAGAACCAAAGAGATTTTTATCTGCTGATTTCACTCCGCAAGTACTGCAGTAATCAGGGCTGGGCCAGGCCGAAGCCAGGAGCCATGAACTGTATCTGGGTTTCCTGCATGAGTGGCAGGGACCACTTGGGCCATCTGCTGCTGCTTTCCCAGGCACATCATCAGAGAACTAGATTAGAAGCTGAGCAGCCAGGACTCAAACCCCTGCTCTGATATGGGATATTGACATTACAAGCAGCTGGCCCCCGCCTTTGACTTCTTAAAGTATGTAAAGTCACTAGTAAAAATTTCATGGCTCTTGTATTGACTTCATATTACCTTTTTCTTTCAGACACTGTATTTTTCAGTTCTAAAATTTCCAGTTGCTCTTGTTTTTGTAGTTTCTCTTTGAAATTATTTCAAAGTGTTTCCATATACCTTGCTGAGCATGATTATAACTTCTTGGATAATTCCAACTCCTGTCATTGGCATTGAGCAGTGTATAAATTTACATGTGTGTGTGTGTGTGTGTGTGATTTTTGTACTGTTGTGTATGTTGCTTGTATACTGGACATTATTGGTATAATATTGGAAGACTTCATTTAACTCTCAAAAGAATGTTTCTGTTTATCAGGCATTCACCCTGGTTATATTCAGGTTAAAGGTTCTATCTTTTTGTGCTGGTCTCAGACTTAGTTCATTTTCAGAGCATTTGCTCTGCTCATTGCATGTGCCTAGTGCACATTCCACTTGTGCGTTAGTCTGCTAATTGGATGGTGGTTTACATGGAATTTAATTCTCGGGACCTTTGCTGTGCTTCTTTGGGTCTGTTTCTTGCAGACACAATTCCAGGGTGAGCCCAGAGATTGATTCACACACACTGCTGCTCTCCTAGGATTCCCAAATGTTCTTGAGACCCTAGAGCTCCTTTTGTGTTTTTCATTTTCCTCTGACCAAAAAGTCAAGTTTCTTTTCCTGCCTGGCCTTCAGGGTGAATTGGCTGGAGAGGAACACTACGGGAACCCTGTCCCCCCTTCATGAATGGGTAAGGGGTGCTCCTGTTTCTTGTTTTCTTTGCTCAGCAATGGGTCTTCTCTTGCGTTTTGGATGGCAGTGTGCAACAGGGGCTACCCTGGAATCCTTGGGCAGCAGGCCTGGAGAGGAATGAGAGACCTTCGTGTCCTCTTCTGTCCTTTAGCACGGAGAGGTCCTTTCATGTCATTGTCTGGCTGATCAACACAGGGCTGCTTCTAGTACTGCTGTACCATTCTGTGATTCTGTCAGCCCTGGAGTGAAATCTGGAAGATCAAGGTGGTAAACAAAACACTGAACTCCAGCTCCCACACACAGCTCCTCCCCTGCTTTCACTGGTCATTATTCAGGTTGACTCCAGACTCCAGTTGGCCTGCTGTTTCACTCTTGAGTTTTCAGCTTTTTGTATCTAGTCTGGGGTTTTTGTTTGTTGTCAGTGAAAGAGAAAGAGGCTGTTTAGTCGGCGCCCTCCCTCTTGGCCTACACTGTAAAGCCCAGGTACTTTTTTAAAGGTGTTCTTGGATCTCTTTCATTGCAAGGATGTAGATTTGTATTGAATTAAAGGAGTAAGCAAAAACATTTTTGTGGCCTAAATTTAGTTTTTAATGAGTTTTTGAGAGATATTTTTTAATTTAAATGCAGGTTCAAATTATTTAGATTCCAAAATAAGTGTTTTCCTCCAAAAATTTTTTTTAAGTTTATTTACTTCGATTCCTTTGGAAGACTGAGAGGGAGGTCTTTAATCCACTTGTTCGAACACTCCTACAAATACCTACCAGAGCCAGAGTTGAACTGTGCCCAGTCAAAACCAGGAGCTGGTAATAGGTCTTTGTATGGTGGCAGGAACCCAAGTACTTGACCAGAGGCAGAGCTGGGATGTGAACCCAGTCACACCAACGTGGGCCAAGTACTTGAGTTCCTGTTACCCAAGTGCTGCTGGATGTCCACCCATCATCTTTTTTTTTTTTTTTTTAAAGATTGATTTATTTATTTGAAAGAGTTACAGAGAGCAGAGGCAGAGAGAGAGAGAGAGATCTTCCATCCAATGGTTCACTCTCCAGTTGGCCACTATGGCAGGAGCTGCGTCAATCTGAAGACAGGAGCCAGGAGCCTCTTCCAGGTCTCCCATGTGGGTGCAGGGGCCCAAGGACCTGGGCCATCTTGTACTGCTTTCCCAGGCCATAGCAGAGAGCTGGATCGGAAGAGGAATAGCCGGGACTAGAACCGGCGCCCATATGGATGCCAGCGCTTCTGGCCAGGGTGTTAACCTGCTGCGCCACAGCGCCGGCCCCACCCATCTTCTTTTTTAAATCAAATTCAAAACTGTAATGTTAACTTAAGACAGTTGCCATGTTCAGACATGGGATATTCTGCTTAATAATATAAAAGTTAATTATTTATGTGAAAATGCTTGTAGCCTTTAGGAAAGGATAATTATAAACCACATATGCATTTTAATTTTATTAGATAGGTGTTTGTATACTTTCAGGTTTATAATTTTAGGAAAATAGATACCATTTCTCCTTTTAATATCTTGTACTTTTAATAAAAGGGATTCTAGATGTTAGATTCTGAGATGGGTACACAATATTTGCATACTGTTCACCACAAAGTTACTATCTTCATTGTGTACTCATACATTCTGCAAACTATGTCTGTTGGTTTATTAGCATATTTTTGGCTTCCAAAAGCGGACCCTAAGTTCTGTGATAGGGGCTTTGCCTTGTTCCATTGTATTTGTAGTACCCAACACTAATGAGCTTATTTTTGCATGAGTGATGAATTCTGAGGTTATAATTTGCATTTTTAAATGCTGTTTCATATGTTCCAGTTTTCGTGTATTAAAATATTTATTTATTTTATTTGAAAGGCAGAGTTAGGGGAGACAGGACTCTTCATCTGCTAGTTCATTCCACAAATTGCCACAACATCTAGGGCTCTTCAGGGGCCCAGGTACTTGGGCCTTCCTCCACTGCTTTCCTAGGTGCATTAGCAGGGAGCTAGATTGGAAGTGGACCAGCTGGGAGAGGAACTTTTGCCCTAGTGGGATGCTGGCATTGTAGGCGATGGCTTTACCTGCTTCACCAAACTCTGGTTCTGCATTAAAATACTTGAAAACAGGAAAAAATAAAGAAGTATGATTTTTTTTTTTTTTCGAAAGGCAGAGTGGACAGTGAGAGAGACAGAGAGAAAGGTCTTCCTTTTTGCCGTTGGTTCACCCTCCAGTGGCGTCTGCGGCCAGCCGCAGGTGCTTCTCCTGGTCTCCCATGGGGTGCAGGGCCCAAGCACCTGGGCCATCCTCCACTGCCTTCCTGGGCCACAGCAGAGGGCTGAACTGGAAGAGGGGCAACCGGGACAGAATCCAGTGCCCCGACCGGGACTAGAACCTGGTTTGCCGGCGCAGCAGGCGGAGGATTAGCCTGTTGAACCACAATGCCGGCCAAGTTGTGAGAGTTTTTAAAAAGATAATTATTTACTACATTTTGGTAACTTGGGCATTTCAGATTTTGTGTTTTGGTGTTTGCAGTTACATAGATCGTTTCAAAGATGCCTTTGAGACACTTTGTTCTCAAGTTTTTATTCTGACACTTTTTTGCTTAAAGATTTATTTATTTATTTGAAAGGCATAGTTGTTAGAGGCAGAGGCAGAGAGAGAGAGAGAAAGGTCTTCCACCTGCTGGTTCACTCCCCAGATGGCTGCAATGGCTGGAGCTGTGCTGCTCTGAAGTCAGGAGCCAGGAGCTTCTTCCGGGTCTCCAGTGTGGGTGCAGAGCCCAAGGACTTGGGTCATCTTCTGCTTTCCCAGGCCATAGCAGAGAGCTGGATTGGAAGTAGAGCAGCCAGGACTTGAACTGCCGCCCATATGGGATGCTGGCACTGCAGGCAGAGGCTTTTCCTGGTATATGCTACAGTACCAGCCCCAGACACTTTTTTTTTTTTTTAAGATTTATTAATTTATTTGAAAGGCAGAGTTACAGAGAGGCAGAGGCAGAGAGAGAAGTCTTCCATCTGCTGGTTCACTCCCCAAATGGCTCAGAGCTGTGCTGATTTGAAGCCAAGAGCCAGGAGCTTTTTCCAGGTTTCTCACACTGGTTCAGGAGCCCAAAGACTTGGGCCATCTTCTGTTTCTTTCCTAGGCCAGACTAGCCAGGACTTCAACTGGAACCCATATGGGATGCCAGCACTGTAGGTGGTGCTTTACCCACTGTGCCGTAGCTCTGGCCTCTCTGACACTTCAGCATAAAATGGGGAACTGTTTAATCTGGCGTGTCCTCAGAATGTCTAACATCTTTTTACCTTTGCTCTTTAAAAAATTCTGGATTGTTCAAGAATATTGCTACTTCAGTGTAAATAACCAAGCGTGTATTATTTAACAATTTTATTTCAGACATGTTTTTACAAAGAAATTTAAAAATCTTAAGACAGAAAAATTTTGAAAGGAGCTTCTAAAGAGAAAACAATAATAACTTGGTCTTATGCTTTTACAGTGGAATTTGTTGTTGTGAGTTCTAATGTCACAGTTTTCTGGTCATGTTTTATTTCAATTGTATCTGGTTTTTCATGTTACTTTGTTACTTATATCTGATTGTATCCCAAACTGAAATTCTCAGAAGGTATGTTGGTTCCCAGCAGATGGAAGGGTTGGTTAACAGCAGATGGAAGACCTCTCTTTCTGCCTCTACCTCTTTGTAACTCTGTGTTTCAAATAAATAAAATAAATCTTTAAAAATAAGTTGGTTAATAAGATGTTCTTTAAATTACTTTATCAGTGAAACCAATGTTAGTATTTATTTTATTTATTATATATAAAACATTGAATTTCTGTTTTCACCTAAAATTATTTGAAAAAAGAGAAGTCATTTGTTTTTAGAAAATAATTTCTGATTTGAATTAATAAATTTCTTAGATATTTATGAAAACAAAAATTGCACAGATGTTATGCAAGCAGAAATTTTTATGACTTTAACTGTTGTATTTTCTTTCTTTCGATGTGTTATAGCCTGTCACAAACTTAGCGTGTAGTTTCCTTTTTTTTTGTAGTTTCCTTTTTTTTTTTTTTTTGAGATTTATTTACTTACTTGAAAGAATTAACACAGAGAGAAGAGAGGCAGAGAGAGGTCTACCATCCGCTGGATAAATTATTTCCCTCTCAATTGGCCTCAATGGCCAGAGCTGTGCCGATCCAAAGCCAGGAGCTTCTTCCTGGTCTCCCACGTGGGTGCAGAGACCCAAGAACTTGGGCCATCTTCTGCTTTCCCAGGCCGTAACAGAGCGCTGGATCAGAAATGGAGTAGCCAGGACTTGAACTGGTACCCATACGGGATGCCGGCACTGCAGGCAGCGGCTTTACCCACTATGCTGCAGCACCGGCCCCTTTTCCCATTTTCTGTGGGTCAGGGTCCAGGCACTGGTTTGCTGAGTCTTCCGAAGACCATCTGCTGAAGTTTCCTCAGGCTGAACTCCCGCTGTCTGCATGAAATCAAGCTGCTCTTGTTGAGGTTGTTGGCGGAATTCATACAAGTCTTTATGACTGTAGGACTGAGTTTAGTTTGCTGTGGGCTGAGGATGGGTCTGTTACCACTCTCAGATCCTGGTAGTCGTGGGTCCCTCATGGCAGTTTGCTGCTACAGTGGAGTCTTTGTAGTAGCATTATCACAGGCATGATTATCATGATATTCCTAAAGTTTCACCCACACTCATGAGGCGGATTTTATGAGGAATTATACAAGGTGTATTCTTATAGGGGCCAGAAATCAGGGCAGGGGGCATCTTAGAATTTTGCCTACTGATTACTACTATAACAAAACTAATTATGATTTTGTAGTACTTTCTTCCAGCATTTTCTGTGTGCTGCACTTTGACTTAGAGCAAATATTTCACCATGATGTTGTGGCCTTTTCATTACTATAATGTAAACATTTATGTTATTTCTGATTATAAAATAAGGCATGCTATCTATAGTATGCAGCATGAAAGGCTTAGTAAAAGCCATGGAATGGCCATAGGTACCTATTTAAATAATTGTAAAATTTTGACAGGATTTACCAAACACAAAAAACACATCACTGTTCATCTTGTCCTTCATCACGGTGACAACAGTTGGGAGTGGGACAAGAGAACGCATGAGTCTCAGCTTTTACTTCTTAGTGGTTTTGAACTGGGAATAGTAAAGCAACCATGTGAAGGAGATGCAGCTGCTTTAAAAATGCATGCAAAGCTATGCATATACTGTTTTCTAGCCTTTTATATCTAATTGATTAATGATAACTGTTATCCTTAATTGGATAAAAAATTTTTATGTAACTCATTTTTTATGAAGTGCCTTATTGCACCTTGGAATTTATTTTCTCTGTATTGTGGAGAATGGTCAGTCCAGAGTTTGGGTGTTGAGCATTGGGCTCCTGGGGAGAACTTTCCTGGCTTGCAGAGAGCAGTCTTCTCACTGTGCCCTTGCATAGGAAAGCATGAGAACCAGGGGAGGGCTTTGGTGTCTCCTAAAAAGACACCAATCCTATTGGACCTGGTCTCTTTACCCTTAAAGCAAGTGGCATTAAAATATGGCTACTCTGTTTTTCAAGGTAACATATTCATGTAATTTTAAAAAAAATTTTTTAAAGCTTTTATTTATTTTATTAGGGAGGTAGAATTAGAGAGAGAGAGGAAGATTCAAAGAGAAAGGTCTTCCATCTGCTAGTCCCACTCCCCAAATGGCTGCAGTGACCAGAGCTGAGCTGATCTGGAGCCAGGAGCTTCTTCTGTGTCTCCCATGTGGTGCAGGGGCCCAAGCACTCAGCCCATCTTCTGCTGCTTTCCCAGGCCATAGCAGAGAGCTGAATTGGAAAAGGAGCAGCTGGGACTAGACCTGCTGCCCATATAGGATGCTGGTGCCACAGCTGGAGGCTTAACTCACTATGCCACAGCGCTGACCCCATCATGTAGTTTTTTTATAAAACTTTTATTGGGTGCTTTTCCTTCTCATTTTTTGCTTGTTTCCCCCAGAAGAACAGCGTTTTAATTTGAGGCAACTTTTCAGACAGTTACTTTCATAAGTCTGTCACTTTTGTCGTTGCTGTTTCTTGAGCAATCAATTTTAGGCATTGTTTAGTGACTTTGCAACAATTGATGAGACATTAGATCAGTTGTGCTGCTCTGGCCCTCTTCATACCTTTGTTTTTAGTGATGAGACTAGAAGTTGTACAAGATAAATTATTTCCCTCTTGTCTGTTATCTTGTGTGTGTACTGGGGTGTGTTCTTCGCTCCTTGTTTCATCACTTCACTACCCATCCTTCTCTCACATTTCCATTTTTGGAAGTTTGTAACATCTCCTTTCTTCTAATTCTTACGTTATTCTTGTCTGTTTTTGTGCCATTTAAAAAGGAATCTTACTGTCTTCCCTCTAGGATGAAGAGAGAACTGTCAGGTTAGCCTGCAGTTTTAAATACAGTGTGTCAGGATTGTGTTGATTGCACTTTTGTGGTGTTTGGTTGCTTTGGAGATTTGTGGGATCCCAACCAGTATTCTCAAGGTGGCAAAGGATTATTGTGGAGAAAGAACGACTAGGTGGATTAATGCTTATTTCTGATTGACTCTTCTGGTTAATTCCATTGGTCAAAGAGCCAGCAACCTTGAGATAGAAAGTAACTTGCCCTTTGACCCATAATCTCTTTTTTTGGCTTCTTTCGAGATCTTGGTAGAATTCATTTAATGCTGCTCAAATTGGAAAGGACAGTAGCATTTTTGAAGTCAAGAGTTTGCTTAAAATAGCAAGCGTAAAGTACACTTTGATAATTTTGGGTGATGAGTCTCAGTGCATCGAGGAGAGAGGGCATAAAAATACTCTCCAGGAATGTGAGATTGTCGTGTTTATTAAAAACAAAAACAAAAGCCACACTTAGAGGATTGAGAATGTTGACAAATTCAGGAGTTGGCTTGCTTTTCAGTTCTGATGGAATGCACTGTGCCCATTCACGTAGGAATTATTTTTCTGCTACACGGAGTAACATGGCCCACAAGACCTAAAATATTTACTGTTTGGCCCATCACAGAAGAAATTTACTGGCCCTGATAATGAGTGACTTTTACAGTCTTCTTTTGAGATAAGTTTTGTGGTGGAGTAGCCAGCACCTAACTTCGCAGTTTAGGTAAAGGAACTTGGATTAAAGCTTTTAGAAACTGAGTTGAAGTTTTCAGATTAAAAATAAGCTTTTGCTTTGGTACTGACAAGTGATAGTATAGAAAATTAAAATTTTACAAATTTAAGGAGCACTCTGGTGTATGTGAAAGGAGTTGAAACATAAAAAATGAATTAATGAAAATGAAAACCCAGGCTCTTGTTTAGTGTCTCAACTTCAAAATGTCTTGAGTTGGCCAAAAGAAGGTTAGGTCTGGACGGGGATTTTATTCTGACCACTGAGATCAGGTGAAGAAAGACAGTTTATACAAATAGTTTCATCCGTTGAGAGTAGATAATAGTAGAACATGGCATACAGGAGGAAGAATTTGAGGCTTGGGAAGCAGAGTTCCGTAGTTTGAACAGCAGGCCAGCAAGCATGAGTGGAGCTAATTTTGAGGAGGAAGATGATGAAACAAACTGGGGTCAGCAGTTACTGACATTGGAAAACTCAGCAGCAGAAAGCAGCTCCCAGGAAGTAGACTGGTGGGATCCCAAGCCCAGGGAGCATGCAGGATTAGTCTTCTGACCCAGGCATAGAGGTGATAGTTGATAAGCCAAGCAGAAGAAAGGTCTCAGAATCAACTTCTCTTGCATTTTCCATTATAAAACCATGGCGTGTTTTCTGTCCCAGATCAGATTTTCAAAATGTGGAGAACATTTCATTCCCAATTCTTAGTGGCAGATTGGTGTTTTCAGGTTAGATTTAGGGTTAGTTCCTATTAGTTAATTCCTAATAGTCCCTAATAGTTATTAGTTGCTAATAGCAACAGTATAGGAGTATGAATAAATGATCACTTGGATAATAAGGTTTGTTATTGAATGCTTGCTGTGTATCAGGTTTTGTATCTTGTGTATCTAAAGATGGATTAAGTATGGTCTTTTCATATACATTGAGTTGTTAAATGTATTACAAGCCTCTAATGGGCTGCTAGTATTTCATCACTGTTCTTTTCCTGAAGGCACTGAATGTTATCGTGACGTTTATAAAATTCTCAGCAAATGGTCTTTGATGGAGGTCCAGAATTGAGTTTGATAATCAGGATTGAACAATATGGAACTATTTTGAACAACTAAATTTTGAAAAAGTGACAAAAGGGAAAATGTGTAATGACAAAATGTCTCTGAGGTCATGATATGTTGTGTTCACATTAGAACAATAAATGTTGGGGCCAGCGCCATGGTGCACTAGGTTAATCCTCCACCTGCGGTGCCAGAATCCCATATGGGCTTCCGGTTCTAATCCCGGTTGTTCCTCTTCCAGTCCAACTCTCTGCTGTGGCCTGGGAAGGCAATGGAGGATGGTCCAAGTGCTTGGGCCCCTGCACCTGCATGGGAGACCAGGAGGAGGCACCTGGCTCCTGGCTTCGGATCTGCATAACTCTGGCCTTAGCGGCCATTTAGGGAGTGAACCAACGGAAGGAAGACCTTTCTCTCTGTCTCTCTCTCTCAGTCTGTAACTCTACCTGTCAAATAAATAAATAAAAATCTTCGAAAAAAAAAATGTTGAATGAATTTGTATTCCAACTGATTTAAAAAGGAGTTTGAAATATTGAATTAGCAAAATTAAATACAGTACAAAGCATATTTGTATACAACAAAGCTTGTTAATGTAACAGAGAAGTAGTTGTCAATAGACAATTTAAAATACATGTATGGTTGGTAAAATTAACGTATCAGCAAAACCTCTAGAATCATTTTTTTTTTTTTTTTTTTTTTTTTTTTTTTTGACAGGCAGAGTGGACAGTGAGAGAGAGAGACAGAGAGAAAGGTCTTCCTTTGCCGTTGGTTCACCCTCCAATGGCTGCCGCGGACGGCGCGCTGCGGCCGGCACACCGCGCTCATCCGATGGCAGGAGCCAGGTGCTAGGTGCTTATCCTGGTCTCCCATGGGGTGCAGGGCCCAAGCACCTGGGCCATCCTCCACTGCACTCCCGGGCCACAGCAGAGGGCTGGCCTGGAAGAGGGGCAACCGGGACAGAATCCGGCGCCCCGACCGGGACTAGAACCCGGTGAGCCGGCGCCGCAAGGCGGAGGATTAGCCTGTTGAGCCACGGCGCCGGCCTAGAATCATTTTTGAAAGAGTTATAGAGGCAGAGTTCTTCCACCTACTGGTTCACTCTCCAAGTGGCCGAAACAGCCAGGGTTCAGCCTGGATCTCCCATATAGGTGGGATCATCTGGATGTCCCACATAGGTGGCAGGGGCCCAAGTTCTTGAGCATGCCTCCCCTGCTTTTTCCTGGCCAGTATCAGGGAGGTGCATTAGAAGCGGAGCAGCTGGGACACGAACCAGAGCCCATATGGGCTGCCAGTGTTGGAGGCAGTGGCTTTACCTGCTATGCTTCAATGCCAGCCACCCCCCGCCCCCGAATCTGTCTTTGATAAAAAGTAAGTACAGGAGTTAGCTGAATCATCATATACTTTGTACATTTTTTAAATTACAGGCATTTTGATTAGAATTAATTTCCTTTAACAGATCAGTAGAGGACCATATTCTAGGGGAAATTTTTAAATCAACCTTCCTTAATAGTTGAGGACTTAAATTGCATAAAGGCATTTGGTAAAGAATTAGGTGAAGTGATCTATTTTTGTTTTCTGATCAGATTTAATAAATGAAATTTCAGAGAATCTAGAGAAATGGTTAGTTGGAAGAATTTCTGTTAAGTAAAACCTTGAAATACACTGTTTTCTTCAGTATTTCTCTGAGTAATACCTTACGTGTCTATAGTAGATGCCTTGTTAGAGAAGGGTGTCAGGTTAGAATTGACTTTACATATTGTTAATATTTTAGAAGTCTAAATTCCTCATCCTCCGCTGAAAAAACAAGGAGGCGAAGCTTTGGTCTCCTTGAATATGTACTAGGACTTGATTGCACCTTCCAGGCTTTGGTGCACAAATGGAGGAGGCAGTGTGTTGTCGGCGTAGAAAAACCTGATGCCTCTTCCAACCCCAGCAATGTATAGAGCCTTATAACGTACCTTCAGGCGGCTGAGTGAATAATCTTCAGTGTTCGTTTAGATGAAGAATGCCAACCAAAGAGAAAGATCTTGATTTTAATAATGGTTTTAGTGACTTTAGCGTGCTCTAAAATCTTTATATCTGAAGTTCATGTGAAATAAATGTTTTGTAAATAGAAAACTACTGTTCCAAAGTTTAGCAACTTTTAATAAAGTGATAATAATTGGAATTCAGGTGGAGGTCTTTCTGTGCAGAGCTCATACATTGCTGTCATTTTGTATGTTTTACTTATTCTTAACAAATAATAGTGTCTGCTAAACACTGAGGATACAGTTTAGAGAATAGAAAAATCTTAAAAGGTAGGGCTTCTGTACTTGAAGCTTATTTTCTGTTTTTAAGGTTTTTTCCTCATTTCATTTGAAAGAGGGTCTGTGTGCATGTGTAGGAGCAGCTTTTGGGAGAGGGGCTGCTAAAGAATTCTGGAAATTGACCTTTTTTATACATCTAAAAAATGTTTGTTTATTTGAAAGACATAGCTACAGAGAAAGGAGAGAGAGCTCTGTCTGCTGGTTCATTTGCCGGATGGCACAACAGCGAGGACTGTACCAGACGGAAGCCGGGAGCTTCTTCTAGGTCTCCACGTAGGTGCGGAGGCCCAGGCATTTGAGTTGTCTTCCCCTGCTTTCCCAGGCGGGTACATTGCCAGGGAACTGGATCAGAAGTGGAGTAGTTGGGACTTGAACTGGCATTGTGACACCCTTATGTGATGCCAGCATTGCAGACTTCAGCTTTTACCTGCTACGCCACAGTGCTGGCCCCTTTATACAGCTTTCTGTGAGCACTATCGAATCTATCTCTGTGGGAACTTAGTAGAGGGGAAGGATTTTGAACCATACTAAGACTTATTTCAGCTTGGACCATATCAGTGTACAGTTAACCTCTTAATAACTTAGGTTGGGGTAAAAGAAATTATATTGTTTGTCCTCTGGTGTCAGTCATCATCACCTTTGTGAGTATTTTTTGTTTTTTTAAATCAAGTGTTAAAAACTCATTCAAGAAAATGTCAGATCAGATTATTACACCAAATTATTCAAAGGTGAATGGGTCAGTAGTACATGGGGATTATAAAGGGGGAGTGTAGATCTGGTTGAGGAGGTAGGGAAGCCTTTTCTTTATTGGGTGATGTTTTAATTAAGATGAAGTGAGAACACATGAACTTGTGGAGAGTTTCAGTAGAGGGAACAAGCCTCATTTTAAAGGCCCTTGACAGGCAACTATAAAAGGACTGTGGTGTCTAGAGCAGGCAGCTGGGAATGTGGTAGAAGAATCTGGCGAGGTAGAACGAGTTAGACCTGGCAGCTTCTTAACATCCTCATTGTAAGAGCAGTAGGTCAGGCCAGCGCCACGGCTCACTAGGCTAATCCTCCGCCTTGCAGTGCCGGCAAACCGGGTTCTAGTCCCCGTCAGGGCACCAGATTCTGTCCCGGTTGCCCCTCTTCCAGGCCAGCTCTCTGCTGTGGCCTGGGAGTGCAGTGGAGGATGGTCCAAGTGCTTGGGCCCTGCACCCCGTGGGAGACCAGGAGAAGCACCTGGCTCCTGCCTTCGGATCAGCATTGGAGGGTGAACCAATGGCAAAAGGAAGACCTTTCTCTCTGTCTCTCTCTCACTGTCCACTCTGCCTGTCAAAAAAAAAAAAAAAAAAAAAAAAAGCAGCAGGTCAGTGGGTGTAGTCACCTGATCCATTTAGTCAGTCTCCAGGTTGAGAGATGAAAGTAATTTGGACCATGAACCTGATGAGAAGAAAGATGATCATGGGCAGACCCAGGCAGATTCCAGAGATATGGGTGGATAAAACAATGGAATTCAGATTCTGTTCAAGGAGTTTTTGAACAAAGCTTAGTTTTCAGACACTGTTAATGTCTTATACGATAGAGTTAAAAGCAAAAAACAAAAGTTAGCACCACTGAATACAATGCAAGTTTCAGTCAGTATTCTTTTAAGCTTAGTTGTTAGCTGATTCCCTAACCTTGTCTTAAGTTTTCTCTCTGAGCACTAATATTACCCTTTGCTTGAATGAGAAATTTCAAAGCAAAGTATTAAGAGAGCTGATAATTCATGTTAAGTATTAGATTCTTCGATTTTTAAAATAAAGTTTTTTTTTTTTTTTTTTTTTTTTTTACAGGCAGAGTGGACAGTGAGAGAGAGAGACAGAGAGAAAGGTCTTCCTTTTGCCGTTGGTTCACCCTCCAATGGCCGCCGCGGCCGGCGCGCCGCGCTCGTCCGATGGCAGGAGCCAGGAGCCAGGTGCTTCTCCTGGTCTCCCATGGGTGCAGGGCCCAAGCACCTGGGCCATCCTCCACTGCACTCCTGGGCCACAGCAGAGGGCTGGCCTGGAAGAGGGGCAACCGGGACAGAATCCGGTGCCCTGACCGGGACTAGAACCCGGTGTGCCGGCGCCGCAAGGCGGAGGATTAGCCTGTTGAGCCACGGCGCCGGCCATAAAATAAAGTTTTATTGAGCTACATACTAAAAAACTAATCAATTAAAGTGTACAGTTCAGTGGTTTTAAGTATGTTCATCAAGTTATACATTCATCACCACAATCGTATTTGCATCACCTCCAAAAGAAACAGTGTACTCGTTAGTACATTAGTAGACTCAGTACATGGATTTTCCATCTTTAACTTAGCTAAATGTTTCCAGTGTTTGTTCATATCGTAGCATGTGGCAATACTTCCTTTCTCTGCTTTTAAAATTATTTTTAATGATTTTACATGCAGTGACCATTTATGTACAGGTGTTTATGTGAATGTATGTTCTTAGCTCTCTTGGGAGGTATATAGGAGTGGAATTGGCTGGATCATTTGGTAATGATTTTTTTTTGAGAAACTACTAAACTGTTCCCCAAAACTGCTATACCACTCTACATTCCCACTAAGTACTGTATCAGGATTCCAATTTCTGCATATTCTTGTTAACATTTTGTTATCTTTTAATTATAAGCAAGTTCATGTAAAGTGATGCCTCATAGTTTTGATACATTTCCCTAGTGGCTATTGATGTTGACTTTTTTTTTTTTTTTTTAAATAAAAGCAGTACTTTGACTTCATTGAAAATATAAAAATGGAAATGTTTGGTGATTTCATATAATTGCTTAGAGATAGTTAAAATTGGTATATTTAAAATTTGTTCTTCTTTTTCATCAGTTGTATTCCCTGAATGACTATAAACCACCCATTTCTAAAGCGAAAATGACCCAAATTACAAAGGCAGCCATCAAAGCTATTAAGGTAAGTAATAAATTTTACTCCGGTAATTTCAATAGAAAATATTACATTGATAAAGAATTCTTGTAGTATAAAACTCCGGCTTTACGGTTTTAATACATGTTGATTATGGAAAATACACAAGAATCTATCACCTACAGACTTTCCCACCTTTGTAAACTTCGAAGCAGTCATTTTTTCTCACCTTATTTAGATTGGTCATGTTTTAAATATATCCACATTGTGGCAGATGTGTTTAACACTATGATTTGTCAGAATTGCTTTGTAGAATCTTGAAATACAAGTTGGTAAAAAGTTAAGTAAAAATGAACATGTTGAGGTTTTTCAAATTGATTATATTATAGATTTGAAAATGGACCATTTTGGAAAAGAATTGGGCCTCATTGTATATAAGATATTTGAACTGTGTAACTATGCAGACATTGAGCCATTGTTCTGATACCGTAGGTTTTGATCCTATGCCAATTCATAATACTTCCAAAAACCTTAGGAATGGCTTGGATCATCTCGAGAAATACAGAGGTATAAAACATTTTCATTCTTGGCTAAATGATCTTTTGACACCCAAGCAGATACTTCACCAAGAAAATCTTGTCTTCAGAGCTAAGACTCCCTGCCTTAGTAGAGCTCTTAAAATTGAGAGTGAGTGCTGTTTTTCTATTAAGTAGATATTAAGCTATAAATATTTAATGTTTTCCTATTCTGAATGAAAACATCAGCCGTAACCAGAAGCTCCAATTATTTAAATTGTCTTTTGAATAGCAGTAATGTATTATATTTAATAGACTTTTGGTTAGTAGTAGTTTCTATTGAAAGAAAATTAGTTCACTTTTCTTATGGTCAAAGAGCTTAATTTTCTGTTAGTATCTCATATTCAAATTTTTGTACTTAGATTTAGAAAATTAATGAGGGTATAAGGATAGTGACAATAACATTTAAGCCAGAGGATCCTCCAAAAAAGTGACTTTTAAACTGTCTAGTAGGCTTCATAGAGACTAATTTACTCTCATGTTTTTCGTATATATTATTCTACACACGTGATGATCTGTACTTGGTGCCAGCAGTTGTTGCAGGCTCGATTACAGTTCTGTCTGGCGCTCTGGCCTTTCCAGGACCCAGTCAAGGTCACACTCTGCATGTATTTGTCCTGTTATGCAGCTCTTTTGTTTTGCATAACATTGACATTTCTGAAGAGTCCATTTGTGTTGCAGTGCTATATTACTTTATTTTTTTTTAAGATTTATTTATTTATTTGAAAGGCAGAGTTAGAGAGAGGGAGAGGAAGAGAGAGAGAGACATCCTCTATCTGCTGGTTCACTCTCCCGAATGGCCACAATGGCTGGAGCTGATCTGATCTGGAGTTGGGAGCCAGGAGCTTCCTCCATGTATCCCTCGTGGGTGCAGGAGCCCAAGCACTTGGGCCATCTTCCACGGCATTCCCGTCCATTATCGGGGAGCTGGATTGGAAGTGGAATAGCTGGGACTGGAACTGGCACACATATGGGATGCTGGCAGTGGCTTTACCTGCTATGCTACGGTGCTGGCCCCTGCTATATTACTTTTAATTGCATTTAATACATATGTGACCTCTAAGATTCTACCTGTTAAATCAGATTTAGCTAATACTGTGTTTGATATTGAAGTGTCAGAGAGAGGAAGAGCGACAGAGAAATTTTCCAACTGCTGATTCACTTCCCACATGGCCACAATGACTGGGGTTGGGCCAGGCTGAAGCCAGGAACTTCTTCCAGGTCTCCCACATGGGTGTGGGGGCCTAAGTACTTGTGCCATCTTCTGCTTTTCCAGGCACGTTAGCAGGGAGCTGGATGGGAAGTACAACAGCTGGGACTTGAACCAGCGCCATATGAGATGCCGGCACTGCCGGCAGAAGCTTATTCTGCTGTGCTGTGGTGCCATTTTTGTTTTTTTTTAATTGTTTAAAGAAGTGGTTATTTTGACAAGTTCTTGTTAACATTGTATACTGTCAGTAAAATCTCACAGATAACCAACCTTTTAAATGAACTGATGAACTTTGAAATAAGTGTGAGTGTTTGGCACAGTGGTTAGAATGCTGCTTGGAATTCCCACATTCCATATCAGAATCCCTGGGTTCAAGTCCTGCTTCCAGTTCCAATTCGAGTTCCCTGCTGATGTGCACCCGGGATGCAGCAAGTGATGGCTTGAGTAGTCGAGTCCCTGGGAGACCTGGCTAGGCTTCCTGGCCAAGCCCACCGTTGTGTGTGTTTGAGGAGTGAACCAGTGGATGGAAGATGTCTCTATTTCTCTGCCTTTCAAATACTATAGTTAAGAAAACAAAAAGCAAACCAGCAAACAACTTTAATTCAAAGTTTATTAAAGTTTTAGTCTAGTTATAATTTAGTTTAATTTATAGCAACTAGAAACAAGCACTGTCAAGGTATTATCCAGAAAAATTCTTATATCATTCCATGTGTGATTAATATTTTATATATGTCTGAGTGTAGGTATACACACTTTTTATGATTTATTGTATGTATTCACTCTCATGCACATAAGAATGAGGGGTAAGCCAGTCAGTCTGAAGACAGGAGCCAGGAGTTCCATCTGGTCCTCCCACTTGGGTGGCAGGAACCAAGTACTTGAGCCATCCTCTGTTGTGTTAGCAGGAAGCTGTATCAGAAGTATGGAGTAGCTGGCACTCAAACGAGATAAAGAGAAAGACAGGCAGTTTACCACCCGAGAGAGAGAGAGAGAGAGAGAGAGAGAGAGACAGACAGACAGACAGACAGACAGATAGATTACTCCCCCAATGCCTGCAGCAGCTGGGAACTCCAATCTCATCAACCACCCAAGTGAGCAGAGACACAACCACTTGAGCCAGCAGGTATGTTGGCCTGCAAGATGTGTGTTAGCAGGAAGCTGGAATCGGGAGACTGTTGTGGATTCAAAACCCAGGCAGTCTGGTAGGGGATGTTGATGAGTTCCCAAGAGATGCCTATCCCTCTTTTGTATATTGATTACAAATGTTTCGGTATCTATAAAGTGGCTGAACTTAAGTAGTTGTTTTTTTACTTAATGCACTTTTGAGTTCTTCTAAATCCCATGATTAGCAGTGAATTCTAGTGTACTCAGATTGATTTAACACCGTACTTCATTTTTTTCCTTTTAGTTCTATAAACATGTGGTACAGAGTGTTGAGAAATTCATTCAAAAAGTAAGTATATAATTTTTCATATATATAAGCTAATTATACTATAATTGTGGGTTAATGCCTGTGTTTAAGTTGTTTCAAAGACTGTAAAGAGTGATTTCAGTTATTTTATTTTCTACTTAAGACCAAATGACTTTTGGGTAATTCTAAAAATAATCAGATACTTTTTCTTGCAAAGTTTGCGTTGCCATAGCATCTGTCCATTGAAAAATATTAGTGTTAATATTAATTTTTAATGGAACTTCAAATCTATTACTTTAGATACCTTTTAAGGAAATTCTGACTTGTCATTTCAAGCTGTGTGCCTAGAAAGCAGCGATGTAGATAAAATATTGCATAACAACCGTTTTTGATCTACTGGGACATAAATATTACTACCCGTTATTTTCTATTTTGCCAGAGAAGCAACCAGCTTACCTGCATTTAGTAATTTTTATTTGCAATTAGGGTCTGAGGTGACAAGATTTTTTTTGCTGTCTTATTTGTGATTAACACCCTATTGATGCCAGTTTTGGGCAGAAATACATAAGATTTGCACTTAAAAAATGATACTGTAAGAAATTTGTTGTTTATTGTAGTTGTGCTTAGATGTTTTATTGTGCTCACAGTCATGTGCCCAGATGTAAACAGAGCCAGATGGAGAATCAGAAGTATGTGGCACTGAGGATTCAACAAGGTTACAGTATGGTTTTTGAGCAAAAATAGTTGACTGGGAGAAGGATACAGGAATGAAAGTGAGATTACTGTGTCACTCAACAAGCTAGGTAACCTTTGTGTGATTCAGTGTTTTAAGATTTTTTTTTTTTTTTAAGATTTTAAGTTTTGTTTTCTCAATATTTAAAGGATCAGTAGAACAGGTTTTGAGATTAAGTAGTTCAGGTGACTTGAAGGTAAGACTGGGATAAAATAAGAAATATGCTGCCTGTTTTAGGTAAATCAAACTAAAAAATGTTAGTGAAAAATTTCATTTGTCCAAAGCTTCTAAAAGCCTTTTTAAAAAGCTTATAATGTCAAAAGCAGTGCTTCTTAACCCAATTTGTCCCCTTTTCCTGTATATTCCCATAAAGACTTAACTTGAACAATAATTCTACCACTTATGGTAACTTTGAAATAAAAATTATATTGTTGAAATATTTGCAGAACTGAAAACTTGGTACTTAATAGGTTTAACTTTATTATGCATAGGAATTGCCTAAGAATCTTGTTAAAATGCAAATTCTGATACACAACTAGGACATTAATACCAGCCTATCATTGACATAGCAATCTTATTTAAATTTTGTTAGTTTCATGTGCATTCATTTCTGTCTGTGTTTAGTTCTGTTCAATTAAAAAACAATTACTGGAGAGACAGAGAACTCCATCCTGCCTCGGTGCCTTTGTTCATTTTCCAGCTCTTGATCTTGGCTTTGGCTCAGCCCAGTCCCAGCCTAGGAACTTTGGAGAGTGAGCCAGCGGATGGGAGCTCTGTCTTTTCACTCTTCTTTCCTCTTTCTTTCTCTGCCGTTCTCTGCACTATCAAATAACTTTTTAAAAAAGAGATAAATTTGGGGCTGGTGCTGTGGTGTAACGAGTTGGGCCTCTGCCTGTAACGAGGGCATCTCATGTGGGTGCTGGTTTGAGTCCTGGCTATTCCACTTCCAATCCAGGTCCCTGCTGATGTACCTGGAAGAGCAGTGGAAGATGGCTCAAGTGCTTAGACCCCTACCACCCATGTGGCAAACCCAGATGAAGCTCCTGGCTCCTGGCTTCAGCCTAGCCCAGCCCCTCCCGTTAGGACCATTTGGGGAATGAACCAGCCCATGGAAGATCTCTGTTTCTCCTCTCTAACGCTGCCTTTAAAAAAATAACTTTAAAATAATTTTTTAAAAGATAAGTTTATTTCCATGCAAAAAAAGTTTGAAATCTATGTATACGTGTATTGGATGTCTATAAATTCTGGGATCTAGGCTTTTTTTCATAGTGAGATTGTTGTGTGAATTAGCCTGTTTATGGATTTTATAAGTACTTCATAGTGAATTCTTATTAGCTGGAGTATGTAATAGTTACTATATTACATAAAGGAAACAATTTTAAGAAACATTGTGTATATAAGGTTTCCCAAGATTTCTTAGCATTCTTTGACAGGATCTCTTAATGATAAAATTTACAATTAAAAATGATTAGAATATTTAGTATTATCAACTAGTGCTGGTTTGCTAATTACAGAAATTAAGGAAAGTTAGGATAGGAATACATTATCCTGTGGATAGCACTTCCAGGCTGATTGGAGGATAGTGCATAATTTATTGATTTATACCCTAACTATGGAAGTGAATATGTTTCTCATTACTTCATGTAGATTAGGGAGAGTATAATGGAATTTAAAATCTAGTTGGTATTTGTCTGAAGTAAACTGATTATTCAGTTGTCTCCTAAATAATAATCTTTATAGAAATAAATTTATTTGACTATTGTAACATTCTTCCATGTGAATTGTGGCATAGTACTGAAGCCTATTTCAATTCTCTGGGAGAAAGGTGTAGTTCAGATTATTGTATCTTATCTGGCAGGGTTCATATTAAATTTTGGAGTAGTTAATATGGTTTTATTGACTCCTAGAGTCATCTATGGACAGGCCTCAGAGGGTCTGAAGGATCTCCTGGAAAATTTGTACAATATAGCTCTTTTTTTTTTTTCTTTTAAGATTTAATTTATTTATTTGAGAGGTAGATTTAGAGTTCCAGACAGAGAGAGGGAGAAAAAGAGAGAGAGAGGTCTTCCATCCGTTGATTTACTCCCAAAATGGCTGCAGTAGCTGGAACTGGGCTGATCCAAAGCCAGGAGCTTTTTCCAGGTCTCCTACGTGGGTGCAGTGGTCCAAGCATTTGGGTCATCTTCCAGTGCTTTCCAGGGCTATAGCAGAGAGCCGGATTGGAAGAGAAGCAACTGGGACAGGAACCATATGGGATGCTGGTGCTGCAGGCAGAGGCTTAGCCTTTTACGCCACAGTGCCAGCCCCATAGTTATCATTATCACACTGGTTGGGGTTGGAAATTTCCTAAAATAATTTACAGAAAAAGAAAAGCAACAAGATTGTGGCAGGAATGTGAGAAAGGGTTTAGAGGTCTTACTGCTAGTGAGCTTGATCAATGTGCTGGTTACTGTGAATGTTACTTCTTCTTTGCATATCTTAAGTATTTTTTTCTTTAAGGTAAGCGTTGTATTCTGTGGTGTAGCACAAAATCTTTATTTTGTTTCCTTAAGGTTTATCAATTTTGGGCCTGCGCTGTGGTATAGCAGGTAAAGCCGCCGAACTGCGGTGCTGGCATCCCATATCAGTGCCAGTTTGAGTCCTGGCTGCTCCACTTGTGATCCAGCTGTCTGTTATGGCCTGGGAAAGCAGTACAAGATGGCCCGAGTCCTCGGGCCCCTGCATCCGTGTGGGAGACTCCTGGAAACTCCTGACTCTTGACTTCGGATTGGTGCAGCTCTGGCCGTTGCGGCCATCTGGGGAGTGAACCAGCAGATGGAAGACCTCTCTCTTTCTCTCTGCCTCTCCTCTCTCTGTGTAACTGTGACTTTCAAGTAAAATAAAATAAATTTAAAAAATGATTTACCTGGAAGTCGGAGTTATACACAGAGAGAAGGAGAGGCAGAGAGAGAGAGAGAATCTCTCTCTTCCATCCGTTGGTTCACTCTCCAATTAGCTGCACTGGACAGAGCTGGGCCGATCTGAAGCCAGGAGCTTCCTCTGCAACCAGCATGGTTGCAGGGGTCCAAGGACCTGGGCCAGCCTCCACCACTTTCCCAGGCTACAGCAGAGAGCTGGATCAGAAATGGAACAGCCAAGACTCGAACCAGCACCCATATGGGATGCCAGCACCGCAGGCAGCGGCTTTACCCACTACGCCATGGCGCCCAACCCAACAAAAGCACTTTTGTCAGCCAAGAGAAAGCTTATTTTTGTTGCCAATTCTACCTAATGCAACCCATGATGTAGAACTTTATCTTCATTTTATAAAGCTAGGAAGTAGAGGATTTTGCTCTCTGAACCACTGAATGTTGGCATCTCTTACTTTCAACATAAACGGAAGAGAGAAATTACTCACGTGGTGTCAGGCGTAACTATATCCCAGGGCTGCTCTGTCTCTTCTGTGCTACCCTCAGCACCATTCCTGTGGCGAGAACAGCCATGCAGCTCCTGTATTATCATTCTAGTTTTGTTTCAAATACCAATAATAGTTGAAAGTAACAGCACCATTTCTAATAATAGGAATGACTGTACAGTATGTTTCTTAACCTTTCTCTACCCCGTCCTAAAAGGCCATTTCTGTGTAGCATAAGGAACTGGAAGTTATTAGAATATAGTTTGAAGATGGTGTATCTGAAAATTTAGTACAGTGTGATTTGGAGAGTCTTAGGATTTCTTATTTTCAGCCTGATAGAATTTGAAGAGGAAACTGAGACAACATTGCAGATTTGTCTTAACTCTTCTCTCAAGTTTCTAATTGGTGACTTAGCCAAATTGACTAAGTGTTACATTATTTAAAACATTATATTATACTTGAATATTGTTTAGCCATTCTGCATGGCACAAATGCCTAATCTGTCAGTGTAGAGTTGCTGTCCCACTCTGTGTCATGGTACAGTGTGTCTGAACATGCTCTGGCAGAAGAAACGTTCTTCTTTGCTGTTACAGTTCACCACGAAAACTGCTCTTGGCTGTGTTTTGGAAGTTTTTGAATCTTCACAGTGGGTCATAAAGACAAATTTATTGTAGTGTACATTCACATTTCATTAATGTTTAAAACTCTTGTCAGCAACTTGTAGGTTCTGTTCAGCTTAACTCTCAAGATAACAAAGTGCCAATTAGTCAATAATTACTAAACACTGTGCTTGTGGCACTGGGGAATACATGTTTCTATTTATTTATTTTAACAAAGTGTATGTCCTGGTTTTCATTAAGTCTGAAAAGTTTTCTTTACTGAAATGTATTCTTTGCCTGTCTGGGTGGATGTTTCTTTGAATGCATGATAATCCAAGGAAGATGGCATTAACTAGATCTATGAACTGAAGGGCAGATACACTGGATGCTTTGGAACTTGAAAGAAAACATTAACAATTTCAGGCTTTTTAAAACTATAACTTTAAATGGATAATTTGGATTCCTCGGTTAGGTTAAACCTAGATCTGTGTATGCATCACTAGCATCATTGCCCTTCCATGAAATACTTCAGCTGTAAGTATTAGATCCAGAATCTTGGAATCTCTATGAATTGATGGTAAAGGACTTCTAAGTTTCTTGACTTAATAAAAATCCTTAAGGTTAAAGTTCTTAAAAAGAATTTTAAGTACCAATTTCATCTAGTCTTTTTACAAAATGAAATCCTCCTTGTCTTGGCTGAAAATCCCATTTGGAGACTTACCTTTGTGGGGGGGGGATGATGGGTTACAGATTCTTTTTTTCACTGATAACTCAGTCTTAGGTTTCCAAGAAGAGTTTCTCAACACAGTTTTGCCTTAGTGTAGTATATGATTCCTAGGAAATTATTTTAGGTAAGACATTTAGCCTAATTATATGCAAAAGTATAACCTGATTTGCAGCTAATTTTATTTTATTCAGCATGTTTGGGAAAAAGGTTTTCTCGTGTTTTGGGGTATGAAGATAAGATAGGAGCAGTAAGCTTGATAGTGAAAGGATTCTTCATTATGTTCACTAAAAGCCTGCAGTAAGAGAATAGGGGACTGTTGAAAGTGATTGTTAAATAGGTAAGATAGTTGAGAAACACTGACCCATTGGAGTGATTAAAAAATGTTTTCATAGGGTAGATTCCTGGGATTCTGTTGGTACTCTCTGATCTGTCTTATAAATATGGTACTTGGACTTTGGGCTTAGTGTATTGAGAATGTTACAGTTCGACATTGGTGTGTGTTCTTTTGTTATTGCAGAAACTCTTTTGTTACATGTTTAAGATGAAGTCTAATACATGTTGGCAATGCGTTTCTTAAAGCCCATTTTTCCTGAATTTACTCCTTGCTTTTCCAGGTAGCTTTTCAAATCATTAAACAAAAAATTTTAGTATAACAATTTGTTATTCTGTTTTTGGTTATTGAAGCCGGTTATGCAGTAATGTTTTAGAACTTAGATAATTGGCAGTTGAACTGAACATATAGAATAGTCAAAAAGAGGTTCTTTAAAATACCTTTCTAGAGACTAGTGGTGAGGAGGAGTCAGTTTCTGAATACTTCCTGTTTACTGCCCCTGCATGAGCAGTGATTTTGTGTCTGATAGGGTTTGTCATGATTTTTGTCTATCAAGAATTTTCCTTTTCTTTACCTTCTCTCACTCCTCCTCTTCTTCTTCTTTTTTTTTCCATCAGTGTAAACCAGAATACAAGGTACCTGGACTTTATGTTATTGATTCCATTGTGCGACAATCTCGACATCAGTTTGGGCAAGAAAAGGATGTGTTTGCACCCAGATTTAGTAATAACATCATTAGCACTTTTCAGAATTTATACCGTTGTCCTGGTGATGACAAGGTATGTTGCTTTTTAAGTGTTATAATATCCATGTTAAAGTGTTTAAAATAGTGCGTAGAAAGAGTGTTGATTTTGCTACTTTTTGATTCATTGAAGTAATTGATATACAGGAAACTTGGCACAACAAACTGTTGGAATTATACTAGATATTTCTTTATTGACACATACAAACAATTCAGGATTGTGATTATTTGACTTGAGCTGATACTTAACCTTTTCAGCATTTTTGAAAAATCAGTTTGCCAAGCAATTAATAGAAAAATAACTGCAAATCAAAATTCTTTTGTTATTGTAGAATTTTACTAATGCTAGAAACCATACTAATTGGTCTGCTAGATTTAAATGTATAAATATGTATATAACAAGTAATCAGAAAGTCTTGGGTCCTGAGGAGGATAAGGACAGAGATGTTAGATTACTTAACTTTGGGTGCTAATTTGGCGATTTAGATTTGCTTTTCTGGCAGGATTCAGGCAGATGAGGTGGTAAGAACAAATGAAGACTAATGGTTTCTTTAAAGACAAACTAGAAAACATAAAAACTAGCTGCAAGTCTTTCATCTTAAGTAGAAGATTTGTTAGTTTTTACTTTTAAAGTATTATTTATTTGAAAGAGTTACAGAGGAGAGACAGAGCGAGAGATAGAGGTCTTCCATCCGATGATTCACTCCCCAAATGGCTGTAACAGCCAGAGCTATATTGATCCAGGAACTTCTTCTGGGTCTCCCACACAGGTACAGAGCCCCAAGCACCTTGGCCGTCTTCTATTGCTTTCCCAGGCCATAGCAGAGAGCTATATCTGAAGTGGAGCAGCCGGGACTTGAACCAGTGCCCATATGAGATGCCGGCACTGTAGGCTGCTGCTTTACCCACTACGCCACAGTGCCGGCCCCTAGTTTTTACTTTTAGTCACTGCTGCATATCTTAAATCAGAACAAATCCTGTTATAATGGATATTTATGGAAATACATACAGTATATTCTTCATGCACTATTTTTGGGTCTAATTTTTAATTTCTGTTTTCAAAATTTATTCGAATGGCAGAGAGACAGATACTGAAAGGTATCTAACATCTCTTGGTTCACTCCCCAATTGCCTGCCACAGCCAGGGCTGGGCCAGGTTTAGAGCCAGGAGCTGAGAACTCAGATCTCCTACATATGTGGCAGGAACCCAAGTACTGCAGCCATCATTTGTTACTTCCCAGGGTACAGGTAGACAGGAAGCTAGAGTCAGAAGAGGAGCTGGGACTTGATCCCAGGCACTTGTTATCGATGCAGACATCCCAAGCAGCGTCTTTAATAGCTGTGCTGAACACTCACTCCCTTAGGTACATTTCTTGAGACAAAGTGTTTATTTTTTATTTTTTGTTGCTTTGGTACTTTGATAATTCTATGCAAATGAAAAGGATGTTTCCAATTTCCAGTGACCTCCCCTATACTCTGATTTTTTTTTTTTTTTTTTTAAGATTTAGTTTTTATTTATTTGAAAGAGAGAGCTATAGAATGGAGGGGAGAGAGAGAGGGATCTTCATCCGCTGGTTCATTCCCCCAGTGGTTGCAACGGCTGAAGCCAGGACCCCAGAGCTGCTTCTGAGTCTCCTACGTGGGTACAAGGACCCAAGCATTTAAGCCATCCTCGGCTACTTTCCCAGGCACATTAGCAGGGGCTGGATAGGAAGTGGAGCCAAGTAGGTCTTGAACTGGCACCAATATGGGATGCTGGCATTGCAGGCAGAGGCTTAACCTGCCGTGCCACAAACACTGACCCCTCTAATTGATTCTTAAAATAGACATCTTGGAATCTCACCTGACATAACTGATTTTAAATGTTACATATAAATGCTTTTGAAATACATTGATGTAGAAATTTCACTAAGTTGAACTTGAATTTCTGTCACTTGCAATAAAAAATTGTGTTGAATTTGCGGATTTCATGTCTCAATAAAGTTTAGGAACTAGGACTTTTTTAATTAAAAAAGATTATGTTAATACCGTAAGCTCAGTCCTGAATGAGAGGCATTACTTTTTTATGTAGGTGTCTGGAGATTGATGGTTGTGAGGTACTGGTTGTTTTGAAGTACATGATGACTATTTTGCAAACTTTCAAGACTTTTATATAAAGCAAAAGAATATAAGGCATTTTCTAATTTCTCACACTGTAGGAAGGAGAAGTAGTCAAATTATAAGGTATAATGCATTTTATGTGTTTTTTTAATGCATTGTTTGAAATACAAAGATTTCTGGGTTGATGCTATTTGGACATAGCTTAAAAATATATATCACTGTAATATTGTGAGATTTAAAAATGAACTAGATATTTGTTCTGAAAATTGCTGTTTTGCTATTATATACATTTAATAGAATGCTCGGTTTATACTTAATTTTAGTCATTTAAATTTTTTCTTGAATGTTGTAGAGTAGCATTATAGTAGTAATTACTAACACTTAGGAATTAACAATTATGTGCTAAACAGTTGTGAATCACATTGTTCTGTGACATCAAGGAAATAGTTATTATAAATTCATTCTTTTACAGTGACAGTAGAGCTTCAGGTTTCTGTTACAGTAACTGAAATGCATACCCTGGCGGAAACCTTTGTATTTCAGGAAGCAAGGTGTGATCGATGGGTCTGTTGACATCTGTTTCAGAACACTAGGTTGTCTTGAGGCATTCTTTATTGAGCATAGTTTTCAACTTTAAGTCTGAAATTTTGAGGATTTATTATACTGTCGTACAACCTACTGAAACATTTAAGTAGGAATTTTTTAGTTTTCCAGGTCTTTTTTATTATTACTATGTTACTAGATTTCAGAATTAGCCAAGAAGTAGAAGTCAAGTCTATAATACACAGACTGTAATAGAAAAAACAGGTAACAGTTCAATTAGTTACAATTTCACAACTAAGTAGAATTTCTTATGAAATCTCTTAAGGAGCAAGGTAAGAGTATAGATAATTAAATGGAAGTGCCTTATAGTGTGAATATAAGAAGAGCTGTGAAATGAGGTATGATTCTGTCCCAGTGTACCGAAAACTTGATAGTAGTTAAAACATTCAGCAGTGCTGGCATGGTGGCACAGCGATTTAAGCGGCAGTCTGTGATGCCAGTTTCCCATGTGGGCACTGGTTAGAGTCCTGGCTGCTCTACTTCCAATCCAGCTCCCGCTAATGTGGCTGGGAAAACAGCTGAAGATGGCCCAATCACATGTGCACCTGCTACCCACATGGGAGACCTGGATGAAGCTCCTGTCTCCTGGCTTCAGTCTGACCCAGCTCTGACTGTGGCCGCCATCTAGGGAGTGAACCAGTAGATGGAAGATCTCTCTAGCTCTTACTCTCTCGTCTCTCTCTGTAACTCTACCTTTCAAATACAGAAATCTTCCAAAAAGAAAAAAATCAAAGCAAACACCTACTTTGAAACAGTTTGAGAAAAAGGATCTGAGAAACCTTCATATTTTATCAGTGAGGAAGCTGAGGTGTATTTTTTATTTAATGAAAGATAGGTCTAAGACCACACTCAGCCAGAAAGGTTATATGGATAGTATGCATATTTTCCATGAGTTTTATAACAGTTACATAAAAACTATATGACTGAACTTTACCAGAAATATGAAGTACTCTGAGTGCGTCAGTGATCCAGAAAATTTTTCAGAATAAAGCAAAAGTTTGATTTATGTGATGGTAGTCTGAGTGAGTTGTGGTGGACAATACTGCGACTCTTGAGTGGGGAGGGTAAATTTGAATGCAGTGTGGCAACTGACGGATTACTATGAAGGGAGAAATGACTAAGCTGTTTAAGAGATGTTAAGTTTTTATTTTTTCTTTACAGCATGCCAAAGGACTCAAATTACTGTTAAAATAATACAAAGCATTATTTGTGTAAAGTGTGGCTTACCATTTTGAGAGCTAGATTAAATAAATAATTCCATATGGCACCAATATCCTGCAGTGTGCAGAGAGAATAGGAAAAAATGAAAAGAGAATGAAGAGAGAAAGGATGGATATATGTGGGTACTTCATAAAGTTTGTGGAAAGGTGAAATTAAAAGATAATGCCCAGGGGCTGGTGCTTTGGCACAGTGGGTAAGGCCGCCGCTTGCAGTGCCGGCATCCCGTATGGGCGCTGGTTCAAGTCCTGGCTACTCCACTTCTGATCCAGCTCTCTACTGTGGCCTGGGAAAGAAGTGGAAGATGGCCCAAGTCCTTGGTCCCCTGCACCCATTTGGGAGACCTGGAAGAGGCTCCTGGCTTTGGATTGGCACAGCTCCAGCTGTTGTGGCCATCTGGGGAGTGAACCAGCTGATGGAGTACACCTTTCTCTCTCTCCCTGCCTCTCCTCTCTCTGTGTAACTCTGACTTTCAAATAAATAAGTAAATCTCTTTTTTTCAAATTTTATTTATTTGAGAAGTAGAGTTACAGACAGGGAGAAACAGAAAAAGATCTTCCGTCTGTTGGTTCACTCCCTAATGGCTGTGCTGTCGGAGCTGTGCCGATCTGAAGCGAGGAGCCAGGTCTTCTTGCCAGTCTCCCATGCGGGTGCAGGGCCCCAAGGACTTGGGCCATCTTCTGCTTTCCCAGGCAGCAGCAGCAGAGCTGGATTAGAAGAGGAACAGCTGGGACTAGAACTGGCACCCATATGGGATGCTGGCGCCACAGGCAGAGGATTAACCTGTGCCACAGCGCTGGCTCCTAAATAAGTAAATTAAAAAAAAAAAAAACCACACACACACATCTGCCATGAACATTTCTAGTATATTTGTATTTTGGATTTGGTCCCTAGAAAAGTTTGTTCATCTCCCTGCCATTTATGCCAAAACATTTAGAAGGGAATTAATTTGATTAATCTCTTTTTTAAAATGATTTATTTATTTATTTATTTATTTATTTATTTATTTATTTATTTATTAATTAGAGAGGCAGAGAAGGAGAGAGGAAGAGGTCTTCTATCCACTGGTTCACTGTCCAAATTGCCGCAATGGCCGGATCTGAGCCAATCCAATCCAGGAGCCAGGGGCTTCTTCCTGGTTTTCCACTTGGGTGCAGGAGCCCAAGGACTTGGGCCATCCTCTACTGCTTTCCTAGACCATAGCAGAGAGCTGGATCAAAGTGGAACTGCTAGAACTCCAACCAGCACCCATATGGGATGCTGGCACTGAGGTGGCGGCTATAACTGCCATGCCACAGTGCCCACCCCTGATTCAGTTAAAATCTTATTACTCTCCATAAATAGTCTGTAAAAGGAGAATTTTAAAGAATCTTAGTAGCTGATACCTTTGTCCTAAAGTTGTTTATTTTTCAGAATATAAATCTTCTATGAACAAACTTTAAATCATTTTTAACTATAATTGATTTTGAATAATAAGATAATCCTGATTCTGCCTCAGAATCTTTTAGACAGTTCTCCAGCCAACCATACTATTGATCTCATTAGATTGACATTGAAGATGAAGTGTAGGTTTCACCTTGCCTTCCAATTTGTGTATCTACCAACATTGTGTTTTCCAAGAGAGTTAAGGTTAGCAAATGCAAAAAGTTAGAAAAGGTAGAGTTTCAGAGCTGTAAAGTACTGTAGAAGTACTTAAATCTCTCCTTCCAATTCAGTGGCCAATAGCCTGTGTAGTCTGTGTGCTATGAAAAAAATTAAAAGATAATTTTTTCTTTTCACCTCCAGAGTAAAATAGTGAGAGTATTAAACTTGTGGCAGAAGAACAATGTGTTTAAGAGTGAGATTATTCAGCCCCTTCTGGATATGGCAGCAGGGATCCCTCCCCCAGTTGTCACTCCAGTGCTGGCCAGCACTGCTGCTGCTATGAGCAATACTCCAGGTATGTCACTGCATTTGGTGTCAAGTATATTAATTGTACTTTTCAGGGGTTATTCCTATGTAAAATAATAAGTTGACAGTGCAGGAAAATTTGTCTAGCATTACATAATTGAAAGAAAATGTAATTTGGAGGAAAAAATAAAATTGGATAACACACTTGTGTGTACTTTTGGCTAAAATTTAGAAAGTTTTATTTTTTTAAATCTCCAGAAACAAATATAATGAAGTTTGGAAAAGAGTGTTACAAATTGTATTTTTCCTGACTTAAGCTACCTGCAACCTCTTAAATGTTTATGTAAATCAATCTTTTTTTTTTTTTTTTTTTTTTTTTTTTTTTTGACAGGCAGAGTGGATAGTGAGAGAGAGACAGAGAGAATGGTCTTCCTTTGCCATTGGTTCACCCTCCAGTGGCTGCCATGGCTGGCGCGCTGTAGCCGGCACTGATCTGAAGCCAGGAGCCAGGTGCTTCTCCTGGTCTCCCATGGAGTGCAGGGCCCAAGCACTTGGGCCATCCTCCACTGCACTCTGGGTCATAGCAGAGAGCTGGCCTGGAAGAGGGGCAACCAGGACAGAATCTGGTGCCCCGACGGGGACTAGAACCTGGTGTGCCGGCACTGCAGGCAGAGGATTAGCCTATTGAGCCGCGGCGCTGGCCAAATAAATCAATCTTATATTTACAGAATAATAAAGAGATTTAGTATTTACAGAGAACTCTGAAAAAAATGTTTAATAAAACTAATAATGTTAAAGTAAAAATTTCAAGATCATGTTTTATAATTTTTTGCTCAAAAATCATTTTGAATATTATGTTACTGAATTTCCTATAAAGTTTTTGATGATTGTTAAGGATTCTAGACTTTCTTAAAGTGAGTAGTAGCTTAGTTGATTGAAGACCAGTATGGAGATATCCTTTTTGTTTTAATGCTACCTAAATATACAAAGGGTTTTAGATGGTTTTTCAAAATGGAAACATTAAAACATTTATGTAAATTTTTCTGATTCTTACAAAAATAATAGGACAATATTGTCTCCTTTTCGAGTCTCATTTACTTATATATTGATCCGAGTGGTTGGGGGGATGTGCTCTCTTAAAAGGAACTCCTGTGACACCTGTGACTCCAGCCAATGTAGTCCAAGGCTTACCTGACCCATGGGTATCTCAGATAACAAATACAGATACGCTTGCAGCTGTGGCTCAGATCTTACAAAGTCCTCAAGGCCAACAGGTGAGTTTGCCCTGGTTTGTTGAGAATAATTTATAATTAATTATTTTCCTAATGTATTGTTTTATAATGTACTACCCACAGAGTTTGTATCTTTTAGTTTTATAAAAATAGAATTACTGTACTACTATGTAACTTGGATTTTTAATTTGTCAGTATATTGTATCTTCATGTCATTGAAGCTTATTTCATTCTGCATCAGAATATAGTTGAACATTTCAGGCATAGAAAGCCAAGACAATCTGTCAAAAAAAAAAAAAATGACCTAAATGAAAGATCTCTGTGAGTGAGATCCCAGTGGAAAGAACAGGCCATTAAAGAAGGAGGTACCTTTCTCTGAAGGGGGGAGAGAACTTCCACTTTGACTGTGACCTTGTCTAAATATGATCAGAGTCAGTGAACTCAAAAGGCTTCCATAGCCTTGGCAACTTATGACAAGAGCCTAGGGTGGTTACTGATGCCATAAACAAGAGTGTCAATTTGTTAAGTCAACAACAGGAGTCACTGTGTACTTACACCCCATGTAGGATCTCTGTCCTTAATGTGCTGTACATTGTGATTTAATGCTATAACAGTATGCAAACAGTATTTTTCACTTTGTGTTTCTATGTGGGTGCAAACTTTTGAAATCTTTACTTAATATATACTAAACTGATCTGTGTATAAAGATAATTGAAAATGAATCTTGATGTAAATGGAAGGAGAGAGGGAGCCGGAGAGGGGAGGGAAGTTATGGGGGGGAAGCCATTGTCATCATAAGCTGTACTTTAGAAATTTATATTCATTAAATAAAAGTTTAAAAAAAAAAAGAATATATGGCCGGTGCCACGGCTCACTAGGCTAATCCTCCACCTAGCGGCGCCGGCACACCGGGTTCTAGTCCCCGTCGGGGCACCAGATTCTGTCCTGGTTGCCCCTCTTCCAGGCCAGCTCTCTGCTGTGGCCCGGGAGTGCAGTGGAGGATGGCCCAAGTGCTTGGGCCCTGCACCCTATGGGAGACCAGGAGAAGCACCTGGCTCCTGCCATCGGATCAGCGTGGTGTACCGGCCGCGGCAGCCATTGGAGGGTGAACCAGCGACAAAGGAAGATCTTTCTCTCTGTCTCACTGTCCACTCTGCCTGTCAAAAAAAAAAATAAAGAAAGAAAGAATATAGCTGAGCACATAGTTTGTGCCGACATGTTACGTGCTGTTGCTGCGGCATCCGAGCACAGGATGGGCTCCTGTGTGGAGAAGAGCTCCTCCTGGCCTAGGGGAGACAGGCAGTGAAGAACTGTTTTGGATATTGATAGATAACTTTAAAAAGCATAAATGTATAGAGTGAAAATGTTTGGGGGAAAGGATCAGAATTAGAGAGGATAGCCAAGAGAAGATGTCCTTGAGGAAGTGGCATTTTAATTGTGGCTTGAAATGGCACTAGTGGTGGCAGAAAAGGAAGTGGAGAGAATGGCTTGTGGGAAGCAGGTGCATGTCAGAACAGAAGAAGGCTGTCGAGGCTGGCGCTGTGGTGTAACAGGTGAGGCTGTCGCTTCTGATGCTGGCATCTCATGGATGCTGGTTTAAAGTCCCAGCTTCTACGCTTCCAGTCTAGCTCTCTGCTAATGGCCCATGTATTTGGACCCCTGGCACCTGACTGGGCTAACCCTGGTTGTTGAGGCCATCTGAGGAGTGAACTAGCCAATGGAAGATCTTTCTTTCTGTAGCTCTGACTTGAAAATCAGTGAATGTGTGTTTAAGAAAATAAAAAAGAGCGCTTTCATGGCAGGAGCGTAAGAATAAAAGGAAATCACACTGTGTAGATAAATGAGCTTGAATGAAAGCTAAAGGAAAAGGGGAAAGATTGGTGTCTTCCTATACTAAATTATTCTGTTGTACTTAATACATATTTTTATTAACTGTTTTGTATCGGTCAGTTCAACTTCTAGCTTTTAAAATGTAAGTTTCCACATTATATTTCTCTTTTAAAGATTTATTTATTTATTTTTTTGAAAGAAAGAAAGAGTTTTTCTATCCACTGGTTCACCTCCTAGATGTTCACCCCCGAGAGCTCCCAGAGTTGGGCCAGGCCAAAGCCAGGAACCAGGAGCCAGCTTCTTGCAGGTCTCCCATGTAGGGTAGCGGGGGCACAAGCACTTGGGCCATCTGCTGCTGCTTTCCCAGGCCATTAGCACGGAAGTGGAGCAACTGGGGCACAAACCAGCTTTCATTTGGGATGCCGGCATTGCAAGCAATGGCTTTATCTGCTGCTCCACAACACCTGCCCCCACAATTCTTAAATTTCTGTGGATACCTTCGAATAAATATGATTGTTGTAGTCAGTGCCAATTTAATTGCTCTGAATGTTTGTTTGCTTTTTCTTTCCTCCCTGCTTCCCCCCCTCTCTCTTTTTCTTCTCTCTCTCTCTCCCCCCCTCTCTCCCCCCATCTCTCCCTTCCTCTCTTTCTTTTTCTTTCTTTCTTTTCCTTTCTTTCATCATATTACTTGTAACCAACGATAATGAGAGGAAGTAGAGGCAGACCCCATTCCAGGCACTCTGATACACCACACAGGCATCCCAAGTGACAGCTTAACCCACTGTGTACCGCAATGCCCACCCAAGATACATTCTTATCAGGAGCATAGTACATGATAGTGTTTTTATTAGGTTTTGATTTAAATTTTTCCCCAGGAGGTGAATTAAAGTTTTTCTTCTTTAACGAATGGACATAGGAATCCCATTACCAGACTCAGTCTTTTGGCTCCTTACATAGACTGCTTATCCTGCCTGAAGATCTTTGCACTTAATGTTTCCCATACTGAAATCCTCTCTCTCCATGTGTTCATATGGTTTCTTCATGCTCTGTTTGTCACCTTCAGTGACCACTGAATCAAACTTTAAATGCTGTCTTTCATCCTCTGTACACCTTCTGTCTCTCACCTGTCTTCCTTCCTTTATACTCAGTATCTCCTATCCTTTATAAAAGTACTTACTTTGTTTTTTCTCTTTCCCTCTTCGCATTGGAATGTATGCTGTAGGCTAAGACAAAGTTTTGTTCACTGCTGTGTGTCTAAATTGTGGTAGGTGTTTAGTATATTTTTATGTAACAAATGATGCACAGCAGAATAACAGCATTGGATATACCAAAGATAGTTTAAAATTGAGCTATCTGGAGGAATGGATGGCCCAACAAGCTGAAATGAGAGACCTAAGTGCAACCTAGGTTTCAAAAGCGTTAAATGGTAAACTGTGAAATAAAGGTTTTGTTTGCTAAGCAGTGGAAAGCTGCCAGAGATCTTTTTTTTTAGTGCTTTAAGTGGATTAGAGAGGAGAGGAGTCTGGACACGAGATCTATCTTTCTTTTGGCAACAGTGATATTGGAAGACAGGTAGTGACCCTGTGAAAAATAGGTTGTGTATTCTCTGAAAAGATCAACTTCAGAAACACGTGGCATCATTTTAGACGTCTAAGAATAGATCAATTCAATGTATAGTTTTTAGACAAATGGGAAACTGGATATTAGATGAAATTATAAATTATTCTATTTCTTGATAGAGTATTTTAGGAATCTGTAAAGCAAATATTTTCATTTTATTTAAAATTTTGACTGGCGCCGCGGCTCACTAGGCTAATCCTTCGCCTGTGGCGCCGCCACCCCTGGTTCTAGTCCCAGTCAGGGGACCAGATTCTGTCCTGGTTGTTCCTCTTCCAGGCCAACTCTCTGCTGTGGCCCAGGAGTACAGAGGAGAATGGCTCAGGTGCTTGGGCCCTGCACCCGCATGGAAGACCAGGAGGAAAGCACCTGGCTCCTGGCTTTAAATCGGCGCAGTGCACCAGCCACAACGCACCAGCCGTAGTGGCCAGTTGGGGGGTGAACCAACGGAAAAAGGAAGACCTTTCTCTCTGTCTCTCTCACTGTCTAACTCTGCCTGTCCAAAAAAAAAAAAAAAAATCAAAAATTTTAAGAATTTGAGTGACAGAGAGCTTCTAGCTGCCGGCACACCTCCCAGATACTTGCAAAAGGAGGCGGGAGATGAGGGGAGCAGGAACATGACTTCTTGAGCTTTTACAGCTGCCTCCCAGGGTTTGCTTTAGTAAGAAGCTGGAATCCGGAGCAAGAGCCAGCAGTTGAACCCAGGCACACCGAAGTGGGATGCAGACATGCTCTCTGACATGCTAACCACTCAGCCAAGTTTTCATTTTAAAAGCTAAAAGTTAACAAATGTTTTCTGCCAAGAGAAGGAATTTGCCAGCAATTTCTGTTTCCTTCTGGATGAAGTCGTAGAGTCGGTAAGACAGAACTAGAACGTAAAATTAGAGTGGAGAGAAAGTTGAATACTGTAGTGATTTTGACCTTGACTGGCTGGGGATAATGGAGATGTCAAAAAGAGCAGTCAAAGTAGGTAGAGAACTGTGATCTTTGCCGGTTCCCTCCTCCCGCCCAGCCCTCCCTCTGTCAGGTTTCCAGGATTTGTGTCCTCTTGTAGTTAGGTGCTGGTCTTAGTTGTTCTGAGGCTTCCTGTGCACAGTAGCTTCTTATTTTCTTGGTATCACATTAGTAGTTCTATGAAAGATGTTTATTGTGTGATGATTAAAATGACTAATTTGTTTAAGTAGGCCTGAAATTATTATTATTATTTTTTTACTGTTTTCTTGCCTGGTATACTCTAAAGTAGAACTTAAGAGAGAGAAGATGTCTTAGGTACCAGTAGTTTTGCTATTTTAATTTTTCTATTCAAAAGTAGCAATTTTACGATGTAACTCAAGTATAGAACTTGATTATCAGTTACTTCTAGAGTGTGTGTAATGTTTTCCTGTGTATGGACTCTTTTGAAGATCTTACTTTTTTTTAATAGAGATGGGTGAGTTGTGGGAACAGACTGCCTTCAGCTCATTTCCTTACTGTCAAACTCTGCTCCAAGGAAAAAAATTCTTTGTTCTCTTGCTTTCAGGGAATGTGTTCTTAGATAGGAAATGTGAATCTAGCAAAACCTGCTGCTTTTGTCAATGTTTATCCTTTTATGGAGTTTGAGCAATTAATTGAAGAAATGAGAAGCTTAGTGAAAAATGTCAGTTTATGATAACTTGGTTCTCTTTCTGATTGTCATGCTATGTCTATAGCATGTTGCTTAAAGTACTGCAGCTTTCCAGAAACAAGACTGACCTATTAAGAACCTTGTTGTCCTTAATACATATGGCACACACACACACACACACACACACACACACGCACAACTGTTGTTTTCTGTTAGTGTGTATTGTATTCTTGATCTCCATACGTAGAATGATGAGTTTTGTTGTCAGAGTTTTAGATGGGCATGATTCTGAAGAGAGCCTAATACCTGTTTTATAATAAGAGTTCTCTTTTCCCTCCAGCTTCAGCAGTTAATACAGACTTTGCAGATACAGCAGCAGAAGCCTCAGCCTTCCATTCTGCAGGCGCTGGACGCCGGTCTTGTTGTGCAGCTACAGGCTCTCACAGCACAGCTCACTGCCGCCGCAGCCGCAGCCAACACACTCACTCCCTTAGAACAGGGCGTCTCTTTTAACAAGGTACCACTAATACTCTTTCATGTGAAGTAGTAAATGTTGTGAATGCAAGTTCTAGGAATTATATTTTATTGTAGACTTTTAGCATCCACTGTACTATTTAAGACAAATTTTTCAAAAGGTTTAAACATGTGAAAGAAATTAATTTCAAATATTCCTCTTGAAACATTCAGAATACTTCGTTTTGACAAATGTATTCTTTGAAGTATGTGATTATTTTCTAAACTTTCTCATTATGGGTGGTACAGTTAAATCAGTTGTGATGTTCCACACATATATTCTTTAATTTTAATCTGCTAAAATTAAAGTTGTCAGTATGTGAAATTTGAAAGGAAAACTCCTACAAGTTGTCGCTGTTCAGTAAATTTATAAGTTAAGGCGTAAGTATAAAAGGTAGAGGCTTTAAAATTGAAAATTTTTCTTATATAATTTATTGTGTGATAGCTTTAGCATGCTTGGTAATTATGGGAATGTTATAATTCAGAAGGGCTACCCATACTTTTAAAATTTCCACTATTTTTATAAGAAAATGTGAATGAATACTGATTAATTAGAGTTTTTAGACCTTTTTGGCCAGCAGCTTCTAGGTCTAATTTAATCTAGCTTTAAATGACTAGCCCCCCTAAAAGAAAAGTTTCACGTTGAGCATTCAGAGGCTAGCAGAGCATTCGAAGATGGTACCCTACTAGGAATAGATTCACTGACTGTGGTCCTCGCTATTTTATCAAACTGTATTAGCATGGACAACTCAATTATTTTAGTCCTTAATCTTCTGTAAAATTAAAGCATCAGTAGTCACCCTAATCCTCAGGGGAAACATTCCAAGACCATCCAGTGAATGCCTGGAATTTCAGATAGTACTGGACTCAATAAATCCTGTTTTTTCTATACTTACATACATACCTTGATTAATTTACAAATAGATTAACGGGTTTTGATGATTAGCTATTAAAATAGAGCAAGCATAACAGTGTATTGTAATAAAGCTTATTTGAATGTCATCTGTGTTTCTCAAAGTCAATTCAATGTAAATATTTCTAGACCACAGTTGAACACAAGATAACTGAAAATGTAGAAACTGAAATCATGGATAAGGGAGGACTACTGGGTATGTCAGAATACTTTAAGGAAAAGTAAAGATCCATTCAAAATTCTAGTATAATAAATTATGTAAAACATTTACATGTTGATAGACATTAATAGGACATCATTGATGAATAGCATTTGTAACATATTTAAATGTAGTGTTTTTTAACTTGTCTCTTTCTCCCGTCCCCCTGTCCTTAGAAGTTGATGGATAGGTTTGATTTTGGAGAAGATTCCGAGCATAGTGAAGAACCCAAAAAGGAAATTCCAACTCCTCAGCTGTAAGAATTTTTTCTGTGTAACTGTAGTTTTTCTTTTGTTATTTTTGTGAATACTCGGTGGGATGCTGCAGTCTGAAGTATGTACTAAGAGTCCTTTAAGTCGGGGATATTATTGCAGGCTCTTGAACTCCCACATTACAGGAAAGTGGTGGAGTAGTTGTCATCTTACCTCCCTGAGGATTTTTCAAAGTTCGCTATAGGTTAATTAGTAAATATTGATAAACCTAACTATGATATTTTCTTTTTTTTTTTTTTTTTATTTGAAAGAGTTACACAGAGAGAGGAGAGGCAGACAGAGAGGGGTCTTCTGTCCTCTGGTTTACTCCCCAGCTGGCTGCAACAGCTGCGCCAGGAGCTTCTTCCGGGTCTCCTATGTGGGTAAAGGGGCCCAAGGACTTGGACCATCTTCTGCTTTCCCAGGCCATAGCAGAGAGCTGGATTGGCAGTGGAGCAGCCGGGTCTCGAACTGGCACCCGTATGGGAATGCTGGCACTGCAGGTGGTTGTTTTATCTGCTACGCCACAGCGCCGGCCCCATGATATTCTCTTTTTAATCTTTAAGTTATTTAACTCAGTCCTAGCAAAGAAACTTAATTCTAGTGCCACCACTTTAAGAAGTGTACCTGATTATGAGAGTGTATCACACTAATCAGAAATTAGGATTGAGGTTATTGGGATTTTGTTTTCAAGAAATGGGTTTTTATTCAAATTAGGGATTTTTTTTCCCTAAACAATTCTGCTGAGTTTCAGGTTCTGGGAGAGTGCTTGAAAGGATCAATGGGAAAGGAATGTGGGAGAACTGGGTGGAGGTTGGGAGAATGGAAGGAGGAGGATAAGTGCTGAAAGCTCCTGGGATTCTTAATTCAAACAGAGGGCATCAGTTTTCTATGTTAGGGAATATATGAAAGCTATATACATGGAATATATCAGAGACGGGTATTTCCTTTGGTAAACTGGAGTTGGACGAGCACTAGAGACTGTGTAGATCATTATCATACATCACTGTCAAAAAAAATCTCTGTCCACACAGGATATGGTTTAATAACATCTGTGGTGAGAAGTTAAGTCATTGTTATTATTGTATGTTCTTTGTTGAACTGAATCTGGTTTCCTTTATTTTCTACACAATGATTTGAGTTTTTTGCTTTCCGAAGCAAGGAAACAAATTTACTCCATTATCTTTTGAGACACAGCCTTTCAGTATTTGAAGATAGGTATCGTTTTTCCCCTTAGGTTTATTCACAACAGATGAAGTACAGTTTTTTCAACTGTTTCAAGACTTGTCACCATCCTGCTAGCCCCTTTTGGGATGCCCTCTTTTTTTGTTCATGTCTTACCTGGTGGTGCCCAGAATTCCGGGTTTATTCCAGGAGTGGATTTTCCAGAGTCTAGTTAAATTGTTATTTCCTCTTATCTAAACATTATCTATTTGTGTTAACATATCTAATAACTATTTATACTTTTCTAAAGGAGGCATATTAATTTTATAAAACCTCTGGTCACTTGTATTGTAGATTTTGTGTGTACTGATTGTTAAACCATTTTTGCCACTGTTTGTAGTCAGAGAAGGGGTTAAAGTGAAAACTTTTTAAGTACTTTTGAATTTAAGATACTCTAATGAAAACACTAGTATGTATTTAATAGCATGAGACAGTAATATCATCTTCAGCAGAGAATCTCTAACATGTTATCCATCTATTGCAACACTATTGAAGAATATATTGAGTATATTTTTTAATGTATTAATATTCTGAAATAATCTTTTTTGGTTTTAGTATTTTGAAAGCACACATTGAAATACTTTCATATTCTCTTTAATAGAATTAAAATATGTTTCCACCTGTTTTTTTCTTGTAGTTCCCATGTTTCAGAATCTGTGAACAGTTCCATCTTTCATCAGATAGCAGAACAGCTTCAGCAGCAAAACCTTGAACATCTTAGACAGCAGCTCCTGGAGCAACAGCAGCCTCAAAAGGTTTAAACCCCATCTTGTGCTCTTCAGCGTTACTTCCGTGTACTTTCTATACATTGCCGTTTTTCTGAGTCTTTTCTTTTTTTCCTTTTGTTTTTTTTTTAATCTTCACTGCTTTGTTTCTTTTCTAAGGTATGATGATATTTTTTTAAGAGGGAGGTCTTTAATCACTTCATCATATAAAAAGTCAATGCATAGATTTCAAGGTGTTTTGGCTTAAAAATAAACTTAGTTTTTAATTCCATTTTTACACATAATTTTTGAGATTCCTTCATATTAATCACTCTGAGAGTTTTCTTCTCACAACTTTTGTAATTTTTGCTGTAATCATAATGTGTTCTGACAGCTTATGAATATATATTGTACAACTTAGTTTCCATATATAGAAATGGAGAACAGAAGACAGGTACATTTCAGAATTACACTTAAAACTTCATGTGTTTTCTTCTCTGCTCTGTCCCTTGTTAGGCAGGGTAGTAATTGCTATGACCACGTGGTAGGAACTTTATTAGGAATGCAATAGGCATGATTACATTTACTCCTCATGAGCTGGGGTGCCTGTTTGAAGCAGTGTTTAAACTGCCACTTGGGATGCCTGCCTCCCATACTGGAGTGCTTACGTTTGAGTCTGGGTGCTTCTCGCAGTTCCAGCTTCTTACTAACAGGCATCTGGGAGGCAGCACGGTCCCTGCCACCCACATCCTATTGGAGACCCACATTGAGTTCTCCACTCCTGATTTCAACCTTGCCCAGTCCTGGCCATTCTGGGCGTTTGGAGGAGTGAACCAGTTGATGGGCAGTCTATCATCTGTCTGCCTTTCCAATAAATAAAAGTAAGTGTATCATCAGTCTTAAGACACACCCTTATTTTTTGTATAGCTAAGAATTTCAAACTAATTATAATTAGAGTGTAACATCAATTTAAATTGTAAGAATTGTATAATGTATGAACAGTACGTTTGTTGGGCAAGTGCCACATACAAAATTGAAAATAGAGAGAGATTACTTGAAGCCAGAATCTCTAGCGGAGCACATAATCTGTGTGAACACTCAGCAGAATCCTGGATTTCTGTAATAGAATAGGAACAAGGAAGGGAAGGACTGTGGGAGAGGGAACAGTTAACGTTAGGTGGAAAGGATAGTAGCCTTGAGGCACCAGACGGGCTGAACTTTACCTTTTAATGCCAGCAACAAACATGAAGTGGGTATTACTGATATTTGATGGGCTGAAACTCAAGTTCAGAATTAAGAATGAAACTGCATGTTTTTGTGAAGAAATAATGTGATGCAATTGGTCTTAGTAGGGACAATATTTCATGTCAAGCAAATGCATCTGCCTAAGAATTCAGAAAGTTGATGACAGAACACAGTGAAGAACATTTGGATGTTGTTTAAGGAAAAACACAAGTTGTAACTCAAATCAAAGAAACAGATTGTCAATGATAGGATAATACAAAATCAAGAGCTGTTAAAGAGACAGGCGGTAGTGTTGATGGGGGAATTTGTCCAAACAACAGATTGGTCCAGGTGTAAGTGTGACACTTTTTGAATTGCCATATTCACAATTTCATGAAACTGATAGACTAATAAAGGGGAATTTTAAGTAAGTAACAGATTAAAGAAGATGCAGCCTTTTGAAAATCATTGGGGTATCAAAAATGTCATTTATTTTGCTACAGAAAGTTTTTATACAGGAGAATATAGTGGAAAGAGTACATTGAACCTGACTGAACTCTTTCATTTGATAGTAAATGAGTTGTTGTCTCTAAACTAAGTAAGTTGCAGTTTGGATTACTGAAGTCTTCAGAGTTATTAGACTTGTAAATCAAGTTGAGAGAATTTGTGGATTTCAGTGAAACCTTTGGCAGAATCTTTCCTGTAATTTCTGTAGACGGTGAATAGAGGAAAATGATCAAAATGTGACACATGTTGTTCACATACTGAAAAAAATTTCTTCCAGCTGCTATTTTTATCTTCCGTTTTCCAGTATATCTCTGATGTTTTGCATGAAGGGACCATTGAACAGATTTGAGATGTATGCTCAGGATTTATACTTGAAAAAAATGATATTTGCCACCTGTGTCCAGTGGACACTGTTTTTTGAATCTTTTTAAGTCATCATAGAAATTTTTAAAACTTAAACTAAAGAGAGCTTGAACTGCGTTAGGAATTTAATTTAGTTTAAATGTAGCAAACTTTTTTGTCTCTTTTACATTAAAATGTCACAATCTTTCAATGAAATGGGGCATTCCAGATTCTTGTCATAAACTGTCACAAGATTAAATTTTTCTGTTACATGGTGAATTGGACGAAAATACCATACCTTTATTTCCCTAGAGATAAATTTTTCACTCATTATTTGGATTGGTATGGTCATCTAAAAACTTACAGTCTGAAAATTATTTTGCTTATATGTTTAACTTCACCATCAAAAGTATAGAATACTGCTGTTTGCATTCATATTCTGCTTTATCAAATTGTGAAATATATTCCTATGTCAGTTTTCCCTTTGCGATTTTGGACAGGAAACTGAAAATCTGAATATTTACCTATGTTCAAGGCTAAAAACAGGCTTGCAAAGAGAGTGTCTCCTGTCTTTTTCTTGAAATGTAATAGCTTTACTCTGACCTCAGAATCAGCCCTTTAAGGCATTCGGATCTGACTGAAAAGCCCAGGAGAGCATTCCGGGCATGGAAAGCCAAGACACTGCGGCAAAAAAATAACCTACATGAAGGATCTCTGTGAGTGGGACACCAGTGGAAAGAAGGGGCTATCAAAGAAGGATGTACTTTTCTCTGAAGGGAGGAGCGAACTTCCACTTTGCATACAGCCCTGTCTAAATACCAACGGAGTTTGTCAACTTCCATAGCCTTGACAGCTCATGTAAAGAACCTCGGGTGGTCACTAACATCAAAAATACGAGTGTTAATTATTAAATCAATAGGGGCTGGTGCCATGGCGCACTAGGCTAATCCTCTGCCTGCGACACCGGCATCCCATATGGGCGCCGGTTCTAGTCCCAATTGCTCCTCTTCCAGTCCAGCTCTCTGCTGTGGCCCGGGAAGGCAGTGGAGGATGGCCCAAGTGCTTGGGCCCCTGCACCCACATGGGAGACTGGGAGGGAGTACCCGGCTCCTGACTTCAGATGGGCATAGTGCTGGCCGTAGCAGCCATTTGGGGAGTGAACCAATGGAAGGAAGACCTTTCTCTGTCTTTCTCTCACTGTCTGTAACTCTGTCAAATAAATAAATAAATAAAATCTTTTAAAAAAAATTATTAAATCAACAGCAGGAGTCACTCTGCACTTACTCCCCATGTTGGACCTCTATCCTTCATGAGGTGTGCTATGAGATAACGGTAAAACCTGTCTTCAGACAGTACTTCTATACTTTGAATGTCTGTGTGAATGCAAACAGTAGAAATCTCTGCTTAGTATAGAGTTGAACTTCTGTATATAAAGTAAATTAAAAATGAATCTTAATGAAAAATGGAATGGAAGAGGGAGTAGGAGGTGGTATGGGAGTGGGGATGGGATTAAAACCTCCAGGATCCTATAATATATCCTCGATTTATTAAAGGGTCTCCAAAGATCTTAATGCTAATTTCAGAATTACACAATATGCTTTAGGTGATTTGTTTAAGGTAAATTTTCTTTATGTTCTTCACAAGATCTCTAAAAGTGAACAGAAATAATAATCATTACTAATACATGAAATAGCTCAAAAATGAGAAACTAAAATTGGTTCCAAGGGTTCCTGGTGATTACACTATGGGTATACCATTAAATAGTTAGTTAAGGATGAAAATCAAGTGGGCATAAGTTGAATATTGAAGTAGAAATAAGTGATATAAAAATATATGAACACTGAAAGAAGATTTAGAATAAAGTTGAAAATCATCATGCTATGTTGCTAAATTCTCTTGTTATTTACCTTTAGGTTTTTTTTTTAATTTATTTTTCATGTATTGAAAAACAGAGTGAGGCGTAGATCTTCCATCCTCTGGTTTATTCTTCAAATGCTTACAACAGTTAGGGCTAGACCATGTAAAAGCCAAGAGCATGGGTCTCAATCTAGGTCTCCCATGTGGTCAGGCAGTGACTCAAGTACTTGAACCATCACTTGCTACCTTCCAGGGTTTGCATTAGTTGGAATTCAGAGCCAGGACCCAAACCTGGGTCCTCTAATACGGGCTATGAGCATACCAAGCAGCGTTAACCCAGCCTGTTGTACTATTTTTAAAGAGTTAAGCCAAGGCTATGCTTAAAACACATTCGATTTGTTCTGTAAGAGTATGATTATTTTCTAACTTTCTGTTAGTATTGTGGTACAGAAGCCTCCTAACTGTTCTAATTCTTTATTTCTAAGCCTCAAACATGTTACTTATTCTTGCAAAACCTGATTTCTCAAAAATTACAGGACTTGGAACTGTTCTTTCCTGTTCTTTTTTGCTCTTAATTACTTTTATAAAAAGGGTAATTTTCCTTCTTGAAAGGATACTTTGAAATTAAAATAAGCTATACTTAAAGCTCTTATTGTAGAAAAATCATATGTACTAAGGTGGTTTACATTGAGTACTTTGTAAAGCCAGTAAAGTGAATGAAACAACTTAAACATTTGTGATGTTTGTTGTGATTTAAATTTTTATATGAAATAAAAATCTCCCAATGTTTGTGTTTTCGTACCTGTTCCATAGGCAACTCCTCAGGATAGTCAAGAAGGAACATTTGGGTCAGAGCATTCAGCATCACCATCACAAGGGAGCAGTCAACAGCATTTTCTTGAACCTGAAGCAAATTTGGATGATTCCATAGATATTCAGCAACAGGTAAGGAAGAAAAAAAAGAGGAAAGGAAATGCTTTTCTGGACCATAAACATCTATAGAAAGTATTATTTATATAATGGTAATTTCCCTAATGTATTTTTTTCATACTTGAACTCCACCCCTAACCTTTTACCTATTAGGCATTTTGTTGCTAGCATGAGTATTTTTAAGGCATGTAGTCAAAATAAAGCTAAATTAACGAGGCTGTTGTTTTTCCATTCCTTTGACTTTCAAGGATATGGATATAGATGAAGGGCAGGATGGAGTGGAAGAAGAGATTTTTGAACAAGAAGCTAAGAAAGCGGCTGTTCGCTCAAGATCAAGAACTCATTCACGATCTCGTTCAAGGTTTAAATTTATTTTTATATATATTTTAGATTGATTTATTTTGAAAGAGAGAGGGAGAGACAGAGAAGGATCTTCCATCTGCTGTTTTACTCCCCAGATGGCTGCAGTGGCCAGCACTGGGCCAGACCGAAGTCAGGAGCTTCTTCTAGGTGTCCCCCTAAGGTGGCAGGCGCCCAAACACTTGGGCCATCCCTCACTGCTTTTCTGAGACAGACGTCACTAGCAGGGAGCTGGATCAGAAGTGGAACAACTGCTGCATATATGGGATGCCGGCATCGCAGATGATGGCTTTACATGCTATGCCACAATGCCAGGCCCCCTACACTTAATTTAATGATAGCTTTGTCTGAGCTTTTACAATGTTAGCTTTGTTTCTTTACATCAAGATTAAAAGAACTGACATCTTAAATCTCAGCAAAAAGTAATTCAGTTCTGTTTTTAATTGGATTTATCTGTAGCTACTCAATTAAATAATTTACCAATGAATAAAAACTTAACCTAAGAGTAACAGTCATATCATGAGACTGGGATTTTAGACTATATTTTATTTTAGTTAATAGCATTATGATGATGTTCAGTTTAGGATATTATTGCCTCTGAGCAACAATTAAATTGTATTTCTAGCTGGCGCCTCGGCTCACTAGGCTAATCCTCCGCCTGGGGCGCTGGCACACCGGGTTCTAGTCCCGGTCAGGGCGCCAGATTCTGTCCTGGTTGCTCCTCTTCCAGGCCAGCTCTCTGCTGTGGCCCGGGAGTGCAGTGGAGGATGGCCCAAGTGCTTGGGCCCTGCACCCCATGGGAGACCAGGAGAGGCACCTGGCTCCTGGCTTCGGATCAGTGCGGTGCGCCGGTCGCGGCAGCCATTGGGGTGAACCAACGGAAAAGGAGGACCTTTCTCACTGTCCATTCTGCCTGTCAAAAAAATAAGTAAACTGTATTTCTTATATTTTGTTTTATCTCATGATGGTGAATCAAGAATGATCACAAAACTGAACAGTAATTATTTTTCCATAAGCATGAAATATATTACTAAATTCTCATAGAACACGTTCTATAAATGGCTTCCTTTGTGGCTGTTGCTTGAAGTCACTAGTTTTTTTTTTTTTTTTTTTTTTTTGTGACAGAGAGACAGAGAGAAAGGTCTTCCTTCTGTTGGTTCACCCCCCCCCCCCCAAATGGCCGTTAATGGCTGGCACACTGCACCGATCTGAAGCCAGGAGCTCCTCCCTTGTCTCCTATGTGGGTGCAGGGCCCAAGTACTTGGGCCATCCTCCACTGCACTCCTGGGCCACAGCAGAGAGCTGGCCTGGAAGAGGAGCAACCGGGACAGAATCCGGCTCCCTGACTGGGACTGGAACCCGGGGTGCCGGTGCCGCAGGCGTAGGATTAGCTAAGTGAGCCGCGGCGCCAGCTGCAGTCATCAGTCTTAAACATTTTAACACTGTGTGTGTGTGTGTGTGTGTGTGTGTGTATATATATATATATATATTTTAAGATTTATTTATTTTTATGAGAATAAGAATTATAGAGAAGAAGAGGGAGGGAGGGAGGGAGATACACAGACAGACAGAGACAGAGACATAGACACATACATCTTCCATCTGCTGGTTCACTCCCCAAACGGCAGTAACAATAAGGGTTGGACCAGGCTGAAGCCAGGAGCCAGGAGGCTCATCCGGGTTCCCACAGTGGGTGCAGGGGCCAAAGGTCTGGGCCATCTTCCACTGTTTTCTCAGGTGCATTAGCAGGGAGCTGGATCAGAATTGGAGTAGCCGGGACTTGAAGTGGCACCCATATAGGATGCTGGTGCTGTTGACAGGCTTCACCAGCCATGCCACAGCGCCAGCCCCATTGTATTTATTTATTTATTTGCATTTACTTTTTGCATATGAGAGCCTGTAGGTTCAGACCTCTCTGTAAACCCACTCATGCCAATGAATTATCTCCCTGAAGCAATTAAAATATTAGTACTGAAAACTTAACTCGTCTTAGCAATACCTCCTTATTAAGTATTCTGAAGAGAGTTCAGTGGCATGATTGAAAGGGGAAAAACAGTGTTTTAGTATTATCCTCTATTATAAAATCAAACACTAGAAAATTTTAGAAGTTGAAACTATACAGAATTATATATTGGCCTAATATTCTATTGGAAACATTCAAATCCTAATTTCAGGAATGTGGTATCTTTGTCACCTGCATGGTCTTTCATTACTATTCTTATTTACTATTTAACAAATAAGTTGGATGACATTAGAGAAACTTCATAAAGCCCTTTCTAGAATCTCGTTTTCCTTTCCTCCTGTTTTGACATTCGTGATTGATTTGGACTAAGCCGTACAGGGATTTGGGGAAAATGCGTGTGTGGTACTTGATTATACTATAAAATTTTTAATAATGAACTAGATACAAGGCAACTATCTTGTGGGTTTTTTTCCACTTAAAAATAGGACATTTGAAATGATAACATTATTAGAAGTAAAATCAACTTTTTTTGTAGATCACCGAGAAAACGAAGGTCCAGGTCCCGATCTGGTTCTCGTAAGCGTAAACACAGAAAGCGCTCACGTTCACGATCAAGAGAAAGAAAGAGAAAATCATCACGCTCATACTCCAGTGAAAGGCGAGCCAGAGAAAGAGAAAAAGAACGGCAGAAAAAGGGGTTACCTCCAATTAGATCTAAAACACTAAGTGGTGAGTAACGTGCTTTCACAAAACCCTGGTTTGAATCAGTTTCATAATTATCTAGTACAGAGTTTTTCAGGAAATTCTGTCTCAGACTAAGGGGTTTCGCAAGTGATTAGTAAATTTGTCCTTGGATTTCATAACTAAATAGGGAAGAGGCAAACAACAGCAGATTGTTCTCAAATACTAACTCATTGAGAGGGTTTTGTTTTTTTAAGTTTAATGCAGGTTAATTAGTGATATGTATAGCTGACCAGGCTAGTATCTGTAGCATAGATGCGTAGATATGTCGACTTCTTTCCATAGTGTCCTACTTATGACCAACCACTAGGTCTGTAAGAGTAATTATTATAAGGAGCATATACTTTGCATTAACTTTTAAAGCAAATTATAGGTTTGCAGGTTGCTTCAAGAGGAGAAAGTCCTATTCTACAAACCTTTTCCCCTCTGTTCATCTGCTATGTATACGTAGAACAAATATGGTAATGGTGAGGTTTGAGTTAAGAGCAGGCTAGAGGAAGGTTCACTTAGGAGGAGAGTTAAGTATAGTAACATATGTTATTGCTGACAATTTTGCCTATGGGTTCTGTCGTCTAAGGTTAACTAACATAGTTCGGATGGGCAGGGAGCTACATAAAGCACAGCAAAATGTTGTTCTTACCTCATTCCTAAAGATCACCAAATTCCTGCTGTCAGGGAGATAGATACATAATTGGTGTGGTTTCTCCTTGTGGAGAATATAAGAAAGTCAGGCCTTCAATCAGTACAGTAGCTGTTCTTACTGAGTTTTTGCAATTTGAGTAGCCTCTGACACTCTGCTCACATTTTACCTGGTTATGAGAACTAGTACGTTTGATATTATTGATACTTCTAGCTCTGAAAGTTTCTGTTTGCACCTTAGAGAACTAAATTCAAGCATTTTATGGAGGCTGATGAGGAAATGATATTGAAAATCTGACTACAAAGTGTGCTATGACTTCCTGCACGATGCCCATTAGGACATTCACAGCCATTGATTTGTATACCAGTACTTAGACAGGGCTTTCACATAGGCATTCTTTCATTTAATTCCTCTCGTAAGTTGTCATGTTGTTGCTGTTTTATTTATGTAGTTACTTGTCACAGGATTTGTTATCTATTATTGTTTAAATTTCATGGGTAAAACAGTGAAAAAGAAAATCAGAAAGCAAGTAAGTAAACAGTGAAAAGTATTTCTTCCGTTGATTACCTCACAACCCTCCTTACTCAGAAATATCATTGGGTTTCCTGTGGTCTCTGTTCTCTGAACACATTTTTAAAATGTGTGGTATGTTGCTCTATCTTCTTCAGCATAGATTTTTTTTTAAAAGACTTACTTACTTATTTGAAAGGCAGAGAAAGACAGATCTTCCATTCACTGGTTCACTCCCCGAATGGCTGCAATGACCAGAGCGATGCGGATCTGAAGCCAGGAACAACTTCTTGGTCTCCCATGTGGGTGCAGTAGCTCAAGGACTTGGGCCATCTTCCATTGCTTTCCCAGGCCAGAGCAGAGGGCTGGGTTGGAAGTGGAGCAGCTGGGACCCGAACTGGTGCCCATATGGGATGCCGGCACTACAGGCAGCAGCTTTACCCATTACGCAACTGCACCAGCCCCAAGATACACTATTTGAAATTTGACCTGTCACCATTATTAGTGTTTTTTTCCTTTTCTCCTTGAAAGAACTGGGTCCATGTGATTTAGTTCATTTTTCTCCTCTTTCTTGACAGTATGTAGTACTACTCTCTGGGTTGGCCAGGTGGACAAGAAAGCAACACAGCAAGATTTAACCAATCTATTTGAAGAATTTGGACAGATTGAATCCATTAATGTAAGTAGAAGTTCTTAAAACAGTAATTTAAGGTAGCGAAAAATTTGGAGGATTTTCCTCAATGAATTATTTTGATTCTTAGCATCTGACTTTAATAATGTATGTCTTTATAACAGTTGTACTACTTTGATTGTTTCAGTATTTATTCTGGTGCTATCTTCTTAATTTTTCTCAGTTTGAGTTAGTGGGAGTCCCGTGTATAATCTAGTTTAATCTCTTTGGGTGGGGGTGGTAATTCAGGGAACTGAGTCACACAAATACAGCTGGAAATGGGATCCCCCTTTTTTGTCTTGCCAGGTTTTTCTTTCCTCTCTGTGTCACTTGCTACATCTTCTTCACTATCTCCCTCTCAGAACAAACAAAGCAAATGTTTTGCAAGACAAATAGTGTTGCCACAGAATCACTAGCAACCTGAGCATAGCTCTTTCACCCCTTACTTGATTCTTTCTATGCTTTTGCCCTTCTCAGTCTTCCTTGAGTATTTCTTTTTCCTGAGGTTTGTTGCCTTTCCCTTGGAACAAGATTTCCTTATTTAGCAGTTTAAGTTATTTTTATATTTAAAAATAATTTGCTTTCCTGTCCCTCCTCCCACTGTTGTGTAAATTACTAGTGAATTCAGGTAAGCAGTGAAGTCTTCTGTAGGCATTTACTTTTTGAGGAGTCTTAATTCTGTAGGCAGCTTAATTCAATTAGCTATTGTTATGCTTTTATGTTCTTAGACATTTTTATTATGTGCCAAAAAATTGTCCTAGTTTTCCTATTTGGTCCAGTGTTCCTTTATATGGCCAAACTTTACTTTTTTGCATCAACACCACTCTTCATTTAATTGAGTTTGTTTTGTGTTGTACTCCCAAATATATGTGATCTCATTGGAGCCTCACAAGAAGCCAGTTAAGTAATTCACATGCAGTTGTTTTCCAGTGAAGAAACTAACGTGATTTGCTTTAGTCACAGGTAGAAAATAGGTGATTGGTTGTGTATTTCACATTTGTTTTTTTGTATCATGTAGGCTTCTCTTATTCTTTCCCTTTAACATTTCACTTGTCAAAACCTAGCCGTCCTTCAGAGTGCCTCATTATTATTTTACTTCTATAAATTCTTCTCTGGTTTCTTCTGATTTTCCCCATACCTTTAAACCATGGGTCTCAGCCATGGCTACGTATTGGAACTGTTTGGGCATTTAGAAAAATAGGGCTGTTCACGCTCAGTATCATTAAATTTTCGTAAAGCAATCACAGCTGTACAAGTGATTCAGATCCATAGCCAGGAATCATCACTTTGAAGAGACCTTTTATTCAAATAGCATTTTGTTTATTGTATTTATGTTTTAGAACAGTTTTATTTGTTTGAAAGGCAGAGCTACAGAGGAGGCACAAGAGAAATAGATTATCTGCTGGTTCATTTCTCAAATGACTACAGGAGGCAGGAGCTTGGGTCTCCCATGTGGGTGGCAGAGGCCCTAGCACTTGGGCCATCTTCCACTTCCCAGGGATGTTAGCAGTTAGCTTTACTGGAAGCCAAGCAGTTGGGACTCTAACCTGTGTTCCAGTATGGGTAGTCAGTACTGTAGGCGGCAGCCCAACCTCTTGTGCATTGACACTGGTCCCAGATTATCGTTATTTATAGTCTTTCTTGTGTTTTCTCTCCCTTGACTTAGCTCCCTCCCCTATCATACTTTTTCAGGTCTTAGTATTTACAAATAATAGGCACGAGGTGATTTTTTAAACTGGCATGAACCGAATGGCTGGTGGTAAAATATAAAATAAGAAAAGTTGTTGCAGGATTCATAACTCATTCGCTTAATTTGGATAGATTTGAAGCCTGAGAAAAGTCTGTTAGATTTGGCAAATAGCAGTCCCAGGTGAGTATGAACAGATTTTTAATGTGTAAGTGAGGAGTTGGAGATGAAGAATCACGTCAGGGTTTAGGTCAACTTCTAAGAAGTTGGTATTAGACAGTAGCTTGGAGTCTTAACTTTGTCAAAACAGACACCCTCCACACATTGATCAGTCTGGCATTTAGAAAAGCTGGGATAGGATAGCACTAGAAATAAATTGCTTTTAAATGTTTTGGCCATACAATACTGTTTCCCTTTTATCTGGTAGGTATTCTGTATGTAAAATTTTAATAGTTCTTTGCTTTGTTTTCAAAAAACTATGGCATGTGGTAGACAAGATTTTATGAATAAAATAATGTCTTAAGTGGTTGTTGAATTTTAGGATTTTTAGAAGTGAGTAATTGTACATATATATTTTTAATAGATGATTCCTCCCAGGGGATGTGCTTACGTCTGCATGGTTCATCGACAAGATGCATTTAGAGCTCTTCAGAAACTTAGTTCGGGGTCGTATAAAATTGGATCCAAGGTCATTAAGGTGAGGTTTTTGTGGATGAGCAAGTGAGTGGGTAGTCAGCATTTTTGATATCTATTACGTTAAGGTAAGTTTTTATAGGTAAGGATCATATGCTCTTCCTGTATTGACTAATCAGACTCTTACAGTCATCTTCTTGTTAATGTTACAAGTAAATACGTTCAGAAACTATTACTTCAGATCGTTATGTTACAGGATTAGATATAGGTGAAGTCCAGTAAACAACACTTTACTCAATTAGTTCTTGAAATCATACTTCCACAGTTCTCTGAGTTAAACAAGGCACCATTTTATGAGCTGAACTCTTTCATTTTCACACATTTGTCTTTGGTTCCCTTTTACCTCTCAGCACTTCCTAATTGCACTCTGCTTATTGTAATTTCTCCCTTTTTAAAAACATTGTTTTTTGTGCTTGTGAGGGACTTTTTCCCCTAGGATTTATTTCTTTGAAACAGACAGATAGGGGGGCGAATCTGTCATCAGTTGATTCATTTCTCCCATATGATTACATCAACTGGGACTGGCCAGGCTGAAGCCAGGATCCTGGAAATCTATCTTGAGTTTCCCACAGGGTGGGAGGTGCCCAAGCACTTTGGCCATGTTCTGCCTTCCCCAGTTACCTTAGCAGAGAGCTGGATTGGAAGTGGAGCAGCTGAGACTCAACACTGGCGCTTATGTGAGATGCTGTCGTCACAGGCGGCAGTTGAACCCGCTGTGCTACAGTGCTGGCCCCAGGGACGTTCTGTAGTGCTCGCTCGCTTTCCTTTCCTTTTTCATTGTTCCCTTCCCTCCCCCACCCCCTTTCCTCTTTCCTTTGAAAGGCAGAGTTAGAGACAGGTCTTCCGTCTGCTGGTTCACTCCCTACTCCCCACACCCCACTCCCCAAATGGCTGCAACTGCCAGAACTGTGCCAATACAGAATCCGGAGCTTCTTCCAGTCTCCCATGTGGGTGCAGGGGCCCAAGCACTTGGGCCATCCTCTGCTGCTTTCCCGGGCCATTAACAGACAGTTGGATCGGAAAAGAAGCAGCTGGAACACGAACTAGTGCCCGTCTGGGATGCCGATGCTGCTGGGCGCAGTGCCAGCCTCAGTGTTTCTTTTTATATTCTTAGTCTTTGAACCGAGAATGTATTAAGTATTTGTTATTTCATTGATCAATTCATGTTTTAATTTCTTCTATTTAGAGATAATTTATGCTGTCAGTTTCTACAGCTGGATTAAAAACTTTACTTTCAGGGGAGTTAATAGATGCCAATCTTTTGTCATTTATCCAGAGAATATCTCTGTAAACTGAGTTATCACTGGTCTCCTTTTTCCTATAGTGTGAGGGTACTTGAAAAAGTTTATGGAAAATGACACTGACAGTTAAGGTTATTCAGTTACAGAAATATTTTAAGTGTATGTATAATTTTTCATAATATATTGTCTGTGAACTTTTCAAAGATTCTGTGTACATTAATCTCAATATATTTTTACGCCAAAAGAAACTTTTACCTTAAAATTTTTTCATTCAGATTATTTTTACCTAAAACACAGATGTCCCAGCTGTAGGTTCACTGCCCAAATGCCTGCAACAGCCAGGGCATGGGTGGCTAATGCCAGCAGGCAGAAACTCACTGCAGGTTCTGCCGTGTGGGTGGTAGAAACCCAGCTCGGAGCTGTCACCTGCTGCCTCCTGGTGTGAATAGCAGAAGGTGATCAGAAGCAGAGCAGTAGCCAGAAGCCAGGCGCTGTGATGAGCGATGCAGGCAGCCCAAGCAGCATCCTAACTGCTGCTCCTAAAGCCCACTCCTTGTCTTTTAAATATTTTCCGCAAAGTTTGAAGTTGAAGATTTTGTTGAAATTTACCACTTGTAGCTATCTCAATTCTTGCTACATGTAAGTTGAATTTTTTATGGTAAGAAGTAGATTTGGGTTGTCTTAGCTTGTGCCATTTTAGTTAAATAAAGAGTAGAAATAAATGCCATCTTGTAAACATTATCTAATGCAGATTTTGTGTTAAAAACATAAATGAAATAGATGCCAAAAATTTTTGACCACTGTTTGTCTTCCACTGATGCCCATCAAGCTGTTTTCTGAAATTAACTGTATGTGTACTTATATTGTTTAAATATAATTTTGAACTTTCTATCTTGTTTTTGCAGCATACATATGAGCTTTTTTTTTCCTCTTCCCTTTTCTAATAGATTGCCTGGGCTTTAAACAAAGGTGTAAAAACGGAATACAAACAATTCTGGGATGTGGATCTAGGCGTTACATACATACCGTGGGAAAAAGTCAAAGTGGATGACTTGGATGGCTTTGCAGAAGGGGGCATGATTGATCAGGAGACTGTAAACAGTGGTAAGAACCCTAATACTATGTTATTGTCAGAGCACCGAGGAGGTTGTAATGAAAAGGAGTTTTGGGTGATAGGATGAACTGTGCTAATTTATTTCTTGAATTCGTCTGCCAAAAAGAAGAAATGCTGCTGTGCTCAAGTTGTGCCTCATAAGTGCCCTGGTATAGATTAGAAGTTTGTAAACATAGTATTTTTCCTGTATGTCTTTGAAATTTTTATTTGAGAGAAATTTGTTTCATTGACTTCTAGTGTATATGGTGTTTTCTAATTCCTCAAGTTTAAGTGGAGATTTTTGAAGCTTTTTTGGAAAACTCTTGAGATTGTTTGGGTAGTGTGCGTGGGAACAAGCTCAGAATCCCTCAGCTTTAGAGAACATCTGCAGTGGCTGTAACCACATGGTCGTCTGACCCCTCTTCTTAAAATTTGGTTTTTTTATTTTAGTTATGTATTCACAAAATGACTACACTTATAACCAGTAAGAAATCTTAAGATTGATATTGGAAATGAACTGAAATGTGATATATACTTTATTTATGCATATCTTATACCTTTTATCAAAATCACTAATTTTCAGAATATTTTAGTTCTCAGGGCTGTTCAAACATTTTCATGCAATTGTTTTCTTCTTGTCGGTCTGTTTCCTCTCACCTTGATGGCTATTTCTCTATGACATTGAATCATTCAATAAATATTTTAGTTTCTACTTTGTGCCAAGCCTAATTTTAAGAATTGGAAGTATAACAGTGTGACAAGGTAGACAGAAATTCCTATTGTGGAGTTTGGCACCGGGGTTGACAACCTATATCTCATTTGCCAAATACTGCCAGTAACCTGTTCATAAAGTTTTACTGAAACACAGCTACAGTTACATACATACTTACCTATTTCATGTAGCTTCTTTTACAACTATGATAGTTCTAATAGAAAACATAAGCCCTGGAAAGCCTAAAACATTTACTATAGACAAAGTCCGCCACCTTATATTCTAGTGGAAAGAGAGAAATAATTAGCAAAATAGGTAATTATGTAGGTTTTCTGTGTCAAATTTGGTGAAGTGGTTGGGATACTTCTCGGGACAAACGCATTTCATATCAGAGTGACCAAATTTGAGTCCTTGCTCCACTCCCAATTCCAACTTCCTCCTAATGCATACCTCGGGAGGCAGCAGGTGATGGCTCAAATACTTGACTGCCTGCCACCCGTGTGGGAGACCTGGACTGAGTTCCCAGCTTCTGGCTTGGATCTTGTCCAGCCCCAGCAAGCAGTGTGAGTATAGCTTTAGCAAAATGAGTGAGAGCAGGTGAAGGCAGAGGTGTACAAAGGGGAAAATTATTCCTGTCTACGGGCATCTTCAGTCTTTATGCTGAATGATTGGGAGAATCCTTAGAGGAACTGCTTTGTTCTATTTTACATAGCTGTATTTTCAGGAGGATTTTCCTGAGTTGGGTTAGTAATTTTCTTGTTGGTCTTGCCTTGTTGTCCCCTGCGGTTAAAAATAGAATATGGTTGGTTCCTCTTATATCATATGGCCCTTCAGATAGACATTTCATGTTCAGACTGAACATTTTAATGTCTTTAATTTGTGTGTTGTATGTCATGCTTTTTTGGACTCCTTAGTATCGTAATTTGATTTTGTCTGGGCACCACAGTCATGGTTATATCCTAGAGAAAAGCCAAGATGAAGGACTTAGGTAGGATATAATTGTTATTAAAAAAAAATTCAATTCCATCATTTTGTTCAGAGTGGGAAACTGTGAAAAGCTCAGAACCTGTCAAAGAGACGGTCCCAACAACACAGAGTCCACCTCCAGTTGAAAAGGAGACAGTAGTGACGACCCAGGCAGAGGTTTTCCCACCACCTGTTGCTATGTTGCAGGTTAGTGCTGGATATATGTTTTTTTAACCTGTTGTTTTACATTTCTGTTTTTATTCATGTATGTACTTTATCGAACGGGGAGGAAATTTTCTAAATTAGAATAAATATTTGTCAGTAGTGTTAGGCAGAGGAATTTTTAAGTTTGGATAGGGGACAGGCATTTTGTGTGGCAGTTAAAGATGCTGCTTGGGATGCCCACATCTCATTTGAAGGTGCCCAGGTTTGAGTCCTGGCTCTGCTTCCATTCTAGTATTCTTGCTAACGTGAGCCCAGGGAAGCAGCAGGTGATGCATGTCCCAAGTATTTGGGTCCCCTGAAACCCAGTATGGGAGACACCTATTGAGTTCCAGGCTCATGCCTTTGGCTTGGCTCAGCCTCAACTACTGCAATCATTTGGGGAGTGGACCTGCAGATAGATTTGTCTATCAGATAAATAAATATATATATTTTGCTAATGCTATAGTACCAATTGTTTAAACACATCAAGTCTCAAGATAAATATGGAGTTTACTACTTTTACAAGCCTGCATAATTGTTTTCTTCAGATTTGTGATTTTTTTCTGAAAAATCGAATCGGTAGAACTGTTACGTTAATGAATTTAGTTAGATTTTTGTTTAAAGACATATTTATTTATTTGAAAGGCAGAGTTACAGAGAGAGAGAAAGAGGGGTCTTTACCTCGCTGGTTTATTCCCCAGATGGCCGTAACGGCCAGAGCTGTGCCAATCTGAATCCAGCAGCCAGCAGCTTCTTCCAGGTCACCCAGGTGGGTGCAGGGGCTCAAGCACTTGGGCCATCTTCTGCTTTCCCAGGCCATAGCAGAGAGCTGGATCAGAAGTGGAGCAGCCGGGACTCGAACTGGTGCCCATATGGGGTGCTGGCACTGCAGGCAGTGGCTTTACCTGCTGCGCCACAGTGCTGGCCCCTAGATTTTATAAAAAGAAATCTTAGAAATGATGTCATTCATATTTAAATGTTTATTGAGTTCAAATTCTGAGACATGAGATATTTCAGGCACCTGGCATGGGGATGCATCAGTAAAAGAAGAAAACTCACATCCATGCCATTTCTCAGTAGGAGAGATGGAAAAGCAAAATGAATATGATTCTAAGATCTTTTAGAAAGAAAAAGGACAGTGTAAGGCTGATTGACCAGGAATGGCTGGTTAGGTGCATACAGTTTTCAGTAGCTTGGTCAGGGTAGACCTAATTAAGAATGTTATATTTATTTAAACAACAACTTGAAGTTCCTGAGGAAGGGCATTCTAGGCAGAGGCAGTGACCAGTGCGAGACCAGGAACATGCTTGGTGTGTCCCAGAAATAGGAAGTGGCTAGTGTAGCCTGGGAAACAGGTGAGCTGAGATAAACCTTTATAAAGACTGGTATTAGAGGATTTGGGGCACAGGAATGACTTGTCTGACCAACAATTTTGAAAGATTACAGTGGCTGTTTGTGAATAGGCTGCCTCGTACTGCCAAAAAGACAGCTGTAGTGATGCAGATGAGCGATGGTGGGGCCCAGGATAGAGAGCTAGAGGCAGAGGGTGTGAGAAGTGGTCAGATGCTAGGTGTGTTTGGAACGTGTGACTTCCTGACGTGATAGAATTCAGAGTTGTAAGGAAAAGGAAAGGTATTGGTCTGAGATAGTGGAAAGATGGAGTTAACTATTCTCAGTTAATGGGAAGGACTAGAAGAGTAATTGGGAATCTATTTGCTTTGTACGTGTTAATGTAAAGTGTCTTTTAGGCAGTGGAGTTGGGGTGATGAATAGATGGCTGATACAGTATGAATTTCAGGAGAGAGGTGAAGCTGTGATACAGATAAATATTTGCTGCTTTTTTTACCTGCAATAAGCAGAAGATATTTATAGTGGGATTTGAAAATAAGTTTGAGAAATTCGAGCTATGCTAAAACTGTTACTGACATACTTCCTAATGGTGGTATCACGTGGTTAGATATTAATAAATGTTATGTTAGATGGCACTTAATAGCTGGGTGACTATTGCATCAGTTGAGTCTAAGATAAGAATCATAATCCCCAAGTAAACTGTCTGCTGGGTAATGCAGCCTTGCTCTTACGCTTCGTCAATTTATCCACAAACATACCAAACAGGAGGGGAAATGTCCCAATACAGTGGCGTTTGCTGTCTTCCTAAAAATGAATTATCTGCAGAAATATTTTACTATTAGTTGTTCCAAGGATTAATCATTGTAGGTGAATTAATTGATTGATGGGCTTTTTTTTTTCTTGTTCTATCCACAAGATCCCAGTAGCACCAGCTGTGCCTACAGTTAGTTTAGTCCCACCAGCGTTTCCTGTGTCAATGCCAGTTCCTCCCCCTGGGTTCAGTCCAATACCTCCACCTCCTTTTCTTCGAGCAAGTTTTAACCCTTCACAACCACCTCCTGGTAAGGAGTTTTCATCTTATTATTTGAACTCTATTTAGACTGTCATTATGGTTGTTGTTTTTCCAAGTTTAAAAGCCAAGAAGCAGTGACTTTTGAATCTTAGCATGCATCAGAGTTCCTGGAGGCTTGTTAAATCACGGATTGCTGGGTGCAGCCTCCAGAGGTTTTTCCTCATTAAGTCTTAGTAGAACTGGAGAGTTTTTATTTCCAAAACATTCCCTGGGTGCAGATTGCTGGGAGATGCACTGATAGACCAAAAAAATGAAATTCAGTCAAAATCTTTGAACATCATTACTCCTATAGTAATGTTGAAGAATAGATTTGTTGATGTTTTTATATGTAAATTTTTCTATAATTATCATACTTTCATCAGAAAGTTTTAGTTTAATTCTATAGATTTTCCCTCCTAAAAGTCAATAGTTTCTTTTTGGCATTAGAATTTGTATTTAAAATGATAACTGAATTTGGGATGCCTTTTATGACCTCATAAATTATTCCTTCAGTAAGTTTCTCCAGGTAAAAATTTTAGATTTTAAACAACACAATCTTAACAGATACATATGTTATACATATACATATATAAATTATACAGTTTAGGGTACAGCTTTTAATATGAGATGAGGGAAGGTTAGGAGAATGTGGGAAATATATGGAAGATCAAATTATTTGTATTTTTTAATATATACAGTTTTTCAAAATTAAATTTTTTCTTTGGATTTACATATATTGTAAGAAAAGCAGTAATTTGGTTTCATAATATAAACTAGCTACTGGATAGAATTTTTAAAACTTTTTTTTTTAAATTTATTTATTTACTTGAAAGAGTTACACACACACACACACACATACACACACACACACAGACACACATACACACACACAGGTCTTCCATCTGCTGGTTTACTCCCCAGATGGCCGCATTGACTGGAGCTGCGCCAGTCCGGAGCCAGGAGCTACTTCCGGGTCTTTCACGTGAGTGTAGGGGCCCAGGCACTTGGCCCATCTTCTACTGCTTTCCCAGGCCATAGCAGAGAGCTGGATCAGAAGTGGAGCAGCCAGTTCTTGAACCGGCGCCTATATGGAATGCCAGTGCTATGCCACAGTGCTGACCCTGATTTTTTTAAACTTTTTTTTTTGACAGGCAGAGTGGACAGTGAGAGAGAGAGACAGAGAGAAAGGTCTTCCTTTTGCCGTTGGTTTTACCCTCCAATGGCTGCCGCGGTCGGCGCGCTGCGGCCGGTGCACCGCGCTCATCCGATGGCAGGAGCCAGGTGCTAGGTGCTTTTTCCTGGTCTCCCATGGGGTGCAGGGCCCAAGCACTTGGGCCATCCTCCACTGCACTCCCGGGCCACAGCAGAGGGCTGGCCTGGAAGAGGGGCAACCGGGACAGAATCCGGTGCCCCGACCGGGACTAGAACCTGGTGTGCCGGCGCCGCAAGGCGGAGGATTAGCCTGTTGAGCCACGGCGCCGGCCGATTTTTTTAAACTTTTAACAAGACTAATAAATTGGTTCACTGTCTGAGATTGGTTTTATCTGTCATGTAATAAAATTTTTAAATTGTAGTTTAGTACATAATTTGAAACTGACAAGATTATGATTTGTGGCTTGTAAATTGAAGTCAGTTTCAGCAGATGTTTCTTAAAGACCATTCCAAATATACCACAGACTTTGTTAAGTCATTGTCAACTTTATATGTAGTTTGAACATTGGGTCTTGAAAAATCACAATAAAAGGGGTAATTGTTGGGAATAGCAGTTAAAGCATCCCATATTAGAGTACCTGGTTTGCGTCATGGCTCTACTTCCAATTCCAGTTTTCTGCTGTTGTGCACCCTGGGAAGGGAGCAGATGATGACTCAAATACTTGGGTCCCTGCCAACCCCGCAGGAACCCTGACTGAGTTCCTGGCTATGGCCTAAGCAGAATCCCAGCTAGTGTGGGCATTAGGGGCGAAAACCAGCAGATGAAAGATCTCACTTTTTTTCTGCCTTTCAAACAAATAGGAAATAAATTTTAAGAAATAAAATCATGATCACAAAAAATCCAATATTAAATTGAAGATTTATACCAATACCCAAAAGGATAGTATTATCCAAGGTTAATGAAATTATTTTGATCTAGTGGATAAAACAACATGTCAAAGAAATGAATTGTTTGAAAGATGACATGTGATCATTACCATGAAATACAATGTTTAACTCCCCACAGAGTAACTGGTCTAACTTATAAACCGGTTATCATGTTTATGTTAATGTCTGACTTTGTCACAGGACTTACATGAGAATAAATAGGATATGCTCATTATCAAAGGTCACCATAAAATATTGAGGATAAAATAGTGTGTATAAAAGTCATTTTAAAGTCAAATATATGTATGTATATATATGTGTGTGTGTGTATTTTTATATATATATTTACACATATATGCTCATAGTAACAAGATCCTCATTGTAAGGTTATTAATAGCTAGTGAATTGTGTGATTTAATCATGCCATTTTTCTTGTGCTGTTTTACTTTTGGTCTTTCTTTCCATGTAGGTTTCATGCCACCACCAGTTCCCCCACCCGTAGTACCACCCCCTGCAATTCCACCGGTAGTACCAACATGTGAGTTTCTACTTTAAGGATTTATATATATATATATTCGTGGTAATGTTAGTGTCAGTTTTCATTCTTGTGAATTGTTAACTTTTTCTAAAGAAAGTTTTAAAACAAATGTGTTTGTTGAATGACTTCTACAAATTAATAGTTTCATGTTGTAGTCTTTATTTATATTTGCTTGATGGTCTCAGAATGCCTTTTTTAATTGGTTAATTTTAGTCAGAGTTCAAAGAAGGTCTTCCCTGTCATCAGGTGCTTCGTGTTTTGCTTTGTTAAATTTCTTAATCTGCAGATGTCCTGCTCGGATCCTTCTTCCTTTTCTTAATCTTCCATGACTAGAAGAAACAGACCAGCTCAGGACACTGTTCCAGTCTGAGAATGAGCTGTTTTCCAGAGCAGATATTTAGAGGCCAACTAGCTGCTAGGTCCTCATTTTGCTCTTGATTGTTCATTGAGTGAAAAAAAAAAAAGAACATATACTCTTCATAAGATGAGTTTAATAGCACAGAGCTTTTATTTAGCTGCTTTTATCTGCAGTAATTCCGTAGTCTTCTAAAAACACCTTTAGTAATTTAGACAAGCCTGCCTCAAAAAATAGCCTGGCGAGGTCCTTATCACAAAGATTGTGTATTTGATAAATTAAGGTCTTAACATTTGATAATTAATTCATTTTCCTTGTATTCTTCAGAACGTTCTTCTCTTACAGTGTTGGCTAGTATTAACCTTCTTCCTTTTTGATTTTGTTTGTTAATTAGGAAGAATTGTTTATGTCTGCACATTAAACAAAGTGTTCAGAAATTATTTCTGAATTAATTCACAGAGGCTTCTGTTGGAGTCTAATTTTCTTCTTTCTTCCTAATTCATAAAGTTGGGGAAAGTCTGGGATTGGTTGATGGAAAAATAGAAATACTATGTACCAGGTCTTTTCACAGTTGCTGTCTCATTAATTCTCATAATTCTCATATGTGAGCACTGGTTGGTTTATCTCTCTTTTACAGAGAGCTATTTTGAGTTAACAGTTTGTCCAGGTAATCTAGAATTAAATGTGAGGGTAAAACATGTCCTAAAATCTCCCAAGTATGAGTTAACAATATTCTAAGTCACATAGATTAGATTAAATTATGCTTATGATTGTTTTGTATTCCTCTGGTCCTGTCCTGTAAGTCTGTAACTAATCTCTAATGTATATTTAGATACTTATCTGGCATAATAATGGATAATGATTTTTATGTTACTAGAGTTTATTAATTATTGGTCCTTATTTCACTAAACAATTTTGGTGAAAATATTTCTTCAAAAGTGAGTTCTATATATTTTTGAAAAATGACGCTTTCTGAACATAATCTCTTTATGATGATTTGTCATTGGGGCATCATTTGTTATATAATGCACTTAGTAATACAAAGATTCCATTAAATGAACCTACAGCTGCCAGAAAACTGTCTATGAATTAACTGACAAATTTGAAATATTTTTCTCCTTTTTAAACAGCTTTAGTGCAACCACCATTATCTATGACCCCAGAAACTGTGAAAGATGTTGGATTTGGTAGCCTTGTTTTGCCAGGTGGTTCTGTTGCCGGTAGCCTTGCTACTTCCACTCTGCCGGCTGGAAATGTTTTTAATCCTCCAGCTAAGCAAGCAGAACCTGAAGAAAAAGTACCTCATCTTATAGACCACCAGATTTCTTCTGCTGAAAATACCAGACCAGGTGAGAGCAAAGCTCTAGAAATAAATAGTGAGACCATAAGAATTACTTCTTTATAATGGAGTTTAATTGGGGGGCGATGTGTATTTGTAACTAGTCAGTGCACAAATGTTGAAGTATTGCAGTTTTTTGATAGACCTATGCTCTAAAATGTCCATTAAAAGAAAATAGAATGGTTTTGTTCAGGGTAATACAAATTTTAACAGCTTTCCATTAAGACCTTCACCACATGCGTATTTTTGCCTGGTGGGGCTTCTTTAATGGGGTGTCAAATTGCACAAGCTCTGTATAACTACAGTAAGATAAAAATGAGCATGTATTGGGTATGAATAACTTCTAGGAATTTCTGTGATATTATTCAGCAAGGACTAGAAGATAAATAGTTATATTTCAAAAAATTCATGGAAAGTGGAATCAAAAGATAATGCTTGTTTTGTTGTAATTTTTTTTTAAATCATGGATTCCAAAGATTCATCTGAAATCATGATTCATGGGCAAACTAAATGGATTTCAAAAACTTTTTGCACCAAAATAAACATTCTAATTTTAGTTTTCCATGGATTATTTTAAGACTGTTTATTTGAGAGGTAGAATTGGAGAGAGAGGTACAAACAGAAAGATCCTCCATCCACTGGCTCACTCCACAAATGGCCACAACAGCTGGAGCTGGTCCGATCCAAAGCCAGGAACCAGGAGCATCCTCCAGGTCTCCCACGCCGGTACAGGAGCCCAAGCACTTGGGCCATCCTATACTGCTTTTCCAGGCCATAGCAGAGAGCAGGAGCGGAAGAAGAGCAGCCGGAACTTGAACCTGCGCCCATAAGGGACCCTGGTGCTGCAGGTGGAGGCCCCGCCCACAATGTCACAGTGCTGGCTCCCTCCATGGACTTTTTGAAAGAATTATACAGAAAGAGGAGGAGAAGCAGATAGAGAGAGAGGGGTCTTCCATCCACTGGTTCACTCCCCAGATGGCTGCAACGGCCGGAGCTGCACAGATCTGAAGCCAGCAACTGGGGGCTTCTTCTGGGTCTTCCACGCAAGTGCAGGGGCCCAAGGACCTGGACCATCTGCTGCTGCTATCCCAGGCCATAGCAGAGAGCTGGATCAGAAGTGGAGCAGCTAGGACTTGAACCGATACCGGTATGGGATGTTGGCACTGCAGGCAGCGGCTTTACCACTAAACCGCAGCGCCGGCCCTTCCATGGACTTTGAACAGATCTCTTGTACCGTGTTTGCACATAGTTAATTAAGACTGAAGGCTCCACTGCTCTTGTAGCTTTAGTTACCCTTTAGAAGATCTTTTGTTGTTAAACATGAAAAGCCAGTATAGAACCTGACGTTTTTATTTAGCTGAAAAAGATTTAAAAATTTTAGGTAACAGCCTCACATTTTAATATTTAGATTTCAGTCTAACATGATATTGATAACTTTAGCTCTGATTTTTACTTAATATCTTGTATACCTTGATTCTTGTGGGATTTAAGTAATTGATTAAACTAATGAGTCGATACTAAAACAATAATTAAAATATACTTTTTCATAGCAAAATGATTGATATTTTCAATTATGTCTCCTTCTTCCACTTTAGTGATTCCAAATGATATTTCAAGTAATGCTGCAATTTTAGGAGGACAGCCGCCCAGTGTCACAAGCAATTCTGGAATTCTGGGAGTCCAGAGACCAAATGTATCCAGTAATTCTGAAATTCTTGGAGTCCGGCCATCTAATGTTTCCAGCAGTTCTGGGATTATTGGAGCCCAACCACCAAATATTCTAAATAACTCGGGAATTTTGGGAATTCAGCCTCCAAGTGTGTCGAGCAATTCTGGACTTTTGGGAGTGCTACCCCCAAATATGCCTAACAATTCTGGACTTGTAGGAGTACAGCCACCAAATGTTCCTAATACGTCTGGACTTTTGGGAACGCAGCCACCAGCTGGACCTCAAAACTTACCCCCTTTAAATATCCCCAGTCAAAGGATGCCTGCAATGCCAATGTTAGATATTCGTCCAGGACTAATTCCACAGGCACCTGGACCACGATTCCCTTTAATACAGCCTGGACTTCCACCCCAGCGGGGAATCCCTCCTCCCTCGGTACTTGATTCAGCTCTTCATCCACCACCCCGTGGACCCTTTCCTCCAGGAGATATTTTTAGTCAGCCAGAAAGACCTTTCCTAGCTCCTGGAAGACCAAGTGTAGACAATGTCACTAACCCAGACAAAAGGATACCACTTGGGAATGATAACATTCAACAGGAAGGAGATAGAGATTACCGCTTTCCTCCGATAGAAACCCGAGAAAGCCTTAGCAGGCCTCCCCCAGTGGATGTTAGGGATGTGGTCGGCCGCCCTATAGATCCAAGGGAAGGTCCTGGGAGGCCTCCATTAGATGGAAGGGATCATTTTGGAAGACCTCCTGTAGATATCAGAGAGAATATTGTGAGGCCAGGAATAGATCATCTTGGTAGAAGAGACCACTTTGGCTTTAATCCAGAGAAGCCTTGGGGGCACAGAGGAGATTTTGATGAGAGAGAGCATCGAGTTCTGCCTGTATTTGGTGGTCCAAAAGGCTTACATGAAGAAAGAGGTAGATTTCGGGCTGGAAGCTATCGCTTTGATCCGAGAAGTGGTCCTTGGAACAGAGGATTTGGACAAGAAGTTCACAGAGATTTTGATGACCGCAGAAGACCCTGGGAGAGGCAAAGGGATAGGGATGACAGAGATTTTGATTTTTGCAGAGAAATGAATGGAAATCGTCTTGGACGAGATAGAATTCAAAACACTTGGGTCCCCCCTCCTCATGCTCGGGTTTTTGATTATTTTGAAGGGGCCACTTCTCAACGAAAAGGTGATAATGTGCCTCAGATTAATGGCGAAAACACAGAGAGACATGCTCAGCCACCGCCTTTACCAGTGCAGAGTGATCCTGAACTTTTTGAAAAACTGGCATCTTCAAGTGAGATAAACAAGGAGAAGAGTGACACAGTTGCTGATATAGAAAGTGAACCAGTGGTGGTAGAAAGCACAGAAACTGAGGGGACATAATCATCACTCAGTAGGTAAAAGATACCTTTTGTAAAGTTGTCATCTCTCTGTAATAGATTAATGGCTGACTGGACCATAGTTGTTCACTTGTGTCTGCCAGAATTAAGTTAATCTGATGTTCATGTTCACCTTTCTCTTAAATAATTGTACAACTGACTTGTATAGACATTGTTCTTAATATGAACATGGTAGGTAAACATTTTTTAAAAATTTTTTTCTGATAAAGTATAAATGTTGCCCCAGATTCTTTTAACGTCAAAGAAATGAATAACAGCTTGTCAGAGACTTCCTATGGAAGAAAGAATTTTTTAGATACTATCATTAGGTTGGATATGGCAATAGATATATTTCAAAATAGCAAGTGATGGTATATCTTACCCATATCTTTAGGCTGCTGCAGAATTTTAAGGTAGTAGACAAAGCTGTGATATTTTATGCAAAGACTGGCTCTAGAGATTTGAGGAGCATAATACAGAGATTTTAAAAAGTGATTTTGTAAAATCTACACTATGGTCTCTGTTACTCCAAAGTAAGTGTTTGTGATTTGTTCCTCATACTGCAGTGAGTGAAAAAGAAAAAGAAAATAACAACGTAAATATTAAAGTACGTTTCAATGTTGGGTGAATTTTGTTTTTAGATGCCAATAAAACTTATTTGTTTGATAACAGTGTTCTAGGAATTGTATTTTTTTAACACAAATTCTTAAATCCCTGGATCATTAGTAGTATGTACTTAGATGTAAAAGTTTTCTATTACTCATATAACAACAATGAAGAACTGTGTCTTGGAAGAAGCATGTCCTTTGATACAGAAATCATGCAGTCTTATTCGCATGTGTATAATATCTGTATATACTTTTGTCATAAGTAGTTTTTTCTATTTCTCTGTCTTCATGCACATACAGAGAAAAATAGAAATCTGTAAAAAGTTTACATTGGTAAACACGTTAGTTTAGATAATAAACTTTAAAACCTGATAGAAAATTGGAGAAATTTGTCCAGTTAACATTGTCCATAGGTATTAGCTGTTAGTCTTGATGAAGGTAAAATACGAAATACTGTAAAGAAATAACATTGGCACTTTGACAGTTCTTTTTTTGATATAGTTAAGCATGAAGCAAGATTGAACGTGGAGCCAAATCTCAAATCATTGCTTGTTTTGCCTTGTTTCACACTATACTTACTATTCTGCATATATCATACTAGTACTGAAATGCTTACAATTCATGTGCCTGAAGAACTTCAGAATTGCACGAAATGTGTAGTGGTGTTGGTGGATTTTAGGTCTGAGTTTGCATACTAGGAACCCCGGGTCCATTACGTGTTTCGTAGGCTCTAGGTAGCATTGTTGAGATTTACCTCCAAGGCAAATTGAGGAGGAGAATTGGGGGTTAGTTCCCTATTTATTTGTTTCTGCGTTTAAGTTTCCATTTATTTGCTGTTTCTTCTCCTTTGGTTTGCATATATAGAATTTTCTTGTATATAAAGTCCTTTGTTCTTTTAGTTTGTAATGGAGTACTTTCATTTGGTTGTTGAACAGTCATTATGCATTTCCAACAGTTCGTGTTTTGCTCTACTTAGTGAAATTCCTAAGCTGTATTTGTCAAACCTCCAAAAAAATGATAAAGCCATTGGCAGTTGGATTGATTTTGTTTACCTATGATGATCTAGAGAGCTATACAAGCTTTAAGGTTCTTGGCCCAAAAAATAATTTTTTCCTACAAGTTCTGAATAGACAGTATATTATTTGGAAGAGTAGACAAGAGTAGAAATACTTAAATGATGTTTATTTCCAAAGTAGTATTCCATTTAGTTCATGAGGTTCAGGTCCTTTTCTTGGGGCCATGAGAAGAAACGAGACATTGGTACAAAGTCCTAATGTTCAGGAAGTAGTGGCCTTGACTTGAAGAAAACCATATTGCCTAGGGGTCCTCTCTGACTGCCTCAGTTGCATGTCCCAGTGTTAAATATCAGTGAGGTTCAGTTGCATTAAGTAGTAATGCGAGACTTTCTAGTAATTTTACTGTTTCAAAGATGCTAGTGCTGGAGAGTCACCTGATTGATTGTTAGTATTATATCTAGAGACCCATCTTGGAAATGTGTGGTGACACTCCTAAAATGGCTGAAAAGAAATTATTGTGTGTTCTTACCTTGTCCTTGTTCTGTTTTAGTATTAAAGTGAGAGGATTATTCATTCTTACATTAAATTTCCAAAACTGATACTTACACTCCCCATTTATTTAAATGCCAACAATGTTGTCCCACTTTGATAAATTTGGCATAGGACCTGTCACGTTTTTGATTATTTGTTTTACTCACCTATTGCAAAGGCAGAGTGACAGAGGGAGAGACTGAGATCTTCCATCTGCTGATTCACTCTTAAAATGGCCACAATAGCTAGGTCTGGGCCAGGCAGAAGCCAGAAACTCCCATCCTGGTCTCCCACATGTGCAGCTGAGACCCAAGTGCTTGGGCCATCTTGTGCTGCTTTCCCAGGCACGTTAGCAGGGAGCTGGTCAGTAGCAAAGTACCAGGGACTTGAACCAGTAGTGCTGCAGGATGTGATGCAGCTCTGCAGGACTCAATCTGCTGTGCCACAAAGCCAGTCTCTGTCTGACACTTTTCGTTACAGTGTTGTTACTGAAATGCTAGGAGTTAGCAGTACACAAGGAGTAACCTAACCATTAAAGGTGTTATGATTTAAGGTACCATAGTATTTCTGCGGTATTACGTTTAAATGGGTTTTGAATGTCTCCAAACACTTCATTAAACATTCTTTTGTTCTTAGAATAACTGCATATGCTATATTTGTTCTGTTGGGAATAGAAACATTTTATAGCAAGCAAATCTTTACCTCCATTGTACTATGGGTAGAATGATCCTTTATTCTATTTTACTTTAATCTAGGGTGGAAAAACACTTCGAAAGTTGTAGAAGGTAGAAATAGGATGAAATTATTAACTTAAGAGCCTGGAAGTAACTTCATGCAATATTACATTGATAAAGGATGTGCATCGTTGAAGCTGTTGTATTCTTACTACAGCAGTTCTTTTGTCCTATGACTGTAGTTACTTCATGAAGTCTCTTTGCCGTTTCTTACATCTAGAAAATTGTTGTTCATGGAGTCACATTTAAAGGGTTATTTTGGGAATTGAGAAAACTTCTGTTACACTCTAGAAGTTATCTTTTTTAACTTAATTTTTTTTTCAATAAGCACTGCATTTCTTTGGGGAGTTACTGCTTGTGAGTGACACAATTCAGAAATAGGAAATGCTTCTAGTAGGATATGCTCTGGATTGTAAGACACATCCCTAATTCAGAGATGTTGAAATTTAAAAAGTATCTTAGAATCAAAAAAAAGGATGTTTATTATTGAAGTACATCCAGTTCTTTGAGACTATATGATGTTACTAATCTAAACTTTAATGCATACATACCTTTATTGAACAATTTAGAAAATATTCCATTAAAATAATTTTATTATACATTATATGCCTTCATCTGTTTTACTGGTTGCTATTAATAAAATGTTTAACATTTTTCTCTAAACATTTTACTTATATAGAAGGGGGAGAGCAAATATCTTTAGGTTAATTTTTAAGGTAGGCAAACAGAATATTGTAACTATTCTAAGTAATCATAAACACTACAGTGTGGCAGAGAATTTTGTTTTCTTAATTCATACTGTAGCTTTATAAAACATCTCTAAACTATAACTTAAGTTGTGGATGCTAAACATTTATAGAGAAAAAATTATTGTAATTTTTAATGAGAAGTTTATAAATACAAGATACTGTGATGGATCAAAACCTTCTCAGTCTAGAATTTAGAATTAATGGCCTACATGGTTTTCTCTCTCTCTGTGTGTTTGTGTGTGTTGGGAAGAGGGTTCATATTTTTGTTCTTTTGTTTAAAGATTTATTTAGGCTGGCTCTGTGGCTCAACAGGCTAATCCTCTGCCTTGCGGCGCTGGCACGCTGGGTTCTGTCCCGGTTGCCCCTCTTCCAGGCCAGCTCTCTGCTGTGGCCTGGGAGTGCAGTGGAGGATGGCCCAAGCGCTTGGGCCCTGCACCCCATGGGAGACCAGGAGAAGCACTGGGCTCCTGCCGTGGGATCAGCGCGGTGCGCCGGCCGCAGCGGCCATTGGAGGGTGAACCAACGGCAAAAGGAAGACCTTTCTCTCTCTCTCTCTCAATGTCCACTCTGCCTGTCAAAAAATAAATTAATTAATTAAATAAAAGAATCATAAAGATTTATTTATTTACTTGGAAGAGTTACACAGAGAGAGATCTATCCACTGGTTCACTCCCCAGATGGCCACAATGTCCAGGACTGGGCCAGGCCAAAGCCAGGAACATCCTCTGAGTCTCCCACTCATGTGGGTGGCAGGGGCCTAAGCACTAAACGAAACATCCCAGTCACAATAGCAAGGAGCTAGATCAGAAGTGGAGCAGCTGGGACATGAACTGGCGTCCATAAAGGATCCCGGAGTCACAGGTGGTGGCTTTATCCACTATACCACAGTGCTGGCCCCAGTGGGGCTGCAAACTTTAAATATGAATATATATTGAAAGCAATTTGAAATGTACCCTCTTAGGCTCTTAGCAAGAAAATATGACAAAGTCACCCGTGGAACTCTGAAAATCGTTAAAATTGTTAGAGTCAGCAATGGTCATCCCAGACTAATACAGATTCTGCTGGGATAATATATTTATCTAAATTATATACATACATGAACCTTCCTGGGTTTATGGCTTTTTTAAGTCCCCATATACCACCATTTTAAGTGTATTAACATATGTAAATATTCAATATATCATACACATAAAATTATTAAATATTTAGATAAAATATTTTAGATATGTGAAGTTATTTTTAATATTTCAGTTAAAATATTGGCCATATTAGAAGATGAATAAGAAGAAAAATCAGTTATCACAGATGTCTTAATCTGTGTTGTTAATCTAAAATCTCACATGAAGCTTGTGAGATGGTTTTGTAAAAACTGTTTTTGACTCAAGTGACACTTTTCTAGCCTACCTTCCCCCCTGGATTTATCATGTAATTAAATACTTTGTTTCTAGAAACAGCCTCTTTGGGACAAGATAGCGTTCAGGAAGTAATGTGGTACTGCTGTTCATAGGGCTTTGCCGCAGCCTGCACTTCAAAAGCAAATGTAAAATCGTTCATTTGGGCGTCAGCGGTGACCAGACGTCTCTCCGCCTCTCCAGCTTAGCACTGTTCCCCCTTCCAGCAGCTTTCCATCTTTACCATGTTCTGAATTGAAGATAGAAACACTGTCATTTAAGTAGTGTGGTGACAGGGTAGAGTTGTGCTGTTGGGCTGACTGGCTGTCGAGGGAGAGATGTTAGATGCTTCCATTAGTAAACAGTGCATGTGTGCAGAGCCCCATAGATAGCCTAGAGCGTTACATTCTGCAAAGCCAGGAGAAATTTGTTCCAGGACCCCCCGGAGATACCAAACGCTGTATGTTCAAGTCCTTTATATAATATGGCCCAGTATTTGCATGTAACCTCACATACTTTAAATCATCCTTACAAATACAAAGTAAACGTTATGTGAATAGTTTCTCTGCTGCGTTTTTGAGGTAAAATTACAAAGGAAAAAAGTCTCCACATTCTGGCCAGTATGTGAAGATGCACTTCTCCCTCCACATGCTTTCAGTCTGGCTGGTTGAGCCTGCGGGTGTGGGACCCACGGAGCTGGAGGCTGTCTGAAAGCACCCTTGTTCTGTGCTTTTCGTCCGCCTCCCTCATGATCCGCCACGGGCAGCTGCTGTGTGTTCTCTGCCTGCCTTCCCAGAATTCGCTTCCAAATCCCTCCCTGTAGCACTCTGGGCTCGCTCTTGACCTCATTCTGTGCAGAGATCACTGATTAGATTTGTTGTTTGCATTACAAGTTGTTTGCTGCTCCTTGACTAAGTGGGTTTGCAGATCATGTTTCTCCATTTAAACACCTTGAGTCTATGATCGAAATATGATCTGTAAGTAACCAGTTGAGGAAAAAACTGAGAGGAGCAGAGGGAAAGAAAGACTAACAATATTGGAATGCTTTTTAACACAGCAAAAAAAATTTGCTCTAGTTTTTTAAAACTGGCTTTGGAGAAGTTTTTGAGCATCCCGGTCTTAATGTCTGAATAGCTCATCTACAAAGGTCCATTTTATTATTAGATAGAATGGCTGATAGGAGATGGTCACATCCTATGCAGCAGAAACTGGGATAGTTGGATTACTGGGTAGCAGTCCTCATGCAATCCTGTGAACTGCTAATTGTTTTAACATCTTCTCACTAAAGAGAAATTTTAAGTCACAGGTTTAGATCAATTCCCAGAGTCTCCTAACTTGTACATATTTGAGCAAAAATGGAAACCGTTTTGTACCACATAGTAAAGTGCCTGACGTGACAGATGTTCTCCAAGTGTTAGTTCATGTTCTGTTTAGAAAAGATAAATACACATGTGCAGAGAATCCTGAACAGCTGCCCAGTCTGGTCTTCACAGGTTTCGGCTGCAGTTAACTGCTTAAGTGTTTATATTGTTACAAGTATACATCAGGCTGTTTTCTTTCCTTCTTCTGTTTTGTTTTTCCGAGATGTATTATTTACTTGGGAAGAGTTAGAGAGGGAGATAGAGAGATCTTCAGTCTGCTGGTTCACTTCTGAACCAAAGCCAGCGGAGCTTCATCCAGGTTTCCCACATGAGTGGCAGGGGCCCACACCCTTGGGTCATCTTCCACCGCGTTTCCCAGGCTGTTGGCAGGGAGCTGGATTAGAAGGGGAGCAGTCGGGACACAAACCAGCTCCTGGGTTCCAAGACCCAGTCCACTACACGGCAGCACCGGACCCTGGCTGTGGCCTTTTCTATAGCTAAATAATCACCTCCGCTTTCTATCTCTGGATTCTGTTTTCATGATTGGGGGGGGGGGGGCTCAAACATAGCATGATATTTTTAAGTTTCACAATAACTCAGCTGTTTAGAAGTTGGTGTTGCATAGAATTTCTTTTTGAACATATTTTTTCCCACAAGTTAAGTTTCTAAACTCTTTTATCCTTTAGAATACTTTCTAAAGCAAGAGTCAGCGATTATTTCCAAATTTTATATTTTTAGGATGTGATTTAGGGAGCTCCTTTCTAAAATTTAGTCTTGTATGTACAACCAAAACTCAGCACTTTGGGATGTGTGTGTGTGTTTGTGTGTGTGTATAAAGTTGTCTTTTGGGAAAGTTTCATTGGCTTGAATTAAACGTGTAAAATTACCTTTACACATATTAAGTGTTTAATGTTAATGTTCCTTTACAACCTGAATTCAGAGACTGGCTTTTGTCCTTCGTGGCAATGGATAATTTGTAGTTAGTTATTTTATATACAACCTTATTCGAGGTTTTATTTCTGTTTGAGTCTTATATTCAAATCACTAAGATTCTCATGTGATCTGTTCTGTGGCATGTCATGCTCTTAGCCTTTGAAAACTTTTTCCAGAATTCTTGAGAAAATGACTCTGAACTTTGTGGCCATAAAACTGCCTGATTCACACACTGGTGAAACTCACTTATCAACTTTCTTGTCAGTTATTCTACCAATCTTGTCAAAGGCATTATTATTTTGTTTATATTATGATTATTACATGAAATAAAATGTTCTTAGACTTCAACAGGTACTTTTTAAAACAAGATTTGTGTTTATTACTGAACTATTAAACATTTATGTACTAGGAAGGATATTAGTGAAATCAGAAAACATTAAAATGAGGCTGGTGCCGAAGCTCACTTGGCTAATCCTCTACCTGTGGCTCAGGCACACTGGGTTCTAGTCCTGGTCAGGGTGCTGGATTCTGCCCGGTTGCCCCTCTTCCAGTCCAACTCTCTGCTGTGGCCAGGGAGTGCAGTGGAGGATGGCCCAAGTGCTTGGGCCCTGCATCCGCGTGGGAGACCAGGAGAAGCACCTGGCTCCTGGCTTCAGATCAGCACAGTGCGCCAGCCGTAGCGGCCATTTCGGGGGTAAACCAACGGAAGGAAGACTTTTCTCTGTCTCTCTCTCTCTCTCACTGTCTAACTCTGCCTGTCAAAAAATAATAATAATTCTTGTACATGTAAAAGAACTGCTGTTTAAGAATGAGTCTTTTAATCTCTTCTGTGGCAATTGAAATTGTTATCAGCTCTATAGATAGAAGGTAGCATTTACCATCACTTTTTTCATTCCAAAGATAAGGATTTAGAGGTTTCTAGGTGGCACAGCCTTCAAGGGCTCCATTTAGAACAGGGTTGTAATATAATTTACTTAATATTTTTAATTACAGCTCTTTTTCTCTTTTTTTAAGATTTATTTATTTGAAAGGCAGAGTTAGATCTTCCATTCACAGGTTCATTCCCCAAAAGGGCCAGACTGAAGCCAGGAGTGTACAGTTCTATTTGGGTCTCCCATATGGGTGCAGGTCCCAAGTACTTGGACTATCTTCTGTTTTCCTAGGACCATTAGCAAGGAGCTGGATGGAAAGTGGAGCAGCCAGGACTTGAACCCTGAGCCTATCTGGTATGCTGTGGTGTCAGGCGGTGACTTAACCCGCAGCACCACACACACTGCAGGCCCCAGCCCTCTGTTTTTAATATGCATTATTTCCCAAATGGCTAGCCCAGTAGTCCATGATTCCTGGTATAGGGAGAGGCACAGCTTATGATTCGCATAGGTGTTTGAACCCAGGTTTTGTTGACTTCACAGGTATGCTTTACTTTAAAAGATGCTGTTTTAGAAAAGGAGATTTTAATATGATAGACTTCAAAAGGTTTCTGGAAAATGGAATTAAAATATAACAGTACAAATCATAAACTTTATTTCTCAGCAAGTTCAAAACACTTGAAACGCTACGATAGCAGCCATCTAGTCCCTCCCTAAAGAACCAAGAGTCCTGGGAATTCAACCATGTCAGTCCAGTCTTTTTATATTACTAACTTTGAAGCAGGGAAGTCTGCAGACCAATCAGACTGAGATGTTGGCTCATTCAGATTTCCCACCAAAACTCACCAACTTGCCTTTGAGGAGAGCAAGTAGCAGGAGCCTTATCATGCTGGAGAAAGACTCCGGTGAAGACTTCCCAGGGCTTGTTCGGCTAAAATTTTGGCTTTCTCTAAACACAAATACTGTCGTTCTCTGGCCCTCCCTCCTCGAGCACCCCAAAACACTGGGATGACCTTTGCTCTTGACCTGTCTGCTTGTGCATTGGCGGGATCCCTTCCAGCTGTTGGCAGATGTTGCTGTGGTGTGCTTTGTCTTCAGAGTCCCATTGGAGAAAGTGCATATATTCCATCCAAGAAATGCTTTAGGATGTTTATGCCACTTGTTTACAGTCTCCGTTGTCTGCAGGTGATCTGAGTGCAACTTACAGAAGAGAGGTGGGGCTTACTGAACAGGAGCTTTGCTGCACTTTAATTTTCAGTCAGCATTTTTTTTTTTTTTTTTGACAGAGTAGACAGAGAAAGGTCTTCCTTTTGCCATTGGTTCACCCTCCAATGGCTGCCGTGGCCGGCGCACCGTGCTGATCCGAAGCCAGGAGCCAGGTGCTTCTCCTGGTCTCCCATGGGGTGCAGGGCCCAAGCACTTGGGCCATCCTCCACTGCACTTCCTGGCCACAGCAGAGAGCTGGGCTGGAAGAGGGCAACCGGGACTAGAATCTAGTGTGCCGGCGCCGCTAGGCGGAGGATTAGCCTATTGAAAGCTGATCTAAGATGCCTGTGGTGTTTCTGCTGCTGTCAGTTGCTTTCTATTAGAGCATGAACAACATTTATTTTTCCCAAATTGTTGTGGATTGTCTTCCTCTGTAGGCTTCATCGTAACCATCATCTCATCCCTTCTGAAAGCAGATTTCCCATTTGTAAACTGATTTCTATGGGGACATTGTCCCTCTAAGCCCTTTATAAAGCAACATTGATTTCACCATTCTTGCACTCAAGCTTTATCATAAATTTGATGTCTGTTCTTCAGTTTTAGTAGAATCCATAGAAGGGTTCTATTCAAAGTGATGTCTTACCTTTCTCTGTGTCTGTAAATCCCCTCATAACAAATTAGTATGAGTTTATTTTGGTTCAAAAATACTGAAATCCATGTACAGTATTTTCATCAAATGTTTTCCCCCGTTGACTTTTTGAAGACCCTTTGTATACAAGTATGTTCTGTGTAATTAGTGTCCTGAGGTTGCTGTTAAAAAGAAAAACTCAGTGGCTTAATAACAAACTTCCCCTCATAATTCTGGAGGCTGGAAATCTGAAATAAGGTATCAGCAGGGCCAGGCCCTTCCTGAGGGCTGTCGGGGAAAGCCTGCCTTGGCTTGTCGTGAATCGCTGCCTCCATCACCACGTGGCCGTCTTCCCTCTGCTCATGTCTGCATCCACATTTGCCTCTCGTATTGAATCAGTTCTGCTGTAGAAGCCCATCCTACTCCCTGACCTTATCTTAACTATATCAAGGACCTTATTTCCACCTATGGTCACATCATGAGACACTGAAAATTAGGATGTCAGCATTTATTTTGGGAGACCTCTTCAGTCCATAACAACCTGTAACTGAATTGTGCATTGCAAGAGTAAGCTTTTCTGAACATCTGAAAGCATGCATAGTATGTTTTAGACTAAGAAAATACCTCTATACAGAATTCCACTTTTAAATGACTTTGTTGGGTGTTGAAGCAATCAGATTGAAATCCCTAATACATATATTGCAGTCCATTAAGCAGGATAGTCAGCACCACTTTGGTTTTTAAATGGAATCGTTAATGTCCCCACTTTTATGTTGCTTTAGTAATACTTAGACCAAAAGAATTTGCAAAGAAAATCCATTAATATTAGTTACATAACAAAGAATCTAATTACCATGAACTGTTACTCATTTTTAAAAAAAATGAAAGCTTTTTAGATGTCGTTGTAGCTACCCTCGGGGAGAGCACTGTTGTCTTTCCATTTGTCATGATTTAAAAAGTATGTGGGAGGTCTTTACCAAGTTCCTGGAAAATTGTATGAAAAACTGCATGGAGTGATGATTTCGTTTTTCCACAAGCTTCAAAGTGTGTCCTCACATTAGTGTTGACTGCAGCGCTGCTTGGTATGTAGTGCCACATAGGTGCTGACTTAATTGTCAGCAATGGCTAACAGACTTTCCAGACATTCAAGTCAGTGCTGGAAATCAGTGTCGGATAAGGGATTTTGCAGGTTCTTGCATTAGAACTCAGCGTTGGAAGATGAAATTTTTAGGTCTTTTTAAAAGCATTTCCTACCTCCTAAGCCTGCACAAGACTTTTTTTTTTTGGACAGGCAGAGTTAGGTCTTCCCTCTATTGGCTCACCCCCCAAATGGTTGCCACAGCTGGCGCTGCGCCGATCCAAAGCCAGGAGCCAGGTGCTTCTCCTGGTCTCCCATGCGGGCCATCCTCCACTTTCTTCCCGGGCCACAGCAGAGAACTGGACTAGAAGAGGAGCAACCAGGACTAGAACCCGGGGTGCCAGTGCCATAGGCGGAGGATTAGCCTAGTGAGCCACGGCGCTGGCCGCAGGATTTATTTATGTTATAAAGTGATTAGGCTAATGGCAAGCACCTGGTAGAGAGGTCGCTGTGCTCTGACTTCTGTTAATTGTATAGCCAGGGAGTAACAGTTTAGTGGTTAACAATAGCATTGCCAATTTCCTTATTCAGTGAAGTAGGAAATTTTTCAAATAGATTGTTTGAATAGGATTTTCATTGAAAAAGGTTGATTTGGTTTTGAAATGGGGGAGGGGTGAGAATGAGAGCGCCTCCATCTACTGCTTCCCTCTCCGAAGCCAGGAGCCTGGAACTCCATCTCAGCCTTCCACATGCACGCAGGGGCCCAAGGACTTGGGCCATCTTTCACTTCTTTCCCAGGCACATCATCAGGGAGCTGAATCAGAAGTGGAGTGAGCAGCTGGTACTGGAACTGGTGCCCACCCATATGGGATGCTGTGCAGCCTAATCTGCTGCACCCCAACACCAGCCTCGAGCGAGCGATGATTTTGTGAAAATTTATTAAACTTCCCATTTGATCCTGAGAATTTGAGGCCTCGAAAAGAATTTCTCTTTGGAAAGAGATTACGTCAGGTTACTGCTAATAGCAGAGTTTGTTGCACACGTGGGAGATGTGAGGATTTTACATACCTATTTTCTAATCCTGGAGTCTAGTCAAGTAAGTAACCAGTTTAGGAAGATGTGGTAGGGACTTGGCCCCAGTGGAAATAACAAAATGCTACAGCAGTGATAGTTAGCTGTACTTTTAAATGTCAGTTACTCATTTAATATCAGGAATTAACAAAATAGCAGCTTCACTCTTTCAGGCTAATGCGCAATTGTTACCTTCTAGAAAGCTCGATGTGAAACGGGACAATCCCTCATACTTTCTGCAGCTCTAACCTTTCTTTGCCCTGTTGATTAACTTACATGTATTTGTTGGATTAGAGCTGTAGAGGGGGGACTTATTTATTTACTTATTTGAGATCTCTGATATGCTGGTGCATTCCCCAGATGCCCGCACTATGGCCAGGGCCGGGCCAAGGTCAGAGTCAAGAAGCAGGAGCTCAGACCAGGTCTTCAGGAATCCACCCCTTGAGCCATCACCACTGCCTCTCGGCATCACTTTAGCAGTAAAATGAAGTCAGGAGCCCCAGTGGGAGCAGTCCCAGGCGCTCCAGTGTTGCACACAGGCATTGTAGACACTGGGTTTAACACCTGGGTAGAGGACTTTAAATAGACAGTGCTGACTACACGTTTTCTGCCCCCTCAACTCGCATCTCAAAGCCTTGATGTTCTGAGCAAGTCAAGTTAGTAATGAGATTTTAACCAATGGAGAATCGGATGGATTTCTAATTTAGTATCAGTTCTCAAAGGGCCAAAAAGTGGCTCCCTCATCTATCAAACAACTCATTTAACTGATTGCACTTGGGTACGTGATGGTGTTCATGAGTGGAGGGGAAATCTGATGGGGGATCCAGCTGATTGACGCTGAATAAAGACACTGGCCTTCTAATCCCAGTGAGCCTCTGGCTTTGTGCACGTTGTAGCTATTCGGGGGTTGTACGAAAGAATATGGCTTTGGTTCCTGTCTGGAACTCTTAAGTGTCAGATGGAAATAATTTATTTAAAGAGGATTAGGAGTATCCTAATATTAAGATACTAGTATTGGGAGTCTAACCAGGTTTTGCACAGTCGTAATACCAGGGTCTGAAGAATTGAAAGGGCTGACAATTTGTGGTTCATCAGATCCTATGAGGCACTTGTGGGTATTGTTTTTCTAAAGGAACACTTGACTGCATCCCCTCGTTCTAAGCTGTTGAAATGGCTCTCTATTCGTTTTTGTTGCTTCAAGCAGCTGACCATGGGGTGGAAAGCTGGAAGCTGACCCTGGAGCTCCGGGTTTGGCTGGGCTGATTGTCAGCACAGCCGAGGCACCCTGAACAGAATGTCTCAATCCTGGCTGGGACTGATGAAGCCAGGAGGTTTTTTGTGAGAAACTTTTTCTCTGTTGGTCCCTTGACTGCTTACAGTGTTAGTTTAACGTTTCACAGTAGCTTCTAATAGTCCAGTACAACTGCTAACTGGAAATATTTGTGCACATACCCCTTTACTTATCGAATACCTCACCCCTTCCCTTCAGCAACCTTGTGGATTCTCTGTGGATCTTTTTTCTGTTCCATTGTACCTTATACATTTTCACAGGAATCACAAAACTTAGAACCAGTATCTCTTTGTTGTGCTTAAGTCTCACCTCTGTTTTGAAAACGTCTGAGGAACTCTTTGAAACCTGGTGTGTCCTCATCAGAACCAACTCTGTCTTCATTAGAAGCTCATCTCCTTTAAATGATCACGTCACCAGGAACTAGTATCAACTGTATACTCAATACAGAGAATGGGGGCAAATAAGACATCGCCGCTAAGGTTTGGAGCAATAGTATTAAAAGTATTGGCTTTAAATCATTTTTGAGTCAGATACCTTTTGATTTATTAAAGCCAAAGAGAACATTCTTAATAGCATCCGTTCATCTTACGGATTTACTTCAGCTTCTTTCCTGGAGCTCATTGGTCCAAAGTAACTGGAGGCATGAGTGAGAGACGCAGCACTGGACCCGCAGGTGCGCCTGTGCTGGCTTTTTGACTGTTACATACTCCGTGTTGAATCAAGAAGAAGCTTTTTTGTCCCTTTTTGTGGTTGGTTTCTAAGGCCAGTTTAAGGACAAACTCTTGGATATCGTGATTTAACTGTTCCAAACTTTTTTTTTTAAGTGCTTTACACTCTTGACATTTTTATTTTTTAAAAGATGTATTTCTTTGAAAGGCAGTGTTAGAGAGAGAGAGAGAAGGGAAATAGAGATCTTCCATTTGCTGGTTCACTCCTCAAATGGCTGCAATAACCCGGGCTGAGCCACGTCCAAACTGAGAGCCAGGAGCTTCCTCCAGGTCTCCCTCATGGGTGGCAGAAGCCCAGGGATTTGGGGCCATCTGCTGTTTTCCCAGGCACATTAGCAGGGAGCTGGATCAGAAGCAGAGCAGCCAGGACTCAAGCCAGCACCCATATGGGATGCTGGCCCTGGGGACGGTGCTTAACTTGCTGTGCCATAGCACCGGCCCCTAAGCTCCTTTTGATTGAACAGATGAATGCAGAGTGAAGTATTTCACTTCATTGAGTCAGTGTGTATAGGACTGATGGCACGGAAGTAAAGATAATGTGTTTGGCTCATTGTGCACTGAGTGTATATGTGAAGTACAAGAGCATAAGACATCTTGGGGTGATGATGAAAAACAACAGTTTTAAAAATCCAGGCATTTATCTGGTGTTGGAATTTAGCCCAGGGAAGAAAACTTCTTGGGCGCTCCAAACCAAGACATTCTGAACACTACAACTTATCCTAGTAGAAGGAATAATGGCATCTTAATGCCTTTGTGCCACTGTAAGTATTTCTAGACCCAGCTGTCTCTACACACAGGAGTAGGTTTGAAAGCACTAGGAATTATCTCTAACTGTTGAGACCTTAACATGTTTGTTCCTGGCTTTGCCAAAGCCTTCTGATGTTTAGTGTTCACCTGTAATCAAGAATCTTTGAAGCCCCTGGGGAGGAACTCACCTATTTTAGGGATTTCTCCCTAAAACTTGCACTATAGAAAGAACATTGTGTCCGGAGATAGTTAACAGTGTATTGCCCAGCAGTGCAGGAATTGATCTTTTGTTGCAACTCAATTTTTTTTTTAAAGATTTATTTATTTATATATTTATTTGAAAGAGTTATACAGAGGAGAGGCAGAGAAAGAGAGAGGTCTTCCATCCACTGCTTCACTCCCCATTTGGCTGCCACGGCTGGAGCTGTGCCAATCCAAAGCCAGGAGCCAGGAGATTCTTCCAGGTCTCCCATGTGGGTGCAGGGGCCCAAGCATTTGGGGCATCTTCTACTGCTTTCCTAGGCCATAGCAGAGAGCTGGATTGGAAGTGGAGGAGCCAGGACTTCAACCGGCACCCATATGGGATGCCAGTACTGCAGACGATGGCTTTACCTGCTACGCCACAGCACTAGCCCTGTTTTGTTTTTTAAAAAAAGATTTATTTATTTGAAAGGCAGAATTACAGAGAGATCTATCTATTGGTCCAACCCCCAGGTGGCTGCAAAGGCTTGAGCTGGGCCATTTCGGAGCCAGGGGCCTCTTCTGGGTGTCCCACATCAGTGCAGGGGCCCATGTACCTGGGCCATCCTCTGCTGTTTTCCCAGACACATTAGCAGGGAGCTGGATTTGAAATGGAGCAGCTGGGACTTGAACCAGCGTCCGTATGGGATGCTTGCGTTGCAAGCAGCAGCTTTACCCACTACACCACAGTGCCAGCCACAGCTCACTTAATTTTTATTTATGGTGGTAATATAAAGTGTGGAAGATTGGGTCCGCCACTGTGGTGGAATGGGTGAAGCCATCGCCTGCAGTGCTGGCATCCCATAGGGCACCAGTTCTAGTCCCAGCTGCTCCTCTTCCCATCCAGCTCTCTGCTATGTCCTGGGAAAGCAACAGAAAATGGCCCAAGTCCTTGAGCCCCTGAACCCTTGTGGGAGACCCGGAAGAAGCTCCTGATTCCTGGCTTTGGATTGGCACAGCTCCAGCCGTTGCGGCCAACTGGGGAGTGAACCAGCGGATGGAAGACTTTTCTCTCTGCCTCTCCTTCTCTCTCTGTATAACTCTGACTTTCAAGTAAATAAATAAATCTTTAAAAAAAAAAAAAAAGTGTACCAGCGTTTCTCTCCTTCCCTCGAGAGACTCATAGATCCCCCTCACACCTGTGGCGGGTACCATCCATCTGTCACAGTGCTCTCTACTGCTAAGCCTGACATTTTCCATATTTCTCCAGGCAACCACCTTCGGTCTCAATTTCAGCCTTAAGTCTGGAACCTGTCCGTCTCTGGTTTTCTCCATGTGGAGTTGTGTGCCTTTCTTAACAGTTCCTCCAGCTCATCCTCCTGGTTTCCAGTGAACGTTCTTGTTCCTAAGATGAATCTGCCCGTTACGTGTTACCTGGGTTGATCTGCGTCATGCTGATACCAGGCTGCCTGCCTTCACGTGCTGCGAGACGCACGCAGCCCCATCCGCGTCGTCACCCACGTGCTTGTGTTACCAAGTTCTTTTAAGAATTTTTAAACAGAAAAGCAGCATAGAAAACATTTATTGGGTCTTCATTTTATGGATGACATAACAGCCCTAATTATATTTTGGTCTTAGCCTCTATAAGGAAAGGAATCCTTACTAAACATGGTAAATAGAGTAATTACATCTTTGTTTTAGGTCGACATCAACCTTGTCAGTAATATTGTTTTAAATCGTAATTAGAAACATGCTAACATAATTTTTGAAGCCAGTTAACATTTCTTTTAGATATTGAAAAAGTGGTAATGGGGGCAGTTTGGTTTTGTTGACCTGCTTTGAAGGAGGACATTTCATAAGAGAACAGAATTGAAAAGAGAGTAGCAAAACAATGGTATGGGTCTATCACACTTGTTTTATTTCCGAAAGAAAGCATAACTAATACCAAGATTGTTTGAGAAATGAGCAAGCTTTGTCTAGCCCCTACGTACACCCAGACGCTGCTTGCACTGAAGAAGTAAGACTAAGTTTTCATGTATTTGAAGTAACAAGCCCAGAGATGAGTATCTGATGTGACTCCAATACCCAGATACGTTAGGTTACAACATCTTAGGATCCTGGGGTCTTGCTGACTTCTTATTGAGCACCCTCAAAGACTGGGCCCATTCTGTATAAATTAAGAAAGATTAAAACAGTCTGAGAACTTTGCCCACTGTGGAACTTGACTAAGCTTTGAGTTGATTGAAGTGTCTGGGGAAATCTGATTTGCTCAGGTTGATCTACTTGTGAGGACAAGTAGGTACAGAGTTGTTTTTCTATCAGTAGCATAAGATGTGAGCCGGGTACTGCAATCTTAGGTTTGCTGGCTGTGCTTGATTCATTTGTGTCTGGACCACTCTCCAATGCACTTGTGATCCCTTTCTCAGTGTGGGTACCTCTTGGCTTGTTTCTAAATCGTGCACTTTTCATTTCCTTGGGGAGACTACAGACATTATCTAACAGCTTCAGAGGCGACCTGACACTATGAACATGTGTGCCTTTAGTCAATGCTTTTATTTTTATTTGTATTCATTTGGGTATAGGCTGAGATGTTCTGTTGTCAGGTTTTGGATAAAGTTCGTGGGCTTTTCCTAAAATACCCCTTATCTTAGACCATCATCAGAAACCTCAGCTGTGCAGGTCAGGTCGCAGTTAGGGATGCATCTGAGTAATGTCGTACAGATTAGTCTTTAGAAACGGAAGTGAAGCTTCTTCTTATTTCTGTTTTGTCCTTTGATTGGAGAGCTGATCTGACAGTGGATCCAACTTGACTTTTCTTCATTAGGAAGCGAATCGCAGCAGATTTAAAGTGCTTGGTTTTCAGTGCTCAGTTCGACTTGAGATGGTCGTGGAGCCTGGGGGAGCTCGCCACCCGTGTGGCTTCCACAGCAGCAGCAGCAGCAAGTCTCCCTCTTCTGAGATTCGGTGGGCGCGGGGGTTCCCTGCGGTGGGTGTCTCAGCATCCTGTCATGTGATGGATGTTCACGTCGCGATGCATTTGGTCTCGTCAGGAATGTCCTAAATGGAAATCCAGTCTGTTAGCTGCACGTGAAAGAAAGGCGATTTTCTGAGGCAGAATTCCCATGCCTTTAATATTTTGGGAAGATTTTTTAGTGAGCTGTATTTCTCTGAACGTTTCCCTCAGCAATGATGTTGGCGACACTGGGAATACTGACTTAACGTCTGGTACCTTCACCTGTGTGCATACCACTGCCTGAGCTGTGTTGTGAGCAAGTGTGTTTTTGACCTTCTTAGGAAATTGTGAAGTTGTTAAAACACTAGGCAGATTTTTTTTTTTAATTTATTTACTTACTTAAAAGGCAGAGTTACAGAGAGGTAGAGGCAGGGAGAGAGAAGTCGTCCATCCACTGGCTCACTTACCAGATGGCCAAAATGGCCAGAGTTGTGCCAGTCTGAAGCCAGGAACCAGGAGCTGCTTCTGGGTCTCTCACTCAGGTGCAGGGGCTCAAACATTTGGGCCATCTTCTGCTGCTTTCCCAGGCCATAGCAGAGAGCTGGATCGCAAGTGGAGCACCAGGACTCGAACCGATGCGCATGTGGGATGCCGGCACTGCAGGTTGCTGCTTTACCCACTGCACCACAGCGCTGGCCTCACTAGGCAGATTTTTAAAAAGCTATTTAGAAAATAAATTTTAAGGAAGGACATAATCTAGTTACAACATCTTCAAATCAGTCACTTCTTTCTTTTATTTGTAATTTTTTTTCCATTTATTTGAGAGAGGAGACACATAGGTTTTCCATGCACTGGTCCATGGAAAAACCCCACAAGAGCCATGGATGGTCCGGGTCAAAGCTAGGAGCCCAGAACTCAATCTGGATCTCCCAGGTGGGCTGCAGAAACCCAGGTACTTGACGCTTCCGTTGGTGCTGCCTCCCAGAGTGCAGGTTACGGGAAACTGGAGGTGGAAGTAGAGCCAGGACCAGACCAAGGCACTCCATTGTGGGATTTAGGTATCCCAAGCAGAGCCTTAACTTTGGCTATGCCAAATGCCCACCTTCATTTTATCACTTTTTAAAAAGTGTTTGCTATTCATTTGAGAAGCAAAGTGAGAGGCCCTCCACCTACCAGTTCACTCCCTGATTGTCTGCAAGAGCTGGAGCTGGGCCAGGCCAAAGCCAGGGAATGGCAGGAACCCGAGTCCATCATCTGCTGCCTCCCAGGATTGCTAGCAGGAAGCTGGATCGGAAGTGGAGATGGGGACTGGATCCCGGTACTCCACTATGTGGGCGTTCCTGGTGGTGGCCTGACCCCCTGTGCCACAAAGCCCGCCCCGATCAGTCACTTCTGACAAGGTGCCTTAATAAGCTTCCAGGGCCCAAAGTAGAAATAGTATTTTTCCCCACTTGCTGAGCATAAGTAGTAGTGTGGGCTCCTGTATATGAAAGTTAACATGGCACTTTTTCGAAGTTGATGCCTAATTTAAAATATCAGATAATTTTACTTCTGTGTCTTCATACATAAAGTTTTGATTGTGATGGGTGAGATTTGGGATAAATACAATATAGCTGCCTTGCTGTTGAAGGCTACAAATTTGTAATTAAATTGTATGTTCAGGTAAAACATTGCATTTTCTGCCCTTGCTCTGAAAGAGAAAAAGGTGGTTCATGTAGGAGTCAGAACATAGCACCGCAGGGTGGCCTCAACCCCTTCCATCGTCCGGGAGGACATTTTACTAAAGATCCTTCAATGCTCTCTTCGCGTGCAATGTAGGTGTTTGCTGGGGGGCCCGTGGAAGGAAATACGCCTGGGAGAATGGGAGGTATTTGCGAAGCCCACTTTCGCTTTCCCTAGTTAGGGGAGTCTCTCCCGCACAGAGTCACTGCAGAGCTTGCCCACTGAGCAGAAGTACGCAGCCCTGCGCCCCTCTCAGCAGAGCCCCGGTGTGTGTCTCTGGCAGTGCAGCTGGTGGGTGGAACCCCCGCCTCCTCAACTCCTCCGGGGACACTGAGTGATGTGTGGTCGTCACTGCTGGAGTTGGCTGCTCCAGGTGTGCAGTGAGTCCTGGAGGACAGCGGTTCTGCGGAACACCCTGCAGTGTTCGGGTGGCCCGGCGTGCTGGGCGGCGTCCCTCCTCAGATCCAGCCCCAGCTGTCCTGCCTCGCTCAGAGTGTGGCTTCAACAGGTGTCTGCCCCACTTGGCTTTAGACCTTTCCCTCCTCGCTGTTTCCCAAGTAATAACTGCACTTGCGAGAAAACAAAGCAGAGACAGCTTTCGTCTTCCGAGTTACTGCGCTCTTCCTTTCAGATGTTTGGAAAGTGTTTTCCTCTCAGTCAGTTGCTTCCTCCTCCTCCTCCTCCTTAGTGCCCTGGAATGAGCGTGCAGTCTTGGGAGCCCAGCAGCTGCCCGGGTGTGCAGACACTGTCTCCTGGGTCCCCTGTCTGTCGTCGTCTTGAAGTTCCTCTCATTTCCTCCACTCTCAACAAATTGGTCCACGCTCTCACTGAGAACCAGTTCGCATTGTTGATGCCCACATCTACCGGGCTTTTGTGTAAGGTTTTTCCTGGATGTCCCATTAGTATCTCAAACCTAACCTGCAGGTTTTCTCTCAAACTCCTGCCACAAGTGTTCTTCCCTGTGCTGTCTCTGCCGGGCAGCTCCGTTCTTTCCATCTCCTATGCTAGAAAATGGGAAAGTCTCTCTCCTTGGTACCCACAGCATGCCTCAGTGGCGAAGCTATCGGGACCTTTCTCACTGAATGTAACTGAAATTCTCATTTCCATTGCCTTTGCCTTAACTCAGTCCTCCATTTTCTCTGGTTTGTTTTTAATTTGTATTATTTGAGAGACAGACAGAGCTCCCCTCCCCATTTACGAATGCAGTCTAGGTGGACCAGGCTGAAACCAGGAGCTGGGAACTGAACCCAGGTCTCCCATGTGAGTGGCAGGAACTTGGCCGCTGGAGCTGGGGAGCAGACCTGAGTCCTCTGGTGTGGGATTCAAATGCCCACCCCCTCCACTGTCTCTTTATTTAACTATTCCAGTGTCTTCCAAACTATTTTCCAGGCTCAACTGATCAATGCATCTTTTAGGGTGCTTACCAGAGTAAGCAGTTTCCAGAATTTTCCTAGATATGGAGAACGTGGCCCCTGGGACTGTACTGTCTGGGTTTAATGGAGGAGTCGTCATTTTTCTTTTTGGTGCCTCAAAATTCTCAGTGCGAATGAGCATCTTAGTACTGATCTTATAAGATAATGGTGTTAAATGGTTAAGTGCTCGTAACATGATTAAAGTACTTGCAGCAGCTCCTGGCACATACATATGCAGATATTATCCCCTGTTATTTTAGTCTCATTGTTAATGTTGTCATTCATGGATGAGCACATTCATCCTCCAGAGTCCTTCATTGGTGTGACATCCTGCCAAATAAAACAGCTTCGTCTGGCATGCTGGCCTCCTGGTCTGACTCTGTTTACCTCCAGTCTCCCGCCTGCTCTCGGCGCAGGCTGGCCTCCTGGTCTGACTCTGTTTACCTCCAGTCTCCCGCCTGCTCTCGGCGCAGGCGACATGTGCTCCCTGGTTGGCTGCTGTTAGCAATGCCGGCTGGGCGCCATGCTGCCTCTCTTGCTGTCGCTTCTGCCAAGCGCAGTCGTTGTCCTCGGCACCACACACACTCCCATTTCTCTTCCAGGCGCTCTCTTACCACTCCGTACCTTTATTGTAGCGCTTGGCAGTTCTGAGCCAGTCATTCTGTTGACATGTTGCGTTCTTTTTTAACCAGTGAGCTCTTTGAAGGCAGTGCCTGAACCATGGCACACCTGTGAGAAGAATTTGCTGAAAGAAACGTTAAAAAAGACTAGGAGAGTAAGAAAGAGCAGAGATCTGGAGCAGTTGGTTCTTTGCTACACGAAGCCTGGGCCAGCTGGCTTCCTCAGCATTTCGTGGACCTGTGTTTTAACAGTGGCCCCCAGCCCTTCCTGGGGTTTACCTGTCAGGGTCTGTGTTTCCACGGGATCCTCGGGTGATTGGGGCCTGGTAAAATTTGAAAAACAGCACTCCACATCCTTGGGCTTTGCCCCAACAAGCATGAATTTTCATTGGTCCAGAATCTTATTTTTGATGTTTATAAACATTAGGTAAACCATTTTGAAAATGGACTTCATTGGCCAGAAAAATAAAACTGAAATTTAAATGAAAGGGTGAATTGAATGATGTTGTATCATTTTAAAAATTTGTTTTATTTAAGAGGCAGGCAGACAGAAACAGAGGGACAGCCAGCCCTGGTTCACTCTCCAGGGCTGGGCCAGGCTGCAGCTGGGAGCTCAGAATTCAGTCCAGATCTCCCACGGGCGCCAGGGACGCAGTCCTCTGAGCCATTACCTGCCCCTCCAGGAAGCACAGGAGTGGATCCAGGACTTGAACTCAGGCGATCCCATAGAGGATGCGGCTGTCCTAAGCAGCATTTTACCCACTGTGCCAGATGCCTGCCACTGTGTGTTCTTTATGCATTCACAACAATTAGCAGAAACTGTACGTGACCCTTGTCTCTAACAAGGAAAGGGAAATTTGTTTTTATTTTTTATTTAGTATTTTAGAAGAGAGAGAGGGTGCTCCTACCTGCTGTTTCACTCCCTGGAAGCCCACAATGGCTTTGGGCCAAGGGCCAAAGTCCAGAGACAGGAATTCAATCCAGGTCTCCCACGTGGGTGGTACAGACCCAAACTTGAGCCATCACCGTGCCCCCCAGTGTGTGCATGAGCAGGAAGTTGGAGTCAGGAGCCAGAGCCCGGCGTCAAACCCCAGCACTGTTGCTATGGGGTGCAGGCATCTTAGCTGCTAGTCCACATGTTCTCTCCAGGGGAATCATATTTTACCTGTAAGTCCTCCTTAGTGTAGTTAGTGAGGTTTGTTTGATTTTTAGATTTATTTATTTGAAAGGCAGAGATACAGAGATACAGAGGCAGAGAGAGAGAGGTCCTTTTTTTTTGACAGGCAGAGTTAGACAGTGAGAGAGACAGAGAGAAAGGTCTTCCTTCCATTGGTTTATCCCCCAAATGGCCGCTACAGCCGGCGCTGCGCCGATCCAAAGCCAAAAGCCAGGTGCTTCCTCCTGGTCTCCCATGCGGGTGCAGGGCCCAAACACTTGGGCCATCCTCCACTGCCTTCCTGGGCCACAGCAGAGAGCTGGCCTGGAAGAGGAGCAACCGGGACAGAGAGATCTATCCGCTGGTTCACTCCCCAAATGGCCGAAATGGCCAGAGCTGTGCTGATCCGAAGCCAGAAGCCAGGAGCTTCTTCTGAGTCTCCCAAACAGGTGCAGGGACCCAAGGAGTTGGACCATCTTCCAGTGCTTTCCCAAACCATAGCAGAGAGCTGGATCGGAAGTAGAGCAGCCCGGACCTGAACTGCTGCCCATAAGGGATGCCGGCACTGCAGGCAGCGGCTTTACCTAAGAGCTTCAAGTGCATTCTTGATGTGAATATTTTTATTTTGCTTATAGATAAAAATTCTAGTTAAATATTGGTGTTGGAGGCTGTGGATTTGGATTAAGGGAATAAATTTCCAGACAGGTTTGGCCCTTTGAATTTTCTAACAGGCTTCTCAAAACTTGTCCTAGGCTTTACTGCATCCTGGCAGTGTGCCCATAGAGAGTGAATATAACTTGATGAAATTTGAAAAGATTGGGGCCGGCGCTGTGGCTCACTTGGTTAATCCTCCGCCTGTGGCACCAGCATCCCATATGGGCACCGGGTTCTAGTCCCGGTTGCTCCTCTTCCAGTCCAGCTCTCTGCTGTGGCCCGGGAAGGCAGTGGAGGATGGCCCAAGTGCTTTGGCCCTGCACCCACACAGGAGACTGGGGGGAAGCACCTGGCTCCTGGCTTCGGATCAGCACAGTGTGCCAGTTGTAGCAGCCATCTGAGGGGTGAACCAATGGAAGGAAGACCTTTCTCTGTCTCTCTTACTGTCTATCTGTCAAATAATAATTTAAAAAAAAAGAAAGAAATTTTAAAAGATTAATTAAAAAATCATGAGATGCAGAAATTGGGAACAATCAAAGCTTTCTGATTTAATCTTTTCAAAAACATATTTGCTCATCTTCCAGTTCACTCCCTAAATGCCCTCAGTGGCCAGGACTGGGGCTAACCAGGCCAAAGCTGGGAGTTGGGAACTAATCCAGGTCTCCCATGTGAGTGGCAAAACCCAGTCACTCAAACCGTCACCACTACCTCCTAGGGTCTGCATTAGCAGGAAACTGCAGTCAGGGGCTGGAGCTGGGGGTCAAACTCAAGTACTCTGTTATGGGACGCGGGTACCCCAGCCCTAACTGCTAGGCTAAGCACCTGCCCCAAGGCTTTCTTCCGTGAAGGTGCTGTGCCTCAGCACAAGCACACTAAGAACTGCATCTTCTTCTTTATTATTATTATTATTATTTTATTTTTGACAGGCAGAGTGGACAGTGAGAAAGAGAGACAGAGAGAAAGGTCTTCCTTTGCCGTTGGTTCACCCTCCAATGGCTGCCATGGCTGGCGCGCTGCGGCCGGTGCACCATGCTGATCCGATGGCAGGAGCCAGGTGCTTCTCCTGGTCTCCCATGGGGTGCAGGGCCCAAGCACCTGGGCCATCCTCCACTGCACTCCCGGGCCACAGCAGAGAGCTGGCCTGGAAGAGGGGCAACTGGGACAGAATCCGGCACCCCGACCGGGACTAGCACCCGGTATGCCGGCGCCGCAAGGTGGAGGATTAGCCTGTTGAGCCACGGCGCCGGCCAAGAACCGCATCCTCTGTGTTTTAGGCACAAGTTTTGTGTAATAAATATTTCAGTCAAGTATTAAAGTTTTTGTTCAACAATTTCCCAAAATATGGAAAATCTGATTTTTTTAAATTAATGGGCCTGAAAAAAATAGCAGCTCAAAATTTGATCAGACCCAAAGTTCCAGGTTTCCTGTCAGATCCTTTTAAAAATTTATGAACCTGCTTTAAACATTAGGCTTTCTTCTGGATTCTAGAACTCAGTTACGGATGCTTGAGCGGTGAAGTTTGGAGAAAGCACGTTTACCACACTTGTGTGTCATTGGAATGGAAACAAATTCATTGTCAATTCAGTAGACATGTATTGAGAATATGAGGGGTCTTCAAAAAAAGTTCATGGAAAATATTATGAAAAAAACTAAGCATGGATTTAAAAATATTTTTTGCACCAAAATAAATTCATTTTCGTTCTGTTTTTCCTTGGGCTGCTAGAAGTAGCCCTGAACTCATATATTTCAAGTGCCTTTATAGATCCAAGGTGGTAGAAGTTCATGATTGAGACATTAAGGTACTGACAGGTGCACACTTCAGTCTACAAAACTGGAGCTGAGTAGATGGACCTGGAGGGCTTGTTGTGAGGGTTCTGTGAAGTGCACATGCCGTGTTAGGACAGTAGCACAGTGATTGTGTAAAAATGTGGTCTACCACTCAAACCAAGTGGCAATTACTGGGTGTTATTTCTCTTTGTGGCTTCTGCCTCCCTTCTCTTCATTCTTTTGTTTTTTTGTTCATAACCCCAGTGCATGGATTTGATGGAAACATCTCAAGATACTGGAGGTCAAAATCAGGTTTCCTTGGAAGTTTTGTCCCATTATCATAACTCCTGTCCCCTCTTCCCAGTAATAATCCGAGTCTCCTATTTTTTTTGAAGTTTCTAGAACATTGATGGTATAGCCCTTTTACAGCATGGTGTCTCTCACCATTCAAGACATACTGTCCAATGTGGTAGCCCTTAATCACATGGCTATTCATTGTAATTTATCAAAAATTAAAACTTAGGGCCAGCATTGGCACAGCTGGCTAAGCAGCTGCTTGCGACACCAGCGTCCCATATCAGAGTTCAAGTCCCAACTGCGCTGCTTCTGATCCAGTTCCCCGCTAATGTGCCTGGGAAAGCAGCAGATGATGGCCCAAATACTTGGGCCCCTGCCACCCACATGGGAAACCCAGATTTCCTGGTTCCCAGCTTCAGCCTGGCCCAGCCTCAGCCATTTAGGGAGTGGTCCAGCAGATGAAAGGTCTCACTCCTCCCTCCCACCCCTCACCTGTCATTCTTCCTTTCAAATATATACATATTTTTTTTTACTAAATTAAATTCTGTTCTTCAGTTGTATCAGCCATACTACAATACCCAGTAGCCACGTTCAGATAGTGGCTGCCAAACTGGACAGCACAAATACAGAGCATTTCCAGAAAGTTCTGTTTTACAGCATTGTTCTGAGACAGTGATTAGTGATCGCTTAAGACTCAGAAAATGGGCTGTTTACCACAGCAGTATGATGATTCAAAAACCTCACTATATTCAATTTTTTAAAAATTCTGTTGCCTGTTATTTTCCCATTATGGGTTATAATGCTTAATGATTTTTGATTCTTATTTTTTATAAATCAAATTCTGGATAGGCAACTCACATTTGTATTAACTGCCTTGTTTTCTTCAAGTATAAGTAAAATTTTCAAGTATTTTAGATACGTCTTTACAATGTTATTTCACATTGAAGATAACAGGGTTGTTTACAATAAACATGTTCAACAGACTGCCTTAATCCCCTTTCTTTTTAGTCTTTTGTCTATTACATTTGCCACTTGTTTTTACTGAGCAATTCAGCTCAAATACAGGCAGTATTCATTAGAATGTTTTGTACTGCAGCTGCTTTTACGATCACATCACTACTTAAGGCAGACACACAAGCATGCATACCGGTAATTTTGAATCATCTCATCCTTAAAAATATAACATTTTTATGTATTTATTTAATTTGTTTGAGAGGAAGAGAGCCATGACCAAGAGGGTTATCTACTGACTGCTTCTGGCAAACTTCAGTGAGCTGGAAGGGTTTTGTGATACAAACATTCTGGGTCAGTTTCGAGAAGTTTCTTTATGTGTGCCTGTCAGAATCTTCTCAGAGACTTTTTCAAAAAACTCTTTGCCCTAAAAATGATGTCCCCTGCTTTCTAAATTGTTGACATTAGAAAGAAAAACCCAGATTTACAAACAAGTAAATACTGAAGTTTTCATATAATGAAATGCTATGTTATTACCGTTTTTGCTGCTCATGAAGTCATATTCTGTACAAGTGGATTCCATTATAGCTAGTAATTACTATGTTTATTATGAAAGATCAAGCATCAGATTAGTTGTTTTTGAAAATAACTTGAATTTAGAGTTTGAGAGCACCATAAAGATCACTGGTTGTATTTTTATACAAGACAAATAGAAATTGTACTTTGTCACAGACCTAGATAACTGGTTTTTCAAAAACACATATTTACTCCAGATAAGTTTCCATATAATACTTATAGTTTGTACATCTCTCAGAAATGCAATGAGAGACTGATACAGGGCAAGTTACTTGCTCTCTCACTGTGTCCGTTGTTTCTATTTGTAAAATGAGGCCAGTTGTTGCGTATAGTGCAAGCATCTGTTTTGAGGACCTAAAGAGCAATGCGTGGTACTAACACATGCTTCTACATTGCTGAACCTTGAAAATATTATGCTCAGTAAAAGAGGCCAGATACGAAAGACCACGTATTATTTATTCATAGAAAATATTCAGAATAGGCAAATCTGCAAACAGAAAGCAGATTGGATGAAGAGTGGGGGTAGAGATCACTGGAGAATGACAGCTAATGGGTTTTCTTTTGGAGAATGATGAAAACATTCTGAAATGAAATAGTGATTGTAGTTGTACAGTTGTTGGCACCTCCAGCTTGGAGGTTTTAAGCCAAAATTAATACAACTGATATCTGGTATTGCTGTCTACCAGGTACTGAGCAGGGCACCCAGGAAGTGAACTGCCTACCTTCAGTCTTACGGTATCTGTGTGATAAAGATTGAATGCTTTTGGTCTAAAGGGTGGTGACTTAATTTCCCTTCTCAGCTGTAATCTTGGTGCCAGCAGGTTATGCAAGTAGAAAAGGCTCTGATTAACTTTCAGAATCTGAAATAAAGAAGGGCTGTAGAGCCTCATAGACTGCCGGTGGCAGGGGAAAAAAAAAACAGTTTTTGCATGAATAGTTTACGTGAGATATAGTTGAGGACAAGGACGATTTGCTAAGTGTGGTCCCAGTGCCAAAAACTAGTTCTTAGTATATCATGGCTATCCTGCTCCGTGTTTAACAAATTAATTTCTGGGGACACAGTTTACTGGCAATGAAATATTCTAAATTGTGGTGACTTTTTCAAGCCAGATCTGTATGCTAACATTTTGTTGGAGAGTCCAGGTGAGGTTGGTAATAACAGGAAATCCTGCAAATGTTACTGCCCTCAGGGAACGTGGGGAGCTGTTGTGGAGTGGGGAGGAACTCTAAAGAAGGGTGTGGTAGAGCACACCTAGGGACCTGCTGCAGGACTGCTTAAAGATGTGAAATGTCACAGGTGACTGAGAAAATGAGAAATGCCAGTGGCAACTGAAGTCAGGGTGGAAACGCTGGAAGGTAGGGGAAGGGTAAAATGACTACAGCAAAGGTGCAAACCTGCATTTGTCCTTGAGCAGTTGAGACAGGAGCTCCAACTGGCTGGAGCTGCCAAGGTGGCTTCAGGAGTCACATGTGCTATGATGGCTGAAGTGAGACGGGGTTGTACAGCACTTAAACATCAGAAGCTCAATAGTTCGTGGTTCTGTAGTCGCCTTTAGTTAGATGGATGCCACTTAGTGTCAGTTCACAAGCTGAAGAATGATGGGATGGATTAAGGTCTATGTAGCATGGGAGGCTGGGTGGGGCGTGGGGAGAGACTAAGGGGCCTGCTCCATAGCCCTTGAGTGGGAAGCGTTCCCTTTCGCAGGATGCAGAGGCAGAAGTGTTAGTAGATTGTTAGCTTTTGTCTCTCCCCTCTCCCACTTTCACTTCTGTGTGTCTGAATTGTCCCAATTAGATCCTAATCACCTAATTAGATCCTAGTCACCTCTTTTAAAAATATACAACCTCACTTTGACAAGTGACTTTTGTAAACCAGGGGATCTCCTGGTCAAACTTTTATTATAGGCTAGTGGTGAAGTGGCAGGTTGTTCATGCTGGTGGGCAGGGCACACCACTCCAGAGTCACCCTCTGGAAGAGGCCACCTGTGAGGGGGGTCTCCCAGTCTTCAAGATCAGTGCTTCTCAAAGTGTGCACCATGGACAACCCAGCCACTCCCAAGACCTAGTGAACTCAAATCTATGGGAGCAGGCAGAAGAAGCTTGCATCTTTCTTTTTTTTTTTTTTTTAACTTTTATTTAATAAATATAAATTTCCAAAGTACAGCTTAAGGATTACAGTGGCTCCCCCCCATAACCTCCCTCCCACCTGCAACCATCCCATCTCCCTCTCCCTCTCCCATCCCATTCACATCAAGATTCATTTTCAGTTATCTTTATATACATAAGATCAATTTAGTATATACTAAATAAAGATTTCAACAGTCTGCACCCACACAGAAACACAAAGTATAAAGTACTGTTTGAATACTAGTCATACTGTTAATTCACATAGTACAATACCTTAAGGACAGAGATCCTACATGGGGCGTAAGTGCACAGTGACTCCTGTTGATTTAACAACTGACAATCTTTTTTTTTTTAATTAATTAATTAATTTATTTTTGACAGGCAGAGTGGACAGTGAGAGAGAGAGACAGAGAGAAAGGTCTTCCTTTTGCCGTTGGTTCACCCTCCAATGGCCGCCGCGGCGGGCGCACTGCGACCGGCGCACTGCGCTCATCCAATGGCAGGAGCCAGGTGACAGGTGCTTTTTCCTGATCTCCCATGGGGTGCAGGGCCCAAGCACCTGGGCCATCCTCCACTGCACTCCCGGGCCACAGCAGAGAGCTGGCCTGGAAGAGGGGCAACTGGGACAGAATCCGGCGCCCCAACCGGGACTAGAACCCGGTGTGCCGGCGCCGCAAGGCAGAGGATTAGCCTGTTGAGCCATGGCGCCAGCCAACAATCTTATTTTTAATGTCAGTAATCACCTGAGGCTCTTGTCATGAGCTGCCAAGGCTATGGAAGCCCTTTGAATTCACCAATTCTAATCTTATTTAGACATGGCCATAGTCAAAGTGGAAGTTCTCTCCTCCCTTCAGAGAAAGGTACCTCCTTCTTTGATGGCCCATTCTTTCCACTAGGATCTCATTCACAGATATCTTTCATTTAGGGTTTTTTGTTTTTGTTTTTTGTTTTTGACACAGTGTCTTGGCTTTCCATGCCTGAAATACTCTCACGGGCTTTTCAGCCAGATCTGAATGCCTTAAGGGCTGATTCTGAGGCCAGAGTGCTGTTTAGGACATCTGCCATGCTATGAGTCTGCTGTGTATCCCGTTTCCCATGTTGGATCCTTCTCTCCTTTTAAATTCTATCAGTTAGTATTAGCAGACACTAGTCTTGTTTATCTGATCCCTTTGACTCTTAATCCTATCATTATGATCAGTTATGAACAGAAACTGATCTCTTTGACTAGTGAGATGGCATTGGTACATGCCACCTTGATGGGATTGAATTGGAATCCCCAGGCACATTTCTAACTCTACCGTTTGGGGCAAGTCCAATTAAGCATGTGCCGAACTGTACATCTCTCTCTCTTATTCCCACTCTTATATTTAACAGGGATCACTTTTCAGTTAAACACCTAAGAATAATTAAAGAGTTCAACCAATAGTATTAAGTAGAACAAAAAAAAATACTAAAAGGAATAAAGTATTAAGTTGCCCCTCTACAGGACAAGGGCCATTGTTTCTCAGAGTGTCCATTTCACTTCAACAGAAACCTGCATCTTTCAACAATCATCCAGGTAATTTATATGCATACTAAATTTTTGGGAACTGCTGATTTAGGGGAATTCTAATTTTCTATAGAGCTGTATTCTAGCAAGGAGCCTTGGAAGGTTGAAGGCTGTCAGCCCCACAGCTCAGCCTGCAGTGTCAGCGTTTCACCTGTCAAATCTCATTAAACCATATTCCTTTTCTATAACAATGTCACTGTCACAATTTCTAGAGTTGAATGCTTTCTACTCTACGTAGACTTCTTTAAAAATAATTAGACTCCTTCCTAGAGTATTACAATGACCACCGAAACTGTATTTTTAAAAATTCTAGAGTTTGATTACCTAGCCTGGAAGGAAGAAACACTGTTGAAGAAGTGAGATGAGTAAGTGAAGGTAGCCTATTTTAGAAGCCAGTGGGGGCTGGGAGGACATGTGGGTTACTAAGTATAATTTGCTTGTTGCTGGGCAGACATCCAAACGCTTGACCTCACAGCTCCCTTTTTATTACACTTGGCTCCTCTTTAGCTTTGTTGACCTTTGATTAGTATATATGGGAATAAATTCAGACCATTACCATTTTATTTCTTACTTGGAAAACAAATTAACTAGTATACATTGAAGTCAGGACTAGTTACTCCCCTTGATTATAAACAGAATGTACCTTGCTACTTTTCCCTTTGGTTTCCTGGTAACAACTTCATGTTCCAGCTTTGTAGCAGATAAAGCCTCTCTCTGCCTGTGGTATGGCATCCCATATGTGCACCAGTTTGGGTCCAGGCTGCTCCACTTCCAATCCAGCTCCCTGCTAATGGTCTGGGGAAAGCAGTGGGACATGGCCCCAGTGTTTGGCCCCCTGCACCCGCGTGGGAGACCAGGATGAAGCGCCTGGTTCCTGAGGGGCTTGCAGCCACTTGGGGGAGTGAACCAATGGCTGGCAGATCTTTTTTCTATCTCTTCCTCTCTGTAGCTGTGATTTTCAAGTAAATATTAAAAAAAGAAAAGAAAGTGTTTCTCTGCTGTCCATACTCAGGCTCATTCTGAACTTAACCTCTGGTCTCCAATGTGAGAAGAGCAACAGTAGGAAGAAAGCAATTTATTTATCCATGTTTGAATTAGTCATTGAAGCCCAAGAGCTATGTTTAAGAAGAGATAAAAAGCAACAGTCAAGCACGTTGCAGTAGGCAGATGAGATGCAAATGTGCAAACGTCTTTTTTCTAATAAAAGCATGTGGCAAGGCAGGTTTGTTTCTGACCTTCTGCCGCTTTTTTTGTTTGTATCTTCTATGTTGATTTTTAATTTGGATTGTTTCCATTGGCCTGAAATTGTATGCTTTTTTAAAAATTATTTATTTGAAAGGCAGAGTGACAGAGAGAGGAGAACACACACATACATGTGTACACACACACACACACACACACACCCCAAGTGACAGATCTGCCACCCACTGGTTCACTCCGTGAATTGTTTTAACAGCCAGAGCTAGGCCAAGGCAAAGCCAGGAGCCGGGAGCCGGGAACTACATCTGAGACTCCCACATAGGTGGCAGGGTCTTAAGCACTTAGGCCGTTCTCAGCTGCCTTCCTGGGCACATAAACAAGAGGCTGAATTAGAAGTGGAGTAGCCACAACTTGGACTGACCCTCCAATATGTGGTGCTAGCATTGCACACAAGAGCCGAGCTTAACCCATCGTGCCACATCACTGCCCCGTATGGATTTTTATTAAATAAAGCAAAGTAGCAGTTTGTAATTAAACAGAAATTCAAGACTGTCATAGTACAGATTTGATTATACACCAAACTATTTAGTTAGTTTTATGTAGACTAAAGAGCTTTTTAATTCGCAACTGAGTTGTATATTTAAATGAGAAATACATAGCTGTTGGGTGTTAGAGCCTTATAGACCTAATTGATAAGGTTAAGTACAAAGTAAGATTTTTGAAATTCCTGCTAGTTGTCAAAAATAAAATGCTTCTGACACAATGTTACTACAAAGTCCAAAACAGAACAAACCCCCCCCCATAGTCTGTCTAGTCATTAGTTTTCCAGAAATCATTTGATTTTCAGATCTGCTGTATAAGATTACATTGTGCTGTTAGTTACTAAAATAGAACATCTGGAGTCTCAGCTATAAAACTGAGAAACGGAATGTCTCTGTTAAGTTTGTTCGTAGCATGAAAGCTTTTAGCAGAATACAAAACATCCTGAACCTTTTGAAGGATAAACCCTCCCAGCCTCATCTTCCTATCTGTGTGCTAGTAGGTCCCTCCCCTTTGGCACACACCCCTTTGTGTTGCAGTTTTTAACCCTTTTTTGGTAGTTTTGAAAGATCAGTTTACAGTGTGAACATCTCTCTCATTTTGTGACCTCTAATAGAATTTTCCTGTTGTCAGATGATTTTACCAGGTGGGATTCTGATATATACTCAGGGAGGGTATGTTCTTTTTTGTTTTTTTTAGAAATACACTTTGTGGTTGTGAGTGCCACAGCAATTGTACACAGTCATAGGGTACAGGGTAGCATTTCCATACATGGAGATGATGTGTAATTCTCAGATCAGGATAACTGGTATACCCGTTACCTCACACACTTATTATTTCTTTGTGTTGAAAAGATTAAAAATTCTCCGTACTACCTATCTTGAAATATTCAATTAATTGTTGTCAACTACAGTTACCCTACTGGGCTACAGGACATTGGGGTGATTCCTCCTGTCCAGCGGTGTCCCTTTGTGTCCGTTAACCCTCCTGTGTCCATCCCCTCCCCTGCCCTGCCAGCCACTGGTAACCACCACCGTTCTACTTGTGTGAGTCCCCTTCTCCGCTCCCACGTACCTGGGAGAACAGCACTGTTTGTTTTCCAGTGTCTGACTTACTTAACATGCTGTCCTTCAGTCCTGTCCACACTGCTGCAAATGTCAGGGTTCCATGCTTTCTCATGGCTGAACAGAAGTCCCCTGTGGACATAGGCCGCATTTTCTCTACCCATTCATCCGCTGGTGAACGCCGACATTGGCTCCGTATCTTGGCCGCTGTGAACAGCAAACGCAGGTGTTTGTGCAGCAGACTATGGTTAAATTCTCGTGGACGACGTCCCTGAAGCACGCGGTAGTACGTGGCAGTTCTGTTTTTCATGTTTTCAGGAACCTCCACAATGGCCAAACCAATTTACATTGTTAACAACAGGACGCAAGAAGCGTTCATTTTTCTCCACACCCAACACTCTTGCAAACACTCATTATACCTCATTTTTTTTCTTTTTGATGAAAGTCAGTCTCACTGGAGTGAGGTGGTAGCTCATTATAGTTTTGATTTGCATTTTCTGATGATTAATGAGTTGAGCATGTTATCAGGCACCTGTTGGTCATGTGTATGTGTCCCTTCGAGACAAGTCTGTTTAGATCCACTGCCCATTTTTAAGTGGGATTATTTGTGGGATTGTTTTGTTTTCTTTTTGCGGGTTGAGTAGTTTGAGTTCCTTATATATTCTGGATGTTAAACCCGTTCAGATGTAGAACTCAGAAATATTTTCTCTCATTCTGTAAGTTGTTTCTTCAGTCTGTTGGTTGGTTCCTTTGTGATGCAAAGGCTCTGTAGTTTGAGGCAATCTTATTTGTCTGGTTTTTATTTTATTTCCTGTACTGGGAGGTCTGAACTAGAAAATCCTTGCCCATTCCCATGTCGTGAATTGTTTTCCATATGTTTTCTTATGTTTTAAAAGTTCATGTTTTATATAAGTATTTAATCCATTTTTAATTTATTTTTCTATATGATGAGAAATAGGGATTTAGTTTCATTCTTCTGCATGTGGATATCCAATTTTCCTAGCACTGCTTATTAAAAAGATTGTCCGTGGCTGGCATTGTGGCACAGCAGATTAAGCCACTGCCCACAGCCTTGCACTCCAGCTCCTGGGACTGCAGCAAAAAATGCCCCAAGTACTTGGATCTTTGCCACCCACATGGGTGACAAGGAGGGAATTCCTGGCTCCTGATTTTGTCCAGGCCCAACCCTGACTGTTTTGGCCATTTGGGGAATGAACTAAAGGATGGAAAATCTCTCCTCTCTCTCCTCTCTCTCCCTCCCTTCCTCCCTCTTCCTCTCCCTCTCACTTTCCCTTTCCCTCTCTCTCTCCCTCCCCCTCTCCCTCTGTGTGTGTGTGTGTATGTGTGTATTCTACCCTGACACTCAATAAATATTAAATTAAAAAATCAAAAAAGTATCCTTTACACCTTTGTCCAAGGTCAGTTGACTGTAGATGTGTGAGTTTACTTCTAGGATCTCTATTTTGTTTCAGTGATCTATATCAATACCATGCTATTTCAGTTACTGTAGCTATGTATATAAAATTAGGTAATGCGCCGGCGCCGTGGCTCAACAAGCTAATCCTCCGCCTTGCAGCGCTGGCACACCGGGTTCTAGTCCCGGTCGGGGCACCAATTCTGTCCCGGTTGCCCCTCTTCCAGGCCAGCTCTCTGCTGTGGCCCGGGAGTGCAGTGGAGGATGGCCCAAGTGCTTGGGCCCTGCACTCCATGGGAGACCAGGAGAAGCACCTGGCTTCTGGCTTTGGATCAGCGCGGTGCACCGGCTGCAGTGCACCGGCCACGGCAGCCATTGGAGGGTGAACCAATGGCAAAAGGAAGACCTTTCTCTCTGTCTCTCTCTCTCTCTCTCTCTCTCTCACTGTCCACTCTGCCTGTCAAGAAAATTTTTTAAAAAATTAGGTAATGCAGTGTTCTTTTTGCTCAAGTTTGCTTTAGATATTCAGAGTCTTTTGTGGTTCCATACAAATTTTAGTAGCGTTTTTTCCTAGTTCTGTGAAAAATGTCCTTGCAATTTTGACAGGGATTGCATTGAATGTGTAAGTGACTTTCAGCAGTATGCACACTTTCATATTAATTCTTCCAATCTAAGAACATAAGGTATCTTTCCATTTTTTGTGTTTTCTTCAGTTTCTTTTATCAGTGACTTCTGGTTTTCAATGTAGAGATCTTTCATCTCTGTGGTTAAATTTATTCCCAAGAATTTTTTTTTGTAGCTATTGGAAATGGGATTGCTTTCTTGATTTCTTGTTCAGATGATTCACTATTGACGTGTAACAATGCTACAGAGGTTTTGTACCTTGACTGCGTATCCTGCAGCTTTGCTGAGTTTATTAATTATTCTCATAACTTGTTAATGGATTCATTGGGGTTTTCTGTATATAAGATCATGCCATCTGCGAGCAGTGACAGTTTGACTTCCTCCTTTCCAAATCTGGATGCCCTTTGTTTCTTTCTCTTGCCTGATTGCTCTAGCTAGAACTTACGTTGTAAAATGGGCATCCTTGTCTTGTTGCAGATCTTGAGAAAAGCCTTCACCTCTCCCCATTCAGTGTCATGTTAGCTATTCACATGTTACCTATGACCTTAATCATGTGTGGTATGTTCCTTCTAAATCTAATTTGGTAAGAGTTTGGGTCATGGAAGAATGTTGAATCTTATCAAATGCTTCTTCTGCATCTATTGAGATAATTGTTTGATTTTTTGTCCTTTATTCTATTGATACGCTGTACCACATGTGTTGAACCATCTTTGCATCCCTGGTATGAAGCCCACTTGATTATAGTGAACAATCTTTTTAAAATGCTGTTGAATTTGATTTACTAGCATTTTTTAATGTTTTTATATAATGAATGCATTTTTTCATAGATACAACTTTAGGAATATAGTGATTCTTTCTCCCATAACCGCCTACCCCAACTCCCACCCCACCTCCCTCTCCTTCTCCCTCTCCCGTCTCCTTCTTCATTATGGTTCATTTTTAGTTTGACTTTATATACAGAGGACCAACTCCATGCTAAGCATAGACTTCAACAATTTGTACCCTTGCACACACACAACATAGAGTACAGTTTGGGAAGAAAATTTGCAGTCAATTCTCATATTATAATTCATAAGGGCAGAGGTCCTACATGGGGAGCAAGTGCAAGGTGACTACTGTTGTTCCTTTAACAATTAACACTCTTTTATTTATTTATTTATTTATTTTTATTTTTTTATTTTTGACAGGCAGAGTGGACAGTGAGAGAGAGACAGAGAGAAAGGTCTTCCTTTTGCTGTTGGTTCACCCTCCAATGGCTGCCGCGGCCGGCACACTGCAGCCGGCGCACTGCGCTCATCCGATGGCAGGAGCCAGGTACCAGGTGCTTCTCCTGGTCTCCCATGGGGTGCAGGGTCCAAGCACTTGGGCCATCCTCCACTGCACTCTCGGGCCACAGCAGAGAGCTGGCCTGGAAGAGGGGCAACCGGGAACAATTAACACTCTTATTTATGACGTCAGTGAACATCCAAGGCTCTTTTGTGTTGGAAGCCTTTTTGTGATCATAGACTCCGTTGGTATTTGGACACGGCCATAAGCAAAGTGGATGTTCTCTCCTCCCTTCAGAGAAGAGTACAGCCTTCTTTGATGACCCTTTCTTTCCACTGAGTTCTCTCAGAGATCCTTCGTGTAGGTTTTTTTTTTTTTTTTTTTTTTTTGGCCACAGAGTTTTGGCTTTCCATGCCTGAAATGCTCTCGCAGGCCTTTCAGCCAGACCAGGAAGCCTTAAGGGTTGATTCTGAGGTCAGAGTGTTATTTACAGTGAATGTCATTCTAGGAATCCACCGTATGGACTGCTTCCCGTGTTGGACTTTCCTTCCTTTTTAATTCTTATTTTACCAGGTACTTGATGTTATTCATATGATCATTTTTTAACTTAAACCAACCTATATATTGACTTTAATGTTTAATATGACCCTTTTAACAGTAAATTTGGCATTTATACCACCAATTTTTATGGGTTTGGAGCACCGTGACAAGTTCTTAGGCTGTACCCTTAGAGGTAAGTCTGTATGACTCTATGCAGAACTGGACTGTTTCAGAGTTACAGAGTACCTCCTCCAACTCGTATACCCCCTCGTGTTTTTAATTGGGTCCTTTTCCAACTGCCTTAAAGTACATATGATTAACTCTGTTACATAGAGTGTTCAGCATATAGTATGAAGAAGAGAAAAGAGAGAGAAAGAAAGAAAACAGAGAAAAAAAACCAAACCAAACCAAACAGAAAAGATATACACAGTAAAAAGTAACAATGGGAAACTGTCCCTCGACAGTCAGGTCAAGGACTATTGAAGACATTGATTCTAAAAGTGACAATTTTGCTTCTATAGCTTTCATTTTAGGCATGTTATTAATTCTCCTGAATCAGGGAGAACATATGGTATTTGTCCCTTTGGGACTGGGTTGTTTCACTAAGTATGAGATTTTCCGGCTTGCTCCATTTTGTTGCAAAGGACTGGATTTCATCCTTTTTTTTTTTTACTGCCGTGTAGTATTCCATACTGTACATCCCATAATTTCTTTATCCAGTCTTTGGTTGATGGACATTTAGGTTGCTTCCATGTCTTAGCTATTGTGAATTGAGCTGCGAGAAACACAGAGGTGCAGATAGCTCTTTTGTTTACTGATTTCATTTCCCTTGAGTAAACTCCTGGGAGTGGGATGGCTGTGTCATATGGTAGGTCTATATTCAGATTTCCGAGTTATCTCCATACAGTCTTCCACAGTGGCTTTACCAGTTTGCATCCCCACCAACAGTGGGTTAGGGTGCCCTTTTCCCCACATCCTCTCCAGCATTTGTTGTTTGTTGGTTTCTGTATGAAAGCCACTCAACTGGTGTGAGGTGAAACCTCATTGTGGTTTTGGTTTGCATTGCCCTGATGGCTAGAGATCCTGAGCATTTTTTCATGTGTTTTTTTCATGCTTTGTTTTTTTGTTGTTGTTTTTGTATTCTTGTCTGGTTTTGATATGAAGGTATTGCTGCCTTGATCAAATGAATTTGGAGAATTCCTTGATTTTACATTTTTAAAATAATTTAAGAAAATCAGTGTTAATTCTTTTTTAAACATTTGGTAGAATTCAGCAATGAAGCCATCTGGTTCTAGGCTTTTCTTTGATGGGAGGTTTTTTATTACCAGTTCATTCTTACTGTTCAGGTATTTCATTGTGTCATGATTCAAGAATATGTCCATATGTTCTAGGTTATCAAATGTGTTGCTGTTTAGTTATTCATAGTAATTTGTAATAATCCTAGGTACTTCTGTGGTGTTGGTCAGAATGGCTCCAGTTTCATCTCTGAATCTATGTAATTGAATCCTCTTTTTTTTTCTTGGCTAGTCTAGCTAAAGGTTTATCAATTTTGTTTATCTTTTCAAGGAACCCACTATTCATGTCTTGTTCCATTGATTGTTCAAGAGTAAGTTGTTTAGTTTCCATGTATTAATGTAGTCTTCAAAGTTTTTTCTTGTAATGGAAGTCTAGTTTTATTACACTATGGTCAGAAAAGATACTCAATATAATTTCTAGAGAGACTTATATTGGGACCTACCATAAGATCTGCCCTAGAAAATGTTTCATGTGATTTTGAGAAGAATGTGTGTTTTACAGTTTTTGGATGAAAGGTTCTGTAGATATTTATGAGGGCCAGTAGATCTAGGGTGGAATTGAACTCTGCTGTTTCTTTGTTTTCAATCTAGATGATCTGTCCATTTTGGAAAGTTGAGTATTACTGTACTGTATTAGGATCAGCCTCTCCCTGTAGGTTTAGTATTATTTGCTTTATGCATTGGGGCGCTCTGATATTGCGTGCATACCTTCATAAGTGTTATTTCCTTTTTTGGATTGAGCTCTGTATTATGTAAGGACCTTCCTGCTCTATTGTTACTGCTTTGATTTAAAATCCCTTCTATCTGATAGAAGTATGGCTATTCCTACTTTCTTTTGTGTTCCATTTGCATAGAATATCCGGTTTCATTCTTTCAGTTTCAGTCTGTGTGTCCTTAGAGGTAAAGTGAAGTTTTTTTTTAAACAATATATAGTTGGGTACTGTGTCTCAATCTATTTACTGTATTTCTTTTAATTGGAAAATTTAGTTCATTGATAATTTAAAGTAATTTTTGATAGGATCTTAGTACTGCGATTTTGATACTCATTTTGTATTTTTAAAAATTTATTAGGCCTGTGCCGTGGCTCAATAGGCTAATCCTCCACCTGCGGTGCCGGCACCCCGGGTTCTAGTCCCAGTCAGGGCTCCGGATTCAGTCCCAGTTGCCCCTCTTCCAGTCCATCTCTCTGCTGTGGCCCAGGAGTGCAGTGGAGGATGGCCCAGGTGCTTGGGCCCTGCACCCCATGGGAGACCAGGAGAAGCACCTGGCTCCTGGCTTCAGATCAGCGCGGTGCGCTGGCCGCAGCGCGCTGGCCGCGGCGGCCATTGGAGGGTGAACCAACGGCAAAGGAAGACCTTTCTCTCTGTCTCTCTCTCACACTGTCCATTCTGCCTGTCAAAAATAAAATAAAATAAATACAGTAAAATTTATTTTATTTATTTGAATGACGAAGAGACAGAGAAAGAGAGAGAGAGAGAGGAGAGAGATCTTTCATCTGCTCATTTACGGATTCACTTCCCAAATGGCTGCAACATTTGGGTCTGGGCTGGACGGAGACCAGGAAACTGGAACTCCATCTGGATCTCCCATGTGGGTGGCAGGGGCCCAAGCACTTGGGCCTTCTGCTGCTGCTTTTATAGACACATTAGCAGGGAGCCCAATCAGAAGTGGAGCAGCCAGGACTCTAACACTGGCGCCCATGTGGGATGCTGGTGTTGTCGTTGGCGGCTTAACCTGCTGCATTGCGGCACTGGCCCTCTGCTCATTATTTTTTATGAAAGTCTTGCTTTGTGGTTACCATGAGGCTTACAGAAAACTCCTTCAGGTTATAACAAGCTATCAGGAAATGGTAACAATTTAACAGTGATTAAAAAACAGGAAAAGAAACAAAGAAAAAGCAGAGATAAGAACTACTAATAAAGAACTATACATTTGTGCTCCATTTCTCTCCACATTTTTTTTAAAGATTTACCTTATTATTTTATTTATTCGAAAGACAGAGTTACAGAGAGAGGTAGAGACAGAAAGAAGTCTTCCATCCTCTGGTTCATTCCCCAGATGGCTGCAACAGCCAGAGCTGCACCAATCCAAAGCCAGGAGCCAGGAGCTTCCTCCAGGTGTCCCACGCGGGTGCAGGGGCCCAAGGTCTTGGACCATCTTCCACTGCTTTCCCAGGCCATAGCAGAGAGCTGGATCGGAAGAGGAGCAGCTGGGACTAGAACCCAGCACCCATATAGGATGCTGGCGCTTCAGGCCAGGGCTATAACCCGCTGCTCCACCTCTCCAGCCCCTCTCCCCACATTTTGTGTTTTTGATTTAACCTCTTTCTCTGTTACCTCTCTCAGCATTTTAAGGTAGTGACCCTAATTGTTCTTGGTCTTCACGTAAAGATATAAAGAGTTTGCACACCAGGTTTATAATATCAGAGCATTGTGATAAGTGTACTTCCTCATCATTGAATTGTCCGCCTTCTGCTGCTTCTCACCTTCATCTCTTTCTTCCAGTTTGAAGAACTGCCTTTTGCAATTCTTGTAAGATAGGGCCGGCGGTGACAAATTCTCTCCGCCGTGGGTCTGCTGGGAGTGTCCTTATCTCTCCCTCAGAGTTAAAGGATGGCTTTGCTACCACAGCATCCTAGGCTGGCAGTTTTTTCATTCAGCACTGTAGGTGCCTCGTCCCACTCCGTCCTGGCCGGAAGTCTGCAGCCAGATGAATCGGGATCCTTTTATGTGTTACTTGCCTCTTTTCTCTTTTGAGAATCCTTACACTTGGGGACCTTGACCATAACATGCCTTAGGGTAGACTTGGTCAGACTGACTTCTCTCTGGTGACCTTTGACCTTCCTTACCTGGGTAGTTGTATCTCTAGGTTTGGGGAGTTTTCTGTTCTCATCTCTCTGAATATCCTTTCTGTCCCTTTGGCATTCTCAGGACCCTCTGGGATCCCATTAATGTGAATATTTACTCTTTTCGGGTGATCCTAGACTTCCCATAAACTTTATTCCTCTTGATTCTTTTTTCTCTTTCCTTCTTCAACTGTATTTTCAAGCAGCCTATCTGAGTGCTCACTGGTTCTTTTCTTATTTGATCTGTTTTGCTGTTAATGCCTTCTGTTGAGGTCGGCATTGTAGCGCAACAGGTTAAGCAGCTGCCTGCGATGCTGGCATCCTGTGTGTTCACTGGGTGGAGTCTGCTTCCAATCTAGCTCCCTGCTAATGCTCCCGGGAAAGCCATGGAAGATGTCTGAGTCTTTGGGGCCCTGCACCCCTATGGGCAATCAGGATGGAGTTTCAGGCTCCTGGCTTAGGCCTGGCCCAGCCCTGGCCATTGCAGTCATTTGGGACGTTAACCAACAGATGGAAGATCTCTCTTTCTGTCTCTCCCTCTGTCTGAAACTCTGCCTTTCAGATAAATAGATAAATAAATCTTTTTTTTTTTTTTTAAGAAATGCCTTCTATCACATTTTTAGTTTCATTTGGTGTAATTTTCAGTTGAAGGATCTCTGATGACGTTCGATTACTTTCATCTCTGCCAACTCTGTGTTAACATATCGAGTTATGTCTCTGTGTCCGCTTGTGCCCCATCAAGTTCCCTACTTTGCAGTTTTCATCTGAGCGTGTGGACATTCCAATTGCTGGACAGGAGTCTGCCATCACCTTGTTCTCTTCAGGTGAGGGCCCGGGTCCCTGGAAGTTCCTGATGCTCGTTGGACCTGACATCACCTGCACATCGAGAGATGAGTCTGAGGGTCCTGGCTCTGTCTGTGGCTTTCCTTCTGGAAATTCTGAGCAGCCTGTGGATTTCTCCGAGTGTGTGTATGCCCCTGGTGTTTCAGCACTAGGTAGCACCCGGGCATGGTCTGCCCCTTGGCTGGCTGCTGATGTATTTTTACTGATTCAGTCTTCCAGGACTCCTGAAACTCAGGTTTGTCCCAAATCTGCAAGTGATGTGCAACTTAGAACGAACTGCAGAAGAGCTTCGGAAGGAGTGGTGGTCCATCCCTACCAGCCTCTTCCTGGGCCTGCGGTGGGCTCCACAAATGCCACAGTGCTGGACCACAGCCAGAGCCCTCAGCTCATCAAGAGCAGTGCAGCCAGGGCCAGGCCCAAAGCTCACCCTGCCATGGTCTGTCTGTGGCCTAGCTGGACTCACTACCCGATGTCGCAGCATCAGCCACTGGTGACGTTGGAGGGGGAGCTCTGCTGGGCACTGAAGCCGGTCCAAAGGCCTTGTCTGCAGGCACCGGCTAGGGAGAGGGGCCTTTAGGATCTACACAGTGCTGGGTTTTGAACAGTCCTGTAGCCCCCTTCTGTCTGCCCAGGATTGTAAGAGGGGTGCTTAAGGCAGCCCTTCAGCTACTCAGGCAAGCCCGAGGTGGGTTGTGCCTGGATCTCACAGTCCCCTGGCCCCGTGCAGTCTTGGGAGTACACAGCAGGACACAGTCTCCAGCAGATACGGGGCAAATCCAGAGCCTGTGTTAATAGGCGCTTGCCTCGGGATGGAGACCATTAGGATCTTCCCAGACACAGTCCCGTAGCCCCTTGCTGTCTGCCCAGGGTTGGAGGAGAGTGATAAGGGCAGCCCCTGGCAGCCGGATGACACCAGGCTGGTCACACCTGAGTCCCACAGTCACAGGGCCCTGCTGAGTCCTGGTGGCACCTGCCAGGCCCACCCGAGGCCTGCGGTGACATCTGCCAAAGTGAGCACAGGTGGTATCCAGGTGAATCTAGAGGCTCAGGCTGTGAGCACCAGCGCGGGGCAGAGGCTCTGGGGCTTGATCAGGTGCAGGGTCTCAGCACGGTGAGCCTAGCTCTGAGCTCTGAGAAGTGGCCCTAATCTCTCTTGGCGTTGCTGGAGTTGCGAAAGGGGTCTCAGAGCCTGCCCAGCTGTGGGAGCTTCAAGGAGTCCCTCCGGGCTATGGGCCTGGGTCTGGTGCAGGGGGCTCGGCCCTGGTGAACGGTGCCACCTAGCTCCTGGATTCATTTAGTCTGTTCTCCCGCTCCCCGGCGGGAGGGAGGCATCTGCACACGGCACACTCTCCTTGTTGCTTTCTTCAGTGCCACTGTTCTGATTCCAACAGGACAAGGCACTGTGGTCTCCCACCTGGCCTCTGAGCTCAGGAGAAGGTGACTCGGTGTGCGTGGGGCTCTGCACAGGGGCGTCTGCGGGGAGGTGGTCCTCCGAGCCTTGGTCCCTCTGTCCCTCAGCTTCATCCTGGGGGATGCTTTGGAAAGCAATGCTTGCCCTCTCCTTGGAGAGCCTTCGTGGGCCCCGGCCGTGCCACACGCACGTTCCTGCACAGAGCAGTCTGCGCTAAAACGAGTGACTGCTGAGTGAGCCGGGTGCCCGTCTCCCATCCCACGCCCCCCACCCCTCGGGCAGGCGAGCGCCAGGTCCTCTACAGCCAGGGCGCCACCTTGCTCTCGTTCTGTTTCCCCTGATGTCCTGATTCCGGGTCACCTCTGCTTAGACTGGTTCCTCCACGGAAAGCCACGCTCTGGAACTTCATAGTGGACAACGCTGTGGCTTGGTTTTCCTTGAACAACGCTTACAAGAAGTGAAGGAGCAGACGGTCCCTCGCTGAGAGCATTTTGGAGCCTTAGCATTCAGTCTTCAACTCAGAGAAGTCTTAGGAGCTCCTGAATGGTGGTTGTTGCCAGAATTGGTTTTACGGCCTCTTCTGTGCTCCTGGGGAATTCTGGGAAATTCTGTCCTTGGCACAGAAGGTGTCGTTCAGGTAGCTTGAGGACCTGTGGGCGTCATTCATCATGTATCCCGCGATGGCAGATTCTAGCCAGTTTCTCCCTTTGATGAGGCTTTTGAAATGTTTATGATGACAACTCTCCCAAGTGAAGGAGGATGTCTTTGTGCTCAGAGTTAATTCTTGGAGTGTTAATGTTTTGGGTGATGCTTTGAGTAAAGCAAACGAAGAAGAAAATGAGGATAGCTTGGAAAATGGAAAATATTTAAAAAGATTTTGTGAGTCCCATGTTGAGTAACTTTCCTGGGAAGGTTTATTTTCTGTTAGGGATACTAGGTACTTTAGACAGTTGAATCGGTTTTGGTTTTTTTTTCAAACTGATATGCTTTTGTTTTGACAAATGAATGTATCAAATCGAGTCATTTGACCAAAAATTTTTAGAACACACTCAATCATGGTGGGGTGTTGTTGTTGTTGTTGTGACAATCTCTTGGGGCTGGTGCTGTGGCGTGGTAGGTTAAGTCTCTGCCTGGCACACTGGCATCCCATGTGGGCGCCAGTTCAAGTCCTGGGTGCTCTTCTTCCAATCCAGCTCTCTGCTATGACCTGGGAAAGCAGTGGAAGATGGCCCAAGTGCTTGGGCCCATGCACCTATGTGGGAGACTGGGAGGAACCTCCTGGCTCCTGGCTTTGGATCAGCTCAGTTCTGGCCATTGTGGCTATTTGGGGAGTGAACCAGCAGATGGAAGACCTCTGTCTCTCCTTCTCTGCATGTTACTCTGCCTCTCAAATAAATAAATTAATACATCTTGAAAAGACAAAAAAAGAAAATCTCTCCCACTAACCCCATAATGCCCTGTTTTCATTCTGCTATCCAAAAAGCACAAATTTGTTTTTTTTCTTTTTCACTCAAAATGACTTATATTTTATGATACAAGTATTTGCATTTTTAATATATTTTTATATATTTAAAAAACCACTTATTTATATATTTTTTAACAAATCACTTACTTATTTGAAAGTCAGAGTTAACAGAGAGATAGGGAGGGAGGGAGAAAGCAAATACAAGCGAGCACACTTCCATCTGCTCCCTACTCCTCATGTGGCCACAAGGGCCAAGGCTGAGCCAGGATGAGGCCCGTAGCTTTTTCCTGGTCTCCCATGCACAGGTGACAGGGGCCCAAGCGCTTGCCATCTTCCACTGCTTTCCCAGGCCATTAGCAGGAAGCTGGACCAGAAGTGGAGCAGCTGGGACTTGAACTGGTGCCCACAGAGGATGCCAGCATCTCAGGCAACAGCTTCGTTGGCGACCCCTCAAACACTGGCACATGTCAGTTCCTCGTGGAACCTTCCGCTTGCTTCCACGGCATGTGAACGTGTCCTTTGAATGCTTGCGCAGCACGCCACTGTCTGGATAACCTGGTTCAGTTATCCAGTCTTCTCTTAAAGAGCCTCTCAGTTCCCTGGCTTTCTGGTCTGCCCAGTCTCAGTGAAGTGTTCAGTGATGTTCAGTTCACTTGTTTCCCGTTTTCCTGTTCATTAAACCCAGTCTTGGCAGAGTATTAGTGATTTTCCTTTTTTAAAATTTATTTGAAAGGCGGGGGGATAGGGAGGAATAGGGGGAAGGAGGTAGAGATAGCTCCCATCTGCTCTGTGACGCCCTAAATGCTGGCAACAGCCGGGGCTGGGCCAGGGGGAAGCCAAGAGCCTGGAGCTCCCACATGGGTGCTGGGGACCCAAGTACCTGAGCAGGTGCCTTGCAGGGTGTGCGTCAGCTGGAAGCTGGGAGCAGGGTGGGGCTCAAACCCAGGGACTCTGGTGTGAGATGTGGGCATCCCAAGCAACGTCTTTATCACTGTGCCAAATGCACCACACACACACACACACACACACACACACGGAGTTCTAAACTGTCATTTTATTTTTTGGACATGTTATTTTAGGGTACTGTTAAGGCATCAATGTTTATGTAGAATTTCTTGACTTGATTGGAAAAGTGCTTTTCTAATATCCCATGTTATCCTGATGTGACTAAAGCATTATCCTGTAGGCTGAGAGTAAAGAGCAGGAAAAGTAGGAGAAGCTGGGTGCGGTTCATTGATCGTGACGATTTACTAATATGTGAGACGTGAGTAGGGAAAATGTGATGACAGGTGCATGGGAACTCAGTGTACTAGTGCTGCGTGGTTTTTACTTTTTTAATTTAAAATTGTTCTGAGATAAATTGTTAAATAAAATTTAGAAAAGAGTAGGATACATGGAGGCAAGACAGTGTTGGACTCATCATGGGGTTGCCCCATTTCCCGTCGCCTTTCCCTCCCTAAAGCTTGGTGTCGGTTTTCCATGTGATTCTGGGACATATTTCACTGATAGAACAGGAGGGAGTGACGTGGTGGCCGTGGTTTAACAACTGTTGATACGGGCGGCCTTGGAGCCAGAAGCGTAATCTTCCCCGTCCCAACCTATCTCCCAAAAAAGGATGAATTTCTACTCAGAAGCAGGGTCCTTCCGGTGGTCACGTGTTGTTCTACAGGATAGAGGCAGGGAGTTGTATTCAAGTCTTAGATTGCTTTTTGAATGAAATCTCCATATTTTAAGGAGATTACTTAAAAGATGTCCTTATTTATACAGCAGTCTTGTCTTCCTGCTAGCTGCTGGTTCCTGGGGAGCCAGGGGACCGGCTCTGTGTCCTCTAGCCTCTGGCAGTGTCTTGCGCATGGTACAGCAAAAAGGTGAATCAACAAACAGAAAGTGTTAGAAAGGGTGTTAGACAAGCATGTAAATCCCAGGTACTCTTATTTCAGCAGTAATTAACATTTAGTATGTTGTCTGTCGTGTCCGGTGCTAATACCAACCAACTCACCAGTCCTCGACTACATTTGGAAAGGAAGAGCGTGGCCAGAGTTAGCGAGGCTGCGTGTCCCGGAGTTAGCGAGGCTGCGCGTCCCAGCACTGGGATGAAGCTGGATTTGAGCAACTGCAGAGTGCCGTTTTGAATTCTTCCCTGCTTCATTTTCTGCAGTGGAAAGTTCTGGAAATAAAATGTCAAGGAAATAATTCAGCGTATAAGAATTAGAAATATTCATTTTTCTAGAATGAATACTTTCCTTTGAGCTTAATATACAGTATTCCCCTGTAATTACACATTCATGACTGTTGTACAATGAAGCACAAAGCCACTGTCTTTGAGGGCAGCTATCCCTTTTGGCATTTTTTTCTCTTGCACGTAAAATTTACCCATTGAAAAAATTTTAGCCTACAGTTTATTTTTTATAACTTTTGAGGTTTAGAAGAGAAAACCAAAGTTCCAGCTATTGTTTTGAAAACATCAGGAAACATTCATGAAGAAGTGGATCAACTTAGTAATTTGACAATGCAAATGTCAAAGCATTTTGAAAATTTTAAGAATATCCTGTTATTCTTCTGTATTTTATGCTTCTGATAACTTTTTGGATATATTTGAGATATTTCCAAAAATATTTTTATAACACTTGACACCAATGACACTTGCTGTATTCTTGCTTTTCCCAACAAGATTTTTTAATTAAAATACTTTTTAGTTATTTCCATTGTGTTATTATGTGAATGGCTTTTTAAAATTGGAGTGTCTAATTCTAGGAAAAGAAGGAATTTCTTTAATTAAAATTATAAAAGGATCCAAAGAATAAATATTTTTAGTTGTGGCTCCGAAAATTCACTTAGGGAGAAAATTGCGTTTCAGGATGCCATGTTGAGCCAGCAGAGGTCACTGCAGCCCTGCGGAAGGAAGAGTGCTCTGCTGGTATCCTGGACCTGACAGCTGTCAGTGGTGTTTCTGGGAACTTAACCACCTTTGTCCCCAGCGCAGTCCCTTGACCGTCATCTAAGAGACTTGTTTGTTAATATTTGCCCACTTAATGAGAGCTTGCCCTGGCTGAAGCACTGGGAGTTTGGATTTCACACACATGCATACACACACACACACATCATTGAATCTTAGTATAAGATGTTTGACACTCATCAGATTCAGCATCTAATACTATAACATTTAATTTGCCTGTACAAAATAGTTTCACAGGAATTTTCAGCAAAATTGGGGTTTTACTTATGAAAACTGTTTCTGCCTTTGTATCATTGTAGAGTCTGCATTACATAGTGTTCCTTTCTGAGCACACCAACAAAATATTTCACCGGCGAGTATTGTCTTAAACAGTTATCAGAGAAATATTCAAGGACTAAACAACAAAATGCTAGTTTGTTACAAAATTTTACTGCTTACCTTACCAGCTAGTGTGTAGATCTCCAACTAGCCTTGTACAGTAATCCAGTTACTTGTAGGATGGTTGGTAAAGAATAGGTACAAAGTATTGTGCAAGGAGCAAGCCGTTGGTAACCAAGGAACACTGACACAGGCCTGTGTGATTGTACAATGAGAGTATGGTGCAAGACGCTCCCACGGTTCCTTGCGTCCTAACCTGCTGATCCTCCCTAGTTCGGATCACAGGGGTCAGCCACCCGCGTACTGGAAGGATCCTGGCTCTGCCACTTCCTGGTTCTGAGATTATCTTACCGTTCCCAGCATCTCAGATTCCGCATTTGTAAAGTAGGGCCCACAGTGATGCCTGTCCAGCGCATTGTGGAATGCAGTCATCGGTTTAACATATGTAAGGTACTCAGCTGCTTTTATTACATACCCTCACTTTGCTCAGTAGAACCTGTGCCAAGAGGTGGAAGCTGAACTCTTGGAGCCATTTTTTGACTGCTCCTTGAGGATCAAGATGGAGTGTATCTGTGTTTTTGCTAATTAAGCTTCAGTGAGTGTGGTTCTTTATCAAGAATCCAAAGTGTGTATGTAAAACATTTAATGGTTTAAGTTTTCTCCATTTTTTTCTTTAAAGCTATTCCCATATTAATTCTATGAATTCCCTCCTTTTGATCCAATATTTTGCTCAGATTTTTCCAGTGGAGTATGTAGTGGCATTTCAGTTGCCGTTTTTAGCAATTCGTACTTGTTTTCTGTATTTAAATGTCTTATTCCATGAAAGCCACAAGACAAGAGGTTTTCTTTCAAGATTTCTCGAAAACATTTTAGCTATTACAACATTTTGTTCTTATTAGGTATTTATCACGTCGCTTATAAAGCATTTGTGTTCAGTCGACCCAGTTGAAAATGTATAGCAACAATTTGGCCATTTATATGAGAGGACTTTATTAATTTTCATCTTCTTTTTGCAATCAAGTCTATTACCTTCATAGCAGTTCTGAATGAGGAAAATTAATGTCTGATATGGAAATACAGAGACATTTTCCTAGGTGTGGACTTGATCTTGAAAAATGAAGCCAGTCCTGTGCCAAATTTTTATTCTCACTACATATTTTTACATATTCTTTACTCCTAGGCAGTTAGCCACAGAGCCATTGCCCCTACGTAGATGGAGAAAGCCAATTAAAGTGGGACATTTTGGTTCCTAGTTGCTGCATTTTATTAGTAGCACACAAACAGGGAGGAAAAATTGTTATCCAAACATGTTGTCTAATAAACATCCGGCATTTCTTTAGGTATGGTAAGGATTCCCTAGAATGTAAGACCAAAAAACTCCAGTGCCTTCTTCCTCAACTTCAGAGCCATGTATTTCCTAGGCAAAGAATGTTAATGATAATGTCAACTGAGCTGTTCCTGGAAAGAATACACTATATTAACACCCAGATATCTGTAGTTGGATTTTGAAGCAAGTCCTGTGTGTGGCTGCCCACTGCTGTGCACACACACACACACACACAGGCAGGCATCCCGGAATAGAACATTACATCATGCAATAGGATACCAGCTGCTTGCTGCACGTGGCTATGTTCTGACTGTCTGTAGCCAGCTATCCGAGAAGGAAGCTCCTCCTTCCTGTGTGTTTCTCCCGGTTGTATTAGTGTCTGTGAAGTGTGATGAATTCACAATGCTGAATTAGGGACATTTATCTAGATAGCTTAATGACTGGGATATATAAGGAACTTATATTGGAATATGTTGCCATCTAGTTTGTAAGTTTAAGCTACAGGGTATATGTTTTAAAGATAAAAGGAGTCATAATTTTTCATTGTTTTCCAGCTGTCAGAGATAAACATCAGTTTGCCTGTTTTTGTTTTCTAGAATGAGGTTGGGCTGAAATATGTTTTGTCAGTAATTCTTTCATGGAGGTTCAGCAAATAGCTCAGCATACTATTCAGATCATTTTTCAGTAATTTTTTATTCTTCTAAGACACTTAAATAATACAATGATTTTAATGCATACTAATAGAAAGCAAAAATTAATGAATTAATTAATTAATGAAGGCAAAAATTAATTTCTTAAATTTAAAAAAATTTTTTTAACAGGTAGAGTGGACAGTGAGAGAGAAAGACAGAGAGAAAGGGCTTCCTTTTCTGTTGGCTCACCCCCCCAGTGGCTGCTGCAGCCGGCGCACTGTAGCCGGCGCACCGTGCTGATCCAAAGCCAGGAGCCAGGTGCTTCCTCCTGGTCTCCCATGCAGGTGCAGGGCCCAAGCACTTGGGCCATCCTCCACTGCACTTCCGGGCTACAGCAGAGAGCTGGACTGGAAGTGTTTACTTATATATTTGTTTATTTGAAAGGCAAATAACAGAGAGAGAGCTCTTCTACCCACTCGTTAACTCTCCAAATGACTGCAGTAGCCAAGTCTGATTCAGGCCAAAGTTAGGAGCCAGGAATTCCTAACTAATCTAGGTGAGTGGCAGGGGCCCAAGTATTTTGGGCCACCTTCCACTGCTTCCCCATGTGCATTAGCTGGGAACTGGATCAAAAGCCAAGCAGCTAGGCCTGGAACCAGTACTCCAAAATGGGATGCCAGTTTCAGAAACAGTGTCTTAACCCACTGTGCCACAAGACCAGCCCCTATGCTGAATAGTCTTAAAATGACTGAACCTAAAACCTGATCGGGGCTTGAGACGACTGTACCATTCCAACACTGGGTACATTCATCTACTAATGCCACAGGCTCGTAAGTACTGGGCACGGGATGAGAGAACACAACATCTCTGCCCTTGACCAGTCCCCTGTGCAGGGGGAGGGCAGGGCTGTAACCAGGGAAACGAGTGGATAGTGTGACTGGTGGCAGAGCAGAGACGTGAACCGTGGGCTGTGCAGGTGCAATGGGACAACCAGCCATGGAAAAGGTTGATGAGGCAAGTGACATGTGACCGAGGGCACTGTGGCCTGGCTTGCGGTAAGCGAGGCACATCTGCAGGGATTCCCTGAGGGCGCGAATGGGTCTGCAGTGAGCTCCTCTGGGCCTCCCCCTGCCCAGCTAAGCAGTGGGCGTGTTATCTCGTGGGCAGCAGGAGTCCATCAGATCACAAATACACCCCTACCTCCTGGACCCGTACAGTCACGTTGAACAGGAGTGATCTCGGGGGGGATGGCTGGGGAGGCCAGCAGCCGGCTTTGGCTGCCCCTGTGTTTGGGGCCCCACTTCTCTGGTGTTTCGTCTCCTGAAACACCCAGGCATTTCTCCAGCCTTGATCAGAAAGGCCCATAGGCCCAAGGGAGGAAGTCGTTGCCCTACCTTACTTTTCCTTCTGTCCAGGCCTAGTCTGTGTGTAAAGTTTTAGTTAAAGACGTTTAACTTAGGACATTAAGATAGAAGATGGGGGAAGAGCACTCTTCTGGAGCCAGACTTCTCTCCTTCTCCCTAGTCACATGACATTGGGCAACTTAGCTGTTGCCCTGTGCTTCCGTTTCTACATCCATCTAAGAGGGTTTGTAACTACATGATAGTGCAGTGACACTTAGAATGGGACTGTCAGGCACATGACAAGTCTGTAGCTATTATTATATTCTACCTTCTAGCAGAAATGATTTTAAAAAAAGATATATTTGTTTGAAAGAGTTACAGGGAGAGACAGAGATCTTCCATCTGCTGGTTCACTCCCCAGATGGCCACAATGGCCAGTCCTGGGCCGGGCCGAAGCCAGGAGCTTCATCTGGTTCTACCCCCATGCATAGCTGGGACCCAAGCACTTGGGCCATCTTCTACTGCTTTTCTCAGGTGCATTAGCAGGGAGCTGGATCAGATGTGGAGCAGCTGGGATAGGAACTGGCACCCATATGGGATGCCATCATTGCAGGCAGTGGCTTTGCCTGCTATACCACAACACCAGCCCTGAGGACTTTAAGACTGTAGACTTGGCATACAAGATCTTCCTTGTTAATATTCCTTCTAAGGAGAAAGTGTCCTGCAAAAAATACATGGAAATGGAATGGAGGAGAATGAAGTCTCCTATTTTTAGTGGCACTTACCTTTCAGGAAAGCATCTTTTTGTGTGGGTGATAATGACTTGATATGGGATAAAGCCAATAAAAGTCCCATTCTCTGCCATGTTGTATTATTCATCAAAAACCAGATAGCGTTCTCGTGCATAAGCATGGAGAGACGCATAGAGAGAGAAAGCAGCCATTCAGTGAGTCAGTAGCAGGGCCTGGATGGACGTGCACCTATCAGTAAGAATCTGGATTGAAGGGCTACTGCCAGGTTCGCACACCTCACTCTGCTGGGAAAGGCCGAGGTGGGCAAGAGTCTCTGGTGGGGAAGAGAGGAAGCCGGAGTTGCACTCAAAGACCTGGCTGTACTGAGCCTGGTACCCTGGAAGGAAATGAGTTGAACGAGCTGTCCTGGCCCCAGCTAACCTTGAGTTTGTACTGCACATCGTCAGGTATTGCAGGTGACAAGCAACGTGGTTGCATTGACAGGCTCTGCGAAGCCAGAAGGGACCCTGCCATTCTTTTAGTTCAGTAGAGTTGGTTTCTCATGATGCAGTGCAGAGAACAAATTGTAGGGCTGCATCCGGAGGCACAAACTCTGAGACTCTTGAACAAACTGGCCTTGGACCTCAGTAACCTCACGTGTCATAGGTTAAAGAAAATTAGTACCAAAGGCCCTTGAGAGAGGTAATCTGGTCTGAGTAAGAACTCGAGTGTGAGGGCCGGCGCTGTGGCTCACTTGGTTAATCCTCTGCCTGTGGCGCCGGCATCCCATAGGGGTGCCAGGTTCTAGTCCCAGTTGCTCCTCTTCCAGTCCAGCTCTCTGCTGTGGCCGGAGAGGGCAGTGGAGGATGGCCCAGGTGCTTGGGCCCCTGTACCTGCGTGGGAGACCAGGAGGAAGCACTTGGCTCCTGGCTCCTGGCTTCGGATCAGCGTAGCTCCAGCCGTAGTGGCCATTTGGGTGGTGAACCAACAGAAGGAAGACCTTTCTCTCTGTCTCTCTCTCTCTCTCTAACTCTATCTGTCAAATAAAAAGGGAAAAAAAAAAAAAAAAAACTCCGAGTGTGTCAGGCTGGGAGAAGAGGAGGGACGTAAGGAGCATGTTTAACCTGCAGTTCCATGAGTGAGGAGGAAGTTCTCAGGTCCCCTCGGCTGAGCGATGAGTGTGGAATCCGGTGATCTGGCCTAGGGTCCCAGGGGCCCGGGTGTACAGCACTTGTGACACACTGACTGCCCATCTCTATCAAGTGGGCAGGAAGACCCCGGATGACATCACAGGTTAAGGTGCCCTGCACATGTGGGGAAACTCCATGCAGCTTTTGTAAATGAACGGTGCTGCCCGTTGCACTGCTGGGAACCACACTCTCCCAGGGGTGGAAGATGAGACTCCCTTCAGCTTCCTTTCCAGTGAACTGGCGAGAGAATTGAGGCGGTAGACCCGGGGTTGCCAGTTCCCCAAATAAACATACAGGACACCCTGTTAAATTTGAATTCAGTTACACATGGAATGGATCTTTTAATCTAAATATGTCTGAAATGTAAATGTAACTGTGTTTTATGTTGTGGCCTGAGTTAGAAACGCGTCAGTAGTGGGTTCCAGGGTAGTAGAAGACGTCAACTGATGACTGATGTCCCAGAACGTGTAGGGTTTGCATCCATGATCTTGGCCTCCCAGGACTTCTCTGGGTACTAGCGAGTGATAGCTCTCGCTCTTTCTCCCGCTGCTTCCTCCTCACCCCCAGAATCAGTATTGGGACAAGTGTTATTGATCACTGTGGTGTTGTCAGTGTTACTGTAGGATAACCGTAGTAATTACTATATACTGAGCACTTGTTATACTCGGCTCTTCATGTCGTTTAGCCTCACAGCAACCAGGTGAGAACAGGCAGTATTACTTCTCACAGATGAGCAAGCAAGTAATTTAGATCAAGTTAGACAGCTGAATTGAGCAGCAGGTGGACCCCTCAGATGGTGTCTTTCTTTTTTGAAGATTTATTTATTTATTTGAAACTCAGAGTTACACAGAGAGAACAAAGGCGGGGGATAGGGGTGGTCTTCCATCCACTGGTTCACTCCCCAGTTGGCTGCACCAGCCAGAGCTGCGCCGACCTCGAGCCAGCCGCCAGGAGCCAGGAGTTTCTTCCAGGTCTCCCATGTGGGTGCAGGGGCTCAAGGCCTTGGGCCATCTTCTACTGCTTTCCCAGGCCATAGCAGAGAGCTGGATCAGAAATGGAGCAGCTGGTCTTGACCCGGTGCCCATATGGGATGCTGGCACTGCAGGCGGCAGCTTTACCCACTATGCCACAGTGCAGGCCCTTGAAGGTGTGCTCTTAGCATCCCTTCTTTAGGGTTTGGATCAGAACAGTGTGTGGCCAGTGTCATGGCCAAGTTTATTCTCCACTGGCCAAGGGCCTGTCTTCTTTTCCTTTGCTATAAATTTTGTTAATTTCTCTTCATGAGTACAGATGTGTGTTCAGATTCAATGCTGTGTCTTTTTTCAGATTTCTGAGTTCTCCTTTTTTTGTCTAAAATTATTTTATCTTGTTCTTTAATATAGTGTACTCCTCGAAGCCTTCAGAAACGTCTGGGTTTCCTCCTCGAGTTTCTAAGTTCAGCGTGAGATAAATGAATTCCTATGAGGCAAACATCAAACAACTGAGACGAATACAGGGCCTAGCAAAGCCTAAATGGATCTGGACTCCGTACTTACAATTGTGTGTACTCTGAGGTTTTTTTTTTTTTTTAATTTGAAAGATTCATTTATTTAACTGAAAGAGTTACAGAGTTACAGAGGGGCAGAGGCAGAGAGAAAGAGAGAGGCCTTCCATTCACTGGTTCACTCCCCAAATGGCTGCAATGGTCGGAGCTGGGCTGATCTGAAGCCAGGAACCAGGAGCTTCTTTCTGGTCTCCCACATGGGTGCAGGGCCCAAGGACTTGGGCCGTCCTCCACTGCTTTTTTAGGCACATTAGCAGGAAGCTGGATGGGAATTGGAGCAGCCAGGACTTGAACAGGTGGTCATATGGGATGCTATTGCCATAGCACTAGCGCCTATACTCAGTTTTTTTTTTTTTTTTAATTATTATGTGACAGGTAGAGTTACAGGCAGTGAGAGAGAGACAGAAGGGTCTTCACTCCCCAAATGGCCGCTACAGCTGGCACTGTGCCAATCCAAAGCCAGGAGCCAAGTGCTTCTTCCTGGTCTCCCATGGGGTGCAGGGCCCAAGGACCTGGGCCATCCTCCACTGCCCTCTCCGGCCACAGCAGAGAGCTGGACTGGAAGAGGAGCAACCGGGACTAGAACCTAGTGCCCATATGGGATGTCGGCGCCGCAGGCCGACAAGTGAGCCACGGTGCCAAGTGAGCCACAGCGCCAGCCCCTACTCAGAGTTTTAAGTGAGTTATACCAAGCTAAAGACTGGAAATCCATAAAAATATTTTATCATCCAAATTAACATTTAAAACTATTTTCATTTTCTCTCATTAAAATTTCTTTATTTATGAAAGGCAGAGAGCGAGATCTTCCATCTCCCCATTCTCTCCCCAGATGGTTGAGCCAAACTGAAGTGAGGAGTCCAGAGCTCCATCTGGGTCTCCAGTGTGGGTGGCGGGGACCCAAATGCTTGAGCCATGACCTGCTGCCTCCCGAGGGTACGCGTAAGCAGGGAGCTGGACTCCCAGGGGAAGCTGGCAGTCCCGGGCATCGTGCTCGCTGCTGTACCACACTCCTGCTCCCAACTATTTTAGCTTTCTTTCAGTGTCCTGACACACACCCTTCTTCGCCATCTGATTTCACTCTGCCACGTTCTTAGTTACACAGATTTCAGAAAGATGACAGTTGGTTGACTACAAAAGATCATTGATTGGTGAACTAAAGGATGCGACGTTCTACTCTGTGGCCAGCACCTACCCCGTGAGTTCTTTCTTTCAGGCCATTTTCCCAGTGATGATAGTTCAGGTTTTGGCTTGGTTGGATGTGTGGAGAGATTTAAGTTATGAGGATTGATGGCTGCCCGGCTGTCACCCGTGGGCCCTCTTCTCCCCGGTGATCCTCTCTCCACCGCGCTCCGTCCTGCAGGGTCCTGGCTTCCTTGTCTTGCTCGTGTTTCTGAGCTGCACTCGACAGCTGCACGTGACGTTTGGGGAACTGCTTTCCAAAGCTGGCGTTGGGATCTTGGTAGGCAATTTAAATATGTAAGAAAACCACACCTTAAAATGTGCAGTTGAGGGCATTTGCATTCAGTATCTTTTAAATTTAAGGAATAAACTGTGACAAGGGGTCTGAGTTTGCTGGGCATCTTGTGATCACATTTTGGTAAGAGGCATGAGAAATACTGAAATGCAACTCAATATAATACTCCAGTATGAACTCACATTATCACCCGTAATAGCTAGAAAGTTGAATTAACTAAATTGTGAAACCTACTTAAGAAATTAAAATTAATTGATATCATCTCTGCAGAACCCATTATATGTAGGTTCTTAAGTAGAATTATGTTAAGTGATGGTAAGAAATAAGTCGTGACCAAAATGATCAGACGAGATATTTTACAAATTAATGGTAACAGAATAAGTGTAGGCATTCCACCTCATGCATACATAAGTAATTATTCATCTTAGTGTTTGAAACTGCTGTCATAGAGGTATTTGCTCTTAATTACTTTGCTAGACAATTTCTTTAAAAAAAAAAAAGAAAAGAAAAGATCTATTTATTTGAAGGGCAGAGTGACACCGGGAGAGGGGGGAGAGAGATCTTCCATACACTGGTTCACTCCACAAATGCCCACAATAGCCAGGGTTGGGCCAGGTTGAAGCCAGGAGCCAGGAACTCAGTCCAGGTCTCCTATGTAGAGACTCAGGTCCCTGAGCCATCATTTGCTGCAGGAAGCTTGATCAGAAACAGAGTCACTGGGATTCAAACCAGCCACTCATATGCAGCATGCAAGTACCAAGCAGCTTCTTAACTCGCCATGCTACAACACCCGCCCCTGGTCATTAAACTATTAACTAGTGAAGTCAGATGAATGTGATTCAGAAGTCACGATTTGCACAGCACCTGAAATTTAAATGATTAAGTAGGGAGACAGAATTTGGCAGATATCTGTCCCTATAAACACAAATATGACATAGGTTAACTAACGCACCAGCTCTAAGGTGGAAGGCAGGCCTAGGAACTTTCTGGTTTATTTCAGGAGTGATAGCAGATAGCTGATGCCTCGGAATGGCTCTGAAGGCTGTGTTAGGCATTGATTTCAACAAACATTGGTTGAAAGCCTGTCAGGTATCCAGGGCTACAGGGAGCAATGGGCGTGCAACAGTGAGTGAGACAGGGGCCTGTCTGCCTGGAGCCAGTGGAGTTGTCCCGGTAGGCTGTGTGTTCCCCTACATAAGCAGGTCATTGTAAATTTCCATTTCACTTTGTAGACCAAGGATGTAAGCTCTGTATCCACGGCCCGCAGACTGAGTTAGCCTCTCTGCACTTCCGGTCCCTCACGCCTGTCCCCGGGAGCCTTCACTTCAGTGGTGGGCTCCCTGGTGAGGAAGCGGCTGTGCGCAGCGGTGATGCCCTGGGTCAGGCGTGCACCTGCTGGGCCTGATGCCCTTGTGCTTGTGTTGCAGCAATTCCTCCAGAGACTCGGGATGTCATTGTGATGAGCACTGAGAACTAAACAAACGAGTGATTGGATTCCAAAGCCACTCAGATACCTCCAGTCTTACAAGGAACCCTGACTTATGTCAAAGTACTTATCCAGGACCTTCGTTATTCCTTAACACAGGAGGTAAAAGCAGAGTGAGTACCGGAGGCTTCTGTGTGGCCAGCTCTATTTTGGAGGAGCTAATGGGATTTTAAGGGTCAGGCCACCTACCTCAGTTTGAGGCTAACAGGCGGTCATGGTCAGGGCAGGAGGTCAAGGCCGACACCAAGCAACTGGGTCGAGGGTCTTGTTAGGGGGCGTCAGACCATCTGGGTATTTGTGGGGTGTGTATGAATGGGCGTGAGCTCCCAGGGGTACACATGTGTCCATAGACAGGTGCAAGGTCAGGGCCAGCACAGCCAGCTCCCTCCCTGTCGGTGTGAATGCACAGTTCCTCCCAGGGCGGCGGATGCACTAGACAATGACTCAGGTTCTCCCAGACGCAGTCATGTGGTTGATCCACAAACATGACAGAGGTGAGGCTGACCAGGTGTCTGGGCAGAGCACGAAATCTGACCATCTGGTCCAGCAACCAGACTCGCACCGAGCGCGGGGCGGACAGCGGCGAGCTGCGGCTGCTGGCTCCCTCCACATTGCGAAATCAGACAGAAAACTCCTGACAGATAAGGAGGAGAACCGCGGCAGAGGCGGCTTTACGTCCCAGAGGCAACTGTGGCTCTGAGACACAGCCTTGTAGAGAGCTGAGATCTACTGCTTCCTGTGGACAAGGCTGCCGTGCCATCTCCACGTGAGGCTTTATTTCTACACAACCAGAAATTCACATCGAACCCCAGAGCCTGCTATTTTTTCCTTTCTGGTTGATTCTCGGGGGGCCAGCCGTTGCTTTTAGTTTCAGGAATATGAAGGAGGTGACTGTGGTCTTTACTTTTCTGTCGCTGATGTACAGCCTGAAAGGGCCTGTCCTATTGCTCGCAACACCAAATGGCTTTAAGAATGTGCACCTAGTGATGGTCGCTTTCGTGTGACAACAACGTGAAGTTCTTCCAGCCACATTAAGGATCTTATTTTGGCTGAATGAAAACTGTAGCAAGTCTGTTTTTGCTTGCAACTAAGTGCGAAGATTGCTTGGTGTGAAACAGGTGGTATGATGTCCGGGAGAAAGCTTGGGCCTTTGAAGTTGTTGAATTCAAACCTGGTGTCTACCCCAACAGCACTGATTCCTGAGGAAACCAGGGAACGCTAATCCCAGGCTCCTGGGGCCTGCAGGAGGTAATGCAAGCCAAGTCCTAGCAGAGCTCCTGCCGTGTGCTGAGTACCCGTGACTGTTCTTGCTTTATTGGGATGCTGCTTTTGGAGGATCATGTATACTGTCAATAATCTCTTTAAATAAATTTTTAAAAATGTAATTGTATTTGAAAAGCAGAGGGAACAGAGACAGAAAGTGTTGGAATTCTTTTCACTGGTTCACTCCTGAAATGCATGCAATGGCCGGAGCTGGGCCAGGCCAAAGTCAGGAACCCAGAACTCAGTTCAGATCTCCTGTGTGGATGGCAGGGACCCAAATACTTGAGCCATTACCACTGCCTGGAGTTTGCACATGCGTAGGAAGCTGAAATTGGAAGCAGAGCTGAGACTTGAACCTAGGAACTCTGATATGGGATGTAGGCATTCCAAGTAACATTTTTATTTTTATTTATTTTATTTTAATTTTATTTGTAAAGCAGAGAGAGAGATGGAAAGAGATCTTCCACTTGCTGCCTTACTCCCTAAATACCTGCAACAGCTGGGCCAGGGTGAAGCCAGGAGCCCAGAACTGAATCCTGGCCTCCCACATGCGTGGCAGGACCCCAAGCGCTTGAACCACCACCTGCTGCCGCCTCCAGAGTGTGCGTTAGCAGGAAGCTGGATTGGAAGTGAAGTAGCCAGGACTCGAACCAGGCACTCTGAAGAGTGCAGGTGTCCCAAGCAGCAACCCCGCCGGTTCTTAACTTCTACACCAAACGCCCTCCCCAAGTGAGATTGCACAGACCACCCTTGTCTCTCTCCCCAGGCCCCTGCTCACAGTGTGTGCCAGGGGCAATCCCTGGCACTTGCCAGGCCACAGTCAGGCCCTGACTGGAGGGAGACAGGAGGGAGAGAATCACGTGGTGCCTGTGGACATGAGGGATCTGGGTCCACAGGGAAAAGCTTGCGATGTTCAGCAGAGATTTGTGGATGGTGGGGAAATGTCCCTTCCACGTGATCTGTTGCAGAGCTTGGTTTTTACCTTGAAAGGGGAAATACACCATAGCGAGGTCTCATTTTCCCTAAAAGATCTCTGCTGATCTTCAGTCGCCCTATCTGGGACTGCAGCTGTCCCGGTGGACGTGTCAGCCCTGTGGGGTAGACATTGGGTAGAGAGATCCCTGACTGGGGAGCACGCCTAAGGCATCCGGGGTCTGCTGGATTGGATGGCTCTGCAGGGATCCACGTGGGAAATGGGTGTGGCTGTTCTGGGTTGTTCCCGGAGTTCTAATATCTGGGATGGGCCGAGCAGACCAGAGGAGTCGCCCATATCCTCCTCCCTGCCCCCCAGCAGTGGAGGCTGCCTTCCTTTAGCCTGGAGGACATGAACAGGTCTTCTATTCCCTTAAGGCAGTTGTCTTTAAAATGACTGCTCTGCATTATAATAGCTGAAAATACCCATCACACACAATCCCAAGAGCCTGATCGGGTTGACTATTTGCGTGCATTAAAACTGAGGCCCACATGGGGCCGGCATGGTGGTGCAGTGGGTTAAGCCACCCCCCACGACACTGGCATCCCATATCAGAACACTGTCTTGAGTCCTGGCTGCTCTTCTCCTATCCAGCTCCCTGCTAATGGCCTGGGGAGGCAGGAAGGGTGGCACAAGTACCTGGGCCCCTACACCCACGTGGGAGACCCAGCAGGACTCCCAGGCTCCTGGCTTCAGCCTGGACCAGCACTGGCTGTTGCAGCCATTTAGGGAGTAAACCAGAATTTGTAAGATCTCTGTCTCTTTCTCTTTTTCTGCCTCTGTCTCCTTCTGTCACTCTGCCTTGAGAATAAATAAGTGAATCATTAGCGCCGAGGCACAGGTATATTGATGTGGGTGTCAGGACCAGGAAAACCAGTGGACCACAGTGGGGAACAATGATGAATGTGGCCTGGGACAAAGGGCAGGTGACACATCCGGGGCCAGCAGAGCACAGCGGGGGAGACACCACCCATAGGGAGCCCTGCCCAGCCTCTCCTACCGCAGCCTCCAGGGAGAGTGAGGGTGGTGCTGTGAGGTCTGCCCACGTGGGAGGCAGCTGGGAGTGCTTACGGGGAGAGGGAGCTCGTGTGGAGTCAAGCCTGGACAGTAAGGGCCTAAGGTTGTATTAGCTTTCTGTTCTTCTGTGGTTTCCCAGGGAGAATGCCATTGCAGGGTAGTGTGAACCAACCTCAGGATTCTCATTGCTCCATCTGCTTCCCAGATAACAGGGTTTTAGCCCCTGTCTGTCTAGTTTAGGGCAGGCAGTAATGTATAGTTTTGAAGCACATAGTTTCCCAGTAGTTGAAGGTGGGGAAGTAGCATCCCTCTGTAGCAGGTGCCACCTCTGGACCGCAGCCTCGAGGGAGAGTGAGGGTGGCGGTGTGAGAAGAGCACTGAGCGACTGGGGCTCGAACCCTGACCCTGGCGCGTGCCTCGGATGGCCGTCACACCGGAGTCTGCTTCTCACACAGGAGCGTGCCCTAATATCTGCCTGGCACAAATGTGAGGATGATGGGAGACAGACCTCGTGTGAGCTGTGTAAATGCTTGTATGATGAGACCCCACCCCATAGTCCCTACCTGCACCCCCTCCAAGGTTTTGGGGTTTTTTGTTTTGTTTTGAAAGGCATAGTGGACAGTGAGAGAGCAAGAGACAGAGAGAAAGGTCTTCCTTTTCCATTGGTTGACCCTCCAATGGCCGCTGCGGCCAGTGCACCACGCTGATCCAAAGCCAGAAGGCAGGTGCTTCTCCTGGTCTCCCATGCGGGTGCAGCGCCCAAGCACTTGGGCCATCCTCCACTTCACTCCTGGGCCACAGCAGAGAGCTGGACTGGAAGAGGAGCAACCAGGACAGAATCTGGCGCCCTGACCGGGACTAGAACCCGGTGTGCCGGTGCCGCAGGCAGAGGATTAGCCTAGTGAGCCGCAGCGCTGGCCCCCCTTCAAGGTTTTGAATACAGCCAGCATGTCAGCACTGACCGCGCTGCGTATAGTCAGGGTCAGGGCCAGGGCATCTGTGACAGCGCAATGCAAGAGCACCTCCACCAGTAGCCCTGGAATATTCTAAGTGTGAAGAACTGGTGAAAAACCATTCATTCGGCCCACAGGGCTTGAGTGCTCACCGCGAGTGTGAGCAGCAGTACGGCAGAGGCTCTGGTTCCACTCCGGTGGCAGAAACACGTGTTCCAGCCTGGGGTTCAAATGCAAGTGGGACTGGCTTAATGCCCCTCGGGCACTGGTGTGGGGGGTGGTAGCTGACAGCCTCAGCAGCAGCAGAAGTGCAAGAACGATGCTAGTTTTTAACCCCCGATACTTGGCTTTACACCCAAGCAGTGTAGCCCCAGAGAGCCCTAAACATCCCACCACCACGCACTGTCCCAAAGACCACGTGACCAGGTCCTTGCTGCGGTCTCCCCACTCAGTGCTCCCTAAAGCCACTGTGCTGCCACCTGGTGGCCTGGGTGGGTCCTACCTGGATTCCCTTGTCAAAAAGATTGCTGTTTTCCGCATTTTCTTCCCACGAGGTGAATGCACTCCGGGATCCCCGTTCCCTGTTCACCCCTCTTACCGGTGAAAATCCTTGAAATAGGCTTTTGCACATGCGCATGTGTTTATCTGCCTCTTCTTTGTAGGCATTTCTCCAGATAATTATCAGGTATCTGTGCATGGCAGTACACTGGTTTTATAGTTGATAGGAGGTTTTAATAAGACATTAGTCTCATGTACAAAGCTTAGTCTCAGAGGTGACAATTCATAAACCAAAAACTGTAAGATGAAGTAGAAAGTAGTATGAGACCTTTTTCTATCCCCTCCATGTTTTTCAAGTTTTCTAATTAAAAAAAAAAAAGTAAGCATATCGATTTTCTACTTTATTATTGGATTTAATGGTAAAAGGAAGTGTTGGAACGCTAAGGAAGGAGCACTTTTTGATTGTTTGGCCTTAGGTTTTGTTCATCTGTTCATCCAGCATGCAGCTGAGTATGCACGCACTGTGTTTGGGGCCTGGAGAAATGAAGAAACAGATACGGCTGCGCCCAGGCAGGGGCGATGAGGGCGGTGACCACAGCCAGCAGGAGAGCGTGCAAGTCTGCAGGTGTGCAGCCTGAAAAAGCTCAGTGTGAAGACGGCAGGGAGTGATTTTACAGGAAGGCGGCCGCGAGGGGCAGGCAGGCAGGCAGGCAGGCAGGCCCCGAGACCAGGGAGGATGCGCACTTCCGAGGCTGTGAGTCCCATTTGCTAGGGGCAAAGACAGGGAAGCTGCATGATGTGGAGAAAGGGCAGGATTAAATACAATGTGAAAGCGGCCAGGTTGTTTGTGTCTGATGTACCCATTAGCCCAGGTCAGATTAAAGGCAGATCTCCGTGTAAGAGTCTCAGCTAAGCTTTTTCCGAAAGTCGAAACCTTTTCAAGACATACTGCTTGTTAATCCTAGACAGGAGAGATGTGTAAAAGGCAAAAAAAAAAATATAATGATGTCTCTTATAACTGCATCCCAGGAAATCTTGGCTCTTCTCCTAAAAATCTTGAAATAAACGTTTTCTGGAACATTAATTGGAAGACAGCTTGCTGTCACCAAATTGTTAGTCTGTGGTAGAAACTCAGAACTGCTAACAGATGCACCCTGCAGATTTTAAAAATGTGGAAGCATTTCAGCCAGCTGCCACACCACTGATTCATACAACGTGTTTGAAATAAGAAATGCACGTAGAAGTCCACATGGCTGTGCAACTGACAATCAGTGTTTCCCTTTATACTGTATTCCAGAAACATCTGATTTCAGAAGGAAACTTGCCTTGACTAGAATGGAGCCATTTAAATTACCTCAGTAGATTATCTAAGAGTAATCTAGATTAAACTCAGTTTTACAAAAGCAGCGTCTAGATTTTCATCCTGACTCTCTTATTTAACTAACTCTGTGACCTAGGACGGGTTTCTTTGCATGCCCAGGATGGCCCATGCTCCTGTAGCACCGTGTTTCCAGTTTGTGCATCTGAGATTTGTGCAATGCCCTTATGGTCAATACAGAGGGAACTTCCAAAACTTTGTACCAAATGAGATTAAAAGATGTTTACTTCGGTGCAAAAAAAAAAAAAAAATTCTGAAATTCACACGTAGTTTTTCATACTAAGCATTCTCCACAAACTGTTGTTGAAGTACCCACATCTACTGTTGGAGTATTTTTAGGAAAACTCCCCCCAAGTATTCATATTAACTAGGTAGGTAATGAATTTATTAAGACACGTGGGCCCCAGTCCACTCCATACCCAGATCCATTCATCCTAATTGCTTCCACGTGGGAGCTCAGCAGGGCGGGGGCAGTAAACAGAACGCCTGCGCGACTGCGACCCTGGACAGGTCCACCTGCAGACTCAAAAGCCACGTCTACGGGGCCTTGTGCAAATGGGAGCACCGAGGGAATTGTCAGCTGCGGTCCCCTGCACCGGTGATGGGGGAGAGGTTTGTGCAGGCCCCCACCTCACCTGGTAGATGCCTCATTAACGCATAAGCAAGTCTCTCTCTGTCCTCTTTTTTATAATAAAATTCCTATCAGGAAGTGTCACAATTTCACAAAACAACTTCTTGCTAAGTGTTACAGGAGAGTCTTTGCCCTGTTGTGTAGATACAGTTGGGTCTCAGGCTATGCGTATTCTATTTCTGTTATTATGATTCTAGTTTTTAAATAATCCAAATAATAAATGCCATTTAAAAAATCTCATAAGAGTTAAGTGCAGGGAGGGAAAATGACTTATAGTCCTAAATCTAGTTAGCACTTTTTTTAATTCCTAAAAGTATAGAAGAAGAATTCTGTGTGCCATAAAGAATAGAACATTGCAGGTAGAAACCCCTTGTAAAGGATCCCAGATAGCGTGGGGCAGAGGAAGCATCCTGGGTTCTGGAGTCCCCCAGGAGAGTTGCCCCTTACTCAGTGGCTTTCCTTGGGCCAGGCTTCTCCTCTCTGAGTTTTCTCTGGAAAAAAAAAAAAAAAAAACAAGTGGGGATAACACTCCCTGTGTGTCCAGGGTGCTGATGGGAATCTTGGGCGGAGGCAGAGGGTGGCATGAATGGGTGGCCACGACCATTACTGGATGGGATGTGCAGGACTCACGGCAGAGCGCAGGGTGAACAATAGCAGTTACCAGTATGAAGAATGTGCTGTGCACAGAATGTGGTGGCCTTGTGCACCTGTGGCTTTAAGGACAAATGGTCCTTTTCACAGAGTTCAGAGACAATGGACACAGTTTCAAACCGGAAAGCTGACTCAGAGGAGTGATAAACCCGGAGGTGGCACCCAGCTGGCATAAGGAAAGTGGTGCATGATCCCAATAAGAAGAGGAGACGCTTGCGTCAACTCAGCACTGTGTAAGGGGTCCACATCCCAGAGGAGGGGGCAGGAGAGAAAGATGCCTAAGGTGAGCGTGAAGTAGAAACAACCGTGACAGGTGGACCAGGAGGCTCCAGGCAGATCTGAGATGAGGCTTATGCAGCAGTGGCTTTTCTGTTTGTTTTTAAGCATCACTCAGAGCAAAAAGCAAGAGATGGGGAGGAGGCACGGGCACCCGTGGCTTTGTGTGAGTAAGGGGAAGTGGCTCAGCGGGAGCTGAAGCCTAGCACAAGCGAGAAGGTTGTCGGGGGCTCCCGCTCGTTCTCAGAGCCCCTGTGGCCCTGAAAAGCGACATCCCTGGGAACCAGGAGAGCTTCCAGACTGGCCTCCTGGGCACAGCAAACCAGGAACTGGCGACAGGAGACGGTTCTGGTGCTCTGAGCAGGCGAATGTGGCGAATGCTTTGGTTTCCAAGCAGAGACAGGGATCGTTCCCTAGGACTTGTCATCGTTCCCAGCGAGGCGCGGAAAAGAATTAATGAGAAGATGTGTCGACGTTAGGAAGGCATCCTACGCCCCAGCAGAGCTGGCACGGGTTCACCCAGAGCAGTTCCTGCCAGGAAAAATCCTTGCAGCCTGGAACGCGGGCTTCCTCAGTGGCAAGTGAGAAAGATGTGCGCGGCTTCTATCCGAGTCTGAGACACTCAAGTTCTTTGTGAAAAGGGCGGAGTCAGAGGCTGGAAGGCAGTGCAGCGGCCGGCTGGGACCCCAGCCCCCTCAAACTGCCGACTGCCCGTCGAGGCCAGGTGGAGACACCCCTCACCTGCTAGCTCCCTCGGGACACTCTGGCCAGCTGTCGCAGGGCCACTGGAAGAGCGGCTGGGATGGGACAGAGTGGTTTCTGAGCTTGGACTTCACCTCTTGGCATGATGATTAAACCTGCAGGTGACGTGAATGTGGAGAAAAAACCACAGTTGGGTGTCTGGGTCCCAACCTCGGCTGTTCGAAGTTCAGGGTGCGATGATGCTGCTGCACAGTGCCCCCTGGGGCAGGTGGAGGCCCCAGCGGCGGTGCAGGCCTGCATGGTTATCTAGGCTTCCCTGCACAAGAACCAGGCTGAGATGGGTGCCAGGCCCCAGACAGTGCTGTTCCGTCTGCCACGCTCAGACCACAGCTGAAATTTCAGAGCCAGTCTTAGTTTGCATTCACTGAGGGACAATTTGGGGTGTGTCCGTAGGAGGATGACCCCGTTGCTCAGGCCTGCTGAGGCTCACTGTGCTCACCCTGGAGAACATCTGAAGGTGGTAAGGCGACTGACTTAAAATAACTCAAGTGCAGCTGAGGGATGGGATTCAGCAGATCTGAGCTTCCTAGCGACTGGTGCTGTCCAGAAAGAAAACGCCTCCCAGACAGACAAAGGCGGCTGCCAGAGAAGGCAGGAGACAGCCCAGGGGTCCGAGTAGACCCCTGGCGTGATGTCGGGGGAGCCCTCCTGGACCCTGAGATTCTGTGACTCTAGTTCTGTCTCTCAGACTGTCACCTGCTGATCCAGCGTGGCTGGCGCGCAGGCCGAGCTGTTCATGGCGATTCCACCTGGGAAGGTTTGGGTCGGTCGTCTCAGGTGAACACGGCATCCGTTTCACCCTCATTCGTTCCACGAAACCCGTGACTATCCTGCAGGGAGGAGCTGGGTTCAAACGACAGGGCTCCAGGAAGAGAGAGGTGGGACTGCCAGGCCTGATTTGCATATCTCCATTTCCGGGTGCCAGAGAACCGAGCGTTCTTACGGGTTCCAGAGAGCCATGTTTCTTTCTTTTTTTTTTTTTTTAAATATTTTCAAAATAACAAAAGCTTTTTTTTTTCCCAGCTAGCTTGAGAGCATACACATTTTACTCTTATCTTGAAACCTGAAGAGGCCTTTCCCTCACTATCCCAAGTAGAGTCCCCTGGAGCCACGAGTGACCGTGGCAGGAAGCGTTGGCGTGGGCGGCCACACGCATTCCCCCTGCCCCAGCATGCCTTGATGATAGGGAGAGAGCAAATCAGCTCTCCAGGTTACATGGACCGTCAGCCTTCCACAGACACACCCCGGGAGGCCAGGCCATCGCAGTGTGGGATCCACCCCCCTTACTTCCTGTGCTCACGTTAAGGGTCACAGGGCTGCCTGAAGCCTCTGTTTTCCACACTAGAAAGTTCCAGAGGCTTCCGGTGCGAATGTCAGTGACCCCCTCCTCCCTCTTCGTCTACCTCCCTCTCTCACTTGGGCACACCCCTCAAGCTCTCATTACCCTGTCTTTAACAGTCACCACATCTGGAACAGTCCCATCCCAACTCCTGCTGGATTTTCCTTCTAGCACACTCTGCTCCCTGTCCTGTCTTGTTGTCTGCACTGCAGGGTCAGCCCTGTGAGGTCGGGGGAGGCTCCATTCACGTATCTGTCTGCAGCTCCTACAATAGTACCTGGCAGACATAAGCTCACGACAGTTGCATGATGGGACTTGTGAAGGGGGTATTTTTACAATTAGGGACAAGCAGTAAAGAATACACACATGAAAACCTTTCTTGCTGTGGAAAGGAACAAACCTGGCATACTACTTATGGGTCCTTAAGGGACCTACCCCGTGGGCCCCCTGGGAGGATGCTAGATAAAATACAAGACATTAGCTCATTTTGAATTCCAGACATGGAACAAATAACTCTTAGTATAATTATGCCCTGTGTAATATTTTGGATATATTCATAAAAATATTTCCTGAAAATTTTTTTAAGGTTTAAATATTTATTTGAAAAGCAGAGCATCAGAGAGAGAGAGAGAAATCTTTCATTCTGTGATTCATTCCCCAAATGACTGCTACAGCCAGGGCTGGGCCAGGCCACAGCCAGGAAACAGGAACTCAGTCCTGGTTTCCCACATGGGTGGCAAGGGCCCCAAGCTCTTGGACCATCTTCTGCTGCCTTCTCAGACAGATTAGCAGGTAGCTGGGTAGGGTGTGGTGCTGCCAGGACTCGAGCCAGCACTCCTGTATGGGATGTAGGTGCTATAAACAGTAGCTTAACCCACTGTGCCACAACACTGGCCCCTCTTATCTATTTGTTTTTGCTAAATTTACTACATCTGCAGTACTTGCGCCTAGAATTTCATTTGTCTCCTTAAATAAGTAAATGAGCAGACACCATAATGAAAATGCAAGTCATTTGTTTCCACTCAAATACCCACTGTCAACACTGTTGAGGCCCCTGAGGCGTGCGTGTGCGTCCTGTTCAGGGCAGAGCAAGCCCAGGCTTCGTGAGGGCCGTCTCCCTGGCCCTGGGCCCTCGAGTTTTATTTCCTTTCAGTGGTGGGGGGTCGCCTCCCGCCTGTGCCATTCCTCCGCCCTCTGCTGCCCTGCCCTATATCCGCATCCGTCCCGCTACTACCATGCAAAGTGTAGATGCCCTCTCCAAAGAGCTGCTCTGTTCAGTCTCCTGGGGATTGTCCCAAAGAGTAGACTGCAGAAAGAGAGAGAGAGATGCTGGCCTTGTCATAATTGGGAGAGAACGAAAAGGCAATGAGGTCGCTTTAAGATGATTTTCTCACCTGGGCTCGCGGGCAGCACAGACCTGATAGTGGATAATGGAGCCCTTGGTCAGGCTGGTCAGCCCTTGGTCAGCTCCTGCACCTGCACGCTCCTCCCACCCAGCCTGTAGTTAGACCAAAACCTTCAACAACCACAGGGCGACGGAGCCCGACGCAGGGTCGGGATGTGGAGTGGTAGGAGGTGTCCTCTGTTGAGGAGTTGGGTGCAAACGTTGGCCCTGCCTCCTCCCAGCTGCAGGAATCAAGGAGCTGACCTAACTGGGCCTGGTCCTCGTGCTGAGAGGGGATTAGCGGCAGCTGCGGGAAGGGCCGAAGCAGGGCTGAGGCAGAGCACCTGGTGCAGGTGAGCCATCCGTGTCCTCCTGCCTCCCCGCAAGGATAGGTTTACGGTCAGATTTGGCTTCACCAGCACTGTGGCTGCCAAGTTCAAGCTGTGCTTTCAGGGAAGGGAAGGAGAAGTGGCCTTGGATCACGTCGTCCCAAGAGCCAGAAATATTTTCTCTGAAGTTGCCAGCGAGGACAGAGCAGAGGCTTTGGACGTAGCAGGCGGTGGGAAAAGTAAGTAGCAGTTCCTTCACAAGACGTGAAAGAGAGGCCTCAATTGTGAACTTTGGTGAATGGGCCGTGTCTCAGAATGAATGGATTGTCTCGTTGTAGCACTTTTTTTTTTTTTTTTTGGACAGGCAGAGTTAGACAGTTAGAGAGAGAGAGAAAGGTTTTCCTTCCGTTGGTTTACCCCCCCAAAATGGCCGCTATGGCCGGAGCTGCGCCGATCCGAAGCCAGGAGCCAGGTGCTTCCTCCTGGTCTCCCTTGCAGGTGCAGGGGCCCAAGCACTTGGGCCATCCTCCACTGCACTCCTGGGCCACAGCAGAGAGCTAGACTGGAAGAGGAGCAGCTGGGACTAGAACCCAGTGCCCACATGGGATGCCAATGGAGGATTAGTCAAGTGAGCCACGGCGCCGGCCCCTGACCTGGAGTTTTGCTGAGGCACAAATGTGACCTGCAGGGCCAGGTGGCCAGGGTGCGTCCCTTAGCTGGTGACCACCATCATCCTCGCATCCCCTCAGCCCCTCTGACTCATCACTGAACACCGATTTTTAGAGGGAGGTTCCGTCCTGTAATGGGATTTGCTGTTCACCTGAGATATGTCCCTCGCAGATGTCTAAGGGTCTCTGTAAAAAGGTACAGGACTCCAGACAGGTGGATGAGGTGCACGTGCCCTGCCCAAGGGAGTTGTGAGCTGTGTTCTGGGATGCTCTGTGCCACGTCACCTTGGGAGCATTTGATGGAATTCCGCGTGGAGTATAAAGGCAGCACAGAGCGGGTTCCCAGACACCACAGAGGGAGAGATTTACTTATCCTGAATCCTCCAGGGCATCTGAGAAATATGGTTACAAAAAGCCCGTGTTTGGTTTGGTTTGGTTTTTAAATCGAGTCATATTCTGTCCTGCACGTTGGGATCTGCCCAAGCACTTGCTCCTGTGACTGCTGCACTGAAAGAAGAGAAAATCTATTAGTGGCTCATCCACGTGGAGCATGTTGGGAGTTCTCTGTCGTCTTGTTTAACATATGACACCATGCCTTCCCGAAAACTATTTTTGTTTGTTTTTTTTTTTAAGACATGCAATTCAAGTATGGTCTTCCATCAACATCACAGTTACTGCTGTTGAACTCCCAGGCTCAGTGGCTGGTAGGCATGCTACAGGGGACAGGAGTCTCAGGGGAGTGTGCCCACTTGTGGTTGAGGGGTAAACATCACCCTAATGCTTTTGCTGACTCTGCACTGTGCCCACTTTATGGAGGTGCAGCCCCGCTCCTGTCCAGTCCCGTGCTGAGCACAGGCGTGCAAGACTGTGTGAAATGAAAAGCATGCAGAAGTCAGACTAGCTGCTGAGCCAGGCTTGGAAGCAGTTGGTGCTCATGCCACTCCAGATGCACGTGGTGAATAGTCCGTCTTTCTCGAATTTTCACCTAGTAGTTTGGTTTTTGTTTTTTTAACAGCCAATTCCCACTTGACAAAGCATCTGCATGAGAAATGAAGAAGTGAGTCCCCCGAGAGGGACAGCTGGGCCTGCTGGCCAGCCTGGGTCCCTGCAAGTGCTTCTCCTGGCTCTGCCCCTCCTGGGGCAGGTGGTCTCCCAGAGCCCACGGTGGCTGGTCCTGTCTCGGAACAGGCGGTCTCCCAGAGCCCACGGTGGCTGGTCCTGTCTCGGAACAGGCGGTCTCCCAGAGCCCACGGTGGCTGGTCCTGTCTCGGAACAGGCGGTCTCCCAGAGCCCACGGTGGCTGGTCCTGTCTCGGAACAGGCGGTCTCCCAGAGCCCACGGTGGCTGGTCCTGTCTCGGAACAGGCGGTCTCCCAGAGCCTGGTCCTGTCTCAGAACAGGCGGTCTCCCAGAGCCCGCAGGTGGCTGGTCCTGTCTCAGGTTTCCCAGTACTCCCTTTTCCTTTGGACTGTGTTTTCCGGCATCTGAGAAGAGTGTGCGGCTTGTCATGGCCTTGATGGAGGCATGTCAGTTCTCTGCCACTCATTCAGTTTGCAAATTAGCTTCTGCAACTATTAAAAAACTAGCATCTGCTCGAATGGGCAGCCATATAGCCTCTCCAATTCAGTGGTGAAGACAGCTGAAGATGCCAGATTGAGTTTGCTTTCAGCAAACTGGATATATGAAAATCCAAAATGATTTTAAATGAATGATTGTGCACTTCTCGAACAGCTCCTTTGCCTTACGAAAAAGAAAAGAGAAAGAAACCAACAATAGGATTTATTTAAACACAGACTTCTCCCAGTGCACCAAAAATAAGAGTTCATTAATGTCCTATCAGGAGTGGGGAATCTTCTTTCTGCCAAAGGCCACTTGGAAATTTATAACATTATCAACTTAAAAATTACTCGGCTATAGATTTATTGAACTTTGAGTCCTGCCTGTGGATGCCTTGGCAGGGCCAGACCACGTGATTTCGTGGTCCTTATATGTCCTGCAGACCGGACGTGCCCCACCTGTTAGAGCATGCTTGGAGCCTCCAGAAAACACTGGAAGGCAGTGAGTCATGCGGCCTGCCATGCATTAATGTCACAGTATATCTGCTTTTGGAAACCCAGAGTCAAACTGTGTAAGCTTTAAGCCAAAAGGCGGGCTGTCAGAGCAAGCCCTCATGCAGAATCCATTGGAACTTAGCATCAGCCTCAACCTAAGGGACTCCGCACGGTGGAGCTGAGCCCATGGCCAGTGGGACGAACATCTCAGGCGGCCTCACCTGATCCATCTAAAGTGGTTAAGGTGTAGCAAGTAGTCTTCGGTCTTCTGAGATGTGAATGTCATTTAGTATCATTTCCCTTTTACTCATTCGGGCCTTCATGCAAGGGTACCATGCCTAGGAGTCAAGATCTTTGAAAATCAAGTTCAGACCTTGGCTTTGCTCTTGCGAAGCCTGCAGTCTGGTTCCCAGCTGTAAACTTGGCAGTGTGTGGTCAGGTAGGTCCTAGAAGGGCGCCTTCATCGCCTGTTCTCTTCCAGTCTCTCTTACTGCTTCTTACGCTGTCCCCCAACCCCAGAGTTCAAGGTGTCGAAGTGCTGAACTGCCAGGCAGGTCATGTGCAGCCAAAGACAGCTCACCCATGTGGCAGAGCTTGGGTGCAGATCTCTGAGCACTGTGAGCATAAGTTCTTGGTTTTTCTCTTGTCCCTTGACAGGAGCGTGATGTTGGCTTTGGTTTGAATACAGGCGTTTTGGTTCTTACTTGCCTGCAGTGAGCCTCTCCTGTGGACAGGAGTGGCCCAGAGAGAGACAGAGGATACTGGGAGGTGGGGGCAGAAGGAGGTGTGGTTGGTTTTGCAGGCTGGGGAGCAGGTGGAGAAGGGAGCACCCAGACTGCAATGGCCAGGAGGCGTGGGCTGGGTGTCAGCGCAGTCACCGGCACCGTGATCCGTGGGGAAGGTGGGAGGTCGTGGCCTGCTTCGTTCACTGTTTCCATCACGGAGGAGCTCACGGTCAAGGAAAGGGGAGGAGGTGATGGGAAGAGGGCTGTTCCAGAGGCACAGAGGGAGGAGGGTGGGGTTTGGGCTGCCAGGGAAGAGCCTTCCAGAGAGAGGGAGCCGGAAGCTTCAGCCCGTGACACCAGGCGGGAGTGAGCACCTCCGTCCCCAGAGCTGCCCGAGACCATGGCTGCTGGAGGGAGAAGAGTGCTCATGGCCTCAGTGCTGGCACTCATCTCCACCTCACGGCTGAGGCGTCACAGCATTGCAAACGCAGCGTGTCTGATGCCCAGCATGGGCTCTCAGCATAGATGGACTTGCCGGGGGGGGTCAGCCAGTCCTGAGCCTCCCTCCACCAGCTCACCCGTGACGAACTCCAGCACCTAAGGAAACAGCTCAGTCCTCTGTCATCCAGAAGTCTTCGCTGTGTTTGGAACGTTCGTGGCCAGCGACGTAATTCTTGAGGGTATAGTATCTGAGATATTTGAGTTACATGAATAAGGGACATTGTAGGACCAAGAGGCAAAGTGTCACCTTGATTCACAATCTCTGTATGGGCCTGAGCGAATGTGGAACCTCTGAGCTTGTTCCGAGGAGTGTCCTCAAGATGGAAATTGTAGTCTTGTCCCTTGTGTTTCTGGGGTTCTATTTTTGCCCTGATTTGATGCCTCTTTTCTTTCAAAGTAGAGTAAGTAGCTTCTTTGGGAACCCTCAAAGGTTGCGTGCAGGGTGCGCGTTTGAACGTGAAGCAGGGAGTGTGGTCTCAGCCTAGCAGAGCAGCCCTGGGCAGCTCCCATGTTAAGAGTGAATGCCCCTGATAGGAAATGATCGCTGCTATTTTATTCCAGTTATTCTTAGACTCGATTCTTGGAAAGCCATGCCTGCATATAGTTGTAATCCAGTGGGACTGAGCTCCACACATCTTAAGCAGGTTTTTAACTACAGAACAGTAGAACATTTAGCAAATTACGTGAACTCACGCCTACACACTTGCAGGCCTGTGCCAGCCGTCCCGTGCCCGTGTGGGTGGACCAAACCCATCCGCTGGATGAGGCAGGTTGGGGCCTGGCTTTCACTGGTACCTGGGTGCCTTCTTTTCCACACGGCAGGGCAGGCTAGCCGAGGCTCGGGTCTGGATGCATGCTGGGAAGGACCTCGCACATCCTGAGTCCTCGCAGCTGCTGCGCCACCTTCCTGTGTGGCCCACGGGTGATCCGTGGAAGCAGTCACCCCTGTGCGAACATTCCTCTGGCTTCGTCATCACATACCTGTGCGCTTTGTGCAGCATGGAACGGTGGAAGAGGAAGATGCTCAGCTGATTACTGGCAGCTCTGAAAAGAGATTTAAAGGGTTGGGGGGAGCAGTGAGGCCTAATTAAAGAGGGCCCGAGCCTCCCTGTGTCTCTACCTGGGGTCCTCTCTGCCTTTGCTTTCTCCACACTAATTTAGAAATGACAGCCAGCTGATAGTCATTTGCCAACCAATGAAGGAGGAACAATGCTACTGGACCACGGGAGTTAGTGCTGTGTCAGTCCCTGCAGCTGGGCTGCTCTGGAGTGGCTTGGGCCTCCCTGTGTTGCTGGGCGTGGTGAGGCCTCTTGCACAGCAGGACCCCAGGCTCTGCTGCTGCCTTGTTCAGGTCTCTGGGGGAAGGCGTGTCACTCTGGAATCCAGCACACTTAGCTTGGAACCTAGGCTCTGCCACCTGTCTTCTAGGTTTGTCATCGTGGCCACGTCGTCTAAACTCTCTGACCCTTGGTCTTCTCAGCTGCCAAGCAGGATTGATGAATATACAAGGGATCTTCAACAGATTCATGGAAAATGCATATTATGAAAAACTTGTGGATTTCAAAATTATTTGTACTTATAAGCTTATTCTTTTTGTTTTTCTAAATTCTAACTTATTTAAAAGACAGAAAAACAGAGACTTCCTGTCCTAGTCCACTCCCAAATGCCCACAATAGCTGGGCAGGGCCAGGCGCAGGCCATGGTTGCCCACAAGAGCAGGGAACCCCACAATCCAGGTTCCCCACAAGAGCAGCAGGGACCCAAGCACTAGAGCTACCAGCTCTCCACGGTGCACATTAGCAGGAAGCCAGAATTGGAAGCAGAGCCGGGACTTGAACCCAAGCACTCCCATATGGGATACAGGTGTCCCAAGCAGCATGCTAACCACTGTGCCAAAAAGCCTGTCCCAATAAACTTAAAGTTTTAATTTCATTTTGCATGAACTGTTTGAAGTCTGTTCTTTTCTACTTTGCCAGACTGTTTAGCTCAACCAGAGAAGTTGTCATAAATTGCCTGGCAGCCCAGGCTCCCAGTCGACCACTCTGTAGAAGGACCGCCTTCCTTCCCATCTGCCTTCACGGAGTCAGTCTTATAAAACAGTGACTGTAGTGACCTGTGCTTTTCCACACTAAGGATACTAGTAGCAAGTGCATCATTGACAGCAACATGTGATGCAGAAAACTGGTCCCAAAACCTTGAGTTTCCTGCAGGTATCCCTTCCCCCTCCAGGCACTGCTGCTTCTCCGATTTGTTTAAAAGACAAAACGAAAGTCTTTTTTTTTTTTTTATTTATTTTTATTTTTGACAGAGTGGACAGTGAGAGAGAGAGACAGAGAGAAAGGTCTTCCTTTGCCATTGGTTCACCCTCCAATGGCCGCTGCAGCCGGTGCACTGCGCTGATCCGATGGCAGGAGCCAGGTGACAGGTGCTTCTCCTGGTCTCCCATGGGGTACAGGGCCCAAGCACCTGGGCCATCCTCCACTGCACTCCTGGGCCACAGCAGAGAGCTGGCCTGGAAGAGGGGCAACCGGGACAGAATCCGGCGCCCCGACCGGGACTAGAACCCGGTGTGCCGGCGCCACAAGGTGGAGGATTAGCTTGTTGAGCCACGGCGCCAGCCAAAATGAAAGTCTTATCTGCTGCACCGTGTTTCCACCGTAGGGTTTTGGACGTCCCATTCTTTGTGTACTGACAACTCCTGTCCAGTATCACCTGGGATCATGACCCCTGACAGCGGCTCCTTATGGGGTTTGGAGTGAGCCCTGCCGTTTGTGGTGTCCCTCAGCATGGCTCCCCGGAGCAGCAGGGGCTGTGTTGTTGTGAGTAGGCTTTAGATGCAGGAGCTCCTGCTGGATGTGATCCCACCAGAGGTGCTTCTGCTCAGTGGTCCAGTAGGTGCTGAAGTGATACACACAGAGAAAAAACAGGAACTGCGGACTTGAAGCTCATCTGGGGGTGGTTGGTACAACGGCTAAAACACCTCGTAGAACCCTGTGTCCCACATCCGAAGGCCTGGGCTCAAGTCTCGGCTCCAGTCCTGATTCCAGCTTCCTGCTAGTGCGCACCCTGGGAGATAGCAGATGATGGCTGGAGTACTTGGGTCTCTGCTATCCACATGGATGGCCCAGATTGAGTTCTGGCTTGGTGGCTTTGGCCTGGCCCAGTCCCAGCCATTGCAGGCATTTAGGAAGTGAGCCAGCAGATGAAGTTACGCTTTCCTCCTCTGTCTCCAGCTCGAAACTCCACTCTGCTGTCCCCCCTGTGGCAACGGGCATGGCACTTAGAACTTCAGTTTCTCTGTCTGTGGAGACGGTTCTGGTGTTGCAGGACCTTCTTAATAAAGCACTTAATACAGGATGCGATGCAGCAGAGATGGAGAATAAGAATTCATGTGTTCATGAACCTGCAGGGGTAGGGGCAAGAGGCAGCACGTGAGGAGGGATAAAACAGGCCTGGTTGCCATTCCCGGTCTGGACTGGCCTGCTCCCGGCCCTGACCAGGTCGCTGAAGCGGCCCCATCTCAGCTGCCAGAAGCCGGGTCCCCCATTGTAAGCACTCTTCCAATAGATGCTGCCGCCCCCATGCTCTCCTTACTGTCTCTGGACTGTTCCTTGCCTGGGGACTCGGGGCTAACTTTCAGTGTCCACCTTCTTCAGTGATGGATCATGTCACATGCATTTGTAGCAATGCCACTAGGCATTTAAGAAAACCATGGTCATAGAAATACTTGTCAGGATTCCATAATAAATTTTATAGACTGTTTCAAGCTCCTTGTCAAGACAGAAATACTTATTTCTCTTATTTGGCAACAAAGAACCAATGTGGCCTGTGCTGGACAAATCCTTGTGTGTGCGTTTGCTGACCGCTCTCTGTCCCCACCCCATAACTGGAGCAAATCTGGTTCTTTTCTTTCTGTTTTCCATGGTGGTCTCTGTGCCTTTACCACAGCCCTATCCTATTAGAGGCTGGCAAATCTTATCTAGATTTAAGACCAGGGCTCTGAGCGCCCACAGACTGAGGCTTCATTGGCTTGCATGGGTAGCTTGTAAGTCAGCTTGTAAGTTCTAAGGATAAACTATTAGCAAAACACTTAGAATAGCTCCAAGCAATCGATAGTCTTGGTGCCGCTTTTGGATCAGTGTGGATCACTGATGCCTCTCACATAAGCTGTGTCTGCCCCGGAACCACAGTAGAAAGATGCAAAAAATTATTCACCATTGTACTTGTCCTGGGTGACAGCCAGAATGCCTTAAAGATAAGCGATAAAATAACATGTCATGGTACAATATAGCATAATATTACTAATAATGGTTGTTTTTGTGTTGTCTGAGTTTTACCAGCCACAGAGGCATAAAGATCAAGTCAAAAGTCTTTCAATTATTGCGATTTTTGTGTTTGTGTTGGTAATGAGAACTAACCATCCAGAATGTCTGAATATTTAGCCTAATTCCTGGATGTGTCTTTGGCAGCTGTGACAAAAACCACAGGAAATTTCCTAGTCCTGATTCATTTTCTGTTTAACAGAGGTGTGAAGAGGCAGTTCAGCGTCATGGTGAGAAGCTTCGGTTTCAGTGTCAGCTTTTCTGGGTTTAGGTCCCATGTCTGCTCACCAGATGTGTGTCTTGGTAAAGATAGTTGACACAGTTACTTAAACTGGTCCAACTAGTTGAATTATATGATTCTTACGGAATGTTTCCATGTTATATGTATTGATGTATTTTTTTGGCTTTTATATGATGATTCTTAATTGAAGAAAGCCAGCAAGAACCAAAAAAATGAGACTTATTAGACCTCAAGATGGCAAGAGGTATAAAAACCTGGACATGGGTATTTTCAGAATCTTACGTAGTATTAGCACACTATCACTTAAGAGGAGTTTAATTGATTTCTGAGACTAAAGGATATTTTGAGATTTCTCCACAAGTTCCGCCAGCTCTTAGTGCTGCACTGAACCAGGACCATAGCCACCACCCTCCCCACTCCACCCCCAGGTGTAGGAATTTGGAAAGCCTGACCCTTGCCACGGACCAAAGTGGCCGTACCTGGCTGTGCTCTGTGAGGAGCTGTGACGGCTCATGGACCCATTAGAAGTTAAGTGGTGGCCTTTTTTAAAGACATCGTCTGTTGAAGTCCTGTTAGGCTGCATATTGAAGGAAGCGAGCCCAGCAAGCTTAGGGGACTGCATTAGTCACCGGCAGAGTGACATCCGGAGCCTGGGTCCACTGCCTCCCAGGACTGGGCTCTCTCCTGGCCTCAGGAGAGAAATGGCCCCTGCATGTCCTAGTCTCCCTGCAGTCCCGGAAGAAGACATGGCACTCTAGAGAACAGAAATCCATCACACATTGAAACATTGGCTGTGGTATTGACACCGTCTCTTCTTTAGGAATGATCTTGGGAAAAAAAAAAAAAAACTAAGAAAAGTTATTCCGTTGACCGGTGATGACCAGTTATTGTTCCTTTTGTCAACAGGCAAGATGATGCATGAAGTCCGGGCAGCCTCCCGTGTCCCAGGCCTTGTAGAAATAAATGACGTGCTTCACAGTTCTTAAGTGCATCACATCGGATCTTGTTTAAGGAAGCGTTAAAAGGAACCCGCCGTTCCCTATTGAGAAGGCTGTGTGCTCTCAGGCGTTGTTTGTGATTGAATGCACAGGTTGCAAGCATGCCTCCCTGTGTTGCCTGTTGGAGCAGGTTTAATTTTATAGATTCTGAACACAAACTCTGTGAGTTTCTAGTTCATAATTGTTCTTTTTGAGGATCCACTCAGATGAACAGTATTGCATCTGTAAGAGACACACACTTCCACAGGACCAGGATTGACTGGAATTTCAGTGGCAAGAAACTCCATCTGTAGCGTTGTCCAGTCCCAGTGACAAAAGGAAGGATGGCAAGGAAGGCCTTCAGGGAGAGAAGCCGGTGTTGTGTCGAAACTACAGATTACCAGGACCACAGCTTTAGCCCACCGAGGCTGCGGTCTCCAACACGATACCCATAGACTGTGGAGCTCTTGACTGGCGGCTTTTGTCCATTATTGTTAGTTATCTCCTTGGATGCTCTCAAACTTTTGAAAATCTTATACTTTCATTTAAAAAACAAACAAAACTTAATGCAGCTTTGAGAAAATCCAGGAGCCAGAATTGTCTTCCAGGTGTTTGACTCCAGTCTTCCTGTCCTGTTATTATTACAAATAGCAGGTGCCCAGGTGGTCGACCAGAAGCCTTGAGGGAGAGTAAGGAAATGACTGTGAACAGGCAGATTGCATTGTATCGTAAACATACTTTATAAGTACATTTCTTATTAGCTTCGAATTCAGGCAGAGATGATTAAAATGTTGCAAGTATCCAGACCAGGATCTGTGTTTTGGAAATCTATCAGTATTCACAATACCTGCAGGGGAGAAAAAAAATTACAAAAACTCAAGTATGAGCACTCATTTCACCCAAAAGAATATTTTTATCATTCTTTTATTCATTTTGGCTCTGTCAAAAATTAAAGTGCTTGGAATGCTGTAGTCTGTGGTCTCTTGAAATTTAATCAATGAGAACCTAACACTTTCACAGTATGCTGTCACTTTGGACATTCATAATAAAAACTGAAACTAATTTTGGTTGTTAGTCATTTATTTTTGCTTTGTAGCTTAGTGCATCTTTCGTGGCTCAGCTTTGCCTCGCGGTCGAGCGGTTTGTGTCGCCATATCGACAGATGTAGTGAGATTTCCAGCCTGTCGCTCTCTCTTTGATCACTGTGGTTGTCTCTGTTTGAACAGCCCCTTTTTCTGTGTTTCGTTGAACTTTTTGAATGCCAAAGTCTTTCTGAATATGCCTTCTACAATACAGATTAAAGATAATTGCTGAGGATCGTCCCTAAGCTTTGTTGGGTTTCTGGCTGTATTTTCTATCAAATGGATTATAGTATATTTTGAATATAATATATATTTAAGGGTACTTTCATGGAAAATGGAACTAAAAGATGCTTATTTTGGTGCAAAGCAATTTTGAAATCCATGCATACGAGGGAGAGTCTTTAAAAATTTGTAAAAATGCGTACTATAAAAAAGTATGCACGGATTCTCTATTAAATAGAAAGCCGAAGAAGGCTCTGGTAATGTAGTGGAAGCTACGGCTTTTGGTAGCACTGACTTTTGACTCTCCACCCAGTGTGGTGGAATACTCTTTTGTGTATTCCATCATACTGTAATAGGGGAAAAATAAAAAACTTCAAAGAAATCCAGACACGTACGCCTGTAGTGAGCAAATAGATGTTGCCTGCCTCTTCTGCCAGATTGGATATGGCAGTACAAGAGAAGCTCCCTCTCCTCTATTCTTCTGTAAGCAAACCTGCAGTTGGCAGACACGCCACCCTAATAGCTCCCACCACATCCAACCCAGTCATCCCCCATGAAAAAGGAACAGTGTAGGTTTAGGATTTGAAAGCTCTTAAATTGGAATAAAACCAACAAGAGGTTCTGAGGTGCTTCTCGGTGGGTGGGGTGGGAGGAGAAGAGAGAAGAGGAACCTGGGAAAGGGGGAGGTCGGGCTGGGGGCTCAGGTGCCCCCAAGGGCCCCTCTAATAGGTGAGCAGTCCTTGTAGAATAGCAGGACAGCTCCCCACCAGAGGTGGGCGCTTTGTTTCGGGATGAATCCCCTTTTCCCAAGCGTCTGGCCGGCTCTTTGTGAGTCGCCATGAGTATTTAACAGTCCATACTCTCCCCATCCCCAGTCGGAGGCAGTGGAGAGCTTCCAGGAGCCACAGTGCTCTAGGGACTTGTAACCATTTTGAGTCGGCTTTAAAAACAGCATTAGATGACGCCGACAAACTGATGCTACCGGGTACGTGCACAGCTAGAATTCTTAGCTGGATCGTTTGGCTTTGTAAGGAGTGCTGGCCTCTCAGTTGGATTCCGACACACAGATCACGTTCAAATGAGATGGGTGGTCGCAAGCAGTTTCTTGGTGGTTCATAAATTGTTCACTGGGGTGGGAAGAATCTGTTTCAGAATGGCCTCTGCTGAAGATTTGCACAAAGGTGACTAATTTTTTCCAAAGCAGTCTGTGTTTTAGATGGTTTAAGAGGAGAAGCAGTTAGGAAATGAGTCGTTTGATAATTCACAAGAAACTGCTTTCCCGGCATTATTAGTTACTTACCTAACTCCACCATTTCTCATCTATTGATTAAAATCGGGAGCTCCACACACGGCAGTGACATCAGATCAGTCACTCTCATAGCTCAGTCCCCCCTTGGACTGCTGACAGATGATAGATGGCAGTCTGGCACAATTAGACAGGCTCAGTTACTCTTCTGTAAATAGTCAGTGTGTCCTTCCAGAATCTGTGAGAACTGTTTACTATTACTTCTTCTGAGGCACACAGCTCTTTCAAAACATTTTATTCGTATGTCATAGAAAAAGAGTACTCATGTGCTATAAAGGAATTAAAATGAAGCCCATTTTCATGCATTCTATGTAATTGCAAACATGAATGAATTCCAATCCAACAGATTACCAACAGAGCAAATACCTGTTATTATAGGCAATTGTAGGAGAGAAGATTGTAAACTAGAAAAGCCATGCATGCATTTTATTATCTTAACCTTTTTTTTAATATGAGTTAAAGTACCAGTCTCAGATACATTCTCTAAAAAGATGTCATTCCTAACATTAATACAAATGTTAAAGTCCGCTGGTGGGCCCTGTAGTCCTAGAAACAAATGTGAATTTCAGGCAGCTGGCAATTGGCTTGAATGAGCAGAGCTGAATCCAAATGTACCTTGTATAGCTTTGCGCAGTTGGTCACGGGTAAGGAGAATCGTGTTATTGAGTGGAAGCAATGTGACTCAAAAGACATTTTTTAAACAAATCATATTATTATTATTTTTAACTCAGAGAAAGTTCCCATCCATTAGTTCACTCCCCAAATGTCCACAACAGCCAGATCTGGGTGATGGGGAAGCCATCGGGATCTCCCACATGGGTGACAGACACCCAAGTACTTAAGCCATCACCTGCTGCCTCCCAGGGTATGTGTATTGTCAGGGACTTGGAATCAGGAGTGGAGCTGGGGCTCAAACCCAGGCACTCCTCTATGAGAAGTGGGCATTCCAACAAGTGTCTTAACCGCTAGGCAGATGCCTCTTGCTCCTCCCACTTTGTTATCTTAAAGGACCGCCCCCCATGGTGATTGGCACTGATATTGGAAGGTCCTCGCAAACAGTGTCAAGAGGCAAAGGGTCACAGCAGTCAGGCCTAGAATAGGTCCCTCCCACTTCTCATTGCATTGTTCCTAACCTTTCCTCACCATGAGAAAAACAGAACCTAAAGCTAATGAGGAACAGGATGTAACTTACAGGAGCAACGTCCATGCTACCAGCGGTTTTCTTTGCCCTAGTGGTTGTAAGTGCAAGTACACACCCACTCTTCATGGCGCTGGAGAACAGAAGCAGAGCCACAGTCCCAAAGATGAGCCTGGCTAGGAACTGCCAAGGAGAACACAGGGACCGAGACGCCAGCATTCCTGGCTTCTGCAGCAAGAGCTGGGGACCTGCCACCCAGAAAGCCATCCCCAACCTGTGACCAGCTGGCCACAACCCAGTCTTGTCCTCTCCATCCTATCTGACTGCAGCTCTGACTTTGCTTTTATTACAGTGTTACAAATCTGTCTCTTCCTTTATCTAACACGTTTATTTTGTGTTTGCTAAGTGCCCAGCCCTGTGCTTGAGATCAGAGATGGAACTGCCAGTTAAAATGATACCTGTGCGTGTTATTAGCATCCACATATTATAAAGCAAGACAGCTGTGTCTTGAATATTAAACAGAAGAGAAATACAAGAGAGGCTCATAGTGCTGCAAGGAAATCAGAAATTGAGGTTAAAAATGGCTAATTTTTTAATAGTTCAGCATTCCACTATCAAAAACAAAAAAACAGTTCTTACTGTAGTTTACCCTTTTGCTGTGTTCAAGCCAGTAACATGTTGCTGGTTTTATATGGATGTAAGAATCTCAGGATTATGTTCGCTTAAAAATAGTGAACCATTCCTATTTAAACTGTAGTATGTTCAGCTGATTTCAGTGGCCTGGTGGCAAAGACCCCAAAGCAAGATTCCACATATACATTCTCCATTTGGACATTCTGCCCAACAGCTCCTATGCAGGATTTCCGAGCTCCTAAGCATTAGCAAGGATACACCTCCTACCACAATAAGGGCAGCTGTCCAATTTGACATAAGAACTGATAAGTTTTAACTATACATGGATGAAGAGAAAAACCTCAAAAAAAAAAAAAAAAACTCCCTGGCACAGTGACTTTGGCTTTATGACTCCGGGGACATTATACATAGTAGAAACTCTCTCTGCCCTCAGATGACAGGAATTCAGTTTCATGAGGGTGCTGTGCTATTGCTGTTTTTAAGAAGTATATTTAATAGAACAAGAAAGACCTACAGCGAGAAAGGAGATGAAACAGATAGGAATTATTCCCAGTTCACATTTTTCTTGAAATTTGTTTCATTTTCCTGGGGCCGTCCTAGCCAGGACACAAGCAACATGGATGGTTTTCCCGGATCCCTGGCACAGTTAGCAGGTGCACAAAAGTGGGACTGACTAAAGGTCTTCAGTCCTGTTATATCCTCCTTGGAAAAACTTTACTATTCAATGCAAGAGAGGAAGACCAAGCCAACAGATGATCAGTGAATTGTGTGTGTGTGTTTTGATTTTTAGATTGTTTTTGTTTATTTAATAGGAATAAATCTTCCATCCACTGGTTCACCCCCTAAATGGCCCCAATAGTCAGGAGCTTCATCCAGGTCTCCTACTGGGTGCAGAGACCCAAGCACTCAGGCCATCTTCTGCTGCTTTCCCAGGCGCATTAGCAGGGAGCTGGATTGGAAGTGGAGCAGCCCAGACTCTAACTGGCGGGCATATGGGATGCCAGCAATGCAGGTGTCGGCTTAACCTCCTGTGCCACAGTGCTGGCCCCCGAACAGGACACCTTAAGCTCCTGTCTTTTCTGAGGCAGAAGAATGATGCATCAGATCTGAGCATGGGAATGTAACTAACTGGAATATCAGATATAGGTTAGGTTTGCTTTAGAAATTCAATAATCTCTTGAACACTGCCGACAATGCATGTTCCTTATTTACCCGAATAAGTGTAAGCATGACCATCACTAGATCATTTGCTAATTATCCTTTTCAGGACTTCAGCCAAGACATAGAGAGTCTTTGTCCATTCAGCTAAAATCCTACTTACATGCTGACTGAGAGTAGTGATTCCTTAGCATGCTTAGCTGGGCCATCCAGTTTCTCAAACTGAGGATCCTCAACATAATATCATGATAAATTGGTTCCCAGCATGGTAACGGTTTTCCAGTGGATCTGCAGGTTTTAAGGGACTTGAATATATTTTTTTATATTTTTGTTCTGCCACCAGCGTGTGCAGTCACTAAAGGCCATCAGGACGGCAAGGTGATCTGTTGAGTCTGGGTCGAACCCGTTGGAGGCAAAGTCAGGACATACAGAACCAGCTTCTCACTTAAATACAAGGAGCCTTCAAGACGTTGATGGGAAGATTCGTATTTGAAAAAAAAGCTGCATGAATTTTTAAAAATTTGTGCAACAGAACCCTAAAATTGTTTTAAATATATTTGTGGACAGAACTACCATCTGCTGACGCATTCCCCAGATGCCCACAACAGCCTGGGCCAAAGCTGGGAACTGGGTGGCAGGAGCATGGGCGGTAAGAATCCAAGTACCTGAGCCAATAGGGTTGCTCCTTGGATCCAGGTGAGCAAGAGGAAAGGTACTGGGGCCAGGCTTGAACCCAACCATTCCAACGTGTGACCCGGGTGGTAGCTTTGGAATCCGCAAGGAGACCTTACACTGGGCACCTCAACCAGTGACCCACTGGCTGGAATAAATGCCCACCCCAAAACTGAACTTTGAATTATATTTTTCAGTGAACTTTTTGGAGTTCCGTATAGACATTAATTAATGATCCACTGCTCCCAAGAGCGGAGTGAAAAGCAAGCTCACCTGATAGACGGGCTCAGTGTGTTTCAATGCAGCCCTTAAATGCCGTCATTAAAAAATCCATGTCCCCGCTGGCGCTGCGGCTCAATAGGCTAATCCTCCACCTGCGGTGCCGGCACACCGGGTTCTAGTCCTGGTCGGGGTGCCGGATTCTGTCCCGGTTGCCCCTCTTTCAGGCCAGCTCTCTGCTGTGGCCCCGGAGTGCAGTGGAGGATGGCCCAGGTCCTTGGGTCCTACACCCGCATAGGAGACCAGGAGAAGCACCTGGCTCCTGGCTTCCGATCAGCGCAGTGCGCAGTCCGCAGCGTGCCAGCCACAGTGGCCATTGGGGGGTGAACCAACGGCAAAGGAAGACCTTTCTCTCTTCTCTCTCTCTCACTGTCCACTCTGCCTGTCCAAAAAAAAAAAAAAAATCCATGTCCCACTTGAGCCGCCAATGCTGCCCATTTTTGCCCGATTCTCAGCTGCTCTTGGCTTGGTCCGCCCTTCGCTGCTTTTTGATTCCTTGCTGTCCTTGTGCACTTGGGTTATTTGGGAAAGAGCTACAGCTGAAGATGCTGCAGTCACGTCCACGGTCATCTCCGGAGTCACCCGAGAAGCTTGCAAAACCCTGAATCCTGTGCCTTTCCCCAAAGACTGTGACTCTTAGGGTGTTTCCTGGGCTTTGAGGAGTTTAGAAGGTCTCTGGGGGCATTCTAACACGCAGACAAGTTTGGGACACACTGGGCTAGGGGAAGGAAGCAAAGGGTTGGCCACCTGGGCCTGAATCCTAGCTCTGCCTCCTGTTGGCTGTGTGATCTGGGGCCTTGATCCCTTATCTGTAAGGTGGAGGTAATGATGTGAGCCATTTTCTCATCTGTAAATCAAAAAGACGTTGATGTGCTTAGTGAGAGCAGGCGCAGGGGGCTTGGCCCAGGACGGGCACTCAGGAAGTGAAAGCTACCCTGTAGCGATATCAGTGTAGTGAAAACAGAAAGTAAGGTGGGTGACACACCCAGGCCCTGGGCCACGAGGGATGCTTTGTGTCTTGTCTGGGACAGCTGAATTGTTCCTCTGCTGCTAGCATATTGGAAAGTGAGATAGAACCTTCTCCCCAGAGATAAAGCCATTGTCTTCTGTTTTCCCAGAGCTGGCCGGTCTGCCCGGGGCTTTGTGGACAGGATCTGCCTGTTTTGCTTACTGGACACATTGCTAATGGCAGCTGACTACAGCCCAAGTACTTCCCCAGGGACCAATGAATGGGAAGACAGAATGGGGCTCTTTGCCCTGGGCTCTTGACCCGACAGGATCCAACAGCTGCTTTTATTCTTAATCTAATGAGTCTACTGCACTTCTCCAGTCCTTTAGTTCCTGTTTTGCCTTCATCTCAGATAAACCAAAAGTACCTTCATTTTTAAAGAGAGAGCCACAAGCACAATACCTAACGGGAGGACTGATTCTGATCCGTAGACTGGGAAGGGACAGAAAGCCTCTGGTTTTACCATAGTGAGATGGAGGAGAGAGGTCGTGGTGTGCCTGCCCCACCCCAGGCCAGTCTTGAAAAGGCAGAGGGTCAGAACTGCAGGGGCCACACCACCTGGAACTAGGCTTCCCCGCTGAGAACGCTCTGGGCTCACCTGCAGCACCGTTGGCACATTGGAACTTGTGTTTGACTTTGCATTGAGTTCACAAAGAGCTTGGTAAGGGCACCGGGCCCTTTTTTTTAAAGATTTATTTTATTTACTTGAAAGTCAGAGTTACACAGAAAGAAGAGAGACAGAGAGAGAGAGAGGTCTTCCATCTGCTGGTTCACTCTCCAATTGGCTGCAATGGCTGGAGCTGCGCCGATCCAAAGCCAGGAGCCAGGAGCTTCTTCCAGTTCTCCCGGTCTCCCATGTGGGTGCAGGGGCCCAAGGACTTGGGCCATCTTCTACTGCTTTCCCAGGCCACAACAGAGAATTGGATCGAAGCAGGGCAGACGGGACTTGAACTAGTGCTCATATGGGATGCTGGCACTGCAGGCGGCAGCTTTACCCACTGTGCCGCAGCGCCAGGCCCCACAAAGGAAATTCTTAAAGCCACAGTGCAGGTGGGAGCCAAAGGAGAACAGAACTCAGGTGGCAGCCATTTCCCTCCAGGCTGCTCCTGCGGGAGCCACAGGCTCACCAGTTCACTCGATGACCCCCGCCCAAAGCCGGCAGCACCAACCTGATGCAGAAGGAGGGTCCCGTTTTCCTGAGCCTCGGAAGCAGGGAGGACTTGCGGTAGCTGTGGGAACCTCGCTGTTTTAACCCACAACAGAAAAATCAGGCAGGCTTGATGGGAAACAGGCATCAGCAAAGACCCAGAGGCATTTAGGCCGGGGCGGGGGGTGTGTGGACCGCCCACAAGGCAAGGCCTGGGTTGTGGGTCTCCCTTTTCCTGTCTTTGATGTAATGTAGCTTTCCTGCGAGCTCACGAGCTGGACATGAATTCTGGCAGCATGAAGGCGTTGTCCAGCTCCCTGTGGGAAGCCTCAGTTCTGACACGGGCGGGAGCAGCTCGCGATGGTGGCCAGCCAGGGCTCACCTGCTGTGGGCAGAGCAGCAGGCCGGCTGAGTTTGCAGTGGCCCCTCGTAGTGCCTCTGGGAAAGGTTTGGGGGACCAGCCCCCCAGGACAGACTAGTGGCCAGCAGCTCAGGCTCCGGCACCAAGAACTCTGCCAGGAATCTCAGCATCACCACATGCTGAATGTAACCTCCTCTCTCTCTAAAGCTTTGTCTGTTGCTTATATTGTGGGAGTAAAGGGGAAAAGAGAATACATTCTTGTTGTGAATGAATCTCACCAGCACAGAAGGTTTTAAAGCAAAAGGGAGCAGGTCTGGAATTTTCTAGAACACCTGCTGATGAACTTCCGGGCCAGTGGCTCTGGTAGAGCCGTCTGTCGCAAAACATAGAAAGTGTCTCTGATGTGAATTTGTTTTCAAACAAGCTGTTGACCTAGCCTAACATCGTGGTTTCTTTGAGACAAATGCTGGAGGAATTTGGACCCAGGAAATAAGTGGGAGCTTCGAAGACTTCATGGCAGTTGGAACTAAAAGATGGGTTTATTTGGGTGTAAAAATTTCAATATCCATGCATAGTTTCTTCATAATACACTCAAATAATCCCAAATGGTCTCATTTCAGAATTCTTAATTACACCAGCAAAGTCCCTTCCCCAAATAAGGTCTCACTTACAGACGCTGGCAGGGGTGACACGGATCTCTCAGTCCACTCACAGTCCCAAACCTGCATGGCTTCCCGGTGGATTTTCCCGCATTTTCTGTCGAATGCTGATGTCCTCTGCCACACATCTGTGTGAGCCCTGGGTGGAATGTGAACTCGCCCACACCGTCACTTGACTGATGCTAGAACGCTGTTGACGGTGGAATGGAACTCCAGGCAAAGGCCCCCGCGTTTGGCCATGAAAGACCAAAAGATCCCGAAACCTGTTCCTGTCCTCACCTCTGTCGTGTTTCCAAGTCCACACTACCGTCACCTCTTCCTGGATTGTTCCAGTTCCATTCTAACAGGCTGCCTGCCTCTGGCCTCCCTCCCTTCAATCCGCACCACTGTCCTCGGGCACACAAGGAGACCCCCGCACACACCTCCTCTGTCTCTCTAAAGAATAAACCCCGAGACCCCACTCTGGCCTCCCGCAGCACTCCAGCCACGTGAGCCCCCCACTGCCCAGCTCTGGGAGCACGAGCCACACGAGGCTCTGCGGGTGCACCCTGCACACGGGTCCCTCTCAGGCCTTTGTCACCCAGTGTGTTTCCATTCTGGAAGCTTCCAGCTCGCATCACGTCCAACAGAGGAAGTGCACCTGCCTTAAGTATTCGGAGCACAAAAATCTTGCAAAGGTTTTTGAGATTGCAGTCGGCCCTCTGATCCATGGATCCCGTGCCTGCAGTCAGCCAATCACGGATTGAAAATATTCAGAAATAAAAAAAATTGCCTCTGTGTGGACATGTATAGACTCTTTGGATCATTATTCCCTAAAAATACAGTATAACAACCACTTCCGTAGCATTTACTTTGTGCTAGGCATTAGATGCCATCTAGAGCTGATTTAAAGTGCTGTAGATCTCCCGTCTCCCACAAGCCTGAGACATCTTTTGAATCGAGAGGAGCCGCACGTCCCCACTCCTTCCAAAAGCCGTGAGCTAGCCCGTGACTCCTAAATCCTGACCCTGACGTTGCAACGTGCTGTGTGTTCTTTATGTTTTATTCAACACTTGCTGATTTCAGCCTTGCTGTCTTCCTTTTGTATTTTGGGAGATTTTCATTTTTTCCAAGTCTCCTGCTATGCTCAAATGTGCCTTTGCCTGGCCAACTGCTCCTCCTCCTTCAACTCAAATGCACCCCTTGCTGGGAGCCACCCCCCCCCCATGCCACATCTGCTCCCAGCCTGACGTCACTGCCCGCAGAGCCCATCTCAACCCCGCCATCGAGGGTCTGTGTGTGCCATGGGTCGGAGTCGGACGCATGGCTTCCCACTGCATTTGACAGGCACCCAAGCGGAAGTGCTCCAACCACCGTGCACCTTCCAGTTCTCCTGAGAAGCCCTTCTTCCCTGTCTCCTTTTCCTGGTGTTGAAAGCAAACCCAGCATCATGCGTTGTCCTCTGTAATGGCCCAGATCCTCCTGAGAGCACCCCGTGGATGGCTCCTGACCCAGAGACTGCTTTCAGCCTCAGCTGCCAGGGCCCAGGGCATCTTCCGTGAGCACAGTCATCTCCGGTCAGAGCAGGTGCTTCTCCACCAGCAGCCAGTGGACCGGGCCTAGCACTTCGCACTCTCAGAGCTGGCTTTGTCACACCAGGGTCCCCTTTGCCAGGGCGTGGACAAAGCCAGTCCCCTGGGCAGTGACATGTGGAGCACAAGTGACAGCCACACTGGAGAGAACTCAGAACCCGCGACACCGTGAGATCCAGTAGCTCATAGCTCTGGCTCCTGTCGGGCTGTTAGTCCCAAGAGCCTCTGAATATCAGCTTAGTCACCTCAAGTCTCTGATAGTCACAGATGTCCTTGTGTTGCTTGGAATATTGGAGTCTACAAGACCTCAAAGGAACCTCAGGTGCCTCTCAATGCCAGCTCAGCTTTAGACTTGTCTCTGGACTCTAACCTCATAAACACACTGCCAAACTTTTATCTTTTGACCATGTCTAGAAAAAAAGACAGTATTTAAAAGTGATTTGACTTAGTAACCCTCTCACTGAACTCTGCACACTCTCTACCCCCAGTTCTTTTCTTTTCTTTTCTTTCTTTCTTTTTCTTTTTTTTTTTTTTTTGACAGGCAGAGGTGGACAGTGAGAGAGAGAGAGAGACAGAGAGAAAGGTCTTCCTTTTTCTGTTGGTTCACCCACCAATGGCCGCTGCGGCCTGCGCACCGTGCTGATCCGAAGCCAGGAGCCAGGTGCTTCTCCTGGTCTCCCATGTGGGTGCAGGGCCCAAGCACTTGGGCCATCCTCCACTGCACTCCCGGGCCACAGCAGAGAGCTGGCCTGGAAGAGGGGCAGCCGGGACAGAACCTGGCGCCCTGACCGGGACTAGAACCCGGTGTGCCCGCGCCGCAGGTGGAGGATTAGCCTATTGAGCTGCGGCGCCGGCCTCGCCCCCAGTTCTGCTAAGAGCATGCACCATCCCTAGAGGCTGGCTTAGGGATCGGGAGAGCTGCTGCCACCAGCACTCTCTCTCTCACCCCAGTTTCATTCTAGATGTTGACTGGACAGTGGGCAGGTGCACAGCAGGGAACAGGTGAGGAGGGGTGGAGTCTGGTGAGCGCTAACAGGTGATGGCCCAGTCCTGAAGGTACAGGAGCCCCCGAGCAGAGTGCATGACTCTAGGTCTGGTGTCTGCTGTGCCTGGGTGAGCTTTCTGTCCCTTTTCACAAAGGTATCCACTCACTTCATAGATCACAAGGAATATGGGCCAGGAGCTGCCTCTCAGCAGAAGTACAACCGTGAGCAAAACAAAGTCTCTGCTTCCGTAGTTTCTCACCTAACAGGAGGAGAAAGACACATCTATAGAAAATGCGTACTATGGAAAAACTGTGCATGGATTTCAGAGTTCTTTTGCGCCACATTGGACTTTTAATTCCATTTTCACGTGACTTGGAGCCCCTTTGAGTAATACTTTGCATGAGTATGGGTGCTGGAAGTAGGGCAGAATGGAAAAGGGGACGGAGAGGGCGTGGCTGATTTTTAATGCAAAGCGGTGGTCAGGGAAGACCTCATGGCGGAGATGACATTTCTTTGAGCAGAGATCCGGGGATGCAGGTGGTCAGCCAGGGCTGACGAATTGAAAAAGTAAATGGGGGGAAAAGGGTTGAATCTGCCATCTGCCATGACCAAGTCAGTTGCAATGCCTTGGGGTGTGTGGCTTTACTTTCCTTTGCACAAAGAACATTTTCAGTCCACCACTCGGAGCTCGGCTCGCCCAGGGTGGCTGGGCTGCGTTGGCAGGAGCGGCGTGATCAGGAGCCGCGTGCGTTTCTCGGGAGGCTGCGGCCGTCCTGGGTGGGGAAGAGCACCGGCTTTGGAGTCTTCTAGATGTGGGTCCAGCTCCAGCCCCACCGCTTGCCACTTACTACAGTGTGCTCTTTAAACTCTTTCGGCCTCCTTCCCAGCCTGAAGCCAAGAGCCCGGAACTCGATCTGGGACTCCCGCATGGGTGGCGGGGACCCAAGGACTTGAGCCATCACTGTCGCCTCCCGGGCTGCATATTAAAAGCTAGATGGAGCAGAGCTAGAACTTGAACCCAGGCACTCGGATATGGGATGTAGGTATCCTAAGGAGCATCTTAATCACCTCACCAAATTCCCGCTCCACCTGTATTTTTAAAGCCCTAGGGGCACTGACTCTAAAGAAACAATGCTGCCTATGCTTTAGGGACCACATGTTGGCAGCCTGAGGCTCCTCTATGCCTCTTGAGGACAGCCTTGGGGAATGAGTGACTATCCCAAGTGGTCACCTGAATGTCTTAGGGTCACACTGGCCCCCATGAGTCCCCAGGGACTCATGAACTTCCATTCAACCAGCTGATCTCAGGCTTGTGTTACACAGCCTGTGACAAGACTGACGGATGGCAGGAGAATAGCACCTGTGTTAGTCCCAGTGCTGATATGGAGCAGTAACCAGACGCAGCCCTCTGGTTCCCCCATAGCCTGCTGTCCCGAAGTGAACATGCTGGCGGGCTGCACCTGCCTGGCATCTCAGCCCTTGTCGGCCACGCCTTTCACTGAACGATGCCTGGTCTCGTGTCAGGGACTGAGGAAGAACACAGCTGCTTACAGGCCTAAGTGGAGGTTGCAAACCTTACTTTTAGTCAATATCCCTCCCCAGATTACTGACTGGCACGTCACATCTTCTTCTTGTTTCTATCTGCTTATCCTAGCGTGCAGAGAAATGTCTGGAAACTGGGGAGTGAGACCAAAGGGGAAAATCCACAGTCCAAGCCTTGGAATCGTGGAGAGTCGGCCACAGCCTGGCTGGGCCTTGTCCTCTCGCATTCCCTGGGCTCCCTGTGCACCTGCTGCCTGGCAACTTTGAGTTAAGAAGTTCCCTGTCTTTAGAGACTTGACTATACGGGGAAGATGGGCACAGTTTCCAATAACTGTGATGACGCACACCAATTTAACTCTATGTTCAGGGAGCAAACTGCTCACAGGGTCACTCACCCAAACCTGGGCCGCGCCCTGCTCTGTGTTTTCATTGAAATTTCAGTGAAATTGCCCACCCTGCAGAAGGACCAGAGGGAAACCCAAGGGCCTTGACTAGTTTATGAAATGTGTCCACAGGAACAGAATGGAAGCCTTGGGGTGAAATACCGGATGTTCAGTCCCCTGCTCCTTCTCCTCTGGGTGTGGTAGGTCATTTCGGGCAACTGGACCTCACCAGAGACCAGCCCTCCCTGCCGCTCCCCACCCCAGATATGGGCTTAGGATGAGGGCACCGGGATGAGGAATTTCCCAGGGAAGGAGGCACCCCACACACAACCCCCAGCAGGCATTACACAAAGAACTGCACATGCATCTTCTCGTGTGCTCCTGACAGCTGATCCACGAAATAGCCTCTGTCACCTCCTGGCGGGGTTTAGAGAGCCGGAGTAAGTGACCCAGAGTCACGGCTGGCTAAGGGGCTGGGGCTGGAGCTGAACTCCACGGGTGTGTGCCTTCCTGCCTACCTCCCCCAGGCCACAATCGCCCAGCAGAACTGAAGCCGGGACAGGAAACGTGTGGAGGGTGGAGCTTCGCTGGCTCAGAGACACAGTCAGCCAGGACGTGGGTGAGGGAGGCAAGGCTTTCGTGCGTGAGAGGAAGCTCCCCGTCAGGACTTACCCCATCCTCTCATGGGGTGCCAGGTATTTGGGCAGCCTGGAGAAGGAAGGGATAAATGAGTTGATGGGAAAATGGTCAAACCCAAGGGATCATGGATACGTTGGTTGTTCTCCGGCCTCCTACGTCAGGCGTGTTGATACCTTGCCTTTTAGACTGAAACTGCCTTGCTGGATGGAATCCTGGCCCAGGAGTTCCACTTCCATGTGAAATGTGCAGTGTTTGAAGGAGGTGTCAGGGAGCTGGGAACCAGGAGCAAAGGTTTCTGGTAGACTGCTGATCTTGTTCCTCTCGCAGGAAGCTACCAGTGGTCATGTTTCCACTAATGCTTACAGAGCTGAGGGGTTGAATGTGTTGTGGGTTGGAGTAAAGGGGCAGTACGAAATCTGAGTACCATGTGGATTGGTCATTCAACCTTCCACTAGGATGCAGCTGGGAGCAAACAAGCATGGAGCCTTGTTCATGGAGCAGGTGTTACTAATGCACACGTAACCTGCGGGTTCTATATGTTCTAATGCAGACAGCAACAAAGAAATAGGTGCAGTAATTTCAAGTTTTAGCAACTGCCACGATGCAAACAAGAGCTGGAAGGAAAAACTACTGGGGGCTGGGTATGAGAGGAAGTTCAAGGTGCTGCCAAAGAAAAGCTCTCTTAAAGAGGTGACATCCAGCTGAGACCTGAAGTTTGTGTTCATTTTTCGGTGGGATGGGCAGCCACTGTGGACTTCCCGAGGAGACAATGTCATCTTCCCATCATCCTTCTGCTGCCGTGGGAAGAGAAGACTAGGAGGACCAAGTGTGGAAGCAGGGAGGCTGTGGGGTTCTTCCCGTAGGTTGAGGGTGCTGCAGAAATGAGAGAAGGGGGTGCACGTTTTTGGAGAGGGTCTCAGCAGGAATCTTGGAGGACTAGTGATGGAGGATGTGGGGAGGGAGGAGTCAACGCTGGCTTGGATTTCAGACTTGGCAGGCATGGTGCCATTTTCTGAGATAGGGAAAGTAGTCTAAGCGTGCAGGTCCTGTGGTGGGTGTCTGTAGGTCTTTTTAAAATTTATTTATTTGAAAGGTAGAGAGAAGTAGACAGGAAGATCTTCCATCCGCTGGTTCACTCCCCAAACTCTTGCAATGACCAGCTCTGGTCCAGGCTGAAGTCAGGAGCCCAGAAATCCATCCAGGTCTCCTACATGGTTAGTGTGTCATCATCTGCTGCCTCCCAGGGTGTGCATGAGCCAGAAGCTAGAATTGGAAATAGAGGAGCCAGGACTCTGGCCTGGGATGCAGGTTTCACAGTGTCTTAGACTATGGCCAAACACCCACCCGCTTCTGGATGTCTTAGAGAGTGAAGGGGTGGAGAGCAGGGAACACTGGATGTGACGTAGGTGAAAAGCAGAGGAGGTGGGAGTTGTTGCAAGGATTAACCTGCTGAGCTGTGTTAAATAAAAGCCCTTAGCGCAGTGCTAGGAGCAGATGAAGAGGCAATAGTGCCAGGTGTTATTACATTAGGAACTGGCCAGGTCCCTTGTAAGACCAGGGTGGAAGAGACTGAATGGGAAAGGAAAGGGAGGTGTAAGCCAGCCTGGCTCTACTCTATACACGCCATGTGGCCTCAGAATCGCCAAGAGAAAGCAGCAAAGGAGGGACTGGCTTTGCCCTCCCTGAACACCTGTAGGCAGACAAAGGCACCCATCTGTGCTGAGAGGCCCATGGCCTCTCCAGGTTCAAGGTGTGGCCTGGAAGCTTCCAGATCTCTGACTCTGGACTGCAGCTGCTCCAGCAGCATTTGAGATGGTGCTTGACCCAGGTCCTGATGCTCTGTGCATTGGTAAGCCAGCGAGAACAGCCCTTCCTGTGGAGGTCCCCACGCCCTCCAGCCCTGGGACCGTGGGCTGTTTTGTTTCTCCTTCTGTCTGATTCCCACCCCGCAACCCAAACTCCCTGGTGTGGGGCTGCAGCTCATGTACACACAACATGGGAGACCATGGCATGTGACCTGGCAAGACCAGGGTTGTCCTGCAACCCCAGTGACATCTGTACAAAAACATAGGCTCGGTTTCTGAAACGCTTGCTTGCTTTTTAAAACTTACAAATCAAAGGGGACCTTGTCATCTTTGCTCTCAAAATAGATTTCCACCGCCTGTGAGCCTGAGTCCAAGCTGAATGAGCTTTACGCAGGCACGCTGTCATCAGGAGAGCCTGCTTCTTACCGGGAAACGAGAGTAGTTCAATTTACCTATTTCCGAGGATATGAGCCATAATTATTCCCAGTGAAATTGTTTAATAGTTTAAACTTGAGACTTTCCTGCTGGTGCTTTTGTATTGTAAACAAATTTAAATACTTGCACACACACACGTGTGCACACATGCACATGCATGCACACACGTGCCAAAGGAGACCACAGACAGCACTCCCACCACGTTCACAGCGAGCCTAGCAATCTGCCTGCTGTGGCCATGGTCCCGCCCGAGACAAAGGCCCAAGGTGGAGACTGCGGCTTTGAGCGATGAGTTCCTGCTTTCAGAACTTCCCGCTGATGATCTTCCCTTTCAAGTTTTCTATCTGTGGCATTTCAAGATTCGAAAAGATGTCACGGTGAGGCCCTTTGGAAACGCAGTGTGTGGCTTCTGCCTCCACCCTGGGGACCTTCCTAGGCCTTCCTAGATCCCGAGGGGAAGATGGGAAAATGCGGGGACCATCCCCTAACAGGGAAGAGAAGCCCACTGAGCCCTGAGCACCCTGCCTCACTCTTTCTTGGTTGCCTGACGTGGCTCCAAGCCGTCTCACCTTTGAAGTCAGGCGAGCCGCTCCCGGTGGAAGGGTTGGTGGCCTTTCCTGCAGCCAGGACTTAAGGGGAGTTGAGCTTCCCCATGCTGGGCAACATCTGGTGCCTTCCGGAAGCTTCTGCATGCTCCCCAAGCAAACCTGGTGAAGCCTCGCCTGCCCGGCACTTTGGTCAGTGGCTCAGCCTGAAAGAGGTTTCAGAAAACCTAGACGAGGGGTCGGTGTTATAGCGTCAACAGAGGTTAAACTGCGGTGCTGGCATCGCACATATCAGGGTGCCGGATTAAGTCCCGGCTGCTCTGCTTCTAATCCAGCTCCCTGATAATGCACCTGGGAAAGCAGCAGGCCCTTGTCACCCCGGTGGGAGACCTGAATGGAGCTCCTGGCCTCAGCCTGACCCTGCCGGCTGTTTGGGGATGAAGCAGCTGATGGGAGATCTGTCTCTCCCTGCCCCTTCTCCCTCCCCTCCCCTCTCCTCCCCCTCCCTCTCCCTTTCCCTCTCTCTTACTCTGCCTTTCAAGTAAATAAAATGTATCCTTGAAAAAAGAAAACCTGGAAGAAGAGGGAGATGGCAGCACTTCCTGTTTTTTTTTTTTTTTAAAAAAGGTTTAATCCGCAGGTTCACTCCCCAGATCCCAAATACTGGCAATAGCTGAAGCCAGGAGCCTAGAGCTCTACCTGGGTCTCCCACACGAGTGGCAGAAGTCCAAGCATTCAGGCCACCATCCGATGCTTCCCAGGCGCATTAGCAGGAAGCCGGATCGGAAGCACAGAGCCACCGGGACTCAAGCCAAGCACTCGGATGTGGGATGCGGGCACCCCCTGCAGTTGCTTTACCGGCCACTGGGCCACAAGGCTCGCTCCAGGGGGCATTCCCCTGAGACTCCAAGCAGCCCTTCCTCATTTCCACACCCAGTTACAGACCCAGGCAGGGAAGAAGTTGTAAATTCTCTGAACCAAAGGCACAGCAGTGTTCTGCCCCAAGTGTGGAGCTTCTTGTGTGATCTCAGAACTCCGTGTCTCTGTGCCTCTGGCTACACCTCCTCACAATAAAACAGAGGCCGTGGGAGGATGCGCTGGGCTTGTGTTGGGCTCTGTGTGCCCGGATGCTCCCTAGTTTGCACCCCCCAGGGACTTGACTCCCCAGCACCAGTGTGCAGGCTGCTGGCGGGGCTGCTTCTGCAGCGGTCAGCTGGGCCTCCCCGATGCTCCTGACTCCCGGTCTTGCCTGTCCTCCTCCAGGCCTATCACCATTTCGACATGGGGCCTCCTTTGGGGTGTTGCCCCAAAGCCTGCTGTTTAATGTCAAGGAAACCAAAGCCATTCTCCTCCTGCCCCCTTTGCCTTCTGTGTCTGCCAGATCATTCCGTTTCCAACTTTGTTTGCTGTTTGAACCTGTGGGTAGGGGTGGAGGCCTAAAACCAGGAATTGAGCAAAGAAACACAGAAACAGAAGACTCCAAGCCGACGGAACAGTTCTCAACAGTGCCCCACCGGTGGCTATGTTTGCCGAAGAGTGTACACGGCTTCAATTCTGTTGCCAAGTGGCTAAAGAGATTGTGGCAGAGTAAGCCTAGCACAGCAGTTACGATAACATTTGGGATGCCCACATCCCACACTGGAGTGCCTGGGTTCAAAGCCAGCTGTGCTTCCAATCCCAACTGATGCAAACCCTGGAGGAAGGAGGTGATGGCATACGTACTCGGGTCCCTGCCATCCCTGTGGGAGACCGGGTTGAGTTCCAGGCTCCTGGCATCAGCCTGTCCAGCCCTGACTGGTCATGGGTTTTTACAGAATGAATGAGCAGATGGAAGGGCTCTCTATGTCTCTCTCTCTCTGCTTACCCACCTCCTTTTTTGAAAGATTCATTTATTTATTTGAAAGACAGAGTTACAAAGAGAGGGATAAAGAGATTTTCCGTCCCCTTGACTCACTCCCTCGTGGCCACAACGGCTGTGATGGCCAGTGCAGGGCCAGGCTGATCTCCCACATGGACATCAAGGGTCCAAGTACTTGGGCTGTCTTCTGCTGCTTTCCCAGGCACATTAGCAGGGAGGTGGATCGGAAGCGGAGCAACCAGGACTTGAACTGGTGCCCAATGGGACGCTGGCATTGTAGATGTCGACTTAACCCACTGAGCCACAACGCCAGAACTTCTCTCTGCCTTTCAAATGGATACAAAAATAAAATAAAATGAGAACAGAAAAATTGCATGAAAAAAGAAAATGGGAGCATGGAACAAGATCGCAAACTCCACAGACAAAGGCCTTTCCTTCCACCTTCCCACCCCCGTGTCAGGAAAGCGGACATGGACTGTGCAGAATCCGGCACAGCACCGTGCCCACACGGGTATTTGCACCGTGCTCGTACCATGATTTAGCCAGCTCATTCAAGTATCTGCACACACCCTCTTCAAGAAGCTTGGCATTGTTCTTTAAATTTAGCAGACGACATCCCAAATGGTGGTTTAAAAAGTCTAGGAAAAAAAATTTTCTGAACTAAACTTGAAAGAGTATGATCATCAAGGACACAGGAAACTGGCCTGGGGATTTTTGTGGTTTATTTTTGTATGATGTACTGCCCCATATCAAAAGATATTATAAATGTAGATACTATTTTTTAAAGGTTTATTTTATTTATTTGAAAGGCAGAGTTAGAGAAAGAGGGGAAGAGAGAGAGAGAGAGATCTTCCATCCATTCATTGTTCCCTTCCCAAATGAGTGCAATGACCGGGGCTGGGTTAAGCCAAAGCCAGGAGCATGCAACTCTATCGAGTTCTCCCACGTGGGTGGCAGGGCTCAAGTATGTGGGCCATCTTGTGCTGCTTTCCCAGGGGCAGTAGCCGGAGCTGCTGGATTGGAAGTGGAGCAGTGGAGACTCAAACCAGAGCTCATCTAGGATGCCGGCACTGCAGGCTGCGGCTTAGCCCACCGTGAGCTGCGCCGGGCATGCGTGTGCAAGTCCTCTGCTTAGGCCTGCGCTAAGGGTTCTCTGGGCATCTTATTGCTTCCTTCTCTTCCCAATCCTCCCAAGTAGGTTCTCTTGCCTCCCCCGTTTTGCACACAGCTCAGAAGCTTCCCCAAGATCACACAACTGAGAATCAAGCCCTGGCCCCTCCCACCCAGAGTGTTTCCCTTGGTCACTGGGTGACACATCCACACCCACTCCCCCTCTCCAGAGCAAGTTTGCCTTTTGTTCCTCTTTTGACTATTGCATTCTTAAGGATTCATTTAGTGAGGCTCTGTGGCTGGTTTTTTTTTTCTGCTGGAGATTATCTTGACTTTCAAGGGTTGGAATTTCTTTCTTTTTAAAGATTTATTTATTTGAAAGGCAGAGCTACAGAGAGGCAGAGGCAAAGAGAGAGAGAGAGAGAGAGAGAGAGAGAGAGAGAGAGAGGTCTTCTAACCACTGGTTCACTCCCCAGATGGCCGCAAAGGCCGGAGCTGAGCCTATCCAAAGCCAGGATCCAGAAGCTTCTTCCAGGTCTCCCACGCGGGTGCAGGGACCCAAGGACTCGAGTCATCTTCTACTGCTTTCCCAGGCCATAGCAGAGAGCTGGATCAGAAGTGGAGCAGCCGGGACTCTAACCAGCACCCATATGGCATGCTGGCACTGCAAGCAGCGGCCTTACCCACTATGCCACAGTGCCGGCCCCAAGAGTTTATTTCTCATAAGAAGATATTTTATCCTTAAATTAGCCAGTGTATCTTTTGAATTAATTTTACTAGCTCCTAACGCCAGAGTTGTTGCAAAATGAACTCCTACTGAACAGCTCCAGTATGTTTTCAAAGCTTACCTCAAGAGGGCGCTCTTTGCAAGCTTAGAATGTGCTCAGGCCGTCCCAGTCTGAAACGGGTTTCAAGTGTATTTTCAGAGAATGGATGGCAAGTCCACGTGAGTGGAGCATAAGTCCATGGAAAAACCTTGAGGAAACACAGTGTGGAAAGCTGAGGTCTCTGGATGGCAGCCCAGGCTCCGGGATTTCAGTCACTGTGACTGAAGTTCTTCCCCTCTGGGGTCCCATCAGGGCCACACGGGAGGCAGGAACGACTCGGGGGGGCTGAGAGAGCGTCTCTGCTGTCCCCAGTGACTCCTTACAGCATATGGCCGACTCAGTCCCGGGGGCAGAAGGGATTAGGGCATTTGGTTTAGGTTTTGGTTTTTAACCATATTAGCTCTTCTGTAAAAAGGAAAGAAATACAAAGAAACACAGCTGAAGAGAGAGAGAGAAGAGAGATGGGAATGGAATTCTAAGTAATAGTTAATGAATCCAGGAGGAGGAGCAGAGGAATTTAAAAAGGAATGGAACCAAAAGGAAACAAATCCGAGTGGTGGATTTCACTCCAGCTACCTCAGGAGTTAATATTAAATGTAAATGGACTAAACAGTTTAGAGGCAGAGATTGTTAGGCTGGAGAAAAAAGAAAAACCCAACTCTATGCTGCCTTAAAGATAAATACAGGGGCCGGCGCTGTGGTGCAGCGGGTTAATACCCTGGCCTGAAGCGCCAGCATCCCATATGGGCGCCGGTTCTAGTCCCGGCTGCTCCTCTTCTGATCCAGCTCTCTGCTATGGCCTGAGAAAACAGTAGAAGGTGGCCCAGATCCTTGGGCCCCTGCACCCACATGGGAGACCCGGAAGAAGCTCCTGGTTTCGGATCAGCACAGCTCTGGCCATTGCTCCCATTTGGGGAGTGAACTAGCAGATGGAAGACCTCTCTTTCTGTCTGTACCTCTCTCTGTAACTCTGATTTTCAATTAAATAAAATAAATCTTTAATATATATATATATACACAGATATATTGAAACTAAAAACATGAAGTCAATATGTAGACAGACAATGTGCTAGCAAGCTGGAATGGCTGTGTTAATATAAGAGACACAGACAGAAAATAATGTCAGGATGATAAATATTATCAGAGGCAGAGGGAAGTTCTCCAAGAATGCGTATCAATCATAAAACCATACATACCTAGTCAGAGAGCTTAAAACACACAGAAATGCTGACAGAACTCACGGGAGTCACAGGTAAACCCACAGTCCAGCTGAGAGTTCAGCATCCCTCCATTAGTAACTGACAGGACCACTGGACAAAAAAAAAAAAAAGCGCACATCTGTTCATCCTGATTGGCCGGCTGCTGGGGGACTGTCCGTGTCAGCCAATGGGAACCCTGCTCACAATCTGTTTCTATGTGATTTCCTGGCTCGGGAAGCAGCCGCTGTCTCAGCACTCTCTCTTACCCAGAGGACATCTTGAGATTGATTATAATTGCTCTGAGACTGAGCCTGAGGTCTTCACCTTGGCAGGCGCGCTGCTCAAGTGTCACTTAAACACTCGAGACCAAGCCTGCCGTCTGCACAATGCATTTGCCATGCACACGCGAGCAGAGAGCATCGCTCCCCTCAACTTGGGTTAGGAGCATTTCCCAATGACTGCTTGCCACCCCCGGCTGCCAGGGAAGTGGGCTTCTTGCAGGGCACTCGTGTTCCATGTTGATGATCACAATGAACCCTTGAGCACCAAGGTTAGCGTTCTACTTACATAGCTAAGTGACTCTTAGAGTCGAGGACCCATTCTCTTCCAGGCATCCACTTCCAGCCCAGATTAAGTTCTGCTAGGTGCTGCTTAATAGGTTTTTGGCAATACAAAGACACCCTCGTTCTCCTTCTCCCAGCTCCCCGTCACCCTGTCGCTCACCCAGCCTGACCATCTCCTGAGAAGGGGATAGGATGTAACAGTTTCCCTGAGGAAATAGTAGACTGGTATGTCGTCAGTGATCCATCAGGTTAATACCAAGGGGTGAGTTAGTTAAGATTCTTGGGGTGTTGGAGACAACAAGTCCCCTGGACTAAGCTGAATGTAATTCTTATTTCTAAGTTAATGTTTTCCTAGTTCAACTTAAGCCTTGTTCCCTTGATTGCTGAATTAAGAAGAGCTAGAAAAACAGATCTGCTATTATTCAACTCTGTGCAATAGGAGAGGAAATGGATATTCAAGCTTAAGGTGAACTCAGGAGTCAAATGAAAGAAATTACATATAATTGGTGATTGGTAAGAAACACCTAAGATCAAAATGTTGTATTTTGCTAGGCAGGGGGAAGAAGGCCTAAAATGCCTAGAACAACCAGAGAGCTGATTTCCAGTGGACTATCATCTTTATCTTTTTTAAAAAAGATTTATTTATTTGAAAAGCAGAGTGGCACAAAGAGGGAAGGCGGGAGACAGAGACGGAGAGAGGGGGAAAGAGAGAGAGAATCTTCCATCTGCTTGCTCATCCTGCAGGGCTGGGTAAAGCCAAAGCCAGGAACCAGGAGCTCCATCCAGGTCTCCCACATGAATGACAAGGGCATAAGCACTTGGGCTTATACGCACTTCTGCTTTTTCCCCAGTTGTATTAGCAGGGAGCTGGATAGGAAGTGGAGCCGCCAGGGGTTGAACCAGTGCTCCAGTATGTTGGTGTTGCAAGCAGTTGCACCACAGTGCCAGCCCCTGGGCTTCCAGGTCTACACCAATAGCATAAGTTACCTACAATTTTACCTGATGCAGGAAAGCAATCAGTCTGTGGCAAAGGAGTGAGACTCAGGACTGGGGCTCATCTTCCGTGGACTCATTCAGCCCTCTGCCTGGAGGCACACAGTGTTCCCAGTCCATTCCTTTATTTTTAGAACCAGCATCCCGACAAATACAGTTTTGTTTCTTTCATATGTATCGCACCTGTTCTTCCTGTCCTGTGTCCTCAGCTCGATCAGGAAGGCCACCTGATGCCACAGGCAGCTATGTGCATTCCTGATATCCTCTGTGGCCCCAGTGGCAGGTCCCCAAATGGAATGGGACATTTTCCCATTTTGTCTCTAGTGAAAGAAGCAGACTATGAGAGAATCGAGCATCTCCCTCCAGCCTCCTGGGAGGCTTGATCATTTGCCCCTAACTTACTGCCCAGCTAATGAGTTAGACGGAAGGCATTGTGGTTAACATTTCACAAACAGGCTAAGTAATCGCAGCCACTTGCTGCCTAATGGTTCAAGTGCATCTTCCCAAGGGGAGAAGGCTTTCAGAACCCACTTACTTTGCTTTGATGGATGGAGGAGAGGTGGCGAGGTGAAGAGCTATTTGTTAATTTTTCTTAAAAACTGCTTACGAAACCAGATCTGGACACTTTAATGGAAAAAGAGCATAGGGTTCAGAGTGTGTGTTGGTGGGGGGGGGCATCAGCTGCTCCTCTTGTGGCCTTAGGACTCTTGTCCGAGCCTCAGTCTCTGCATCTGCAGACTGGGGAGATTAGGACTCTCCTGCTTGCCTCCAGGCGTGGCGTAAGGGTCGCACCTTTGTAGATAGCAGAGTAGTCGTCAGACAACATGTACTAACCAGGCCCGGTTACAACCTGCAACTATTCCTAAAGAAGAGTCGTTAGTGCGCAGTGCGAGTTTAGCTTTTCCCTGGTTTCCCTTATTCCTCCTATAACGTCTTCCTTCTTGCTTATTTGTTTGTTTATTTGAAAGGCAGTGAGGCAGAGGCAGGCAAGGTAGAGCTCTCCCACGTGCTGGTGCACGCCCCAAATACTTGCAATGGTCATGAGCAGGCCAGTCTGAAGCCAAGAGCCTGACGCTCCACTGGGGCCTCCTGGGTAGGTGGCGGGCCAAGGACGTGAACCATGACCTGCCGCCTCCCAGAGCATGGCTTAGAGGAAGCTGGCATCAGGAGCGTGGCTGAGACTTGCACCAGGCGCTCTGATCATCCCGCGAAGTGTGTAGACTCCTGTGTCCGACGTCTGCCCCCTGGTTTCTCTTTTTCTATTTACTCTCTCACTCGACGGGTAAACCGTCATGGTTGTCATCACTTACCCTGTGCACAAGTCTTAATGATGAGATTTTTATCTCAAATTATTTTCACTTACTTTCAGTATTTTAAAGTTTGTTTTTGTCCACCATGTTTTTCATTGTACACACAATGGGTATTGAAATGGCTGCTGGACTGGAAGGGAAACACTTCTTGGTAGCTTCCCTCTGGAGGGGATGAATTCCTTAGGTTCAAGTGGCATGACCTTAGCATCCGTCACGTGACACCTGGTGCCGAGAGGCCAGCTGGGTCTGGTGGGTGGAGCGAGAGTCGTTCTTCCTCCACCCTTCCTTTGCTAAGGGCGCTCAGCTCCTCGGCCCTCACCCCAACCGCAGAGCCTCTCCAACAGGAGACACGTGCCCTCTGCTCCAGAGGAAAATCCGGTCTTAAAGAATTCTAGCAACTGACTCTCTGTGAGACGTAAACAGAACTCTCCGACACTGCTCCTCTACGCTCGAGTCTTGGGTTGGTGGCCTGAGCTTCTTTGTCGTCCCATGGACGTGATTCCAAAGTGGTTTGAAACCCACAGGTGAGGCACACGTGCTCCTCCGTGTCATGTGTTGGGAGAGACTTCAACTCAGGCTCAAGTCTGCAGCAGCGGCTTGATAGCAGAATGGCACTTGATGGCTGCCTTATCTACAAATAATATCAAGTCTGGGTAGGGCAGACCCAAGAGACTCAGACCAAAGTCCCATCCTCTCCCTGACAAGGCCTCGGGGTTGTTTTACAAGGTGGGTGGGACGCAGCTGGGATTAGGAGCTGACCTTTGCTAGCTCTTTCTTGAATCTGTTTATATTTTCTCTGCTACCTCCAGGGACATGCATTTTGCACCTTGATTATCTACAATGGCCCAATACCTCCTCTTTTTGTCCTAAAATTCCCTCTTCCCAGCTTCAAGGCGCACCCTCGCTCCGGGATTAGGAAGCCATGATTGCAACTATCTGACTCCCCACCCCCACCCCCATCTGTCATGACTGAGAAGGTGAATTTGGGTTCAGAAAGCGCGCAAATGTTTCAAAGGCGGCTTCCTCTGAGGTTTTGACGAGGGCTCAGTGGTCCGTGTTGGAGTGCAGGAACGCGCTGGTGATAAAGGGTTAAGCGACACAGACAGCAGTCGTTGACGCGAGAAGCAGAACCGATCCAAAGCATATAAGGTCCACTCCAAAATAAGCCGGGCTCGCCCCTCGTTAATGGGATCATTCTACAGCGAGTCGGTTGTATACATATGGTAAAACTTTTCATACCATTCAGCGTTTGCCGCAATATGATTTTAATTATGTACAGACTGGGTAGCTGGAAGAAAGCACTGGAATTAAACAGAAGAAAGTTCAACACAAGCCCTTTTATAAGTGGCCCTGTTTTGGGTTAGCGTGTATGCGAATGGCTGGGAGGAATGTGTGGCCAGGGGGACCTGGGGGTGGGGGAGGGGCTGGGGCTAGCCTGGCAGCCACTCGCTGGTGGGGGGGGGGTTGTGCTGATGCCAGCACCTTCCCGCTCTCCTCCCAAGCCAGGGGCTGCCTCTGCGGGACCCAGAGCTGCATTTGGTTGCAAAGGCTCTTGGGGGGGGGGGGGTCGTACATGGGGTAGCAGCAGTTCTAAAACTTGATTAGGTGGAGCTCCTTGTCTCTCTGAAGTTCACTGTACGCTCGCGTTCCAAAGGGATGCTGTTTACTCCACACAGGAAACAGGAAGCAAGTTCTGTTACCGATCCCCACACGCTGTCCTGGAATGTGCCTTCTCAGGCTCCAGGGGCATAACTTTGGTTTTCCGCATAGCTTCCTGGAATGGCTCTTCCTGACCGATCTTCCGGGAAGGCCAGTCTGGATCCCAGCAGAACGCACTTGGTGAGGTTTGCCTTGGGGGATTCTTCCAGGCTTAACACCCAACCAGGCTGCAGGCCCTGGGAATGGCTCCCAGGCCAGGGCTGGGGACTGATCCCCATGTTCCAGAGCCTGCCCTGGATCCCAGCAGGCCATTCCCAGGCAAGGGGCACACCCGTAGCCTGTGCTTTTTCCCGTGAGATGAATGCAGGTAGAGGATGGGCAGTGGGCCGGCCAACACGTGAGGGTCAACCCACCCCCCTGTGTCCGTGGAGAAGGAGGCAGAGCCTTCTGGGAGCCCACAGTCACAGGATGGATGAGCCCATGGATCCCAGTAGTCAGGAAAGAACCCATGTCCACGGCCCCCGCTGCCTGTGGCCGGGAGAGCCCTGGCAGTTTGCAGTCGCCTCCGGCTCCTCTGGGGGCAGCCACAGCAGGGACAGACGTCTAGGTCCAGGGGTGCCCACCTCTCACAGCCCCTGAGCTGCACATGTCCACACTCAGGTCTACTGCTCCATCAGGTGAGCTTTGGCTCAGTCAGTTTGCTGGGAAAGCCACCACAATTTAGCCTAGAGGAGGGGATGGGCTTATTATTTAACCAATTGATTGAGTGATTGATTTGTTTGTTTGGGTTCCTCCCTAATAAATATGTATGGTTTGGAACATCTTATGTATGGCAGGACTGTCTCCTCAGATGTAGTCACTGGGTTTTGAATTTTTTCAGTGCAGCTTCCCCATCCTGCTGCTTTTGCTGGAGTAAAGACTAAATGCATGGCTCTAAGGTGAGCCATGGGAGCAGGTGTTTGGCACAGTGGTGAAGTCCCTGCGTGGACGCTTGCGGCCCACATCCGAGTTTCTAGTTTGAGTTCTGGTTACTCTACTTCAAATCCAGCCTCCCGCTAGTGCAGACCCTGAGGCAGCAGGTGGTGGAGGGCTCAAGTCCTCGAGTCCCTGCTGCCTATGTAGAAGACCCAGATTGAATTCTAGGCTCCTGGCTTTGGCCTGGCCCAGCCCTGGGTGTTACAGGCATTTGAAGAGTGAACCAACGAATGGAAGATCTCTCTCTCTCTCTCCACCTGTCTCTCTGCATTTCAAAAAATTAGTTAAAATAGATGTTTTAAGAAATAAAATGGATTGTCTAATAACATGTTCAGGCATATAAAATGATATCTTCCAGTTGTACAAGTGTACGGGCAGGCAGGAAAGTGGGGGAGGGGGAATAAAGTAAATATTTAATTTTAATTAGATTCCACATTTCTTTTTTTAAAGATTTTATTTATTTATTTGGAAGGTAGAGTTACAGAGAGAGGTGGAGACAGAGAGAGAGGTTTTCTACTCACTAGTTCACCCCCCACATGGCCACAACAACCAGGGCTATGGCAGGCTGAGCCAGGAGCCAGGAGCTTCCTCCAGGTCTCCCGCGTGGGTGTAGAGGCTCAAGGACTTGGTCCATCTTCTGCTGCATTCCCAGGTACATTAGCTGGGAGCTGGATGGAAAGTGGGGCAGCCAGGACTCGAACTGGCACCCAAATGGAATGCTGGCACTGCAGGCGAGGGCAGGTTAAGACCTGCTACACCACAGTGCTGGCTTCCACATTTCTTTTTTGATATTTATACCAGTGGCCTTAAGATATTGGCCCCAGACAAAGTTGAACACTGCTAGACGCCTCCTCAGAGCCCAGACATTCATTTACTGTACCCTACAGAAGCAGAAGGTGCTGGCTCAGCTGCAGGGGCTGATTTACTGAGTGGGGGGGGCAGCCTGGTGGACCCCCCTCATATGCAGAGCACCACTGCCCTACCCCCACACTGCGCCTGCACTGCCTCCCGTGTTGAGACCACAGCCCTCTGGGGCCTGGGCTAGGCTCAGCCACACAGGTATCACCTCTCCCCACATCGATTCAGGGCTTGGGCACACAGAAAGAGGCATTGCTCCCGAGGCCCCCACCCCGAGGCCCCGGCCTAGGAGTCAGCCCCTGCTGACTGACTGCTCTGCCATTTTCCCTCTCTCTTTCTCTCTTTCTCTCTCTCTCTCTCTCTCTCTCTCTCTTTCTTTCTTGGTCTCCCAGGCTGACTGGAGTATAAACAGGCTGTCTACTATGATGGTTTGCTTGGGCTGTATCTCCTAGGCAACAAACAGCCATTAAAGTCCTATAACAGAGAAGTGGCTCAAGCCTATCTATGTCCCAGGAAGTAATTCTGGCTATAATGTGACAGATTGATTTGGGAGAGACTGAATGATGGACGATTGATTAGAAAACTATGTCATGGTTCGAAGGAGATATGAGAAGGCCTGACAGGGTGGACTCAAGAGATTTTTCTAAGATAGAATTAGAATCCAGCTCTAGCTTCTGGAGAGCAAAGTGACAAGGAGGGTGGAACTCAGATCAGTACGACTGGAGTGAGACTAAGCTTGACTTTCAAGTGGATTTTCATCCAAAGCAGCCCTTACACTTGGACACTAAACATAATTCACCGATGGCTGTTGGCTCAATAATGACAGTTAGTGAATTAGAGTTGACTGCCCTGTATGGTTTAGATAGACATGCAGGGATTTGGCCTGATGGGTAAGACACACGTTAGGGTACCCACATCCCAATGGGAGTCCCAGCTTCACTCCCAAACTAGCTTCCTGCTAATGCATACACTGGGGCACAGCAGGTGATGCTCAAGTACTTGGGTCCCTGTCGCCCTGTCACCCAGATTGGCTTCCTAACTCCTGGCTTCAGCCTGGTCCTACTCCAGATGCTGGGGCATTTGGAGTGCAAACCAGCACGTGAGAGCACTTTCTCCCCCACCCCCAAAAGAAACAAAGAAAAAAATTTTAGAGAAATTAGTTTTGGGGCTGTCATTGTGGTATGGTGGATTAAGCTGTGGTCTGTGGCTCCGGCATCCCATATATGCTCCAGTTTGGGTCCTGGCTGCTCCGCTTTCAATCCAGCTCCCTGCTAATGTGCCTGGGAAGGCAGCAGAGAATGGTCCATGTCCTCAGGCCCCTGTCCCCACATAGGACACTCCGAGGAAGCTGTTGCCCCAGCCCTGGCCATTGTGACCTTTTGGGGAGTGATCCAACTGATAGAAGATTAATCTCTCTCTCTGTTTCTCCCTCTCTCTGTAATTCTGACTTTCCAATACATAAATAAATATTTTTTAAAAAAAGAAATTTGCTGGTGCCGCGGCTCACTAAGCTAATCCTCTGCCTTGCAGCACCGGCACACCAGGTTCTAGTCCCGGTCGGATTCTGTCCCTGTTGCCCCTCTTCCAGGCCAGCTCTCTGCTGTGGCCAGGGAGTGCAGTGGAGGATGGCCCAAGTGCTTGGGCCCTGCACCCCATGGGAGACCAGGATAAGCACCTGGCTCCTGCCATCGGATCAGGGTGGTACGCTGGCCGCAGCATGCCAGCGGCCATTGGAGGGTGAACCAACAGCAAAGGAAGACCTTTCTCTCTGTCTCTCTCTCTCACTGCCCACTCTGCCTGTCAAAAAGAAAAAAAAAGAAATTTATTTTGGTGCAAATAATTTTGAAATCCATGCATAAAAAGTTAGTGGAAAATGTGTACAATCAACAAACTATACAAATTTCCAAAGTCTTTTGAACCAAAGTATAACTTACCTTTTAATTCCATTTTCCCACACACTTTTTGAAGTACCTGCAGATAATAGGTATATTGTTTTTCCTTTATACAGAGTGCACTCTTACAAATGCATGAGTCAAGTGTGCATCTTCACATCCTTAGTATATAATCAGGCCCACTGCATACGGCCTCACAGGTAGCACACTGCACAGCTCCAGGGGGAGCATTAGGTCACCTTGCAAATCTGCCATATGTCCCACTCATCCTTCAACTCAACATGTTAATGAACTGCTGCTTTCAGTAACAAATAAAGAGGGCGTTTAGAATGGAAATGTGATAGACCTGAAAGAATTGGTCACCTGATGGGACCTCTTCCCAGTCCAGATTGTTAGTGTGAGATGTGTATTAGGAGGGGGAGGGGGTTCCTTTTCATGTTGAAAATGAGCGCTTTCTCCCTTCTTAATGGACTCCAGAGAACCTGCTCTGGCCACGATGGGAGTATCAAGCCTTTTGTTGGCGGCTGTGATCTGGGGCCTCCAAGTGCCTGGTGTGTCCCATACCGTGATGCCTGGCCTTATTCAGAGTGAGAAAAGCCGAGTGACAATGGACTCAGCCACTAGAAAGGATCAGTCCCCAGAGGCAGATGAAGAAAATCGAATCCCTTGTGTCGTTTCCCCACAATTGTAATTTGCTTTAAACCTGTGTGGATTTCACTCCCATGCTTCAGGGGAATCAGCTCCCAATGTGATGGCCGCGGCTGGCATCATGGTGCAGCGGGTTAAGCCATCGCCTGCAACGCCAGCATCCCGTGTGAGAACTGGTTCGATTCCCAGGTGCTCCACATTGATCCAGCTCTCTGCTAATATATCTGGGATAACAGCAGATGGTGGCCCAAGGACTTGGGCTCCTCCCAACTACATGGGAGATCCAGATGGAGATCCAGGCTCTTGGCTTTGGCCTGGCCTAGCCCCAGCGATTGCATCCATTTGGGGAATAAACCAGTGGTGGAAGATCTCTGTCTCTCCTTCTGTCTCTGTAAATCTGCCTATCAAATGAGTAAATCTTTAAAAAACAAAACATGCTAGCCCAGACGTACTTTTGGCTTGCTCTCAGCCATGCCTGCGTGGCTGTGTTTCTAAACCATCACAGTGTTTCTCAGCACTCCAGGACTCAGCCTGATGGATGCAGGACGCTCTGTAGAGTATGTCAGAGCCCAGTGTCTCCCTGGATGTCCCACTGCCAAGGCCTCATGCAATGGATAGAACCCTTGTTGAATTTTGGAGCAGTCCAGACGACTTGGCATTGTAGACGGTCGCCAGATACTCTGTCCCCAGCCGTGGTCTGGAGTGGGGCCTGGGCCAGGGCAGGCAGCCTGCAAAGATCTGCTTCCTTCCGTGCCTTTTCGTCTAGTGGAAACGTGTAGGCTTCCTCCTCCAAGGCTGTGCATTTATTTTACAGACTGTTCGAAGGGAAATCTATCGCTTACCGTCTTCCTCCCTCTCTGGGAGTGTTTATTGTGACTGGAAATCACTCGTGTCCTCATGGCTGTGGCTTTCTCCCCCACTCTCTGTGCCCCTGTGTTCAACAGCCCCCATGGGCAAATAAACAGAAAAGGGGGAAGCCGTAGAACAGGGGGCGAAGCTGAACCTCGATCGCACGGTGCTTTCTTGCCTCGCGCCTGGAGGGAGGCCAGGAGGCCAGCGGTGGCCTGTGCCCGTGCAGGCTCGGGGACTCTGCAGGCGGTGAGGCTGCCGGCCCTGGTTCACCTGGGCTCCGTGGTGACTGTTCCTGTGTGAGAGGAGATTTTGAGCTGCTCTAAACTTGCTTAAAACCTAAAAGCCCAGAAACAAGGCTGAGAAACGTGTGCATTTTGGATATCAGACATTTACAAAATTCAGCTGCAAAGCTAATCACACCTTCCCGTGTGTTGTCACAATAGAGGAGACTGACTGGCCATCAAAACCTTTGAACCTGATCTTAGAGGGGCAGAGCCAGGCGGGGACCCAGCGATGGACACAGGGGAACTTTAGAAAGTTCAGTTTTTTTAAAAATCCGTAGGTGATGTTTTCATAGGATGTGTTTCCCGTGAGCTTTTAGAAGTAGGCTTGTATTCTCTGCCACCCGCCCCAACAATGGAACCTCTCATTTCACAGTTGAAGGAAACGTGGGCTTCCATGTTCTAGTTCTGGTCCTGGGGATAGCAGCTCATCAGTCATTGTTTTGTTACTCCTCTGTCTCAGACAAGTGATCTCTTTATGTAAATCTCTTCAGTTTCAAAGAATAAAAGAATTTAAAAGAATAAAAGAAAGGCACACAAATCAAGTGTAAGGCTAAATGAATGACTGTCGGCCAACACAACCCAAGGCAAGCCAGGGAGCAGAACCTGACTTCCCGTTCCAGAGCCCCTGCTGCTTGCGCCCCACCCACCCCTCAGCATAGTCCCCGCCCCCCCGCCCCCCCCCCCCCCCCCCGCCACCAGCTACTCTTCTGGCTCTCTATGGTCATCTTTCACTTTCTTGTATTTTCATAGTTTTCTCCCCAAACATGCATCCCTGGCTCCAATAGGGGATGCATCATCTTAACCCTGGGCTAAATGCCCAGCCCCCACTCTCAGCCTGCTGAGGACCCCCTGTATAAGCACTGCATTACTTATGATCATCTGGAGTTTGGACAAAGAGTTAGAAAACAGATCATAGCCCTGTGATGAAAGCAGAGCAAAATCATGTGCGAGCTTGGTGGGAAAAGCAAAGGTCTGGTGTTCGGGACGCTGTGCGTAGGGGGGCTACGTTGGGTGTGCTAGGTAAGCCTGAGTCCTTGGCTGAAAAACAAAGATGTGTGAAAACAATATCCTCAGGAAATATCAAATACAATTGCATTCACGTGTGGGCCCTAAGACTTTTAATTGTGTTGCTTGATAATGTATCAGCCTCAGTGATTATAGCTACAATGGTCGATACTTGCAGAATATCTTTTGGTTGATGAAGCACTTTCACGGCAACTATTCCATTTGCTTTTTTATTTATTTATTTATTTATTTATTTATTTTTGACAGGCAGAGTGGACAGTGAGAGAGAGAGAGACAGGGAGAAAGGTCTTCCTTTTGCCGTTGGTTCACCCTCCGATGGCCACCGCGGCTGGCGCGCTGTAGCTGGCGCACTGTGCTGATCCGAAGCCAGGAGCCAGGTGTTTCTCCTGGTCTCCCATGTGGTGCAGGGCCCAAGCACTTGGGCCATCCTCCACTGCACTCCCTGGCCACAGCAGAGAGCTGGCCTGGAAGAGGGGCAACCGGGACAGAATCCGGTGCCCCGACTGGGACTAGAATCCGGTGTGCCAGCGCTGCTAGGCGGAGGATTAGCCTATTGAGCCACGGCGCCGGCTACCATTTGATTCTTAATAGAATAAAAATCATGCCCTATTTCTCCTGCTTTCAACATGCACTAGTGTCCTTGCCTTACCCATCACCAGTAGTGAAGGTGAACTTGTTAAAACCTTGTTATTTGTTCAGCTCTGTCATATAGGATGGTGAAGAAACACAAAGCATAAACACTCATTTGTTTTTCTTTTTTTTTTTTTTGTTAAGATTTATTTTATTTTATTTGAAAGGCAGAGTTACAGAGAGAGAGGGAGGCACAGACAGATGGAGAGAGAGAAAAGAGAGAGAGAGAGAGAGAGAAAGAAAGAAAGAAAGAGAGAGAGAGAGAGAGAGAGAGAGAGAGAATCTTCCATTTGCTGGTTCACTCCCCAAATGGCTTCAACAGCTAGAGTGTGGCCCTGCTGTAGCCAGGATCCTGAAACAACATCCGGGTCTCCTACGTGGGTGCCGGGCCCAAGCACGTGGCCGTCTTCTGCTGCTTTCCCATGTGCATTAGCAGGGAGCTGGATCGGAAGCAGAGCAGCTGGGACTCAGCACTCATATGGATGCTGGTGTTGCAGGCGGTGGCTTAACCTGCTGAGCCACAATGCTGCCCCCCGAGTTGTTATTTTTCTATATGCTTCTAAGGCTGTTTATTGAGTATTGTATTCAATTCTTGTCACTATATTTGTAAGTGTACATGGAAACTATGAATTAATAATACATAAAATAATCTTTTAAAAAATTCTTCATTTGAAAGGCTCAGCAACAGAGAAGGAGGGGGCGGAGAGAGAGAGAGATTGATTTTCCATTTGCGGGTTCACTCTCCATTTGCCTACTTGTCCAGTTCTGGGACAGACTGAAGCCAGGAGCTTGGGACGCCATGCAGGTCTCCCAGTGGGAGGCAGGCCCACAGGTACCCGGTCACCTTCCACTGCCTTCTCAGTCTCGTTAGCAGGGGGCTGGGGCCAGCGCTGTGATATAGTGGGTAAAGCCAGTGCCTGTGACACTGGGATCCCTGATGGGCGCCAGGTCATGTCCCGGCTGCTCCACTTCTGACCCAGCTCCCTGCTAATGGTCTGGGTAAAGGAACAGAAGACGGCCCAACTGTGTGTGCCCCTGCCACCCAGATGAAGCTAGGAGTGGATAGGAAGTGGAGTAACTGGGACTTGAACTGGCACTCTGATGTGGGATGCCAGTGACTCAAGCAGTGGTTTGACCCACTGTGCCACAATGCCAGCCCAAAATAATAAATTGACATCATCTCATGTCATTGCCTCTTAAGAACAACAAAACGCAATAACCTCCCTAAAAGCTGTACATAAGAAATTTGTATTCATTAAATAAAAACCTTCAAAAAATGCAATAACCAAGTCACTGAAATAAGATGATGAATTTGTGTGCACTTCAGCTCCTGGTCATTGCATAGCCCGTGTCAGAGGCCACACAGCATGCGTGACACAGGTGACTCCATTAGTAGGTCTTTATTCTCTTGCCTGGAAGCCATTCCTAGAGAGAGCTGAGGAAACGTCTCCATGTGACCACCTAGTGTATTGCCACAAATCCTCAACTGATAGGCATGGTGTCCAGAGTATGTCTAGAGGAAGCTTTGTTAAAACAACAGAAGATTTCAAGCTACTGTTGGCTGGTAAGGGAGATTGCCGTAACCTGCCGTTCCCCAGGAGACTCTCCTCTGGGGATTGAGCTCATCTGAAGCTGCCTCACGTCTGGCTTCCTGCTCCTGGCCTTCCATCCTCCAAGGCGCCCTTGGGTTGTCACAACAGTGGACTGTGGGAAGAGATTCCTTCCTGACCCCACCGTGCTTGTGGATGGTCTAGCGATTAGGCTGGACGTGGGGTTCCATCTCGTTATGGTTTAACCCACTCTTCTCGAGGCTGCAAACACAGAGCTTGTTGTTCTTGTTGTGTCTCCTTGTGGAGGTGCCCACCCTTCTAGCCCAGGCTAGAAGGCCTGGGAAGGCAGCAGAAGATGGCTCAAATGCTTGGACCCCTGCTCCCACGTGGGAGACCCAGAAGACGCTCCTGGCTCCTGGCTTCAGCCTGGCTCAGCCCTAACCATTGCAACCATTTGGGGAATGAACCAGTGGATGGAAGATCTCTCTCTCTCTCTCGCTGTCTCTGTGTGTGTATGTCTGCCTGTCTTTCAGAGTTACACAGAGAGAGGACAGGCAGAGAGAGAGAGAGAGAGAGAGAGAGAGAGAGAGAGAGGTCTTCCATCCACTGCGCTGATCCGAAGCCAGGAGCCAGGAGCTTCTTCCAGGTCTCCCACATGGGTGCAGGAGTCCAAAGACTTGGACCATCTTCTACTGCTTTTCCAGGCCATAACAGACAACTGGATTGGAAGAAGAGCAGGCGGGACTAGAACAGGTGCCCTTGTGGGATGCCAGGGCTTCAGGCCAGGGTGTTAACCGGCTGCACCACAGTGCTGGCCCCCTAAATCTTTTTGAAAAGGCATTATTCGGCTGGCACCGCAGCTCACTAGGCTAATCCTCCGTCTTGCGGCGCCGGCACACCTGGTTCTAGTCCTGGTTGGGGCGCCGGATTCTGTCCTGGTTGCCCCTCTTGCAGGCCAGCTCTCTGCTGTGGCCCGGGAGTGCAGTGGAGGATGGCCCAAGTGCTTGGGCCCTGCACCCCATGGGAGACCAGGAGAAGCACCTGGCTGCTGCCATCGGATCAGCGCAGTGCGCCGGCCGCAGCACGCCGGCCGCGGCAGCCATTGGAGGGTGAACCGACGGAAAAGGAAGACCTTTCTCTCTGTCTCTCTCTCTCACTGTCCACTCTGCCTGTCAAAAAATAAAAAAAATAAATAAAAAAAAAAAAAAAAGAAAAGGCATTATTCTAAATCCATGAACCTAAATTAAGTCTGATGAACTTCTGCCTTGACCGGCAACTGGCTGCTAGACTGTGGGAGGGGTAGCCTTTGGGATCTCGTTTCTTTACTTATGAAAAGGAACATCCTATTTATCCAAAAACTTTGTGCTCCTGGAGCAGGCATTTGACACAGCAATTACGTCTCTGCTTGGCATGCCTAGTAGCAGTGCCTGGCTCGTGTCCTGACTACTCCACTTCTGATCTGGCTTCCTGCCGGTGCACATGTTGTGAGACAGCAGGTTATGGGTCAAGTACTGGGAGCCCTGCCACCCACGTGGTAGATCCTGGTTGAGCCCAGCCTCCTGACTTTGGTCTGGCCCAGCCCTGGCTGTTGTGGGGTGAACCAGATGATGGAAGATCTCTCTCTCTATGTCTCTAATTTACATCTCTGCCTTTCAAATAAAATGAAGATAAATAAATAAAATTTTTAAAAAGTCTGCATCCCAAACGTGAACTTTGGAGTCTTTTGTATTAACCAACAAGAAGATAACAGCCCAATAAGAACAGCCTCAGCCACAGTGTCTGAATCAATACAGTGCCTACGACCTTTGCTTTTATAACCGTGTCTTGCTAGTATCAGCCGAGTATCCCTTATCCAAAACGCGTGGGACCTCAAGCTTTTCAGAGTTGGGACTTGTTTGGATTTTGAACTTTTGTACAGACTTTACTGGTTGAGCATCGAATCTAAAAATCCCAGATGCTCCAAAGTACAAGACCTTGTGAGTGGAAGTTGCAGTACGGGTTTCAGTTGTTCAGCTTAGAACGCTCCAGTCGTTGGCTCCAGCCTGCGGGATGGGTGAGCTCCGCTAAGCCAGGAAGAGTCCAGTTAGCGGCTGCCTGTGTAAACGAGCCCTCGGCAGCCAAGCCTCGGCGTGCATCATCACCGGAGTTTGCTCTGGCTTGTACTTCATCCTGGCTGTGAAATAGCACTTTTGTTATGAGCTCTGAGCTGAGAGCTAGCACGGAGTCATTGAACGAGCCTGTTTGTTGTTTTCTTCTAGGACAAAACGACTCAGAAGATCATGGTCTTCCAGAAGAATCTGACGTCTTTCCTCTCCAGCCGTCCGGTTTTGTTTAAGAAGGTCAGTAGTGAACCCCATTGGCCCCTGCATCTGCAGCAGTTCCCAGTGAGCAGCTGGCCCGAAGCTTGCAGGGTGATCCAGGCCGCGTCACCCGCACGGGACAGGCCCTGTAACTCCCTGGCATTAACGTCAAGGTTGTCTCGGGTGCAGAGGAGGAGGGAGGTGCTCAGGGTGGTGGCGTTTGCCGTGCAGCTCTCCAGCTCCAGCCTAACGTGGAAGCTTCTCGTTTGTCCTTTGTATCACTGCCGGCACAGAGATTCTGATGGGGAAGACAACGCGGGGGTGGTTCAGCTTGAAAGGCTCAGCTCCCCTAGAGAGATCCACAAAGGACTCTCTTCCCTCTGCTGTCTTCAGAATGCACACTTCCCAGCTTCTGTGCTAACAGGGCCATCAAGTCAGTGCTTGCGCGGTGCGGAGTCACCTGTCAGGAGCCATCTCCTTACCACGCATTCTCTGTCCCTCGTCTTTGGCCCGTCGCATTTGCCCTTCTACCATTCATTCTCCACGTCCTGCTCTAGTGGCACCACGTTCTACCTAGAATAAAGTGCATGTCCCACTGTGTCATTCCCCTGCAAATGCATCTGAAGGGACCCTAACTGAGGGCTTCTGATAGGATCCAGTGTCCAGCATGGCTCCCGAGTCCTGTATGGTCTAAATCCCAAACCCCACTCAGCTGCATTGTTCAATGCCCTTTCCTCTCCTGGCACCCATCATGGGTAGGTCCCTCTGAGCCTTTGCTCTGGCTGTCGCTCCTTCCCCTGTCTGCCTTGCCTGACTCAGCTCACACGTCAGCCCATCTGGGAGCCATTGCACTGGGCTGTGTGCGGGCCCAGGGTCCTAAACACACCTCTGTCCCTGCACTCACCAGTTGCTGGTGCTGCATTTTGACTTGTTCCTCCCTCCTGCTGCACTGGACATCTTCCTTGTTGAGTGACTTCCCCATCCTCGAGGTGCTATAGTGCCATGGTCAAGGGCACAGACCCTGGAGCCTTGCTACCTGGGTTCAGATCCGGTTCTATGATGGTTGGTTATGTGGTAACAGATTCCATCTCCTCCTAGCTCATATTCCTTGTCTGTAAAGCCAGGACAGTGAAAACACCCCCAGTGCAGGGTTTTACATGTGTTAAGTGACACGTGTGGGCTTGTGCCAGGTCAAACTTTAAGTCTTATGTATTGTTAGTGCTTCTCACAAGAAAGATGATGTTAATGACACTGTACTTTCCCCTTGAGGATCAGAGCCACACAAATTGCAACAATGGTTGCAGTTCATGGATTTTCTTCTTGAAAATTTAGATCCCTATGCCGAAGGAAGTCGGATGCAAATATAATATTTTGTGATGTCTTAGGGATTTGTGTTTTTAGATTCATGCATTTGTTTATTTATTTGAAAGACAAAGTGGTAGCATTGGAGGGAGGGAGAGAGACACCGAGAAGGAGAGAGATAGATCTTCTATCTACTGTTGCACTCCCCCAAATGCCTGCAACAGCCAGGACTCAGCCAGGCTGAAGTCAGGAGTGCATAACTCCATCCAGGTGTTCCAAGTGGGTGGCAGGGACCCATGCACTTGGGCCATCTTCCACTGCCTTTCCAGGTACATTAGCAGGGAGCTGGATTGGAAGTGGAGCAGCCAGAACGACAATGGTGCCCATACAGGATGCCCGCATTGCAGGCAGTGGCTTTACCTGCTACACCTAAACGCTGGCCCCAGTTAGTTTTCATTAAGTAGCACAAACCCCAGGCCAGGAAGGCATCATTGCTGCTTTGATTCCAGCTGCTCCCAAGCTTAAAGGTCCTTCGGCGGCGTCCGGAACTCCGGCAGCAATGCAAGTTCCTTTAAGGTCTCCTGGTCCTCTGCCCCTACAGCACCGGTGCCATGTGAAGACGCCCACGGGAAAGGCTCCTTGTAGCTTTCTCTAGAGTTGAAAGACGTGCTGAGGAAGGAGCCTGGAGCCCAGATCGCCCCTACCTGGGGAAGTGTCAGGGCCCGTGGTCCTTGGCCATCTCGTTGACCTTCGCAGAAGTACTTGAACTCAATGGGCACAGTCAGGACAGCCTGAGGTTGTGTCCACTCACAGCACGGCAGCTGCGTCCCTCTGCTGTGGCCTCTGTGTGTACTTGCCCTAGGGGCCTGTGGGCCAGTCTGCTCTCTGGACACTGCCACCTCAGTCAGCATCAGTAGCCAGCCCAGGCTCTGTCTGTGCTCCAGAGGCCCTCGAGGTTCCAGAAATGCTCACACCCAGGCCGGGGCCACTGCCTCCCCTCTGGTGCTCACACAGCGGCTGGCATCACCACCATCAGCCTCCTTCTCTAGGGCTCAGGGGGACCTCAGATACAGAGGAGTCACGTACCCAGAGTCAGGGCCGTTTAAATGTGGACTGTGGGGACCTAGCGCCCGAAGAGACTCGGTTGCATCGTTCAATGCATGGAACTTCGGCAGACACACTCAGGACTAAAGATGATCCCGACATGCCTCATCCGGGGCCTTCGGAGCCACCCAGCAGCCTCCACCAACGAGTAGTCCGCACCTCAGCTTCCCGATGCCTCCTGTGCTTCGTCTGTATTCTTGTCTTTCTGCCGTGGACAACCTCTGCTGTAAGCGCTGTGATGTCTTCTCAGGCCTGGTTCTCCTTCCCTTCTCCCCAGCGTGGTCACTCACCCCTCCTTCCAGAAACTCCAAGCCCTCTCTCGTTTCCCGAGCTCCCAGGCAGATCCTGGCAGGTGCCCTTAGCTAGGCTTATTCTCCTCGCCCTGATGAGCAGATCCGGGGTCACAGCCAGGAGCTCTCACCTGTCCTGTGGGTGGAACGTGTCCTCATCGCAGATCTGAATCCTTAGTCCCAACCCCTCCCCTGAGTTGGAATTGCTGCCTGGACATTTTGGCCTGGGGCTTCCATCTAAGTCTTCCTCTCCTTCTGCCCCACCCCTCATGTCTGTCAGTCACCTGACCTCTTCAGGTAGGGACGACTTTGACCCTTCCATAGCCTTCATCTCCTTGAAGCTGTCACCAAGTTCTTAAATTTTTTGGTAAATTATTTATTTAAGAGGCAGAGACAGAGAGAGACAGAGATCTCCCGTCCTCTGGTTCATTTTCCCAAATGTCTGCAACCACCAGGGCTGGGCTGCAGCCAACGCCAGGAGCTGGGAACTCGATCCTGGTCTCCCACACGTGTGGAAGGAGCCCAGCTCCTTGGGCTGTCACTGTTGCCTCCAGGGGTCTGCATTTGCAGGAAGCTGGAGTTGGGTGTTGAACCCAGATTCTCTGATACAGGACGTGCACATCTTAACCAGCATCGTGGGTGAAATGCCTCCCTGAAAGCGTCCCAAGACCTAATTTTCTTTCCAAAAATTTAGATTCACAATAGCTGCCTCTCTGGATCTGCATTCTGGTACCCTAAGCTTAGATATAAGCAGGGTTATATCCATATCTATCTATATCTATATCTATATCTATATCTATATCTATCTATTATCTATCTATCTGTCTGTCTATCTATCTATCTATCTATCTGCATCTCCCCTCTGCTCAAAAACATGAAGATACTTTTTCTGGCCTAAGTTCCACCTGGTTTCCCGAGGCCCCTATAGGCTGACCCCAGCCTCCTTGCATCTCACCATAGTCCCCACACTGTCTCCAGACACTCATGGGCCCTTGCTCTCTCCGGGGCTCTGGCCTGAGCTCTCAGGGAATCAAAGGATGAGGAAGGCCGGCCTCTTCCTCCAAGACCTGTGCAGTGAGGTGGAGGTTGGAGGCAGAGACCGCAGCCAGCACATGACTCGAATCATACCGTAAGTGCACCTGTTGGGGGCAGGGTGCGTGACACAAGAGCACAGAGAAGAGAGCCCCGGGTTCTGTGCTGCAGCTTCGATGGGGACTTTCCATCAGCTGGAAACGTAGCCTGTGCTTGGGCTGTTTTGCTAACAAGATCCAGAGAATCCATGTGAGGCCATATCAAATGACTCAAAATAATTTTTTGAGTAAAAAAACCCTAAAATTAAAACAGATTGATTTTTGATGCATGTGGAGAGGGGTGCCTCCTTTTTGTTAATTTGGGGGAAGGGTATAACAGTTTGCCTGAATTTTGAAAGAGCTCTTTTAAAGTTTTGAATGGGGGCCGGTGCAGCGGGTTAACGCCCTGGCCTGAAGTGCTGGCATCCCATATGAGCGCCGGTTCGCATCCCGGCTGCTCTACTTCCAATCCAGCTCTCTGCTGTGGCCCGAGAAAGCAGTGGAAGATGGCCTAAGTGCTTGGGTCCCTGCACCCATATGAGAGGCCTGGAGGAAGCTCCTGGCTCCTGGCTTCGGATCGGCGCAGACCCAGTTATTGTGGCCAATTGGGGATTGAACCAGCTGATGGAGGACCTCTCTCTCTCTCTCTGTCTCTCTAGCTCTCTCTCTGCCTCTCCTCTCTCTGTGTAACTCTGACATACAAATAAATAAATCTTAAAAAAAATAAAAGTTTTGAGTGGGGGAGGAGCTGTGGTGTTGTGGCACATCAGGTTAAGTCACTGCTTGCAACACACCCCATATGAGCACCAGTTCGAGTCCTAGCTGCTCTTCTCCCAATACAGCTGCCTGATAATGTACCCAGGAGGACAGCAGATGATGGCCCAAGTACTTGGGGCCATGCCACTCACATGGCAGACCTGGATGGAGTTCCTGGCTCGTGGCTTTAGCCTGGCCCAGACCTGACTATTGTGGGCATCTGGGGAGTGAACCAGCAGATAGAAGTTGTCTGTCTCTCTTTCTCTGCCTCTCAGATAGATAAATAATCCAATAGGAATTCTACTGAATTTTTATATGAACATTAAAGTTCAGTGCCTGACTCCTCCCTCGGTGGAGAGGAAAGTTGGCTGGTTTGGTCAAAGGCATAACGAAGGGCTGGTTTCGGGATGAAGAAATCCACAGTCTCACTCTCATTTCAGGAGCACCATTCGGCTGCTCCCTGTATGACCTCCCCAGAGGGAGTGCCAGGGAAACCCTCTGTGAACGGGAGCCCCGGGTGAAGAGCTCCATCAGGACACCTCCTTCCCTGTGGGGTTTCATGGCCTGAGCCCATGGTCGGATTCAGGAGACTTTGCTGTGTCTGGATAAGAGGAAAGCTGCTCTGTGGCCTTGAACTTGTATTGTCTGGATGATTCCTCCCTCCGTGACTTCCTCATGGTGTTAGTGGTTGTGTTTTATTGCCTTGTTGTGAGATCCAGCCTCCTAATTTGCACCATAAAATTATAGAAGGGAAACAGTTGGGCAGACATTTTCACAGGTGCCAAACTCACATTGCAAGCATGTACACATACACACACACAGACACACACGTGTGTGTGCACATACAAATACACAGGTACACATGTCCCTTTTGTTTTCTCTTTGGACTCAGAGTGAGGTTTCAGGAGGGTCACTTTGGGGCAGTTTCTTCGTGTCAGCCACCTGCCCTACGGCAGCCCCTTATTGACTTCTCCCTCACCTGAACATGTGATCCAAGGGAGATAAGCAAGTGTGAACCCCCTGCACACCAGACCTTGCAAATTCACATCCGCACCCTTGCTCACAATCCCCCCCACCACACACACAGACACACACCGAGTGTGCATGCACTCACAGACTCAACAGTTTGCAAAACACTCTCCTAAATCACAGTAAATGTCTTGGAGGGGATAGGGGGTCCTGGCTGCAGAAGAGACTGTCCAGAGGCACATCTTGCATGAATTCTGGATGCCTCTTTGTCTCTGCACTTTATTCTCCTTCTCCTTTCATTTCTATCCATTGGTTCACACCTGAAATGGCTTCAATGGCCAGGGCTGGGCCAGGCTGAAGCCAGGAGCTTCTTCCAGGTCTCCCATGTGGGTGGGGGATCCAAACACTTGAGCCAGCTTCCACTGCTTTCCCAAGTGCATTAGCAGGAAATGAATGAGAAGCAGAGCAGCCAGATTCGAACCAGCACTCTGATAGGGGATACTGGCACTGCAGTGGGCGGCTTAACCAGCTGTGCCACAATGCCAGTCCCAGGGTCCAAGCCTTCAATCGACATGTGCCTCTATCACATTAGAGCTATCTTAGATTGTCTGTCACACACACCTGAAACCTGAGCCATCTGGAAGGTTCTGGAACAGAGTCCGACACCTAACCTCCTCCCCTCCCCGCCATGCCTCACTGCCTCAGCCCCTGTTTAAGCAGTCACAGGGGTTCCTCTGGGGCCCCAGGTGGAGGAAGAGGCTCTCACACTCTGTCTTCCCACACCTACACCTGCAGTTCTGCTTTTGACACTGATGTTTTTGTGCTTGAAATCTAAATACAACCTGCTGCCTTTTTTCCTCCCTGTTCGTTCCCTTCTTACCTTCTTACAGTACAGCTTCTACCCTCTCCCTTCGACTGAAGATACTCTTTAATTTTTTTTTAATTTTTTTTTTTTTTTTTGACAGGCAGAGTGGACAGTGAGAGAGAGAGAGACAGAGAGAAAGGTCTTCCTTTTGCCGTTGGTTCACCCTCCAATGGCCGCCGCAGACGGCGCGCTGCGGCCGGCGCACCGTGCTCGTCTGATGGCAGGAGCCAGGAGCCAGGTGCTTTTCCTGGTCTCCCATGGGGTGCAGGCCCCAAGCACCTGGGCCATCCTCCACTGCACTCCCGGGCCACAGCAGAGGGCTGGCCTGGAAGAGGGGCAACTGGGACAGAATCCGGCGCCCCGACCGGGACTAGAACCCGGTGTGCCGGCGCCGCAAGGCGGAGGATTAGCCTGTTGAGCCACAGCGCCGGCCTGAAGATACTCTTTAAAACAACGTTTATTTATTTTTCATCCACTTGAAAGGAAGAGGGAGAGAGATCAGTCTTCCATCCTGGAATTCCCCACCTCTCTGGAGAGTTCCCCTCCTCATTTGAGGACATTCCACAGGGACCAGCAGACCCTGGGGTCTCCAGCCCGTCTTAGAGGACCTCGTCTGCCACCCTGTCCTCTGGAGGGAGAGACACATCCCCCGTCCCCAGACTGAAAGACGGAGAGGTCGTCCTCCTGCCAGTCCAGCCGTCCTGTCCGACGTGCTGCAGCTCTCTTCACCGCCAGCACCAGTAACACAGGTCTCCAGCACACCAGTGTTTCCCCCACACTCTTTAGATCTTGAGTGTTAGCAAAAGATGCTTGCACATGCTCCCCTAAAATGTAAGCTTGAAATACAATTCACTCTCCTGATTTCTAGTTGTTTGCATATCATATTATCTTCCTATTAAGCTAGTATGTTCAATTTAAACACACACACACACACACACACACACACACACAAACTGGGGCCAGCATTGTGGTGCAGCAGGTTTAGCTGTCGCCTACAATGCCGACATCCCACATCAGAGTGTTGGTTCCAGTCCCAGCTGCTCCACTTCCGATCCAGCTCCCCACTAATGCACCTGGGAAAGCAGCAGAAAATGGCCCAATACCTGGGCCTCTACCACCCACATGGGGGCCAGGATGGGGTTCCTGGCTCCTGGCTTTGCACTGACCCAGCCCATTCCTGGCTATTACAGCCCTTTGGCTGCTGAACCAACAGATAAAAGATTCTTTGTCTCTTTCTCCTTCTCCTCTCTCTCTCTCCCTATCTCAGTAACTCTGCCTTTCAAAGAAATAAACTTTTTTTTTTTTTAAATGCAAACTAGAAAGTCAAAAAGATGAGATTTTAAATAGTAAATGCAAATCAGAGCTCAGATTTTCTCACCATGTCCAGCGGTGGTGTCCAGCTGACCTGGGAGGACACACCCAGCAGGGGCCGGCACAGCGACAGTTTCCCAGGGGCTCTGCCTGCCGCCTGGCTTCCGCTTCCCTTCTCGTCTGCAACCACAGCCTCTCTGTTAAGCCTTATAGGACTTCTCCCTTGCTCAGAAACCTCTGGTGCTCTGGGTTGCCCAGTAGAGGACAAGCCCAACTCCCATCACCCTCCGGGGCACTCCTCACCTCCACACGACCTGCTCCAAGCCTTTGTTCCTCCCAACACCCTGCCTCTGCCTGTCCAGATCTGGGGCCTCAGCTACTCGAGTGTAAGTGTAGCTCACCGCGGACCAACTGAGCCGTCCACGCTAACATGCTGACCTGTCCCTCCTCCTGCTCCCTCTGAGCCTGTGGCACGTGGCCGCCTGCTGCGTGGCAGCGCTCCTTGACACTCCCAGAAGCTGTTTCAGCTCTTTCCCTGGGAAGTGACTGAACTGCAAATTAATCCCTGTCTCCCAGAGCACAAGGTGCAGGTTCCTTCTTCATGCAGAGTGTTGAGGTGGATTAGTTCTGAGATGAGGAGCGTGGACCCCACAGACCTCAGGAGTTGGGTGAAAGCAGCCAGAGGCGAGCAACCCACAGACTCATTTATTTCAGTTAGTACAGCAGCCTAAATAGCCAAGGCAGCCAATCCAGTCAAGAGTCGGTCTATGCCCTAACCAATCACACCCTGTTGCTAGGCAGTTTCCAAAGCCATCCAATCACAGCCTGTTGCCAGGCAGTTTCCATTGCCAGTGGCCATCTTGGCATGGCTTTCTCATTCCACCACACCATAGCCTTCTCCGGAGCGTAGGCTTTGAGTCTGAGCTCTGTCACCGTGGGGCTTCTCCTCCCTCCTCCTAGCACAACACAGGGGTCAGGGCCAGCCAAGCCTTCTCAGTGGTTAGGTTTGGGCAGAGACAGTCCTGGAGGCCACAGAGCTGGGACACAGCCTAACTTGCTGGCCACATATGTACGCGCGGACTTGATGTATTTGTGACAGGCAGCAAGCTGGCACATCCCCAAACCTACCGTAGCTCTGTTCCTTGCAGATGGCATCTCCCGCAAGTTGGTAATTTATTCTCCTAAAGATGTAATCGAAGCAAAGTTGGCTGCTTATTGAAAAGCATGCTTTTGACTGCCAACTCAGATTACCTTAAATTAATGTTGACGCATGCAAGATTTATTAGCCAAGCATCCATCTCTTTAGTGCCTGACGGGGCCGGGACATGCGCGTAAATCATCCACATGACAATTTCCTGGACTGAGCACTTGGCATTTACCTTCCACAAATCAATGCACCCATTCACAGATGGCAGATTCAGGACGCGGAGGACAATTCGAGGTGACGCACCCTCAGGAAGCGAACAACTTAGACGGAGAAAAGGCCACGAGGCAGGAGCTCCTTCTGCAGCTCCTTGATTCTCCTTTGGAACTCAGCGGTGGGTGCTGACCTGGGAGTACGAAAACAGAGGAGGAGATGCAGCTAACAACGCTTCCTGAACCTCACCCCGTTCTCAGAGCTGCTTGTGGGACCAGGCCATCGCTGGGGACATCGTCACTGAAATGTGCTTTGCTCTGGGAAGTGAACGGGTGCAGATCGTAAATTAATTTCTCCGTCCGCAGTAGAAGGGGGCTGCCCAAGAAATTGTTTAATATGTAAGCGACATTTTTTTTCTTGTTTACACGGTAAACTTGGCAGACTCCGTGAACGTCATGGCTGTGTTTAGAGTCCAAAAGTCGTTCCTTAGCGTATATGACATGTATAATACGGCTCAGTGTCCTGAGCCAAGATTATCTCGCTAGCATCTGTGGGGCGTTGTGCAGTGGGGGAGGAGAAGAGCGGATCCCCTGGGTGACAGTGCCTGTCCTGGCTACCACTGGCTGCTCACACCGAGTGGAATTGCAACTGCCCGACCAAAGGGGTAGTTACCGACTTCTCTGTTTCTCTGTGCTTTCTCAAAAAAAAAAAAAAAAAAATTTCCTACATTTCTTTCACTGAAAGCAATGAGCCAAGTCGGAGAGAGTGACAGACTTGGGGAATGGCCAGTGCTGTCCACAGAAATCTTTGCTGGTTAATGTATTTCTTTGAGATTTTCTGATCCTTTGATTTTCAAAAGCAATCCACACACACACACACACACACACACACACACACAAAAAGGAGGAGGAAGGAATGGAGGGCGGAGAGAAAGAGAATAAAAGAAAAAGGCAAAGAGGAAGGGAGGGAGGGAGAAGCAAGGTATGTGTTGTGGGGCAGAGATGGGGTGGGGGATACAGAGAGAGAGAGAGAGAGCCTGAGACAGAGAGAGGTAGAGCAAGAACGAGAGAGAGAGAGAGAGAGAGAGAGAGACTTCCTACCCCATTTCCCAGCTGCCTCTCTGAGCAAAGTTTAGCTCAGGACATGGTTGGTCTGTCCAGCCTCCACCTTCCACTGTGGCTCTTGGCAGGGGCAGCTGGGACCACTACAGATGGCACCAGGGAGGGACGCAGCAGCTGGCCTTGTTTCTCCTGGCCTTCTGTGAGGCCTGGGTAGGGAATGCCCACGCTGGGTGCCAAGTCAAGCATTTCCATAGCCTGAGTCACACAGACAGAGCTTTACTTTGTGAATACAAAGCAGGCAACTAAGGGAACCAAAAGCCAATCCCGGAAGGCGATAAAACGATCGTTGCAATGAGCCGTTGTGTGAACTCAGGGTAATTGTCCGCACCGCTGCTCTGTGCTTGTGTTTTGTACGAGTACCGTGCGAACTTCGAAGGAGTTGGCTAATGTAACTCCCTTCTCGCTGTTTTCTTTAAGCTTTGCTTGGAAGAATATTGGTAGAAAATCAGTACAAGGCTTGGAAAGTCTGTGTTCATCATTGGAGTTTAATTAAAATACACTGAGCCTCACAGAAACGTGTGGTTTGGATTAATGGAAAACTGGGAATTCAGAGTCTAGACCGATCCTGGGAAGAAAGACCCAATTTCCTCTGTTGTATTTTGTGCCTTCCCATTCTGCAGACTTCTGGTTGACTTGCTCTTTGTTTTTTAAAGATTTTATTTATTTGCGAGGCAGACTTACAGACACAGAGAGGAAGAGACAGAGAGAAAGGTCTTCTATCTACTAGTTCACTCCCCAAGTGGCCAAAATGGCTGGAGCTGAGCTGATCCAAAGCCAGGAGCCAGGAGCTTCTTCCAGGTCTCCCACATGGGTGCAGGAGTCCAAAGACTTGGACCATCTTCTACTGCTTTCCCAGGCCATAAGCAGGCAGCTGGATCGGAAATGGAGCTGCCAGGACACGAACTGGCACCATATGGGATGCCAGCGCCGCAGGCAGAGGCTTAGCCCACTATGCCACAGCACCAGCCCAGGATGACTCATTCTTTAACATACCAGGGACTTCTTAGGTTTATCTGAAAAGCAGACTCACACAGAGAGAGGGAAGGAGAGATAGAAATAGAGATCTTCCATCACTGATTCACTCCTTACATGGTCACAACATTCGGGGCTGGGCCAGGCCAAAACCAGGAGCCAGGAGCTTCTTCTAGATCTCCCATGTGAGTGCAGGGGCCCAAGCACTTTTGGGCCACCTTCCTCTGCTTTCCCAAGCATATTAGCAGGGAGTTGGATGGGAAGTGGAGCAGTTGGGACTCGAACTGGTGGCCATATTGGGATGCTGGTGCTGCAGGCACAACCCCGACCCCGGGACTGACCAGTTTTATGCTGTTCTTCACCTATACAGAGTTATCTGTACAGTTATCCGAACAGTCACACCGTTTCATATTCTTCTCTATCAGATTCACTTCAAAACATCATTGTCATGCACTCTCGGCGAGGGTCTTCAAAAACCTCATGGAAAATGCATGTTTGGGAAAAATCTATGCATGCATTTCAAAATGTCTTGCACCAAAATAAATGTATTGTTTCAATTCCACTTTTCCATAAGCTTTTTGAAGTATCATTGCGTTTCTAATGGTGAGGAAGCAGAGGTATTCCTCAGTGTGTGATGCACGCTCATCCCTCCCACCCTGCAATGTCTCAACACTTGCAGGTCAGTGACTTGTGCCCCCCACTGGCGCTCCCTGGAAAGGAGCTGGGCTGGGCTGGGCTGGGCTGGGCTGGGCTGAGCTGAGGCCCCCTCCTTGTAATCCCCTGGATGTGTTTGTAAAACTTTAGATTCTTCACCCTCTCTTTAGACTCGCAGAATTAGACTCTCAGGAGTTGGGGCCAGAAATAATGCATTTTTATAATAAAGCATTTTCCTCCCCTCTCTGTCCAGTCCCTTTTTGTGCAGAATACAGATTAAGAGCGTTGTTTTCAGCGGGTTCTTGTTAAAAAGCAGCGCAAAGGCAATCAATCAATTGGTCAAAGTAGACAAATTCCATGCCGCGTCTGGGACTGGAGGGCTGCTGCGTTTGCTCTCCCATAGATGTCCCCTGCACAGAGCAGCGAGCAGTGACATCATGGTGCTTTTCCATGTTCAGCCAGCTGTGCCAGATCATTGGAGTTTTCTGATCTTGCTTTCCTCATCTGCAAAGTGAGAGGTTGACTGTAATGATCTGTGAGCACTTTTATTTTCCTTCAAACTCCACGCAGCTCGGGGCCTGGCTTGTGGCACAGCAAGTTCAGCCATCACCTGTGATGCCTGCCCACATCAGCGAATGGGAGACATCGCTCTCTGTCTCTCCTTCTCATTGTAACTCTGCCTTTCAAATAAGTAAGGTTTTTTTTTTAAAGATTTATTTAATTATTTGAAAGGCAGAGTTACAAAGAGGCAGAGGCAGAGGCAGAGAGAGGTCTTCCATCCTCTGATTCACTCCCCAGATGACCGCAATGGCTAGAGCTGTGCCGATCTGAAGCCGGAGTCAGGTGCTTCCTCCAGGTCTCCCATGCAGGTGCAGGGCCCAAGGACCTGGGCCATCCTCCACTGCACTCCCAGGCCGCAGCAGAGAGCTGAATCATGAGTGCAGCATCCGGGACTTGAACCAGAGCTCATATGGGATGCTGGCACTGCAGGCGGTGGCTTTACCCGCTATGCCACAGCACTGGCCCAGGATTTATTTTTATGATCAACTTACATTCAGGGAAGAGCTCTCACACAAGGTCACTTTGCCAAACTACTGTTCATTTCCCGTGATTTGGATGGGTTTGGAATTGAGGTTTGCAGATCAATCTCCATAAAATATAATGCCAACATTTTCCCTTGAAGGAGAGCTCCACCTCCTTTGCCTCGGCCTCTGTGAGAAGAGCCTATGAAGTGTCAGGTTTGCCTTCCCTACACTCAGATGTGAGGCAAACGATCTGATCTGTGCCACTTCTCCCTGTGCTTGTAAGAATCTTCCTGGGGGCCGGCGCTGTGGCGTAGCGGGTAAAGCCGCTGCCTGCAATGCCGGCATCCCATATGGGTGCCGGTTCGAATCCTGGCTGCTCCTTTTCCTATCAAGCTCTCTGCTATGGCCTGGGAAAGTAGTAGAAGATGGCCCAAGTCCTTGAGCCCCTGCACCTGGGTGGGAGACCCAGAAGAAGCTCCTGGCTTTGGATCAGAGCAGCTCTGGCCGTTGCAGCCGTCTGGGGAGTGAACTAGTAGATGGACGACCTCTCTCTCTCTCTCTCTCTCTCTTTCTCTCTGTAACTCTGTCTTTCAAATAAATAAATAAATCTTAAAAAAAATCTTCCTGGTCTCTGGTCTTCCACCTGCATTCCTTCATTACACAGACCTTCTACATTGTAATTATTAAGTCAAAACAATGCCCCCCAAAGCTGGTTTTAACTTCACTGTTTGTGTAGGGTAGCATCCAAAGAATGTGCAGTGCAAGTCTGGTGTGAGTCCAGGACAGGGGCGTGGAAGCGCTTCTCACGGAGGGCTGGCAGAGGTGCAAGCTCACTGTTCCTTCCTGAGACAAACTGTTGCGTCTGCAAGCAAGACACAGCACTGCTGGCACGGGCTGCAGCGCCGGGCACTGTGTGGGCAGCCCAGAGCCCCCTGACGGAGTGCCTCGCCTATCATCACGACTCGCACGGCACTTCCTGCTTCTGGTCTCATCTCGGCCTTCCAGAAAATTCCCAGTGAAGTGGAAGCCCCAACTGGTCTTTCATAGTGCGCCCTTGGTGTGTGGTAAATGGCTAATGTCATATCATTAAGGAAGCTCGTCACAAAAAGATGAAACAGACTGCTGTAGAAAGTAGAGAAGAAGAGGGCCGGCCTTGTGGCCCAGCAGGTTAAGCCACCGCTGGCTTGCCAGCATCTATGTGAGTGCCAGTTTGCGTCCCAACTGCCCCACTTCCAATCCAGCTCCCTGCTGATGCACCTGGTACAACAGCAGAGGATGGCTCGAGAACCTGGGCCCCTGCCACCCACAGGGGAGACTTGGATGAAGCATCTGGCTCCTGGCTTCAACTTGGCCCAGCTTTGGCTGTTGCAGCCCTCTGGGTAGTGGACTAGCAGATGGAAGATCTCTCCCTCTCTCTCTCTCCCTCCCTCCCTCCCTCCCTCCCTCCCTCTCATTTTGTCTCTGTAACTCTGCTTGTTAAGTAAGTAAATAAATACTTTTACAAATAAGAAAGCATTGGGGCCGGCGCCGTGGCGCAGTAGGTTAATCCTCTGCCTGCAGTGCCGGCATCCATATGGGCACTTGTTTTAGTCCCAGCTGCTCTTCTTCCAATCCAGCTCTCTGCGGCCATTTGGGGAGTGAACCCACGGATGGAAGACCTTTCTCTCTGTCTCTATCTCTCACTGTCTGTAACTCTAACTCTTAAATAAATAAACAAAATCTTACGAAAAAAAAATAAGAAAGCATAGAGGGGCTGGTGCTGTGGCGTAGCGGGTAAAGCTGCTGCCTGCAGTGCTGGCATCCCATATGGGTGCTGGTTCTAGTCCCAGCTGCTCCACTTCTGATCCAGCTCTCTGCTATGGCCTGGGAAGGTTGTGGAAGATGGCCCAAGTCCTTGGGCCCCTGTACCTGTGTGGGAGACCTGGAAGAGGCACCTGGCTCCTGGCTTCGGATCAGCACAGCTCCGGCTGTTGTGGCCAATTGAGGAGTGAACCAGCGGATAGAGGACCTCTCTCTGCTTCTCCTTCTCTCTCTCTGTAACTCTGACTTTCAAATGAATAAATAAATCTTAAAAAAAAAAAAGAAAGAAAGAAAGCATAGGAACAGATGTGTGTGGGAGATCCTTGGGGTTTAGGACTCACTTGCACTTGATTTTTATGAATGCTCCCCACTTCCACAGAGAAGCTTGGGAACTCCAGGATAGAGCACTGTGGAGTGCAGTTTTTTTAAATTATTTTTTTGAGAGGCAATGAGACACAGGAGAGAGAGAGAGAGAGAGAGAGAGAGAGAGAGAGAGAGAGAGAGAATGCTCTCATCTATGGTTCACTCCTCAAATGACCACAATGGTAGAGGCTGGGCCAGGCTGAAGTTGGGAGCCAGGAACTCTATCTGGTCTCTCACATGAGTGTCCGGGACCCCACTTCTTGAGCCATCGCTGTTGCCTCCTGTGGCCTTCATTAGCAGGAAGCTGGGGCCTGGCATCCAACGCAGGAGCTCCCTGGGGGTGTGGGCATCTTAACAGTGAGGAGGAACACTTGCTCCCAGTGCCATTTTAAAAGCATGGATGGGCCAGTTTATCATTACATTGAAAAAGCACCTCTTTCACAACCCTTAAAAGCGCTCAAAATCCCATACATTTTGTAAATTTCTTGTAAAGCCTACTTAAAATTTTGGAATATCTGAAAAATTTCAAACTTAAACACTATTTATGATGTTAACATTATTTTTTTTAAAAAAGTGTGCCTGTCTTGGGCCAGCAAAATGTGCTCAGGGCCTTATATGTTTTACTGGGTTCTTCACAACCACCCAGGAGGCAGACGCCAACCCCACTTCACGTATGAGAATACTGAGGCCTGGGAAGGTCAAGTCTGTGGCTGGAAAGTAGCAGAAGCGGGATTTCCGCCACCTCAGCGTGACTCCAAAGCTCACAGTCTTAATGAACTTACCTTGTGAGGCTTTGCTGTCAATCGTAAAAGCTGCTCCCTTCATTCATGATTGACGCAAGGGTAGGTGTCACATCCCGGGGGTCAGGCATTTATCTTTTTTTTTAAAGGTCTTCCTTCCATTGGTTCACCCCCTAAATGGCCACCATGGCCAGCGTGCTGCGCAGATCCGAAACCAGGAGCCAGGTGTTTCTCCTGGTCTCCCATGCAGGTACAGGGCCCAAGCACCTGGGCCATCCCCTACTGCCTTCCCGGGCCACAGCAGAGAGCTGGACTGGAAGAGGAGCAACCGGGACAGAATCCGGCGCCCCAACCGGGGTGCTGGCACCGCAGGCGGAGGATCAGCCAAGTAAGCCACGGAGCTGGCTCAGGCATTTATCTTGATGAGCACACTTGGATGCCTCTCTCAGGCACTTTCATCATCTCAGTAGAACACTGGAGGCAGGCTCCCTTTATAAAGGAGAAAGGTTTATTTGGGCTCACAGTTCTGGAGGTTTGTGGTCAAGGTCAGGGAGCACCCATGGTGCTGGGCTCTTGCTGATACAGTCCCCAGGCAGCCCAGTGCATCCTAGGGAAGAGACGGGGAGTGCGTGTTGTTCGTCTGTATGTCTATTGATCTGCGATTGGTGTGTGTGTGTGTGTGTGTCTATGTGTCTGTATTGATCTGTGGCCTGCCTCTTTCTCCCTCTCTCTCTCTCTCACCCCCTGTTCACCAGGTTTTACTCATGAGGGTCCACCCCAATGGCCTAATCTAATCAAACCACTAGTCAGTGGCACTGTGTTTATTTTATTTTTTTTTTTATTTTTTTTTTTACAGGCAGAGTGGACAGTGAGAGAGAGAGACAGAGAGAAAGGTCTTCCTTTTTGCGAGAAAGGTCTTCCTTTTTGCCGTTGGTTCACCCTCCAATGGCCGCCGCGGTCGGCGCGCTGCGGCCGGCGCACCGCGCTCGTCCGATGGCAGGAGCCAGGAGCCAGGTGCTTTTCCTGGTCTCCCCATGGGGTGCAGGGCCCAAGCACCTGGGCCATCCTCCACTGCACTCCTGGGCCACAGCAGAGGGCTGGCCTGGAAGAGGGGCAACCGGGACAGAATCCGGTGCCCCGACCGGGACTAGAACCCGGTGTGCCGGCGCTGCAAGGCGGAGGATTAGCCTGTTGAGCCACGGCGCCGGCCGGCACTGTGTTTAAACACATTTCTACTTCTCAGTACCATTAAACGTAGGATTTTGGACTTTAAGCTGCTGTCTGAGTTCGGGGGCCAATGCATCCTCAAGCCACAGCAGCTCCATATCCAGATGCGCCTGGATTTCCTTAGCAAGCACTTGCACAGAGCCCCAAGCCAGGCTGCTGGCTTGTCCTCCTCTTCTCCGGAATCGTCTAGTCTTCCTCTTGGCCCCTAGTGTCTGACTTCCTTGTCAGCATCTTTCCACAGCCACTGATCCTCCAGCCACACCCCCCTTTTCTTTTACATCATGGCTACAGATACTTCTGGAGTAATTGGAAAACAAAGCTGTAAGAAAACACAAAGAAAGTACAGTTGGGTCTTCCTTGTCCCAAATAACTGGGGCCGGAAGTGCTGCAGATTTTGGAGTTTTAAGTTGCTTAGACTTAGCAGCTGAGCACCCTCAACTCAAAAACCTGAAATCCCAAACACTGTGGAATCTGAAACATTTTTGGTCCCAAGTATTTTGCCATGCATTCAAAAAATTCATATTTGGGATTTGGGGTTTTTTCCATTAGGGATGCTCAACTTGGATTATGGCGGAAATTACGCTGCAGAATTAAGGGTTTTTTTTTTTTTTCTGAAGATTTATTTATTTGAAAGGCAGAGTCACAGAGAGGCAGAGGCAGAGCGAGAGAAGTCTCCCATCTGCTGGTTCACTCCCCAGATGGCCGTAATGGCAAAGCTGAGCCTCTCTGAAGCCAGGAGCCAGGAGCTTCCTCCAGGTCTCCCATGCGGGTGCAGGGCCCAAGGACCTGGGCCATCTTCTACTGCTTTCCCAGGCCACAGCAGAGAGCTGGATTGGAAGTGGAGCAGCCGGTTCTTGAACAGGCCCCCATATGGGATGCTGGCACTGCAGGAAGCGGCTTTACCCACTAGGCCACAGCTCTGGCCCCCCTTTCCCCCAGAATTAAGCTTTAAAGCCCAACATAATTTTCTGTTTTCTCTTTGAGGCTCTGCTGTTAGGTTGTTATTTTACAAAGTGGTGTGGGCATGAGCGTATTCATTTTACTCCAGGCTCTGGTCTCACACCAAGATAAGATTTCTAAGTGCAGACACCTAGAAAGTACACAGAGCGATAACAGGATTTACTCAAAAGGTGAGACAGTGAACACACACTGGGCAGCACGGATTGCCCCGTGGCCGAACTTTCGAGCAGAGCCTCAATAAAAGGATGTGCCCTGCGGGAGGTTTCCAAGAACGTTCTCCGCGCAAATAAATGGAAGGCATCGCTTGAACAACGTAGTCTGTCTTGTCCTACGTCCCCACCCTCGACCACCACCGCCCACTCTCCTCCAAAGCCTTGGTGCTTCAAGCTGGCCCTAATCTACAATTCTTGCTCTAACATTCGGAGCCCCACACACTGTGTCCCACTCGGTAAGCCCCAGTACCCAAATGTACACGTATATGCCTTAACATAAATATCAGAGCTTACTGGGACAGCATGCGGCCATGTCAACAGTGTACAACAGTAAGACTATGGCAATGACATTGAAACCATTTTTTTTTTCCACAGGCAGAGTGGACAGTGAGAGAGAGAGAGACAGACAGACAGAAAGGTCTTCCTTTGCCTTTGGTTCACCCTCCAATGGCCGCCGCAGCTGGTGCGCGGAGGCCGGCGCACCGCACTGATCCGAAGCCAGGAGCCAGGTGCTTTTCCTGGTCTCCCATGGGGTGCAAGGCCCAAGCACTTGGCCCATCCTCCACTGCACTCCCAGGCCATAGCCGAGAGCTGGCCTGGAAGAGGGGCAACCGGGACAGAATCCAGCGCCCGGACCGGGACTAGAACCCGGTGTGCTGGCGCCACAGGTGGAGGATTAGCCTAGTGAGCCGCGGTGCCGGCCTGAAACCATTTTTTAAAAAGAAAATTACTATTTTACTGTCGATAGCACACTGCCTAATAATTTGTCCAAGTGATGCTTCCCACTGGCTTCTCCTTCAAACGTGATGGGTAAGGAAGTGGGGTGATGGGTCGAGGCAGCCTGCACATTGTCCACCTTGCAATGAAAATTTATGAAAAGGCCATCCAGCCTTGTAGGGGCATCCTGAGCAGTGTCCGTCCGAAAGCCCCCTACCTCTTCTGGCTCCTGCACACCGTGTGGGCCATGTCAGGAGGGGATGGGGCAGAGCCTGCGCTAAGTTGGAGATTATATCCCATTGATATCCAGACCCAAGATCTGTCCCCCTCTTCCGAAGGCTGCTCTCAGCTCAGCGTCTACCGTGTCATGGTGGAGGGATTCCAGGGGACCTCCACGCCCTTATGGTGGAGACCTGAAGCCTCTGCCTTCTCCCTGGGCAGAATCTCCGGGAGGCACACGTGGTCGTGCACTCTGCTCATCCTCAGCCCCCTGGCACTTGTCACCAATTGACGAAATAGGTGTCTCATCATCTAAGGCTGGGTTAACCATTTTTCTTTTTCTTTTTCTTTTTTTTTTTTTTTTTATTATTTTTGACAGGCAGAGTGGACAGTGAGAGAGAGAGACAGAGAGAAAGGTCTTCCTTTTGCCGTTGGTTCACCCTCCAATGGCCGCCGCGGCGGGCGCGCTGCGGCCGGCGCACCACACTCATCCGATGTCAGGAGCCAGGTGCCAGGTGCTTTTTCCTGATCTCCCATGGGGTGCAGGGCCCAAGCACCTGGGCCATCCTCCACTGCACTCCCGGACCACAGCAGAGGGCTGGCCTGGAAGAGGGGCAACCGGGACAGAATCCGGTGCCCCGACCGGGACTAGAACCTGGTGTGCCGGCGCCGCAAGGCGGAGGATTAGCCTGTTGAGCCACGGCGCCGGCCTACCATTTTTCTACTTCTAAATGTATGTGTATCCCTTAGCCCTTGCTTTGGATTTGAGTCCTGGGTTTATTGGTTCCAGTAGCCATGAAAACGTGGGCCAGTTATTTCACCCTTCTTAGCGTGAGGTGTCTTTTCTGCAATATGGGGAAAATAACAGTTCCCATCTCTTTGGGTTGCTTGAAGAATTAAATAAGAGAGTGCATGGGAGGTGCTCAGTGTGTTTCTTGGTACCCTGTGACAATTGATAAGCAACACCTGTCCTGTTGATAGTGATCCCCTGGAATAGGAAAAAGATGGGGCCTCAGCTCCTCCCACAGCTACGGGAGCTCTGCTGATGTCTGCCCTCAGCAGGCCCTGCTCCCAGGGCTGACCTGATGGGGCTGTAGCCTCCCCCAGTACCAGTTGCTCCATCACTTGGCCATGTGACAGAGAATGTCTCACTTGCTGATAGGTTTGTGCCATGAAGCCTTGATTAATTTGAACATGGAAAGTTCTCATACTTAAGAGATTAAACTGGGGCTGTCATTGTGGCATAGCAGGTTAAACTGTGCCTGTGACACCGGCATCCCTTATGAGCAATGATTGGAGTCCTGGCTGCTCCGTTTCCAATCCTACGCCCTGCTAATGGCCTAGGAAAGCAGTGGAAAATTATCCAAGTGCTTAGAGCCCTGCCACCCACGTGGGCAACCTGGATGAAGCTCCTGGCTCCTGGCCCTGGCCTGACCCAGCCCTGGCCATTGTGACCATCTGGGGAGCAAACCAATGGATGTAAGATCTCTCTCTCCTTCTCTCTCTCTATACTTCTTTCAAATAAATAAAATATTTATTTATTATATTTACTTTATATTAGAAAAAAAAGCAGATGGTAGCACCAGGAGGGTTCTAAGTGGCAAAGGAGAGGTAGAAAGGCCAACAGCAGATGAAGGTGGCTGGAGGAGCGGGGTCTGGGAGGGATGGCCTTGGGCAACGCTCGGAAGAGGAATTTGCTGTCTGTGATGTTGTGTTGGCTGAACAGAAGAATGCTGTGGATTCTAGTCTGGTTTTAAGGTACAGCAATTCCTTTGTTGATTGACTATGGTAGGAGTTTAAAAAGATTCACATCTAAGTAAAATCGGCAAAGCCTGCAGGTTTGCTCAAGACAGTGGCCACAAATCGCACCTCAGAGCCCTCCCGTTTAAGGGTGACCTGAGCTGCCTCACGGGCAGGGACCAATGGCCTGATCCAGCTATTGGACCGAAAAAGCGGTTTCAGCCTTGGTCATTTTCTGCAGAACCGAAGAGCGCTGCAAGCTTCAGCTGCATTCTTCTGTGTCGAGAGTCTGTGTGAGAAATGTTCGTTTTAGAAAGATTTTCATAAAGTTGCGTGACCAGGGAGAGATGCACTGGTCATAGGGTCCACCTCTGTGTGTTCAAAGGAGCACACCTGTGTGACCGCGTCCCAGGTCATGAAACGGGACATTGTAAGAACCAGAGACAACCATGATCCCGACCCTACACTGTGGGTCCACGTCACCTGCTCCTGAGCCGTATCCCCGTGGAATCACCCAGCGTGCATCTGGAGTCACCCAGCGTGCGCATGGAATCACCCAGAGTGCGTTACTTTATGTCTGGATCCTTCCTCTCAGCATTATGCTGGTGAGATTCACACAGGAGTTGGCCCACTTTCTATGTTGTGTCCTGTTCCACAGTTTTGTTGTTGTTGTTTTTTGACAGGCAGTTAGACAGTGAGAGAGAGAGACAGAAAGGTCTTCCTTCCATTGGTTCACTCCCCAAATGGCTGTTATGGCCGGCACTGTGCCAATCCGAAGCCAGGAACCAGGTGCTTCTCCTGGTCTCCCATGGGGTGCAGGGCCCAAGCACTTGGGCCATCCTCCACTGCACTCCCGGGCCACAGCAGAGAGCTGGCCTGGAAGAGGAGCAACCAGGACAGAACCTGGTGCCCCGACCGGGACTAGAACCCGGTGTGCTGGCGCTGCAGGCAAGGATTAGCCTAGTGAGCCGCAGCGCTGGCCACAATTTCTTTATTCCTCTCTTGTTGAGGGACATTTGGGTTGTTGTTGTTGGGACCACTACAAATCATGATGTTGTTGACATCCTCACACACACACAATGTACGTCTGCACACACTTCTGGTGTGTATGCCCTGCAGTAGAAGGGCTGGGTCACAGAACAGGCTTCTGGTCAGTTCCGACAGTTGCTGTCAGTATTTTTATTTCCTTGATGGCTACTGAGATTAAGCATCTTTTTATATACTTATCAGCTATTTAGATGTATTTTATTTCTTTTTTGAAAAAAAAATTATTTGAAGGGCAAGAAGGAGGGAGGAACAGAGAGAGAGAGAGAGAGAGAGAGAGAGAGAGAGAGAGAGAGATTTCATTGCTGGTGCATTCCCCAAATGATTGCAACAGCCAGGGCAGAAGCCATGAGCCTGAGACTCCATCAAAGTCTCTCAGGGAGATGACAGGGACTGGAGCGCTTGAGTCATCATCGCTGCCTCCCAGGGTGTGCATTAGCAGGAAGTCAGATTGGAAATTCAGGAGCTGGGACTCAAACCCAGGGGCTTGGATATAGGTGATGGGTGTCCCAAGCGGCGTCTTGACTTCTGAGCCACATGTGTGCCCTGGATATCTTCTTTTCAATAGTAAAACACTCCAGGCTGGTGCCGTGGCTCACTAGGCTAATCCTCCACCTGCGGCGCCAGCACATCGGGTTCTAGTCCTGGTTGGGACACCGGATTCTGTCCCGGTTGCTCCTCTTCCAGTCCAGCTCTCTGCTGTGGCCCGGGAGTGCAGTGGAGGATGGCCCAAGTGCTTGGGCCCTGCACCCCATGGGAGACCAGGAGAAGCACCTGGCTCCTGGCTTCGGATTGGTGCAACACGCCGGCTGGAGCGACCACTTTGGGGGGTGAACCAACGGCAAAAGGAAGACCTTTCTCTCTGTCTCTCCCTCTCACTATCCACTCTGCCTGTAAAAAAAAATAGTAAACCACTCCAATCACTTTAAGGTGCAGTGGCTGATGTTTTCCTGAATTGATTTGTCAGTTACGTGCATGTTCTGCATGCCAGACCCGCTCTGCACATGGTACTGCACACGTCTTCTCTCTGGCTATCGCGGTTGCCGGGTGGCTCACAGATGTCTGTAGGGGGAGAGGAAGCAGACTGCTGGGTTTCCCTCTCCTCAGGAATTCTGGCCCAAAGCTTGGTGTCTGGGTTAACACACTGATGACTTTCGAATGGATGCATTGTGTGTGCTTCATGTCCAGGCTGTAGTTTTTCCCAGATTTCCTCCTAGATTTTTGCATCATAGGGATGCTCACCATCTCAGAAGCACAGCTTCATGAACGAGGCTGTGTTTGCGGCATTCCCTAGGGAACCACAGGAGAGAGGGGCCTGTGTGGTATCCTCAGGACAGGCACACACATCTCCTTCCCCGGGTTGCCGCTAAGGGGAGGGAACTGGGGAAAGGAGAGGATGAGAGGGGTCCAGGCCATTGCTCTGTGGGGTTCTGTCTTACCTTGGCCTCATTCCCCACAAGGGGGACAAAATAAATGAGAGAGAAGTTTGGGGATCCCAAAGAAATATGCCTCAGGGCTACTCTTGTGGGACGATGGGCCTCTCTGGGAAGCCTCCATCCCATGGCGCAGGAGACTGTAAAAAGAACGAGAGGGGGAAATAAGCCATGCTGTGTAAAGAGCCACAAGGCGCCTCTCAGGCACACCCCAACAAGTGCTGTAGGCGGGGCTCTACACCTGCCCGTTCTCCAGAGAGAGCCCGGGAGAGGCAGAGGCGTCCCCAGGGAGACAAAGAGGCCCCTGTGGGGCTGGTGACCCCACATTGCTATGAAGACCATGGTTAAGCAGGATGGACCTCAGGGAGGACTGGGACACAGCCGCCAATCAGACATCAGCTGGCTCTGCCCTGGTTCTTAAGAACACTTCCCCCACCCTACACCCAGCCTCCTCCTAGAGAGAAGAGGAAAAGAAGTGGGATTGGGGGCAGGGAAGGTGAACTGATAGATGGGTGTCTAAAAGAGATGAGAGTTTTCAACTAGAAGGAATGAAATCCTTTGGTGGTGATACGAGTATCCCTCAGTGCTAATGACTTGGGTTGTGTCCGCCCATGGGATCTGCTGACCTCCTGACCTTTAGTACCTGCAGACGAGGCCTTATTTGGACATAGGGTCTTTGCAGATGTAATCAAGCTAAAATAAGGTCTTCGAGACAGGCCCTAACCCACTATGACGGGTGTGGCAGAGAAGAGAGTGTCCTGTGTCTGCAGAGGCAGAGACCATGGGATGTGTCCATGAATGAAGGAACACCAGAGGTGGCAGCAGCCCCCAGAAGCTAAGAGAATGGCATACAACAGGTTCTCCCATGGAGCCTCAGCGGGGCAGGGCCCAACTGACTCCTCGGTTTTGGACTTGCAGCCTCCAAAACAATATGAGACAATGAGTTTCCATTCCTTTAAAGCGCCCGTTACTGCAGCCCTAGAAAGCTAACACAACTACTGAGTGAGTGGCTGGCGCTGTGGCATAGTGGCTAAAGCTGCTGCCTGCAGTGCTGGCTTCTCATATGGGTGCTGGATCGAGTCCCGGTAGCTCCACTTCAAATCCAGCTCTCTGCTATGACCTGGGAGAGCAGTGGAAGATGCCCAAGTCCTTGGCCCTTGCACCCAAGTGGGAGACCCAGAAGAAGCTCCTGGCTCCTGGCTTCGGATCAGGGCAGCTCCGGCCGTTGCAGCCATCTGGGGAGTGAACCAGCAAATGGAAGACCTCTCTCTCGATCTCTCTTGCTCTCTCTCTTGCTCTCGCTCTCTCTCCATCTCCTCTCTCTGTGTAACTCTGACTTTCAAATAAATAAGAAAAGAAAAAAAAAAAACCCACAACAACCCAGACTACTGACTGGGAATGGGAGCTGGTGGGCAGAGTTGAATTTAATTAGGGGAAAGAGAAAGCCAATTGCGTTTGTGTCTTTTGCAACAATTTATGTTAAACTCTGCTTTGGATGTGCATTTTTTTTTTTTTTAATCTTTTGACAGGCAGAGTGGACAGTGAAAGAGAGAGAGAAAGGTCTTCCTTTTACCGTTGGTTCACTCTCCAATGGCCGCTGCGGCCAGTGCACTGCAGCCAGCGCACTGTGCTGATCCAAAGCCCGGAGCCAGGTGCTTCTCCTGGTCTCCCATGGGATGCAGGGCCCAAGGACCCGAGCCATCCTCCACTGCCTTCCTGGGCCGTAGCAGAGAGCTGGACTGGAAGAGGGCCAACCGGGACAGAATCCGACGCCCTGACCGGGCCTAGAACCCGGTGTGCCGGCACCACAAGGCGGAGGATTAGCCTAGTGAGCCTCGGCGCCGGCCTGGATGTGCATTTTTCTCCAAGAGCCTTTGGATCGCTGTGGCTCCCTGTCTGCAGTGTGCTACTCACCTCTCTCCATCTGGGGATTTCCCCTGCTCAGGACTACACAGGCGCAATGGTTTTGTGCACACCAGGGCGGCCAACACGGGGAGACATTTGCTTTGCTGGTTCTGGTTATGTTAAGCTAGCTGAAACTGGCTTGAGTCAGAATCCACACTGACTGAGGAAGTAGACGCAGCTTGTAACCATGTGTACTTTGCTGTAAGAAAAATAACTCAGGCCAAGGTCTCCCCAGGAAGGAAATTGCTAAAATGATTCCATGCCGTTGCAGCACTTGTGCATAGAAACGGGTGTCGTCAGGGACGAGCTGTTGGGGTGATGGAAGGGCTCCGGGGGCCTCCTGCTTGATTAACTCACTTTTCTTGCTTCTGACGGTATCTGAGATTCCATCTCGCATCTTCGGTTCTCAAAGGCATTGCTGGCTTTTCAATTAAAGCACAAATATCCCCTGAGAAAGTTCACAGCTTCAGCTCCTAACAACCACCTCAGGTGCTGATTGTGTGACTTCCAGTCTGGGACCCAGAGCAGACCTGAGGGTGTAACGAGGCAGGCTTGGGCCGTCTTCCCAATTCGGTCTAGGGCGAGGTCACCATCATCATCAACAGCCAAGACTCAGTCAACATCCAAGCAGCAGCGATGATAACGAACTTGGAAATCTTGAAGGGCATTCGCGAGTAAGATGAGGAGCTGTCTTTCCCATGTGATTGACAGGCCTCTCCACACTGGAATCAGTCGGCCACTAGCTCTGTGACCATGAGCAGGCTGCAAATGAGATACCTCACCCAGGAAACTGAGCCAATGGTACAGAGTAAACACTCAATAAATGTTAATGTAATAGCCATCCGGGGGTTTTCTCTCCTTCCTTTAATATGTAGTTGAATTTCTTCGTGCAGCACCAGTGGTATGCTGATGCTGCGTTATCCTGCATTGTGATGGAGAGTTGCATGGCTAATATGAATTCAGGGATCAGTCCATTGGGAAGCACACAGGGCTCTGCACTGGGCAGAGGCCACACGGTGCCAGGGTCCTGTGTGCTTTGGATTTGCAAATAAGCTAAAGTAGAGCAAGGCATCAGGGCAACAGAAATTCTTTAACAGCTTCTGTTTGAGATAGCACTAGTGCTTCACACATACTAACTCTGGGGTAGGCATTTGCATAGGGGTGGGATGTCGTTGGAGACACTCCACTTCCAATCCAGTTTCTTGTTGGCATGCACCCCAGGAAGCAGTGGGTGATGGCTCAAGTAATTGGGTCTCTGCCACCTGTATAGGAAACCTGGATTGAGTTTCCAAAGCCTGCCTTCTGCTCGGTCCAGTCCTGGATGTTGTGGGCTTTTGGGGAGTGAATCAGTGAATCAGTGAATGGAAGATCTCTCTCTCTCTCTCTCTCTCTCTCTCTCTCTCTCTTTCTCACTGTTTCTCTGTCACTCTACCTTTCAAATAAATAAAAATAGATAAAACTTTAAAAACATAAATATTAACTCATTTCATCCCCGTTTGATTCCATTGGGAAAATTTGATCATCACACCTGTTTTATAATACAGTAAGGGCATATAGAGTTAAGCCATTTCCTTGATATAACAAAGCCAGTATTTGAAAAATTAATTTAATTTAATTTAACTTATTTGAAAGGCACAGACACACACATACGCAGAGATAGACAGCGACAGACAGACAGAGATCTTTGTACTGGTCCACTCCCCAAATGCCTGAAAGAGCCAGGGCTGGGTCCGGCGGAAGCCAGAAGCCAGGAGCTCAGTTCAGGTCTCACCTGTGAGTGCAGGAGCACAGCACTTGAGCCGACACCTGCTGCCTCCCAGGGTGCACATTAGCAGGAAGCCGGGAGCAGAAGCAGAGCCAGGATTTGAACCCAGGCAGGCACTCTGATGTGGGAGGTGACCATCCTGAACCCCAAGCCGGGATTTAAACCGGACATCACGACTCTGGTGTCAGGACTGTCATCCACGTAGACTTCACTTCCCATTGCATTTACAATTGCTGTCATACGAACGAATGTGTGAGGGTCGGAGCTTCATAGACACTTCTGGTGCAGTCTCAGGTGGATGGACGACAGAGAGTGACATGGCCAAGCAAGAAGGGGGATGGGGAGCCTCTGGTGACAGTGCAGCCTTTTCAGGGGGACAGAGAACTGGTTAGGGTGACAGTTCCCAATCCCAGGTAGCTCTGGCCTCCCAGTGGAGAAGCTCCATCCACAGCGGAGAAGCTGAGCAGCAGGAGGTGCCCCAGAAGGGTTGCCAAGGCTGCTCCCAGATGGACGAGGGAAGGGAGGGTTTCAGAACCTGGTTGTGTCCAGCGTGGAAACAGAGGAGCCTGAAGTGACCGAGACGGGAAGAAAAGGGGTAGGAGATTTGAGCTCCTGGAGCAAAGCATTCAGTTAGCACGTGGCAAAGTGGGGCTTTGCAACACGCGTCTATGCAGCAGCGAGAGGTGAAGGTGCTCTCCAGAGGAGCCTGTGGTGTAGCCGGGCCCGGGGTCGTCACAAAGACCTCATGCACCTGTGACCTTTGGTCTGGTTGGGGGGGGGGGGTTGACAGTGAGGGAACTACTAATCATAAGGCCACAGAAGCACGGAGCTGGCTCCACCTAAACAGAGCCTGGAAGATGTTCCCCATCTCTTCAGGTTCAAGGTTGCAGGGGGAGACCTGGAGTTGGCTGCCATTGCTCGGACAGAACAGTAGGAGTGGGGGTGGAGAGGCAGCAGGAGACTGGAGGCCACAGGACTTTGGGTACGAAGGGTTAGGAGAATTCTAGGGTGGCTCCAAGCTACATGGAAGATGGAGATGTCACGGAGCAGGGGATAGGAGAGAGTGGGAGGAAGTCTGAAGACAGATGGGGCCCAGCCCTACAAGGACGGGCAGGCAGGGCTGTGGGAAACCATGCAACCTTAGGGGTTGGAGGATTTTCATTTATTTACTTTTTAATCATCCCTCACTTGTAAGTACTTTTGTACTGTTGCACTGGAGATAAATCAGGAGACAAATTAGCTTTCTGGAAGGGTAGCAGGTGGCAAGGAGGCTTGCGGGTGGTGGGGCCGCGCGGCTCACGGAACACTAAGATTCACACCTATCGCTGCTTATGCATTTTCTTATTTTTAGTATGAGGGGTAGGCTTTCGAGCTAACAGCAAGTCGGCCTGTCCGCTATTGACCTTGCCTTTTGGACAGTGATGGGGAGACGCGGGTGTGCCTCCAGTCCTCTCTAGACGTTTCTCATGACCTCACCGCAGCCAGGGGAAGATGGGGATCTCAGCCGCCTCTCCCTGTTCCAGCAGGTAGAAGTGGCACCCTTCGGGTTCCTGGCCGAGCGGGCAGTGACAGGACGAGTTTCAGCTGCCTCGGTGTTGGTTTGCCAGTGATTAATAACAGGAATAATCTTACATTTCAAGTTCAGGTAGGATTCCCCCCAAATCGATGATATCCTCTTGGTTATGGAAAGCTGTGCTTTAAGAAAGTCATTTTCTTTTTACGATTTGTATTTATTTATTTGAAAGGCAGAGTGACAAAGAAGGAGAGAGAGAGAGAGAGAGAGAGAGAGAGAGAGAGAGAGAGAGAGAATCTTCCATTGCCTGGTTCACTCCCTAAATAGCTACAACAGCCAGGTCCAGATCAGACCAAAACCAGGAGCTTAGAATTCCATCCAGGTCTCCCACATGGGTGGCAGGGGCCCAAGTACTTGGGTCATCCTCTGCTGCCTTCCCAGGCGCCTTAGCAAGGAGCTGGAGTGGCCAGGCCAGAGCTCCTTTGGGGCGCTGGCATTGCAGGCAGCAGCTTAACCATTTTCTAACACGCTTGATCGGTGGACTGCAGCTGTTGAACTGGATTGCCAAGGGCTCCGCAAGTTCTATGATGGTACCGCCCTTGGCTACGCATGTCTAGGGGCAGACGATGGATAGAGACGGCTGGCGGCAGGAGAGGAGGGAAGCAGCTCCCTTAACTGAGCACCTATTTAGTGTCTCCTTCCCACGCGGCTGGTGGCAACCCGGCTGCCCGTTTAGTTGAGGGGGTTCCACACGGGACAGGGTGTGCTGTGTGTCGCCTCCCACCATGACAAGCAAGACTCAGAGGCGTCCCCCCCACACCAGGATGAGGTGGCGGGGGGGATTGGCAGGAGTGAAGGGCACAGATTATTCCAGAGACAGAAGGAGCAGTTAACAACTATGTCTTCTGTCTTTCCCTTTAAAAAAAATGGCAAAAGGGAAATGTTTTACAAATTCTTGATACTATAGCAGGGGAGAACTGGGAGCAGAAAGATTTCGATGATTCTATAACTCTAGAGCTACTGCAAGTGTCAATGGTCGCATCACCCTAATGGAGAAAAGAACGTTTTGCTGTCAAAATCATTTTCAATTTTTAAAACAGATTTATTTATTTATTTGAAAGTCTGGGTTACACACAGAGAGAAGGAGAGGTAGAGAGAGAGAGAGAGTGGTCTTCCATCTGCTGGTTCACTCCCCAGTTGGCCGCACCAGCTGGAGTTGCCCTGATCCGAAGCCAGGAACCAGAAGCTTCTTCCGGGTCTCCCAAGCGGGTGCAGGGGCCCAAGGACTGGGGCCATCTTCCAATTGCTTTCCCAGGCCTTAGCAGAGAGCTGGATTTGAAGTGGAGCAGCGGGGACTTGAACCGGCACCCATATGGGTTGCCGGCATTGCTGGCGGTGGCTTTGCCCACTCTGACACAGTGCCCACTCCCATTTTCAGTTATTTTTACAGACTTCTGCATTTTATAATGCTGTGACACAAAGCTAACCTGAGAGTCAATCCTTTGGAAGTAATCTAATTTAAAAACTTGAATTTGGATTTTTAAAATGCATAGCTGGGGGCCGGCGCTGTGGCGTAGCGGGTAGAGCTGCCACCTGCAGTGCTGGCATCCCATAAGGGTGCCAGTTCAAGTCCCAGCTGCTCCTCTTCTGATCCAGCTCTCTGCTATGCCTGGGAAAACAGTTCGAAGATGGCCTAAGTTCTTGGGCCCCTGCACCCGCATGGGAGACCCGGAAGAAGCTCCTGGCTCCTGGCTTCGGATCAGCGCAGCTCTGGCCATTGCGGCCAATTGGGGAGTGAACCAGAGGATGGAAGACCTTTCTCTCTGTCTCTCCCTCTCACTCTCTGTAACTCTTTCAAATAAATAAATAAAAGCTTAAAAAGAAAAACAATGTATGAAACCAAGAGGAAATTGACAGTCATAAATTTGAGTCAAGGTCAGTTTTTAGCTCACTTAATACCTTATCTTCGACCTCGAATCCCCCACATAACAAACATCCCCAAGTACAGTGCTTTTTGAGGAAGTCACTAAGCTCCGAGCGTTCCTCTTTAGTCCCTCCCCTTCACACCCAAACAGACTTTACGGCTCCTTCACACGGGTGGACACTGCTGCTTCCACCATCTTGGCTGAAGTCCATTCTCTAGGAAGGTAAATTTCCAGAACGACTTCCCTTCTGAAGAGCACGTCTGCACGCCAGGCGGGCCCCACACCAATGGCCCTCAACTGCAAAAGCGGCTCAACTCCTCCCTGTCTGGGAGCGAAAGCCCACCTGCTTCTCTTCCCTCAGAACTGTGACGCGCAAACTCTAAGCCCGACACATGCAGCAAGACAGGAGAAGGTGGAGAAGTCTACGGGGTTGAGGGCAGAGCATAAACAACGGGCCCTAAGTGGAAGGGAGACGGGGGATTCAGGAAGAGTCCGTACAGAGGCTTCATGAAGTCCAAGTTTAACGGGGTGAGGGAATTGGAAAAAGAGGAACCCAAGGGCACTAAGGGAAATTTGAGAGAGAAACATGCTCATATTTTGCAAGGTTTGCATCTCACAGTAAGTATGGGTTCAGCAAATATGTTTCCTGTGCAGAGGGCTCCCGTGAAAATAAATGCCGACCATGCACCGACTGGGTGAGCAAGAATTGATGGAACATCTTTACCGTATTTAGCATAGGAGTAGGCGCTTACTTTTGATACAGACAGTATTAATGTTTATGTTTTTGGATATGTTTATCAGGCTAATACTGTAATTGAAGAATGATGAAGGAAATGAGGGCTGGCGTTGTGATGCAGCAGGTTAAACCACCATCTTCAACATTGGTATCCAGTGTGGGTGCTGGTTCAAGACTGGGCTGCTCCACTTCTGATCCAGCTCCCTGCTAATGCACCTGGGAAAGCAGTGGAAGATGACCCAAGAGCTTGGGTCCTCACCCACATGGGAGCCCTGGTGAGGTTCTGGGCTCCTGGCTTTGGCCTGGCCCTGCCCTGGCCATTGTGGCCATCTGGGGAGTGAATCAGCAGATGGAAGATCTTGCTCTCTCTCTCTGTTACTCTTTCAAATAAATCTGAAGCCAGGAGCCAGGAGCTTCTTCTGGCTCTCTTGTGTGGCTGCAGGGGCCCAAGTAGTTGAGCTTCTTCTGCTGCTTTCCCAGACACGTTAGCAGGACGCTGGATCAAAAGTGGAGCAGCTGGGACTCGAACTGGCATCCATATAGAATATTGGTATTGCAGGTAGCAGCTTAACCCAGTATGTCACAGTGCCCACCCTGATAAAAGATCTTTATTTCTCTTTGTCTCCATCTTTCTCTGTAACTCTGCCTTTTGAATACAAAAATCTTTAAAAAAATTTAGAATAACATCAGTTTGATCAACTTAGAACAATCAATGTCAAAGGTAATTTATTCGGGGTGAAGTGCAGGGTTAGGTCTTTCAGGATGGGTCACGGGGTGTCTGTGTGTAGGTTACACAGGGCTCAGGCTTGTGCGTAAGTCTGTTAGGTCTCCTTGCCAAACCCACTTCAAAGTGTAAGAGCGGCATGCTCCCCAGGGGGGCAAGAGGGGCCACCATCTCTTCTTTGGTGACACCTGGAAATGCTTCCTGGCCAGGGATGGAGCCGTGAGGGGATCGGCCCTGGCCAGGGAAGAGTCTCTGTGGCACTAAGCAAGACTTTTGGAGCTGGGATCTTGAGCAACTGTCTAAAAAAACACAGACCTTTTACCATGGTGCAGTACTCCTACCAGCTGGCCTTCCATGTTCCAGTACACCTTCAAAAATACATAAAATAGACTCTCGTGGCTTGTTGGAGGGAAGAAAAAGGGGTAAAATCAATCCAAGAGAAAGAAAAGCAAAGCTTTGCATTCACACTGAGCTACGCCCCACACACATGCAAACGATTTGAGAGCAATGGCAAGCGGATCAAGTTTGGGGCAGAAAGCAGCTTTTTGGAATTGCAATCGAGCCTGCCTCCTTCTGAGAAACGCCAGGAAGTGAGTGAATCATGCGAGCCCCGAGCAGCCAACCGAAAAGACCCAACCGTGTTTGCCAAGGGATCTCCAGAAAGGAGAGATGCGGCTTTCTTGGAAAGGATGCCGCCTGAAAACCCCAGCTTCCCCCAGCCGGCCTGCCCCACCGGCAGAATGAGCTACCTGTGCTGGACAGGCGGCTGGACCCACGTGGTGCAGCCCCAGTCCGTGCCCTACCTCCCAGGGGGCCGCAAGGGAGACTGGGTGTTAGCCTTAGTGTCACAGGCAGTAAGTAGCAGAGCCTGTAGTAGAAGGAACCGGTGCTGGGTCTGGTCTACGAACACGCTGGCAAGCTGCACTGGCGCTCCAGGGAGATGGGGATTAAATGCAGTAGTTTCTTACAGGATGGCTCCTGGGCAGAGGTGCACGTCTAGTGGGCTTTCCATAGCCTGGGCAGAGGCAGAGTTTGCACAGCGGGAAGGCTCTCTTCCTTCAGGAACTGCGGAAAAAAACAAAAGAGACCAGGAAGCTTCCCCCAACAGAATCTTCCAAGCGTGAGAGAGGTGTGTGCAGGGAGTTCTCTGAGGCAGGGCACCGGGAAGGAGGGCTTGTGTGCCGAAGCCGACGGCTCAGTGTCTGCTACAGCCGTCCAGTGAGATACTGCCGGGCGCTGGGAAGGCTTGGAAAGAGAGTTCTGTTCCACAACCACTGCTAGGCACCTCCTGAGCGCCAGGAACTGTGCTGAGGTCGCGGGGATGGGGAGGTAAATGGGGCACGAGCCCTTCCCTCGGGATGTTTCGCTATGAGTCATCTGAAGACCCTGCGGTGTGGGCTGCAGCTAAGACTGCTGTTTTTGAACTTGAGAGAAAAGAAGATACTGTGGCTGAGGACTTTGCAAACCTTCATAGCAAGAAGTGAGCGGATGATGAAGTAAGTAGGATGCCTTTCTTTTCTTTTTAAATATTTATTTATTTGAAAGGCAGAGTGACAGAGAGACATAGAGAGATCTTCCATCGGCTGGTCTACTCCCCACATGGCCACCACAGCTAGAGCTTGGCCAGGCTGAAGCCAGAAGCCAGGAACTCCATCCTGGTCTCCCACATGAGTGGCAGGGGCCCAAGCACTTGGCCTTCTCTGGGCACATTAGCAGGGAGTTGGATTGGAGGCAGAGCAGCCAGATTCGAACCGGCACTCTGATAGGGGATACTGGCACTGCAGTGGGCGGCTTAACCAGCCGTGCCCCCACGCTGGCCCTGGGCTGCCTCTAAGCCTGCATGCTGCCTTTCTCTTTGCCAGGCTGAACGCAGGAATTCTCTGGAGCTCATGGGGCCTTTGGTGCTTCTACAGGTAAGCCACACTATTAGGGGAGAATGGCTCCCACTTACCTTCCTCCCGGTCCCCGGCTCCCGGGCCCATCCCTCTCAGGGCCTCTTGCTAACAGGCTTCTGTCTCCTTCCTCTGCAGCCTCACCCCAGCACTTGAGGCAGCCCCCTGCCGCCCATTCTTTCTCCACGCCACTTAGCTCTACCGGTCGAAATCTACCCTGAGCACCAGCTTCACGTTTTAGGCTCTTCCCAAATGTGTTCTTCTGTTTGTTAAGATTTATTTATTAATTGAAAGTCAGAGTACAGAGAGAGAGAGAATCTTCCATCTGGTTCATTCCCCAAGGGGCTGCAACAGCCAGGGAAGAGCCAGCCTGAAGCCAGCACCCAGGGGCTTCGTCTGGGTCTTCCAAGTGGGTGGCAGGGGAGCAAGCACTGGGCCATCTTTCCCCAGGCCATTAGCAGGGAGCTGGGTCAGAAGCGGAGCAGCTGGGACACAAACCGGCGCCCTATGGGATGCTGGCTTCACAGGCCGCGGCTTGACCTGCTCCACCACAATGCCAGCTCCCAAATGCGTGCTTAGAATATGCCCTCGGCCTCTTCTCTGGTCTCCAGCCAGACTGGGGCTCTGGACCCTTCAGAGGGCTCTCACTCGTCTCAGGGTAAAAACCCCAAGTCCTCACCATGCCACCGTGCCCACACACGCTGGGCTCTTGCTCTCTGGTCCCCAGTCGCTTTCCTTCACGCGGACCCAGCGCCTTCCCACAGCAGAGCCTTGGTTGGAACAGTTCAGCTCAGCTGGCCACTCAGAGCTCAGCTCAGAGGCTGCTTCCTGCGGGGTGCCTGGGAGCGGTGGCAACTCCTTGCGTGGGCTGAGCGTCCTGCGAGGGAAAATCCAAAGCTTTCGGAGCACTGTCCTGACTTCACCAGTGGAGAATTCCACGCCTGACCTCACGTGACAGGTCACAGTTAGAACTCAGGTGCACTAAAAAGAGCTTATGTAGGTAGTTACCTTCAGGCTATGCAAATGAAGTTATACAGGAAACAGAAATGTGTTGAGACTTGGGCCCCACCCCCAAGATATATCATTGTGTATAGGAGAAATATTTAACTATCTGAAATCTGAAACACTTCCAGACCCAAACAATACAGAGAAGGGATCCCCAACCTGTATTCTCTCTGTATCTTCAGAGAATTCGGGAGACATAACAACTAGAAGGTTTGTTTCCTGTCTGGCTGCCTTGGACTGTTGTGAACACACAGATGATCCCACTACCGCTTACAACTGAGCCAAGACACCCCACAAAGGCATTAACAAATGAGCAAGTCTAGATCCTGGGTGCCAAATGTCTCTTCTAACGTAATATGAATGTTAATTTGCATCTCTGCCAATTATTTCTCATGTCACGGACAGGGACTAACACTGAGGAAGAGGAGAAGTGCACTTGTTTCTTCTCTGGACTTAGGTAGGGGACATAGTGACAGTGTCATCTGTGGGGGGGGCACCCTGGTGCGCTGCGGGGGGCTCAGGCTAAGGCGAGCTGAGCAGCAGGGAGCCCGGTGGCTGTTTTTGCATCTTCAGTTGCTTGACCATTGTTCCTTTTCCTTTGTTCCCATACCTTCTGTCCAATTCTGTTGCATCGTGGCCAGAGCTGGGCTGTGAAGAACTGGGAGAGGAGGCATGGGTGGCCCCAGCAGAGGTGAGGGTGGCGGGGAGACATGCATAGTGCAGCAACTCGCAGTCAAGGGAGTGGCAGTCAGGGACTCCATCAGTGGCTAGCTGAAAGGACAAGTGCCCAGACAGGGCTAGGTCTGCAGAAATGTTGGGGTTCGCAGGGGAGACCCAGGAAAAGCTCCTGGCTTCAGATCGGTGCAGCTCCGGCCATTGTGGCCAACTGAGGAGTGACCCATTGGATGGAAGAACTCTCTCTCTCTCTCTCTTCCTTTCTCTCTCTCCCTCCCTCCCTCTATGTAACTCTTTTAAATAAATCTTTTAAAAAATGTTGGGGTTCACCTGGAGTGTGCAGGAAGCCCTGGGAGGGGACACTGGGCAATGCCTGGGCTTTCTATGGCATGCTGGTTATCAACCTGTTGCTTCTCAGCCCCAAGTTCACCCTTTTGGCTTCCCTGTAAGAATGAATCTGGGCCCCTCTGCCCACGGGCTTCCTGGTGAGCTGTGCCAGTAGCCGGCAGCAGAGAGGCCTTGCCCGAGGACAGAGTTTTGCTTCCTGGTTGCCTGCTCCTGCAGTGGGTGCAGTTTCTCCAGGACCCTCCCCCAGGACCCCGCCCTCGCAGGGGTGCCTCCTTGTGAATGGCTTTCCCATACCCTAAGAGTGGATTTCCAGGGGCGCATCACCACCTGACTTCTCTGTCACTTACTGTTCTGTGGCTGTGCCCTCCCTAACAGGCCGGGTCTCAGCCCCTGGGGTTGGAGTAGGGGCTGGAAGGAAGAGGCTAACCCATGGGGGCCCCATCTCTGCCCCGAGAGTGGGGCTGCTGCTTAGATCCTTCAGCCTGCTACTCCCTTTATCTGTGAATTCTCTTTACCTCTTAATAGTTAACCCCTTGTTACTCCACTTTAGGTCACCTCTGGATTTCTTAAATGCCCAGCGTAAACGCGATGTAAAGAGCTGTTAGAGTGCATTGTTTAGGGAATAATGACAACAAAAAGTCACTCCATGTTCAGTACAGACACTTCTTTTTCCAGTATTTTCATCCTACAGGTGGTTGACTCTCTGGATGCATAACAGTGGGTAGTGAGAGCCCACTGTATTTATTTATTTTTTAAAATTTATTTATTTGAAAGAGTTACAGAGAGAGAGCAAAGGCAGAGAGAGAGAGAGAGAGAGAGAGAGAGAGAGAGGTCTTCCATTTGCTGGTTCACTCCTCAGACGGCTGCAACGTCCGGAACTTCTTCCAGGTCTCCCACGTGGGTGCCCGAGTCTCTGGGCCATCTTCCACTGCTTTCCCAGGCCATAGCAGAGAGCTGGATCAGAAGTGCAGCAGCAGGGACTCAAACCGGTGCCCATATGGGATGCCGACACTGCAGGCCCAGCTTTACCCGCTGTGCCACAGCACTGCCCCCCCCCCTCCATTTACTTTTACAGCTAGAAAAAAAAATTTTTTTTAAACGGTGTGGAAAATGCAATACATTAAGCAGGAAAACTAAATACAAAAATCGTGCTCAAGGAGGGAAGTCTGTGCCGAAGCAAGTAACAGGCCAAGGCGGGGAGCTCCCAGGCTCAGTAGATGATTAAACTGAGTCCGGAGTCGGGGAGTGCAGGGCCCCAGGTGTAGACGCTGAGGCGGGCCGGGCACCTGAGGTTCCACGCGCACAGAGCCCGTGGGGCTGGAGGGCGGGCCCGCCGTGCGTCCGCGCTCCGCAGTCTGGCGCGCGTGGCTCCTACGGCCACACTTCCCGCTGGGCGGCTGCCGGATCCCGGCCCCCGTAACTGGTTGTGCCTGCACCGGGCATCTCGGACCGCGTCAGGCTGGGGCCAGCTTTGCCCAGGGGTCGGCTCTCTCCGGCTGTGCGAGCGCCCTTGCCATCGGCGCCACGACCAAGGAAACCCCTCCAGCACGCACCTCCCCTTCCCTCTCCTCCTCGGGGCCGGGGCAGCGACAGCGCAACGCCGCCTCCGGGCAGCCCGCGCGCCTGCCTCTCCCCGTCCCCAGCTTCGCCGCCTCCGGGGCGCCCGGTGCAGCGCGCGGGACCTCCATCGGGGAAGCCCCAGCGCTCCGGGGCGCCCCCCGCCTACAGCCCTCTCCGGGGCACCGGCCCCTGCCCGCTGCAGGTCAGGGCTCCCGGCGGACGTCGTCTCTACCGTAGGCACGGGGCAGCGGGTGCACAGCTCGTGTCCGGCCGGCTCCGAGCGGGGCTGCCCTCGGCAGCCGTCCCGGGGAAGGCGCCGGGGGAGCCGGCGGGGACCGCGGCCCCGGGCGGGGGGCGGGCCGGGGGCGGGGCCGGGGCGGGCCCGGCGGCCGCGAGGAAGGTGCGGCGGCGCGCGGGCGGGGGCAGCCGTGGCCGCCGCAGACTCCCCGCGCGCGCGCCCCGGCGGAGAACAAAAAGTGACCGCAGAAACTTCTGCAAGTCCGCGCGCAGGAGCGCCCGCGCTCGACCGAGGTAAGGGCGCGGCGGGGCGCGGGCTCCGGGGGTCCCGGCGGCGCGGGCGGCTGCGGGTCCCGCGCCCCCTAAGCCCCCCTGCCCCCGATCGTCGCTGTCCTCGCGCGGCTCGGCCACCTTCTCCCGTGAGCGTGGCAGCGCCCGGGACACTTTCCTTGTCCCGCGCAGCGGCCGGGCCCGGGCACCAGCCCTTTCCTAACCGAGGTCCCCCGGCGCCGCGCGGACACGCAGGCCCCGGCCTGCGGCGTCGCGGCGGGGGAGGGAGGCGCTGCGGGCGATCCCGCGGGTGTAGACCGCCGCCCCCCTCCCCCCTCCCGCCGGGCGCTGCTCCCGGTGGGGCTGAGCCGCCCAGTGGCTGTGAAAGCCGACGCGTTGTGTCCCCAGTGGATCGTGGTTTACATGGCCAGGAGGGCAGACGCGTTCTTCCACGAGCTGGTCGCCGGCGGCGGCCGCCCGGGGAGTTGTTAGCGTCGGAAACAGGGCAGCTTGAGGAGCCCCCGTGCCCCTTCTTGGAGTTTTACAAACCGAAAAACAGGGCTCCTTGATTATCTCGACGGCGATTGCCTTCGGTGCGCTTTCCGGCTGCTGCCTGGCGAGGAGACCTTGACCGGCCGCGCGCTCCTGGTCCCCGAATGCCCGCGTGCGCCGCTGCTCTAACCGACCGCACCTGGCTGCCCCCGGGCCTCCCTCCACTGGGCTCCGGCGGGGGCGGCGCTCGCAGTGTCCTGCAGGTGCAGGTCGTGGGCCCCAGGCTGTGGATTGCAAAGTGCCAACTGCTGGGGTCCCCGCTTGCGATCGCATCCCCTTAGACATATATCTGGCCGTTCTGTGAGATTTCTACGTCCTGACCATGGTTTCCGTCCGTTGGGGTTTACCCGCGCGTGGAAACGGGGCCGGTGGAGCTGATGCTACGGTGCCCAACAGTGCCGTGAGCGCAGCCTCAGCTTTCCAGTCCTGAGCGTGCCTTGGGAGACGCTGCGTGTGCCATGTGGCCTCTGCCGCCTCCCCCCAGACTGCTCTCCTGTCGCCCCACTACAGCTGAACTCACTCTGCCTGCTCCAGACCCATTGCGCTACTTGCAATGGGCTTCTCCAGGCCACTGGCTGGAATGAGTGAATGAACACTCTGCTTGTACACTCTCACTCCTCTGGTCTGTCTGTCTCTCCACTACCCACACACCCTTCTTGTAGGCAGCTTTATTTGCTCTTTACTTTTAGGCAAAGTTACACTCTTCCACCTCTAATGGTCAGTACTTCTAGAACATGTTTTTCTTTACATATCTGGCCATGCCACCTTGTACAGTTGTGCAGGTTGTTCACTGCACTAGGTCGTCCTAAGGTGAGTGGAGACAGAAATCCAGTTCACACTCAAGCTGCCAGTCCTCTGGTGCACTCCTCCCCAGTGGAAGAGGGTTCCCTGTGTAACTCACCCAAAGGTGCCCTGCTTCCTTCTGTGCCTGGGACTGGTGGACACAGTGAGAAAAGAAGGGGTTGATTTCTCCTGAGCTGTATAAGTCGGTGTGCAGAATGCACTTTGGTTGCTGTCCTACGTCTGGCTGTTTAAGAGCTGCTAAGACAGGTGTTTTCTGCTTGATGACAGGAAAGATCGTGGGCAGGCGTCGGGATCTGTGCCTGGCACCAGGGCCTCGTCAGCCGCCGCCTCCCCAGGCACTCAGGGTTCCGGGTCTTTGGTGATCTGAGAGGGAGATGGGTGCAAGAGACTTGAAATTAAGGTCATAAAGAGCTTGGCTCACATAAATGTGCTAATACGTTGGATTAAAAATGCCATTTTGTATACAAGAGTTTTTAACATTTTTATTTTTTCTATTTGAAAGAGATCTTCTGTTCCCTGGTTCATTCACAAGTGCCTGCGACAGCAGGGACTGGGCCAGGCCAGAGCGCATCAGGGTCTCCTGCACGTGGGTGGCAGAGACCCAAGGACTTGAGCCACCGCTTCCTGCCTCCCAGGGTTCATGTGAGCGGGCAGTGGGTGGGTGTGGACATCCCAGGCTGCGTCTTAGCCACTGGACCCAACACCTGCTCCCATCTAAGAGAACTGAAGTCAAACTAAAAATATCAGAATTCAAGCAAGAAAGGAAGGTGAGAAGAGAAGGTTTGAGTCTGATGTATTTAGGTTCTTCTGTGAGATCATTTAAGATCGGTATTTACATTAACTATATAGTTTTCACATGGGGTGATTTGTAAGCTAAAGTGGTTAGAAGATTCTTTAAAATGCTTCAAATTCACATGTAGTTAACCATTTTTCATAATGTGTAAGGTGATGAGGTATCTTTGTAGCTACAATAAATATATGGATAATGTCACATTTATGAAATTGTGATATAAAATTCTGTACTTGTAGATGTCAAAGGGACTTGCTAGAATCCTGGTGTTTCTAGAATTCATAATATTGGAATTGCTTTTTTTTTAAAAAAAAATTTATTACAATGTTTGAAAAGTAGGGAGAGAGACAGCGATCTCCTTCGAGAGATCTTCCATGTACTGATTCCCGCCTCAGATGGATGCAACAGTGGAGTCAGGACCAGGAACCAGGAACTCTGTCCTGGTCTCCCACCTGGGTGGCAGGGGCTTGAGGGCTGTGTCCTCTTCTGCTGCCTTCCCAGGGGCCTCAGCAGGGGTCTGGATCCGAAGTGGAAGAGGCGGGACTGGAGCTGGCGTTCCCACGGCTTACCCTGCGCTGCTGCCACGCTGGCCCCCGCGTCACTTTAGGGGTCATATGCACCAGTTCTCCCGCTTGCTGGGTAGGGGAGCCCAGTGCCAGGGACTTGTCCAGGGATACGGTGCCTCTGTAGGAACACAGCCAGGATGACTTGGTTACTCTGTTCAGGTCTCCATAGGAACAACCTTCCGTACCTCCCGTCCTTGGTTTCAGCTGGGAAGTCTTGACCGTGTGGACTAAGTCACAGGACCCCAGCACCAAATACAGTGACCTGTGTGACTCAGGCGTGTGATAGAGATTTGCTGAATGGAGGAACGCATGAATGAGCCAGTCCATGGCTTACTTATGGAAAAGGATTTTATGATACGATACAGGTCCAAATCCTTTGGAGTTCATTGTAGTGGAATTTGGCCTAGGTGCTGGTATTCCTTAACTGCGATAAAAAGTCCCGGATACACTTTATGGAAGCGATGGCTATATCATGTAGTCAAACACTTTGGCTCCTTTCTGTATTGTTTTCCTTAAGACAAGCTGGAGCTCCCGACAGAGAGGCACCGTGAGGGGACCTGGGGTCTGGAACGAGTGGGTCTGAGGACTCGTCTCCATTTGCAGGGCTCCCTCATCGTAGCTTCCCTACCTTACAGCGTCGGGTCCAGTGAGTCCCCGTGCGTGATGCCGACTTGAGAACAGCACATTGTTAGAGGCGGTGACAGCAGTTGCCAGGCTCGTGTTAGGTGGTCTGTGTCCATCCCGCTGTCTCGTCCCCTGAGTAAGACACTCAAGGCTTTGGTGGAATGAGAACGAAACCCCATGTAGACGACTGTCTCTCTCAACACCGAGCAGACCTTGCCTAAGCTCTACAGTGTGTTAAGAATGGCTAAGCTCCGAACATGCTGGTTTCTAGGAGAACTTCAAGGCGGGAAGAGCAGCAAGGGACCCGAAAGCCTCATTTGCTTTTAGGCAGGGGAGCAGAAAGTCAGATTTGCATTTGAGACCGTTCCCTGGTGTGGCCCAAGGAAGGTGAGCTGTACCAGGGGAGGAGGTTTGAGTCAGTGGCTATGGGACAGTGAGAATAGGCAAAGGGAAGATTCTAGAAACGCAGGAGCAGAACACCCTTTGGTGTGTGAGAAACGGTGGAGGGCCAGGGAAGTTGCGTCCAGTGCGGGGTCGCATCCAGATGAGCCACACGGAGGGGGAAGGCTGGGGAGCTGGGGACACCCTGCCCACTCCACACGGGCCTGAGCGTGCACAGCTGAGAGCCGATCCAGGTCTGTCTTCTGTCTTCCATCCTGACTCTGCCGTGAGTAGGTGGAGGAGTCTAATGCAAGCCATGCAGAGTGCAAAGGCGATTCTGTTTAGGCGCTTTCAGAAAGAACCTCTGGAGAGGGTGAGGCCCTAGGCGCCGGCCGAGGCCCCGGGAAGGTTCCTGGCCTGGAGTGCATCACGCGTTTCCTCTCTTGGATCTTGCGGGCCTGGGCCCAGGCACTGCGCCCAGCTGGAAGCTGGTCTGCTTTGTTTCCATGTCTGAGGTTTGTAGACTGAGTAACAGGATCTGGGCTGCAGCTTTCATTGTGTTTTCAAGGTGTTGGATTACAAGGTTTCTTTAAAATTGGTCCTTGGAGTTCTGAATGTTCCTTTTGGACACGGCTGATGAAGAGTTCCCATTAATGCGTGATTTCTTTGCGTTTGGGAACTATATAGGTGGGGTCAGAGTTTTCAAGGCTCCTGTTAGTAGTTTGGGAAATGGCTCCGTGAATAAGCTTGGAGTTCGTGTAAGCTGGTGAAAGTTAAGGATTTCCATAGCCTTTAAAATATAGTGAGGAATTTTAGTGCAATGTTTTATGTCATTAAAATTTAAAGGGGCCGGCATTGTGGTGTAGCGGGTAAAGTACAGTGCTGGGATCCCATATGGGTGCCGGTTCTAGTCCTGGCTGCTCCTCTTCTGATCCAGCTGTCCGCTATGGCCTGGGAAAAGCAGCAGAAGATGGCCCAGGTGCTTGGGCTCCTGCACCCACCTGGGAGACCCAGAAAAAGCTCCTGGCTTCAGACCAGCCCAGTCCAGCTGATGTGGCCATCTGGGGAGTGAACCAGTGGAAGGAGGACCTCTGTCTCCTTCCCTTCTCCGTAACTCTGCCTTTCAAATATCAATACATCTTTAATAAAATTAAAAAATCTTTTTGTTGTGTTCTCATTCGAGCCATCTGTGCCTTAGGGTTTTCATCTCGAAGAGTGACGGCAGTCGCTGGGAACTGCTGATGAGCGGATGAATGCGTTCACTGTGCCACAGTGAGAGAGGGCAGCAAGTGTTCGCTGGTTCCTTCCAGACTTTCTGCTTCCTTTCCGGGTCTTCCCTGCTTGGCAAATTCCTAGTCCTCCACGGAGCCCCAGAGACGCTGGCCCTGAGTGTGAAACACACTTGCCCGTGCGGCTCAGGTGCTTCGTGTGTCTACGGTCGTTCGACGAGCTTGTCAGTATTTCTGCATCACACAGCAGGTGCTTTGCTTCTTTCACTTCGTACCCCTGTCAGGTCCTGCCTGGTGCTGTAGAGAGTAAGGTGGCGGTTGACAGAAGGCGTGGTGTTGCTCCTGCTCGATTCGAGTCCCAGCTCCTTTGCGTTCCATCCTGCTTGCTGCTGATTTGCGTCCTGGGAGGCAGCAGATGATGGCTCGTGTGCTGGGGTCCCTACCGCCCACGTGGAGACCCCACTGAGGGTCTAAAGCTTTTGGCTTTGGCCTGGCCCAGCCCAGGCTGTGTGGGCGTTTGGGGAGTCAGTGACTAGAAGACTTCTCTGTCACTGTCTTTCCAATAAATACAAATAAACATAGAAGAGTCTTATAATACCTATGGAGTCTTTTAAAAAGTATGTTATTTGAGAGAGAGAGAAGGAGACAGATTAGAGATTGGCAGGGAAAGAGAGAGAGAGGGATGGGGAGAGCAAGCCTGCTCCTGTCTGCTGGTTTGCTCCCTAGATGTCCACAGCGGCCGCTGGCTGGGGCTGAAGCCAGGAGCTGGGAACCCAATTCAGGCCTCCCATGTGCGTGGTAGGAAGTCAGTTCCTTCAGCGATCATTGCTGCCTCCCTGGGGCTGCATTGGCAGGAAGCCGGGGTCAGGAGCTGAGCCTGTTACTGACTCCAGGCACTCGAGTAAGGGACACAGGCCTCCTAATGGACATTTTAGCATAGGCCAAATGCCCACCCCTAATTAAAAAATTGCACCAAAGTTATCTTTTAATTCCGTTTCCCATGAGCCTTTTGAGTTCTCCGGTAGCCCTCTTACTCTTGTGGGGACTCCCTGAACATTCGTGGGCCTCAGTTTCCTGGTAAGTTCTGGTGCTGAGCTTTCGGATCCTTCTCATGAATTCTTCCCTTCAGGCCTTGCGTGAAGGTGGCGGTTGGCAGGGTCATAGTTCTACTCACCCCTGCCACTCTGGGTAGCCACCGCACTGCTTAAGGAGGACTTTTTTTTTTTTTAAATTTTTTATTTGAAAGGTGGAGTTACAGGAAGAAGCAGAGGCAGAGAAAGTCTTCCATCCTCTGGTTCACTCCCCAAATGGCCGCAATGGCCAGGGCTGGGCTGGACTGGAGCCAGGAGCATCTTCTGGGTCTCCTGGGTGGGTGCAGGGTACCAAGCACTTGGGCCATGGTCCATCTGCTTCCCCAGGTGCATTAGCAGGAAGCTAGATTGGAAATGGAACAGCCAGGACTTGAACCAGTGCCCACATGAGATACCAGTGTTGCAGGTGGAGGCTTAACCCACTACGCCACTGTGCTGGCCCAGGAAGACTTTCAAAAGCAGACTCTGCTGCAGGTGAGTGGAGCGAGGATGAACACACCTGGAACCCATCAAGATGAACGGAGTTCTCCCTGGTGTCGGCGGCATTTGCAGCCAGCTCCCAGGGTCAGTACCTACTGTATGGACATGTGAAGCCTCAGTGAGCATTTGCAGAATCCGAAACCAAAGTGCTTTCCCCTTTAGCTTGCATGTTTTGACCTTGCCCTCTGGGGAATCTGCATCATTCAGTGACGTGGTGTGTATCCCCGGGGACCTCTCCCTTGACAACTGTGTGCTGAGCCTCATGTTCACGTGGGCAGCTGTTGTCATCGTCCACAGGATTGTTTAAAAGCCAGAAATCCCGCTGATGGGATCCACTTGCTCATCTTCTGCATGGCAATGTGGTTGCTAGGACTGGAGAACGCTGGCGTCGCCCACCCCGTAGACTGGGTGTGAGGGTTTCTGCTTAGTCTCATCACAGGTCTCCCCTTGAAGGTACTCATCAGTTCTCGATCAGGGGCCGCCCCCCACGTGGTCACCTTGTGGGATCCTTGGTTGTGTCGCTATCTGCTTCCCTCCCCTCCTGGTTGGATTCCGTAGGAACAATAGATAAGTGACAGCTCCATGGGGTTTGAGATGTTTGGGGCCTGGCTGATGTTTATCCAGGCTCCCACTCTTGTCCATTCTGATGGACAACAAAGGCTGAACTACCTGATAGATGCTCCTGGGTGTTGACTGAATTCTTGGCGCTGGTGGAAGTGCTTGGAGTTGGGCTACCCCGAGCAGAGAGCTGCATCCCTGGGTTTGCACGATCCTGGAGGAACTGGTGCCTTCTTTCCAGGTATCCATTTCTCTTTCCTCCTTTCTTTTTCTTTTTTTTTCTTCTTCAAATAATAGCTTCTCATTTGGAAGTTTAAAATTTTTAATTTATTTTCATTTTATTAGATAGAGATCTTCTGTCTAATGGTTCACTCCTCAAATGCCCACAACAGCCAGGGCTAGACCAGGCCAAAGCCAGAGCCAGAAACTCAATCTGCGTCTCCCACGTAGGTGATGGGAAGTCAACTCCTTGAGCCATTACCTGCTGCCTCCCAAGGTACATTAGCAGGAGGCTGGGATTGGGAGTGGACACAGGACTTGAACTCAGGCGTTCTGATAATGCGATGCCCGTGTCCTAAGTGGTGTTTTTATTATTATTTTGCATTTATTTGAAAGGCAGAGTAAGAGTTAGAGCAAGCTTCTGTCTGCTGGTTTACACCCCAAATGGCCACAACAGCTGGGGCCATGCCAGGCTGAAGCCAGGAGCCCAGAGCTTCTTCCAGGTCTCCCATGTGGGTGCTGGGGCCCACGCGCTTGGGCCATCCTCCACTGCTTTCCCAGGCACATTAGCAAGGAGCTGGATTGGCAGTAGAGCAGCTGGGTGGCTTAACCTGCTAGGTCACAACACTGGGCTCCAAGTGGTATCTTAGCTACTGTACCAAACATTCGCCCCTCCATTTCTTCTTGTGTGGCTGATGGGCAGAGTTCCATTGTGCCAAATATACCAAACTCCAGTGTTTCCTTGGGGCTATAGAGAGTAAGAAAGTAAAGAAGCATGCTTACTAAAATTTCAGAGTAGCGTTATCTGCAGTGTGCTGTGATGCAGTCTGACGTTTGAACGTGAGTACGTGACAAGTGACCATCACCCGACACTGGTGACTAAGGCAGGGCTCAGGCTCATACTGGGTCTTGGTAAATCTGAATGAGTCATTAGATGTTTGTAGGTGATGTTCAGTGATCTTGGGGCCATGGCTGATAGGAATTCAAGGCCTTGGGGGACTGCGGAGGGAAGGGGATTTCAGTGTTGAACTGGAAGAATTGCTGAGAAAGAAATCAAATTAGGATCAGTAGCTTCGCTGGCGCCGCGGCTCACTAGGCTAATCCTCCACCTGTGGCGCCGGCACACTGGGTTCTAGTCCCGGTTGGGGCGCCGGATTCTGTCCCGGTTGCCCCTCTTCCAGGCCAGCTCTCTGCTGTGGCTCAGGAGTGCAGTGGAGGATGGCCCAAGTGCTTGGGCCCTGCACCCCATGGGAGACCAGGGGGAAGCACCTGGCTCCTGGCTTCGGATTGGCGCGATGCGCTGGCCTCAGCAGCCATTGGAGGGTGAACCAATGGCAAAGGAAGACCTTTCTCTCTGTCTCTCTCTCTCACTGTCCACTCTGCCTGTCTAAATAAATAAAGACAAGGGCCATTGTGAAGAGAGGCAGGGAAGGCTGCAAATCTGTTAACTCGTGGAGAGAAGGAAGCCGTTGATGTGACTCCTCGTTGGGGAGGCTGTGCAGGGGCAGGTGCAGATTCCTGGAGCTCTTTGATTTGGACTCTGCATTTTACCAAGCACACCAGGGGCTGCTGGTGGCTCTGATCACCTCTTGAGAAACTTCTATGAAGGATGCAAGATCTTCTTGACAGTGCTTGGGGAGGGAGAAGGGGGGTTGCAGGCCAGGCCTTGTCCATGCATTTCCCTGGCACGGTGCTCTTCCAGACTGGTTTGGATGGGGTCCTGGGGGCCTAAGCACAGGAGATCCATAAGACATGCAGCACTGTTTTCCTCATTTTCTGCTGGTGCTTGTTTCAGGGCTTGACAGGAGCTATTTTGAATGAGAACCATCTGGTCTCTAAAGAAAAGGTTTGTAAACGGTATTTAGCATACTCATAGTAAAAAAAAAAAACCTATTAGGGAAAACCTCAGCCCACCTAGAAACACCTATTTTGTGATAACTAGCAGCAAGGATGGATTTCTGTCTTTTCCATAGGCAGCACCTGGGCGGGTGCTATTTCAACTTCCCATGTAATTGGAGTTTTAAAATGACCTGTCTTAAAAAATTTAGAGATGTCACTAAATCAGACTGTCACAAGTGCCACCCTGGCCATTCGTCTCAGCGTGTGAGGAAATTGGGTCCAGAAAGATGGTTGACGTTGCTGGGGTTTCGGTGTGCGCACAGAGATCTCAGTGCAGCAAGCATTTTCTGAAAAGCTATCTGTCATGGAAATTTATTTGACAGAGAGCGAGCTCTCCCATCTGATGACTTGCTCCCCAAATGCTTGCAGTGGCCAGGGACTGGGTGAGGCCAACACGGGAGCTGGGAATCCCATTCGGGTCTCCCGTGTCAGTGGCAGGGACCCAAGTACTTGGGCTATCACCTGCTGCCTTCCAGGGTGCACGTGAGTTGGAAGCTGATGTAGGGTCATTCGGGACTGTGACTGCTGTCCTGTAAGCCTGTCTCCCAGGGGCTCTGCTGTCCCTGTGTAAGGCACCTGCAGCCTGCACGGTAGTACAGGGTCCATGACAAGGAAGCTTGGGGTTCTGTCCAGCAGAAGTCACTTGTAAATGTGGCCTCCAGTGTAACTTTTATGCCCTTGTTACTGAACATTGTGCGGGCCTTTATTTATTTATTTATTTGAAAGGCAGAGTTACACAGAGAAAGCGCGAGAGAGAGATCCTCCATTCACTGGTTCACTTCCCAGTTGGCCGCAATGGCCGATTCTGAGGTGATCCAAAGCCAGGAGCCAGGAGCTTCTTCCGGGTCTCCCAAGTGGGTGCAGGAGCCCAAGGACTTGGGCCATCGTCTACAGCTTTCCCAGGCCATAGCAGAGAGCTGGATGGGAAGTGGAGCCCATGTGGGATGCTGGCGTCATGTGGGCCTTTGACTAAGTATGCAACCATCTGAGAGCTTGTGCTGGCAGGGGTGGGAGTAGCTTTTGAAGAGATGCGGAAGGCTTTGCTTATCAATATGGATGACTTTATACTCTTTTTATAAAGATATATTTTATTTGAAAGAGTTGCAGAGAGAGATGGTGAGACAGATATTTTCTGTCCACAGGTTCACTCCTCAAATGGCTACAGTTGCCAGGGCTGGGCCAGGCTGAAGCCAGGAGCCCAGAATTCCATCCAGGTCTCTCACGTGGGTGACAGGGACCCAAGGACTTGGACCATCCTCTGCTGCTTTTCTAGGTGCATTAGCAGGGAGCTGGGACGTGGAGCGGCGGGGACTGGAAGCTGGTGGTCCTGCGGGAAGCCGGTGTCGCAGGTGGCGGCTCACCCTCTGCACCACCATGCTGGCCCTCTACGCTGCTGCACACTCGGAATCTTAGAGAAGTGAGCGGAAGCTGTCACAATGCAGGTGATCTCTGTGAGCCGGCCACGCTGCTAAGAGCGGCTGTGAGGTTTCTCCTCCGGTGTCCTGCAAAGCAAATCCCTTCACTTTCCTGCACACTCGTTTTTCAAGATGAAGTTCATTAAGGCAGTGCTTAACAGGGACTAGCTGAAAAGATTTTATTTTATGTAGGGAAAACTTAAATAGCAGATTCCGTGGGTTGATTCTCATAGAAACATCTCATAGTTTAGCCTCGTGTTGTAATTTCTCATTTGGCAGTCTTGAAATTTGTTAAAATAGCATGAAGCTGAGGTGTGGTTTACAACTAGTGTCTGTATAGTGCCTTGAACATGTGTTTTTGAAGAAGTTCAGCAAATTTGCCTGTTCGGGTGACAGTCGTGTATCTCATACCCCACAAAAGGTATGAGTTGTAGAGAAATTAATCTCAGACTAAGGGCAAGAAATGGTTGTATTTCTGCTGATTTTCAGGTCTCTGCACTCGGGTTTTCCCGGAAGGAGCTGTCCCTTCGTGGAATAATCTTCCACGTGTTCTGTCTCTGTTGCGCTTGCGCTGTTGCTGATCATGGACAGTCAAGGGTACCATGATCTTGGTTTTCTGGACATAAACTTATTAGCATAACTCAGCCTTTTTGAGGTTTCTTTTTAAGATTTTATATATTTGAAAGGTAGATTTAGAGAGAAACAGAAACGGGGAGATCTTCCATCTACTGGTTCACCTCCCAAATAGCAGCAACAGTGAGGGCTGGGCCAGGCTGAAGTCAGGAGCCGGAACATCATCCAGGTCTCCCACATAGGTGTCAGGCTCCCAGTCCTTGGGCCACGCTCCACTGCGTTCCCAGGCGCATCACCAGGGGAGGTGCCAGGACTCAAATCAGCGCTCATGTGGGATGCTGGCGACCCAGGTGGTGGTTTAACTTGCTGCACCGCAATGCCAGAGAGAGGTTTAACCTCTGAAATGTTAGTGAGTTCTGCTCTCTTGAATTGTTTTTTGAAACCTCAAACTTTTAATTGACTCTTTGGATGGAGGTGTTCTTGCTGTGAGCAAAGAGAAATGTGACTTTGTAATAGCAATGTTGGAATGCCTTGCTGCAATGTTTTCAGTTTTCCGTGTGTGGATCTGGGTTGGGGTCAGCTGTTGAGTACAGTGGTTAATGTGGAAGCACAGGATCATTACGGGAAGAGGAAGAGTAGCAGAGAGGATGCCGGTACTGCTGTAGAACAGACGTCGGGGCTTTCTGATCCGGAGTCTGGGTCAAGCCTGGAGGTGTGCCTTTCTGAGGCACTGTGGGCATTGCTGCAGGTCTGGGACCGTGTTTGGTGGTCTCAGATGCCCTAGGGCTCCATGTTGCTCAGCCCTGAGTGGGTGGGGCTGTAGATCTGCGGATGTCATTCAGCTTCCCAGGGCTTCTGTCTTCCTGTCTGCGACACAGTGCACTGTTAAGAGCTATTCAAAGCTTGGAAAGTCAGTCTTGTTCCCGGCTGTGCCTTGGGGGATACTCTCACTGACAAAAGCTAAAATTGAAATTATGTTCATTGCCACAGGATAAGCGGCAGTAGGACTCTGCATTTGCATGTTTCACTTCCTGGGGGTGGGGGGTGGTCCCCTGGGCCCCTCTCAAGAGCCTGTTACAGTGCCCTGAATCCAAAGGGGGAGATGGCTTCTAAGGGCCTTCGCACTTGTAGCTTTCTCTGATTCCATGTAGACTTGAAGTTGTGGACTGTTAAGAGTTGAAAGAATCTGACCAGAAGACTTAGCATAATTTCACCATTGCACCTTTAGTACAAGTAAGAAACTGTTGATTTTATATATATATTTATATACTTAAATATAAATATATATGTCTGTCTATACAAAGAGAACATCTTCATGGTAAGGTGAAATTCTAGTAAGAAGTAAATAAAAGAGATGAGTAACATTGATGTGCCTTTTCTATCTTTGTGCAAAGCAGCTGTGTGTAGACGCCCTGACATCAATTACTCATTCTTGTAAGTCTGATGGTCAAGTCTGATTGACTTTCCCAGTCTTTGCTGGAAAATGGGTTAAGAGGGTGACGTCCAGTAATTGTGTGTCAGTAAAAGCAACGAAAGATCTTGTTATTCACACACGTCCAAAGCTGTCTGCCTACTGCCCTGGGTTCGTTTTGTCAGCCACTCCTGGACGCGCTAGACTTGGTTTTGGGGAAGCTGTGAATTGGTTCACCCTTGACTTTGGTGTTCAGTGCTGCTCTGTCTTTATTGACCAATCTTCATCTTCTTAGCTCATTCTCCTTTTGAGAAAAGCTGTAAGTGCAGACAATCTCAGTAAGTATGGACAATCTCTGGGGTACCAAGTGGAGAGATCCAAGTGTGTGGCATTGTGAGTAGGATGGCCCTTTTGAATAAAACTTTTTCAAACTGTGAGTTATGTGAGTGCATTGATTTAGTGGATCAGCTTTTGTTTCTTTTTAAAATTTTTCTTCTACATAAGGACTTTGAAAAACTGCAGTGGCTTTCACTCTTTTGACCCACATCAAGAAACATATTGGATGGAATCATATAGCCGAAAATGGAATAAAAATATCTCAATACATTGCATGTGGTAAAGATAATGATGGTTTCTTGAAACTTTTGTTTTAGAGGCTGGTGCTGTGGTGCAGTGGGTTAGGCTGCTGCCTGTTGTACCGGCATCCCATAGTGGTGCTGGTTTGAGTCCTGGCTGCTCCACTTCTGATCCAGCTCCCTGCCGATCGATGTACCTCAGAAAAGCAGTGTGGGATGTCCAAAGTCCTTGGACCCCTGCACCCACGTGGTAGACCTGGGTGAAACTCTTGGTTCCAGGCTTTGGCTTGGCCCAGCCCCTGGCTGTTTTGGACATTTAGGGAGTGAACCAGTAGAAATTCATTCCCTCTCACTCATTCATTCTCTCTCTCTCTCTCTCTCTTCCTTTCTAACTCTGCCTTTAGAATAAAATAAATCTTTCAAAAAATAACTTTTGTTTTAATATCTGTCAGTCATTTGTAGTGCATTAAGTTTCTCCAGAGAAAAAGGACCAATGGGATGTGTGTTGTGTGTACTTTTATTATAAAAAATTGGCTCAGGGGCCTGCATTGTGGCATGTTGGGTAAAGCCACCACGTGTAATGCCAGCATCCCATATGGGCACTGATTTGTGTCCTGTCTACTCCACTTCCAATCTGGCTCCATACCAGTGAAATATCCTGGGAAAAGCAGTGGAAGATGGCCTGAGTGTTTGGGTCCTTGCACCCATGTGGGAGACCTGGCTTCTGGCTTTGGCTTGGCCCAGTGCTGGCCGTTGTGTCCACCTGGCGAGTAAATCAGTGGATGAGAGATCACTCTCTGTGTAACTCTTTCTTCCTTCCTTTCTTTCTTTCTTTTTTTCTTTTTTAAAGATTTATTTTATTTATTTGAAAGACAGAGTTGCAGAGTGAGGTAGAGACAGAGAGTCTTCCTTCTGCTGGTTCACTCCTCAGATGACCACAATGGCCTGAGCTGTGCTGATCTGAAGCCAGGAGCCAGAAGCTTCTTCCAGGTCTCCCACATGGGTGCAGGGGCCCAAGCACTTGGGCCATCTTCTGCTGCTTTCCCAGGCCATAGCAGAGAGCTGGATCGGAAGAGAAGCAGCCGGACTAGAACTGGGACCCACATGGGATGCCAGCGCTTCATGCCAGGACGTTAACTCGCTGCACTACAGTGCCGGCCGGCCCATAACTCTAACTTTCAAAATAAATACATCTTAAAAAAAAGAATCTACTGATAATGATGACAGCACTGTGGCCTGCAGGCTGGAGACGGCTGTGCACAGTTGGAGGGTGTGCTGTAGGCCTCTCTCTTGCTCAGGGAGGCTGGTCTTGTTCTGTCCATTGTTCTCATTGTTCTTTTCAGCTAGTTGGGTGACTGTCCCCATCTTCCCCTCCCCCACCCTGTTATGGAAGGCGACCTGCTTTATCAGACACAGTTCTCCAAGTTCAGTGTCAGTTCTAGGCATGGTTGAGACCCCATTTGGGATGTCTGCATATTGGAATGCCTAGATTAGGGTCCCAGCTCTGCTTCCAATTCCAGCCTCCTACCAGTATGTACCCTGGGGGGTAGCAGGTGATGGATCTGTGCCACCCCCATGAGAGACCCTGACTGAGTTCCAGCCTCCTGGATTTAGCCTGGTCTAGTCCTGAATTTTCACGGCATTCGGGAAGTAAGTGGATGGGAGATAGCTCTCTGTTTCTCTGGCTTTCAAATAAAAATAAACAAAAATTTATAAATGTTAATTTCATCCAAAATACTATGTAAGTTACTAAGTGCAATTAACCGTCACCTCAGGATGTAAAGAGGTACAAGGTAGAACCCTACCAGGGCTGATATTGTGGCACAGTGGGTTGGACCACTGCATCCAGCACCAGCATCCCATATCGGAGAGCTGGTTCAAGGCCATGCTACTTTGTTTCTGATCCAGCTCCCTGGATCCCTTCCCTATACAGGGAAGACAGTGGATGGTGGCCCGAATACTTGTACCGCAGCTACCAATGTAGGAAACCAGGGTAGAGTTCTAGGCTCCTGGTTGCAGCCTGGCCCATCTGGGGGGGGGGGGGGGGGGACGAACCAGAGGGTGGAAGATTCTCTCCCTCTCCTCCTCTTTCTTTCTCTGATGTTGTGCTTTTCAAATGAATACATTAAATCAATCTTAAAAGCAGCCAGGTCTTTATTGTGAAAGTTGGTATTTTAACAATGTGGTGGACTGAACCAAAGAGAGGATGGAGGCCCTGAGAGTGAGTGAGTGAATGTGTGCATGTCTGTGTTTGAGAGAGAGAGATCCATCTTCCTTTCGCCAATTTGCTCCCCAAGTGGCTGCAACAGCCAGAGCTGAAGCCAGGAGCCTGCAACTCCTTCCGGGTCTCTGACATGGAAGGCGGGGGCCCCAAGCACTTGGGCCGTCCGCAGGTGCGTTAACGGGGAGCTGGATCTGAAGCATAGCAGCCGGGACTCGAGCCCCTGCTTTGCTTCCGCGATACCAGCATTGAAAGGGGCGACTTGACCTGCTGTGCCACAGCGCCGGCCACTCTCTCGGCTTTATCTTTTCATCGAGAAGTTGTCTCCCCTGGGCCTGTCCTGTAGGGCTGCTGCAATCTAAGAGCCTTTGAACTTCCAATTCAAGGGAGCTGGGCGGGGATCCTGCGGTTTCTCAAGGTTTTTCGTAATTGAGTGTGAGAGTTATTTTGAAAAACTTATATCCTCACTTTGTTCTCAGCTCTGAGCTGTGAAGTGGCTTGTCTCAATGCACACTCCCTGGCTCGTGTGGAGCCATTTTTCTCCTGGGCGGTGTATCTGACAACGGCTTGCCCTGTGACTGCTGTGTCATTTAAACATGTGCTAAGCAGAATTTTAGTTCCTCTGGGATCATCCTCAGTTTCCGTACCTCATCTGGCTCTCACAATTCCATTTAATTGTAGCTATTCTGATATTTGGCCAAGTCAACTAAAACCCGTCGGCTGCCTGTGGGGAGGGAGCACACGTGTGATGGGCATAGCAGTAGAAGTGGAATTCTGCACGCGCGCGTGCACACACACACACGCTTTTCCAGGAATTTTTCTTGCAAATGCAGAGAGAAGTTGGCAGGCCTTTGATTCTTTTGGAGGGATTTTGGTGGGTGCCAAATGGTGCACAGCTACTGTATGCTTGGAAAATGTCAACGGGAGGCTGGGCTTTTTCTGAATGCGGGTTTGGGCTTTGTGAGACGCCTGCATGCCGGAGGAGCGAGCCTTTAAAACCAAATGCAGACAGTGGACTTCCTCCAAGAGAAGTCTTGTAGATCCATCAGAGCTGATAGCCCGCTGGATCTCTGCACAGGGAGAAGAGGAGGACCGCTCGTAACGTGCTGTGTTCGAGGGGGACCCTCGTCCTTCCTCCAGCTTGCGCCGCACGTCTGATGCTCAGGTCCTGGTTCCCTCCAGAGTCCCGTGGCCCTTCACCCTCTTCACCCCCTTCATCCCGGCTTTTGCTGTGAGAGTGCACCGAGCAAAAGGAAGGTCTCAAGGCAGCAAGGAGACGGTCGTCTTCACGATGTTTTCACTTTTTGAGCTTTTGATTGAATGTAGTCTTACAAAAAACATATTTTTCTGCTTTTGGGTATGGCATGGTGGCGATTTAAAAATAGAAATTGGGGCCAGTGTTGTGGACAGACTCCTGGCTTCGCTTTGGCCATGTGACCATTTGGAGAGTGAACCAGTAGCTGGAAGATGAATCTGTCTCTCTCTGTCTTCCTCTCCCTGCTCCCAACTCTGTCATTCAAGTAAATAAATAAAGCTTGAAAAAAAAAAAAACACTTAAGAGACACAGAAATTGACCATGTCACCAACCCCATGAATTCAGGATTGTGTAATGTATACAATGATATTTTACAGAATGAACCACGAGACAGCTTCAGATGCTATTCCAGAAATATGCCGCACACACCCCCACCTGCACCCCTTTCTTCAAGGCTCACAGGGTAGCATCGGGAGTCTCTGATCTACTGTGATCAGAAAACACAGAGTGAGACCTTAGCACGAGTTTAGACTCACTTCGGAGGCTGGGATGAGAAGTGCGGCGACTCGCTCAGCTTCTGCCACCTGCAACCCTGGACCTTGTGCCGGGGCCACTGTGTTTCCTCTCCTCCTGGTGCTGTTCCTCTCAAGCGGCAGGAACCAGGCCTTCTGTGGGCATCAGGTGCTGGTTCACCCCATGGTTGCTGCAAGGCAGCTGGGTTTTGGGGTCTGCACTGTTTATATCGTCTGTGCTCCTGCAGGTGTGTGTGCGCGCTATAAGTGATCTAGAAAGCAGGGACTCAGATGTCTTTTTGCCTAGTTAGATACTGGTATTCTATAAAGTCTTTGTATTCAAAGCTTGGCCTCCGGCTTTATCTCTTTTGCTTTTCATTCTTGGCTCTGGGGGCTCTTTATTTTGGAAATGGCATGCTGCAAAAGCTGAGGATCTCCTCCCGGAGACGGAAGGGCTGGCTGCCAACATTGCATGTTGCAGGCACCATGCTAGGTGCCTTCTCGAAGCTTCTCAAAGGGGCGCCCCCCTGGACTACATAGTGTGGGCATTGGAGCTCTGTGTTGTGGATGAGCACGTCGGAGCACAGGGCTGGGACTGCTTCGCAGTTTGTCTGACTTCATATCCTTCCTCCCTACTCTATCTGGAGGGGGAGGGGCTTGGAGCACATGTGCGTTTCATAAGCCATATGGAATCCCGAAGAGCCGCTCGGCTCTGACAGCTGCTTAAATTATCTGTGACGCCGCATCCCGCCGCCAGCACGGATGATGGATGGGTGGCAGGAGAGGTTGGAGTCCTGGGCGGTGCAGGAGGATGCAGAGGCTTTCCGCAGAGTTCTGGGGGGTGTAAGGTGGATTCTGAGCACGACTGCTGGGCTGGAAAAGGTTTGCGATCTGTCTGGCAGAGATGTACATGCACGCACAGATACACAGACAGACATACACATATATGCACACAGAGACACACAGAATGAGATGGAGCAGATCATTGTAGTTTTGTGTCTACCAGCAAGAAAACTAAGCCAAACTAAGAAAAAATATATGCATGTTTTTCCATGTGCCAAAGTCCAGAAAAATCTATTTTGACTTCATCTCACACCATTCATATTCATGTTCCATTAAAAAAAACTTTTTGCCCTTGAAAATGTATTTTTCTTCATCCCTTCATATTTCTTTTTTTTTTTTTTAAAGATTTATTTATTTATTTGAAGGTCAGAGTTACACAGAGAGAGGTCTTCCATCTGCTGGGTCACTCCCCAGTTGGCCGCAATGGCTACAGCAGTGCTGATCTGAAGCCAGTAGCCAGGATCTTCCTCCCGGTGCAGGGGCCCAAGGACTTGGGCCATCTTCCACTGCTTTCCTAGGCCATAGCAGAGAGCTGGATCAGAAGTGGAGCAGCTGGGTCTCAAACTGGCACCCATATGGGACGCTGGCACTGCAGGCGGCGGCTTTACCCGCTACGCCACAGCGCCAGCCCCCATCCCTTCATGTTTCACAGGCATGTCTCATCTCTAGCCTGAATTCTTGGTGCTGGAGATCATTGAATTTATCTCATTTCTTAATTATCTTTACTCAAAAGGCAGGATGGGGTTTAACTCGTAGGCTCCAAATAAATGTTTATTAAGTAGTTATTTTCACAGTTCCCTTTTAAAATTGTCAGTTTAAAGATGAACTAGGATGTGAAATAGTTGTTGAGTTTTGTCTCTTCACATTTTACTTAGTAACTTTCATTTAGTCCATCCTAGTGGATCTTTTTAATAATTGTATAATAGGGCTGTCCTGAGATTTTTTTTTTTAAATATTTAATTGAGAGGTAGAGTTACAGACAGAAGGAAACAGAGAAAAAGGTCTTCCATCTGCTGGCTCACTCCCTAAATGGCTGCAATGGCCAGAGCTGTGCCAATCCGAAGCCAGGAGCTTCTTCCAGTTCTCCAATGCGGGTTCAGGGGTCCAAGGACTTGGGCCACCTTCTGCTGCTTTCTCAGACCATGGCAGGGAGCTAGACTAGAAGAGGAGCAGCCGGGACTTGAACCGGTGCCCATATGGGATGCTGCCGCTGCAGGTGGAGGCTTAGCCCGCTGTACCACAATGCTGGCTCCTCCTGCTGAATTTGAGTGCCAGCCATTTATGAACTTCTGTCAGGAGACAGACATGAGTACAAAGTGATTCTCTGCTGTTTATATCAATACAGGATGCCTTTCATGGTGGCGGTGATTTTTCTGTTCTTTAATCTTCAGTTTTTGCTTATTTTCTGAGTATACACATATACCCGATGGCAGGTTCTTGTTTCTATTCCATGATTCACGTGCTTATTTGATTTTTTGGTACTCAATACTTTTCCTCTTTAAAAGGAGGATGTTTCTGGGGTGGAGGCGGGGCTGGAGCAGCAGAGGGAATTCCAGGAAGCATCCGCTGGCTGCCTTGGATCTTCCTCCACAGTCTTGTACGAGAGAAGAGTCCACTGGGCTGTGGCATCTGGACCCCGGGTTTGGGGATGGAGGGAGTGGTTCATTCCCCCAATGCCTGGAACAGCCAAGGTACAGTCAGGCCAGTCAGCACCCTGGCACTTGCTCCAGGTTTCTCTCGTGGGTGGCAGGGACCCAATCACTTGAGCCTGCTGCCTCCCAGGGTGCACTTTAGCAGGAAGCTGGAATCGGAAGTGGAACTGGGACTTAAATCCAGGTACTCTAATGTGGGGTACAGATGTCCGAGCCGCATCTTATCTCTGCATCAAGTGCCTACCCTGATCCCATCAGAGATGGGGAGAGATCTGTCTTCCATCTGCTGATTTACTCTGCGTATGCCTGCAACAGCCAGGGGTGGGCCAGGCTGAGACCAGGAGCAAAGACCTCCATCTACTTGGGTAACAGGAGTCCAAGCATTTGGGCCATTGTTCGGTACTCCCAGGTGTACCAGCAGGAAGCTGGGTCGTAAGTGGAGCAACTGGGGTTGGAAAGCACACTCCTGTAAGGGATGCTGGCATCACAAGTGGTGGTTTAAGTACTGTGCCATAATGCCAGCCCTGATACTGTGGGTGTTAGGTGTGTCTATGACAGCAGCAGGCTCTGTGACAAATGTCCCAAGAGCAGTTACAAATGTGGAGCTCGAGAGAGGGACACGCAAGAGATCGTGGCTGGGTGCGCAGGTGTAGGTTTGTCTCCTGCAGGGGGTGATTAAAAGCCGTGGAAGACTGAAATTGTCCAAGAGGAGGGCACTGAGAGAGGAGGAAGGAAAGGGGAGAGAACCTTGCCACATGCTTAATCTTTGGAGACAGAGAAGGTGGCTCAGCAAGAATTAGTTTAGTTTCCTGAACACCATAGGACAGGATGGGAGGCGAGAATCGGAGCAAGAAGGCTGGCAGCAGTTTTAAAGAGCCACAAAACCTCTTGTTGGCAGGCGTCTTCAAGTGTGCCTGGTGGGGGTCGCCATTTTGGACAGAGTTCTGGCTCTGGCAGAGTAGTCCATTAACATTTCAAATGCACATGGCCTTTGACCCGCTAATGCCTGCCCTGGGACTGTATCCCATGGACATGAAAGCAGCTGTGTGTGATTTGTTTGTACAAGGATATTTATTGCAGCATTGTTTGTAGTGGCCCAGAATTGGAACCCAGTGGAAGCGCTCAGCAGGGGAGTGGTTGGAAAAAGTGGCACGGCCCGTGCCTTGGGTTTCCTGCCACTTGACCTGGGCGGATTCCCACGAGAAAAGAACAGGCAAGAACTGTGTGTAAGGGGTTTTTGTAGATCATAAAAGGATAAAAAATTTTTTTTCTTATATATTTGCTGCTTGGGAAGAGAGAGGTCGGTTGTATGGGAGGGGGTAAATTAAAAAATAAGGCTACCTACAAAATGTCTAAGATACAGTGCTGTGGAAAATCACATCTGTGTGTGTGTCCCTGTGTGTGTGTGCTTATGTGTGTGTGTCTGTCCCTGTGTCTGTGTCTTTGTGTGTCTGTGTGTGTATGTGTGTATGTCCCTATGTGTGTCTGTGTTTCTGTGTGTATGCTGATGTGTGTGTCTGTCCCTGTCTGTGTGTGTCTCTCTGTGTGTATGTATGTGTGTGTGTCCCTGTGTGTGTGGTGATGTGTGTGTCTGTGTGTCTGTCCCTGTGTGTGTATGTGTTTCTGTCCCTGTGTCTGTGTTGTGTGTCCCTGTATGTGTGTATGTATGTGTGTGTCCCTGTGTCTGTGTGTGTGTCCCTGTGTCTTTGTGTATGTGTGTGTCCCTGTGTCTGTGTTGTGTGTCCCTGTGTGTGTATGTTTGTGTGTCCCTGTGTGTGTCTGTGTCTCTATGTGTATGCTTATGTGTGTGTGTCTGTCCCTGTGTATGTGTTTGTGTCCCTGTGTCTGTGTTGTGTGTCCATGTCTGTGTATGTATGTGTGTGAGTCCCTGTGTGTGTGTATCTCTGTGTGTGTGTGTGCATAAGTAGATAAGGGAAAGGGTATTCACCCAGAGGTTACAGATGAGCATCTGAGGGTGTGGGAACAGAGCCGATAGGTGACTTTCTTCCTTCTAACTTTTCCTTGCATTCGGAGTGTGGGGCTCCCTGGACCCCCTCAGGGAGCACTTGGCAATGGAAGCCCTATTTCTCCCTGTCAGGAATGCTGGTAAAGTCAGAGTGGTGAGGGTGCACCATGCATTTTTCAAGAGTTATGGTGGCAACGAGAAAAAGCGCCTTGGGAGGGGAAGGAACGCCTTAATCAGCGCAGGGGAGCGGTGGGCGAGTCTGGAAGTGCGGGGCAGAAACAGAGTTGAGGATGCCTGTGTGAGCAAGCGCCTGACTCGAGGTGGCTCGGTGCCAGGGAGTGGGCAGGACCGGAGGAGGGTGGACCTACAGCCGCGCAGGGGGACCTGTCTCGGAGGCCGGGGAGGAGACAGCTGTTTCAGAGGAAGGAGAAGGAGGGCGAGTGTTCTGAAATGCTGGGGGAGGCAGGATAATGAGCGGAGCGTGAGGAGGCCCTAGAGTCTCTTTGGGAGGAGGCAGAAGTTGGCTGTGACATGGGAGGAAGCAGAGTTGATCACTGTGAGGTCAGCACGTGGCGAGCTGCAGGGCAGGTGCTGGTAGAGGACTGGAGCCCCTCGGGGCCCCGCCCCCACTGAGTCCATGACCTTCACGGTGTCCTAGCTGCAGGGAGGCAACGATGGGTCCTTGGGGGTTTCCTTTCTGCGGGGCTCACGCAGGGGAATGAAGGGGACCAGAGGCTTCAGTTGGGTCATGACGTCTCTGTGGACACGATAGGGAATAGAGGAAACCAAGTCCGCAGGGGGCGGGAGGGGCCCAGGGCGAGGAGTCGGCCCTGCAGCCCTGGAGGGAGGGCTCTGGGTGGAGCTTTGTGGTTGGAGGTTGGAACAGCGCCTTCCTCGTGTTACTTCCTGCTCCAGACTGCCGCGTACTGCCTTCTGTCTCACGCACAAACGTATCGGACTTATAAAAATATTGCTTTTTGAGACGCAAAAAAGAGAGAGACAGGGGCTGGTGCTGTGGCTCAATAGGTTAAGCCGCCGCCTGCAGTGCCGGCTGCTCCACTTCGATCCAGCTCTGCTATGGCCTGGGAAAGCAGTGGAGATGGCTCAGGATTGGACCCCTGCTCCCTGGTGGGAGACCCGGAAGAGCTCTAGGCTCCTGGCTTTGGATCAGTGCAGCTCTGGCTGTCGTGACCATCTGGGGATTGAACCAGCGGATGGAAGACCCTTCTCTCTGCCTCTGCCTCTCTGTAACTCTGCCTTTCAAATACATAAATACATCTTAAAAAAAAAAAAAAGAGTGATCACATCTGTTGTTTCATGCTTCAGATTTCTGTAACAACGTGGCCTGGTCAGGCCAAAGCGGGGAGCCAGGAGCTAAGTCTGGGTCTCCCATGAGGGTGGCTGGGACCCAATGCTTTGGGCCATCATCTGCTGTCTCCCAAGGGACACATGAGCAGGAAGCTGGCACGGAAGTGGAGCCAGGACTCAGACCAAGCACTCTGATGTGGGGCGATCACGTCCCAAGTGACGTCTTCACTGTTGCCCCAGACACTTGGGCCTGGTCTGACTTTCCGTTGTCCATGTGGGATGACCGCAGGAAGCCCGTGTTGCCCTCTGCTTTGGCCACTGCCCCTCACACACCTGCTGGGTTTGCCCCTGGATCCGTGTGTCGGCACGTGGCTGATGAGCACAATGACGTGGGGTCAGCACAGCTAAGGTGGCCGCCAATGTAAAACACACTCTGGGTTCTGAAGTCTTCATAGCAATAAACAAATGTAACATGCCCCATGGCTGTGTGCGTGTGTTGGTCACAGGTTACAATGATGGCGTTTGATACTTTGGGTTAAGCTGTGTTACTGAAATCAACTTAACCCGTGCCGTTTTACTTTTCCCGAAAGCTAGAATCGCGCAGAGACTCGCATCTCATTCCTGTTGGGAGGCTCTGTTCTGGTGCTTTGTTCTGCAGTCTTCCTGTCCCACCTGGATTCAGAGATAAAGTTGGTGCTGCCTTATTGGGATGCAATCCTTTGAAAGGCAGGACTGATAAAAAATATGTTGTTTTAATTGGCTTCTGGCTGTGTCTCTAGTACTAGGTTCTGTCTCTGAAAAAAGCTCAAGTGTTTGTTGAATGCGATGCAGGTGACGCATTTGCATGTCCACTGGTCTTAGCAAAGTGCGCCTTGAAAATCGAGGTTAGGGGACCAGAGTGGTGCAGTGGGTTAAGCCTCTGCCTGCGATGCCAGCTGCTCCATTTCTGATTGAGAGCCCTGCTAACGCACCTGGGAAAGCAGCAGAACGTGGCCCGAGCACTTGGGTCTCTGCTACCTATGAGGGAGACCAGGACGGAGTTCCAGGATCTTGGCTTTGGCCTGGCCCAGCCCCTGCTGTTGCAGCCATTTGAGGAGTGAACCAGCAGATGAAAGATCTCTCTCTGGCTCTCTCTGTGTTTCTGTCTCTGTCTCCTCCCCCTAACACTAACTCTGCCTTTCAGATAAAGTAAATCTTAAAAAAAAAAAAAAAAATCCAGATTAGTAGGGGACTGATGTTGTGGTGAAGTGGGTTAAGCTGCCACTTGTATCCTATTGGAATGGAAGTTCAAATCCTGGTTATTCCACTCCCCAACCAGGCTCCTGCTCACACACCTGGGAAGGCAGCAGAAAATGGCCCAAGGAGTTGGGTCCCTGCCACCCATGTGGAGACCAGGGTGGAGTTCGGCGTTCATATGGGATGCCGGTGCTTCATGCCAGCACTTTAACCCACTGTGCCACAGTGCCAGCCCTTGGACATATGAATTATTTGCATGTTAGCATCCTTGTTTGTAATTGGGATTTGATTCCTCCCTCGCAAAGCTGCTTGGAGGAGAGGCCCCGGGCTGTGCTCAGGGGACGTTCAATCAGGGACGGTTCATTGTAGAACAGGGAGAGTTTGGGATGTTGAGACCATGAGGGAAGGCAGGGAGTGAGTTTACATGGGCTTTTCCTCACCTTGGCTGGTAGGTAACTGACCGGTGGTGCTGTGCACCTGGGCCCTTGGGGATGCTCCGATGGGATTGCTGTCTGATTGCTTTGTGGCAGAGTTGGGGGTCCCTCCCCGTTCCTACTGGAATAGCTCTCGAAGGAACGTGTGTTCCCCGGTCCAGTTATGTTATAGGTGGTCAGGAAATGCCTGCTGTGTGAATCTGGCTACACAGCCGCGAGGAAGCTTGTGAGCAGAGGATTGTTTTTTAAGAAAAAGGAAGCTCTTGTAAATGATTTGTTGAATGAATGATTTTTAAAAATATCTTTATTTATTTGAAAGTCAGAGTTACATAGAGGAAGAGACAGAAGAGAGAGAGAGATTTGTCATCCGCTGGCTCCGTCCCTAGGCGACTGGGCCAGGCTGAAGCCAGGAGTCAGGGGCTTCTTCCCTATATCCAACATGCTTTCAGGGTCCAAGCACTTGGGCCATCCTCCTCTGCTTTCCCAGGGACATTAACAGAGAAGTGGGTTGGAAATAGAGCAGCTGGGACTCAAACACTGAATGAATGATTAAATGAGACTGTTAGGTCTTCATGGGAGAAGGTTGAGAATGGGGTGAGGGTGGGCAGCCTTGGAAATCCAAGGGGACCCCAGTAGTACCTTTTCTCCCCAAATCAGGTTTTCTGTGGCGTGTTGGAAAGAATACCAGACTGGTAATTGGTTCAGCTGACTTCTTGGTCATGGGTCTGCCTGCCAGCTGTGTGGTCTGGGAGACCGGGCCTTGCCTTTCTGGGCCTGAGCTTCCTTGCCTGCAGATTAGAGAAGGCATTGACGGGGCCAGCATTGTGGAGCACTGGGTTAAGTTGCTTCCTGTGTTGCTGGTGCCCGTAGTCTGCTTCCCGTCCAGCTCCCTGGTAGAAAGTGGCCCATGAACTTTTGCCACCTGTGTAGAGTAGAGTTCCAGGCTCCTGGCTTCCACCTGGGCCAGCCCCAGCTCTTGGGCCATTTGGAGTGTGTCAGTGGATGGACAGTCTCCTTCTCTCTCTCTCTCCCTATCTGAGCAACTCTGCCTTTCCAATAAATAAGAATAAATACCAGACCCAGAAAGACAAATACCGTATGTTCTCCCTTATATGTGGGAGCTAAAATTTATGAAACAAACAAAAAAGAAAGGAAAAGAAATGTCTGTGTGTATCAGTATTGCTGCAAATATAGTTTGGTAAAACTTTGTGGGTTTTTTTTTTTTTTTTTTGACAGGCAGAGTGGACAGTGAGAGAGAGAGAGAAAGGTCTTCCTTTACCTTGGTTCACCCTCCAATGGCCGCTGTGGCCAGTGCACTGTGCTGATCCGATGGCAGGAGCCAGGTGCTTCTCCTGGTCTCCTATGCGGGTGCAGGGCCCAAGGACTTGGGCCATCCTCCACTGCACTCCCAGGCCACAGCAGAGAGCTGGCCTGGAAGAGGGGCAACCGGGACAGAATCCGGCGCCCTGACCGGGACTAGAACCCTGGGTGCTGGCGCTGCAAGGCGGAGGATTAGCCTATTGAGCTGCAGCGCCGGCCAAAACTTTGTTTTATAACTTTGTCAAACCAATGGTTAAGAATGTTATACTACTATAGTATAGTACCATATAGTACTACTATAGTATAGTACCATTAAAATAGTCTGTGATCACTTTAAAATTTAGTGTATATGGGTGAAGTGATCATTTTCCCATTGAATTATTGCTTATAGCCATTGTCTGTATTCCTATTGAATTACAGTCTTTTTTGCTTATTAAACTTATTTGCTAAAGTATTAAGCCTTTTTACTGAATTGTAATTTTAAAATATTATCTCAAAAATTAAAGGGAGGAAGAGGGTAGGAGGGAGGGAGGGAGGAGGGAAATATCGTTATGTTCTTAGAATTGTATCTACAAATTCCTTTGAACCTGTTAAAAACTAATTAAAAATTAAGATAAAAATAAATAAGCTCTTAAAAAAGGCATTGAGATGGCAGTGCGTGACCCAGGAGTCAGAATGGGTTCTTCATCGAGGCCTGGCCCCTGCCTTGTGCAGCCTTACCCAGGTCCCTGCGCGTCTCCCACGTGTTGCCCCTGAGTGGGAGTGAGAGGGCCGCTCCCCGTCCTCGCCAAACAGAAGCAGCAGACCCAGATCGGAGAGTGATGGACAAATGCTTTGAAATCTTATTTTTTACAATCAGTCATTTTGGGAGCATGATTTATATACCAGAAACAACATCCTTTTAAGTAGGTTTTTTTTTAAATTTCTTAATTGTGGGAAAATACACATCAAACTTGCCGTCTTGACCATTTTAAGATTTATGGCTCAGCGCGTTGTGGGGCAGCCATCACCACTGTCCTCCCGAAGCTGTTTTGTCTTGCAGAGCTGAGGCTTTGAACCCGAGTCACTGACCCCCCCCCCCTTTCCTCCCTCCCTCCGGCCAGTGGCAGTCACCCTGCTGCTGTCCGTCTTTGCCAGTCTGACCCCTCCAGGTGCCCCTGCTCCCATGACCGGCTTGTTGCACTTGGCATCACGTCCTCAGGGGTCATCTGCGTTGAAGCATGAGTCAGAATTGCCTGCCTTTTAAAAACACAGCGGGTTACAGCCCCAGCCTGCAGCACCGGCATCTCATATGGGTGGCGGTTCGAGTCCTGGCTGCTCCGTTTCCGATGTAGCTCCCTGCTAATGCTCCCAGGAAAGCAGTGGAAGATGGCCCAATTGCTTGGGCCCCTGCACCCGAGACCTGGAGGAAGCGTCTGGCTCCTGTCTGGCCCAGTTCTGGATGTTGTGGCCATTTTTGGAGTAAACCAGTGGACAGAAGCTCGCTCTCTCTCTCTCTCTCTCTCTCTGCCTTTAAAATAAAATTTCAGTCTTTTAAAAAAAGCTAACTCACGGCATGCCTACTTGTTTACCTGTTTATCGATCTAGGAGCACTTGGATTTCTCTGCCTTTAACTGTTGTGAATACTACGAACTCGAGTGTGTAGTTATCTCCCTTAGACCTGAGACCAGTTCTTTCTGGTGTGTACCCAGAAGTCAAATTGCTGCATGCTACGAGGATTCTGTTTCTTATTTTTGGAGGAGCGAGCTGCTGTTTTATTTTCTAGAGCCACTGCACCCTTTCATATCCAACCACTGTCTCCCCCCCCCCCCCCCAGCCACCCCAGCGATGCTTTACATCCAAGAACATCCTTTAAATGGAAGAGAAAGTTCAATCCCTGGTGGGTTAAGTGACTTGGCCACATAACTTGTCACGTAACCTCTCAGTGTAAGAGGACTAGAATTCTGATTTCCGTGCTCTCACTGTTGCATTTGAGGAGGGTGCCATTCGGCTTTTCACTTATTCCCTTCCTGGATGCACTGGTCCGAGTGTGAGGGGCAGCAGTGACCGAAACCCTGGCCCTCACCTCCTGCCGTGCTCACCCTCGGCGTCCCTGCCGCCCGGGAGAATCTTCGGCATTGCACTTGATCGCTCTTGGCTTTTGCTTCCCTCTCCTGTTCTCAGAAGGCGCTGCTGAGAATGAACTCGCCTGTAGTGGTGTCGCTTACAGAACTTGACAATTTTCAAAAAAAAAAAAAAAAAAAAGTTTGAGAAGGAAGCACCGATGAGATACCACAGCTCTTGAGCTCAGCTGCTGTATCTGAAGGTGGCCACCGGGGTGGGCGTGGCGTGTGCCCCACCGCTCCTTGAAGAGCCACTTCCGTCTTTGCTGCTATGTCTGACACTAACGAGGGGCTCCTGAGCCACCAGGCCGCCTGGGCTGTGTTAGTACAGCTCTCACTGGTAGCGGAAACAGCCTGCAGCTATCTTGCAGGAGTGACACCGCATCTATTGTCATCCACTCCCTTGAGTTTTGAGAAGCTGAGGTTTAGTGAGGTTGGGGTACAATTCCTACTTAAACCCAGGCTCCCGATGGAGATGGAGGTTGACCAGGGTTTGTGTCATGTTGCTGGTTTGGCAGCTGTGGGTGGGTATAAAGTCAATTTCTTTCTGTCTCCATCTTGGGTTTCTTCCTTTCTGGCTTCTGTTTTGCACAAGTGGTTTGCAAAGTAGGGCATTGAGGGAGAAGGAGGGGCTTTCCTGGCAAGTGAATTTCATTGTGAAATCTGCACTGTGTTCCTTCTGGTTTAAGATATCTGAATTTGACTTGGATTTCTGCATAACTGCTGCAGAGACCAACCTTGGAGGAAGACCTGAGTCTCAGCCAGAGAGACTGCTTGCATTGGCTTCCTGGGAGCCAAGCTTCAGTCTGGTGGGAGCAGAATTCTGCCATGAGACAGACTGTGGATGGGTCACAGAGGGGAGGGACTTTGGGATTAGGGGCCACATGCTGCTTATTACACTTTCAGTTCAACAGCAGAGTTTGTGTTTCTGTGTTGAACCCCTGTCCTGTCGGTGGCTCTGTCCAAGTTCCGTGTTGTGTGAATGTGGGTGAGGTCCAGTGCAGGTCTGAACTGCCTTGCGTGTGCCTCCTGGCTTTCGCAGCTCTGATGTGTTGGGTGGGTAGCATCCAGTTCTGGAAACAGCTGTAAGAGAACGATCGCTAGTGGCAAAGACGACGAAGAGTTGGTTGAAGTTGGATAAAGGTGGGTTTTACCCATCACCCTCCAGAGGCCTTCTTTTGTGGGAAAGGTTCTTGTTTTTATACACAATCTGTGGTAATGACATTAGCCAGCCTTTCTTGTGGGTGGAACCCTTTGTGGACCCAAGTCGTTTGGGGGCTTCTAGTTGTTGTATGTAGAAGATCTCACTGAAGTCTTCATTATCCCACTTTGTAAACCACTCTGAGCTGCAGAGGGTTGGTGTGTCTGTCACATACATTTGCTGGACCTCACTTTTCTTTGCCTGTGAAATGGGGCCATTGAAGGAAGTGTTCCCCAAACCCTGCTTTTGCATCTGATGCCGTGTAATGCTCCATACGTGGCCGCCAAGGACAGATTCCCTTCCAGTCCAAAGGGAAGGGCGCAGGCTCAGAGAAGGGGAGGGATTCTGCTGCAGACCTAGTTTCTGGTCTGTCTGTGAAGCTCTCGCTGTCTGGACTGTGCAGTGCCAATTTCTACAGTTTTCTGGTTCTAGGAAGAAATTGGTCATGAAAGAACAAATGTGAATTCTGTGGAGGGTACGTTAAACATTGTTCATGGAAAGTGGAATTAAAAGGAAAATTTGGGGCTGGTGTTGTGACACGGGAGGTTAAGCTGCCTCCTGCATCACCAGCATCCCATATGAGTGCCGGTTCAAGTCCCAGCTGCTCTACTTCTGGTCCAACTGCCTGCTGTCGTGCCTGGGAAAGCAGCGGAAGATGACCTACCTACTTTGGCCCCTGCACCGACATGGGAGACCTGGGAGAAGCTCCTGGCTCCTGGCTTTGGTCTGGCCCAGCCTGGCTGTTGTGGATATTTGGGGAGTGAGCCAGTGGATGGAAGACGGATTTCTCTCTCCTTCCTTCCCTCCCTTTCTCTCCTTTTCTCTCTCCCCTCCTCCCTCTCCCTCTCTCCTACTCTGTCCCTCCCTCTCTTTCTCTCTCTGACTCTGCCTTTCAAATAAATAAGTAAATAAATCTGTTTTTGAGAAAGTTAATGTTGGTTCAAAAATTTTGGAAATCCAGGTACAAAGGATATTCAAAAAGTTCATGAAAATGCATATTACGAAAAAAAAAAGCATGGATTTAAATTTCTTTGTACCAAAATAATATTTCAAAAATTTTATTTATTTTCATTTTATTTGTGAGACAGAGATCCTCCACTGACTGGTTCATTCCTATGTGCCTGCAACAGCCAAGGCTGGGCCAGATCAAAGCCAGAAGCCAGGAACTCAATCTGTGTCTCCCACACTGGTGGCAGGGGCCCAAGTACTCGGATTATCAGCTGCTGCCTCCCAGAGTGCATTAGCAGGAAGCTGGACTGGGAGCAGAGGAGCCAGGACGTGAATCACGCACTGTCACGTGTAATGCAGGCATCCTGAGCAGGGCTCAACCTGCTGCCCCACAACTCTCTCCCCACCCCACTGCCTTTTTCATTGCAGGATTTAAGAACTAATATCTGAACTAGAGATTATAAGAATTCCAGAAAAAGCTGTGATAGGATTTGCTCAATTTCTGAGGATTTTTCAGATGATAGATTTTTCTGGAAGAAATTATGCATTTTTCCCCCCTGAAAATGTCTTGAAAGCTGGGTTTAGAAGATGTCTCTTGGTGGCAGATGGATGCATTGTCTTTGCTGTTTTCCTGTGTTTGCTTTGGAGAAAGAAGATCCTATTCCAAAATTGCTGTTCTATTTAGGTCTTCTGGGGTGGGATCTTGTGAACTTGTTCTTATTGTAGACTGAAATCTATGTATAGAGACACTCAAATTAAATGTGGTGTAGATCCATGTCTTTAAAAAAAGAAAGCAATGACTATGTTGGTAAGCCAAGCTATAAAAAGGAAATGAAATCATGGGAGGGCCAGCGAGGATTTCATTTTATTAGCAAATGGCCCTGAATCTCTTTTTCCTTTCTGTGTCCAGCAGTGGGAGGGGAGGTTGTAAACCGTGGTTTTTGAAAATTAATTTATTTAGGGGCCAGTGCTGTGGCACAGTGGGTTAACACCCTGGCCTGAAGTGCCAGCATCCCTTATGGGCACTGGTTCTAGTCCCGGCTGCTCCTCTTCTGATCCAGCTCTATGCTATGGCCTGGGAGAGCAGCAGAAGAAGGCCCAAGTCCTTGGGCCCTTGCACCCATGTGGGAGAAGCTCCAGGCTCTTGCCTTTGGATTGGCATAGTCTGGCCATTGCAGCCATCTGGGGAGTGAACCAGCTGATGGAAAACCTCCCTCTCTCTTCCTCTCTCTCTACCTGTCCTCTCTCTGTGTAACTCTTTCAAATAAATAAATAAATCTTTAAAAAAAGAAAGAAAATTAATTTATTCATTTGAGAGGAAGAGAGGAGAGATGGAGAGAGAGAGAGAGAGCGCGAGCGAACACTGTCATCCGCCGATCTACTCCCCAGATGCCTGCATCAGGGCTGGGAGCTCGATTCAGGTCTCCCGTGTAGGGTGATAGGGACCTAGTTATTTGAGCTGCCGCTGCTGCCTTCCAGGGTCTGCATTCTCAGGAAGCTGAAGTCAGGAGCTGGAGCCAGGATTTGAACCTAGGTGCTCCTATGCGGGACGAGGATGTCTCAACTGGGGTCTTAAAGCAGTAGACTCAAAGCCTGCCTTTGCAAAACGCATTTTAAAATCTATTTTTAATGCACATGCATAGACAAATGGGAGCACCTGTTACTTCCCACCCAGCTCCTTTCCCCCAAAGAAGGAAGGAAGAAGACCCTTTAGGGCCTTCTGGAAAGTACTGGAACCCTTTGCTAGGGAGTGGCCGCGTTCATCTATCCACAGGGGAAGGGGTTGTGTTCCAAGACTGCCAGTGGGATGCCTGAAACCTGGGTGATACCCAACCCTGAACAGACTGTACTATGCATTTTCCTCTACATCCAGACCTGTGAGAAAGTTTAATTTATAAATTAGGCAACATAGGAGCTTCGCAACAACAATAATGCAATAGGATAATTATAATAACATGCTGTAATAAAAGTTTTTTCAGTTACAAATTATTTATTTCTGGGATTTTCCATCTCATAGCTTCATGGACGTTGGCCATGGATACCTGAAAATAAGGAGAGTGACAGTGGTGGGAGGGGACACAGGTGCAGTTCTCAGTAATCCCATCTCAGAAGCTTCTAGAAATACTCGAGGCTCTCCAACAGTTCTCTGTGGCTCATAGATGCCTCACAGGCCTGCTGGAGCTCTCAGAATGCTAAGTTGGGTTTCTGCGTGCAATCGTCAGACAGCTTATATCCAGGCATTTTACCTTGTCTTCAATGCTGCACGGCTTTGGCAGAGAACTAGATTAAAAAATAAACAAGAATTTCTCATGAGAGGAACCTTTAAGATCTGGGTAAGCTGTCACACCGTTACCTGCTAACCCATATTCCCTTGGGAACATGTCCCAAATTGCAAATGATAAAAATCTGTCGATCTCTCAGCAAATACAGATGACCTTGGCATCATTTCTGAGTGCTCTTCCCATGTCCTCCCCAAGGTTGCCATTCAACTTCACGCTTTGGCCATGAGAATGGAGAGTTTCTCACTTTTCTTTCTCCCCACTGGGATAGACTGTTGTCAAGCCTGTAGATGCTTGTCTTTGCTGATTGTCACATTCAGGAGGGCACAGGCAACATGGGAACGCCGCGGGGGGCAGGGTGAGACTGGAGAGGTTTTCGCAACAACCAGACTGCATGCTAGAGGTGGACGCATCCATGCAGGGGCTGGCAGACTCGAGGGTCTGACTCATGTGTGACTCAGATGGCAGCCTGTGTGGCCCCTTGCCCCGGTGCCAACCCCTGGGAGCTGGGAGGCTGTACTTCAGCTCTCCCACGAGAACTTGAAAGTTAAAATATACGATGATGGTCGGGCTGGATTCTAGCGTGGGATGACCCTTGTGTCGGGGACTTGGTGAGAAACTATTATGAGCTCACTTACCTTTTGACTTCGGCATTGCCTGTGGTTCGGGGAGATGGGCTGTCGCTGCTTTTACACATTGGGAGACAGCAAGCTAAGGCTTGGGAGGAGGAAAACCATGCTGGTTCATTTCTTAGGTCCGTTTTCTTTCTTTCTTTGATATGCCACCTTTGTCGTGTTTTAATTACCCATATAAATCATACCTGTTACTGGACTTCGACTATTTGTGCTCCATAGCAAACTATTAAGGTTACTGTAATTCCATCGAATGTTTTGTTGTCTGATAAGGCAAATATCCCTTTGCTATTCTTTTTTTTCTCAAAACATTCTGTCTTGACTGTCGTCTACAAGGTGATTGTCCCAGGTGGACTTCAGAGTCACCCTGTCATGTGGATTTAAAAACCTGTTTGGGATTGCATCAAATGTACATTTTAGGAGAATTTAATTACATGTACATAAATGTACATTTAGGAGAATGTAATTTAGGAGAATTAATCTCCTGTCGATCTGAATCTTTTCATCAAGGAGCATAGACTGTCTCAGAGTTTTGTAGGTCTTTGTGCCTTTTAGTAAATTTTTAATACTTTACAAAATGTAGATGTTACACATGATTGTGAATTTCTTCTTAGTTATGTGGTAATTTTTACTGGTGATGAAAATGAGTGTTTTCCCCATCAGTTAATTTTTTTTTAAGATTTATTTATTTGAAAGGCAGAATTACAGAGAAGGGGAGAGAGAGAGAAAGAGAGAGAGGTCTTCTATCCTCTAGTTCACTCCCCAGTGACTGGAACTGGGCTGATCCAAAGCTAGGAGCCTGGAGCTTCTTCAGGGTCTCCCGTGCAGGTGCAGGGGCCCACCCACTTGGACCATCCTCCACTGCTTTCCCAGGCCATAGCAGAGAGCTGGATTAGAAGTAAGACAGCTGGGACTTGAACCGGCGCCCATATGGCAATGCCAGCTCGGCAGGGGGTGCCTTTCCCTGCTATGCCACAGCACCACCGTTACCCCCCAGTTAATTTTTAATTGACTATTACTGAAATATAGAAGCTCACTGAGTTTCTGTGTTTGCCAGGGGGTCCTCTTACTGAAATCATCATTCTACTGAATTTCCCTTTGACTGTCTTTGATTGTCTAAGCAGTCATCCTACCATCCCTGAAACGTGTGAGTGACTTTCGTCCCTGGTCCTTTCCTCGTCTGACTGCCCTGGGGGCTGTGGAGGAGGTGTGAGCCTCCTATTCTATGCTTTGCACATTTCATGGTTATCATCTGATAAGCAAATGAGCTTCAGATGAATTTTTTTTTTTAAATGTATTTATTTATTTCAAAGTCAGAGGGAGAGACAGAGAGGTTTTCCATCTGCTGGTTCACTCCCCAAGTGGCCGCAACATCCAGAGCTGAGCCAGGTCAGAGCCAGGAGCTTCATCCAGGTCTCCCACATGGGTGCAGGGGCCCAAGCACTTGGACCATCTCCTGCTGCTTTTCTCAGGCCATTAGCAGGGAAGTGGAGCAGCTGGGACTCGAACCAGCTCCTATATGGGATGCTGGTGTCAACACTGGCCCCTTCAGCTGATTTTTATATTCTTTCATGTTAAGCTTCTAACATTACAGAGTTTGCCAAAGGTGGGAGACTGAGAGATGGCAGCTGGAGAGGAGTGAGAGGTTGAGGGTGGGATGTGAGGCAGGTGCAGGATCCAGAGGGAGAGGTGAAGCTTTGGAAATGTGAACTGCAGAAAACAAGAAAATAGCAAAGTTGGTTTTTTAAAAGATGTATTTATTCACTTGAAAGGCAGAGTTAGAGAAGGAGAGACAGATCTTCCATCTGCTGGTTCACTCCCCAAATGACCACAGAAGCCAGGACTGGGCCAAGCTGAAACCAGGAGCTCTGTCCATGTCTCCCACATAGGTGGCAGGGGCCCAGGCATTTGGGTCATCTTCCGCTGCTTTCCCAGGCTCATTGGCAGGGAGCTGGAGGGGAAGTGGAGCAGCTGGGACTTGAACTGTCACCCACATGGGGTGCAGGTGGGGACCTGACCCACTGCGCCGCAACGCTGGCCCCACCTGCATAGGTTGTTGAAGTTGAAACAACTTTCTCCTTCTGGGGAGAAGCCGACTGGGAGTGTCTTGCAGGGAGCGGCTCCGGTCGTGTTGCTGAGGGCAAAGTCAAGGAGGAGTGGTAACAAGGACTTGGAGGCATTCGCTGATGATCTGTGCTTTCCCCTGCTCCCTGTCTCAGGTGCCGGTGGTGTTCACGCTGCTGCGGGGCCCTGGGCTCAGGAATCCATCCTGCTGGGAACACTCACCAGCGTGTGATTCTGTTGAGTTTCTCATGTGACTGTGGGAAAGGTTACTCCCCTCCTGGCTCCTACGGAATAGTACTGCCTTGTAGATCTCACAAGAATGCTGCTTGTGTAGTTCTCTGTAGTCATTTAATGGTCACCGGGCCCTGGGCTCCACCTGGGAGGTTCCGACACTTCGCATAACTCACGTTAGTGAGTTGCTGTGTTTCCCGTGAGGGTCTCACGTGGGGCCGGCCGGGTGAGGAGTCTGGCATAGTGGCGATGTGTGGCACACTGCCAGAAGGTTTTATACTGACGGTGCAGTCGTGCCTCGGCTGAATCGGTTTCCCAGGAGACCGGCCTCCCTGCGCGGTGTTACTGCTCTCTGTCGTAGATGGCTAGGAGCTTTTAGGAAATTAATGTTCATGGGGAACCTTCTACCTGTTCTCTCCTTGGACAGTGTGCTGAAAAGTCCAGTGTGAAGTGCACATTCATAAATACTTCCCATTGGTTAAGTTAGCTGATGAAAGGCCTTTTGCTTTCCTGTTACTTTGTTTTTAAGAAAATGTGCATCCCGTGTATTAGAATGAGTGGAGACAAATCCAAGGGAGCCTTTGTAAGTGGCTCAATGACTGTTGCTGTTATTTGAAATAACTTTTCACTTGTCTTTAATAACGCACCCCTAGTTTTTAAAATTGGCTCTCTCCGATTGCGAAATAATTTTTGTTTTTCAAAATGAAGAGATGGTTAACCTGGATATTATTGACATCTCTGGGTTTTGCAGACTAAACAAGTTGCTGAGCTTGTATTTAAATGCAAGGAATTAAAAATATTAGAGATTTTTGCATCTTGGTCTGAAGGACTAAATGGAACATTAATAAGTTGAATTATCTTGTTCACTTTTCTTTTGAGACAGGAAAGTTCTTGGATGCACACTGCATTGCTCGTTTACTTTGAGGTGTCTTTGCAAGTCATTTTAATTCAGATTTTGAAGATGTGCAGGGTCCAAGCTGGGGCTGTTCACTGAGGTCAGAACGTGCTGCTTTGGTGTGGGCAGGAGCCCCTCTCACAGCACGGAATATACTTTATAGAGAACACGCTGGAAGATAGCGTACAATACGCTTTATAGAATATGCACTCGAAAATCTAAGGGAGAAAGGTTGGTGAGAGTTTACACACAGTGAGAAGAGAGATTATATTTAGTTGAAACAGTTTACGCCATTGGCCAAAACTCCCTCCGCGTTTCCCCTTGTGGGTGCACATGACTTATGCCTGTGTGGACCGGTCTGCCTGCCCGCGGCAGGAGTCGAGTTTGCCAAGGCCACACTGCGATGCTCCCCCACTCCTCAGGTGGCACACGGACCGGACCTGTCAGTGGGTTTGCATTTGGAACATAACCATGCTGATGGCGCCTTTCATTCATCTTGCATCCCTGTCCACACAAGCAGAGCCCAATGGACAATGGATGCACCTGCTGGAATAATTCGGGGAGACTCCTCGAGGACCCTCAGCATCTGCGTCCAGCCGCCGTGCACACCACCAGCCTCTCCGGGAGGCACCAGAGTTGTGTGTGTGTTTCCTCTTGAAAACATCTGTGATGTGCTCAGGTGTAAGGAATTTTGGGCACATGAAAGAATGGTTTCCCTTCAGGTCTTTTCTCTGAAGTTGAAAACAGCTGCATGATAAGGGGTTGTCGTGTGAGAGCGCAGGATCACAGCCCCTTCAGGCTTCCTCTCTGTCGCCAAGCGTGGAGCTCTCGCCTGGGAGCCTGTTGAGGTATATCTTAGACACACATCTGGCCAAACTGGTTTTGCATTTCCTTGTTCCCAAGCCTATTTTTTTTCCTTAAGATTTCTTTCTTTCTTTGAAAGCGTGATGGGATGGGAGGGGAGAAAGAGAGACCTCTTCCATCTATTCTCCAGGTGCCCACAGCAGCCAGGGCTGGGCCAGGCCAGGCCAAAGCTGGGAGTCTGGAACTCCACCTGGGTCTCCCATGTGGGTGACAGGAACCCAAGCAGTGCAACCATCATCTGCTACCGCCCGAGGCATTAGTGGAAGGAGCATTGAAGTGGCGTAGCGAAGACCCCACCGGGCGCACTGATGTAGCGTACGGGCACTCTAAACCGCTGCCCACAGGGCTGTGCCACGACACCCTCCGCTGGTCCTGGGTGTTGGGATCCCATTTTGAGCCCGGGAATAGTCAATGAAGCTGCTACAGCCATGCCTTAGCCCACAGAGACCATGTTTTGTGTTCTTACCGCGAGGCCGCCTCTCTGCTCCCTCAGGAGCCGTGCCTAAGCTGTCTGCTGTTCAGTTCCCCAAGCTCGTCTTCCCAAAGCCACTGTCCAGAAGGTCAATGCAGCCTTGTTCTGCTTTCCTGCAACACTATCTGTGACCTCCCATATTGTATTTTGTATTTCCTCATCTTGTAGTTGGTATAACATTTTGCTTCTCAAGTTCAGAGTCAAAGCACTGCTAGGTTCTTGTGTTTAAAGACTTTTATTTATTTATTTTAGAGGTAGAGTTACAGAGAGGGAGAGAGAGAGAAAGGTCTTGCGTCTGCTGGTTATTCCCCAGATGGCCGCAATGGTCAGAGCTGAGCTGCTCCAAAGCCAGGAGCCAGGAGCCTCCTCTAGGTCTCCCACACGGGTGCAGGGGCACAAGCACTCAGTCCATCTCTAACTACTTCCCCAGGCCATAGCAGAGAACTGGATCAGAAGAGCAGCTGGCATACCAACTGGTGCCCATATGGGATGCTGGCACTGCAGGCGGTGGCTTAGCCTTCTGTGCCACAGCGCTGGCCCCCAAAGTTCTTGTATTTAAAGATAAAAGAGTTTGGCACCAGAAAGGCTTAGCTTCTTTGTAAGAGGCAGGCTGTGCCCGTTATGAGCTATGCTCAGAAAGAGAAAGTTTGCCCCTGGAATTAGTGCCACACAGCATCTTTCTCAGAGCAGCCCTGTTGGGTTCCTATCAAAAAAAAAAAAAAATATATATATATATATATATATATATATATATTTGAAAGTCAGAGTTGGAGAATGAGAGAAACAGAGAGAGGTCTTCTATCTGCTTGTTCCCTCCCCAGATGGCTACAATGGCCAGGCTAAAGCCAGGGGCCAGGAGCTTTTTCTAGGTCTCTTATGTGGATGCCAGGGGTCCCAAACACTCAGACCCCTCTGCTGCCTTTCCCAGGCCATTAGCAGGGAGCTGGATCAGAAGCGGAGCAGGTGGGATGCAAACCGGTGCCCATACAGGATGCCAGCCCTGCAGGTAGAAGCTTAACCCGCTTTGCCACAATGCCAGACCCCTGTCTACTTCCTTGAGTTCTATTGTCTTCTCCTTCAACCGGCTCTGCCTTGGCTTCCAGGCCAGCTGCTTTCCCTTCTTGCTCTGATCACTCATTCCCTGCCTGCTTTTGGGTTCTGCTGCTTTGCTGTGCTGGCCAAGGGGGATGTTCTCCCTGGAGTGCCATCCCAGGTCCTCTTCCGGGGATGATTTTGTCTTTGCCCCTTCCTGCCTCTCGCATCACTTGTGCGAATTACTACCCAGCTAGTATACCTCCCATAGGGACTTCTCTTCTCGGGGCTGGTGGCTTTAACTCCCTCCTGGATGGCTTCTTGTGGATATTTGCTAAAGCCTGGCACTCAGCCCATCTCAAAATGAACAGAGAGGTGGACATTTGGCCTGGAGGTTACTAAGATGCTTGCAATCCATATCAGACTGCCTGGGTTCGGATCCTGGTGCTGTTCCTCATTGCAGCTCTCTGCATGTGCACTCTCTGGGAGGCAGCAGGTAGTTGGGTCCCTGCCACCCACGTGCTATTGAGTTTCTAGCTTCTGGCTTTGGCCTGGCCCAGCCCTGGCTGTTGTAGGCATTCGATTCTGTAGTAGCAGGTGAGAGTTCCCTCGTGATCTGCCTTGCTCTCCCTCTGCCTCTCAGGAAAGAGACTGAAGGACACTGTCTCACTTCAGACTCGCTTCTCTCTCAGTACTCAAGAGCTGCACAGCCTTTTGTTTGAATCCTGCTGGGCTCATTAACCTGCTTGCCTGCCTCATCACGTGGGCCAGGACCGCTGAGACAGTGTTGGCTTGTCCCAGTTGTAGGAGGAAAGCACTCTATTTTCACCAGTAAGTATGATGTTAACTAAATTTTTATTTTTTGTAGATGCTCTTTTTGATGACGTTTTCTACAATGAAGTTGTAAGAATATTTTTCATTCCCGGTGATGAATAAATTCTTAATATTTATTCTTACATTTTTTTTAGACATCTGTTTTGCTTGAAAGGCAGAGTTATGCCAAGAGAAGGAGAGAGAGAGAGAGAATCTTCCATTCGCTGCTTTACTTCTCAAAAGGCCGCAATGGCCATGGCTGAGCCAGGCTGAAACCCAGAGCCAGGAGTTTCACCCAGGTCTCCCGTGTGGATGTAGGGGTACAAGCGCATGGGCCATCTTCCATTGCTTTCCCAGGCACATTAGTAGGGAGCTGGATTGGAAGTGCAGCAGCTGGATTGGAACTGGTGCCTATATGGTACGCCAGCATCTCAGGTGGCAGCTTCATCCACTGCGTCACCGTGCCAGCCCCCGTATTCTTAATGTTTAGAAGATCCCTGTTAAGAACAGCGAAAATCAACACCTACCTTAAGGAAATTTGAAATTGTTAATAAAACTGACAGGCTTTCACAGCTGAAAAGGAAAAGATACTAATTCTTCATGGGGTTAATAATTGTATGTGATAGAAGTTTCATTTTGCTAGCTTTAAATTTTTTTTTAAAAGATTTATTAATTTGAAAGGCAGAGAGAGAGAGGAATCTTCCATCTTTTGGTTTACTCCGCAAATGGCTGCAACAGCCACGGCTGGGCCAGTCTGAAGACAGGAGCCAAGTTTTCCATATGGGCGGCAGGGGCTGAAGTACTTGAATTGTCATGTGCTATCTCCCAGACGTATTAGCAGGGAGCTGGATGGGAAGTGGAGCAGCTGGGACTCAAGCCAGCACCGGAGTGGGATGCCAGTGTCACAAGTGGTGGCTTACCTGAACGCTCCACAAACATGACCTCCTTTCTGTTATTTAAATAGTTTAGGAGATTCAAAATAAAGGTTTGTTTTTGCTAACACCATGTTATTCCTGTGTGTGTGTGTGTACCCTGACCATCACCACTGGAACTATAAGGTCTAAGCAATTTGAAATTTAATTTAGCTCCTGTTCCATCATTAGGGAAATTAATTTTAAGATTTATTTATTTGAGAGGCAGAGTTACAGAGAGAGGTAGAGACAGAGACAGAGGTCATCCATCTGCTGGGTCACTCCCCAAATGGCCACAACAACCAGGGCTGGGCCAGCCTGAAGCCAGGAGCTTCTTCCGGGTCTCCCATGTGGGTGCAGGGGCAAAGCACTCGGGCCATCCTCTGCTGCTTTCCCAGGTGCATCAGCAGGGAGCTGGTTTGGAAGTGAGAACCGGTGCCCATATGGGATGCCGGTGCTGCAGGCTGGGCTCTAACCCATTGCACCACAGCACCGGCCCCTTCACTAGGGAAGTTAAACATGATCGGGCCCCAGAAGAGGCTACAGGTTCTCCCCTCATCGCAGTCATATTAGTCAGAACACATCCTATCACTTGGTGCACAGAGATGAATGCTGGGATGGAGTTGAACACACAGTCCTTGGGTGGTTGATGCTAACAGTGGTGGAGTCTGTGCTCTCAGTAGGACTGTAACTTGTATCTGTTGATTCTGTGAAACAGGAGGGTTTCTGTATGTAGAGTTAATTTTCCCAGGACCTGGAGCTTGTGTTCAATGCTTCGTTAGCAATTGTTGATCTGTTTTCGGGTCAATCTGTTGGGAGAGGTTTAAGCAGCTGTATGTGAGGCTGGTGTTGTGATGCAGCTAGTTAAGCTGCTGCCTGCAACGCCAGCATCCCATGTGTGTGCTGGTTTGAGTTCTGGCTGCTCCACTTCTTTTTTTTAAGATTTATTTGAAAGAGTTATACCAAGAGAGGAGAGGCAGAGAGAGAGAGAGAGAGAGAGAGAGAGAGAGAGAGAGAGAGGTCTTCCATCCACTGGTTCACTCCCCAGTTGGCCGCAACGGCTGGAGGTGTGCCGATCCGAAGCCAGGAGCAAGGAGCTTCTTCCAGGTCTCCCACGTGGGTGCAGGGGCCCAAGGACTTGGGCCATCTTCTGCTGCTTTCCCAGGCCACAGCAGAGAGCTGGATTGGATGGAGCAGCCAGGTCTCGAACCGGCACCCATACAGGATGCCGGCGCTTCAGGCCAGGGCATTAACCCACTGTGCCACAGTGCCACAGCGCCGGCACCAAAAATAAATCTTAAAAAAAAAAGAAGAAATCAAGCCCTATCTTCAGAATTTGCATCATAGGCCTTTGGGGTGGGGAAGTTAAAGGAGATGATGAATTAGAATCCTAAAGATGCCTTATGTGTGTATAATGGGCATGTAACAAGCATGTGTTGAATGAAGGCTAAAAAAAGAGAAGGGGAGAGTGTTCTGTGCAGTGGTTAAGATACCTGCATCCCATATCAGAGTGCTTGAGTTAAACATTTTCCATGTCTCTATTATCCTGAAAAAAAAAAAAAAATCCTAGCTTCTCCTTACCCAGCCCTAAGCAAGCATTGTCCTGTGCCATAGGTCAGGAGTGTCCTTGGCCTCTTTGGTGTTAGCTTCTGAGTCCACTGCCACTCTGCATGTGTCCCTGCAGCCCTGGCTGGCCCGGTCCCTGTCCACCTGCTTGATGTAAGGAGTTGTGTATCTCTGTTTGCGCTGTTAGGACTTAAAGACCAGTCTCTTTGTTCAGCCATCAGAGCAAAGAGAGCTTGATTTCAAGGTTTTCCTTCCTGCTGAGTTGTGAGGTCAGGAGTGTTTATGCAAGAGTCAAGGGCACAGATACTTAGAGATCTGTGATTTTCCTGAAGTGAGCATCTCTGTGCCATAAGGCTGGTGGTAAATTTAGGGAACGCCTCTGCCTTCTTCTCCACCCGACCTGTTCTGCAGAGCACTCCCTGTTGAGTCTCACTTCAGCACCAGGTGCCCTGTGACCCTCCACCAGCCCCCCAGGAACCAAGGCTGCCTGCCCTGGCCGCCTCTCCTTTCTCTCCAGGGGAAGCCTGGGGCTAAAGAAACCAGCTCTGTGTTCCCAGTGCTGCCTGCATTTCCTAGGAGACAGACAGAGAGAGTGGTATTTCCACCTTCCAGCAGGGTTTTGTAGGGTCTGTCCTTGGGGTGGGTTGAGGTGGGACATGGACTGCAGGGCAAATGCTGTGCAGGTCCCACTGTGCACCTGCTTCCTTCACTGCCCTCCTCTCAAATATGTAGCTGGAAACATTGGGCATGGCAGTGCTGGGTTAGGAAGCTTGTGTGAGAAGTCATTGCATTGATCGTTGAGATTATACACCAACACCCGTTCACACTGAGAGCACAGGAGAGAGTTGGGAGTGGTAGGAGGGAAGTGATAGGATCTGTAGCACAGAGATCAGAAGGAAGTGGACTGGAATCCTGGCAGGAGTGTGGTTGCTTCATTGAGAACTTCCGGTTGAGAAGGGGAGGCTGGGTTGCCTGGAGTCTGGAAGAGCTGAGTGGATTGGGTAGCGTGCTTGTAGCAGTCACAGAGGCAGAGCTGATTTTATTATTTATTATTACCCAGTGCCTTAAATGGGATGGAGGATATCGATGCTTCTTCACAGACAAGAAATGGGTTGCACAGATGGTGTGGTACGGATGCAGAGGTTTGTTAGAGGTGATGCGCTACGTATTTTCAGATGGCTGCTGCCCACTGGACTAAGGGTTGGTGGGAGCCTGGGTGAGATGATGTCTGCATGGAAGATTTCGTCGCTTACAGGATGTGAATTAAAGCGAGGCGGACTCTCTGCATGGCTGATGGGGTTCCTGCCTCTGTGGCCCACTTACCTCCTCTCTCTCCTTGCTTCCAGGCGGCCTCGTCTCTGTTTCTCAGGGTGCTGATGGGCATTTGTCTCCTTAGTTTTCTGCAGCTTGCACTGTCGCTGCAGGTGGGTGATGCTGAGTGAGGCGAAACAGGAACTCAAGAGGCAGGGAAGCCGGCGCCATGGCTCAACAGGCTAATCCTCCGCCTTGCGGCGCCGGCATGCTGGGTTCTAGTCCCAGTTGGGGCGCTGGATTCTGTCCCAGTTGCCCCTCTTCCAGGCCAGCTCTCTGCTGTGGCCAGGGAGTGCAGTGGAGGATGGCCCAAGTCCTTGGGCCCTGCACCCCGTAGGAGACCAGGAGAAGCACCTGGCTCCTGCCTTCGGATCAGCGTGGTGCGCTGGCCGTGACGGCCATTGGAGGGTGAACCAATGGCAAAGGAAGACCTTTCTCTCTCTCTCTCACTGTCCACTCTGCCTGTCCAAAAAAAAAAAAAAAAAAAGAGGCAGGGAGGTATGGGATTAGGTAGAGAAAAGAAGCTATTTGAGAAAATACAGACTTAGATACAGAGGCCAGAGTTAAAGAAATAAACATTGTAATGTGAACAGGCTGGGAGAGTCAGCCCGGATGCCGTGCAAGAGCTGGGGCCGGGCAGTGGGGCCGGCTGAGTGCTGTGCCACCCTGTACCCTCAGCAGCCCAGCCCCCTTACCGGTGAGCAAGTGCTGCTTTTTTTTTTTTTTAAAGATTTATTTATTTATTTGAAAGTCAGAGTTACACAAAAAGAGGAGAGGCAGAGAGAGGTCTTCCATCTGATGGTTCACTCCCCAGTTGGCCGCAACGGCCGGAGCTGCGCTGATCTGAAGCCAGGAGCCACGAGAATCTTCCGAGTCTCCCATGTGGATGCAGGGGTCCAAGGACTTGGGCCATCTTCTATTGCTTTCCCAGGCTGTAGCAGAGAGCTGGATCGGAAGAGGAGCAGCCGGGACTAGAACCGGCGCCCATATGGGATGCTGGCACTTCAGGCCGGGGCGTTAACCCGCTGCTCCACAGCGCCGCCGCCCCCCACAAGTGCCTCTTGCAATCTGTGTCTTGCCCTAGACTGGGTATCTGCTGTCTATCGTGCCTGCTGGGGTCGGGTGTGAGGTGGGGGTCACCGGCTCCAGGATTGGGACAGCCAGATGGGGTTACTCCTGTAACCCCACCTCCACTTCTTGCTCTGGACTGAGACCTCAGCTGCCCACCCAACAGCAGGTGCAGGGCTCCTTTGATAGCCGGTCCCAAGGGCCGTAATGGTGTGGGAACTTCCACTTGATTCCCGAAGAGGTTGCTTCTGCCTTTGACCATTGGTCAGGTTCGTTTTCAGCATCTTTATCCTCTTTTGTATCCTAAAACGTGGCCTGTAGTGGAATACATTTGTAGCTGCTCTTGGCTTAAACAACAGTTCTGAGCCTGGGAGTCCAAGATCAAAGTATGGGCAGATCTGAAACGAGTGCTGGAGGCGGACGGCAAAGGTTGCACAGTGAGATGAATGCGCCGAGCGCCGCTAGCTGTCCACTTCCAGATGGTGGAGACGGCAAGTTCTGTATCTCTTATCGGCATCAATAAAAATCATCTTTTTTAAAAAAAGCTATTTCCCTTCTATAGGCTGTTTCCCCCCAAGGAGTACTCAGTTTCTGACGTGCGCTCTGGTCGGCACCAGGAGAGAATTTGGTTGCACTGGTCATGCCCCCTCCCTCCTCTCCACTTCCCCAGTTCTTCAAACGGAAGGTCTTCCTTGTGATCTTGCGAGGGGTTTGTCTGGCAGGCAAGATTCCGGAAACATTTCTTTTTACCACTTTTAAAAGATGTATTTATTTTATTTGAAAGGCATAATGACGGAGAGAGAGAGGAGAGGATAAGGAGGGATGGGGAAAGAGAGACAGATTGTCTGCTGGTTCACTCCTCACATGACTTCAATGGCGGGGGCTGAGCCAGGCAAAAACCAGGAGCCAGGAACCCCGTCTGTGTGTCCTACGTGGGTGCAGGGGCCCGAGGACTTGAGCCATCTTCTGCAGACATCCTAGGTGCATTAGCAGAGAGCTGGGGGGTGGGGGGAGCAGAGCAGGTGGGACTGCTCCAGTGTGGGATGCAGGTGTCACAAGTTGTGGTTTAACCTGGGCACCACAGTACTGGCCCCAGATTTCATTGTCGCCACTGAAATTTCTGCCGTTGGACAAGGTATGAGTTTTGGAAAGTGGAGGGTAAGTCTAGGGGGACCCAGGCATTACTGACTCTCAGGCTCATTCAATTTGAGTCTGCTTTAGGAAAATGAACACAAAATGATCTTACGTTTGAAACTTCCAAGAACATTCATTGTGCAGGTGTCCTTGGGGCCTTAGAAGGCCCCCTGAGGTTTTAGCTTCATTGCTTTGGTCTAACTTGTTTTTCCTGCAAAATGAGGGGTGGATTAAAGGAGGGACTGCCTATAGCAACCTGTGTGTATCCTCTGAGCTTTTGTTCTTGGACGCAAAGAGATTTGGAAAAATGTGTTACCTTCACCGGGCTGGATGAGTTGCTAGGAAGCTGTTAGGAAGGGAAGAGGGTTTTGCAGTTGAAATTCAATTATAGTGCATGTTTCATTTAATCCTTCTCCCAAACTTCCATTTGGCAGGAGTTTGTACTGTAATTTAGTATTATAAAGTGACCTCTGACCAAAACCAATTAACTTTGAATTTCACGCCTGGACTGTTGCATGATGAAATTGTAGAGGCATTATCTGAGAAATTGTATAAAATTTCCATGGTAATTTTGACCTTGCTACATTCTCGTGTCAAAGCAGATGCGGTCTTCTCTTCTTTGTGTGGTAATTACTTTCTGGTCTCTCCCTGCCCCTCTCTGATTAGTCTGCATATCTGTTCTCTTACTTAGATAAATACTTCATCAATCAGAGATTAGAAGAATCCCATTACCCATGGGAATCCCTCAGTGTCACTCAGGGCTTTAATGGAGCTTGTAGGGGGTCGTTATCATTGAAAGCAGCACTTGGTGACCAGATGGTCCCACTGGGAGCGACTTGCTGGCTGGCTGTGTCCAGCAAGACACTTAATGAGGCATCCATAGGCAAGCAGATCCTGGTTTTGTGGTTGGGCACGTTTCGTTTTACCCTCAGAAATGGCATGATTTTTTATGTCTTTTTGGGTGTGGGTAGAATGCAGATTTTACTTCATATCATGAAAATGAAATGGGGCAAAATATCAAAGCATGCACCCATTGCCTTTTGCAGGATAATTCGTTGTGGGTGAGCCTGGGCCATGTCATGGCTCAGGGACCCAGGGCAGCTGCCATGCAGGCTTCTGCACCCAGCTCAGTCCCTGGTTTCTGGACGTAGTTGTCACTGTCCAGATTGTGTGTTCTGGTGCCAGCCATGCTTGTGGATGAACTTGACAAGTACACTCTCCGCTCCTGGACCAAGTCAGGATTTGAATCCCGAGTTAAAGGTGAAAAACAAGTTCTGGAACCCCACTACTCCCCATCACCATTCAAGGAGGGCTTCTTATACTCGCATCCTTGAAAACCACTGTTCTCTCAGCGATTTCGAGGGAAGACTCTTCTGCCTGCTTTGCTCTCTGGGGGCGTCCGGGGTCTGTTCCCTCGCGTGGTCTGTTCCTTCGTGTTCCTCTTGGCTTGAGGGTAGCCGGGTCATTCCTGGCTGGCCCCATACTCCAGAGAAAAAGGATGTGGTGGAAAAAAAGACATTGAGAATGAGTGAAGCAAGGGAGAATGTGGCATTGTTCTGAGTTTCCACTGAGTGTGGTCAGTGGGAGGAGGAGGGGGTGAGCGGGGAGTAAGGCCGGATAAACACTGGTCTGACGGTCACAGCCCAGCCTTCGTTTGAGCACAGCTGTTTCTGATGAATGCCTAAAATTCAAGGACTTCATTACTCATAGTTGATAAACCCTCTTTAGTCTAAATTCTTCACTTCAGTAGAAAATGCGAACAATGAGGTTTTTTTTTTAATGCATTTGTTTTAGGAGAATTACATAAAGCCAGACAAACCTATTACGTTTCTTATCTATCTGTATGTCTCATTTCAGCATACAAATCTACTTTTAAATGACATCTCTATTTTACATAGACGGAAGCATGTGTGCATACTAAATTGTAGACTTTTCATCGCTTCGTATCCAATAGTTTTATAACTATAATTAAAATTAAACATCATATTCATATAATTTTCATTTCCACTTGCAGCTGTGGCTCTACCACTCTGAGCTTGTCCACTCTTGTCTCATCTTGTGAGCCAGGCTGGGCTGGGCCTCGTTAGTACTTAGATGAGAGATTTTTTTAAAAAAAAATTAATGAATTTATTTTCCTTTTCTAAAATGGGGAGAGAGAGAGAGAGATTCCATTTGTTGGTTCAATCACCAAATCCTTGTAATAGCTGGGACCTGGAATTCACCCTGAGTCTCCCATGTGGTGTGAGGAACCTGCTGCCTCCGGGATGCCCGTTAGCAGGAAGCTGGATAGGACATAGAAACTGGGGCTCGACCGGGGCATTCTGATGGGGGACGCAGGCATCCCAGTGACCCCAGCAAGTGCCTGGCCTGAGACTGGCTGTTAACAGCAGCTTCCCTGTACCTCTTTCATCTGAAGCGCTCAGAATGCCGTGTGCTGATCGGCTCATCAAGGTCACTGGAGAAGAAAGAAAGTGGCCTGCAGGTAGTCTCGGGTGGAAGTTCTGTATTGGAGCAGATGCCGGGGTAAGGACACCCAGGCTCTAGCATGTGGCTGTCTCCTTGTTCAGTTTTGGGGAGGAAGCAGGTGAATCTTGTGAGTGAAATGCATCTTGGGTAGAGGCTCTGCTAGTGCTGAGTACTGAGTGGCCAGTGCTGGCATTACGGTGCCCAAGCAAGGGTCCTGTTCCCGGTCTGAGTGTGCACTTGCTGCTGTCCTCTGTACCCGGGTGCTGTTTGGGTCAAGTGGGGTCAAGTGGGGACAAGTGTGGCCATGGAAAGAAAAGGAAGGAGCCAGAGGAAGGGCAATGGGAGGTCGGGTGTGTCCAGGGACAGGAAAGACAAAAAGCAGCCCAGAGTGGCAGGGCTGGCGACCAGAGGAGGAGGAGCGTGGAGCTGACCGGGGAGCCTCAAGGATGGGCCTGATGTCTGGGGGAAGGTGCTGCCTGTGGGAGAGTTTTGGTTGAAATAGACAGTATTTTTATAGTGTGGTAAATGCTGCAACAAACAAACAAACCCAGGCATGCTGGAACAGGACTCGAAACCCTCTGTCCGTTTGTTACAGAGAACATGAGGGCGGGCATTTGGCACAGTTGGTGAAGACGCCACTGGAGACGTCTGCGTCCCATGTCAGGGTGCCTGGGTTTGAGTCCCCGCCCTGCTTTTGCCTCCAGCTTCCTGCTAATGGGCCCCCTGGGAGGCAGCAGGTGATGGCTCAAGTCCTTGGGTCCCTGCCACCCATGTAAGAGACCTGGATTGGTGTCTGAGCTCTCGGCTTTGGCCTGCCTCAGTCCCTGGTGCTGTGGGCATTTGGGAAGTGAACTGTGGATCAAAGATCTCTCTCTCTGCCTTTCAAAGAAATAAATGAGAAATCGTGGTTCCTTGTTTAAGCCGTCAAACAGAGGCCGTGTTGTGATGGTGCCCCGGCTTTTAAATGCATGCGCAAATTGGGGATCAAGCCGTCCAGCTCGTGGCCTCCAGACAGCTGTTTCTCTGGGGCGCAGTGGACCCCTTCTGTGTCTTCCTGGGGTGAGGGAGGCCCACGAGGGACTGTGCCTCTCCAAAAGGCTGGTTCTATAGCTGGTTCCTACCTGGAAGCCCTTTTTTTTTGACAGGCAGAGTGGACAGTGAGAGAGAGACAGAGAGAAAGGTCTTCCTTTTCTGTTGGTTCACTCCCTAGTGGCCGCCGTGGCTGGTACACCGCGCTGATCCGATGGCAGGAGCCAGATGCTTCTCCTGGTCTCCCATGCGGGTGCAGGGACCAAGCACTTGAGCCATCCTCCACTGCACTCCTGGGCCACAGCAGAGAGCTGGCCTGGAAGAGGGGCAACCGGGACAGAATCTGGTGCCCCAACCGGGACTAGAACCTGGGGTGCTGGCGCCGCAGGTGGAGGATTAGTCCATTGAGCCACGGCGCTGGCCCCGTGGAAGCCTTTGAGCATGTTGCGGGATGAGCTATGGCTCTGCTTGGTCTCCATTTCCCCTAATTTTTGCACATTGAGTTGCCAGGCTTCCTCATTAGCCTAAGTCATTAGTGCAGTTGAGACTGTTCGCTTTGGCTGGCGCTGGACAGTTTCTCTGACTGTCCCTGCAGCTGTGCCTTGGCATGGTGCTCACAGCAGCTATCCTTGTTCCAAGGGCACAGCCTAGCAGACTGTCCTGACCCCTTGCTTTATAATTGGCTCACACCAGAATGCTTCTACTTTGAAATAAACAGCTTTAATTTAAACATTCTTTAAAAAAAAAATTGAGAGGATAATAGAACCATTGACTTTAGGTCAAGCAAGAATCTTGTGTTTAAAATTTTATTTTAAATACATATGTGTATATATGTATAGGTATATATATTATATGTATATATATTATATGTATATATATAATATATGGCTTGTCAGAGAAAGAAACCTTCTAGGCTAAGCAGGTTTGAAGGATATGGTGTGACAGGAGAAACAGCACCATAACAATGCTTTCGGTTGCTGCAAGCCAAGTGAGTTTTGACAATCTTAGCAACAACGCTTTCTCAATTCCCTGATTACCCGCCCCATGTAAGTGGAGCTGGTGAGAATTTTATAGCTTCAGGGTTCAAATATGTATTGGAAACAAACACTGGAGTTCTCAGAAGTGTAAGCCCACACCTTTTCTTTAAAGATTTATTTTATTTATATGAAAGGCATAATTATAGAGAGAGGAGAGAGAGAGAATCTTCCGTCTGCTGGTTCACTCCCCAGATGTCCATAACAGTGGGGCTGGGCCAGACTGAAGCCAAAGATCTGTAAGCCCAGGCAGGTCTCCCATGGAGGTGCGGGGACCCAGCGGATCGAGCCATCACGGTTGTCTCCCAACGTGTGCATTGGCAGGAAGTGGGAATCAGGAGCTGAGCAAGTTAGTCCAGGTACCATGACAGGGGCGTGGTGGCTTAACTGCCAAGTGATTCACTCTCTCCCTTTTTTCTGAATGAATGAGTGACTTGCACAGTTGTGGGCATCTGTTTGGTTCCCTGGCTTCGAGATGCGCTGTTCTAGCTAATCTTGCTGCCTGGGCCCGTTCTGTATGGAGTCTTCCATCTCTCTTAGCCACCATTTTTGTTTGTTTGGACAAGATTCTTACCAGGGTTGTTCTCAAGTTGTAACAGAGCATTTCCTCAACTTTCCTTCCCTCATTTCGTTTTCTGAAGTCTGGGTTGAATAACTACAGTGTTTTACACAGAGCAGAGGCCATGGTATTGACACGGAGCGAATGGGCTTGGACAAAGAGCTGGTTTGAGTTCACAGTGAGGACCAGCTGGGAATCAGGGGACGCTTGGGAATGGCGAGTGGCAGACAGCAAGTGGAGAGCAAGTGTGGAAGCAGGTGTGCGACCTCCGGGGCAGAATGGAGATGGTGGGTGCGCCGCCCCAGGAGGCAGCGCAGCACGGAGAGGCCTTGTACCCCGGAAGTGGGGCCTGCTCCGACCCATCTCTTGGTGCCAGAAACAGAGCAAGTCTGCTGTGATGTGTGCAGCGCCAGGCCCGACACATGTGTGGTGTTGAATCCTTTTCACATTTCCAGGCTGATTTTCTTCTCCATGTTTATTTTCCTTAGAGAAGGAAAGAATCTTTGTAACTTGCCCAGGAACAAAAATACACTATTAGTAATGAGTAGGCCAGAAGCGACCAAATCCACCTGGATCCAAAGCCCACATTCCTTCTACTAAACCATAGCGTTTCCTGTGTATCTACTGGCCAGATATTTTTGGCCTAAAATGCCCTCTTGTTCAGCTGTGGTTCTTTTCTGACCAGTGACTCCTGAAATCGCGCCTCTTTCAGAGACCCTACCAATCGATGTAAAATGAGGTGGCAGTTTCACACATGCTGTTCTATTTAAGGGTGTAACTCCCAAAGCTCCTTTTAGCCACAGAAAGATTTCCTTTCTACCTGTGGTCTGGGCGAGGAGGAGGGAGAGGTGGGTGGAATGTGGGAAGGAGGTGCATGGCAGAAGACTGGGTAATCATTGAGTGCTCCTACCTTAAGATGCGAAAGGAAATCCCAGGGCAGGCGGTTGGCCTAGGCTTAGGTGGTCTCCTTTCTGGGGTACTGCCAGTGCTTCCGGCTTCTTGCTAGGGTGCACCCTGGAGGGAGCGGTGATGGGTCAGGTCCTTGGGTTCTTGCCACTCACCTGGGCCACCTGGACTGCATTCCAAGCTGTTGATCTTGGCCTGGCCCAGCCTTGGCATTGCAAGCATTTCGAGAGTGATCTAGTGGGTGGGAGATCTCTTTCTGTCTCTGCTTCTCCATCTCTCTGTCTCTCAAATAAATAAAGATTTTTTTAAAAAATGCAGAATCTGATAAAGCAGTTATCTCTTATGATGGTTTTACTTTTCCTTTTACTGTTAATTTTTTTTTTTTTTTTTGGACAGGCAGAGTAGACAGAGAGACAGAGAGAAATCTTCCTTTTCTGTTGGTTTACCCCACCAATGGCCGCTGTGGCCGGTGCACCGAGCTGATCCAAAGCAGGAGCTAGGTGCTTCTCCTGATCTCCCATGGGGTGCAGGGCCCAAGCACTTGGGCCATCCTCCACTGCACTCCCGGGCCACAGCAGAGAGCTGGCCTGGAAGAGGGGCAACCGGGACAGGACTGGCGCCCCAACTGGGGCTAGAATCTGGAGTGCCAGCACCATAGGTGGAGGATTAGCCTGTTGAGCCGCGGCGCTGGCCTACTGTTAATCTTTATGTAGACAAGGCGGGATGTCAGGATTGCCAACACCCAAGCCATGTCTACTGCCCAAATGTCATCCCCCAAATCCCATCATCTTCCATGTTGATTCAACATGGCTGAAGCCTACGTACACCCACTCTGCATGGTGTAGCTAAGCCTCACTTTTTTTTTTTTTTTTAAGATTTATTTATTTGAGAGGCAGAGTTACAGAGAGCAGAGAGAGAGAAAGAGAAAGGTCTTCTATCTGCTGGTTACTCCCCAACAGCTGTAGCTGCACGGATCCAAAGCCAGGAGCCCAGGACCTTCCTCTGGGTCTCCCACGTGGGTGCAGGGGCCCAAGGACTTGGGCCATCTTTTACTGCTTTCCCAGGCCATAGCAGAGAGTTGGAATGGAAGTGGAACAGCCAGGTCTCAAACTGGCACCCATAAGGGATGCTGGCACTGCAGGCGGTAGCTTTACCCACTATGCTACAGTGCCAGCCCCAAAGCCTCACTTTCCCTCCTGGACCAGACACCATGGCACCTTCCTGGAGACCACCATGTGTACTGCAGACCCACCCCAGATCCTGTCTCCTGTGGACTGTCAGTCAAGGCCCTGCCCTAAGCACCTCTCCCTACCCTATAAAAAGGATGGTCCCAGCATGGGGGTGCAGCTCTGTCTCTAGAGGTCGTGTGCACTGAAGCCTGAGTGTACTATCTTCTTGCCTTTCAATAAATCCTCTTCTGTTTACCTCTACCTATGTCTCCCAGTTGTATTCTTACACATGGGAAGAAAAGAACTGGACCAAGTCTAGCTGGGGCTCTCTCTGAGCTTAACCTAACATAATAATCAACTATCTGACTTATTTATATTTCAGGTGGCAAAATATTTTATCTTAACATGCCACTTGAATTTACAATATACTTGATATATTGATTTATCATAAAGAGAACTTTTAAATATTCAAATTATCTCCTGATTGTGTTTGGCAAACACAGAATTATGCAAGGATTAGGAAATTAATGATATGCAGGGTAGAAAAATATTCTCCATAAAAGTAAATCTTTTTATGATAAGAGTTTTAGGAAAATATTCTGTTAAGTTCCATGAGTGCCAGGACCATGTTTGTTCTGGTGACCACAATAAACTTGGCACATAGAATAGTTACATTATTGGGGCTGGTGCTATGGTGTAGCGGGTAAAACCTCTGCATCCTTTATGGGTGCTGGTTCGAGTCCTGACTGCTTCACTATCCAGCTCTCTGCTATGGCCTGGAAAAGCAGTGGAAGATGGCCCAAGTCCTTGGGTCCCTGCATCTACATGGGAGACCTGAAAGAAGCTCCTGGCTTAGGATCAGTTCAGCTTCAGCCATTGTGGCCAATTGGGGAGTGAACCAGTGGATGGAAGACTCTCCCCACCTCCCTCTCTCTCTCTCCTTCTCCTTCCCCTCCCTCTCTCTCTCCCCTCCCTCTGTAACCTTTTAAATAAATAAATACATCTTTTTAAAAAGTTACATTTTTAATGAGTTTTGAGTGAATTTATGTACTAATGAACAAAATTTGTGTTTAAAGACAAAACCCAAAGCATTATATAACATTGCTGCACGCTCATTCCAGTCTTCTGTAGCTTTCATAGTGTAAGGGAGTTGGGGGGGGGTATTATGATGGCCTCGGGCATCCTAATTACTGGAGTATTGGGACATGTTTACATTTAGAAAGCTTGGGTGATAGGCAGACAGGTACTGCTCCATTCTGATGCACACGTGAGTGTGTGGAGAGATGCGAGGGCTGGGGTTGGATGGTAAGATGGTGCCACTCGGAGGATCTGGATTTCCGGGGGAGTGACTGTGGGAGCTCTCTAAGCTAGTCTTGTAATTTTTGTGTGACTTGAAGCTATTTTCATACAGTTAAAACAGAAGCTTATGATGTCATCATTTTGTCATTAGTGAAGCGTGAAATAGCATTGGCAATATTTGCAGCTAAGAATGAGTATCCCTTTCTTCACTGATTTAGAAACAAGGGGATTGCTGTCTGTACGATGATTCCTAATGGGTCGGAGTGCAGATAGGCAGAATGACATGGCAGATCCTGCAGTACCTGGGTGTATAACCTCCCTCATCCACTGAGCTTGGAGCATTTCTCTAGCCAAGGATGGATGTAGCAGGTCTTTTGAACCTGGTGGCGTTGAACTTTTATTTTACCCTGCTATGTCCAAGTTCACTAAGCACGTGCCTGATTTTCCTTTCATACCTTCCTACTGTGTGGGTAGAGCTGATGCAGCTACATCTGAACCTCAGGAGAGTCCCATCCCTCGAGGGTTGGGATGCTCTCCTCCCCAGGCACCTCCTCTCTGCACTGGCCTCTGATCCCTCTCGCCTCGTAGGTGGTGGTCATGGTCTGGTCAGTGCAGATCACTAATTCAAGGGGGTCCACGGAGACCTCCTGGGTGAACTCTTGGTGTGCAAACATGCTTGCGGACAGTCTCGGAAATAGAAGCTCAGTGAGGGGAAAGACAGAATCAGTACATGGGAAAGAAAAGGAAAATTGGGAAGTTATTTGGTAGAGGCATGGCATATGGATTCATAGATGTAGCAGTGACTTCTATTTAAGGGCAAAATTTTAAAAAATACAGTATTGGAATTGTGGGGCTGGCATTGTGGTGCAGTGGGTTAAGCCTTTGCTTGTGATGTTAGCATCTCGTATCAGAGCGCCGGTTCAAGTTATAGCTGTTCCCTTTCCAGTCCAGCTCCCTGCTAACTTTGGCAGCCTGAGAAAGCAGAAGATGATGACCCATGAACTTGGGCTCCTGCCACCCATATAGGAGACCTGGATGGAGTTCCTGGCTCCTGGCTTTGACCTAGCCCAGTCCCAGCTGTTGCGGCCATTTGGGGAGTGAACCAGTGGATAGAAGGTCTCTCTGTCACTCTGCCTTTCAAATAAATAAAATATCCTAAAAAAATGGAATTGTTGTGAAAGGATCTGCTGTGGCATGTATCAATAAGCTACTTAAGGCTGTAGCAAGGGTGGGGATGTCCAGCCCACGAGCTGTATAATTCCTGCAAATTTCATTTCATCTGGCCATGCCAAGGCAACTGTAGGTGCGACTCGAAATGCTAATCCATAGCAGGCTCATTTTTAAGTTGATAAGTTTGTGTGGTCTGCAGATGATATTATAAATAGGCAAATGACCCTTGACAGGAAAATGGTCCCTCCCTCAAAGTATCATTAGTGGCACGGGAGCCTGCTGAGCTGTCGTTTTAGCTTTTGGGACAATATGCAAAAGAAGGAGGGAGGCGCATCTAGAATTGTAGACGTTGGTGTCCTTTTTGTGGCGTGCATGCACAGCGAGGAAGCAGTTGTGAATGTGGGTTTTTGTATTCTGGTGGTGTGATAGACGAGACAGTTGTGTGGCTGCTGGAAGCCATTGAGACATGGCTGTTGGCTGTGGAGTTAGGATCTGGAGCCACTTCCTGCATTCGGGGAGTCGTGATTTGGGTGTGTTGTATGTGAGAAGAGATTTGCGTGGATCACCGATCATTCCGGAACATATTCCATTAGAACAAGAATGAGCGTGTCTTTATGGGCCCTGCCTATTTTTAAGCTTGTGGCTCTTTCCTCTCGTGGCACATGCTAGAATCCGCGTGTCCTACTTTCACAGCGGCTTACAGGCTCCAAGGTCCTCTCACATGTCAGAAATATCATCTTGTCTCTGAGCAGAAGTTTTCCAAAGAAACCAGCAAGGACGTGCTGGTTACCCATGGGGTCCCCAGAGGATCGATTTTGGAAAGCAAAGTTATGTGAGATTGAATAAGTACACGTTGGAGCTTCAGTGGCTCAAACAAAATCAGGCAAATGCCGACTTCTTTGTTTAAAAAAGTTTATTTTTTTTATAAAATCAGTTACAGAGCTAGAGGGAGACACACACACACACACACACACACACACACACACACACATGGGGGGGGGGGAGGGAGAGAGAGACCTTCCATCAGCTGGTTTACTCCCCAGATGGTTGCAAATGCCAGCTCTGGGCCAGGTGCTTCTTCCGAGTCTCCCACATGGGTGCAGGGTCCATGCACTTGAGCCATCCTCCACTGCTTTCCCAGGCCATTAGCAGGGAGTGGGATCGGAACTGGAGCAGCTGGTACTTGAACCAGGGCCCAGATGGGATGCAGGCATTGCAGGTGGTGACTTACTTGCTACCCCGCAGCACCAGCTCGGAAACACTGACTCTTGAGTCCAGTTTGGAAGATTTTCTTCTGGAATCTGATTTCATACGTGAATTTTCTGATCTGTTCTCTCTTAATGCTCATATTTAATTTAGAAATGTCTTCTGTGTAAGGACACAGAAAACGTGTGGCTGTTAGTGAATGAACACATCAAAGGGTGAGCAAGAAGCGGTTGGTCAAGAATTCAGTACCTATGGCCAGAAAATCTAGTAAAAATTAAAGATCTTCTTCCAGAGTATTTTTATAAATAGTTGATTTAAACTCCCTCTCAGAAAGTTCATGGAAAAACTAGGAATGGGTTTCAATAAGTTCTTGTGTCAAAATAGACTTACCTTTTAATTGAACTTTGCATGAACTTTTTACAGTACCCCTGAGTGCTGTCTCATTGGTTCTGTTGGATCTCTGGGTAATTCCTCTGGGTCCTGGGAATTCAGGATTTGCGCTCACACCTACTTATTTCCCATATTTGCATCCTGCTCTTTTGCAATGTCTTTGTACTCGGACCAGCGACAAGGCAATGATGCCATCATCCACTTATCTCTTGGCCAACTTTCTTTTTCTTTTAATAAATGGTTTGTTGTAGAACAATTTAAACTTTACAGAATGACTGTAAAGACGGGATAAAGAGTTCCTGTCTAACCCACACCTGGTTTCCCCTATTATTAACATCTAAGTTATCGTCATGCATTTGGTGCAGTTAATGAAGCAATATTGATACATTATGACGCCCATATGCTAGACAGACAGCCCGCTTTTCCTTCGTGTCCCGGCCTGGAACATGTTCTCATTATGTCTCCATGGCATCCTCCTAGCTGTAACATCTCAGTCGTGTCTTGTGTTTGCTGGGTGACCTTGAAGTAGCGAAGATTTCCCGGTTGCTGGGCTCTTGTGTTTTGGGGAGGAAGACCACAGCAGTGACGTTCCAGTGTCACATCCTGTCCACTATGACTTGTCAGTCTTGGCTAACCTGGAGCACCTGGCTGGAGGCGGTATTAGTCACGTTTCCCCGTAGTGGAGTCTCTCCCTGTTGTTTTGCATCCTGTCTCTGTGGAAGGAAGAGCCAGAATTCTGTTCTATCTCCTTGAGGTCCATACACGCACATCACTTACATATAATTCTTCAAGGGAGATTTTTATGCTCTCCCACGCCTATTTATGTAATCTTTTAGATCCATGTGGACTCACGGGTATTTATTTTGCAGCTAGGCTATCAGCTAATATTACTTTACTTGTGTTGTTGCTCGGATTATTCCGGCTTTGGCCATCGGGCGCTCTGTCCTTTGGTTCCGCTGTCATTTCGGTGCGCCCCCTCTGTTGTGGGTTTTCCCTGCTGCAGCTCCAGAATCGGCTGTTTCTGCGAGGGTCCCTGGTTCTCTGGTATTAGAATGGCATTGGAAATCAAGAACTGGGGGCTCGGGATGTCCATTGCTACTAGGGGGTTGATGCTTTAGTATGTGTAGCTTTTTTTTTTTTTTAAAGATTTATTTATTTATTTGAAAGAGATGCAGAGAGAGAGAGGAGAGAGAGAAAATTGATCTTCACCCCCACAGATGGCTGCAATGGCTGGTGCTAGACCAGGTTGAAGCCAGGATCCAGGTGCTTCTCCCAGGTCTCCCACGTGGGTGGCAGGGGCCCAAACACTTAGGCCGTCTTTCACTGCTTTTCCCAGGCCATTAGCAGGGAGCTGGAGTGGAAGTGGACAGCCAGGACAGGAACTGGCACCAGATAGGAAACTGGCACTGCGGGCAGCTGTTTTACCCGCTGTGCCACAACACCGGCCCTGGTATGTGTATTACTTGATGTTTATTTCCTGTTCCTTGGACTAGATTTATGGGTCTCACCTCCAACTGGGGCGTGGACATTAGACATGGTTAAAGTTCCCTAGGTGACTTCAACAAGCAGTCAGTAAAACAATCAGCCATAAAATCCTTGAGGGTAAAGTCTGATCATATGTGAATGAGATGTTAGACAAGCATTTCTTGATGTTACATGTTAATTAGTATGTTTATCAGAGATTTACCTGGTCCTTCTCGCCTGCCAGGTCCTACACAAAGCATTAATCAAAATGATGAGGGTAACTGGTGCTCCCAACTTTTTTTTTTTTTTTTTTGACAGGCAGAGTTAGACAGTGAGAGAGAGAGAGAGAGAAAGAGACAGAGAGAAAGGTCTTCCTTCCATTGGTTCACCCCACCAAGTGGCTGCTGTGGCTGGCATGCTGCGCCGATCCGAAGCCAGGAGCCAGGTGCTTCTCCTGGTCTCCCATGCGGGTGCAGGGCCCAAGCACTTGGGCCATCCTCCACTGCCTTGCTGGGCCACAGCAGAGAGCTGGACTGGAAGAGGAGCAACCAGGACAGAATCTGGCGCCCCAACCGAGACTAGAACCCGGTGTGCCGGCACCACAGGCGGAGGATTAGCCTAGTGAGCTGCGGCGCTGGCTGGTGCTCCCATCTTTAAGCACACACTATATGCCAGCACTGGGTAGTCACCTTGTGGATCATTCCATTCAAATCCTGAAACAAATTCTTAGGGAGAAAGAAAGATAGTACTGAGTGATGCCTGTTGTGGGGGCAGCAGAGAGGAATGAAATTTGACCGAAACCAGAGTGGGTAAGCATGGAAAGCTTCCTGGAGGAGAAGTCACCATGTTTTGAAAGAACATTGGGAGTTAACTATGCAGCGTGGCAAAAGGATGTTTGGGGCACCAGCACCGGAGATTTAACCCGGGTGCACTACTTGTACTAGATTACGGAGTATGGATTTCCCCAGGTTTTCCACTTAAATTTTTCAGTTCCAAGTTCCAGTCCATGACATTACATTGCTATTTGGTTGTTGTTATTTTAAAGATGCATTTATTTATTTTGAAAGTCAGAGTTACAGAGAGAAGGAGAGACTGAGAGAGAGCTCTTCTGTCCACTGGTTCACTCCCCAGATGACTGTGAGAGCTGGGGCTGGGCCAGGCGGAAGCCAGGGCTTCATCCTGGTCTCTCTGGGTGGCAGGGGCCCAAACACTTGGGCCATGTTCCTTTGCTTTTCCCAGGCCATTAGCGGGGAGCTGGATCGGAAGTGGAGCAGCTGAGAATTCGAGCTGGGCCCCGTACAGGATGCTGGCATCGCAGGTGTGGGCTTCACTCGCTACACCACAGTGCTGGCCCCACAGTTTCCTTTCTTCATTCTGCCTTCCAGCCTAGGATTGCCTGACACCGTTCTGCCTTTTAAAAAATTTCCTGGGGCCGGCATAGTGGCATAGCCAGGAAAGCTGCCACCTGCAGTGCTGGCATCCCATATGGCCGCCGGTTCGAGACTCAGCTGCTTCACTTCCGATCCAGCTCTCTGCTATGGCCTGGGTAAGCAGTAGAAGATGGTCCAAGTCCTTGGGCCCCTGCAGCCGGGTGGGAGACCCGGAAGAAGCTCCTGGCTTCGGATTGGCGCAGCTCCGGCAATTGTGGCCAACTGGAGAGTGAACCAGCAGATGGAAGACCTCTCTCTGCATTTCCTTCTCTCTCTATGTAACTCTGACTTTCAAGTAAATAAATAAATCTTTAGAAAAATTTCCCAACAACTCTGTGGGGTCTTAGGGTCACGTATCTACCACCACAGTGCCCTACTGGACAGTCCCAACATGCTAGAAATTTCCTTGTGTGCTCCCCTACCCTTGGCTAACATTGGTTTTGTCCTGGAATTTTGCCTTTTCCAGAATGTGATAAAAATGGAGTTAGACAACAGGTAGCCTTTTTGATCTGGCAGTCAAACAGTGCATTTTGCTAAGAAGCCAGAACTAGTTAGTTCGCAGTAGTAGTCTATTGTCTGTATCATTGTTAACTGTTTGACTGTTGAAAGGCATTGTGATTGTTTCAAGTTTTGGGCTGTTAGGAATAAAGCTGTGATGAACATGTGTGTAAACAATTTTGTGTAGGTGTAAGTTTTTAATTCACTTGGGTAAATATCTAGGAGTGGGATCGATGGGTTGTTTGGTAGGTACACATTTAACTTTAAGACCTGATTTATTTATAGGACACTGCCTCATTTTGTATTTTTACCTGTTGCTCCCTATTCTCACTAGCTTTTGGTGTTATCACTTTGTTTTTTTAAATTTTAGCTATTCTAATGGATGTGTAGAGATATCTCTAATTTTAACTTGCATTTTCTTAAAGACTAATGATATTGAATATCTTCTCATTTGCATGAGTCATTTGTATATCTTCTTTGGTATAGTTTCCGGTTCAGATCTTTTGCCAGTTTGAAAAACTGGGTTGTTTTCTTATTGTCGAGCTTTAACAATTTCTTATATATACTTTGGAGCCAAGACTTTTATCAGATATGTGATTTGCAAATATTTTCTCCAGTGTGACTTGCAACTTTTTTTTTTTTTTAGAGAAAATAACTGGTTCAGATTTAGTGGGAAAACAACAATTTAATAAAGGGGTAGTGACTCAAGACTTAGAAATGTAGTAATAAGATCTCTGCAACAAATTGTAAGTGATACTTTAAATGCTTTATTTTTTACAATCAACTCAAAAGCAGTGTGTTAGCAGTTGATGATATTGTGGTAGACCTCTTTTCTCTTTGTTTATTTCATAGCTTTCCTGCCGTCCCAAGGAGCGGGAAAGTGTGGTGTGTTTGTGTGTGTGTGTGTGTGTGCGCGCGTGCGCCTGCCTGTGCGTGCATGTGTATGGACATGTATAATTATGTGTACTTTTTTGGTAATGTATCTTCATCTGGGTGAATGTACATATACACAAATGTATACATAAGCAACAAGGAGTGAAGCTGTTAGCAGTTATACTTTATTGCATCTAACTTACAATTGAATAATGTATGTTTCTATTTAATATAGGAAAGCTTAATGATAGCCTTGGATAAAAGGAATAAATGGAATAAAGCAGAGGCTGTGTAGAAAGAGTAGTTGAGGGGCTGTGCCATGGCTCACTTGGTTGATCCTCTGCCTGCAGCGCCGGCATCCCATATGGGCGCCAGGTTCTAGTCCCGGTTGCTCCTCTTCCAGTCCAGCTCTCTGCTGTGGCCCAGGAGGGCAGTGGAGGATGGCCCAAGTCCTTGGGCCCTGCATCCACAAGGGAGACCAGGAGAAGCACCTGGCTCCTGGCTTCGGATCGGCACAGAGCCGGTCGTGGTGGCTGTTTGGTGGGTGAACCAACGGAAGGAAGACCTTTCTTTCTGTCTCTCTCTCACTGTCTAATTCTGTCTGTCAAAAAAACAAAGAGTAGTTGCATAGGCGTGGCCTCGTATCTATGTGGAATCTCATGGTTGTCTGAAGACTACAGAGAAGCTCGGGGCAGACAATAAACCAGTATATGCATCAGGTGTAAAACTAGATAACTACATTTTTCCTTCCTTCCTTCCTTTTGAAAAGGCTTATTTATTTATTTACATGTCTCACACACACACACACACACACACACACACACACACACATCTTCCACACTCTGGTTCTCTCCCCACATGGCCAGGACTGGGCCAGCCCTAAACCAGGAGCCTGGAACTCTATCGGGATCTCCACATGGGTGACAGGGTTCCCAGTTCTTGGGCCATCATCCACTGCTTTCCCAAGTGCATTAGTAGGGATTGGAAACAGAGCAGCCAGGATTTGAATCAACATTCATACGGGATGCTAGCATCCCCAGCAAGGGATTACCCCACTGTGCTGCAATGCTGGCCCTAGACAGCTATCTTATAGCTTCAGACATGGATAGCTATCTCTGGATAGCTATGAGTGATTAAGAAACCTACTGTCTTGGTTGTAGTTTTATTGACAATGAACAAATTTTCCTGTGAATTCTTTTTCAGCTTCTTTCACTCTGTGCAGGTTTGATAATTATTCAAAAGGCTTGCTTTGCCAGTATTGCATGCGAGTGTTCCTGGGAACTATTAGAATGAAATAATGTGACGTGCAGTATCATACACGTGAGAAATGAACCTGAAGCAGAGTTAAATTTGGAGTCCAGCTTCTGCAGCTCCAGTTTATGAACACTGCATAACTCAGAGTACCGTCTCATAAACATTGCTAAAAAATCAAATCCCGATGTGTCTGGCTTTACAGATCTGGCTTGCTTCTGCCTCCATGGTGAGCTGTGAATGTAGTCTGAGTTGGAGTTCGAATACTTAACGTTCTCACAACTTTCAGTTTGGCCCAGAACCAAGGGTAGTGTGCGAGTAGGCAGGCACCGTGGGGAGTGTCTTGCTCGGGATCTTATGACTGAGGCCACGACTTGGTTTCTCACTGGGGCAAAATGCTTTTGAGCAATTCCAGGTGGACAATTGACAGAGGTTGAGCATTAAAACTGGGTTGCGTGGATGCACTTCCTTGGCCAGTGTGATTTACTAACTTGCATGCAAGCACACTGGAAAAGTCAAGGAATCCTTCTTTTAGGTACAAATGAGGGCATCTCAGAAACATTCGTGGAAAATATAATTAAAATACATTCATTTGGGTACATAAAAGTCTGAAACCCATGTAGAAGGAATCTTAAAGTTTATGGAAAATAGGCATTTTTTGTGAAAAAATTATGCATGGATTTTACTTTTTTTTTGCACCAAAATACACTTACCTTTTAAGTTCAGGTTTTCTGTGAACTCTTTGTGGTTCCTCTGTATCCATTTCCAGCCCCGGTTACTACTATAGTGAGGACAACCAGCTCTTGGCTTGTCCTCCTTTTCTCTCCTCTGTCCCTTGTCTTCCTGTCTGCTCCCTGCCTCCATCCCATCCACTGGTTCACACTCCCAATGCCTGCCATGGGTGGGGCTGGGTCAGACCAAAGCCAGTAGCCCAGAAGTCCATCTGGACCCCCCTTGTGGGTGGCAGGAAACAGGTACACGAGTCATCAACGTTAGCGGGAAGCTGAATCAGAAGTGGAGTGGAACTCTCACCAGGCCCTTGGATATGTCATGGGGGTTTCTCAGGCCGCATCTTGGCCACTGCATTGAACAGTCACTCCTGTCCTCCTTCCCCAACCCTCACCACTCTCAGCCCCTTAAGAAGTTTCCTCATTAGGGGCCGGCACTGTGGTGCAGTGGGTTAACGCCCTGACCTGAAGCGCTGACATCCCATACGGGTGCCGGTTCCAATCCTGGCTGCTCTACTTCCCATCCAGCTCTCTGCTATGGCCTGGGAAAGCAGTAGAAGATGGCCCAAGTCCTTGGGCCCTTGCACCTGCACGGGAGACCCAGAGGAAGCTCCTGGCTGCTGGCTTCAGATTGGCACAGCTCTAGCCATTGCGGCCAACTGGGGAGGGAGACCTGGAGGAAGCTCCTGGCTCCTGGCTTCAGATTGGCACAGCTCTGGCCATTGCGGCCAACTGGGGAGTGAACCATCAGATGGAAGACCTCTCTCTATCTCTCTGCCTCTCCTCTGTCTGTGTAACTCTCACTTTCAAATAAATAATCTTTTTTTTTTTTTTTTGACAGGCAGAGTGGACAGTGAGAGACAGAGAGACAGAGAGAAAGGTCTTCCTTTGCCGTTGGTTCACCCTCCAATGGCTGCCGGGGATGGCGCGCTGCGGCCGGCGCACCGCGCTCATCCGATGGCAGGAGCCAGGTGCTAGGTGCTTTTACCTGGTCTCCCATGGGGTGCAGGGCCCAAGCACTTGGGCCATCCTCCACTGCACTCCTGGGCCACAGCAGAGGGCTGGCCTGGAAGAGGGGCAACCGGGACAGAATCCGGCGCCCCGACCGGGACTAGAACCCAGTGTGCCGGCGCCGCAAGGCGGAGGATTAGCCTGTTGAGCCACGGCGCCGGCCCAAATAAATAATCTTTTAAAAAAAGTTTCCCCCTTGTTTCTAGTTTTGTGCACCTTGGTCAGGGTCTTGTTTCGTTGATTTTGTTGTTTTTTGTTTACATCACATGACATGGGAGACAGTGAAGGCTCACAGCATGGGCAGCTGCGACATCTGTGTGATCCGCATGATGTCATGGCCTGGAAGAATTTCTCCCCGAGGAGGAGGGCGTGTGTAACGGCTTAGACTCAGAGGTTTCAGTGGACGGGCCTCAGTATTTTATGGCGCTTCTACCTCGTTTTTCTGGTATGATTTTCCTGTCTGGCTCTGGTTCGCCTTTCGTTTTTTAGCCTTTGTAATAGACTTGGATTTCAGACATGGGAAGCAAGCCCAGACTTTCACAATAAACCTAAAAAAAAAAAATTCTGGAGACAGTCTTGTCTTGCATGGCTCCCTGCCGTCTAACTGTTGTGTTGAAGAGTTGCCGATTGGTTCCTGCACGTGGTTACAATCACCCCAGGTTGCCGCGTTCCTGGGTTCTCAGGAAAGGCTTCACAGAGCACCTTAGGGTGCAGCTACGGCATCCTTAGCAGGACCCGCTCTGACATGGCACAGCGGATGTGGATTTTCTACCTGGAGGAGCAGCAAACCTCCGTGGCTGTCCCTTCTGCCCAGACCCCGCAAGGGGCCTGTGTCCGTGCCGATTCGGTTGTTGGGTTGGTTTTGCTTCTCTGAGTTACTTTCCTTGGAGTTGGGACCCAGGTGTCTGCTGAGGTCTCCTCCTTCGACGTTTAACTACAACTGGGTTGAGTTTTCGTCTTTCCCTCTGGGAGAGGTCCAGCATCCTCAAGAAATCAAACTCGGTTCTCACGAAGACGACACCCTTCTCTCCTGGTGGGCTCTGGCTCTCAGGCCCTGGCCCTCCTGGACCTCACGTCCGTGTTTCCTCCCAAGGTTCCCCTGCCTCTGTGTCTGCTCTAAGTCAGCCTCGTGCTGGGTGCTTACTGCACGTTAACCCTCTCATCACTGTGGCCCTGGGAGTGGGTCACCTCAGCGTCGACTAAGAAGGTGCTGGGGTTGGGATTTGAATTCAGTACAAGTTGAGCATCCCTAATCCGAAAATCCAAAGTCCAAAATTCGAGTCCTTTTGAGCTCCATCATGCAGCTCAGAAGCTTTTAGGTTTTGGAGCCTTTTGGTAGTTTGATTTTTGGGTTAGGGATGCTCAACCAATGAAGTCTATAAACATATTTCAAATCTGAAAAATTTCAAAACCTGAAATGCTTCTGGTCCCGGGCATTTTGGATCCAGGATGCTCAGCCCATCCGGCCCTCGTCTCAGAGAACACTTTCTTTCTTGTTGGTGTCTAACCTGTATCAGCTACCCAAATGTGTCAGTTGCATTTCCTTGTTCAGGCAGTTTTGTGGGTGTGAAGAAGCTGCTTGGTCTCTTGCAACTCTGGTGGCTGTTGGTGAACTTGACTGCTGCTGTCCCATTGCTTGATTTGAGTTTGCTCGGAGACTGAGCAGAGCTTCATTCGCTGGAAGGCAAGGATGACGCAGCTTGGCGGCAGCTCATCAGAGGTTCTAGAGAGCGGGATATGTTTGCATATGATCTCGGTGAAATGTTAGCATGTAGTGTCCCTTGCAAGTCAGACACCAAAGGGAACTAAGAAATGGATGTCAATGAGGATTTGTATTGTAAATTTATAGAAAAGGGTCGATGGCCTGTATCACCAAATCCAGTGATTTTAGTGTGGGGGGAGTAACCCAGTACTGCACTTATCTTTGCATAAGAGCTGTAATATATTAGAAAAATAACAACCCAGGCAGTTTGCTCTGTCATCCGACTGAGTCCTGACGTGGTGTCCCGTGGTGACTTGAGAAAATGGAAGCAGTAGAGATATTGAAGACATCGGTTGTCATGCTGTCCTTTCACTATGACGGGGCTTCGGGCAGCCCTGTGTGTTGTCTAGCTCTGCCATGTGCTGTCTGGACAGAGGTGTCTTTCTTTTTTTTGGACAGGCAGAGTGGACAGTGAGAGAGAGAGACAGAGAGAAAGGTCTTCCTTTGCCGTTGGTTCACCCTCCAATGGCCACCACAGCTGGCGCACTGTGGCCTGCGCGCTGCGCTGATCCGAAGGCAGGAGCCAGGTGCTTCTCCTGGTCTCCCATGGGGTGCAGGGCCCAAGCACCTGGGCCATCCTCCACTGACCTCCCGGGCCACAGCAGAGGGCTAGCCTGGAAGAGGGGCAACCGGGACAGAATCCGGTGCCCCGACCAGGACTAGAACCTCGTGTGCTGGCGCTGCAGGTGGAGGATTAGCCTGTTGAGCCGCGGCGCCGGCCAGAGGTGTCTTTCTTAAGCTGAAAATCAATTACTTTGGCTGTTGTCTTTTGACCCTGTAACATGAACTCAGTGGTCATTAAAAATATCTCTGATGTGAACGCATAAAGAAAATGTGATATATATACAAAGTGGAATATTATTCAGGTATAAAAAAGAATGAAATTCTATTTGCATCAAAATGAATTTAGCCGGGGACCTTCATGTTGAGTGAAATAAGCCGGATCCAGAAAGACAAATATCACATGTTCTTCTTTATATATGGAGCTAAATTTTAAAAACAAACGAACAACAAAGAAAGGAATGTCTGTGTATATAAGTATTGGTGCAAATACAGTTTTGTAAAACTTTATTTTATACATTTGTCAAACCAGTGGTTAAGAGTGTTACACTACTATATTGTTGATGATCTGTGATTACCTCACAATGTACTGTATGTGGGTGAGATGGTCATTTTTCTGTTCAATCATTGTTTATAGCCATTGTCTGTACTCCCACTACGCTAGGGTCTTTTTGCTTTTTACTTGTTAGACTTCTTATTCTGTGAACAACAAAAAAGGTAATGTGCATTTCTCGCAGGTGTTTGAAGTACCCTAGTACACAAATGTTTCCTTTTTATGCACATCAGTAAAATAATTTGACACTCAAAAAAATTTAAAATTCTCTGGTAAGTGTATCTTTCTCGAATTTAAGACAGTGGCACAGGAATGTCCTTATGGTGAATCAAAAAGGGCAGTGATAAATAAGGGCAAAGAGCCTTGAACGTTGCGGCAAATTGAGTGTCTTTGTATTTTTTTTTTTTAAAGATTTCCTTTATTTATGTGAAAGGCAAAGTTGCAGAGAGAGAAAGAGATCGTGCATCTGCTGGTTCACTCCCCTGATGTCTGAAGCCAGGAGCCAGGAGCTCCCGCTGCTGTCACAGGAGCATAAGCAGGGATCCCATCAGAAGTGGAGTAGCTGGGACTTGAACCAGTGCCTGTGTGGGATGCTGGCACTGCAGGTGGCAGTGTAATTCACTTCACGACAGCCTAGGCCCCAGAGTGTCTTTGTCTTTCAAAGGAAAATTTATGGGGCCAGTGCAAGGAGTTAAGCTGCTGGTTTGAGTTCCGGCTGCTCCACTTCTGATCCAGCTCCCTGCTAATGCACCTGGGAAAGCAGCAAAAGATGGCCCAAGTCTTTGGGCTCCTGCAGCCTGTGTGGGAGACCTGAATGAGGCTCCTGGCTCCTAGCTTTGGCCTGGCCCAGCCTCAGCCATTGCTGGCATTTGGGGAGTGAACCAGCAGATAGAAGATATTCTCTCTCTCTCTCTCTCTCTCTCTCTCTCTCTCTCTCTCTCCATAACTCTGCCTTTCAAGTAAATAAAAATCTTTAAAAAAAAAAAAAAAAAGGAAAATTTGTGTTAGGATGATGACAGCTGAGGAGTGAGGAGTGAGTAGACTCAGCTCCCAAGATGCTGCTTTGTGTGTGTTTGCCCTACTGAGCCCAGTGGCTCAGTTGGGTTTTGAGTATAGAAGACATGCATTTTGAAAGTGTGTCTAAGCGTTACAGACATGAATAGATACACTTGCCTTTCCAATGTAGGGGGCATGTCTCTGTGGCATTTTTGTCAAGATAATAGAGAGCACTTGAATGTGAAATAACTTTGGGTTAGCATTTTAGCATGGATTTATTAAATATTAGGGCTACTGTATTCCAGAACTTGAATTTGTTTACTAAGTCAATAGTTAAATAAACACTCATGACTCATGTAGGTGTTTCAGAAAAATTCATAGAAAATGGAATTAAAGGGTAAGTTTATTTAAAAAAATATTTTCATTCACTTGAGAGCCTGCAAGAGACAAACAAAGAGATCTTCCATCTGCTGCTTCACTCCCCAAACCACTCACAACAGGCAAGGCTGCACCAGGCCAAAGCCAGGAGCCCAGAATTCCACCCTGGTTTCCCATGAGGGTGGCAGGGACCCAGGCATTTGAACCATTGTCTGCTGCCTCTCAGGCACATCAGCAGGAAGCTGAATCGGAAGTAGAGTAGCTAGGATTCAAGGCGGGCACTCTGATAAAGGATACGGGCATTGCAAATTGTAGCTTAACCCTATGAGACACAATGCCTGCCCCGTTTGTTTTGCTGCATAAAACTTTGGAAATCCATGCATATGTGTATAATGCCTGCTTGTACCAGGCAAAGACTCGTAGAACAACAAAGACTTGTAGAACAGTTTGTGGCCTTGTACAACAGGTGGACACATGTGAGTGATTTCTTTGTAGTGTGGCCAGTGTTTGAGCAGATTAACACAGGATACAGTGATGGGTCTGCGAGTAAAGAGTTTTCATCCCTGTGGTGTGGTGTTTGGAAGGCGACTCAGAAGAACCACTGAAATTGGTTTTGAGAAAGGAGAGAAAGTGGCTATGGTGTGAAAGCCTTAGCCAGGATCAAAGGCGTGAAGGCATTTGGGTGCATGGTCTGACTGGCTACTTGGTGGCTAGGAGGCAGGAGCTGCAATGGTCAGAAGAGTCCAGTATGCCAGGGAAAGAAGTCTAGGGCTTTTTTTTTTTTTTTTTTTAAGATTTATTTATTTGAAAGGCAGAGTAAAAGAGAAGGAGAGACAGAGAGAGGTCTTCCAACTGTTGGTTCACCCCCTCAAATGACTTCAGCGACTGGGGCTGGGCTGGGTTGGGCCAGAGCCAGGAGTCAGTAGCTTCATCTGGGTCTCCCACTTGGTTGGCAGGGGCCCAAGGACTTGGGCCATCTTCCACTTCTTTCTCAGGGAGCTTGATCGGAAGTGGAGCAGCCAGGATTCGAACTGGTGCCCACACTGGCTGCTGGCATCACACAGCTCCAGGTCCAAGTCTGGGGCTTTAAAGGATAAGGTACAAGTGACAGTGAAGTGTTTCCAACAGGAGCACAGTAGGATCAGATGATGTTTCAGGCTGTTCCTCCAGCTGCTGGGTGGAGGAGAGGTTTGTGGTTGGGGAGAGGACTGGAAATACTCAGAAGCAGGAGTGACAGAGGCAAAGCCGGAGTCAGGGTGAGAGAGTGAAGGAGGCAGGCATGTGTTAAGGAGATGCTGAGCAAGTAGGAGCTGAAGTGCTTAATGACCACCTTGATGTGCGAGGTAAGGGGAGGCAGAAGCAGAACAAACAGGTTTCTGTGCTTTGAGAGTGGCAGGCAGAGGAGCCAGGATCCTCGTTTAGGTGCACACGACGGAGACCAGTATTCTGGTGGGCTGGGCAAGGAAGGGTTGGGATTGATGTTAGTTTGGGTCATGCTGATATGGAGATGGCACATCCTGTCAGCAGGTGAGTGGGTCTGGAGATAGAGAGACATGGCTATTGTCAGCGATGGTGGAAGCCCTGAAGAGAATGTCAATGGGGAGGAAGAGCCCCGAGGACCACAGGACAACCATGTAGGTAGCGGAGCAGAGGAGCTCGGAGAGAAGGCGGAGAGGTAGGATTGCCAGGAGAGAACCGAGAGTGGGTGGGACCAAGGGATGCCAGGGGACACAGCACCAAGGAGTTGCAGTCTGTCCTCATGGTAGATTTGGTGCTGAATGAACAGTGTTACTAAGGAGAGACCAATGTTTAGTGTCAGGAGAATTGCAAACGCTCTACTCTCAGTAACTAAGTTGGTTCACTTTTATATGTCACTTAAGAGCTGGTGTTTGCTGTGCTTACAGTTGAGAGATGAAAGGACTCTATAAAGGACTGTGTGCTTTCAGATGTTCCCGGTACTCTGCTTGTTTCGGAGGGAGGACGCTGATAAAAGCCCTGTGTCCACGGCCAGGTCCGCTCCATGCAGCTGTGATGTGATCTAGGGCTTCCCTGTGCAGTTTGAGCTTCTCCGGTCGTAACTCTGCTTCTCATGGTGACCTTGTGTGCTTGACCTGGATTTACAGAGTGAGAAAGTGAGGCTCAAGGTCAAACCCACCGGAGCAGCTGAGGAAAGCATGAGAATTGTAGGGCTCTGGTTTCTGTGTAACCACGAGCTCCCCCACGTCCCCGTAATTAAAAGTCTATCATGATATCCACTTCAAACGCAACGTTTTCCTAGCTGCCGTAGACACCCGCAGCAGATGAGCGTGGAGCCTTCCCATAGGGCAGAGTGGGAGTGCTTCTCGGCAAGATACTCATTAGCACCTTTCATTCCCGAAGATGAAAGATCTCTCAGACATCAGTAATCCCCACAAAATCCCTTTGAGGCTGGCAGGTGGAAGATGCAGAGTGTCTAGATTTGAAGGAGTCTGGATGCAGAAAGAGATGTCAAGTGCCCTCCCCAGAGCTGCTGCTGGGAGCTCCATCCCAGCCCAAGGTGCTGACTCAGGCTCTGAACCAGGACTGTCCTGTGTTGGTGGTCCCAATATGATACCAAGATCTACCCACATCATGCTGTGTTCATGCCTGATCAGGAGCTGGTATTAGTGATTTCTCATGTGGATACACAGAATGTAACCAAAAGAAAGTTCCTTTGGGCAAACTTAATGGCAAGCTCCTCCCCTTACCAGAGTTAATAGGCTTTTTAAACAACGTTGTTTAGTCTATTTGAGAGGCAGAGAGACAGAGGTTGCTCATCTACTGGTTCACTCCTGAAATGTGTGCAGTAGCAGGGGCTGGCCCAAGCTGAAGCCCAGAGCTGGGAATTCAGTTCAAGTCTCCTTTGTAGATGGCAGGATGTTCAAGGGAACTTGAATTTTCACTTGTTACTTCCCAGGGCGCACACTGGCAGGAGACTGGAATTGGGAGTGGAGCTGGGACTCGAATTCAGGCACTGAGATTCGGAATTCAGGTCCTAAGTGGCATCCTAATTGCTGTGCCCAATGCCCACCTTGAGAGTTAGTTGACTTTCAGTTAGTCCTTTCAGTATAGTGCATTGTGGCTTTTTTTTTTTTTTAAAGATTTACTTATTTATTTGAGAGGTCTTGCATCCACTGGTTCATTCCCCCAAATGGCTGCAGTGGCTGGAGCTGAGCCATCCAAAGCCAGGATCAGGGAGCTTCTTCCAGGTCTCTTATGAGGGTGCAGGGGCCCAAGTACTTGGACTATCTTCTACTGCCCTCCCAGGCCATCAGCAGGGAGCTGGATCGGCGGAAATAGAGCAGCCGAGTCTCCTGCCGGCACCTATATGGGATGCCAGTGCCGCAGGCAGATGCTTAACCGACTACACCACAGTGCCGGCCCTTGTGCTGTGGTTTTAACATGTTTGTATAAAGTTTAAGAATGTTAATGTCACATGAGCTCATTTTAAATATTTTCTAACTTATCGTTAGGAAGAAGCCATTCCCTCGTATGTTGACTAACTTCTTCCTGTGTGGGGTGGGTGTTTGGGGCAGCGGCTGAGATGCTGCTGGGGTGCCAGGTGTGAGTCGCAGCTCCTCCTCCTCCAGCTGAACTTCCTTCCTGCTAATCTCACCCTGGGAAGCAGCAGGTGATGGCACAAGTATCAGGGGTCCTTGCTACCCACAAGGGAGACTCAGGTCGAATTCTGGGCTCCTGGCTTTGGTCTTCCCCAGTCCTGGCTGTTGCAGGCATTTGAGGAGTGAACCAGAAGATGGGAGATGTCTGTCTTTCAAATAAAATGAAAATAAATAAAATAATAGACAAGTTCTTCTTAAGGGACGAAGAGGCTTCCAATTCTGAGATTGTGATTGCAATAGCATTGGAACCTCAGGGTTGTCACTAGAGGTGGAGATGGGGCCACCCACAGTGATGTCTGTCTGTATTTTTCTCCCAGTTCATCTCTTATGATCCTGGTCTTGGGGAGGTGGAGAATGGGTCTTGGAGCTTTTCTGGACTAGAGTTCTGGGGTGGGGTGCAGTGCCAGAGGACACCAGGCTGGGAATGTGGTTCTGGCCCCTCCTGACTGCTCTCTTACACTGGGAAGGCAGTAAGTGTTTGGGACAACAGAGTCTGGTTGAGTGTTCAAGTTGGATGGCGTAAAGAGAGATCTCTGTATTAACAGCACAGAACGTTTTCAAACGAGGCTACCATCAGAGGGATATCATTAACACAGTAAGTCCCAGCTAAAAGATTAGGGAGACGCTAAATGGAGTATTGACTTTTTTGTGTCATTACTTTGGAATTATATAAAAAATCCAACAACGAGTTCTTCAAGAAGGCCTCCGCCCTTGTCTCTGTTAACGGTTGGACCACAACATCTCTGCCTCTCCTTTCCTTGCCGCATGCTGCTGGGGCATCCATAGGGTTTTGCATGGGATGAGAACAGGATTTGAGAAAATCAGTTTGAAACAGCAGTGCAGAAGAGGATATTGGTCCCAGAGAGAGTTGGTAGGGACCAGAGTGTGGAGAACGTGTCAGGCAGGAGGGTGGGAGGGTGACAGCTTGCACCCAACCAGCAAGTTAGGTCAGAGTGTGAAGGAGTTATTCGTATGTTCGTATGCAGGTTCTCCTTGAGTAACAAGGGGTCACGCCTCAACAAACCCATGGAGGTCAAAGATACGCGAAGGGGAACATGCATTTGATACACATGACCTGCCACACGTCATAGCTTAACCTTGCATGCCTTCAGCATGCTCAGAAAACTCACGACAGCCCGCAGCTGCACAAAACCATCCAGCACGAAGCCTGCTTTAGAATAAAGTGTTGACTATCATATAATTTATTGACTACTGTGAACAGAATGATAGTATGGGTCTACTTTACACCATGGGAAAGTTGAAAACTTGTAAGCTAAACCAGTCCAAGGTGACTTGACTGGGTTGGGGCCTGAGGTATTGGGGTGGGATGGGGTTTCCTGGGGGAGTGTTAAGGAGTGGAAGGGGGCGAGCATTCACCTGGGGCCCTGACATTCCAGTTCAAATGCTGTCCCTGCTCTGCTCTCCTGTTTTGTGTTTTACGAACTAGAAATTGGTGAACTTTATGGTCATCGTCCTTCTCTTCCCCCGACCATCTTCTAGTTGAGGTTTTAGTCATTGATGCACATAAAATAACAAGTTATAAAGTGTGCATAGGAAATGCATTGGTGATTTCCCTTTGAAGTGATTCCAATGAACAGTCTGAGATGCTTTGCATAGAAAGGGTTTCTGTGACTATTTGCTTAGGGAGGTACAAATGGTTTGGAGCTCTGCTTGTCATTTGGTGGTAAGTGGTGGTGTGGACTTTTTTAAGGATTTATTTATTTGATGGGGCCAGTGGGTAAAGTTGCTGTTTGTGACGCTGGCATTGGTTCTAGTCCTAGCTATTCCACTTCCGACCCAGCTCCTTGCTAATGTGCTTGGGAAAGCAGTGGAGGATGGGCCAATTGATTGGGCCCCTGCACTCACATGGGAGACCGAGATGAAGCTCCTGGACATTTGGGAAGAGATCTGTTGATGGAAGACCTCTCTCTCTCCTCTTCTCTCTCTCTCTCTAACGCTGCCTTTCAAATAAATAATAAAAAGAAATCTTAAAACATTGATTTATTTGAAAGGCAGGGAGATAGATACCCTCTATCTACTGGTTCACTTCACAAATGGCCAGAACAGCTGGGGGAGGGCCATGCTGAAGTCAGAAACCTGGAACGCCATCCGGGTCTCCCATGTGAGTCGCATGGGCCCAAGCACTTGGGCCATCTTTCTACTGCTGGATTGGAAGCCCAGCAGCCAGGACTCAAACTTACACTCCAATACAGGGTGCCTGTGTGACAAGTGGAGGATTAACCGGCTGCACCACAGTGCTGGCCCCAAGGCCTATTCGTGTGCTAAGCTCAGAAAAGAATCAACAATAACTTGCCCCTTTGCAAGGCTCTCCTGCTTGCCTGGGGTGGAAGAAGGCCTACACTCCATAATTAATTTAATTACTGTTGACTTTAGAATGTTATGAAAATATTTTCTAGAATATTATTGTAGGTGATGAAGCACAGCAATCTCTAATTTTGCAGGTTTCTTAATTACAATTTCCTTTCCCTTACAAGTTCCCTACCTACTCTCACTTACAATTTACTTACCTACTCAGTTCCTAGAGCAATATTTTTAAAAAATATTTTGCACTATTTGTTAGTAACAGATATTGAGTCCTGGCCTTGGTGTTACTGAGTCATCTCGCTAGCCATGCACTTGTTAAAAATAATTCAGAGTTTTTATTAGTGCTGCTTACTGTAGAAGGAAGCCCGGTTTCACGGCCTGGCTTACAGAAACAGGACAGGAGGCGAGAGCTCACGTGTGTGATGTAACACTCATCAGCTTGTCCTGGGCCTTATGTCAAGTAGCTCAGATTTTGTCTCATTTTGTTTTCCCACAGTCCTTAGCGCCATTAGTTGTAGGGTGGCCTCTCAGTGACCCAGAGGCAGGCACTGGCGGGTGGCACACCTGAGCTTGCTCTCGGCTCCTCGCTGGCCTGTGGATCCACGTGCTCCAGCTCTCTTAGGGACCAGCGCTTCCCATGTTGCAAATACACTGCGGGGTTCTCAGGCCACTTTTGACGTTACCGATGACCTCCGAGTAGTGCTCATTATTGACTAATGACAGTGGTCTCGTGCCTCTGAGAAAGGGCTTCTGGGTTGCTGGCTTCTGAGTTCTGCTTTCCAGATGGGCGCCTAATGACTAAGGCTCAAGGGACAGCCTGGAGCTGAGGGGCATTGCGTGTCCCGATCTGTTTCTTGCTTCATCAGGATCCAGGCTTTGACCTGCCTTTGACGGGTCTTGGTCTCTGGTCTTGTTCCTGCTGCCCTCCTGTGGGGCTTCAGGGCTGCACGGGACGCGGTCCTCGAGGCTGGTCAGCCAACAAGCCTGCCACACCCTCCTCCACTGCCCGCACTCCCACCCTGGGGAGTGCTCTCCCTCCAGGCCTGGGTGGGGCACCTCGGCCATCTGTCTTGACCGTGGCCTGGTCTCCTTGAAGGTGTGCGGTACCTGCCTTTCCATTGAAAACAGATTCCACACACCTTCAGATCATCCTTAAATTTGTAGATTTACCAGAGGTTGATGTTTTCCGTGATGTTTCGTGCTTTTCTGCCTTTGATCACGAATGGCTGTTGCTACTGACTGTGTCAGATGGAGCTCGTAGGTTTGGTGCTGTTTTGTGTTTCAGTGTTTCTCCTCTTGACTCAGCCAGGAGAGTCTCTGGCCGTTCTCAGCACGGCATCGTGGCGCTCCCTTCCCGCATGGACGGTTTGTCTCGCCTCCGTATAGACTCGTACAAGTGTCTTCGCTGCCTTTCCGTTCCTGCTCCTTTCAAGACTTGATAAGCAGCGCTGTGCCTCGGTCATCCTTGTGCCATGCAGTCACAGTGATGGGAATTATTAATTTTTAATCCGGGCTCTTGTCTCCCACAGAGATTGAAATACTAAGCAGAGACTGGTATCATGTGCAAACAGAAACAGAGTTTATTTGGCAGTGGGGGGTGAACACGTTCACATACCAGTGTGGGCCACTTGACATAGAGAAATGCACAATGTGAGTGGGCCAGAGAATTGCCCGTAAACTAGGAAGAAAAGAAAAACCAAAGATGGTACTTGGCTGGTACGTTCTATCCGAGACTAGGAGGGCAGGGCTCTGTCTGAGCACCAAGATGACGGGCAGTTCCTCTAAGTGAGGTCCAAGGTGGGAAAAGAGCGCTTGCCCATATTCTACCTCCTTTTAGCTCCTTTGTGCCCAGGTCCTGGCTGCAACAGATGCATCATGGGAAGGTAGGCACTTTGATTGACAAGTGGGAGGGCTGTCTGATGAATGGGGACCAGGCTGAAGTCAGGAGCCAGGAACTCCATCCGATGTCCACGTGAGTGGCAGAAGCCACGTGCTCGGCCGGCGCCGTGGCTCAACAGGCTAATCCTCCGCCTTGCGGCGCCGGCACACCGGGTTCTAGTCCCGGTCGGGGCTCCAGATTCTGTCCCGGTTGCCCCTCTTCCAGGCCAGCCCTCTGCTGTGGCCCAGGAGTGCAGTGGAGGATGGCCCAAGTGCTTGGGCCCTGCACCCCATGGGAGACCAGGAGAAAGCACCTAGCACCTGGCTCCTGTCATCGGATGAGCGCGGTGCGCCGGCCGCAGCGCGCTGTCCGCGGCAGCCATTGGAGGGTGAACCAACGGCAAAGGAAGACCTTTCTCTCTGTCTCTCTCTCTCTCTCTCTCACTGTCCACTCTGCCTGTCAAAAAAAAAAAAAAAAAGAAGAAGCCACGTGCTCGAGCCATCACCTGCTGTCTCCTAGGGGCATTAGTGGGAAGCTGGATCGGAAGCAGAGGCAGGACTCTATCCCAGGCACTCTGCTAAGTGTCGCTGGTGTCCCAAGCAGCAGCTTAATCTACTGTGACAACACTTGGCCCTGGTATTCTCCTATTCGGGTTTCCTTAAAGTCTGGGCTAGGGACCACTTGCCCAGCATCTTACCCCCTGGACCATAATCCGCACCACAAAATGCTGTGACTGATGGCTCGGTACAGGCTGCTCAAGACCTCCAGCTCTTGGTCACCATTGTATTCGCACAGTGCCTGGAACAGAATAGACATTTAATACCTTTTGAATTGAATTGAATTAATTTATTAATAGCCCCCTAGGTAGGCAGCGCAGTGCTAATGTGCTAACCTTTGTATTGGTTCAGTTTTGCCACTGGATATGCAAACCCGTGTGGGAATTCTGTGATGACTTTGCTAAACAAAAGCCAAACTGGCTGATGGGGCCGCTGGCCTTAGCGGACACAATGACCCCCGTGGGTCCAGCTTGTTCTGCCGCGAGCTGTTCATTGATTCTTTTTGGTGTTTCACGTGAGCCACTGTGTAAGTAGCAAGGGCCTTGCTGCGAGTTGGTGCAGGGGAAGCAATGCATTCTGTGCCGTGTGCAGTCTGTTGTTTGCAGTGTGACCAGCCATCCCTTTGTCCTGAATGGCAGCCCCCCTAACAGCATGGAGTCTGCGGGGCGCCCTGGGTTCTCCTTTGTTGAGGGCAGTGATTCCCTTGGCTGTTTGTGCAGGAACAGGGTGGTGGGCTAGTGCAGACATTCAGCACGTGGTGACCTAGCCCTGCCCACTGCCTGGGAGTAGGGGACACAGAGTGGCTGGGCCATTGTGTCTCCTAAGTCTCCAGGGGCCCGGAGAGACTGAGCTCATAAATAATCCCCCTGTGAAGGGGGATTCTACCAACCTGGGTCACACGAGGGGTTAATGGAGACTGGAGTCAGGTTTCTCACTCCCAGGCCTGGGACACTGAAGGCCCAGTGTGTTTGCTGTACCAGAGTTGATAAGCCGCTAACTTGATAACAAGACTGAAGTCAGAAACCCCACAGCGTTTGTAGATGCAGGGGGAAGGGCACTACAAAGAGGGTATTGCGTGCACCTTTGCGAGAGAAGTTTCTCAGAAATGCCCCCTTTTTTTTTTTTTTGCTATTTAGATTTTTATGTATATCTTCTTTCATTGCATTTTACAGATTTGCTGGTGTTTGACCTTTTGTGAGACTAATCAGTACAGTTCAGGTTTTTGGTTTTGAAAATATTGGGCTCCTAATTAGTCATCTTGTATATGACATCAGGAAGCTCAGAAGGTGAGAAAGAAAAAGAAAAGTATTCAGCGAAAACGAATGTAGAAGCTGGAAAGAACTGTCTGGTGCATCTTGTCTCTGGTTTGATAGGAGTCCTTTCAAAGGATCTCCGTTTGAACCACTGTCCAATACAAAACCTTGCATTGTGGGGAAATGAGTAACAGTGAGGATTTTTTCATGTTTTTTTTTTCCTACTAAAAGTGAATTATTCAAACATAGTTTTACAAAGCTTTTTCAAAATTTTTTACAAAGTTTATTTTTTTAAGATTTTATTTATTTGAGAGGTAGAGTTGAAGACAATGAGAGGGAGAGACAGATAAAGGTCTTCCTTCCGTTGGTTCACCCCCCAAATGGCCGCCACGGCCGGAGCTGCGCCGATCCGAAGCCAGGAGCCAGGAGCTTCTCCTAGTCTCCCACACAGGTGCAGGGGCCCAAGGACTTGGGCCACCCTCCACTGCTATCCCAGGCCATGGCAGAGTGCTGGACTGGAAGAGGAGAAACCGGGACTAGAACCAACGCCCATATGGGATGCTGGCACTGCAAGCGAAGGATTAACCTACTGCACCACAGCGCCGGCCCCACAAATTTTATGAAGAACAGGTTTTGTGTATTTCGTAGTTTCATAGATACAATGCTAATAACGATACTTCTCTCCCTCCTCTTTTTTTTACCCTCTTCTAGTTTTTGCAATAAATCCTTTCGCTTAACTTTCTAATCCCAGGCTCAGTGCTCCACAGTGTAAGAAATCCCTTCTCTGGGGATTCAGGTGTGGGGGGGTGCAGGCTTTGAGGGCCTCTCCTCCCAGGACCCCCTGTTGTCCCTTGTTGATGCATGTGTCTGGGGTTGATGGCAGTGAAAGTTTGATTTCATTTTTAAAATTTCATTTTATCTGAAAGGCAGACAGCCGGAGAGACCTCTCTTGCGGTGTTTCACTCCCCAAATGAACACAACAGCTGAGGGCTGGGCCGGACAGAAACCAGGAGCAGGAACTCAATCTGTGTCTCCCAGGTGGGTGGCGGGGGCCCAAGTCCTGCTGCCTCGCAGGTGCACATTGGCACGCAGCTGGAATCGGAAGCAGAGCCTGGGCTCTAACCCAGACACCCCCCCCCCCCATGTGGAATGTGGTCACCCCCTGCAGCGTCTTCCCCACGCCCCAATGCCTGCGCCCCTGGTGAAAGCTCTATCCACCCTGGTGCCGTGGACTCACTCCTGGCCTTCATGCCTGCTTCTAGATTGCCCCGTGTCACAGCATTTCCGGTGTGGCCTCCCCTCACCATGCATCCCCCCCCCCCCCCCTTTGTATACAGCTGAAAGTCCAAATCCAGCTCTTTGGGGAGGACAGAATCCTGAGCACTTTAAAATCCGAAAACGTGAAAGGCATTCCTGTTAAATCAGAGTGACATCACGGAGCAGGCAGGCAGCCGGGGGCTTCGGGACTGGCTGGTTCTCAGGCTGATGAGTGCGTGAGTGACGTGTTGATTGGCACCTGCTGTGATAGACACACGCACACTCTTTGTAGCTTTTAACTAAAAGCAGAGCGATGTGGGAGTTTCACTACAGATGTGGTTTGTCAAGACTACCAGGGGTCTCAGAGATAAGCGTTGGAGGGGCCCAGTATGAGCTGTTGTCCCTACCCCAGTGCCACACAAGGGCTGCATGTGTGGTGAGCTGTTGTCCCTACCCCAGTGCCACACCAGGGCTGCATGTGCGGTGAGCTGTTGTCCCTACCCCCCAGTGCCGCACCAGGGCTGCATGTGTGGTGAGCTGTTGTCCCTACCCCAGTGCCACACCAGGGCTGCGTGTGCGGTGAGCTGTTGTCCCTACCCCCCAGTGCCGCACCAGGGCTGCATGTGTGGTGAGCTGTTGTCCCTACCCCCCAGTGCCACACCAGGGCTGCATGTGTGGTGAGCTGTTGTCCCTACCCCAGTGCCACACCAGGGCTGCGTGTGCGGTGAGCTGTTGTCCCTACCCCAGTGCCACACCAGGGCTGCGTGTGTGGTGAGCTGTTGTCCCTACCCCAGTGCCACACCAGGGCTGCGTGTGTGGTGAGCTGTTGTCCCTACCCCCCAGTGCCACACCAGGGCTGCGTGTGCGGTGAGCTGTTGTCCCTACCCCAGTGCCACACCAGGGCTGCGTGTGTGGTGAGCTGTTGTCCCTACCCCAGTGCCACACCAGGGCTGCATGTGTGGAAGAGGAGCTGCCCTCCAGTCCCCTGAGATGACACTTCGTGCAGGTGGTTCCATGGTACGTGAGAGTGGACGAGGCGGTGACAAGGACGCTGGGACCCGTGAAGGGCACCTTGGCAGCTGCTGCCGTGCCCCCGGGGACAGGGCTGATGTGCCCCAGCCCCTGCGGTTTCCCACTCTGGGGTCTTTTCTGGGCCTCACCTTCTCCATCTGCGTGACGAGCAGGGTGGAGGCCGGTGTGCACCGAGCTTGGATATTCCCATCCTGCCTGAGTTCGTTTCCAGCCAGAACGAGGAGTAGTTGAGCCGCAGCTTCCCCTTTGGTTTTACCTGATCTACATCGTGTTGTGTGAGCGCTTTGATGAATCGGTTTTTCTCGTGAACCCGTTTATGAAGCACCCTTGTGGAAGGAGCTGAACCAGATGGCAGGAAAACAGCAAGATGAGCCCCTCTCTCCCAGAGCAAACGGACAAATGAAAAAGAAATAACAAGACAGATGCCTGTAGAAGATGGAGTTGGGAGATGAGACAGGGAAGGGCGACCTTGAGATTGTTGGAGGAGGAAGTAATCGGGGAAGGCTTCACGGAAGAGGTGAGATGTGAGCTGGGTTTTGAGGGTTAATTAGGAGTTCTCCAAGGAGGCATTCCCAGCGTGGAGTAGTATATGTATGGCACAGGAAAAAAAAAAACCAAAACTGTCAGTTCCTGGAGTAGCGAGGTGTTTGGAGTGAATGTGTGGAAGCTCTAGCTCATGACAGATGCTTGAGATGCCGTGTTCCTAGCATTGCAAATATTCAAATACGGCAGATTTTGTGACTTACAATTTTTGGTTAGTAATTAACCATCTGGCCATCAGTAAAATATGCCAATTTTTGGTGTTAAAGGTCATTGTCACCAGGATGTATTTAGCTAGGACCCAGTGAAGCTCGATTCAGATTTGTTACCATTTAAAAACTTTCATTTGTATCCATATTGGGTTCATGGGAATTAAGAATTTTTATTACTATGGAATTTATTCTATAAAACCAGCATTCTTTACTAAATATGTAAGGTTTCTAAAACGTTTCTCTGAATGAATGATTTATTTCCGGTATTTCATGCTACCTCTTGGAGCTTTAAATTCTCACATACAGCGTAAGGGACTTGGGCTGAGTTTATTTATTTAAAGATTTATTTATTTATTTGAGAGGCAGAGCTGGAAACCTTCCGTCTGCTGGTTCACTCCCTAAACAGCCACAATGGCAGGGGCTGGGCCACGCCGTAGCCAGGAGCTTCATCCGGGTCTCCCACGTGGGTGGCAGGGGCCAAGCATTTGGACCATCTTCTGCTGCTTTCCCAGCGCATTAGCAGGGAGCTGGATCGAAAGTGGAGCAGCTGGGACTTGAACCAGCACCCATATGGGAGGCCTGTGTCACAGGCAGTGGTCCTTGGACTGCCACCCCAGGGCTGGCATCGTGGTGCACTGGGTTTGTCATGTGATGCTGGCATCCCATATGAGCGCAGGTTCGGATCCTGGCCGTGCCATTTCCAATCCGGCTCCCTGCTGATGTGTCCAGGAAGGCAGTGGAAGGTGGCCCGAGTCTCTGGGCCCTTGCACCCAAGTCTTTCTATAAAGAGACTCAAATGCCCGGCCATTGTGGCCATTTGGAGAGGGAATCAGCAGCCAGAAGATCGATCAATTCTTTCTCTCTCTCTCTCTTTTCCTCTCTCTCTCCCTCTCTCTCTCTGTAACTCTGCCTTTCAAGTAAACAATCTTTTAAAAAGAAAAAGTCTGCTCCAGCTCTGATATTCTGCAATCCTACAAGTGAAAGTCATGCCTCCCTGCCTTGTTCGACAGGTGTCTGAGTTCTGCAGCGTGAGTCACTGTGGTCCTCAAACCTTTCCTAGCAGCAGCTAATTGCAATGAAAGCCCGGTGCTGATTGACTGCCGTGTAACAGGGCACGCGTCTCAGCCACTTTATTAAGTACTTTACTGCTTTATCCCATCAAGTACTTAGAATGGCCCTGCAATGGCAGATGGTATTTCTGTTGTACGGTTGAAGAAACTGAGGCTTGTCCAACCCAAATACTGACTGAGCTCACGCAGGAGGCTGTGGGGAAGCTGGGGTTTGGGTCGCAGTGTTAGTCTCCTGGCTCCGGAGTCTTTGATCTTTGTCGAGGACTGGGACCCCACAGCACCTCGGTGTTGCCACAGTGTGTGCAGGTTGAGCAGCCCAGTCCAAAAAAGCAGCGTGCCGGTGATCAAAAAGTTTGAGTTTGGATTTTCAGATTAGGGGATGTTTAATAGTAAAGTTTGTGCAAATATTCCAGAATCTTTAACTCTGCAATCTGAAATACTTCTGGTCAAATGCCTTCAGATAAGGGCTACTCACCTTGTTTCTTTTGCACATCTCAGAGAGGAGGTAGTGCTTTATAGAAAGACACATCTCACTTTTGGAAGCAATTATTTTATATTTTAAAAAGTGATTGATTTATTTGAAGGAAAGCTCCACCTTCCATGGTTCACTCCGCAAATGGCTACCATGGCTTGGGGCTGTGCCAGGCTGGAGCCAGGAGCCCAGAGCACCCATCCAGGTTTCCCACGTCGGGGCCAGGGACCAAAGTGCTGCCTTCCCAGGCACATTAGCAGAGAGCTGGATCAGAACTGGAGCAGCCAGGACGAGAATTGGTGCTCCAGTATGGGATAATGATGTCATAGGCTACGACTTAACGTGCTGTGCACAACACTGGCCCCTACATTTTCTTTCTTTGTTTCTCGTTTTTTGCTTGAAATGCAGCATTAAAAAAATCTTTAAAATAGGATTAAAAATTTTATGATACATTCACGCCTGCAGGGTCTCCTGCCCTGGCCTGTGGTGCTCTGGGGGCCCACGTGCTAGAGGGCTGGGTTCCCCATACCCCAGGGGAACGAGGCACCCAGCCACAGTGACCATCCACAGGTCCGCTGCAGAGGCTCTGGCTAGTGGCCCCCACCGGCTGCCTGGGGTAGGGCACCCCCTCCATGGCATCCTTGAACACAGTGTCAGGTGTGGCCCAAAGGAACTGGAAGGATGCGAGGGCAGCACTGGCCCCTACAACAACCCTGGCTCCTGTGTGGCTCCTCTGAAGCTGAAGCCAGCTCTGGCCCCTGAATGCCCGTGGCCTTGGAGCCCAGCTGGGCTAATCGTGGTGACCAGGCAGCTCCTCCCACAGGCCGGGTGCGAGCAGAGGTGGTGGGGGCTGCACTTGGTGTCTCTTCCATGTGCAGTCCAGAGGATGGCCCCTACATCCTAAACAATGGGAAAAAGAAAGGAGGCATGTCCTGGGATGTTGACAAGCGTTAATAGACTGATGGGAAGCTCAACAAACGCAGGCACAGGACCTTATTCTCCAGGAAATGAGAGGACCCCGACACCTGCTGGCTCGTCACTGCGGCAGCCCTGGCCTTGGCCTCAGCCCACTTGCCTTTGGACTGGGCCACGCAGTCCCTGAGGGCTGTTCAGGACGGGCCAGCTCTCGCTGGGCTCTTGGCTTGTCTCTCTGCCTGGGGGATCATTCCCCTACTTAGTCCACGGCTGCGCCGCCTTCCACTGTGAGATAGCCGCTTGGCACTCGCCGTCTCAGCCCTGGTTGTGAGGCTGCACCGCGTGTCTCCCTCTGGGAGTTGTCTTGTTTACCTGTTTGTTTTGACTGCTTCTCCCCATTGAAATGAAGCTCAAGAGATTCTTATTTACTGATCTGTTTCCAACACCTGGAGCAGCGGCTTGGTCACAGTAGCCTTGCTCTGTCTCTCTTTTCTATCACCTATGTCTGTTATATATCTATATCTGTTTGTTTTTCTCTTTCTCTTCTCCCTTTCTTCCCTCTCCATCCATCCGTCCGTCTACCTGCCAGATGGCTTAGCCATGTAAATCACGGGCTGAAGCAGGAAATCTACTTCTCTCATTAGGATGTGGGAAGATCGCCACGGCTCACTAGGCTAATCCTCCACCTGTGGCACCGGCACCCCGGGTTCTAGTCCCGGTCGGGGTGCCAGATTCTGTCCCAGCTGCCCCTCTTCCAGTCCAGCTCTCTGCTGTGGCCCGGGAGTGCAGTGGAGGATGGCCCAAGTGCTTGGGCCCTGCACCCCATGGGAGACCAGGAGGAAGCACCTGGCTCCTGGCTTTGGATCAGCGCGGTGCGCCAGCCCTGGTGGCCATTTGGGGGGTGAACCAATGGAAGGAAGACCTTTCTCTCTGTCTCTCTCTCACTGTCTTAACGCTGCCTGTAAAAAAAAATGTGGGAAGATCCTTATTCCTCCGATTGCTCCTTTAGCGTCTCCCTTTTTGTGACAAGCTCAGAAGTTCAGCTTTAGTTATAGCAGCTTTAATTTTGAAAGCCTGCTGCTCACTACCTGTGATTTTGCATCCTTTTGCTAGGGTCGTGTGTGCGCATGGATGACAGACCAGCCTCCTCCGCCAGCTGATTGTGGGTGAATGAGAGGTTACACTGAGTGTCGTCACACTGCCTCCGTGGGTAAGTGTATCTCAGAGACTCCAGCAGTGTGTGTCAGTCCGTTTCTTTGCTTAACTGACTCGGTGCCCTGTAGCTCTGTTAACGGCTCTTTGTATGTGGGTCTGAATGGGGCAAGCGGAGTGGACTTCTCAGGTGCCGGCTGCTGAGGTCCCTGCAGGTGCAGGGCGCCGGGCCTGTGCAGGCTGTGGCACGGGCACTTGGTTTGCTCTGCTGGCTGACCCACTCAATGTGGGATGCTCTGATGCAGGTCCTCTCTGGGACCTTAGGTGGAGAAGCCTTCATTTACATCTCTATGGGTCATGAGCACACACACTAGGACTGCCTGCTTTAGGACCAGTGCTGATGACAAGGTGACTTCAAAAGCTTCCTGGGAAATGGAATTAGAAGATAAGTTTAGTTTGGTGCAAAGATTTTTTAAAATCCACTTATAGTTTTTCCCAGTATGCATTTTCCATGAGCTTTCTGAAGACCTTCTGTATACATGAACTTCAAAAAAAATTTTTTTGCACCCAAATGACTTTAATTTCATTTTCTGTGAGCCCTTTGAAGTCATACCTGGTGTGTAATTTCCGGTTGGGGTTGTAAGGTCAGGTGAACTCAGGAGACCCGGATGTGGAGCAACCACGGAGCCAGAAGTGGGTTCCAGCAACGACCGTCAGGCCAAGGTGCTGACTGACAGATGTGCTGGGTTCAGGTGAGGGCTTCACACCGGGAGGCTGCACAGTGCCCGGCCGTGTTTGTCACGCTTACAGGTGCGACCCGGGAGCCTGCAGAGTCTGTGGGGTATGCAGGCTTTGCTGAAGCATGTGCACCTGAATGCACGCTTGCCCAGCAACAACTGGCCCCTCTTTCCCGGGTGCAAAGCTTTGTGCCCACTGGGTCTCATCCCGAGGTCCGTTTGAACGCCTGCCAGCTGCTGCTGCCACCTCCCCTGGCTTCCCCTCTGCAGAGGGCTGCTCCCTTTCTCACCTGGTACGAGCTTACTCTCCATCACGGCGGTCCCAGCCCCGGAAGTTCCAGAAGAGAGCTACACTTGACCCTGATCTGTCACTCATCACCTGTCTCCAAGGCCACAATCCCATCTGGTGCACAGCAGATACTTTTCAACTAAATGCATGAGTTTCACAGTCCGATGAGGCTTCTTGGGTAAACTGCTGAGTGTCACAGGGTGGGAAGTTTGCTCTCTCTGGAGATTTTGAACAGTTTGTCTATTTAGTTGTGTTCCTGAGAGCGTGACTTGTTCCTCACAGTTGTTGAGTTTAGCTTTGTAAAGAGGAGGTTGTCTAACATTTCTGGGTTCATTTGCAAATGTAGTTTTTGTTTGTGTTAACTGATCCTTTTTTATCATCTGCGTGGGAATCATCAGAAGGAGTGTCTGCTTAGCCTTGTGGTGTTTAACATACACTTGAATGAAGCCCAGAGTCTCTGAGAATTAGGCATTTGGCCTAGTGGTTAAGATGCTACCTGGGCCACCGGCATCCCACGTTGGAGTCCTGGGGTCCAGTAGCGGCTCCACTTCCCATCCTAGCTTCCTGCTAATGCAGACCCTGGGAGGCAGCAGTGGGAGCCCGAGTCGTCGGGTCTCTGCCACCTACATGGGAAGCCTCGATCGAATTCCTGGCTCTGGGCTCTAGCGTAGCCCAGCCCTGGCGGATGCAGGGATCAAGGGAATGAACTAGCAGATGGGAGAGGGTTTTTGTGTGTGTGTGTGTGTGTCTATCTCTGTATTTCTGCCTCAAATAAAGACAAAACAAACCACTACTGAAATACGCTTCCTTGAAAAGCCTGTAGTTTAGATTTATTCCAGTTAGACTGACTGAGTTTTGTGAATTCTGCTTCTGGTGTTTCCTGACTGGGTGACTATGAGTAGGTTATTTAATCTCTTGGTGCCTCAGTTTTTCCTTTGGTAAAATGGGGATTATAAGAGTGTTTTCCTCATGCAGTGACTGTGTTTAAGTGTGGAGATGTATGTGCTACATATATTTCTGTTTTTGGCACATGTTCTTATTTTTATCTATTCACTATACCAACTGGGTTTAAGCATGGTGTGTTTGAGAACCATTCATCAGATGGTGATACAAGTTCAAGGGTTTTTTTTTTTTTTTTTTTTCATTCCTTTCGATGGAGAATTTGTTTTGAGTTGAATAGAGCAGTTCAGGTCTGAGCTCATCTGAAACAGTAGATTTGCTCAGGGGCCGCCATTTGTGTCACTGGCATTTTTTTTTTTTTTAAGATGTAGTTATTTACTTGAAAGTCAGAGTTACACAGAGAGAGAAGGAGAGGCAGAGGGAGAGAGGTCTTCCATATGCTGGTTCACTCCCCAGTTGACTGCAACGGCCAGAGCTGTGTCAATCCAAAGCCAGGAGCCAGAGCCTCTTCCAGGTCTCCCGAGCAGGGGCAGGGGCCCACGGACTTGTGCCATCCTCTGCTGCTTTCCCAGGCCACAGCAGTGTGGAGAGCTGGATCCAACAGAGAGCTGCATTGGAAGTGGAGCAGCCAGGACTTGAACCGGGGCCCATATAGGAAGCTGGCACTGCAGGCGGCGGCTTCAGCTGCTATGCCACAGAGCCAGCCCCATCACTGGGCATCTTGTTATCAGAGTGCTAGTTTGAGTCCTGGCTGTTCCACCTCTGATTGAGCTCCCTGCTGATGGCCTGAGAAAAGCAATGGGGGATGACCCAAGTGCATGGGCCCCTGCTACCTACGTGGGAGACTTGGATGGAATTCTTGGTTCCTGGCTTTGGCCTGACCCAGCCCTAGCCATTGTAGTTGTTTGGGGAATGAGCCAGCAGGTGGGAGACACTCTTCCTCTCTGTCTCTGTCTCTGTCTCTCTGTGTGTGTATGTGTGTGTCACTCTGCCTTTCAAATAAATAAAAAGAACAGACTTGCTTATGACAATCACGAGTTATCATGAGTAAAAGTGATTGAAAAGACACCATTTTCTTATTTTTTTAAAAAAGATTTATTTATTTATTTGAAAGAGCTACATGGAGAAGGAGAGAGAGAGAGAGAGAGAGAGAGAGAGAGAGAGAGAGAGAGGTCTTCCATCCACTGGTTCACTCCTCAAATGGCTGCAATGAATGGAGCTGTGCTGATCCAAAGCCAGGAGCTTCCTCTGGGTCTCCCATGTGGGTGCAGGGGCCCAAGGACTTGGGCCATCTTCCACTGCTTTCCCAGGCCATAGCAGAGAGCTGGATTGGAAATGGAGCAGTGGGGACTTGAACTGGCACGCATATGGGATGCGGCTTTACCTGCTACGCCACAGTGCCGGCCCAAAGATAGCATTTTCTGTATGAATAACAACACTGATGCTAATTGGCATCAGGCAGACTTGATTTAAAGTTTTCAGTTATACTGGTTTTGTGAGCGTTAGCAAATTATTTAACTTCACTTGGCCTTTGTTTCCCCATCTGCAAAACAACAATAATCATACAAATCAAAGATGAGCTCTGTGGGATGAAACAAGGTACAGGCCACACCCCGGCCCCTGCCCACCGGCAGACTTTGGCGCTGAGTAACCTAAGCGTCCTCCTCCCCTTCCTCCAGCCCTTAGATGCCCACGGATGTCCAGGGAGGCTGATCTAGGCTGGGGATGTGTGTGAGGACGTCCTATCGATAAAGATGGAAGCGATGGAATGTTTAGTTTTAGCAAGTGGGAAACTTGGTGGGGACGTGTGTGTGAGGATGAGGACGATGGTCGATCTGCCTCTAGGGGAGGCCGCTTTGGGTTTCATGAGAAGAAGGACTTCATTAGGAAGTTGTCAGAAAAGTGGGAGGGTGACCCCGTGCAGCAGTGAACAACTCAGGGCTGGAGGTGGCGTCTGCAGGCTGGTGGTTGCCCGCAGGTGCGGAGCTCCGGAGAGTGGCTTGCACCATGTACCACGAGGCGATGGTGTGGCTCTGTGGTCTCGACGGTGCTCCTTATGTCTAAACGGCCCCTCTCCAAAATCAGGCCTGTGCACCTGGTTGCCACGACCAAATTAGCAGTGGGCGGTGCCTGCCCCTAGAGACAGGAGTAACTGTGGAAGTCTGGGTGTTGGCACTGCTGAGTGTTTTGCTTTAAAATGCTTTTTAATTGAAAATGTTCCTGGGTGTGTTTTGTTGTTTGCATCAGAACTTGCAAACTAATGAGCTTCTGCTGGTTTGGGGCTGTGGATGACCTAGGTTTGAGTGGAAAAAAATACATCCCTGATGAGCGTGTTAAGGAAATGTAAATCGGTTGCCTACACTTAGAAACTGAAAATTTTATATAAACACAGGGCTTTCAGTGTTTCTTGGAAAATACAGTTCATCTAGAAACATCGGTTCTGCGTTCTCGGGGGGCAGCAGACAGTTGGAGCTGTGCAGGTGCTACCTTTGTCTCTGTTTTTTCTCCCAGAAACCTTTTATTTAAGGAATACAAACTTCATATATTTCATAATCGCAGCTTTAGGAACATAGTGATTCTTCCCACCATACCCGACCTCCCACCCACTCTCCCACCCCTCTACTTTCTCCCTCTCCTCTTCCCTTTCCTATTTTTTACTAAGATGTAGTTTCAGTTAACTTTATACACATGTGATTAACTCCGTGTTAAGAATTCAACAAATAGTTTGGGGGAACACCTGTTTCTCCACAGTTGAGAGAAGAGCTGTTCAAAGTCATTGCTTCTCCAAGCGCCCATTTCACTTCTCCAGGTTACCTTTTGGGTTCTCTGTTAGATCAGGGAGAATGTATGCTATTGGTCCTTTGGGGACTGAATTGCTCACTTTTGGAGTGGGTCATTGTGGGCAGTTTGCCACCTCTCCACGAAGTCTTCCCAGCACCGAGTGCTGGTTGCTGTTTCTCGTAGTAGAATTAGGAGACAATGGACAAAGTTGTTTTTATCAATGTCTCCATAGTAGTATGTGGAGTAGCTAATCATATTTCCACAGAGTTTCAGATTTCAAGGAAAAGAGAAGAGCACATGTGTGTGTGTGTGTGTGTGTGTGCATGCTGGAGAATACACGTGCCTGTCTCATTGGCCAACAAGCGGCGCTTGTGTGTTACACGATGCACGCTCACCCTACCGCACTCGGTCCTGAAGGTATCCGAATCTGACTCCCAGTCTACACAGTGAAATCTCCCTCTGTCTTCAGGCCCATCTCGGTTCATCTCCTTCACGCCTTCACGGTGTGCAGGATGGTCACGTGACAGGGTTTCCTGGCTGCTTAAGTGAGGGGCAGTGTGTAACTCGCACACGTGAGTGGGCTCTGGAAGTGTGTGGATTCTGTCCTCTCCAGTGGGCCCCAACCCGCCCTCGATTGAACAGGCCCATCAGAAGGGGCCTGTAGGCAGGAGTGGGCTCTGTTCTGTGTGAGTTCTGATTGGTAGAGAACACGCATCCATTTAGAAGAGGCATGGGCTGGGTAGATGACCTTTCTGGGTGTTTTTTTTTTTTTCAGAAACTCAGATTCAATTACTCTTACTTAAACTTATTAGGAACTGTTCAGCCTAAACGGGTTCCCTTCAGTCCTTAAAAGGAAAATACTGAGTTGCTGGAGAGACTGAATAGAACACTTTAATTGCATTTTGATCTGGGCAGATCACTTTTGCTCTCCTAAATGTTCCAATACCACCCTTCAAAAAGTTGTGAACAGTGGCTAATGTTTACAAGTCAGATTTGACAAGCATATTTCCCACATGACGTATTTTAACTGAACATTTCATTTCACTTTTGATGAAACTCATTTTGTAGGTTTCTTTCAGCAGGAAGATTTCATTTTATTTTATATATTTATATATATAAAGATTTATTTATTTATTTATTTGAAAGTCAGATTACACAGAGAGAGGAGAGGCAGAGAGAGAGAGAGAGAGTCTTCCATCCGCTGGTTCACTCTCCAGTTGGCCGTAACGGTCGGAGCTGTGCCGATCTGAATCCAGGAGCCAGGAGCTTCCTCTGGGTCTCCATGAGAGGGCAAGGGCTCAAGGACTTGGACCATCTTCTACTGCTTTCCCAGGCCACAGCAGAGAGCTGGATTGGAAAAGGAGCAGTCAGGATTCGAACTGGTGCCCACATAGGATGCTGGCACTGCGGGCGGTGGCTTTACCTGCTATGCCACAGTGCTGGCCCCAGCAAGATTTTAAATACTGATTTTGTCATCTACTTAAAAATATGACTGTTATCTATTATAAAGCAAGCTACTTAATTTCAGAATTTGGGATTTATATATCATCATTGTTAATTGACAAAGTATATTTAATTTGGATATAGTGGCCTATAGAAAAAAAAATCACTTTTGGGCCAGCATTTGGCACAGCAGTTAAGATACTGCCTGGGATGCCCTTATCCCGTTTTGGAGTGCCTGGGTTCAAGACCTAGCTCTGCTCCTGAGTCCAGTTTCCTGTCAGTGTGAACCCTGGAAGGCGGCAGGTGGCAGGCTGAGCAGGTGGATCCTTGCCAGCCACCGTAGGAGACCTCTCTGGGGCTCTGGGCTCCTGGCTTCAGCCTGGCCTGGGCCTAGCTGTTGTAGATGTTTGGGAAGTGAACCAGTGGATAGAGATCTCTCTCCATCTCCTCCTTGCCTTTCATTGTCTGAATGAAAATAAATAAAAATTATAAGAAAGAAACAAGTCATTTTAAGGAAACTTTTATGAAGAATTAATTTTAGATGTATATTTTTATATCACTTACACAAAAGTAATTGGTTAAAATATGGTGACTTTTTGTCAAGGATTTATTGATTATTTGAAAGGTAGAGTGACAGGGAGGAAGGAAGGAAGGGAGAGAGAGAGAGAGCACTTCCATCTGTTGGTTCATTCCCCGACATGATAGCAACAGCTGGGCCAGGAGCCTGGAGCTCCATCCAGGTCCCTCATGTGGGTGCAGGGATCCAAGTACCTGGGGCATCTTCTGCTGCCTTCCCAGGAGCATTAGCAGGAAGCTGTCTTGGAAGTGGAACAGCCAGGACTCAACCTGGCACTCCAGTTTGGGACGGGGGCTTAACCCATTGCACCACAATGCCAGCCCTGTGGTTTACTGTTATGTAATACTCAGACTTTATAACTATGCCATAGGTTTCTCATTTCGCTGATAATTGCCTCTATTAAAACTTACTTTGCACATTTGATTTTCTTGAAAAAAAAAAAACTTAGTAAAACCTTATAATAAAGAATTCAGATTTACTGTGGCCCTAAAACAATACACGGTATGCTAGTATTACATTGTGAATTTTCTTAAAATTGACTATTGATTTTGAGACATCTCCAGTTTCCTTTAAAAAAAAGTTAAAAATGTATTTTGTTCTCGTTAAATCCACAATGATAGAGTGACTGTGATGGTGTGGTTCAGGGCCCTCACAAGTGGTGCATAATTTTAGGAGAGATGTAAGAGACCAGCCTTCCTCCTCTTAATGGTGTGGGGCAGCAGAATCAGAGTTATCTTCTTGCTGTGTTCACCGCTGGTTTTTGTTTATTATTTTTAGGATTTGACTGGATTTGTCTGAGTCAATGCCTATTAGATATTGTTTTTTTTAAGATTTATTTCTATATTTGAAAATCAGTTACAGAATGAGAAGGAGAGACTGAGAGAGATCTTACATCTGCTGGTTTATTTCCAAAATGGCTGCAACAGCTGGGGCAGGGCCAGATGGAAATCAGGAGCCAGGAGCTTCTTCTGGGTCTTCCAGGTGGATGCAGGGGTGCACTTGGGGCTTCCTCAGCTGCTTTGCATTGGCAGGGACCTGGATCAGAAGTGGAGCAGACCAGTGCCCATATGGATGCCAGCATTGCCAGTGGCGGCTTTACCTGCTGCACCACAATGCTGGCTCTAGATATTAAGTTTTGTTTTTTTTTTTTTAAGATTCATTTATTTTTTTGAAAGTCAGAGTTACAGAGAGGCAGAGAGAGAGAGAGAATGAGAATTCTTCCATCTGTTGGTTCACTCCTCCAGTGGCCACAACGGCTAGAGCTGCGCTGGTCCAAAGTCAGGAGCCTGGAGCTTCTTCCAGGTCTCCTACATGGGTGCAGGGGCCCAAGGACTTGGGCCATCATCTACTGCTTTCCCAGGCCATAGTAGAGAGCTGGATCAGAAGAGGAACAGCCAGGACTTGAACCGGCGCCCATATGGGATGCCTGCACTGCAGGCGACAGCTTTACCAGCTGTGCCACAGTACTGACCCCGATACTAAGTTTTGACATTGAGCAATGGACCCTGTTTTCTTCCCATGTGGAATCGCTGTGGGCTGGGCTTCATCTCAGGAGAAGGTTTATACAGAGCAAAAGTTTAGACCATGTGATTTTTGGCTGTGAGAGCTGAGTTCACAGCAGCTACTCCTGGGACTTCTGCGGTGTGGCTCTCATTGTCCCTAGGGACCCCCTGGGCAGGAGTCCATGGCCAGTCCTGCGCAGGGTGCTGCTGTCTTGGATTCACACTGAGGATGTGGCTGGTGGGCTGTGCAGGCATCTTCTGCAGCCCAGGCAGCCTGGAATGCAGAATGCCACAGAACGATGGCTGGGAACTTTGGCAGAAACTTGGTGATGTTTTGCTTGAGGGGCAATGGTCTCATGTTGGGTGGCTTAGTTTACTTAACAACTTTCTGTATTGGAGAGTGAGAGAGAGAGCGCTCATCTGCTAGTTCATGCCCCAAATGTTTGCACCGTGAGGGCTGGTCAAGGCTGAATCCAGGAGACAGGAGCTCAGTCCAGGTCTCCCAAGTGGGGGGCAGGAACCCAAGTGCCTGAGCCCTGAGCATGGCCTCCCATGGATGCTGATTGAATGACAAACAGACTGCACGCGTCCACTGTGCGTTCCCGTGGATTTTCAGCATCACACATGGGGGCAAACCGTCAAACCACTCCAGTTTCAGACATGACAGCCAGTCCTAAGTACCCTGGCTGTAATTGCTGGGCTAGTGGGCATCCCTGTCTTGTTAGATGTTGGCTTTTTGACCAAATGGGGAGAGAAAAAATCACCTCTGCAAATAATATTTCTCTGGATCTTCCTGTGCATAGTTTGTGGGTCTTGTTTGCTTCTACTCACACATTAACTAAGGGAAGTTTTGCAGCTCCACGTCTCAGGTTCTGGGTTCTTTCAGCTCAGGGTATTTGAAATGCTGTTCCCCATCAGGAGTGAGGAAGTTTCTGTCGGCGCCAGAGATGTTTCTGAGGCTTTTGCGCAGAGTGTGATTGACTCCTGGGTAGATGTTCACCCTCGTAAAGGGTCATTTAACCTAATGGAATCCTGTTTGAGTAAAGGTTTTCAATTTTTTGAATATTTGAATATCTTAAGTAAAGATAATTTATATATGGATATATGGTTTTTATTGTTGATTTGAAAGGCAGAGTGACAGAAAGGGAGAGAGAGAGAGATCTATCATCTGCTGGCTCACTCTCCAAATGCTTGCAACAGTTGGGGCTGAGCCAGGGCAAAGCCAGGAGCCAGGAGCTCCATCTGGGTCTCCTATGTGGGTCATGAGACTGTTATCTGCTGCATCCCAAGGGCATTAGCTGGAAGCTGGTTGGGAAATGCGGTGCAGACAGGACTCAAGCCAGGTCCTCTGATACGGGATGTGGGTTCTCCAGGTGATGCCTAAGCCTGTTGTGCCATAACACCTGCCAAGGTAATTTCTATTTATAGCCTTGATTATTTGTATTTTATTTTTACCATGAATTGACCGTAGCTTAGTAATCAAAATGACGTGTGGTGGGATATTCCGTCAGTACCATTCTGTGATTGACTTTGACAATGAGGAATGTGGGTTTGAGTTGGGTTTCTTAAGTTTTTTTTTTTTTTTTTTTGACAGGCAGAGTTAGACAATGAGAGAGAGAGAGAGAGAGAGAGAGAGAGAGAGAGAGAGAGAGAGAGAAGGTCTTCCTTCCATTGTTTCACCCCACAAATGGCCACTACAGTGGCTGGTGCACTGCGCCGATCCGAAGCCAGGAGCCAGGTGCTTCCTCCTGGTCTCCCATGGGGTGCAGGGCCCAAGCACCTGGGCTATCCTCCACTGCCCTCCCGGGCCACAGCAGAGAGCTGGACTGGAAGAGGAGCAACTGGAACAGAATCTGGTGCCCCAACCGGGACTAGAACCCGGGGTGCCGGCGCTGCAGGCGGAGGATTAGCCTAGTGAGCCACAGAGAGCTTCTTTCCTTCCTTCCTTCCTTCCATTTCTGTTTCCGTTTCCTTTTCCTTTTTTCCCCTTCCTCTGCCTTCCCCCTTTCCCCTCTCCCCTCTCCCCTCTCCCTTTTCCATTCTATTTATTTGCTTGAGAGGCAGAGTTGCAGGCAGAATGGCCTTCCATCCACTGATTTACTCCCCAAATGACTGTAATGGCTGGAACTGGGCTGATTGAAACCAGGAGCTTCTTCTGGGTCTCCCATGTGGGTGCAGGGGCCCAATCTCTTGGGCCATCTTCTACTGCTTTCCCAGGCTATAGCAGAGAGCTGGATCGGAATTGGAGTAGCTGATCCATATGGGATGCCGGCCCTGTAGGCAGATGCTAAACCTACAACACCAGAGCACCAGCCCCAAGCTTATTTCTGACAGCTCATATTACTTTAAAATCATGTTTTCAATGTCACTTATTCTTATTACAGCCTACAGATTCATACCGATTTATTTATATTTTTATTTGTGATAGGCACTATTATTATTAATCTGTTTTATTTACCGTGAAGGAAATGGGATACAGAAAGCATGTTAAGTTACTGAGAAATGGATCAACAGCCCAGGCCTAGTGGTTTGAAGTTTAAAATATTTCGACTGCATCTTGCTTTTTATTACAACCATTTTGTCGTGTGATGGTGACTCTCGAAGTATTTTTATTTCAGAGCCATTTGGATGCCCCATGCAATCTCATGCAATCTCCAGTTCCCTGGATCCCACTGCACCCTGTGTGTGCATGCCTTTGCACACATGCATGGACTCACAGAGCAGGGTGTTCACATCCTTGATTACTGTCATGTGAACAGCCATTTTTGCTTAGTCTTGAGTTGGCACACATGCTGTTTTCACAGATTGATTTATTATGGGGTGTATGTATATATATGCGATTTCTGAACAATGTTTTATTAAGAAAATTTGCAGTAATATTGGAAAGTCAAAAGAATTGTACAATGAATACCCACAAACCCCTCACTCGAATTCTGTAGTTGTCAATGTTTGCTCCCAATGTTTGACCCTTCGTGTCATTTTGGATTGTATGCTTCAGAATTGAATACATCAGAAGCAGTAATGCACATGTTTCTCAGAGATGTTTGCAAAGGGAATTTAATTTCCGATGACTGTTAACACATATGCATATGTCCTGTTATAGTAGTATCTCAGAAAGAAGCATTAGGAAGGTCAAGTGTAGTTTTATGATTTGGAAATATGCTGGGTTTTGTCATTTTAGGACGCAGAACTACATTGGGTGTGTTTCAGTGCAGTTGAGCTAAGTCCAAAGAACTTGAAAAGACTTTACATTGTTGGAAACCCTAGTGACTTTATAAATGCATAGAGTTATTTGAGTGACCTCAATGATAAAAAATGGAACCAGACAATGCAAGCCCACTTGAAATGTCTGAGGAATGTTGGAGAGAATTCGTTTTTACAGGCAGTTCTGCTGGTGTTAAGGGATCTATGTATAAATTGTATCAAAAGGTCAAAATTGTCTTAAATTCTCCAGGCTTGGAGAGAGTGGGGACATGCAAATATTTCCATGCATTTACTATTCTTTTAGTATGGTTTTTACCCTTAGAAACCTTTATCTTTAAAATTCCTCCTTCTTTGGGATATAATTCCACATCCTACTCTCTTTGTTTAAAGAAATCCTTCATCTGTTTCAAGGTTTATAGAAGGCTTTCTTTTATGCTGATTTTATTTTACCTTTTTTTTTTAAGTAGTAGAAATGATATTGTTAGGTCTAAAGGAATAGGAACATTCATACTTCTGTGTTTACTTAGGGAATTTTCAAACACACACACATCAAATTAACATTTTGGGACTTCTTACTTTTATGTTATGTGACTTGGTTTCCATGGCAACCTGCTGCCTTCTGCCCGGGCCTGTGGTTGCTTGGGTGGTGCGGCTGACTGGCTCTGCGACCTTGTGCAGTCACATCCGGTTTTGGGTCTTTCTTTGGAATGCAAGGTTGGAATGGGGCAGTTTTTCTGGCCTATTCCACCAGCACCGAGTATTCTTTGTCTCTGGGTACATATCTGAATTTTTGTGGCAGTTAGACTAATTTTTATAAGAATCAGACTGATGCTTTCACATAATGGCTCTTACTGTTCACCAGTCGAGATTAGGAAGCCCACCTTCAAGTGTTCATCAGGTACAAATGGAAAAAGGGGTGTGTGTGTGTATGTAGCCATATGGCTGTGTATGTTTTCCCATCCAGATAAAGGGTCAAAAGCTTACCTGTCTATATGAGAATCTAGTCCAGGATGTGAAAGAAGAATCTTGTCTGTTGCATATGTTTGTCTAATTGCAGGTTTAAAATAAGCATTAGGGGCAGGTGTGGCGCAGAAGGTTAAGCTGTTGTTTGGGACACACACATCCCATGTTGTTGTTTTAGTTTGTTTCCTGGCTACCCTGCTTCTGATCCAGCTTCCCACTGATGTACCTGGGAGGCAGCAGATGGTGGCCCGAGTGCTTGGGACCCTGCCACCCACAGGGAGACCCTGATGGAGTTCCTGGCTCATGGCTTCAGTGTGGCCCAGGCCTGGCTATTGCGGCTATTTGGGGCATAAACCAGTGGGTGGAAGATTTCTCTCTCTGTCTCTTACTCTGCCTTTCAAATAAGTAAGAAAATCTTCAAACAGGGAAAATAATGAAAGGTAGCTTAAAAAGCCCTTGACATGTTTATCAAGGATGACATATATATTTAGACTATGTTCATCTTGAAACCTTCTGATTGAACTTTTTCTGTAGAATATGTTTTCAAAACTTTAACATTGGGCCCGGCGCACTGGGCTAAGCCTCTGCCTGTGGCGCTGGCATCCCATATGGGTGCTAGTTCATGTCCTGGCTGCTCCTCTTTCAATCCAGCTCTTTACTGTGGCCTGGGAAAGCATTGAAAGATGGCCCAAGTGCTTGGGGTCCTGCATCCATGTGGGAGACCTGGAGGAAGCTCCTGGCTCCTGGCTTCGAATTGGCTCAGCTCTGGCCATTGTGGCCATTTGGGGAGTGAAGCAGCCCATGGAAGACTTTTATGTCTCTCCCTCTGTCTGTATATAATTCTACCTTCAAATAAATAAAAATGCAAAAAAAAAAAAAATTAACACCACCACACAGATGAGATTTTGGTCTCCCATTCAGTCCCTATCCCCATCGCTAATATAAAATGGCCTGAAAATGTTGCTTTATCTTTTTTTTTTTTTTTTAAGATTTATTTTATTTATTTGAGAGACAGAGTAACAGAGAGAGAGGTCTTCCATCCATTGGTTCACTCCTCAGATGGCTGCAACTGCGCTGATCTAAAGCCAGGAGCCAGGAGCTTCTTCCATGTCTCCCACGTGGGTGCAGGGGCCCAAGGATTTGGGCCATTTCCCACTGCTATCCCAGGACACAGCAGAGAGCTGGATCAGAAGAGGAGCAGCTGGGACTAGAACCGGTGCCCATATGGGATGCCAGGGCTTCCGGCCAGGGCTTTAACCTACTGCGCCACAGCGCCGGCCCCTCTTTGGTGTTCTTTAAGGTCATCAAAGGCTCTGGCAAGATTTAGCAACACTCAGAGCCTCTGATGAGTAGGTTTTATTTAAAGCGACGTATTGCATGTTCTGGGTAAAGTGGTCCCAGACTGGACTTCCAGCGTAGGACACAGTAGCTTGGCTATCTTAGACATGAACTAACTCCGGCAAGGGACACCAAGTAGGTGTATACCCGATATTTTACAAATCACAGAATCATTTCCTAAGGGCCACTCTGGAGGCAGGGTTTTTATGGCCGTGACATTCCAGCTGTGGTTTGGAGGCAGAATGTTTACTACTGCTCTATGCGCAAGGCAGGTAGGTGTGGATTCCGACTGTTTAAAGGGCTTAAAAAAGGAGCCAGGGCGCCCCTCAAGTGAGTAAACTTTTATTTAGCAAACCGTGGAGCCTGGTTCCTATGGAACTTTGGTGGTCATTGTGGAATGCGTATCCAACAGCAGCCCAGTCATGGGTGAGCCTGGGCTCTGAGCGCTCCAGGCAGCCCATGGAAAACCACTTTCTGGTTAAGTCTGCATCATAATGTTCCACCAATGGAAAAAATTGAACATGATGAGGGTGTGTAGCTAGCAGACAAAAATACATCCAGCATTGCACAGGATCTGTTTTTAGCTCTCAACGGCTGAGCATTGAAAGTGTCAGACGCTGTTTCCTGGCTTACGGTGGGCAGTAGGAAGAGAGCGATTGTGGATGTGTGTATCGTCTGAGAGCGTGCTTCTGTGGACTAAAAGACCCCGAGAGAAACCGGCTACTTACAGAGTTTTGGCAGAGGTAAGGTTATAAATGTTTACCTCCCTCCCTCTGGAGTTAAGTCTTAATTTTCTAAGTGAGACGTGAACGGGTCTGTGAATGCCGCTTCGGCAGTACAATGCTGTGTGTGATTTATCGGTTTTTTATGATTTTGTACTTGGGTTGCACACGTTGCTCTGCATAAGGGAGTGATTGACCTCCAACTTGAGTGTCTGTGTACTTTCCAGCACCTATCGGTGATGGATGGCCGTCGCCTGCCCTGCGTCTCTAGTTAATCCTACAAAAGCTGAGTGTGTGGCTTTGGTTTTTCCTGATGTCTCAAGAAAGCGCCAGTCCTCAGTGCGATCGTGTCAGAACATGAGCGACTCTTCCACTGTCTGTCCCCCGTTAATTCTTTCAGGGCAGAACAGGAAATTAAAATGTGGCAGAGGCTGTATTTGTGTAGTTTCCTGGATATTATATAATCTGATCGGGCTTCAGCATTGAGCGGAGTGAGCGCTTTGCTATAAGAGTTTCTTTTTTCAGACTTTAAAGTTCACCGTTGAGTGTTGTGTGTTCCTAACTTTTTGTCTTGAACTTTCTGGGGGGGGGGGAGAGAAATGGAGTCCCTGTTATTTAGGGAGGGGTGCCTTGCTGGAGCAGAATGCTGGATTTGCGTGTACCCCACAGCGGCTGCTCGCTCCTTCATTAGGGTGTTGGATGCGAGGCGCTCATGCGCGCAGCGCCAGGGAGCCCTGGCTTTGGCATAGAGCTGTCTTGCTTTACATTACTTTGGCCAACATGTAATTCCCAGAAAATTGGTAGGTGGAGAGACAGAAATAGGAAGCTTCACTGGAGTTGTTATAACTTGGAGAGGATTATTTATAGAATTGCTGAAAAGTAAGCGCCTGGGATCGCTGCTAACATGGTTAGCATTTTGCTGTGGGCTTCCATCACTCCCAGGGACTCTGCAATGTCGGATGTACTTTGCGCATAATGAGGCTAAGCGTCATTTTCGAGTGAGTGATGTGTGTTCCTTGTCAGTTGCATTAGGGCCGTCTTCTCTGTGGTATTTTGTGAATTATCTGTGGCTTGTGGTGATGACGGAATGGTGAGTGTGGTCCAGGCAGGTTAGAGGATGGATGGAGGACTTGGTCACGTTTTATTGATTACTATCCCTTTGAATCCAGCAATCGCTGCCCAGACAGAGCTGGCCACCCTCTAAAAGGGGAACAGAGTGAAAGCTTGCTGCCTGTCTCCTCTCCACTCAGATTAACACATGTCACCCACGTTGAGTTTTACCAGAGCTTGTGGGCAGACACTCACGTCTGTTGAAGGACCTTAGGACTCAACCCCGTGCTCACCACGCTGAGTCGTGTTTTGAATGCACACAGATAGCCCCTTCTTGCAGTACTTTGGTGCAGAGGGCAGGACTGGCAGAGCCTTCTCCGCGCGCAGGAGGGGGGCCTGGGGTGCACGGTCAGAGTGAGGCTCCTTGAGAGGAGATTGTCCTCAGTGGCTCCTCACTGGCCACTCAGTGAAACTGCCGATTCTGTCCCGGTGGCCCGAGATGGTTGAGCAAAGCCGTGTTTCCTCGTGCGAGTCTCCGCAGCTTTTCCCACTGCGAAGGCTGAATGAGAGCGCTCCAGCCTGGCTGCCTAAGCATCTGGTGGGGCACTGCCCCGTCTCTCTGCTTGACTCACTTCTGTGGTGCGATGACTCAGGTGAGTGCAATCCTTTAGTTGAGCTGTCAGATTTTTTTTAAAGTCCCTTTTATGGAACATTCAGAACAAGGACTTTTTTATTTTATTTTTAAGGGCTCATTTGCATTTTTTCCTTTTAAGTGTACCTTAGATAGATGCCAAAGTAATGATGACTTTAGAGAAGGACCATTAAAAAACATAAGGATATGGCATTGAGAGAAATCGCAACAGTAGTAAAGATGGTAAAAAGTAAGAAATGTGAATTTCTGTCAAATTCTACTTTTCATTACCTAGTCTATTTATTTCTTTATTATTTATTTGAAAGGTAGAGTAAGTGAGAGAGAAAAAGGGAGAGAGATCTTCCATCTGCTGGTTCACTCCCCAAGTGGACGTGCCAGCCAGGCTGAGCCAGGAGCTGCATCCGGGTCTCCCAGCGTGGGTGGCAGGGACCCGAGTCCTTGAGCCATCACCTGCCCTTTGCCAGGCTGTGCCTTAGCAGGACCAGGACTCAAACTCTCCTAGTGGTGGCTTAGCCACCACAGTCCCCGGCCAGTCCTCTTTAGAGCAGGCTTACAACGTTAGGAGGCTTTGACTCTGGTGTTCCAGGGTGCTCACACTGTGCTTTTAGCTGTCTGTAGCCCACAGTATGGTGAGGCGGAATCGTAGAGCTGAACACGCACCTTAGACAGTTTTTCTCGGTGGAGACTGAAGCACCCCGGAGCGGAAGTGACTTGTCCCGAGCCACGGAGATGGTGTTGCTCAGCTGGGCTAAGGCTCAGGTGCCCTGTCAGTTAGTCCTTTGCTTTCATTGCCTCTTTCCTTAACTGGGGACACCTGGGCATGTCCCAGGTATCTGAGTATGTCAGTGGGGACACGTGTGTGTCTACGTGTATGTGTGTGCATGTGCTGTTGTGCCTCGGAATCTGCAGGACCTTTGCATGTGCCGCCATTCGTGGATGGTCAAGAATGGCGTATAACACGGTGCAGTACTTGTGTGTAACCCCTGCAGGCCCTCCTGTGCACTTTAGATTACTTAGAATCCCATGTTCAAGGTTGACTAGTTGCAGCACTGTGTTGTTTAGGGGGAGATGACAAGAAGAAAAAGTCTGTACATATTCAACACAGACACGGTTGCAGGTTTTTTTCCTGAAAGTTTTTAAGGATTTATTTATTTGAAAAGCAGAGTTACAGAGAGGGAGAGGCAGAGGCAGAGGCAGAGAGAGAAAAGTCTTCCATGCACTGGCTCACTCCCACTTTGACTACAACAACCAGAGCTGAGCCACACTGAAGCCAGGAGCTTCTCGCGGGTCTCCCACGTGGGTGGTGGGTTTTGCTGCTTTCCTAGGTGCATTAGCTGGGAGCTGGATCGGAAGTGTAGTAGCCAGGACTTGAACCGGCATCCATGTAGGATGCCAGTGCTGCAGGTGGTGGCTTACCCCACTGTGCCACAGTGCCGGCCCCTTTCCTGAATATTTTCTGTCTGCAGTTGGTTGACTCTTCACGTGCAGAAACCTGTAGAACTGGTCAGAGACAAGGGTGAAGTTCAAAGCTGAGCGTTTGGTCCGAGGCCGTCATCCCCACGATCGCGCCAGAGAGAACTGGAGGTGCTCGTGTGCTACTCCAGGGTGCGTGACGAAACGGCCTTGGCTGGACTGCAGCTGTCAGTCTGCTCCTGTTCCAGCCTCGACGCAGGCTTTGGCTCTGGTTCCCTTTGTGGTCTCGTGCCAGCAGAGAGTGCTTCAGCTTTGACACGGTTTTGCGCCTTGCAAGAGCGTGGCTGTGGGCGGGGCAGAAGCCCAGCCCACGAGCTTTGGTGTTGATGCCAAGAGAGTGTCGTGGGAGGCACTTTTGGAAAACTAAACTTTACGTACAAGGTGATAGACTGCGTTATCACTGATACTCTCAGAAAGCGAGGTGGTGGGTACCCAGATAGCAGCAGGACGAGGTTGATCCAGGACATTCCTGGGACTTAGATAAAGGCTAAACAATCCTGGTTATCTCCAGAAGTCTGGAAAGTGAGAAGAATCCTTCTCCAGCTGTGGATTTGGCCATCACTCATATGTCTGGCTGCAGGATTGCAAGGGCAGGACCCCTAAAACAGAGATGGTGTGCAGAAGGAGCTACAGAGATGTGGTGTTTATGGACCGGAGAAGGCGGTGGCTGGCATCCCTGGGGTTACAGGCAAAGAGGGAAGAAGCTCTGGGTGGAAAGAATGGAAACAGGCTTGTTTTCAGGTCATCTGTGGCCACCCCTGTGAGGTGCAAGAAGCATTGTAAACACAAGTGAAAGGAAGCATCACACACACAGCCCCCTCTCCACACACACACACACATACACACACGCACATCCACCCCAACAGCCCTTCCCTGGCCTCTGCTCCCAGCCAGCCACCATCTGATTCTGCTGCTCCCCTATGTAGTGAGACCCCTTCAGTGCCTGACTTCTGTTCTCCTGCACCCTCGCTGACCTCATCCTCACACTCTGATCCCGGCTCGCTGCACCCCTGCACTGCTCCGTGTTCTAGATCTGCTGAATCCAGTGCCCCGCCCTCAGCCCTTGTTCCACACTGTTGCTCACGGTCTCCCTGAATCGGTTTTCCTGTGGCTCTCGCCACACCCTCCTCTCTTGGTTTCCTTCCTTGGTTCAGTTGCCGGCTGTGCCCTCAGGTCTCTGCCTTTGCAGGTTTCTCATTTCCTGGATGCTCGCCGCTCTTGCAGTGGCCCAGGGACTCCTTGGACCCCTTGCCCGCCCCTGGTTTCCTTGTGGAGAGCTTGTCCAGGCTGGGGTCCAAGTCCTGGCTACACACGGTTGAGTAGCAAGGCTGTGCCTCCAGCCCTCTCCTTGCTGGACTCTGGAGTCTCGCACCCAGATGTGCAGTCAGTGTGGCCGCTTTCACGTCCAGCGAACACCTCAGAGCCAGCGTCTTCCCCCAGCCTGCTCTGCCTTCCCCGTGCCTCTGTGGCTTAGACTGGAAGTTGCAATGCCATCCTGGATGCCTCTCACCACTCGCTCCCACCCCGCCGCGAGACCTGGGGGCTGTGCTGTCCCTTCCAGTGTTTCCTCTACGACCTGGGTCTGAGCCGTCCTCACCTCTCATGTGGATCATGGCCGCAGCCTAACAGGTCCTGTCTGCCTCCTCCTGCCACTCACGTTCCAGATCTTCGTTAAAAATCCATCCCGTGATGAACCCTCCGTGTCACAACCCTCTACCAATGAGGTTCCCAGTTCACAGCCCGAGTCTTTCATACGTCCCTCTGGGCTGCACCTGTGGGCTTCTCATCCCCTCTGGTCCCATCTTTGCCCCGCCCCCGCCACGCTGGCTCCCTGACCAGCCCACTTCTCTGGGCCTTGGCACTGTTTGTCCCCTCTGCCTAAAATGCTCTCTCCCGGCATGCCCATGGCCTCCCGTCCTGCCTGTCTTTACGTCAGCTTCCTTCTGCTCCCTTCTGGAAACTCTGCCACTGTACCGCTCCCCCTTCAGTCCTGTTTTGCTTACTCCCTTCTATCTCTGCTTGATCGTCCTTGGTGGTTGCTTCTTTCTCTCTCCACTGTCATAGGCGCTCCAGGAGAGCGGGGTTTTGGGGGAGCGGGGTCTGCTTGGTTTATTGTTGTATTTTCAGGGCCCTGGACACTGCCTGACACAGAGAAGCTATTCAGTAAATCTTTGTGACAACAGGGATGGGCATTTGGGACAGCAGTTACGTTGGTGCTTGGGACTCCCGCATCCCATATCAGAATGCCTTGTTCAAGTCCCGCCTACCCCACTTCCTGTCCAGCTCCCTGCTAATGTGGCTAGGAGGCAGCAGGTGATGGCCCAAACATCTGGGTCCCTTCCACCTATGTGGAAGACCCGGATGGAGCTCCAGGCTCCTGGCTTTGGCCTGCCCAGTCTGGCTATTGCAAGTGTTTAGGTTGTGATTCAACAGATGGAAGGTCTCTCTCTCTCTCTCTTTCTCCCTCTCTCTCTCTCTCTCTCTCTCTCTCTCGTGTCCCTTCCTCCCCTCTCTCCCACCCTCCCTCTCTCTTTCTTTCTACCTTTCAAGTAAAAATAAAAAATAGAATCATCTTTACATCAATCAATAAAAGTGCATCATTCCAAGGAAGCCAGATGACAGAGCGGAAGCAGCTGAATATGAATGTGACATTTTACCTTAAACATGTGAATGTCACATTGACTTCATGATATGTGTTTGTTTACTGTGGAACTGTTCCAGTGTCTCGGCATGGACTGGAACGGAAGCTGTGGGATGGTGCCCCCTCGTTCTTTGGGTCCTGAGGAGCATCTTTCCCTGTCTCCCTTCTAGATCGTGGCCACATCTCACCCCCTCAGCCTTTGGGACATCATATTCTAAATTAAAATTGATATTGAGGATGATGACCATGAAGCGTCAGTGTCAAAAAATGGAATTCTTGTTTGCTCAATGCTCCTGTGAAGCAGAAGAGTGCAATCACCTCATTTTAACTGAATGCTCCCTTATTCACATTTCATTTCAGTTTCTGTTCATTTCCACCCCTCTGTCCTAGACTATGGAAACCTTAGCTATTGCAAAAAGGATAGCCCCCATAAGACTCGCACAATGGTTTCTTGGGGAGAGACTGGCTCAGCCACTCCACTAAGAGGAGTGTGGAAGGCAAATTGTGCATTTCCAACAGAATGTAGAAAAATTTCAGGATAAGAAGCATGGAAGATGGGGCTGGCACTGTGGGGTACTGGGTTAAGCCTCCACCTGCAGTGTGGCCACCCCTTATGGATCCCGGCTGCTCAACTTGCAGTCCAGCCCCCTGCTGATGGCCTGGGAAAGCAGCAGGCAATGGCCCAAGAGCTCCGGCTCCTGCACTCACATGGGAGACCCAGAGGAAGCTCCTGGCTTCGGATCGGCCCAGCTCTGGGCATGTTGGCCATTTGGGGAGTGAACCAGCAGATGGAAGACTTTTCTCTCTAACTCTGCTTCTCAATAAATAAATAAATTTTTAAAAGGCGTGGAAGAAGTATAAATTATTTTAGTATATTTCATATATTTTAAAAATGACTACAAAGATCCAGGTTTGAGTCTGCCCTATACCCCTTAGTGACTTTGTTCAGATGGTTTGATCTCCGGAAGGGTGACGATTCCTGTTCTGTGAGATAGGGACGATGGTACCCAGTGCACACAGGGCTCTTGTTCCCCAGGCAGCCTGGGAATGGGCAGGGTCAGCACACTTGCCCCCCCTCTGTATGTCCATCAACTTCGGTTAGCCCATAGGTTCAACTTTCTGTAAGTAAATCTGAACTGTACTTAACACTACTTACTCTTCTCTCCTACAAGTTTCAGTAATGTTAGCTGAAACATTACCAGGTTTATTATGAAAGAATCCTACACGTTAAGGAAAATTGCAGCAATGTCTGAGGATGACTAATAGCTTCTCCCTAAGACAAAAACTTACAGAAAGGAGCTCTCGAGTCAGGGCAGCAACCCGAGCTAAAGTCGGGCAGGTGCACATCCAGCAGGGTGGGGAAAGCGCCGGTTTAAAACCAGGTAGCACATGCCATTGATGCGGTTCATTTATGTATTTCTTTCTTTTTTTTTTTTAACTGAAATGGAACAGTGTGTAATGAAGAAACATCCTGCCAAGGATAACTCGGCACAGTTACCACAAGTGCCACAACTGTGCATTCTGATCACAGAATGTGACTGAGGCTCGGGAGCACGATGCCTGCCGCTCACGCCTTGTGGACGGCGCCGTGCAGCCCTGTGGTTGCAGCCTAGGATCCTGGCGCGTGAACTTCCGTGGAAGTTTTGTGATGACACTGGGGGAAGGCTTGTCCGTGTTGGGCTCACTTTTGGTGGAATGGCTAATGAGAGAGGTTATTTAAAAGTCCCGCTATGGCTGGCGCTGTGGCTCAATAGGCTAATCCTCCACCTTGCGGCGCCAGCACAGCGGGTTCTAGTCCCGGTCGGGGCACCGGATTCTGTCCCGGTTGCCTCTCTTCCAGGCCAGCTCTCTGCTGTGGCCCGGGAGTGCAGTGGAGGATGGCCCAAGTGCTTGGGCCCTGCACCCCATGGGAGACCAGGAGAAGCACCTGGCTCCTGGCTTCGGATCAGCGCGGTGCGCTGGCCGCAGCGGCCACTGAGGGGTGAACCAACAGAAAAAGGAAGACCTTTCTCTCTGTCTCTCTCTCTCACTGTCCACTCTGCCTGTCAAAAAATTAAAAAAAAAAAAAAAGTCATGCTAACGATGTTGAATCTCCCAATCGTGAAAGTTACAAAAGAGCGTTGTTTGAAAGTGGGGCTCGCGCTGTGCACTCTGGTTCCGGTGGCCGGTGAAGCAGTCCGAGGGTGGCGCCTGGATGGTAGGTGTGTGCTAGGGGAGACTTGGAGTGGCCTTGGGGAAAAGGCACAGCAGGATGGAATATTTGATGTATTCAATGGGAGAAATCTGTGCTTGCGAGAGCCTGGATGAAAATGTATGCAATGCATTTTGGTCATTTCTGAAAGAAAAATAAGGAAAATATCCTTACCTGGATTCTGTAATTTTATTTGAAAAGATATTTTCTAGAAAAAACAGAAAGCCAAAGCCCTGAGATAGTTTCAGTTTCTGTGGTGGCTCTGAGGGAGCGGGACTACTCAGCTGGCTGGGCCTTCGAGAAAGGTGCCTGCGACACTCGTGGGCGTGTTGGCCTCGCCGCCTCTCACATAGGCTCAGTGCTGGTAAACTTGTCACAGTCTCTTACTGGCTCCCCAAATGTTTTACTTCTGGCATCTCCTCCATACGGGTCCTTAGCTGGTGCTGCTGTGGGCTCCTTCCCCAGCGAGAGAGAGTCCCAAAAGGACCTTCCGTAATGGCTTATCCTGTAGCGTTACCCGGGATAGTGGATGGGGTGGGACACCAACGGGAGTGAGCCAAGGCGTGTCAACGTCTCCTCGCTCCCTCTGTCCCCACTCTGCCTCCTGCCTTCTACCTCCTCTCAGTTTGGTCCGTGTCTATGGTGTCGTGTCAAAATGACAAGGACAGGGTTTGAGGATACAGGGACAGTTAGCCTGTTGATGGAGGGGGAGGTAGCAGACTCACAGATGTGAGTGCAAAACTTCCATCCTGCTGAATGATGATGCTTTGGGGTTTTTAAGGAGGCCACAAGGAAGGCAATAAGGGGGACAGAGAATGGGGGCAGCTGCACATGAGCCTCCAGCCGGGGATAAGGAGCTGGTTGGAGTCAGAGTGGTTACTTGGTTCAGTTACACGCTTAGCTTGTGTCCCAGTCCCTGGTTGGTCAGCAATGCTGTACTCTCCAGGGAATGTGTGTGATGGCCAAGTGCCAGTGGCTCTGACTTTCTATCCTGGAGTTGGAAGTCCCCTGCCTGGACCTGGAATTCCTCTAAACAAAACCCCTTAGGACAGTCCTGGCCATCAAGTTGTTATCTACTCCGGAATCTGGTGACGAGGACCTCGTAGCTGTCTGTACTGCTCTCCTGAGCCAAGGGAGCTGAGGCAGGAAGGCTGGGAGACTGGGGCCTGCTGCGAACTGGCCTCTGCATTCGGGGCCCTATCAGGGGACTCGGCTTCACATCTCTCTCCAGTCTGTGTCCCTGACACTCCTGCTTAGGCCCTGCCACCCCTGTCACCTTACCCTGGACAAGCTGGCGTCTTTGTCCCCTGGATCGACTGCTTCCTGCAGTCATCTATGGACTCAGCAAATGTTTTGGAGCCTCCGTGTCTTTGGATAGACCTTTTTCCCTTCCCTGAAATGGCCATCTTGTCTCTCTTCATCAGACAGGATCCCATGCATCCTTTAAGACTCACTTCTCGGGGCCAGTGCTGTGGTGTAATGGGTTAAGCCACTGTCTGCAGAGCCAGTATCCCCGATGGGTGCCACTTTGAGTCCTGGCTGCTCCATTTCTGGTTCAGCATCCCTACTAATGTGCCTGGGAAACAAGCAGAGGATGGCCCAAGTGCTTGGGCCCCTGCACCCATGTGGGAGACCAGATAAAGTTTAGCTCCTGGTTTCTCTAACTCTGTCTTTCAAATAAATAAGACTTTAAAAAGGCTGAAAAAAGGGCTGGTGCTGTGGCTTACTAGGCTAATCTTCTGCCTGCAGCACTGGTACCCCGGGTTCTAGTCCTGGTTGGGGCGCTGGATTCTGTCCCAGTTGCCCCTCTTCCAGGCCAGCTCTCTGCTGTGGCCCGGGAGTGCTGTGGAGGATGGCCCAAGTGCTTGGGCCCTGCACCCCATGGGAGACCAGGAGGAAGCACCTGGCTCCTGGCTTCGAATTGGCGCAGTGTGCTGGCTGTAGCAGCCATTTGGGGGGTGAACCAATGGAAGGAAGACCTTTCTCTTTGTCTGTCTCTCTCACTAACTCTGCCTGTCCAAAAAAAAAAAAAAAAAAAAAAAAGGCTGGAAAAGGGGCCATGATCCATAGTTTGATCACTTCTGTTAAGTGATAAGTAATACTGCAAATGTTCGATTTTTTTTTTTTTTTTTAAAACAGGTATGAATTCTGAGACCTTCCTTGTATAGACTGACTGACTAAGGTGATACTATTGTCTCTTTGGAATTTATTACTTTCCCCCTGTTGAATACCAGCCAAGCTTCCCTCTACAGACTGCAGATCAGCGCATCCACTGGTCTGCTAATAGGTGTTTGGAAGGAGTCCTGCTGAAGACAACCGTGGGGCCCAACAGTGGATCTGAGCTCACAGCAGCGGCTTGCTTTCTTCCACTCTAGTGGTGGGAGTTCTACCTCCTTAGCACTGTTCCCAGGAAAACCAAATGTTCCTTTGCCTATCCCTTCTCCACACTGCGTTCAAAGCTTCTTACAATGAAACTGAGGGGAAAAAAAAAAAAAAAAGGAGGCCAGCGCTGTGGTTCAATGGGTTAATGCCCTGACCTGAAGCGCCAGCATCCTATATGGGCACCGGTTCAAGTCCTGGCTGCTCCACTTCTGATCCAGCTCTCTGCTGTGGCCTGGGAAAGCAGTGGAAGATGGCCCAAGTCCTTGGGCCCCTGCACCCATGTGGGAGACCCGGAAAAAGCTCCTGGCTCCTGGCTTTGGATTGGTGCAGCTTGGACAGTTGCAGCCACCTGGGGAGTGAACCAGTGGATGGAAGACCTCTCTCTCTCTCTCTCTCTCTCTCTCTCTGTCCCTCCCTCTCTCTCTCTCTTTCTGCCTCTCCTCTCTCTGTGTAACTCTGACTTTTGAATAAATAAATCTTTAAAAAAAAAGAGAACTGAGCTCCTTTATGGCCTGGTATCCAATTTATGCTTTCCAAGTAGAGTTCATTGACTCAGCAGGAGAGAAGCAGATTCTGAAAATATTTACAGATTTTGTTGTTGTTGTAAGTTTGGGCCCTTGGCAGAGTTGCGTACTTTTGTTTTATATTTTTAGGCATTTATCTCTTTGCATCTTAGCATTTTTAGTGACATGGGCAAATAGTAAACGTTGAAGGCAGGGTTCTGAGCTTCAGCACTCGTGATGTATTGGGCCAGATCCTTGTTTGTTGTGGGGCCGTCCTGTGTGTTGTGGGCTGCTTAGCAGCTTCCTTGGTCTATGCCAGCACACGACCCCAGCTGTGACACCAAAAATATTTAGGGACATGCCAGTGTCACCTGGGGAAAAAAATGCCCAAATTGCGGATGACTGCTGTTGGCTAATGTGACTTGTTTGATGAGCACTCGGGTGACTTTTTACATTTTTCTAATATGTATTTCTAAGAACGCAAGTGCTTGGATCTTGCTATTGTTTTCCTTGACACTTCTCTTACACATTCAGTAGTTGTATATGCTATAATGGTAAGGCCGCCACAAAGCACACCGAACACTGGAGTAAGGGACAGGGTTTATTGGGAGAAACCCGACAGACTGAAGGGAAGGGGCAAAGAAGGAAAAGAGGGAGAAAGAGAGCTTAAGAGAGATCAAGAGACAGAGAGACAGAGATGAGGAGACGGAAAGGAAGAGAGAGCCACGTGTTCAGAAACTTTGCCAGGAGGGGAGAGGGTGTGTAGGCAGGGAAGTAGGAGCAGCAAATCCCATTAGGATGGGGGTGGGGCTGACACAGGTGGTTGGGCCATGTGGCTCCCTGGCTTCCAGCAATGGTGGCGGTGGCTAGCGCCTAGGATGGTGTTGGGACTGCGCCATTTTACTAGCAGTAGTAATTTGGGGAACTGAACAAAATCAAACACTAACAGTAGATCTTAGAGGAGTCCTAATTTGCCTAATAAATACAATATGCTTATCTATAAAATATATATTTAACACAATAACTAATAGTGTAATATCTGAAATGATGAGTGGTTATAAGATCTGATCTCATAATAGAGAAGATATAGAACTAAAATTTAATCATGGCACTCTTGCATTTCAGTTTTTGTTTTTTCTGTAGTTTCACATATATTTCCACACTTGAGTCTCAGTATATGAGCTAGGTGGGGCAGTATTTTTATCCTCAAGTTGCAAATGGGGAAAATGAAATCCAGAAAGTGCAAGTCCTCTGCCTGAGACACGTGCAGTCTTAACCCCAGCCCTCTGACACAAGCCAGACCAGAATTCTCAGACCTCCCCCTTTAGTGCTAGAAGCCTTCCCCACCCACAACCTAGCCTCACCACCCACCACAAATGTTAGGGTTAACCCTAGCCAGCCCTTTTCTTATCTGGCTCTTCACACCCTCTGAGGCATTTGCCCCGGGCAAGGATGAGGGTCCAAATTCAGTGTAAAAATCTCCCTGGAGGCACGTGAGGCCTTGGGTATATCCTGGTGCTAGAACTCGACCTTCCTCCATCTTGTGTGGCCATCAGTCTGCTGCCGTGTGGGGGCCCTGTGCCTGCACTCTGTTCACTGTCACCTATCACCCCTGCCGGCAGGCAAGGTGGGGAGGGCTCTGGTGTTTGCTATGGATGCTGTACTCCAGGCAAGCAGAGACCTTGGGAGTCTTACACAAGGATTCCAGCACAGACTGACCGCACTTGAAGAAAAGGTACATCTTGAATTTCCTTCTGGGCAGCGTCTTTCTCTGGGACCAGGAGGGTGCGGTGGCTGTGGGGACTGCTGGCGTATGTGTGGGATTCCTGCACTTCGCTGGGCACTTACGGGAGGAGCTTGGTCACAGTGTGAGAAAAGCTCCCCTTCTTGGATTTGAATGCTGCTTAAAAACCTACGGAGCACGTTTATGTAGACGGGGATCGGAAGGGAGGCAGAAAGGTAAAGATGAGAATTTGTTTTGGGGGGTTGTGATTTCTAGCTTCATGGATTGTGGTCAATCTAAAAAAATTCCAGTATCGTATTGTAATTATTCAATCAGTAATCACAGAATGTAACAGTGTGCAGTGTTGGCTAAGTGTACGACATCTTATTTATCTCAGTTTTTCCCAGTGTGACTTCACTTCCTTTCTGTCAGTGGGAGGCCTTATTGCACATTAGTGTACCTTGGATGTGCCTGTTGTTGCACACCCATATACCTAGTAGGGATTATAGCATGTTCACTCCTGTGTGTTGTTATACACTAGTATGACTCATGAGTGTTATTCCATGTTAGTGTACATAATATATCTGTATATATGCATATATACATGTATATACATATACACACACATGCTACTTACCCCACACCCGTTTTCACCATTTCCTTTTTAAGGACTTCATGGGAAGTCAATTTTATTTATTTATTTGTGTTCATACCCACTTTCTATCAGCAAAAGGCTTTTTAATTCTAACACCAGAAAATTTCCTTACCAAAGGAGCCAGGGGACCAGAGGCTGCCAAAAACTTGACCCATTTATTCTCTTGCTTCCAGACCAAAATCACACCGAGAGTACAACCGACAAATCATCTGTTTAGTTTGTCCAACTCCTCAGGGACGATAGTTACATCAGTTCCCTAAGAGATTTTCCTTTCTGCCAACAAATTTATGTACTGGATAAGTTCTTCCTGCGCAAGTTTTCTTTTGCCAGAGTTAACTGGGCACATGGAACAGCTGGTCTGCATTATTCCTGCGTCAAAATGCACTTTGTCGCTCACTTCCGTCAACCCCTGGGCTCCCCTGTCTGCCCTGTCGGAGTGGGAGTGATGGAAATCCACCCTCCTGGGTTTGCTCCTCAGTGTCTCAGGCAGGCCCAGGAGGGAGGACTCCGGCTCCTGGCCCGTCTCTGGCCATGAGTGCTTGCTTTGGAGTTTGTTGGGTGCATCCTAGCAGACGTGAGTTTCCGGCCTTGGGTTCCCAGCACTCCTGAGGGATGGGGGCTGGTGGCCCGTTTCCTGACGTTCCACATGAAATATAAAAGCAGGTCGTGGGGTGACTTTGGCTTGCAGCCTGCTGCTGGGGCCTAGACTTCCTCTCGGAGCCGCTCTGCTGCTCGGAACCTTGGCTCTTACGTGTCTGTGAGTGGCTGGAACAGGCGCCGCTCTGTGGCAGCTTTGTCCCGTGGGTGCTGTGCGATGCACACTCTGGGCCCGTGCAGTTGGGAAGCGCTGGCACACAGAGGGCTGCCTGGTGACCCAGGAGCCTCTAGTCCTCAGGGTCCTCCCTGGGTCCTGGTCTAGACGGAAGTAAACAAATGCTGTGCCCTTACGGAGGTTTCCGTGGGAGCAGCCTGCGGGGTTCCTGGCCATTTTCAGATCCCCAAGATGCTGAGAAGAGACCCACGGCTCGGCTCTACCTTTTGAAAGGCAGGCTTCTCGTGGCTCAGATCTGGGCCAGGCAGCCAATGTTGTCCCACTCCCCCGGGGGCAGGAGCACTGCCCAGCACAAGTTACCATTTGAGCTGCTTCGCAGGTGCCATCTGGTTCAGCCGCATTAATGAGAGTCTGGCCTTGGTTTTAATGGACTCCAGTGAGCCTGTAGATTTTATGCTGCTACCTGAGTGGAAAATCTGTAGCTTCCCCCCCTCCTTCAACTTCAAGGGTATTTGTACGGCTAGACTTGGGCAGCAGGTGCATCTTTGGCCACATTAGAGGAACTCGGGTCCATTGCTCTTGGTCGCCTCTCATTAACTTCCAATCCAGAGATCCATGACGGCCACCAAGCCCAGGAAGAGACTCAGCATCTCTCCTTGAAAGTGGAAACCAGCACTCGCTGTGACTGTGAGGGTGGCTACTGTCAACAAACCAGAGCGCAGCACTGGTGAGGAAGTGGGTTGCTGGGACCCTGGTGCTCCACTGATGGGAGCATGAAGTGGTGTGGCTCCAATGGAGAACAGCGTGGCCATGCCCCCAGAGAATTCCGAATATAGTAACTCTGTCCAGCAGTTGCATTTCTGAGTTGTATAACTGAAAAAATTTGAAAGCAGGGTCTTGAAGAGACATGTGTGTACCTGTGTTCTCAGTAGCATTGTTTGCAATAGCACTCCAGACGCCTGTGGGTGGATGGATGGGCGAAGTGTTGTACGTACAGATAATGGAATGTTACTTGGCCTTAAGAAGGAGAGAAATTCTTTGTTGTTGTTTTTAAAGATTTATTTATTTACTTGAAAGAGTTACAGAGAGGCAGAGGTAGATAGAAAGATCTTCCATCTGCTGGTTCACTCCCAAAATGGCCGCAATGGCTGGAGCTGGGCCAATCCAAAGCCAGGAACCAGGAGCTTCTTCTAGGTCTCCCGTGTGGGTACAGGGGCCCAAGCATTTGAGCCATCTTCTGCTGCTTTCCCAGGTCATAGCAGGGAGCTGGATTGAAAGTGGAGCAGGCAGGACTTGAACTGGCACCCACATGCCAGCAGTATAGGCGGCAGCTTTACCTGCTACACCACAGTGCTGGCCCCACAAAGGCAAGAAATTCTGATACATCCTACTGCATGGTTGAACCTTAAGGACGTTATATTAAATGAAATAAAGCAGTTACAGCAAATACTGTATTCCACTCATACAGGTGCCTAGAGTCACCAGATTCGTGAAGACAGCAAGTAGGATTCTGGTTGGCAGGGCCTAGGGGAAGTGGGGCTTAGGGAGTCAGAGGGTGGTGGGAGCAAGATGAGAGGGGTTCTGGAGATGGATGGTGGCACGGCTGTGTGCAGGGTGAACTCTGCACTCTGCTGGGCTGCACACTTAGGACTGGCCCAGACAGTGCAGTCTGCTACAACACTGTGGCGCAGTCAAAACCGAAATGTAGAAAAGGAACTAAACAGTCACTGCTGATGCCGACAGCTCTTTTCCAGCTCTGAGGGACAAGTCAAGGCTTTGTGGCCCCTCAGGGGAGCTCCAGAGGGCAGCCAGCCCCCTCCCAGCCTCCCAACCCTACCCCACCCCAAGCCACACCTGTCCCATAAGCCTCTGGCCCCTACTAACAAGCTTGTGAGAAAACTTCTAATCTCATTTAGGGGTGGAACCTCTGTAGTTGTTACTTTAGCCAAGGCCTATTCTTTGTGATTCTACCTTAAAAAAAAAAACAAAAAACAAAAAACAAAAAAACAAAAACCCTTTAAGTGGCTTTGTTCCAAGGGGAACAATGAGCTACTCCTGTGGTGGGTGGTCTTATCTGCAGGTTGCCTCCCCAGCCTCGGGGGGGTCAGTCCCACCTGACTCCCTCCTCTTTGTCCTCTGAGCAGGCTAGTGCAGTGCTGAGTGCTCATTTGCACCAGGTGGGGTGGACACATCTGGCTTCCTCTGCACCTTCTAAGACACCTGAGCAATCAGCAGTCCACAGGTGTTTCATCTGGGATTTAAAAAAAACTTCTTTTTTTTTTTAATTCAAAAGGCAGAGCAACAGAGAGGGAGGGAGGGAGACGGTGATCTATTCACTGGTTCACTCCTCAGAGGCCCACAACAGCTGCTGCTGGGCCAGACCAAAGTCAGCAGCCAGGAACTCCATCTGGGTCTTCCACGTGGGTGGCAGGGGCCCAAGCACTTGGATCTTCACCTGTTGCCTCCCAGGGTGTGTGGCGTGGGTTAACCCTCTGTGGCAGGATGCCCGCCCCTCATTTAGGACTTTTCAGATAATTTTCCAGGTTTGGGGGTTTGGTGTAGAATGCCTGGTAGAGTGTTCTCGTATTTCTGTTTTTCAGCGCTGCTTCATGGACTCCTTCCCCTCACTTGTGAAGTGCGCCGAGTGGGTCCCACGGCCATGTGAAGTGCACTGATCTCCCGTCTCCCTCAGAGCGAACACCAGGCTGCAGGTAAGCCCAGCTCAGGTGCACTGGGTACATGTCCAGGTTCAATGTTTCGGTTTTAAAATGCTTGATGATTGTGTCGCCAAAGAAAAGCCTACCCATTTCCTTGCAGTCTGTGAATGTACATTTTTAAATACAAAAGAATTAAAACCCAAATTTATCTGGAAATGTAATTGGAAACATTACCTCCAACTTGCCTGAAGTAAAGGCCACCTGAGGGGAAAGTTTGGATCCCATGTCACTTTTTTTTTTAAGATTTTATTTATTTATTGGAGAGGTAGAGTTACAGTGAGAGAGAGAAACAGAAAAGTCTTCCTTCTGTTGGTTCACTCCCCAAATGGCCTCCACGGCCGGCGCTGCACTGATCTGAAGCCAGGAGCCAGGTGCTTCCTCCTGGTCTCCCATGCTGGTGCAGGGCCCAAGCACCTGGGCCATCCTCCACTGCCCTCCCGGGCCACAGCAGAGAGCTGGACTGGAAGAGGAGTAGCCGGGACTAGAACCTGACGCTGCAGGCGGAGGATTAACCAAGTGAGCCACGGTGCTGCCCCCCCCCCCATGTCACTTTGAAGCCTGAACTTATGCCCATCATTTTCTAAAGTGAGAAGTCCCGAGGTGTCTAGAACAGCTCTGGAGGGTAGCTGTCAAGTCAGAGCTCTCCTGCCCCACTGCCCACTTTTTAAAATTTCAGCTTCACGTTTGGGAACTTCCTTTTTTTTCCGGAGCGTCCCCCTCGGTGTCATGTGTGATGTGAGAACTTTCCTGGAGCGGGGTCCCTGGGGCAGTGCTGCATTTCCAGCCGGGATTCCTGGGGCAGTTGGCCCTCTCCTCCATGGTTGCACCCAGACGTGACTGAACACGTTTAAAAAAAAAAAAATTGTGTCCGTGCTGAGCACACAGGCTTGCTTTCTCTTGTTCTCTCCCCTAAACAACAGACGGCTGGTCACCACGTATTTACTGTACCGTAGACTTGAGAAGGAATCCAGCGGATCACACAGGATGTAGGTAGTTCTATGCAACCAGTAGGCCTTTTTATATCATGGACTTGAATCTGCTGATTTTGATACCTTTATGGGGGACCCCGGAATCAGTCCCCATGGATGTGGAGGGACAGCTGTGTGGTGGCTGGGTGTTGGCTCTCCCACGTATCTGCTACTGAACAGTAAAGATACGTCTAGTTCATCTTTCTCCTTGAGAATCGTTAGTTCAAAACTTGCGCCCTTGTGCAGAATTGTGCCCTGTGGCTCATGAGCAAGGAGCCCACCTGAGCCCCTACCCCTCCGAGAGGAGGTGGGCGCAGAGGCTGCTTTACCCCTCCCCGGGTCACGTGAGGGGCTTCTGTCCTATGGGAAAGTCGCTTAGGCGGTGGCGCTTACCCGATGTTAACCATCCTTCCTGCAGGTGAAGATGGGCAACTCGGAGAGTCAGTACACGCTGCCGGGATCCAAACCGCACAGCCAGCTTCCTGGTGTGAAGCAGAAGCCTTGTTCCCTGAAGATTCGCAGCGTTCACGCGAAAGATGAGAAGTCCTTGCAGGGCTGGGCGCCCGCAGGCAGCGGAGCCGGCTACAAGTCCAGGTCGCTGGCCCGCAACTGCCTGTCCCACTTCAAGAGCGGTCAGCCTTACTCTGCAGCCAGACTCGCCGGGCCCCCGGGCAAAGGCCCCAGAGGCTCGGGCCACTCCAGGCCCAAGGCGAGCGGCCCAGGGCCTGAGCTCCAGGGCCACCCTGCCGTCCTCTTCCCGGAGAACGGCTTCCAGCGCGGTGACCACAAGCCGCCGCCGGAGAACCACACGACCTCGAAGGACCGCAACGGGCACCTCCTTAACTGCTACGGCCGACAGGAGAGCATGGGGTCCACGCCGCCGCCGCCGCCCGGAGAGGACCGCAAGAGCCCCCGGGTGCTCATCAAGACGCTGGGCAAGCTGGACGGGTGTCTCCGGGTGGAGTTCCACAGCGGCGGCCACCACGGCGCCGCCGAGCCCGGCGCGCCCGTGCAGCTGCTGAGATACTCGCCCACCCTGAGCCCGGACACCAGGAGGGGCTCGGGTGGCGGCGAGGATTCCCCGCCCAGCCGCCGCCCCTCTCCCACCGACTCCCGCCTGCACTCCAGTAAAGGCAGCTCGCTGAGCTCCGAGTCGTCCTGGTACGACTCGCCCTGGGGCAACGCGACCGAGCAGAGCGAGGTGGAGGGTTCCCTCCGGACCCCCAGCACGCCGGACCCCAGCCTCGCAGCCTGTTTCCCGCCCGGCGACGCCAAGAAGCCCTTCACCCAAAGCTGCTCCCTGTCCTCCCTGCGGGACCTGTACCAGGACGCACCCGCGGGGCACCTGGGCCTGTCCCACGAGTATGTGGGTGCGCACGCCAGCCTCAGCAACCGCGTGTCCTTTGCCTCCGACATGGATGTGCCCTCCAGCGTGGGGCGCGGCGAGCCCGGCCAGTACAACTCCTTCACCCTGCCCTGCCGCAAGTCCAAGGCCTTCCCCGAGGATCCGGCCAAGAAGGACACCCTCAAGGCCAGGATGCGCCGGATCAGCGACTGGACCGGGAGCCTCTCCAGGAAGAAGAGGAAACTGCAGGTGAGCCCTGCGGGAGCCCAGGGAGGGTCCCCCCCACCCACCCACCCAGGGGGACCACTGCCGTCAGGGGGATGGGGCACCGCTCAGCCCTGGGGTTTTGCTGCTTACGCTAATCACCCTTGGCCCCTAAATTTTAAGTTTTTTAAAAGATCTGCTTATTTACTCTGAGGCTGGGGTCCTATCTTTTGGATGCAATTGTTAGAGCTGACCTCTGCACTCAGCTTCCTGGAACCAGTCATCCGGCATCTCTCCTGTGCACCCAGGACACTTGTGGCCTGGCTTACTGTTCCCCATCAGGGAGGGACAGCAGTTGCCGGAGTCAGTCTCGTGGGTTCTTTTCCTTGGAATAGAAATAAAAAGCCAGGACACTGGCTTTAAGGAAGTGTCCTGGGTTTTGAAGGCATTACTATTTTTCCCCCAATTGGGTCATTCTGTGGGGGCGCCCATTGGATTGGGGCTTCACATCTTGTGTGTTGATTGGCTTGGGGCTCATGGAGATAGTGGAGGTCTCCTGGAGACTTAGGGGCTCAGCCACCCTGGAGGTCTGATTTAAAGCTCTGAGGTCCCATAGGTTAGCCGGGGTCTCCTAGAACCAGTCTGGTCTCCCCAGGGGCTCAGCCCTTCCCTTGCTGGCTCTGAGTGAGAGATTGCACCCACCCTGAAGGCCGCAAGGTTACACCTGTCAGTGGGGGACATGCCAGTTGGCCTGGAGACAGCTTTCCAGCCCCCGCTGACACCCTGCTTGTTTGTGAGGGACCTTCTACCTGTGTCTGAAGGGGCCCACAGACCCTAGCCCTCCGGACGGCCTCCCTTACACACTGCCCTTCTGACGCATTCCAATCCAGGCTGCTCCCCAAGTCACCACTTGCCTCTGTGTGGCCATCACTTTCTCGTAGGTGCAGATGCTCCCTGTCCAACCTGCCCGTGGGCACTGCAGCCCTTTAGCCCCGTCTCGTCTACAGCCAGAACTGTGAGCTACTCATGTGCCTGTGGGCTTGAGAGTAAACTGGTTAGAATCAAAGAATGCGAACTGTAGAGCTAGCAAGGACTCCTTCTCATTTTAAAAAGGACACTAAGGGTCAAGGATTTGAGGGTCCCTCCTGAATGACCTGGCTAGTTCTTGCAGAAGTTAAGGGGGTAAAGCTCAGTCTATGAGATCTCAAACACATTCTTTTTTCCAGTAAGCTCCATGGCCAAGGTATTGTGCATAGCTACTGTGGGTTACTTAGGGGTTACTGGTTTGTAAGGTGATCAGCTATTTTGGATTTCTTAAAGAATGACCCAAGACGAGAGCTTTTTAGATTTTGCTCTTGTTCCCACAATTGATGATCTCTAAACATGAACAAGATGAACTTTTTTGCCTGGTCTGTCACTTCTGCATGATGAGCCTTTGTTTTTCTTTCGCAATTTAAGGTGAAGGTCAGGTTTATATCCTTAAAAGGTGTGATCAGTGCATGGGCACACTTTGGGATAACATCCAATAATAAGGTACCAGGTCAGTGAGAATTCTCTCTCTCTCCCTCTCTCCCATATAGTCTCTCTCTCCCCCCTGCCCCACACTCTTTCTCTCTCTCTCTCTCTTTCTCTTTCTCTCACACTCACACACACACACACACACACACACACACACACACACACACACTCTTCTGCATGAGAGTAGGGCAGTGGTCAGAAGGTCTTACCATGGTGGGGAGAGATACTGGTTTTGACTTTGGGGGAAAAAAAATTGATGTAAAAAGAGCGGCCTTTTCTGATTAGGTCTTTAAAACCCACCCTGGGGAGTTAGAGTCAAAAAGCAGACTTATTTGCAAAAAAAAAAAAAAAATACAACTGAAAGAGGATATTAGACTAATTACAATAAATAAATAGATGAATCAGTACGTAAATAAGTAGAAGGAGCATGTGCCCCTGCAGAATGTGTTTGATGTGGATGAACTCTTCATGCCGACTCAGCCACAGTGAGGCTTTCTTCCCGTGCCAGGTCTATTTGCAGTTGCATCCATGGCCTTGGCTTCTCAGATCTCTTGGGCTCAGCACAGCCTCTTTCTCACCTGTGCTGTGTTCACCATCAGCTGCCGACTCTGGCCTGCACCCTCCGTCCCTAGGACCCTGGGTCTACGGAGCAGGTGCCCTCGAATGTTGTCAGCTGCTGTGGCCGAGGGAGAAGGAGCATTGCGTGTTGGCTTTTAAAGCTTCCCCTTTTTTTTTTTTTTTAAGATTTATTTATTTATTTGGTCAAGTGACAGAAATGAGGTGGGGGAGGGGGTGGTGAGAGGAAAAGGGAGAAATCTTGTATCTGCTGGTTCACTCCCCAGATGCCCACAGCATCTATAGCTATGTCTGGGCCAGGCTGAAGCCTGGAGCCAAGAACCGTATGCACGTCTCCCTGGGTGGCAGGGACCTAGGTACTGGGCCGTCTTCCACTGCTTTCCCAGGTGTATCAGCAGGGTAGAAGCACAGGAACCAGGATTTGAACAGGAGCTCCAGTATGGGTTGCAGACATCGCAAGGGGTGGCCTCATCTGCTGTGCCACAACACTGGCCCGGAAGTGACACATTGGACTTCTGTTCACATTCATTGTGCAAAGCAAGGCACGTGGTCATACCTGGCTTCAAGGGAGGGATGAGATGGGAACTGATCCTGCCACGTGCCCTCGGGGAGAGTCGGAACTACTAGGTGTGCAACCGTGATTGCTAGGGAGGTTCCTGTAGAGTGGATTCAGGATATAGAGGCCCTGGGTTTTGGAACCTCTTGATTTTAAACTCTGACAACTTGAGAATTCACACAGTAGGATGAAGAGAGATGGCCGCAGAAGAAGGGCAAGGCATGGATTCAGTACTTTTTTCTGGAGTGTGAGGAATGCTGGTCACTTTTTTTTAGTTCCTGATGAGTCCAGAGACATTCTTCCCCACCTCCCAGCTTTATTACGATGTCATTGACAAATGGCAATTGTGTGTGTCTGAAGCTGACAGCTTGATGCTTTGCTGAACGTGTGGGTTGTGAAATGATCAGCACTCGGGCTGGTGTTGTGATGCAGCGGGTTAAGCTACCACCCCTGATGCTGGCCTCCCATGTGAGCCCTGATTCGAGTTATGGCTGCTCCACTTCTGATCCAGCTCCCTGCTGCATGTGCCTGGGAAAGCAGTGGGTGATGGCCCAAATACTTGGGCCCCTGCCACCCATGTGACAGACCCAGATGGAATTCCAGGCTCCTGGCTTTGGCCTGGCGCAGATCTGGCTGTTGCAGCCATTTGGGATGGGAACCAGTGGATGGAAGATCTTTCTCTCTCTGTCTCTGTCTCTTCACACTGCCTTTCAAGTAATAAATAAATCTTTTAAAAAAAGAAGTGGTCACCACGTGAGGCTAGGAAGCATATCCTTCTGGTGCTCTGTGCATGGGGGGAACCCTGGAGTTGCGCCTTCTTGGTGAGTTTCAAGCATGCCCTACAGTGTCAGCGACTGTGGACACCTGCCCTACAGCTCTCCAGGACTCTCTGGACTGCAGCGTTGTGCTGTTCACCAGCATCTCCCCATTCCCCACTTCCCAGGCCCTGGTGTCCACCATGCCAACCTCTGCTTGCATGCGTGCAGATATTTGGGATTCCACAGATGAGACCACGCACGACTGGTCTTTCTGTGGAGTGACTGACGGCTCCTGAATCACTCCCCATGCTTCCCCTGGTGCCCTGGCTCACTGCGCCACGTTAGCCATTGTTTCTGATGATCTGGTTGGGTGAGAATGGAAAAGCCAGCATACGCTTTGTGTACATATGTAAGAGTTACCTTAGTTTCAAACACATAACACAGTGGTTAGGAAATCTAGCTGGACATGTTTAAAGATGTTTTATTTAAAAAAAAAAAAGGTTTTTATTAGCCTGAAGTTAGCGAATGCCACTTGGATTCTATATGAAATCCTTAGAAGTGTGCTAGAGACTGAGCAAAGTCATGCCCATGTATAAGAATCAGTTGAAAGTGCTAAAATGCAAAAAAAAAAAAGTAAATAAATAAAAAACCAAAAAAAGAAATGCAATCTTCTGCTATTTTTCAAGGAACGACATTCTTGCTCTGCTACAGCAGATCATTCGAAAGTTAGCATTGTGACTTGAAGGTTGTCTGATGGAAAAGATACCGGGAGTGTTTCCAGGTCATGCTGGGTGTTGGCCTGGTTGTGCCTGTCTCTGGCAGGGTTTTTGCTTGTTTTAAAGCAGCCATTCCGGCTGCTTCAAGTTATCAGGGGCAATCGCAGTGAGTCAGAGTCATAGTCAGAGCTGAGATAAAGTTAACACTAGCCAAATGCCAAGTACACTTCACTTCCGAGGAGTTTTTTTGAAGAGTGGCAAAGTGATACTTAAAAAAAACTCCCAGCATTGAAGTTTCCTGGCCAGGTGACTCACAGCAGCTGTTTATTTGCTGTGTTCCCCTAAATGTGTGTAAATAAATCTGCCTGCAGGGGGAGGGGAGATACTGTTTTCATTAGTGACAGCTCTGTTTGGGGTTCAGTGGCGATAGCTCCTGGGTGTTTGGAAGTCCGTTCAGTGACAGGATGGTTTTCCTGCAAGGGCAGACAGCTAGTGATTGCAGCTTGATTTCTGGATGAAAATTTCTGAGAAGAGAACTTGTCCATACAGCGGAATGTTCAAAATAAGGCCTTTAGTTGATTATCTTTGGGCCAGGTATTCCTCATTAAAAAAGTGTGATTCATTGAAGGGCAGAGAGAGAGATTTTCCACCTGCTGGTTTATTCGCTACATGCATAACAGAGGTCAGGGCTGGGCCAGGCTGAAACCAAGTGCCAGGGACTCCATCCTGGTCTGCTACACAGGTAACAGGGGTCCAAGTACATGGACCATCCCTGCTGTCCCTCAGGGTGCATATTAGCAGGAAGCTGGAATCAGGAACTGGGAGTTGAACCCAAGCCCTCCTCTGTGGCGTGCTGGTGGTCCCAAGTGGGCTCTTAACCACTGGCCCACATGCCCACCCCTCGTTTTTATTCTAGTGCATACAGAAATAGAGCTGAAAGCTCACTAGGAGCCGAGTGGACTTGAGTGTGTGTAGCCCCTTGCTCAGAGTTACTGTCATTTGGAATCAGAGTTACTGTCCATGCCTTTCAAGCCAGAAGTTAAACTCTCTGCTAAAAAATTTAGTCATTGTTCTTTTACAACAAAACAGCCTGTTTTTGTTTTTATGATGATTAGACTTTAAAGAAACACATTTATGTTTTCAGGTCTGTATGGTCAGCTCAGTGTTCATTGAGTGTGTCCAGTCCTAACAGGACGCAACAGTTATCATGAAAAGAATGAATTTACTTATACCTGCATATATTTAATTTTATGCTGGATAAAAATTTAAAGTTAAGGATCATGAGGCTTATTTATTTATTTTTATTTATTTATTTGAGAGATAGAGTTACAGACAGTGAGAGGGAGAGACGGAGAGAAAGGTCTTCCTTCTGTTGGTTTACTCCCCAGATGGCTGCAATGGTTGGAGCTGTGCCAATCTGAAGCCAGGAGCCAGGTGCTTCTTTCTGGTCTCCCATGCAAGTGCAGGGACCCCAGGACTCGGGCCATCTTCTACTGCTTTCCCAGGCCACAGCAGAGAGCTGGACTGGAAGAGGAGCAGCCAGGACTTGAACTGGCACCCATATGGGATGCCGGTGCCACAGGCGGAGGATTAACCAAGTGAGCCACGGCGCCGGCCCCAGGATCATGTTTTTGAAATCCCCAGAGAACAAGATTAAGCAGCTGCTCAAACAGAAGGATATGAATGAATGAGTGTATTCTACTCATGAAAGAAATTTTTAAAATACTGTGAAAAAAAAAATCTGCAGTTACCCCCAGCATCCTCCATGGTTGAGGAGTCCTGGGTGTGTGGTTTTTGCTATGTGAGCCAGGAGAATAAGGCGCTAGGCATTCCAAAGTCCACCTGTGCAGAGCTAGGGGCTTCCCAGGAGCTGGGCGTGGGTTTTCCATGGGGGAGAGGAGGAGAAGTTTGGGGGCTTTGCATGATAGCACAGACCCAAGTTCCCCCACCCTGGCCTGAGCTGGGGGTGTTCTAATTTAGCTTTCCAAAGATCCAGGAGGAAAGTGGATAGCAAGAAGTGAGTTCTTTCTTAGAAGGCACTGATGCACAGTTAGCGGAGAAAATACAAATGTTACTCGAAATCGTCACTGTGTGTCTTCAATAGACAATTATTGGTTAACTTCTTGATGCTGCATCTAGGCTAGATTTAGGACAGCTGGTGACATTTTAAAAAACATTTGAAAGATTCTTTATATTTTTATAAAAAATACACAATTACTTGAAAGATTATTTATATTTTTAAGAAATATTCATTTATTTGAAAGATTATCTATGTGTCCATCTGTCAATCCATCCATCCACCAGTTCTCTCCCCACAGCAGCCAGGGTTGGGCTACTTGGTTGAAGTCAGGAACTGGGACCTCAGTCTGGATCTCCCATGTGGGTGGCAGGATCCCAACTACTTGAGCCATCACCGTCACCTTCTAGCAAAAAGCTGGAATTGGGAGCAGAAGCCAGGGTTCAAACCCAGGCACTCCCGTATGGGATGAGGGTGTTACAGCCACCAGTTCTACATCTGCTGTGTCGAGGGAGGCAAACTCCAGATGTCCGTAGCCTCTGACAGGTGTTGGGTTGCGTTGCTTGCAGGAGCCAAGGTCGAAGGAGGGCAGTGACTGCTTTGACAGCCGCTCGGAGGGACTGAATGCAGACGCGCAGTGGCCCTTCCAGGCGTCCGCCTTGCTGTGGTCTGGGGGCTCCGCTCAGGTCCTGTCTCAGAGGAGCGAGTCCACGCACGCGGTCGGCAGCGATCCCCTCCAGCAGAACATTTACGAGAACTTCATGCGGGAACTGGAAATGAGCAGGGCCAACACGGAGAACGCGGAGACGTCTACAGAGACGGCGGAGTCCAGCAGCGAGTCGCTGAGCTCGCTGGAGCAGCTGGACCTGCTCTTTGAGAAGGAGCAGGGCGTGATCCGCAAAGCCGGGTGGCTCTTCTTCAAGCCGCTTGTCACCCTGCAGAAGGAGAGGAAGCTGGAGCTGGTGGCTCGCCGGAAGTGGAAACAGTACTGGGTAACCCTTAAGGGTAAGTGCATTATCAGCTCGCTTAGGGCTCCTGGCCCTTGTCGGCTGTCTGCTCTTGCTCTTCTCCCTCTCAGGAAATGCCAGCGAGCCCAGCACTGATTCACATGAATGGGAAGGGGTTTTGTTGGGAGGCTGCCTTAAGGGTCCAGGTTCTTGTCGCTGGTGCACAGAAGAACTTGAGGATGAGATGTAAGGTTAGCAGAGGAATAAGATATATTAGGCAAGCAAAAAGAAACTCTCAGAGGGGCTGCAGCATGTTCCAGAGTGAGCTGCAGTCCACGGGGTTCAGGGTCAGCCTTTTATGTGACCTGGACGTGTGAGGGGTGGTGCTTTGGGTGGAGTTTTCCAGAGAAGGGAGGAGATTTGCAGGAGTTTGGTGACTGCCCACTTTCTGGCATTTTTAGGAAGTCTCAGAAGTGTTAGGTGCATGATGGGAGTCGGGGTGTCAGCCGTGGTCATTTTAGTCTGATGATCTTCTGATAGGCTGCAGGTCTTCAGGGGGACACAGCAGCCACTTTGAATATTTTTCCAGGTACTGGTTCTGGGTGCAGGCTTTGCTGCAGTAGCGATTTGGGGTTGCTGGTCATAGGAGGAGTTTTAGAGGAAACCCCTGGGAAAGATGTGGTGACATATTTCTCCTGACTTTTCCCTCTGATCTCTATCTCCTTACCCATCACAGTTTGATGCAGAATCTTGTATCTTTAAATCATACTTAATCCACATTTTAAAAATTATTTTTTAAAAACTTTATTATTTGTTTGAGAGGCAGAGAGAAAGTGAGATCTTCCATCTATTGGTTCACTCTCTAAATGTCTCAAACAGCTGGGGTTGGCCTCGGGCCAAAACCAGGAACCAGGGACTCAGTTTGGGTTTCCTGTGACTTGGCAGGGACCCAAGTGCTTGAGCCATAGCCTGCTGTGCATTAGCCAAAAAACTGAAACCCAGGCACTCTGCTGTGGGATGTGGGTGTTGCCGAGTCAGACATCTGCCCCATCCAGGATCTTGGTCTTTTAAAAAGGATTTATTTATTTGAAAGGCAGGATGACAGAGAGGGAGAGACAGAGACACCTTCCAATTTCTGGTTTACTCCCCAAATTCCTGCAACATCCAGGACTGAGCCAAGCCAAAGCTAGGAGGCAAGAACTCCATTGAGGGCTTCCACATGGGTGGCAGGCACCCAGATTTTTGGGCCATCATCTTCTGCCTTTCCAGGCAGATTAGCAGGGAGCCAGATCAGAAGTAGAGAGCAGGGACTTGAACTGGGGCCCTGGTATGGGATCTCAGCATCCTGGCACCACAAGCAGCGGCTTTGGGCACTTTCCCTGCATCTGGGAGAAACAACCCCAGATAAGTGCCCAAAGGCGGTTTGGTCGTATGCAGTGTAGACTTTGGATTTCACATTCTGCGCATGCTCAGAACTCCACAGAGGCGTTCTAGTGCAGCGAAGCCGCCCATTTGGTGACTGGCTTGTGTCATCCCACTGTTATGAACCATGAAAATCTGCACCAACAAGCGCAGCTTTCTTTCTTCTTCTTTTTTTAAAAATTTATTTATTATTTGAGAGGCAGAGTTACAGTGAGAGAGAGAGAGAGAGAGAGAGAGAGAAAGAGAGAGGTCTTGCATCTCCTGGTTCACTCTCTAAATGGTTTCAGAGGGTAGAGCTGGGCCAGTCCAAAACCAGGAGCTTCTTCCGGGTCTCCCACATGAGTGCAAGGACCCAAGGACTTGGGCCATCTTCCACTGCTTTCCCAGGCCATAGCAGAGAACTGGATCAGAAGGGGGATGGCCGGGACTCGAACTGGCACCCATATGGGATGCTGGCACTGCAGGCAGAGGCTTTACCTGCTGCGCCACAGCGTGGACCCCTCTTTTTAATGTAATGGAAATAGAAATAAGCCTTCATTTTGTTAAAGATAGCAAAAGTTTCTTATAAGCGTTGCTACATAAAAATTGCCTTGCTCGTGGGGGATGTATAGGTTAGAAGAGATCTCAGTATCCTGGAAGAAGCAAGAAGCTCTGAATCAGTGCAGTGCGGGGTGATTCAGAGGGGAGCAGGGAGATAGCTCCACAGTCCCCGCATCACCGGCACTGCCCACCTGTGACTCTGGTCAGGAATGTGACCCTGCAAACCAGGAGTCCCATCCGGGTCTCCCCTGCGGGTGGCAGGAGCCGAGCGCTTGAACCATCACTTGCCGCTTTCCCAGGCACATTAGCAGGGAGCTGGGTCAGAAGTGGAGCAGCCGGGACTCAGAACTGGGGCTCTCAGGGGATGCCAGTGGCGTGTGCAGTGGCTTAACCTGCTACACTATAACAGCGGTTGCCTGCAGGCCTCTTTTCCACCTCTGGATTTGGATTCTTTTGGTGATTTGGGGCTGGAGAGGCAGGTTTTTGCAGGGCTGGCTGCGGAGATGGGCAATCACAGGTTGGAATCACAGGTTGAATGTAGCAAGTTAAAAATTCGGATGGGTAAGAATAGTGATGCGTTAGGGCTTAAAAGTCAAATCACTGCCTACAGAGGGGGCGATGCAGCTGCCACATGCTGTAATTGAGAGTGATTTGGGGTTTGGTTTGCAGGCCATTTCGTGTGAGTTCCCAAAGTGATGTGGCTGAACTCAAAGTACGTGTCATTTACAAGAGAAGCTGGGATCTGCACTACATCCGCCGGGGTGCCGCGGTTTCTGCTGGAGCCCGGTGTTCCCCACTTGTGGGTGGGAAGTGAGTCTCAGAAAGGCCCTGCCGAAAATCTCCCTAACTGGAGAGGAGCGTGAGCGGTCCTCCTGGGGCAGAGCAGCTGGAATTCTTTGTGAATCCCCTGGGGCTGCGGTCTCCCTGCCTGGTGTTCCGAATGGGTGCACTTTACTCCCCGTGTGTCATGTGTTACTTTTTTCTTTAATGTCAAGCTGATGCTTTGGGAAGTTCTCCCCTGTCTGTGGCTTTGGGCCCCTCTCCTGCCCCCGCCTTGTGCTCCCCCACAGTAGTGCGGGCTGCCTCTGTGATGTGTGAGTGACCACATCCCACCTGGAAAAGGAGGGCGAAGGCAACCCAGAGACATGGAGTCACCGTGTGGAGGTTGCTGAGGATCCGGGAATGCTGATAAGACCTGGGCTGAGAATGAGCCGCAGTGTTGTAGAAGAGACACTGGATTTATTGTGGATCTGCCCAGGTTAGGATGGGACTCGCAGATACAGGGCAGGCAGATTCTACCGCAGCTGGAGCTGTGGGCACCAGCTTCCCGACTTGCCCACCCCTGACAACAGTCATGTAGCCTCCTTGCCACCCACAGGGGAGACCCGGATGGGATTCCTGGTTTGCAGCCTTTAGGAGCTGTGAGAGCTGATGGCTGGAGGGGAGACTAGAACTCCTGGCTGCCGACTTCAGGGGCAGAGAGGGGCCTGAGCTTCTCTCGTCATTGCGGGCCTGTGTCCTGTCTGCGCCGTGCTCTCTTGCTGCTTGCTTGAAAAACACGTCAAGAGCCAGGCTGAAGCCTGCTTTGTGTTACCAAACACACATTCCTCTGTTTCCTACAGCCGAGGTGCGGTTCGTGATGAAGTTGTTTTATTTTTCTCAGCATAACCTTTTCCACGGGGCTTTCTATACCTCCTTCCTCTGGGAATTCAGTATATTGAGTGCCACTTTCTTGGCTTAAGTCCCAAATTACAATGTGGAAGCCTACTTGTTTAATCGTGGTTAATGTATGTGTATCTGTGTGTGTGCATACCCACACATACTGAGTTAAGCCAAATTCTAAAATTATCCTCAAAATACGGATGTCAGTGAGTTGGGAGGGGTTTGCTGGGTGAGCAGTTCTCAGCTAACCCTCTGGTTACCTGCCTGCAGAGAGTGTGCAGGTGGGTGAAGGGCGCTGGTGTCTTTTAGGGGTTGAGGATGCAGGGCGTTTTCCCCCAAGAGCCATTCTGCTCCCCCCCTCCCGTCTCTTTTCCAGGGAGGGGACGTTCGTGCAGTTCCCAGGGGACTTCCTGGGCTCAACAGTTGGTAATGCCACTAAAGATAACCCTTGATGTAACCCCCTAGACTGACCACAAAGTATCGGGGGCGGCACATAGCGTCAGAAGACCTTGGAGTATTGATAACTTCCTGCATGTGGGCCAGAGCAGGGAGTGGAGGGGAGGTGTAGACCCAGAGGGTGGCAGAGAGATGGGGCTGAAGGGGGTCCAGCATTAGTCGCTCTCCTGGTGATTCTGCCGCTGATGGGACTTCTTTGGCTCTTGGCTTCCCTTGCTGTTACAATCCTTCTTCTCTCTCTGCTGCTGTGGCAAGAACATTTCCTGTGATCCCTCCGGGCTGACAACAATGGCTAGAGGAAAATGGGTAGGGCTGATGGTTCTAGCTCTGGTGTGGGTAGCTGGGGACTTTGTGGGTACCCGTCAGCCCCTTTGCATCAGCCCCCCTGCCCCCTTTGAGATGCAGAGTTTCTTTTTTTTTTTAATATTTATTTTATTTTCATTTGAAAGAGTTACAGAGAGAGAGAGAGAGGTCTTCCATCCACTGATTCACTCCCCAAGTGACCACAACAGTCAGAGTTGAGCTGATCTGAAGCCAGGAGCCAGGAGCTTTTTCCAGGTCTCCCATGTGGGTGCAGGGACCCAAGGACTTGGGCCATCTTCTACTGCTTTCCCAGGCCATAGCTGAGAGCTGGATCGGAAGTGGAGCAGCTGGGACTCAAATTGGCACCCATATGTGATGCCAGCACTGCAGGCCAGGCTTTAACCCTCTGCACCTCAGCACCGGCCCCCAGAGTTTCTTTAAAAGTTAAATTGGATGCAATAATTAGGGTTGGTTTCCTCTTTAAATCTGAGGGCCATGCAGTTCTGCACGGGGCTTTACACCCTGGCCTGGCCCTAACGTGAAATGCCCGTGTTTGGCTTTCACTCTCTCGCCTTGCGCCTTCTGCTGTGTATGGGATGTTAGGTTTGGCAACATCTTGGCATCTGCCCAAGGTCATACTCATTTCCTCTAGATGAAATGATTCACGCCATGGCCATTGGGAGCACAGCGTTAGGGAAACCAGGACGCAAACATGGACCCATCGGAAAGAATGTGGACTTGGGTGTGGCTGGTGTGGTCCTGTGACCTTTGTCCTGGTCCTCGGGCCCCAGGTTGTGTTGGGCTTATGGTTCCTGAGTATATGCTGGGCTGGAGGAGCAGACAGGCTCAGACCTGCCCGAAGCAGCGCTGGCCAGAAACCTCTTGCTGCTCTCTCTGTTTGTCTATTTGAGTTCTCTCAGCCTCTTGGTTCAGGGGAGTTTTATTCGTGGGGGAGGGAAGATTGCTGGATGCTTCCTGAGATCATAAAGGGCTCCTTGCAGGGAGAATGGCTGAGTGGGGCCGACATCTTTCCCTGCTGGCTTCTGGGCTGCACAGCGCCCATGACATGGACTGACTTGTTCATAGTCAGGCTTGCAGGTAAGGAAGTAAGGAAACTGCAAAAGTGACTCAGTTTTTAAAACACTTAGACTTTAGGAATGAGTGCGTGTAACACTGTGGATAAATTCCTGCATTCCTCCATAAGGCTGGTGCTTCCCTATTGTAGTTATGAAAGGTACCTTAAGGGAGGGAGTCGTGGTGCAGGGGGTAAACTGCTGCTTTTCCCGCCCACATCCAATATTGCAGCACCAGTTTGAATCCTGGCTACTCCTCTTCCAATCCAGCTCTCTGCCTCTGTGCCCTAGGAGGCAGCAGATGAAGGTCAAGTACTTGGGTCCCTGCCACCCATAAGCAAGACTCTGATAGAGTTCTACGTTCCTGGCTTTTGCCTGGCCCTGCCCTGGCTTTTGAAGGTTTTTGGGGAATGAACCAGCAAGTGGATAATCTCTCTCTCTCTCTCTCTGTGTGTCTCTCTCTCTCTCTCTCTGTGTCTCTCTACTTTCAAATTAATAAAATCTTTATAAGAAAGATTTTCAGAACGTACAGTTGGTGACCATGTCACTCATATTTAGTTGGCAAACGAGAAGTGTTCAAAAATGTTTATTGGATAAAGGTTTGAAGGGTTAGTGAAGATAAACAAGTGAACAAACATTTGAGCATTTTTGAAGCATTGATTTGCTTTGAAAAATTATAATTGAGGCATTCCTATGTAATTATTGAAGCAGACTGTATCCTACCTGTTTCCTTATTAGGAGAAAAATGGGTCCTGAGTAGTATTAAAAGTTCCATCATATTTAGTGTCATTTTGCTCCCTCAGTCTTAGCAAGATTGTGCTAATGTTTCCATCAGAGCGGGATAAAGTGAAGCTGCTGTACACAGCGCTGGAGGACCAGCTGAGGACCTGCTCAGAGAGGGCGAGTCCCCGGCTCTGCTGGCTTGCTTACTGCAGACTGCGGGTGTGGCTGATGACTACGGGAATTTCTGCAGCGCCCACCTTTACAGTCCCCAGGGAAAGCAGTGCTGTGCTTAAGGATGAGCGCAGTGGGGCCAGAGGCCTGGGGTCATGTTCCTGCTCCTCCGTGGTCCACCTGTGGGGCCGGTGCAGCGGCTCCCACCCAGGATTCTCCCTGCTGGAGTGGAGTAAATAACCCTGCCCCGCCTCAGGCTGCGGCGGGGAGGAAGAGAGCAGAATCCTTCCACGAGCTAAACAACATGTGCTTGGCTCGTAGTTACTGCTATCAGTCCACAAAAATATCTGCTTTTCGCTTGAGTTCTTGTTAACACAACCCTGCCTGCTTCGGATGCCGGCCTTTGCCTGCTCTGTGTCTGGGTTCGGTGGTTGTCTCGTGTGGGTTGGGGTTCCCCGGCGTGTGTCAGTTACCTTCTCACCTTCATTTGCTGCCCTTCCGCAGGCTGCACCCTGCTGTTTTATGAGACCTACGGGAAGAACTCGGCCGATCAGACCAGCGCCCCGCGGTGCGCGCTGCTTGCGGAAGACAGCATAGTGCAGTCTGTGCCGGAGCACCCCAAGAAGGAGAACGTGTTCTGCCTCAGCAACGCCTTCGGGGACGTGTACCTTTTCCAGGTATGGTCCCGGCACCTTGTCCGTGGAGGGCTGGGCTGCTGGCTGTGTACTGTCGGGACGAGAAGGAGCAGAGTTCAAAGGAAGCTTAGAAATGACAAAGAGTAAGCAGCTGGGCTTTGGATTTGGGCTTAAGCCAGAGGCCTTGGCCTTGTCCATCTGCCAAGTGCAGTGGGGTCGTCACAGACCCGGTGATGCATACAGCAGGCATCTCCCAGAGGCCCACAGAGTGCCAAACCGTGGCCCCTCAGCTGCTCATCGGAAGACAAAGAGAAAACATTTACATCCTGTGCTGGGGTGGACAGGCGAGTGCAGTGTCCGAGAGGCTGCGGGGTGGGAGCTTTTGCAGTGAAGCCTGGACGGTCTGGGCAGGAGGGGCTGAGGCTCCTCCTGAGGACCGCATGGAAGACAGGAAGAGGCTTTTCAGGAAGACCCCGATACACGTGCTGCGACGTCTCCATCCCCAGTGAGCTGCTCTTGGGGTGTTAAAATGCAGGGTATCTGCTGCTAGGAATTTTAAGCAACTTTGTAGCAAATGGAAAGTGCCAGCACCTGGCGGTGCTGAGTGATGAGTACTGGTGTCACAGTGGCTTTGAATTCTGGCGCTGTTGCTGAATACAGGCATGATGGCGCACAGAACTGAATTTCTCCATGCTTCCACCCTTCAGTGGGATCTGACGGTTTACAGGATTGCTGCAAGGGTAAATAATATAATACATCCATGCTAAATGCTAAAGAATTCTATTTCAAATGAACTCAAAGGAGGTGGAAGTAAAGCGAGCTTCTTAGATGACCCCTAATCCAGGCCCAGTACCTCGCCGGTAACCTTGATAGTTGGCTGCATCTGGCTGAAAGGGTCATGGACAACCTCATGTGTCCTGGGTTTAGATCTCTGATCAAGTGGTCCCGAATGTCCTCAGCCCTGCAGAACAGATGTTCTCCAGGCTGACTTTGTGAGTCTAGAATTCTCTGCCATGCTGTCTGCAACAGGATTTCCCAGGACCAGCTCCAGGTAAACGTTCAGCCTCCTGCTGTCCCAGACAGACTCCACGTCCAGGAGTTAGATGCTGAGGTCTGATTTTCCTTCTTTCTCTCGCACTCTCTTTTTAAAAGATTTATTTATTTATTATTTGAAAGGCAGAGTTACAGAGAGGCAGGGAGAGACAGAGACGTCTTCCATCAGTTGGTTCACTTCCCAAATGGCTGCAATGGCTGGAACTGGACCAGGTCGAAACTAGGAGCCAGAAGCTTCATCTGGGTCTCCCATGTGGATGGGACCAGGGCCACCTGCTGCTGCTCTCCCAGGTGCATTAGCAGGGAGCTGGATCAGAAGTGGAGCAGCCAGGACTTGAACTGACGACCATTTGGAATGCTGGCATCCTAGACCGCAGCTTATCCCGCTACGCTACAGCACCTGCCCTGGTTTTCCTTCTCTTAATAGACAGGCTAAGAATGTGCATGATATTCAAAGAGAATAATGAATTGGTGTTAATCTGGGTTGTAGGGAAGAAAAACATCTTAGATCAGATCTGTGTGAACTTCTGAGGGGCAAGTATGAAATGAACAATTTTTTTTAAAGATTTATTATTTATTTATTTGAAAGGCAGAGTTACAGAGACAGGAGGAGAGACACAGAGAGAGATTTCTTCTGTTTGGCTCACTTCCCAAATGGCCACAACAGCCTGGGCTGGGCTGAGCCAAAGGCAGGAACCAGTAACCCCATCCAGGTCTCCCATGTGGGTGATGGTTACCCATACGTGGCACATCATCTTGATGCCTCCCAGGTGCAGTAGCTGGAAGCTAGATCTCAAGCAGGGGTGGGACTTGGTTCCAGGCACTCTGATATGGGATGTGGGCTCCCAAGTGGTGGCTTATGCCACCATGCTACAGCACCAGCCCTAAAACATTTTTCTTTCATGAAAATATTGTATGATCATCTGTGCCTGTCCATACTGAAGACAGAGAAAGAAAAACCATCCCATGTACTCAGTATTCAGACAGTTACTTTAATGGTACTGTACACTCCTCTAATATTCTTTTATTGGTATTTTTCATAATTGAGATCATTAGTGTAGATGTAATTTACAACCAGCTTTCAAGTGTACTCCCAATATTTTCTCATTCTGTTAAACGTCTGCAGATGAGCAGCTGGATTCAGCCCAGTTTTCTTGTCACTGCCCTTGTTCTTGGCTGCTCTCTTCCTTCCACTTTTCCTCCCTGTTATCTTCAGGGCCCCATGACTCCTCATGCTTTTGCCTGGTGTTTGCTGAGAGCCCTGAGTCTGTGTGGAGTGGTTTCAGGGTTTTGAGATTCAGCTGTTTCTGGAAGCTCAGGTGCTTCCTGGGTTTTACATGTCAAAGCCCAGCCTGCTGCTTTAGAGCGCACGTTTGAGGTAAAAGCAATTTCAAATACTTCTTCTCCCTGCTCTGTGTTTAGGCCACCAGCCAGACAGATCTGGAGAACTGGGTCACTGCCATCCATTCTGCCTGTGCATCCCTCTTTGCAAAGAAGCACGGGAAAGAAGACACAGTGCGACTCCTCAAGAGCCAGACCAAAAGCCTGCTGCAGAAGATCGACATGGACAGCAAGATGCGGAAGATGGCCGAGCTGCAGCTGTCCGTGGTGAGAGACCCGAAGAACAGGAAGGCCATTGAGAATCAGGTACTGTTTGTTTACCCTGCATTTTCTTTTGGTTAAAAAAGATCTATGTATTATTTATTTTGAAAGATTTACAAAGAGAGGGGGCAACACAGAGAGAGAGAGGGAGAGAGAGACTCTTCCATCTGCTGGTTCACTCCCCAGGTGGCTGCAGCAGCCAGCACTGGGCCAGGCTGAAGCCAGGAGCTTTATCCAGGTCTCCCACGTGGGTGGCAGGGGACCAAGTACGTGGGCCATCTTCTGCTCCTTTTCCCAGGCCATCAACAGGGAGTTGGATTGGAAATGGGGCAGCTGGGACAAGGACCGGCGTCCATATGGGATGCCAGCATCTTTACCTGCTATGCCCCAGTGCCAGCCCTTGTTTCTATCGCTGCTCATGTCGCTCTCACAGCAATGCAATGCAGACTTACATTGTGTGAGGCTTCCACACACGTTGGGGAATAGTTCCTGTGTTTGTCGTTTCGAGTCCTCCCGGCTGTGCCTTTGTGGCAGGAGATCCGCTGTGCTTCTGTGCTGGGTACTTAATCAGGAACAGATTTCGTTGTGGCTCACAGTTTGGAGGGCTGAGGGACCAGAGGGCATGTTGTTGACTCTGGTCAGGGCACCCTGGCTACACCACATAATGTGGGTGGAGGATGTGTGAGGGCGATCACAGATGTTGGGCAGTGACAGTGATTCAGGGGACACGCTTGCTCCTTTATAACGAGTCACTCTCACCTAAGCAGCTCCGATTAGGCCCCACCTCTTAAAGGTCTCACCATCTTTTTTTGTTTTTTTTTAAGATTATTTATTTACTTGAAAGAGTTACACAGAGAGAAATTGGGAGGCAGAGAGAGAGAGAGAGAGAGAGAGGAGAGAGGTCTTCCATCTGCTGGTTCACTCCCCAAGTGGCTGCAATAGCCAGAGCTGTGCCAATGCGGAGCCAGGAGCTTCTTCCAGGTCTCCCATGTTCACCACATTTTAATATTGTCATCCTGAGGTCCAAGCTTCCAATTCATCATCCTTGGGGACATACTCTAATCCTGCCCAAGCCACAGCACTGATTCAAGCATGTCTTGCTCCTTGCTGAGCAAAAGCCATGTCATAAAACTACGTGGAAGATTAAGTGAACAGAAGTCTAGTGCGAAATGTGACTTTGGAAAGAATTGTTTGGTATACCAGCTATTCCAGTGTCCATGGTTTCCAAAAACCCAATCATGGACAACAAATAAGCTGATAAGAAAAATGCTTTGTGGGGTCTAGCTTCTCGCTCGTGTAATAGTTAAGTGGGTAGCTCCCATTCTGTCTGCATTTTACAGAAAGGGATGCAGACTTTTACTTTTCATGGTCCTTTGCCCAAACAACCTGAACAGCTGGGCGAGCGTTAGTGGGAGCGCTAGCATCCTTCTGTAGGTCAGGACCCCTGGCATGAGAGCTGCACTGAGGGGTTTATTGGGCGTGCTCTCGGGAACATTGGGCGTGCTCTCAGGAACAACACCAGCAAGGAAGTGAAGAGCAGGACCGGGGAGGGCCACGTGGAGCTGTGAGGCAGGTGATCTCACAGGAAGCCCTGCAGCTGTTGGTGTCTAGGCGAGGGGGCCAGGCCTCGTGCCCTCCCTTCTGTGGCTCCCTGCAGCTTGGTCTTGAAAGGAGGGTGCACTACAGTGTCCACGACAGTTCCCTCCAGAAGTGCTTGTCCAGTGGTTTGGGAAACTGAGTGAAGAAGTGGGTGGAAATGGGGTATTGGGCTTTTTTTTTTTTTTTATTCTGGCACATTATTACAGAGAGATAAGATTTTTAAAAAATCCTAGCAACATTTTGAAAAGAAGTTTTACCTACAATTTTTAAAAATTATTTATTTATTTGGAAGTCAGAGTTGCAGATAGAGAGAGAGAGCGGTCTTCTAACCACTGGTTCACCCCCAGTTGTCCACGATGGCCAGAGCTGTGCCGATCTGAAGCCAGGAGCTTTCTCTGGGTCTCCCATGTGGGTGCAGGGGCCCAAAGACTTGGGCCATCTTCTACTGCTTTCCCAGGCCATAGCAGAGAGCTGGATCAGAAGTGGAGCAGCGGGGTCTCAAACCAGCACCCATATGGGATGCTGGTGCTGCAAGTGGCAGCTTTATCTGCTACACCACAGCGCTGGCCCCTACCTACAGTTTTTTATTTAAATCACATGATATGAGTCACCCATTATGTCTGAATGTTTAGAATTGTTTTTCATCATATACATTTGAAAAACTTAGCATGGCTAGAAAGAAACTTTTGGCTGTAAATAGGAGAGTGAGCAAAGGTGTGCATTCAAATGCTGTATTTGTGATAAAGCAGGCTTTGGAATGCATCATTGATTATAGTGAGATATGCAAATCATCCCTGTCTCCGCCCCCCACCTGCCCCTCATCAGGGACTTCTGACTGACGTACAGTGCAGGAGGATCTTCTGGCCATACCCCTGCTACCTGTTTGCTTCACCTGTTCTCACGTCCTTCTTGTCTTCCCCCTTTCTGCTTAGTTTCCCATCTGCAGGTATTGCCATACCTAACAGATGCATCAGGCTTTAAGAAGCAAATAATGATAGAATGTAAATGAATACTTTAGTTAGAGGGCAAGGCTTATGAATGTGACCCTGGAGAATCTAGCATGATCTACATTAGGTGACAACTGTTGTCTTCATCGTGTGCTATGAGAGATCGGAAGAGTGAGGTTGCATGTGATCTGGGGAAATGGAGATTTCTTAGAAAAATAGCCTTACATGTGGGGAGAGGCATGCAGGCATGCAGGGTTTCTGGGCCAGGAGGAGGGACAGTTTGGAGCAGGAGTGGTGACTCGGGGCTCCTGAGGATACTGGCATAGTGGGGTTAGGCGGAGAAGTGATTAGTAGTCGGCAGTTAGGGTGGACAAGTACTTGTCTGATTTTTTTCAGGGTCTTTGTCTCGGTGTTAACACAGTACCATAAACTGGTGACCCATAAACAATGGAAATGGATTTCTCACAGTTCAGGGCTGGGAAGTGCAAGGTTAAGGTGCTGGCACATGCTGAGTCTGGAGCAGGCCCATTCTGCTTCATAGACAACACTCTCCCTGTGTCCCCATGTAGTCAGGGCGTGGGGGTCTCTGTGCACCCCTTTTATGCTACCATGAGATTCCACCACCATGACCCTGAAGGCCCACCTCCTCACAGCATCGTCTTGTGGTTTCAGGAGTCAGTAAGTTTAGGGGAGACACACACAGGCGATAGCAGCCTCAAATTGAAGGCTTTTGTCCTCTTCGTTCAAGGGTAGGGGGACATAATTGACTCTTTTTTAATATTTTATTATTTTTATTTTAAAGGAAGAGTAGAGGGGAGGGAGGAAGGGAGAGAGAGAGAGAGAAAGAGAGATCGATCGATCCATTGATCTTCCATTCTCCGGTTCATTCCCAAATGACCTCAACAGCTGAGGCTGGGCCAGACTGAAGCCAGGAGCCAGGAGCTTTTTCTGAGTCTCCCTTGTGGGTGCAGGGGCCCAAGCACTTGGGCCATCTTCCACTGCCTTCCCAGGCCATAGCAGGGAACTGGATAAGAAGTGGAGCAGCTGGGGCTTGAACTGGCCCCACATGGGATGCTGTGGTTGCAGGCTGCGACTTAACCTATCATACCACAGCACCAGCCCCCAGAAAATAGCCTTTTATGATTAGCAAAAGCACAATGAACCAGGCAAGGGCTTGAAGGACAGATTGAAGTGAGAAAGGCATCATCGACCACACAGCCCTGCTCTGCGTGTACAGATACAAGGGCCTGGTCCCAAGTGACTAACAAGGACGTGACCATTTAGATGCAAAATAGATACCAGAGAGTGTAATTTTCTAGAAGTCCATGTAGAATTTTAAAGATAGTGGCACCCCTGGGTGGATCTGTCCCTTTAACTGGATATGCTGTTTACCGTGGGTGTACCTGCTAGCAAGTCCAAACTCCAAACCGTTCAAGCAGGAAGTGAGAAGGAAGGTGCCAAGAAGAATGCAGGGCCTGGAAAGGCACTTGGGGTTAACATGAACACACCTGCTGCCCCCAGAGCCCAGCCGCTGCTCTCTCTGCCTCTGCCGGCTCTGCTGGCAGAAGCCTCACGCTGTTCACGGCTGGGAAGAGCGTGCTCCTGAGGCAGCTTTCGTCTGTGTGGGGTGGAGGGTGTGGCGCCCTGTCCCAGTGATGGGCCTGGACATCAAAAAACCGGAAGGAGTGATGCCCAGTGTTTTCTTTGTACCACGTCGCAGGTACGCAGTTTCCAGTGTCCACCAGCCACAGTGGCCTGTTGTCAGAAACGTAACTTGTGGACTACGGAGCCTTTAAGTCTCCAGGGAACCTTGATAAAAATCTCCTAGTGGGGGCCACAGCTGCGGTGTAGTGGGCTAAGCCTCCGCCTGCAGTGCTGGCATCCCATATGGGAGCCTGTTCCAGTCCCGGCTGCCCCTCTTGCTATCCAGCTCTACTGATGTATGGGAAAGCAGTAGGAGATGGCCCAAGTGCTTGGGCCCCTGCACCCACATGGGAGACCTGGAAGAAGCTCTGGCTCCTGGCCAGGATCTGCCCAGCTCTAGCTGTTGGGGAGCGAACCAGCAGATGCAAGACCGTTCTCTGTGTCTCCCTCTCTCTGTAATGCTGTCTCAAATAAAGAAATCAAATCTTGTCTTAAAACTCATGCTGACAGCACTGGAAGAGTACGTCTTTAGTTCTGCCGATCTGATAACTGGGGAGCCGTATTACAGTCCTGCAGAAGGGAGGCCCGGCTTGCAGTCAGATGTTTAGGTCTACGGAGAGAAAGGGTGATTCGGCAACACCGAGAGGGCCCAGCTTGTGTGTGTGTGCGCGCGCGCGTGCATGTCCTTTATTGTATGGGGGGGTTTCTCTATGATCGTACAAAGTCCAAGCAAAGTGATTTTCTTCCCTTGACTCTGCTTTGTAAATGCTGGACTGATGATGTCACAGCTGGTGCTGTACTCTGAGTGGCGGGGGTAGGGAGAAGTTTACCTCTGCACAGATCCAAGGTCTTGTCAAGAAGGAGGGTGGCCGCCACTTGGGGCCCTATATCCATTCTTTGGCAGAACCATGTTAGTTATTTTAAGCACATCATCTGAACACTGCTAATTTTCACATGCGTTCTCCCCTCTGCCATCACCTGGTCCTAAGCCCTTCCTGCTTCTTCCTAACTGACCGTTTCCTCCACTCCTCCTCTCCCCACCCCCCACCCCTTCTCATAGTACAATTTGGGTTGATCTCCAGGAGAACCACCTGAAGACCTTCTCCTTGCCACGTTGGTTGGCAGTCGCTGTGGGTCACACAACAGTCCTTGCTGTATTGGTGGTCGCTGTGGGTCCTCGCTATGTTGGCAGTCGCCGTGGGTCTCACCATGTCCTCACCATATTGGCGGTCACCATGGGTCTCGCCACGTCCTTGCCGTGTTGGCGGTCACCGTGGGTCACGCCAAGGCCCTCGCCACGTTGATGGTGGCCGTGGGTCACGCTACATTCATGTCTTCCCACAGGGCCTTGCTCTGGTGTGGCGATTTGCTGTGCCTGCTGCCCTTCACTGGGGATAAGCACTGGCTTAGCCTTGCTCTTAGGAGATGGTCCTTACTGGGCATCGTCATGGGATGCTCCACAGGGCAAGACCAGTTGGAGTACGGTCTTGTCGTTATCACACGCACGGGAGCAGTTTTCTCTACAACACCCTTTCCAAACTCCTGTCAAAGGGCATTGCTTTATCCACGTAGCATTTACGAATCTCAGCCCCACTATATACTTTTTCCTATGTAGCCCTTTCCCAAGAGAGCCCGAAAACCGAATCATAGCAGACTCTCCCAGTACTAGAGAGCGTACAGCGTAGCTGATGTCATGCACGATCGAATCTCTGGCGCAGGTTTTCTTTGAAGTAGCTGGGTGGAGGAGGTCATCATCAGTGCCTTTTCCAAATAAAAAGACCATTGCAGTCATGACCGCTGAGCTTCCCACTGTTCCAGGATCACGTGCTTCCTTTAAAATGAACCAGCCCTGGGTCTTGTCCTCGGGCCTCTGTGTATTCATGGGGCAGGATGATGCAATTTTCTTTCGAGCATGTCCAACGCAGCCCAGACCACGCCGCCAGTCTGCATGCAGAATTGCCTTTGAAGTTCCCCGGGGAGGAAGAGTGGGAAATTAAGTCCAGTTAGTACTTTATTTTCCTTTCCGTTTATTATTTTAACCTCCCAGATGGCTTCCCTCACCCTGCCTTGTTGTGGGCCACTCTGCTGGGGGCCAGGCCGCTGGCTTCACCCAGCTCATGCGTCTGGGGAGACGCTAGGGTGGGCGAGGGGGCTATTCTCAGCTGCTGGGGTGGAGGGGTGCTGGGTTCTGTTTTTTCCATGTTCACTGAATCAAGTTTTCGAATGACCAAGGAGGATGGATTGAGTTTAGACACCGGGGAGCTCTGGGCAAAGGGAACAAAGCTCTGGGGAAATACAGTGCGTGTGTGTGTGTGTGTGTGTGTGTGTGTGTGTTGGGGGAGGCAATCTGGGGAGCACACTGTTGGTGAGAGGGCTCGTGGGAGACCCAGCGAGGTGCTGGAGTGCAAAGACACGGACCGTGTTCAGCAGGCTGCAGGGAGGTGGCTTCAGTGTTTCGGGCTGGCGAGCAATGGGTGAGTGTTCATGGAGAGCACACCTTGGCGGGCAAGGGTGCACACACACATCTCTGCCCTCGGGTGCTCTCTCTCTCGCACTGCTGGGCCTTCGATTTGGGCCGAAGACTATGCATTCAGAGAAAGGGTGTTCCAGAGAGCTATGGAAGATAGACATGGGAAGTTCAGTCTCATTTGCTGTCAGCCAAGACTTGCCTCTGTGGTTCCACTCCTTAGGTAGGGAAGACTCCACCTGCTGCCTGGGCCTGCCCCTCCCCCGCTCCATCTGTAATGAGGCGTTAGGAGCTGCTTCCTCTAAGGGGTCACCCTTGACCCTCCTTCCACTCAGTCCAACAGCGATTCCTCACTACTTCCGTGTTTCTCACTGTCCCTCTGCATCCCTGCTCCCGTCACATTGTCAAGTTCTCTCCTTCTGCAAAATAGAAGCTCCTCAGAAGCTGGGATTTTTTGAGCTGGTGAACACACATGTCCCTGTCTCTCCCGTGAGTCCTAGGAGATGGTCCTCTACCCTGCAGGCTGCTGAGGTATCTGCCCAGGGCTCTCAGCATCTGTCGCTCAGGCCTTCCCTCCCCACCCTCCGGCTAACATATGTCCTCTCTGTGTGCTTCCATCCCCACGGTCCCCCTCGTTCATTTCTCAGGCTTTGATCATACATGGTTTCAGGGTAAGTCCATGAGGTCTGGGTGGATGGGTGGGTGGGTTTGTGACTGGATGGATAGAACAGGTGCACCCCGTTCATGGAGTAGTGAACAGACCCTTGGGTGAAATGAGTTTTCCATTATCCTCAGCTGGTAAGTGGCAGAGCTGGGGCTTGAACATAGATCCCTCCAACTCACAGGCTTGGATCTCTCCGGAAGACACTGGTGAGACACATGGTCGTTTGCTTGACAATCTTTAGGTCACTTTTTAAAAAATTTATTTGACAGGTAGAGTTACAGACAGTGAGAGAGACAGAGAGAAAGGTCTTCCTTCTGTTGGTTCACTCCCCAAATAGCCGCTATGGATGGCGCCGTGCCGATCCAGAGCCAGGAGCCAGGTGCTTCCTCCTGGTCTCCCATGCGGATACAAGGGCCCAAACACTTAGGCCATTCTCCACTGCACTCCCGGGCCACAGCAGAGAGCTGGACAGGAAGAGGAGCAACTGGGACTAGAACCCGGCACCCATATGGGATGCCAGCGCCTCAGGTGGACGATTAACCTAGTGAGCCACGGCACCGGCCCCAGGTCACTCATTTTTATAACTTGAGTTTTCCAGCTCCATTCACTGGGGACTGTATTTGTAACAAAATGGAGTACATTTTAAGGTATGTAAATTATCACAAAGGCAAACAAAAGTGGTTCTCTAAACTTAGCTGCTTGTTCTACCCACTAGTCAGGTTTGGTGTAATCTGTGTCACTAGTTGGATTCTTCTATGAAGACAGAGGTTTTAGTATTTAGAGAATAGAATGGGAATTTTTCAGCATATTCCACAAAAAAGAAAAAAAGCCTAATTATCTATTTTTTAAAAAAAGATTATTTATTAAAAAATCAGGTATACAGAGAAGGAGAGGCAGAGAGAGAGAGGGAGGGAGAGGTCTTCCATCCGCTGGTTCACTTCCCAGATGGCCACAATGGCTGGAGCTGTGCCTATTTGAAGCCAGGAACTAGGAGCTTCTTCCAGGTCTCCTGTGAGGATGGGGCCCAAGGACTTGGGCCATCTTCTGATGCTTTCCCAGGCCACAGCAGAGAGCTGGATTGGGGGAGTAGCCAGGACTCAAATCGGTGCCCACATGGGCTGCTGGCACTGCAGCTCTGCCACAGCGCAGGTCCCCCTAATTATCTTTTAAGACCATTTGAAATACTGTGATTAAATGACTAAACTGTCAAAAATATTTTTCCCAGCAGTATTGGGTGTGGCAGGAATGTGCCTGTCATCTTTCTGTGTGTCACTTACTCATTTTGTTATTTTCAGCATTGGGCTTCACCGCCTCCTCCCTGCTACTTTCTACAGGAGATCATAACCTTTCTGAGCCCCTTTAGTGACTGTGGCCACATTAGCTATAAGGAAGAATTTCTGTCAGTGATGGGAAGTTTCCCCTGTCATTTGTTGCTAAAAGTTTTTTTCTTTTACAGTGAAATGAAAGAATGAAAATCTCGGTCGAGTGAGTTTTTTTTTTAATTCATGTTATTTTTTATGTCATTTGCCTGGATGTTAAATGAAAGCTCAATTTATGTACATCATGTCCTGATGTTTATCCTTAAAAATAAAAATAAAAATCTAAGGACAGTAGTCAGTATTTTAGGAATTTAGAGAAAACGGGGAAAAGTCTCAGTTTAAGTGAATTGACTTGGAGGTATTTTGGTTTTTGATGATGTTAGAAAAAAATGGGAATTATCTGGTAATTGTGCCATTGTATAATGTTACTATTTCAGTGATTACTTTATTATTGTTGGAGTTTACTCTCCCTCTAGACTTATAAAACACATATCTGTCTCCTACCTTATCTTACCTTCTGAGGGCTTGTTGTAAAATATGTTTTTTCTTTGTAAGTAACATTATTATAAATTTGGGCTGAGTTTGAATGCCGGGGCTGGGAGGCAATTGAAATGCAGAATGTTCAACATGAAGAGGGCACCCTCGAGTTGAATTCCTGTAGAATACGTTTGTGGGGGGAACGAAGTTCACAGGTGAAAACGTAATGACGGTTACTGAGACAGGTGTCTGGACCATGCACACACCCATGGTGGGGGCCGGAAGGCCTCGGCTACACTGCAGATCCTTGATGGCATCCTACCCTCTGCAGTTGCTCACGTTGGTGTCAGTTTGGGTCTTTGCATGTCTGGAAGGGCCAGCTTGTTACGTGACTTGGTCATGCCATTTTCCTTCCGGGCCTCAGATTCCATCGGTGAGAAACAAGGGGGACACAGCTCCTTTGCAAGTTCCTTGCGTATGTTGGCAGGCTGCTTGTATGTGATTGGATCTGTTTGGAGCTTGTGCACCCAGCCCTTTGCTCCTGCCTTGCCTCTGGGAAACCCAGGCATCTGAATCCACATATTCACTATACGTTTTAATGCACAATCTTCCAAGTCCATCTCTACAACTTTGATTTTTTTTTTTTTTAAATCTTTATTTGAAAGGCAGAATTAGAGAGAGGGAGACATGAGACAGAGATCTTCCATCCTCTCGTTCACTCCCCAAATAGCCGCAATAGCCAGGACTGAGCCAGGCTAAAGCCAGGAGCCAGGAACCCTGTCTGGGTCTTCCACATGCGTGGCAGGGGCCCAAGCACTTTAGCCACCGTCTGCTGCTTTCCCAGCTACATTAGCTGGGAACTGGATCAGCAGCAGAGCAGCTGGGTCTCAAACCAGAGCTTGTATCAGGTGCCTGCTTCGTGGGTGGTGGCTTCACTTGGCTGTGGCTCAGTGCTGGCCGCCTTCTGTACAACTTTGAAAAGGACAATCAAGCACTTCATTATACCTTATCCAACCACAACCTCGTAAGCTCACCGGATTCTCACTGTTAAAGAACAATGATCTTCAAAGCAAGGCAGATGTTATCGCTAAACATGCATCGGAAGTGTGCTGATGACGGCTTCCTTTGGAGGCTGTGAGTAGTCAGGGATCTGCAGAGAAGCGGTGTGTACACATGGGTGGACAGATAGACTTCTTATAGGAAATAGACAATTGTGAAGGTGGTGACGCCCTAGCATCTGCAAGATCAGTCAGCAAGCTGGCACCCAGGAGTGCCAAGGGTGTGTGCCTGGCAGAAGGCTATGAGCCCAAGACTAATGGCCGCAATGGCTGGAGCTGCAGGAGCTAGGAACTTCCTCCAGGTCTCCCACGTGAGTGCAAGGGCCCAAGGACTTGGGTCATCTTCTACTGCTTTCCCAGGCCATAGCAGAGAGTTAGACCAGAGGAGGATTTGCCGGGACTGGAACCAGCACCCATATGGGATTCCAGTGCCTCAGGCCAGGGCTTTAACCCACTGTGCCCCTCTGATTAAAATTTTGATTCCCTGTGTATCATTTGTGATAGAACTGTCTTAACCTATTGGTGGTGATTTGGTATAGTCACATAAATACATTAAATTATGCTTTTGAGAGTACGTTGTAAACTGAGGAATTCAGTGTCAGTGTAAGATCATGCATGTCATCTCATCTACGATGGCTCACGTTGACCTGGGTTTTCTCCTCTCCCCTCCTCCCTCTCCTTCCCTTCTCTCCCCTCCCCTCCCCTGGACACCGCGGTCACTTCAGTGTGCTCTCTGACTTCCTTGTTCTACTGACAGTGATGAATCAGCACATGATTCCTGTGGCTCTGATCGCCATCCTGTTTCTTTCCTGCAGAAGTGTTGTACGGTGACCTAGATGAGAAATGCTAACAGAGGCAACACAGGACTTGGAGAGAGACTGGGAAACACCCAGGATTTGTGCTGCTTTTCCATGGGAAGGGACTGAGGGGACACAGTGTTCAGTGTTGGCAGTCCTCCTACGTAGCACTTACCAGTGATTGTGGATTCACTCAAAGTCCAGTGTGAAGGGTCCGGGTCTGTTCGCTGTAACTCGGCAAAACTGGAGATGCAGTGGTTGGAAGGGAAATGACGTAGCTCTTGGGCTGGGTCTTGCGGGTTCCCTCTTGCATTTTGAGACTGCTCCTCAAGACTTTTTTTTTAAAAAGATTTTATTTATGTATTTGAAAGACAAAGTGACAGATTTCTTCCATCCACTGGTTTGCTCTCTAAGTGGTCACAATGGCTACCGAAGCCAGGAGCCCAGAGTTCCATGCGGGTCTCCCACATGGGTGCAGGGGCTCAAGGGCTTGGGCCATCTGCTGCTGCCTTCCTGGGATCATGAGGAGGGAGCTGGAGCAGAAGTGGAGCAGCCAGGACTCGAAGCAGCTGTGTTGCCGACTTCCTGTGTGGCCAGGTCATGAGAGCCGTTCTGTAACAGAGTCTGACTTCTGCACCCAGGAGAGGAGTCCCCAGCATTGGACTCCCTGCTGTACCAACTCGTAACTTCGTTTCTTTAAGTCAGAAGGATTACTGGTGTGTTAGCAGCTGCATGTACTTGAATCTTAATCAGATGGCCAGATGGTGGTTATTCTTCCAGATACTGAAAATAGAAGTAAAAGTTCTGCTTGTATTTTCCCCTGAAGTCCATTTGCTTCTTATTGTTTTGACTCATGCACTTCAAAAGAACAGGAACACGAAGCCCCAGCTTCATTCATTCCTCCTCTCTGTGTGTGCGGTCCCCTTCATCCCACTGAGCCATACAAGCTGTAAACATGAAACACATTGGAAAGCCTGGCTTACATGGTGGCTCCTGTCTTAGGTCACCATGGCCTGGTGTTTTGGCATGTCACTGTGTTGGGACCAGCAGCCTTCTCGTTTGGGTGATCCTGGTGACCCCCAGCACTGTGAGACCAGCTCTCTGCGTCTGTCGGGAGAGTTCCAGGTGGTGTGATCAGGGAGCGCTGATAGGACCCACGTAACCCCAGCTGCAGTGAACTTTTCCTTAAAGTTTGTGACAGGGATCTCATTTGAACCCAGCCCGTGACAACTGACTTTTCTCTAAGTTGTCCATGGTTTTGCTTTAAGATCCAGCAGTGGGAGCAGAACCTGGAGAAGTTTCACATGGATCTCTTCAGGATGCGCTGCTACCTGGCCAGCTTACAAGGCGGGGAGCTACCGAACCCCAAGAGTCTCCTGGCTGCTGCCAGCCGCCCCTCCAAGCTGGCCCTGGGCAGGCTGGGCGTCTTGTCCGTGTCTTCTTTCCACGCTCTGGTGAGTTACCAGCGAGGGCTGTGTGGGCGCCACTCAGGGAGGGCCGGGGATGCTCCACTGTCTGCAGCTTGCTCCGCTGAGCCCGGCCGCTGCCGAGGGCCGCCTGAGGCCAGGGGACTGGGCATGGAGGGAGGAGATGGTGCAGAGTCCCTAGCTTCTCTAGTGCTTGTGTGAGGGCTCCAACTGACAGTGCCCATGGTCACATAACCACGTCTGCCTCTCCCTCTCTGTCTGGTGCACCGGGCACAGCCGGGAGGGCAGGGTCCCCGAGGAGTGGCACAGTGCTCTGGAGAATGAAAGGGCTGAGTCAAGGCTGTGTGACCCGAGCTGCAGAGGGCCCCACTGGGTCTTCTGAGATGGCTTCGCTGTGTTGCACCGGCACAGCTCGGGCTCTGTAGGTGGTGGCATTAACCTTGCAGAGCGATCTGACCTCTATAGTGGCTCGTTCCATCCAGATAAGAGGTAGTGAGATGACAGGCACACTCCTCATGGGTCTGAATGCATTTGTGAGCACACAGTGTTTCCTTCTGTTAGGGCAACAGTTTGCATAATAAGCCTGAAGGTTTTTTTTTTTTTTTCACTGTGTTTGAATTTAGGTGTGCTCCAGGGATGACTCTGCTCTCCGGAAAAGAACCCTGTCTCTGACGCAGCAGGGGAGGACCAAGAAGGGCATCTTTTCCTCCTTAAAAGGACTGGACACCCTGGCAAGAAGAGGGAAGGAGAAAAGAGCCTCCATTGCGCAGGTGAGCAACAGCGGGGAGCCATGGGCCCCGGGACGTGCCTGACACCCTGGGCTGCACACCCTGAGCGTTCATCCCCTTTCAAGGCAGCAGTGAAGGTTGACGCAGAGGAACCCCTCGTCATGTGGGCCTTTTCTAAAGAGGTTCCATGCGCTTGGCCCATCCAGAGGCGGAGTGTGTAGAAACACACGAGAGGAGGAAGCAGGAGAGGACCCACTCTTCTCATTGCCTTTAGGACTCCTGCTTCTCTGTCCGTAGATTTTACATTCTGTGGCTAGAGCTGGATGCTTTGCTTCCTCCATCCTTACAACATGAAGTGCAGGTCTTGTGTCATCCCATTTTATAGACAGGACTGACACTTGGAGAGATTCTGACCCCTTCCCCGTTCAGCAGCACCCCAAGGGCAGAACTTGGGCATGCCTGAGTCCAGACCCTGGACAGTTGCTGTTGATTCTTTGCCTTTGAGGAGTGGTGGCCATGTTAACATTTTATGGAGTAAGAATAGCCTGAGCATTTGTGGCCCAAGGAGAGTGTGTTGATGTCAGAACACCTTGAAGGTGTGTATCGGCTGTGTTTCGTAATGCCCGTCACACAGTGTATGATAGTGAGGTCTCTCCTGCTGATTGATGTGTTAAGATGAATATTTTTTCAAAGATTATTGGAAAGAGAACTTAGATGATGATCTGATTTAGAGACCAGGGAGAACATTGCAACCAAATCAGAAGTTGTTTTATTTTTACCAGGTTGCTCCTGTTGCTTTCAGTATCAGCTGAAACAGAGTCTCGTCTTATGGGACTCGGTTTTCAAATTTGTGTGTGTCTTTTTAATTTGTGCATAACACTAGTGTGGCTTAGGTGACTAGAAGGGCTGGTATCACCTACCAACTTCTTAGACCTGTTGAAAACCTTGGAACAATACAGATGTAGAGGTGGGGCTGGGAGTGAACTGGTCAAGAGAATGAGCTGGAACTCATGAAACCTCTTTATGTGGCCCCTAAAATTGGGGCTACACTGTTACTTGTAAAGAGTAATCAATCATTTGTGGGTTACAAATGGACATATATTTCTCCATTATAGATTGTAGTCAACTGTAAGCCACTGGCTAATGCAGGGCCTTTGCTGTAGGAGTTGAGCCTTTTTGAAGTTTAACTAATATCCTTCTAGCCACTTCTGATTTTAATTAAGATAGTCAGTTCTGTATAATTAATGGTAACATGATAAAGCACACCAAAAAAGGCTTCTTTTCCTTAGAGACAGACATGCAGCCAACTAGACATCAGTCTAATGTGGTCTTTACCCAGTGTGTGGGGTAAATGTTCTCAGTATAAGATGTTTTAATAAACAAAAAGCATTTGGTTGAACATTTTTTTGGTTTGTTTGAAAAAGATATGGAACCAGTTATAGTGTTCGTACTCATGTAAATGAATGAAGTTGATTTGGTAGGTTTTCCTGAACTTGATCTTTAGTGTCAATTATTCTGTTGTGAAAGTTAGAAGGTAAACTTTGGATAAGTTAAGGAAATGATTCCTAGTCCCTCTACCCAAGCATAACCCATTTCTTACATTTAGCTCTAGCTTCCTCCAGGATTTATTCTGTGCACATAGAGTTCTATTCTTGATTTTGGCGGTTTTGCCAACTCAACTCTGGGTTGTGTCCCACATCTTCAAAAATATGTGCTTTTGGTTAAAAGCAACATCAAGAAGACCTAGGAAGCCTTGGCTCATAGGTGGCACCATTGAAGAATACAATGTGGAACTATACAGGAAGGAAAAAAAAATCTTGTTTTTTTCAAAGTTGAAACTTTAAATGTACTAGAATAGTAGATGTTACAAATTTTGACATCAAGGTCTCAAACTATTATAGAGAAATTTAATTTTTCAATATTTAAAAAGACTAATGGCCAGATGAACATTGCGCAGCCATTTCATGTGTGTTTTCCCCCTCTGTCTGTCAGATATTTGATTCAAGTGCCAGCCATGGATTTTCTGGAACTCAGCTACCTCAAAACTCCAGTCACTCCACTGAGGTAAACTTTGCTGTAGGTGGCAGCCATCTTGTTTTCCATGATGATACCAATGAGAAATTGGGGAGGGGGGGTCTTCATTCAGAATTTCTGTGAGAATGTGTTGAAAACAGATTGAGAATTAAAATAATCTCCAGTAGACTACTAGGAGATTTCTATTGAGTACTTCTGACAACACCATCTGAGAGAGAGAGAGAGAGAGAGAGAGGTCTTCCATTCCACTGGTTCATTCCCAAAATGACTGCAACAGTCAGAGCTGAGCTGATCCAAAGCCAGGAGCTTCTTCCAGGTCTCCCATGCATGTGCAGGGGCCCAACAACTTGGACCACCTACTGCTTTCCCAGGCCATAGCAGAGAGCTGGATCAGAAGAGGAGCATCTGGGACTCAAACCGGTGCCCATAGGGCATGCTGGTGCTGCAGCCTGGGGCTTTAACCCTGCTGTGCCACAGCACCAGCCCCTCCTTATGGCCTTACAAGTGCTCCCACTGAACAGAGCCTCACAAGAGTTTTCGAATGACGTTCTGGAGTAGGGTAAAGACTGGATGAGCTTTGCTTATTCACTGTGTTTCAAACCCACGCTGTTCTTTTGAAGCCGTGTTGTTTCACACTATCCATCACTCTGCATCTTCACCACTAAATGACTTTATCTTCTGTTTGATTTCTGACAGACCTCTCAGCTGTTTGTTGAGGATGGGAATCATTTTATCATAGGCTTTTATAAGCTTAAAATGCCTTTTCTGAAGCAAGTGGTGTTTGTAGTAAATTAGTGGGGCTAATTCATTCAATTAGGAATTTTGTTTGCAAACACGGAGGAATGCTGGAGTGTCAGATGCTGTGATGATAGGTCCTGCTGGAGGGGGGACAAATGAGGAGCATTTCACGATCCTAAAACACACGGCACACACAGCTCTGTAACGGTGCTCAGCTCCTGGGCGAGGGTTGCCCGATCCCTGCTGTGCCAGCATCACTGTGGAGCAGGCTCCCAGGGCAGCTCTGCCTGAGCCGTCCTGCTTCCCCCAGGACGAGCTCAGAATGGGGTAGAAACCCCTCCGCTCAGAGCCTGGCTCCTCCAAGGCTCCCTGCCCAGGTAGATGGTGCTGTGGCTCTTAGCCAGACCCTGTGTTTCTGCAGTTGCTGTCTTATGCTCTCCTTACCTGAATCTCACCCAAGATGGCGGCGAGGGAGTCAAATCCAAACCTTCCTTCTTATAAATCCTTGCACCCACAGTGCAGACTTTTCATAACAGCATTCCCTTGCCCTTTTATTGATGTGCACTGTGGAAGCTGTTTAAAAATCCAGATGGACCACACTGTCTTCAAGGGGCTTGACTTGGTTTTGTTGTTGTTATTGGTCGCAATTATCTGCCTGGTCCACACAACCATCTTGTGTTGTTCTCCATCTTTTCAAGGGAATAAGAGTCTTTAAGCACTTGGAAAAATGTGTATTATAGAAAGAGTACGCATGGCTTTCAAAAATTTTCCTTCCCAAAAGTTCATTTTTTTTAAAGATTTATTTATTTGAAAGGAGAGTTACAGAGAGAGACAGATCTTCCATCTGTTGGTTCCCTCCCCAAATAACCACTGGCCAGGGCTGGACCAGGCTGAAGTCAAGAGCCAGGAGCTTCATTCGAGTCTCCCGTGTGTGTGCAGGGGCCTGAGGACCTGGGCCATCTTCCATTGCCTTCCCAGGCACACGAGCAGGGAGCTGGATTGAAAGGGGGCAGCCAGATCTTGAACCCACAGGGAATGCTGGCACTGTAGAATGTGGCTTAACCTGCTACGGCACAGTGCTGACACCTCCATAAACTTTTTTTGAAGTCCCCTCTTATATGTCTTTTCCAGGAGAGCTGGTAGTCAGGGCCCTTGGACTGTAGCATTTAGGCCTCTCCTATGACTTACATGTGTATTCCAAGTCTCTAGCACATTGTTAAATATATGGTACTGGCTTAATAATTTGCACATTAGTTATTTATGTTAGATGTAGTCACTTAATGATGGAGAACAGCTCTATTTGCCATAATAGCCTGTGATTTTAGGCTTTCCAAGCATTGTATAACAATTTTAAATTCATTCTTTAAAAATTGAGAAATTACATCATTGAAGCACTTTCTATGAACAGAAGTTATATTGGCCTTTGAAAATAATTTTTGCTAAAATAACCATTGGGGGTGAGAAGTAAACTTAGTGCATATTTAAACTGGGCTCATATTAGCAGATGATTTTCTTGTATTTGGCAAACAAATCCATCAATACTTTAAGAGGTGAGAGGAAAGTGTCATAGTGCAGGGGTCTATACTTTTTTTTTTTTTTTTTTTTTGACAGGCAGAGTGGACAGTGAGAGAGAGAGACAGAGAGAAAGGTCTTCCTTTGCCGTTGGTTCACCCTCCAATGGCTGCCGCGGACGGCGCGCTGCGGCCAGCGCACGGCGCTCCTCCGATGGCAGGAGCCAGGTGCTAGGTGCTTCTCCTGGTCTCCCATGGGGTGCAGGGCCCAAGCACTTGGGCCATCCTCCACTGCACTCCCGGGCCACAGCAGAGAGCTGGCCTGGAAGAGGGGCAACCGGGACAGAATCCGGCGCCCCAACCGGGACTAGAACCCGTTGTGCCGGCGCCGCAAGGCGGAGGATTAGCCTGTTGAGCCACGGCGCCGGCCAGGGGTCTATACTTTTTAAGTTCTCATATCTAGGAAGTCATCCCACACTTTTGATATGGGAAGAATGAGAAAATTCGTTTCTTTCATAGCACTATTTTGATGGTGTATCTATTATTTCTGTGCCTCAGTTCTCAGACAATGAAGTCCAAATTGATTTGTTGCTACTATCAAGGGTATAATTTGATATTTTATGTCTGGGACTTCCAGTCAGCCGGTTACCTGGTTGAATAATTAATAATACATTTCACAAGTTTTTCCTCCTCTGATCATTCTCGGGGAATATTTATGAGGAGGACAAAGCATCTGTTTTTATACAGTGAGCACATTATATCCATCCATGTAGCACAGAGGGGCCATTGTGACGGAGGGGCCGTGAGCAATCTAAAATATTCCACTCTAATTGGCGCATCACAGGGCGGTCCAAACCTGAGCCGCCCTAATTTGAAATCTGTTACCCTTGGAATAAAGCCAGTCTTATTTGAGTATTTCTGAACGATACTTTGGCTCGCCAACAAACCTGAAAGCTTTTCATAGCGGCTTCTTGGTGAGTAATAATGGCTTTCCTGGGGTGTCTGAAGGGAGGCGTTTGTTATGGAGATTGGGACAACAACCCCCCTGCTGGAGCCCTGGATGGCAGCTACAGCAGAAGCCACACTCAGAAACTGTGGCAGCCCCTGAGCCTTGGCCCTCTCCCCTGGAAAATTGGCTTGGGGCGTCCCAGCTTTCCATGGCCATGAGTGAATGAAGTCTTGTCGCCTGTCATTAGCTCCAAACCAGAGGTCGGGGTGGGGGAGACTCCCCTACTGTTTGTTTCTCAGGTGGAAAATGTGAATGAGACCACTCAGTCCTGACTGGCCCACTGTGGTCTATGTAAACAGATGATCAGTGTGGAGCCCCGCGTCACAGATTGTCCCCACACGGACACGTGTACAGACGACCAACGAGCCAGCAGGCTTTGTTTTCCTTTCCTATCAACTGACGTGTGGGCTGGAGACCAAGAGGGAAATAAACACTTTCTCCTCTGTGACATTTGTGAAGAAGACACGGGCCTAGGGCTCCTTTTGTGTTGGCTTCTCATCTCACTTGCTAATATCGATCCTGGGAGGGGTCTGCCTTGCTGTGCCCCCCCCCCCCCATCCTGACAGCCAGATTGTGATTTGCTACTGACTTCCCCTCCCTGATCCAAGTGGTAATTACAAGCCATTAGATCCCAAAGCATCTGCTGGGAGAAAGAATGCAAGCCTCAGCAATTTGACATGTGGTTTCATTAATATAATAATAATAATAATAATAATAATAATAAATGCTTCTGTACAAGTTGCCGTAAAAAGGAGGGGTCTGCCTGTGTGAACCCACCTGGCTGTAGTGCATTGCTGGTACGCCCACATCAGGGCAGGACTGCAGGGTGAGCCCACGAAGCTGGGCCGGGCTCCCGTGCAGTGCCCTGCAGTGGCCAGTACTGAATGGCGGTGGTTACATCGGGGGTACAGTTTAGTGCCCCTCTGCAGGCTTTAGAAATGATGTCTTGGGGATGCCATTCCCTGGATCAAGCTTTTACTGGGCCACTGGATGACCAGTGCTTCCAAGCTGGGCTGTGTTAGTACATTTGTGCTGCCCCTGTTTGCGTTCTTCAGCAACTAGCAGCCCTGACTGGTCCATTTGGAAGCTCATTTTTCTCAGGTGGCTGGGGAGGAGTCATGGGAGTGGGAGAGGCATGTGGAGCAGGAGGCCAGGTGGGTATGCAGCAGTGGACACATGTAGCCAGTTACCAAATTCCAGGTGAGTGCGCACAAAAATTCACTTAACACAGCCCCTAAAAGGGTGAGCAGGGAAAAGACCTGCCCAGTTGGCTTGTGTGTGTGTGTGCACACGTGGGTGTGCTTATGGGCCTGTTTTCAAGATTTCTCTGTTCCTTTTACTAAAAGATTATAGGACGGTATTTTATCAAGGTTATTGAACCAAAAGCATGTGTGCTGTCAGCTTGGATAGACAGTGTTAATCCTGCTTGCTGGAATCAGTCCAGCTTTCTCCCCAAGTAGGTAAAGTTTACAGCAGCCAAGGAGACCTCTAGTATCAAGTAGCTTTTAAACGTCTAATTCTAGTGAATTAATTAACCCATCAATTCTGCAGTCTTTTTTTCCAGCTAACAATTTTAGTTATTTATTTGCAAGGCAGAGCAACACAGAAAGATAGAGATCTCTCATTTGCTGGTTCCTTCTCCAAATGCCCCTAACAGCTGGGACTGTGCCAGACTGATGCCAGGTGCCTGGAATTCAATCTGGGTCACCCATTGGGATGGTAGGGACCCAAGTGCTTGAGCCACTGCTGCTTCCCAAGGTGTGCGTTAGCAGGAAGTTGGTATGGAGAGTGGAGCCAGGACTCAATCCACGCACTCTGGTATAGGATGCAGGTGTACCAAGAGGTGGCTTAACCACTGTGCGAATGCCCACACCCAATTCTGCAATCTAGATGCTTCCTTTCAATAGCTGGGTTTAACATTTCTTGAATTGAATATATTAATAGCATGAGCATGTGTGTAAGTGTGTGTGCCTTGCAGAAGAAAATTATACTAAACTTTCATTGAAGTATCTTGAGGGTCTGAATCCTTGATGACCTTGGCCTGGGTAGGCATTTTCATTGTGTCATTAATTGGATCTTAGGTTAATGGGGTAGACCCAGAGAATGATTGCCCAGAGCAGTGGTAGGCACAAAGCTTTATGTAATTGAATATAATGGGGATATTTCTTCTGTACTTCTGCCTGTCCCTCCACTTACCTGTCTATCCCTCCACTTACCTGCACACCTTTCTCTTATCCAGGATTTGTTTTGCTTTTTCAATCTGTTATTTTCTCTTCTTGAAACTTCAGGGAGGATTAAGCCTTTGTATAAATATTTGGATCGGCTGCTGAAGATGCATAGCTTTTACCTTTCACGCCTGTGCATGACTGTGAATTGCTCCTTGTATCTGATGCAGCCCCCAGGTGCTGGGTTGTTCTGGGTGCAGCCTGACTTTGTTAAGGTCTGAAGGAGATGGGGAAGGAGAAACTCCAAGCCCTTGCTTTCACTCATCACCCAGGGCCCGTGGCAGGGGACCTAAAAGTGACGACTACGTGGGCGGGGCTTTGCTGATTGCTATGCTAGGGACATAGACGAGCAGAGTCATGGAACTGAGTGGAATTGGGAGTGGGGGACAGAGACAGGAGATTTTGTGTGTGTGTGTGTGTGTGTGTGTGTGTGTGTGTATGATACTCATATATGGTTTCAGCACTGGAGCTGGGAGGGAGAAAACATAAGAAATGGAAGGGAGGCAGGTGAGTGCCAGTCCTTTCTGGGGAGTGTCTGGTTCAACCAGATCCTGGTATATGTAGTAGACTAATGGGGACAAATTAGATTTAGGCCACACCCCTTGTGTGTGTGTGTGTGTGTGTGTGTGTGTGTGTGTTAACTGCCAGGTTGATGTTTCTATACAGCATCCTGGTGGTGAGCACAGGCTCAAGTCCCGGGCTACAATCCCCGCCATACCACAGTCACTAGTGATGTGAGCTTGGGAGAGTTTCTAGAATCTTCTGAGCTTTCTTTTTCTCACCTGTTAACCAGGGGGTGGGCCATGGTCATGACAGGTGGTGTGAGCAGTGAGTGAACGGGGAAGCAGCGTGTCGGGTTTGCTGCATTTGGCTTTGAGTGAGGCAGTGTCAGGGTTGCGACTACACCCCGTGTCTTTGTCTCACCCTCAGTGACCCTGTCCTGCTCTCCAAAAGTGCGGTGTCCAACCGCGCTGCTGCCTTGCCTGGTTTCTTACTGCACAGTGACCTCTGCTGGGGCTCTAGTTTGATTCGCAGCAAGTGTGCTTGAGAGGTGGGACCCAAGACTTAGGGCGGCACCTGCCTGTTGCCCAAACACCTGGCTGAAATCTGCCCAGATGAGAAGGAATCCTTGGGAGAAAGACACAGGAGAGGAGGTCTGGAGACAGAGCGCTCTGAGCGTGGCATGCAGAGGGCTTCCTCTGCTCTGCCCTTCTCCCTCCTGGCTCTTTGTTTCTTTTTGAGTTGGCACAGGAGGGGGTTTTCATTCTGACTGGGGTCATCCTGCCAGGAAAATGTGCTGGGAGTGACAGACCGGAAATGTCACTTCAAAGTGGAGCGCCACGTTTTCAAGACGACGACACAGGGAACTTGATTCTCCCCTTGCTTTCCTTAAACCTGTTCATTTGAATTTCTTCCCTATCTTTGTTTTAGTTTTGTGATCCTATGCAGGAGGGTCTTGAGTTCTTAAGAATGCAGGGACTTGAAGGTATGATGAGTGAGACGTAACAATATGATAGAATTGAATCTCTGGGACGTTTTCTGGTGTGTAAGGTTTTTTCATGTGTATGACTTCCTTTGTTCACAAAGTTTCTCCAGTTAATTGATAAACTTAGCTAGTTTATTTTTTTTAAAGATTTATTTATTTATTTGAAAGTCAGAGTTACATGCAGAGAGAGAGAGAGAGAGAGAGAGGTCTTCCATTCGCTGGTTCACTCCCCAATTGGCCACAACAGCCAGAGCTGCCATGATCCGAAGCCAGGAGCTTCTTCTGGGTCTCCCACGCAGGTGCAGGGGCCCAAAGACTTGGGCCATCTTTTGCTTTCCTAGGCCATAGCAGGGAGCTGGATCGGAAGTGGAGTAGCCGGATCTTGAACCGGGACCCATATGGGATGCCAGGGCATTAACCACTGCGCCACTACGCCACAGTGCCACAGCGCCGGCCCCAAACTTAACTAGTTTATTCATGGCCCTTTTACAGGAGGGTAGGTGAGGCTTAGCCAGGTGAATGTCTTATCCTAGGCCACTCTCTGCAGGTTCAGTGGTAGCACCTATGACCTTTGATTTCAAATCCCCAAATGTTTTATTTACTCCCATGAGAATTCTGGAGCCTAGACCAAGATAAATATTTCTGAATTACTTTTACAATGTGAATTTTTTTGTTGTGAATTGTAGAGTGCACAGTAGCACAGGGCCATGAAATTGCTGTGATTTGACATTCACGGAAGCGAAGATGCTTGGGAAAGGTTCCCTGAAGGTGGTGAAGCTGAAGGAGAGAGATTCCCCCAGGTCCAGGGCTTAATTGAAAAAACCAACAAGTAGAAATAATGGAGGCGAATTGTTCTTGGAGGAGGTTGGGTGCAAGTGAGGGTTAGGATGCAGGCGGGCATCAGTGCCCATGGATGAGTGTGTCTGCCATTCACTGGGAAACTGAGAAGGGCCATGGCTTAGATGGATTCCACAGTGGCTCTGTCCCAGCCACAGGGCTAGAGCAGCGTGAGTGGGTCTTCAGTTGCCCTTACCTGGAGTGCAGTAATCTAACTTGGTCTTAGTGGCCGAATGGGACATGGATAGTTCCCTGGGGAACAGAGTCAGCTGACTCGCACCTGACTCCTTGGTCTTACAGAACGAGGGAGGAGAGGAGGCACCTGGCTTGTCTGCCCCAGAGGCTCTTGGGAAGCGAGCGACATGAGCAGAGTAGAAGGATTTCCGATAAATACTGTGCAAATTAAGGGGACTTTTTCTAAGTCGTTTCCTGCATCTGTGTACGAGACCCTTCAGCGTTTTCTTGTGCTGTGTCAATCAGGTGGATGACCTTCTGCACGGATACGGTTCACCCCTGGACGGCGTTCCCCGAGACAACGCATGGGAGAGCCAGGTGTACGTTCACTTTCGGGACAGTCAAGGAGTCACTGTAACGATCAAGCCCGAACACAGAGTAGACGATGTTTTGACTTTGGCGTGCAAGGTAATGGCTTTTGGTGCAGGAATCTTCTTCTGAATAGAGGAAGGTCATTGATGTTGCATCCCTGGGTCTTTAACTTTGTGTGGTGTTTAAGATTTCACTTTCTAGATTAGGGAACATATTAGTGTATCTATTAACATATTTATTCATGTACATTCTGCCACTGGATTCCTTTGGATCCATTCCTTCCTGAAGAACTTGGATTCTACTGAATTTCTTTGTGTTTCTTTATTAAGTCTGGAATAATTATGAAGTCTGTTGCCAGTTACTTAGAGATGATACTCTAAAGAAAGTGGCATAAACTTTGGAGTGGTTTGATTTAATCCTAACTAGCTTTACCACAATTCCATAAATTAGCTATTTGATCCCATTTGCAATTATTTATTGGAAATGTATTATGAGGGGACTTCCAAAAATTCACAGATAATGTGTGTGATGAAGAAAATACTGCAGGATTTTCATAAATTTTTGCACCTAAATAAACTCTTTTAATTCTGCTTTCTGCAACGTCAGGTCAGAAGCTTTTCGACCACCAGATGGCAGAGTAGAGCTTAAGTAGTTTTTAAAGTTTCTGAAGAAAATACACCCAGATCTGGGGAAGTGGTGAAAAAGGCAGAGAGGGTTTGATAACTCTTTACCATGCACGCTTGATGGATGTGGGTAATGGTTAGTTTTAGTCTTCTGTCACTCTGACTTGAAGCTTTAGGATACTGTACGTTTATATATGTCTGTATCTTGTGTGCTTAAGAATCTTCATTTCCTTTTTGCTCCAGTTCAAGAGACAGTGTTCTCCATCACTAGTGTCGGTTTTAAAGTGGATAAGTTTTTCAAGTGATGGTGTATGTATGTACGAGAGAGGGAAGAGAGGGAGAGGAGAAGAGAACAGATTTTTCCTTTTCTAGAGTTTTTGGAGTAAAAAAATCCGAATTCTGGAGTCTGTAGAATCTGAGATTAATATTAGTTTACAAATTTCTCTTGGCAAACAACTCAAAGTTATGTACAACCAGTATACAAAGAGACTACATTTGCAGAGATACTAGGATAATTTTAAGGTATATCCTATCATAACCTCTTAAAAATCTGTCTCTTGCCTTTAGAGATGAGTGGCGTCATTTAGTGGCGTCTTTTCTTTCCTGCACATTTACGTGTGGGATCTCAGATACACTGAAATCGGCTGACGCAGACGCTTCCTGCTTTGACTCTGAATGAACCCGGTGAACAGTGATGGATTTAGAAAGGGCATTTAAACATCTGAGTGAACTTTTTTTGTCTTTGTAGATGAGGCAGTTGGAACCCAGCCACTATGGCCTTCAGCTTCGGAAGTTAGTAGATGAGACCATTGAGTACTGTATTCCTGCGCCCTGTGAATATATGCACGAACAGGCAAGTGCGCGTTCACTTAGGACGGGAAGTGTGAGCCATTGCTGTGGCCTGTTGATTTTGAAAAATGTGACTTTGGGAGAAAACTCAGTTTAGATGTGGCATCTAGTTAGGAAACAGTCTTCGTGTTCAAAGTATCCTGTGTAAGAAAATAAATGACTGGAGGATGGCCCAAGGCCTTGGGCCCTGCACCTGCATGGGAGACCAGGAGGAAGCGCCTGGCTCCTGGCTTTGGATTGGCGTAGTGCGCCGGCAGTAGTAGCCATTTGGGGGGTCAACCAATGGAAGGAAGACCTTTCTGTCTCCTTCTCTCACTGTCTAACTCTGCCTGCCTCCCCCCCCCCCCAAAAAAATAAAAGAAAATAAACGACTTTCTCGCTTTATTGTGAACAGAGATGTTGGTGACTGTAGCTTTGGATCCTCTGATGGTGCTGTTTTCCCTCTCACAGGTTTATGATGAAATAGAAGTCTTTCCACTAACTGTGCACACTGTGCAGCTCACGAAGACTGGCAGCGCATCTGACTTCGGTACGTGTCGGGGCACCCCTCATCCACACCTCATCTCCATCCTGCTCATCTGCACCTCGCTTGCCCTGCTGTCTTTGGGTGTCATTTTTTTCCCCTTTACGTTCATGTTTTCAGAATATACTTGTAAGACAGGAATTTCTGAATTTCTCTTCCTTTGTAGACTAGAAAGACTTGCATCGATGTTAGGAAGCAAGGCCGAAGTAGTGAAAAGGGCTGTATGGAGAAATGGACGAGAGGTTGGAAGTGACGGAGGTGGTGGTCCCCGCTCACACGGGGGGTTTGCCGTGGCCAGGTTCTACCTGAAGGCAGTAGGCACGGTTCTGTGTGACAGCTCCTTGCTCCCCAGTATCTTCACTGTTGGCCTCCTTTGCCCACCTGCACTGCTGTCTTACCCTCCCTCCTGATGATGTCATTCCTTCAAGGACAGACTCAGTCTGGCTCTCCAGAAAATGTGTCTTCCGACTGCTTTATCTTTCCTTACCTCCCTCTTCCCTGACTTTATCAATGAAGGGTCAGCACTTCTTTCTATATAATTTTTTAAAGATTGATTTATTTATTTAAAAAGCTGAGTTTTACAGAAAAAGACATAGAGAGATCTTCCATCTGCTGGTCACTCCCCAAATGGCCACAACGGCCGGAGCTGAGCCGATCCAAAGCCAGGAACCAGGCTCTTCATCTAGGTCCCCCATGTGAATGTAGGGTCCCAAGGACTGCTTTCCCAGGTGTACTAGCAGGGAGCTGGATTGGAACAGCTGGGGCTCGACCCAGCATCCGTATGGAATGTTGGTACCGTGGGTTGCAACTTTACCCATCTTACCACACCACTGGCCCCTACAGATCAGCACTTCTAACATCACTTTGCAGCATTTAATTTTTGTGTTTTTGTTGGTCTGTGTTTAAACTTGGCTCTAAGCTCTTTGTAGACTGTACTTGTGTCTTAACGTTCATTTCTATCTTGTATTGTCTGACACTGTAGAAATTCTGTAATAAGTCTATGGTAACTATGTGCATAGCCAGACTATTTCTTCCCTTGTTAATGTATTGATGGAATGGTTATTTGCCTTTTAAACGACTCAGGTCATAATATGTTACAGTTACATGCGATTATTTTTAAGATTTGCTCCGTTTCTTCATTTACGTAACCAGTTTTGCCCTAACTATGTGAGTTCTGCCTCTGGAGGCCTCTTAGCCTCGGCTGTGCGTCTGTTGGCCCTCACCCTGCTTTCCAGGGCTTCTCTTTGTGTGTCCTGTGTGCTTGAGTGACTGAACCAAGACACTTGTAAAGAGGCTTTTGTGACCACCATCTGCCAGGCTCTGCTTGAGGCACCAGGGAGCCCTAGGGAAACGTGACTCCTTCCAGCAGGCCATGGAGACGTGCTCTCCCTCCTCATGTGCCCGGCATGCTGTCAACTGCTGTTAAGGACTGTATCCACCCAAGCCTTTCCACCTTTTTTTTGAAAAAAATTAGTATTTAAAAATTTCTTTATTTATTTGGAAGGCAGAGTTAGAGAGAGAGAGAGAGGGAGAGAGACAGAGAGAGAGAGAAAGAGCCGTCTTCATACACTGGTTCATTCTCCAAAGGGCGTCTATGGCCAGGGTTGGGCCAGGCCGAAGCCAGGAGCTTCATCTGGGTCCCCCACATAGGTAGCAGGGGTCCAGGCCCTTGGGCCATCTTCTGCTGCTTTCCTGGGCCATTAGCAGGGAGCTGGATTGGAAGTGGAGCAGCCAGGACTCAAACCAATGCACATATAGGATGCCAGCACCGCGAGTCGCAGCTTTACCTGCTGTACCTCAAAGCTGGTCCCTTATTGTCTCTCTCTCTTTTTGAGATATGTTTATAAAGTTTTTTAGAAAAATATTTATTTATTTATTTATTTGAAAGGCAAAGAGAGAAATGCTTCCATCTGCTGGTTCACTCTCCAAGTGGCCTGCAATGGCCAGGACTGGGCCAGACTGAAGCCAGAAGCCAGGATTTTCATCTGGGTCTCTCACATAGCTTCGGGGTCCCAAGCACTTGGGCCATCCTCTGCTGTTTTCCCAGGTGCATTAGCAAGGAGCTGAATCGAAACTGGAGCAACTTTGACCGGAGCTGGCGCCTAATGGGAAGCTGGTGTTGCGGGTGCTATGCCACAACACAGGCCCCTATTTTTTTCTTTCTTTTTTTATTTAAAAGGCAGGGTCACAGAGAGAGGGGGACCAGAGCATCTTAGCTGCTAGGCCAAACACCTGCTCCATTTTCACCCTCTTAAGGTGCCCAACCCCAACCACCCATAGTTGTTTTCCAGCAAATATTTATTGTATTACACTAAATTTGCTTTATTTCTGTTAGGAGTATTTTTAAGTTCCAGCTTAAAAATTAAAAAATACTTGATCTTAAAACAAGCTGCATTTAACACGACGTTTGTCACCTTCACCACTTTGAAGTGCATGGTTTCATGGTGTTGAGGATGTTCACAGCGCTGTGCAACCATCCAAGGCCTCTTTTCATCTTGCACTACTGAAACTGTGCACCCATTAGACACCAGCTGCCCCGAATCTCCCAGCAGCCCCTGCAAGCCCCCTTCTGCGTCTCTGATTCTGACTGCTCCAGGTGCTTTGTGTAAGTGGGGTCCTGTGAAACGCGGCTTCTTGCGATTGCCTTGTTGACTTGACAGCATGTCCTCAGAGTTCACCCGTGCTGCTGCAGGTGCCCGGATTTCCTTTTTCTTTGAGGGCTACGTGACGCGCACTGCATGAATGAACCACACTTGTTTATCCCTTTGCCTGCTGACGGGCTGTCGGGGTGCGCACACCTTTCGGCTGTTTTGAGTAAATGTTGCTATGAACACACAGCAAATGTTGTCACCTTTTGAATGAGGTTGTGCCCTCATCTGTCTTCAACCTTCCCAGCTGACATGTTCCTCTTTTTTTGTTTTGTTTTTATTTTTTGCCTGTGCTAGATATTTGTGCTTTTAAAAGAGTGGTAATTTTGACTTTCTCAACCTACCACTTCTACAGGAATCGCCGCTCAAGGAAATACTGCGGGTTGGGTGAGAGATTGAGGCGTGGTGAATACAGACTCATTTTCCCTCTCATTTTCTTTGCCAGGGTTTGCAGTGACTGCGCAGGTGGACGAGCGGCAGCGCCTCAGCCGGATATTCATAAGCGACGTCCTCCCGGACGGCCTGGCGTACGGGGAAGGTGTGTGGGGCCCGGTGTCTCGGTTCAGGTGTGATTGAAGCTATGCAATGCAGTCTGGCCAATGAAATGTTCATCTTCCACTTTTTTCAGAAATTCAGAGAAAATGAACTTAAGAGTTTAATCAAAAGTGAATGTGCATATGAGAAGAGATGGTGGTGGTGGTGGGGATGGGGATGGTGGTGAGGATGTGTGTGTTTTAAAAGCATGGGAGCTCATACAGGTACCAAGAGAGCAAACCCACGCTGGTAGAGAGGGAGGGAGGAAGAGACTGAGAGAGACACACAGAGACAAAAACAGTGTTCCCCGGTGGATTTACCGTCGGAATGCTCAAAGAACAATTAACGAGGGACCCCCCAGTTCCCACTTGTGGCTCTGCCGGTGTGAAATTAGCTTTGTCATCATTGTGCACTGTACACTGCGGGGCCGTCTTTGGAGACAGCGAACAAAAACTCGCCCTGAGCACAGGGTTTAAGTTTGCTGCGTTGTAAACGATTTCTCACGGTCGCATCTGCCTCTCTTTTTTCCTTCCTCTTCCCCCTTTCTCGTTCTCAGGGCTGAGAAAGGGCAATGAAATCATGACCCTAAACGGGGAAGCTGTGTGTGACCTGGACCTCAAGCAGATGGAGGCCCTGTTTTCAGAGAGGACCGTTGGGCTCACTCTGCTTGCCCGGCCTCCGGACACCAGAGGCACCCTGTGCGCCTCGTGGTCGGACAGCGACCTGTTCTCCCGGGACCAGAAGGGGCTCTTGCCGCCTCCCAACCAGTCCCAGCTGCTGGAGGAATTCCTGGACAACTTGAAAAAGAACACAGCCAGCGGTAAGACTCTGACCTGGCTTCCTTCGTAACTGCTATCAGTGGCTAATATTTTTAGGCTGTGATTTTGCTTGCAAACTTGGATTATTTAAGCCACTGTTTCTTCCATGCATTTTAGTAATTGTGGCACTTTCAGAAAATGGAAAACAGTTATTTTTGCACGAATAACATTCTCTAAAATTGCACTCTAGAGAATCACCCGCAGTATTTATTTAGTGTTGTAACTACTGTGTGACTGAAGGCGGATGAAACCTGCATGCATGCGGAAAATGGGAGCCGCTACTTCTTCATTTGAATCTAGGGCAAAACCATTTTCTGGTGTGCTGTTGGGCTGATACAATTATTTTTTACTATCTCAATAAACAGCCAATTTTCAGTGTAGGTCATGAATTTTAAAACTTTGTGAAAGGCTAAAAATAAAAAAATTGTACCCCAGTGTGTTTCTCGCAAGGTGGAATCCCTGGGTGTGGAGATCACGGGAAGGTCTGAGTGTCTGAGCTCATTCATGCATATTTCATAAACTCCAGTCAGGTGAATTAGAGGCTCTGGCTAGTGCTGAATACCTGTCGTCTGCCTCTCAACACCTTGAGGATGCCGCTCCAGCTCTATGGGAGCCCAAGCAGAGCGTTTTCATCTTGGGAGTGCACAAAGTAATTTTTCTATTTAATTACCATCATAATGGGTTTCCAATGGAAATCTCTGCATGATTACCAAAAATGAATGAAAAACACCAAAGAGAAGTTGATAGGATGGATTTAATTACAAAGCCAGTTTATTAGGTCATTTTTGGAATGATAAAATTGGCTTGTAAGATTTGTGATTCAATAAGGTATCTGGTACTTTCTCCACCTCTCTTGGGGCTTTCTTCCAATTTAAAATACTATTAAATGGACTATTGGCATATAAAAGTGAGAATCATAAAGCAAAAGTTATGATGGAGCTAATTAATTACTTGGTTCTATTAGGGCCATCATTCTGCCGCCCTGGGCAGCTGGTACAGGCCCGAGTATCCCATATAATAGATGCATGCGTCCGTTCACTGGCTTCATCACTCTTCAGGGATACGCACACTCCCTGTGTTGTACCTGTATGTATTTTATCATAATAAGAAATCACTATAGACTTTATGGGCCTTTTGGTATTTGCAGGAATAAATTTCTATAGAAAATTGCAAAAGGGACAATTTTTTTTTTTTAATAGAAAGCATCAGGTAGGTGAGGCAAGCTTTCTCCCCCTTCTCTTTTTGTCTTTTTGCAAGGAAACGGAATTATGGGGTGGTCCCGGTTGTGTTAGACAGCCGTCCTGTTCCTTATCCTTGGTAGCCGTTCTGATGTTCTAGATCTTGACCCCTTGCCTCCCTGAAGAATCCCAGTGTCTGGGTGTCCAGAGGGCTGAGCTTAGCAGCAGCTTGTCCACAGCAGGTCCTCTTCCTGGTGCCTACTGGGCACCCACCTGGATGGGGATTGCCACCACTCAGGTGGGAGCCGCTGGCCCCGTCCGGCTTTCCTGGCAAGATTGTGCTCTGTTGGGTGCATTTTCCCAGGTGGTTCCATGCCCAACCTCTTTATTAAAGGGAAGGGGTTTATGTTGGCTCACGGTTTTGTAGGCCCGCAGACAGGCTCTGTTGGCCTCTGGCGATGGTGCTCTCGCTGCTAGGGTCCCAAGGTGACAGAGGGCACGACGTGGCTAGAGCCAGAGAATGCTCTTGTCTGTGTGTCTCCTTACAAAGCCGCCTGGGTCGATCATCGCCCTAATGACCTAATCCAACGGCTCCCGCTCTGAACCCCAGGATTGGATTGACTTTTCATCCTCTTAAGACTTTGAGGACTGAATTCCACAGCAGGGGGAGGGAGCCGTGTTCAAACCCGTGTTCAAATCCCTTCTGCCCCTGGGATTTCATGGTTGGCCCCCTTTCCCGAGCTCCAGGGGTGGATTGTGAAGGCGGGAAAGGGGAATATGGAGTGGGTAGATGGGAAATTGGAAAATGATGAAGTCTAAAATTCTCATTGGTATAGAGCGTCGTGACCAGTAGAGAAACTTGTGTTTATGGAGACTGAGAGATGGCCCTGTGACCTGGGGGCAGCACCCTGCAGTGGGGCAGGATGCTACCCCCACCGCCTCCCGCTGCAGAGGCTACTGTGGGGGCGCACTGCGCACCGCTGCTCAGATGGCCCCTGGGATTGCGTCCTGTTGCACACAGCAGCCCCAGCCCTCGCCTTTCTATGGGCTTCTGCCCCTCTTGTCTCTTCCCAGCTTCTTCCCTTGGAAGTCTCAGGGGTCAGACTCCAAGTGGACTTCTGAACCCACGTCCTTGGCTCAGCCTCTGCTGTTGGGGGATCCTGAAGGAGGACCCTGAGCCTCGGGCTCCCCCTGCACCGACCCTAGTGGGTGGCGACAAGCTCGAGGGGCCCCCACCCAGGGATTCTGAATGGCACCCTCCTCTTCTTTGCTGCTTCGTGTAGTTGTTAAAATTATTTCGGTTTCCTTTCGTATTAAAGTAGAAAACAGCAATTCATACTAAAAAAATTTCAAATTTACACACATTAAACATATAAATGTATAACTTTTTTGGGAAGCATTTTTTTTTTTATTTGACAGATAGAGTCAGACAGTGAGAGAGAGAGAGAGAATAAAGTCTTCCTTCCATTGGGTCACCCCGCAAATGGCCGCTACAGCTGGAGCTGCGCCGATCCGAAGCCAGGAGCCAGGTGCCTCCTCCTGGTCTCCCATGTGGGTGCAGGGCCCAAGCACTTGGGCCATCCTCCACTGCACTCCCGGCCCACAGCAGAGAGCTGGCCTGGAAGAGGGGCAACCGGGACAGAATCCGGCGCCCCGACCAGGACTAGAACCCGGGGTGCCGGCACTGCAGGTGGAGGATTAGCCTAGCTAGCCATGTCGGTAGGTTTCAGGGAGCAAGGGAAGTGGGGGTGCATTGCCCCTTGCTTCTGTGCTTTTCTAGAAAAGAAGCGTCCAAAGCGGGTCCCACACTTTCTAGTGCCTGAGCTGGAGCCTCCTTGAGGAGGTTCGTGGCAGTGCAGACTCCATTTTTAAGGAGCCAGTGGCTGACTGCTGAAGAGCCCTGTGTGCTGAGCTCACGCTGCCTTGGCCGGGAGGTGGGCTGAAGCAGAACACAGGACTGAGGCTTCCTGAGTCCTGTGCAGAGGTGTGGAGGGACGGATGAGGTGGTGTGTGTCCGGATCCCCGCGCATGCTCGCTGGAGTGCGCCTGTGCTGTTGCCCTCTGGGGAGGGCTCCTGTGCCTGAAAGCATGCTCAGAACGCAGCTCTCCAACCCTGTTCCAAGGGCCGCCCGGAGCAGAGACTTCCAGTGTTCACCGGCCTGGCACTGTGGGGAGCAGAGCGGACGCGAGGGCAGCGCCACGTGCTGAGGGTTCCATACTCTTCCTTTGTTTGCTGCACCATGAATGGCCACTTCATTCTTGCCTCCAAGGGCTTGAATTTGTTCTAGTAGAGAGAGGGAATGCCCAAGGTTCTGTCTGTGGCCTGAGTGGAAAGATCATCATTAAAGACTTTCTATTCAGAGAATCATTGTTGCCACTAGAACCCCCAAAGGAGGCGGTGTTGTTTTAGCGCCCACAAGGCCACCATTCAAGGGATTGGATATCCCAGACGTGTTTATACTGGGATCCTGTTAATGCTGTTTTTGTGATTTCTGTATGAAAATCCCTATTTTTGTCTTTACTATTTTCTGAAAAAATTCCACCAGTTTTTTGGACGCGTCTCCCTGGGTAGAGTGTGTCTGAACAAAGTCTTTATGTGAACACAGAAGCTGTGTGGCATTGATACAGTCCCCATCTGTAAACAGCTGTTAATACTACCTTGTTAGGATTGGATTAGGGGTGTGTCTACCAGGAGGCAAAAATAGAAAAGATCTGTGTTTCTGCTTTCATTTAGACCCTACATCCCAGAGAACCCTAGCAGACGATGAAGGGACAGTGGCCTGAGGTTCTTTTTTAACCTTCCACTCTCCTGGGATTCATTCTCTTTCTGAATTGATATATGGCCCCCAGCAGCCACTTAGGTGTAAAACTGCACTTTGGAATGAAACACTCTTGGGAATGTGTGAGTCCATTATGCAGCTTTTCACCAGGGGAAAGAGTTATCGCGCCAGCTCTGATGTGGCAAACCCACTGATTTCCTGTTTACGAGAGCGAGGGCATCTTGGTTCCATAGCCGGTGTAGGATGACTAACAGCATTTAGCCTGGAGAATGCTCTGTTTGTGGGTGGCGCTGCTGTTGCAGAGTCTGGCTGACACCCCGATTGCCAGATGTGGAAGTTTATTAGTGTTCCTAAACATGGGTGGTGCACCAGATTTTTTTTTTAAGTCAGATTGGGAAATACTTTTTTTTTTAAACCAGGACACAGAGCTTTGGTTGGCTGCAGGATTATTACTTTCTTCTAACTGTGCTGAAGGTATTTTCAGTTCCATCAACAGAAGTGAGCTTGTGGCCTTCTGTTAGCAGTGGAGAGAATTAAGATCTGTGGGTGCTAGTTCCCTTATAAAGTTGTGTTTTGTTTGGAATTTTAATTCCCTTTTTCTCATTCTCATTTATTCACTTACTTAACCACTAATGTATTTAGACATCATTTTATGTTCCCAAGAAACTTGTAGTTGAATGGGAAAAGTTAAAATGGATCCAGATAGTAATGTACTGCTTTAAGAAAAAACCTTTGCAGAGAAGAGAGCTGGAGGTCACAGGGGAGATTTGCAATAAGTTTTTCTGTTTGTGAGAGCAAAGGAGTCCCTAGCTGAGGCGAGGGACTCCCGGTGTGTGAGAACAGGACAAAGACCTCTGCAGGGCCCAGCGCTTGATCTGGGAGCACAGGTGGACCTGGGGATGGGTGGTGGGGGATTTGGGGACAGGAGGGGCATTTCCCGTAGAGCAAGTGACCTGGAGAACAGAAGCTGAAGAGAGGCCACGGGAAAGAGAGTTGGGAAGACACAGCGGGGCACATACCGTCAGGCCAAACCAAACACCCAACAATTCTTGCATGTTTACCCCTGCCTTATATAAATTGCAGAGGATTTGTCTGACCATTTAATGACAGCTGCAGTGTGGTTTGAAACATTAGATCAACCCTATCATCTCCCCACTTTAGCTTCATTCCTTCTGATCTTACAGTACAGCCACACATCAGTATCCTCGGGGGATTGGTTTCACCTCCCCACCCTACACTGTGGATACCAAAATCAGCACATGTTTATATATAAAATGTTCCTTATATAAAATGGTACAGTAGGAGGGTACTTCAAAAAATTCACATAAAAGTGGAATAAGGGGCTGGCGCTGTGGCACAGCGAGTTAAAGCCCTGGCCTGCAGTGCTGGCATCCCATTTGGGTGCGGGTTCAAGTTCCAGCTGCTTCATTTCCAATCCAGCTCCCTGCTAATGCTCCAGGGAAAGCAGCAGACAATGGCCCAACTCCTTGGGCCCTTCTGCCATGTGGGAGACCCTGAAGAATCTTCTGCTCCTCACTTTAGATGGGCTCAGCTCTGGCCATTGTGGCCATTTGGGGAGTGAACCACCGAGTGGAAGACCTCTCTCTTCTACTTCTCTCTGTAACTCTATCTTTCAAATAAATAAAATAAATCTTTAAAAACTGAAATTACAATATATGTTTATGAGGATGGCACTATGGCACAGCAGGTTAAAGCCCTGGCCTATAGCACTAGCAGTCCTATATGGGTGCCGGTT